>OZ025302.1:180014617-181489617 GCA_964019185.1 Maratus speculifer | reverse complement strand
CTGAATCTGAACTTCAAGAGAGAAATCTAACACGAAATCAGTTGACAGCTTTACGACTGAAGATAAGGTGGTTAAAAGTTCCCCTTCCTTTGTCAATTTGGTCGGGTCAGTCCCTCAAAAATCATTTAAAGAGATTTCATCCTTGTTCTGTTCGAAAACAAAGATTGATTGATTGCTCTCTTGGTGTAATAAAAAGTAGTGCTGTTCGCTCCTAGCCTTAGGAGTGCTATAAGGCCCGTGTTACACCAAGGGGCTCGCTTTAATGGTTTTTTCCTTCCGTTTTCCTCCCTATAGGTCAAGATGGGTATGGGTGATATTTGTCGCAGCTAAGCGAAGGCTAATATGCATAGTACGTAACGATATTAAAAGTCAACCTTTGTTTTTTAAAAGTCAAAAAGCAGATTACGAAATTACAGAACTGCCAAGTCTCCGGCTTATTGCATACTGAATTTTTTTAGCGAAATTGTTATTCATTTAAATCTGCAGGATGCTCCAATTAAATAAAACAAAATTTATCACATTAAAATACCGGTATTCTAAAAGCAGGAGACTTCGCAGCTCTTCCTATAACATTTTTTAAATCATGGTACTTTTTTTAGTCAGGATCAAATTTAGTCAAGACTATGTTTCTTTTTTTTTTTTTTTTTTTTTCGCCAAAAGTAGTTTTTTTTCATATATGTAACTTAGGTACAATTCATTGATGTTGAAATAAAATGTTTTAACTTGTGCTATTATTGCTTCTTATTATTTATTTATTTGCATTTTAAATCAGATGTCTCAAAATCCTGTTTTTTTAAATGTACGTAAAGAATGCATTTCGAGAGAGGTCAAAAAGTGATCTAGTGAAAAGCTTTTTATTTGGCGATTTATTACATGCTCCTGGTTAAGTGTCTTACTATCATGCATTTAATACCCTTCACAGTACTTCGCTGTTATATGGACTTTGGCGCTTTTATAAAAAGTTTTACGTATTCCGGGTTTAAAAAAACTGAATTTTTTATCGAATGATACAAAAGGAAGGGAAAATGGAGAAGTATTTTTCTGGTTTATGTATATTTAAAAATGCATGTGCTATCTCTAATTAGATAAATTATGTGTATATAATAAGAGATAAATACTTCTGATTCTATACTTCCAGTTTACCTAGCCGATTTCAAAAATAATGTGGGCAAAAAATGTTGGAACCATCTTGGCCAAAATGGTCCATTTTAACCAAAATGAACTATATCTTATGTCGGTACAATAATCTCCATCCATGCACGATCAACAAAATTCTAAAATTGCGAATTCTTTGATATTGATAGGACTAAAAGCTTGAAAATTTTTTGGTGGTAACTTTTAAGATAAAATAT
Source organism: Maratus speculifer (assembly GCA_964019185.1). Lineage (NCBI taxonomy): Eukaryota > Metazoa > Arthropoda > Arachnida > Araneae > Salticidae > Maratus > Maratus speculifer. The sequence continues at coordinate 181,488,265 of OZ025302.1, read as the reverse complement.
ACTCATTAAGAACGATGCCTAAAAGATTTAACAATTTAATTTCACAAATAAACATACAACTTTCTAGAAAGATTTTAAATCACAATTTATTTGCAATATTGCAATTTTTGAGATATTGTTGGGGTTAGAAACCATAACTTTGGCATCCCTGTAACTTAATGGATGTAAATGCTCATTTAGAAAGAATTCTAAAAAAAGAATTCCTTAACTCTTGTAGACAATCTCATTGCCTCCGTGGAAAACAGATATTCAACAATATAAACTATTCGAATGGATCTCACAACATATAAAATACAGTCAAACATAATATTTAATGCTATTTAGAATAACTCAAATTGGTGCGAAACGCCTGTTTATTCTCATGGCATCATTTGAAAGAAGTAAAATTCCAATATAAGATAATTTGATGGTTTACTTTCTGTATTACTTTTAACGTATTGCATTTCTCCAACTTTATATCCATGCATAATTTCTTTCCCTTTTCAAAAAAAAAAAAAAAAAAAAAAAAAAAAACAGTTTAAGCAAATTTACATATAAGATTTTGTAATTTTATGATTTAATATTCTTATTTTCATCATTATATTTTATCAACATAAATAACCAATTAAAGGTAGATCCTCATTTTCTTTACTTATAGCAAGTTATTCAATCTGTGTTCTCAGCAATATCGCTCAGACTGATCCCATTGAGGGGAGTCCTAATTTAAAGGAAACATGAACAAGATTAAAGAAAGATAGTCTGTATTAAATTTGTTGCGGAGTTGATAAAGCATCTATTTTGATGCAAAATTACATTACTTTTTGAAAGATCAATCTTGAAACTGCTCCGATAAAAAACATGTAGAATGCGTACAATCTTCAAATTTTCATTCAATAATTTTTAATAGTGAAATCCTCAAAATTTATTTATTTAAGTTGAGCGAAGATTTTTATTCAATTTATTTATGATAAAAGATTAAAAAAATGAAGGGATTAAAATGTGGAAAACAAATAAGAGTTTGGCCTGTGGTGACATATTTTTTATTAGAGTACGAATTCAATAAGAAGTGAATTGAAATTCTCGGCGAGAGAGCTTTTTCTGCATCAAGACCAGGGTTTAAGGATGTAAGAATGCGATATGTAGGCCCATAGGGACTGCACTCACGCAGACAATTATTCCAGATGAGAAGCTAAATGTGAATTAACAACTTGACAGATTCTTTTTTATTTACATACAATAAATTGGAAACAGGGGATAAACATTACGTTTTTTAAGCTAAAATATTCATTATGTTTAATATCATCATTTAAGCTATTTAAAAGTATGAAATTAAAATTAAAAACAATAGTGGTACCAAAAATGTTTAGCGATAGATCAAGCAAGTCATTTGCCTGTAAGACGCACATACAAATCAGTTAAGTTCAGTGTTGCCAGTGGGCTACTTTTTTTAACTAAGATTTTTTGCTTGGCACCACTTTTTTGAAATGGTAAAATTCCTTTGTTTTCGACTTTATTAATCTGTCACTAAATAAGGTGCATTTTACCATTGCACAAAAGTGGTGCCAATCAAGAATTTCAATTAAAAAAAAGTAGCCCATCTGGCAACACTGGTTCAGTTGTTAAGCTATGTTTCCAGCAATCCTAAATTGGTTGCAGACGCGAACCATTCCCCAAAAATCTGCAGACAAAAACAGTTTCCAAAAAGTATGCATTGAACAGTTTCCGTTAGGTTAAAATTTCATGTGTTATTATTTTTGTACTAGTATAAGAAAAGAGCGCAGTTTATAAATTGACAAATATTGTTCTCATTGGAAACATTCGCACTGCACTTATTTTATTGTTAGAAATTCTTATTAATTCTAAATTTTCAGTAATATAGTTTACACTAATCGCTTTAAGAGAATGCGTGGTAAAATTTAGAATCAGTGTGAAATCATATTTCACATTTCATACTCTCGGGAAAATTTTCAAAAATCAATCAATCTTTTAAATATAGAATTACATATTTTTTTAGTTTTGCCAAGGAATAAATTGCAAAACAGAGTGCTTATACAATTTTTTCATTTCAGATATATAAATTTAGCAGACTTGTCAATAAAGCATATCCTAAAGCCTACAGTACAGTCCATTTGAAAAGCATTACATTCTTAGCTGCCCATGCTCTATCTCCTGAAGCAGCTACACGTCCTTCTGTTAAAGATCTTCACAATTTATTCATAATGATCGATATGCAAATGAAATTCCTGACAGAGATAAAGTTGAAATTTAAAAAATGGCGAATTCACTACATATGGCGAAATAAGCGTAAGTTCATTTCGAATTTTTTTTCTATTTAAACTATAATAATTGAACAAAATATTTCAATACAGACAGGTGTAGACTGTTGATATTTCTGAGTAAGAAAAAGATTGGTAATAATTCAGATCAGAATTACCAAACATTATCATGAACATATTTTTTTTTTTTTTTTTTTAGAATAATAACCTCCTAAAAGAATCTGTATTTATGATATCAACAAACTTTGTTTCTATGTTATGTAGGTTTTAGCAGCGAATATCTTTTCGATAGAATTGCAGAGTTTAATAATGAAATGATTATTTATTTTCATTTCCCACGCAACGTCTTCAAAATACACTACTGAAAATATTTAATCTTTTTATGTTAAGTTTCTTTTTTTCAAGTATGGTGCGCATTTTCCTATATTTGGCAGTAGTTATTCTTAAAAAATTACGTCATATGTGAATAAAAGATCAAGTAGTTAATTTCAGTTAAAATGGGATGTATACTAGCATACGTTAATGTTTGGATTATGAGTATCACAAATATAATTAATTAATATATTTATGTATGTATTGAATACTTGCTGTTATATTTCCAAACTTGATATTGTGATTTGCGATTCTTTAATAATGGCTATGTAGGCTAATTTTTATGTCTAATATATGAAAACAATAAATCAGTTATTGCTCTATTAAAAAATACACATTGCAGCGTAAAGTGCTAAAGCAGTAAAAAAAAAAAAAAAAAAAAAAAAAAAAAAAAAACTAACAATTTAAACATTAAAATTGCAAACACAATAATTTTTTTTTTTAATTCAAGCATCTTTAATTTTTAACAAAAAAAAAAAGCATTGGCATTGAAAGTAAATTTCAAAACAAGTTAAAACATGTATCACATTATTCATTATTTTGAATAATTCAAGAGTTTAATTTAATTTATTTTCTTGTTGCTACCGATTAACTTACTTGAGAAACAGCGAGTAATTCTAAAAATTTTAGTACGGAAAAGCTAAGAAATAGACAAAAAATTGTGACTTATCCTCCTTTAGTCCCGTAACAAATAATAATAATAATAATAATGAATGAATAAATAAATAAATAAATAAATAAATAAAAATAAATTAAAAAAAACGAGAGACCACTAAATCCATTTAAAATTACTTTAAAATATTTACAAAGATTTATCAACCACTATATTGATAGTTTAGTTATTATATGTACGCATTTATTAAAACGATCTTGAAGTTGTTTTAGTCATTTGTAGAGCCTTTTAAGTTAATTTGAAAGGTGTTACTTCATGTTTTGTACAACGGACATTAGAGCTGAGGAGGTTAATGCTCCTTATTTCTTATCCGGAAGAAGTCGCTTGAAATGAAAAAAAAATATTTTGTTTATAGCTTTCAATTTTTTTTCAATCACAAGTTCTTCTAGATTGGTTGGTGCGCGAATCCGTTTGATTTGCGATTTTCATTGTGAAAGTATATTCTGAATTAAAATGACGGCGATCTGTTTCAAAATTTAAGATTGTTTATAACACATAATAAATATATTTAACAATGACGGTGTTCCAAAAATTTGGGCGTAGTGTTGAAGCTTGTTTTTACCAAATGGATTCTAAAAATGGAATGCATAGAAATTAAGGGATCGCAAAATGGTCCAGAATGGAAACGCAAAACATTTTCGTCTGGGATTGGCTAGAAAATAGGTATTGCTTCACGACACAAAGCGATTATCCAGGTCTCTGTAAGCGTAACGAGCAGGGGGGGGGGGGGGAAGGCGGAACCCCCCCCCAAGACATTAGAAAAAAAATTGTAAAAAAATATTGGTCAGATAACTCAATTTTAGATGCCTTATGTAAAGAAACGATAATTTGTAAACACAATTGTAATTTAAATATCGAAGAACTCATTTCAAAATGAAAAGGAATTGAAAACAATGAAAACATTATTATATACTGCTACATAATATTGTGTTGTTTGAAAGAAATACTTATAAAATAATAGACATTAGCATCTATACTTTTAAAAGTTAGTAACCGTATAACTTGAACTGTTATGAAAACTAAAAAAAAATCATACGGATTAATCCCGATGTGCAACAAGTGTTTTATTAAATATTGAAAGCAACCACACAAATTTCCAAAATGCACGGCACATTTCTTTTCGTTTCATCATGTCTAATGAAAAAAGGAGTGTAATTATATTTATGTAAAATATAAAAGTATGAGTTTTCCCAGTCCAGAACTATGAGATATATAGGGTAGATAACTAGTAACATATAGAGTCTACTTACTTAATTCAATTTTACATTAGTTTATTTTCTAATTTTTAACTATTTTCTCCAATAATAAAAATTATTAAATCTCCAATAATAATAAAAAAAGAATTAAGATTCATTGACAAGGAAATCATCTCTGTCTTTACACACACACACATATATATATATATATATTTAAGCCGATGGAATTAGTGTGATTTCAAATCTGGGATACGTGAATAGAGATTGATGAGCGTAGTTCGAAGGGGCAGACCCCTCCATCCTAGAATGATAAATAAATGTCTTATTGTGTTATAAGCTATTTCGTCACATGACAGCCGGATTTCTCTTTTCTTTTTTTTCTCCTAGAAATTTGATTCAAAACACCAACTTTAACGGTAATTTTTGAGCGATCATTTACGTTTACCAAGAAAAAGGAAAATGTATTACATAGTTTCTGAATAATTCCATCTGCCAGTTTCATGTGTTCTCGAATGAAAGTGAATTAAGTTTTGTGTCATAAATTTGCTCGTTTGGTTTTCAGAGTTACCTTAGTGAATCTATACAGCATCTTAGAACAACTTTGAAACATCCGCAAAAAGCTGCGGTCAAAAAAAAAAAAAAAAAAAAAAAAAAAAAAAAAAAAAAGGCCTGTTTAAGTGCATAGTTCAATTACATATCTTTTGGCTTGTGCTTTATTTATTCGTTTTTCTATTCGTGAAATAGCCGAGATTATCCCTTTGTAATTCAAAATATTTGTATTATAGTAGCTGTTTTAACTTCAAAAACATTCAAATGAAGATAAGATTTTATTTTCACCTAGATTTGATTATAGTTTATATACAGGGTGTCCCTAAACAAATGGTATATACGCTAGAGGGTGATAGAACACATCAAGACGAGTAATAGTAAATAGGAAACCAAGGGTCCCAAACGTTTTCTAAAGGAGATAGCCGCCATTAAAGTTCGAGGTCCAAAATTTCAAATACACATAAAAAACAGAAAAATTGGTCGATTCATTTGCGGTTTCCACTAAAATTATTCTTTATGTTGGTATTTTCTTGAAAATAAATTATAAAGATAAATTTCGAAAAATGCTAGAGGGTTTAAATTTCAAATGATTATAAAAAACGGAAAAATTGGTCGATTGATTTGCGGTTTTCAATATTAACCGCTTCCAACTATTCAGATTTTGAACTCAAATTTTAAGTCTAAGCTTACGAAACCATTTAATGAGATGCAAAAAATCACGGCAAAAAATAGTTTTTCATTACTTCAAAGTCTAAAGCGCCCTCTATCGGCATTTTTGAAATTTATTTTTATAATTTATGTTCAAGAAAATACCAACATAAAGAATAATTTTAGTGAAAACCGCAAATCAATCGACCAATTTTTCCGTTTTTTATGTGCATTTGATATTTTGGACCCCAAACTTTAATGGCGGCTATCTCCTTTGGAAAACATTTGGGACCCTTGGTTTCCTATTTACTATTACTCGTCTTGATGTGTTCTATCACCCCCTAGCGTATATACCATTTGTTTAGGGACACCCTGTATATATATACAGGGTGCCCCTAAACAAATGGTCAACTGTCCCTAAACAAATGGTCAACTCTCCCAACAATGTTCCTAAACAAAAGTCACACAATTGAAAATATATATATACAATACAGGGTGTCCCTAAACAAATGGTATATACGCTAGAGGGTGATAGAACACATCAAGACGAGTAATAGTAAATAGGAAACCAAGGGTCCCAAACGTTTTCCAAAGAAGATAGCCGCCATTAAAGTTTGCGGTCCAAAGTTTCAAATTCACATAAAAAACGGAAAAATTGGTCGATTGATTTGCGGTTTACACTAAAATTATTCTTTATGTTGGTATTTTCTTGAACATAAATTATAAAAATAAATTTCGAAAAATGCCGATAGAGGGCGCTTTAGACCTTGAAGTAATGAAAAACTATTTTTTGCCGTGATTTTTTGCATCTCATTAAATGGTTTCGTAAGCTTAGACTTAAATTTTGAGATCAAAATCTGAATAGTAGGAAGCGGTTAATAGTGAAAACCGCAAATCAATCGACCAATTTTTCCGTTTTTTATAATCATTTGAAATTTAAACCCCCTGAACACAGTTAAGTTTGTGCTACTTAACCGCTTCCAACTATTCAGATTTTGAGCTCAAAATTTAAGTTTGTCTAAGCTTACGAAACCATTTAATGAGATGCAAAAAATCACGGCAAAAAATAGTTTTTCATTACTTCAAAGTCTAAAGCGCCTTCTATCGACATTTTTCGAAATTTATTTTTATAATTTATTTTCAAGAAAATACCAACATAAAGAATAATTTTAGTGAAAACCGCAAATCAATCGAACAATTTTTCTGTTTTTTATGTGTATTTGAAATTTTGGACCCCAAACTTTAATGGCGGCTATCTCCTTTGGAAAACGTTCGGGACCCTTGGTTTCCTATTTACTATTACTCGTCTTGATGTGTTCTATCACCTCCTAGCGTATATACCATTTGTTTAGGGACAACCTGCATATGCATGTATGATAAATATGCATTTTCTGTTTAGAATGTCGCCGGTTTTAAGAATGCAAAAACCCCTTAGGCAAATAATAAACATTAGCGTGCTTTCCTCGTATACCGCATCGAGTTTTATTTCATTTTGAAGTATCTAGGGCTTTCTACGCTAACTTATCGATAGCCTTAGAAAATTTATGTTGATTTTCCACGATAAAAAGGCGTATTCATATCTCAGGGACTATGAGCATGATCTTACCATCTTACCGGGGATTTGCTAATTCAACATAGTTTTCGATGGCCTCGTTCGTAAAGCAGTTTGTTTACAGCAGAAGACATTTCATGGTGGCGAAATATGGAGTTAACAGATCTTTGCAGACCGTGCGCAGCACGCCTGTTACGCTGTATAGAGCTATATTGCACTTGTATAGTTTAGTTATATATTATATAACATCTGAATTTCAGGTCATTTTGATTTTCTAAATAACATTATATAACAAGATTCAAACTAAATACTCTTTCAAATCCAATACAATGAGACAATAATATATCATTAAATACTAATTATTGATGTTTTTTTTTCATTTTTTTCCATTAGTTGATCAGAAAAAATTAGAAACATATTATACAAGTATGATCATTCAAGATAAATTAGAATGTCTGAATGAAGACGAATTAAGAAATATTAATGATCAAAGAGAAAGTAATTTAAGCACCAGATTAGTATCGAAAAATGACAGCATATATAAAATAGGATGCAACATTGTTGACATAGATGCTCCAGTGTTTAAAACATTAGCATACAGTGCTTCCACATTTCATGACAGGACTGCTTATGAAAGATCAGTGTCCGACATAAAATCCGGTATCTCTGAATTTTCAGGAACAGCTTTAGAGAACACAAAGGTTAAGAGTTCTGAAATTGACGAGCTTCAAGAAAATTTGCAGAAAAGCAAGTTATTTATTGGAGATGCATCACATGAAATAGAAAGAATTGATAAGAATCTTACGAATAAGCAAGATGAAGATGCAAAAAGAGCAGTGAAGAAGGAAAAAGAAGAAAATCAGCTGACAGACAATGAAGTTTTGAATAAAGATTTTGAAAAGCAAATGAGTGCAAATCATGACAAGAAAAGTGATTACATAAAAGAGACAACCACTACAAGTAAAGAAAACAATCAGGCAAATTTTTCAAGAAAAAATATCGAAAAAAGTTACCGCAAAACTGAAGTACCGAGCGAGAGGGTCGTTATCAATGAAGCGATCCAAAAAAGTCAAGAACCAAAGAGCATCAGCAAAACCGCCTTTACGAGTGGCAAGTGGTTGATCAATAGCTTCATAAAGTTTAGTTTCGATTGCTATCAAGGGACAAGCAACAATTACGAAATAAGCAGTTCAAATAATTACCTGCACCGTTTATCCAAGCAGTTGACAGGAGATAAAAAAACAAGACAATAAATCACAACAAAATGTAATGCAGGTACTTCAAGATATTTCAATATATTACCTCCAATTATGAGAAAATTTAAAGTTATATTTCAAGTTTCGGAATATTTTTTACAAAAGTATCAACAACAAGAAGTTTAAAGCAAATGGATTTTCAAAAAGCATTTTTTTTTGGGGGGGGGGGTTTGAAGGTAATTTCTTTATAATTTCTTTGAAATAAGTAAAAGAAAAGTGCTAAAATACTCACAATTATAATTTATCATACAGAATATCTTTTTTTTTAATAACTTAGCACCAATATGACACTGCTTTAACAGTTATAAGTGCATGTTATTTAATGCTCAGCCATTTCTACATGAAACTTTGAGAGCATCCTGATAGGTATATGTACAAAGAAATATTAAAAAAGAATTTTTTTTTCTCTATTTCATTAATAAACAAAGTAGTTTTTTTTTTAACTTCGGGGGGTGGGATATAATTCTGAATCGAGGGAACATTACTTAAAATTCATTTTGAAGCTTCCCAAACATACTTACGTATGATAACAGTACTTAGTTGGGGGCAAAAACAGTTTGGTTAGGGCCTATTATTAAAATTCTTACATTTCCTTCCTTGGCTCCTTAATTTATTTTTTTCCCTGCTTGGAGTCATTTTTAGGAAATTATTCCAAATTATTAGTGGGGCAAAATTTCTGTTTTCCGGAAAAAGTACTGGCACCCTCACGTTTTATCCTTATTCGCCTCAGAATGGAATTTAGGTAAGTTCTCTTTGAATTAGAATTCAAAAATTTAAAAATAACGAAATAAAAGGTGCTCGGAAAGAAAAGTATAAATAAATCGCATAGCGAATATTTTCGTAGTGACTTTTAATGGCTGAGTAGAAAAAAAATATTAACTTGGTCGAAAAAAAAAATCAAAAGATTGCCTAATTTTTAGTTAATGGAAGATCTAACAAATAATAATCATTGATATAAGTAAAAATAAATACTACAATTTTCATAAGTAACAGACATAATATTTAGCTGATTAATGTATTATTTATATACATAGCAGCAATGTATTGGCATTAATATATTATTTATAAAGCATTTTAAAAAAAAGATTTTGAAAATTTTGTAATTTTTGTAATAATATAGCAATGACAGATTAAAACTACCCTAGCACTGATTTAAAGGCATTTTCTCATATTCAATGCATTAAGAACAATGCAATAATATGGATAATAAGAAGATATGATATATAGAAGGTGTGATATGATAATGATAAGAATGCAATAAGGTTTTATAATATCATTTGCATTTAATCACTTATATTAAAATATTATTGAAACTCAACTTCTTTTTGCAAACTGAAAATAATTTAAAATATACAACTAAACTAAAATAAGTACTACAATTTTCATAAGTAACAGACATATATATATTGAGCTGATCAATGTGTTTATTTATATACATAGCAGCAATATAATGGCATCAATATATTGTTTATAAGGTTTTTTTAAAAAAGATTTTGAAGATTTTTTAATTTTTGTAATAGTATAGAATTGACAGATTATAAATAGCTTAACACTGATTTAAAGGCATTTTCTCATATTGAATTCATTAAGAACTAATGATTTTATATTATCGTTTGTATTTAATCACTTATATTAAAATATTATTGAAACTCAGGTTCATTTTGTAAACTGAAAATAATTTAAAGTCTAGAAAATATTACAGTACTTCCTCAGGAGGAACAAAAAGCGATATTTATAATTTATAGTAAAATATTTTGATTTTTTTACACGGCTTTTTAATTTACCATTTTTAATACCTGAGGTCATCTTGAGGAAAGAATTGCAAATTTTTAACGAGAATAATTTTATTCCTCGAGGTTAAATACTAGCTGCTTCAACTTAGTACTCCTCTTTGATTCGAAATGAGATTATATAAGTTTTCTTAGATTTACAATTCCGAAATTGAAAAATAAATTAAAAGATGGTGCTACAAAAGCAAATATTATCCAAAGCATGTACTTTGTTTTCATTAAGGCTTTGAATGTCTGAGCAGAATAAAAATGCGATTAACGAAACAAAAACTAAAAGCCGTTGCCTTATTTTAGTAAATTTAAGAAAATATAATGAGTAGCTAATTTTAGCGGACTCTGATCACGGGAACTTGAGACCCAATTAAAAAGCAGACTTCAGGATTTCAGAGATAAAAGAGAAATAAGGACTTCCAATAGAAAGGAGAAAAAAACATGAGAAAATAAAAAGAATTCAGGGCCCGATTAAAAAAATAGTAATAATGTTCAGTTACAAACATGGGCACCACCTAATTCGGGTGCCCCGTCATTATCGAAAAGTAATCCATTCTTCAACCAGTAACTGAATTAAAATTTTCCAATTTGGCTTTATTCCTGATGCTTGACCATGAGTGATGTTTGCCAACACCTCCTTTAATCAAAGCCTTCAATCCGAAAGCGGCACTATATTTATACGATAGACCTTGATAATTTCTTGTTTATTACTGTTAGTCCTACGTCTACGGTACACTTTCAAAGTTCACGTTTGCTTGCATTGGCATTTCTTGTCGCCATTACGTTAAATGAGTCAGGGCACATTTATAATTGTACTTCAAAACACTTTTTAAATAATTAAAATTTATTGTTGGGCTCTTGTATCATTGTCTAGAAAATGTTACTGTACTTCCTCAGGAGGAACAAAAAGTGTTATTTATAATTTATAGTAAAATATTTTGATTTTTTTACACGGCTTTTTAATTTTCCATTTTTAATACCTGAGGTCAACTTGAGGAAAGAATTGCAAATTTTTAACGAGAATAATTTTGTTCCTCGAGGTTAAATACTAGCTGCTTCAACTTAGTACTCCTCTTTGATTCGAAATGAGATTATATAAGTTTTCTTAGATTTACAATTCCGAAATTGAAAAATAAATTAAAAGATGGTGCTACAAAAGCAAATATTAGTCAAAGCATGTACTTTGTTTTCATTAAGGCTTTGAATGTCTAAGCAGAATAAAAATGCAATTAACGACACAAAAATCAAAAAATGGTTGCCTTATTTTTGTAAATTCAAGCAAATATAATAAATTATAGGTAATTTTAGCAGACTCGGATCACGGTAACATGAGGTCTAATTCAAAAATAGACTTCGGGGTTTTAGAGTTAAAGATTAATAAGGATCTCCAATAGAAAGGAGAATAAAACATGAGAAAATAGAGAGACTTCGGGGCCCGATTAAAAAAAATAATAATGTTCAGTCACAAACATGCATCACCTAATTGGGGGGCCCCGTCATTGTAGAAAAGTAATCCATTCTTTAACCAGTAAATGAACTAAAAATTTTCCCTATGTGGCTTTATTCCTGATTTTTGACCATGAGTAATACTGGCCAACACCTCCTTTAATCAAAGCCTTCAATCCGGAAGCGGCAGTATATTTTTAACCGTAGTCCTTTACAATTTCCTGTTTATTACTGTTAGTCCTACGATCACGGTACACTTTTCATAGGTCACGTTTGCTTGCCTTGGCATTTCTTGTCGCCATTGCGTTAAATGTGTCAGGGCACATTTATAAATGTACTTCAAAACACTTTGTAAATAATTAAAATTTATTGTTGGGCTCTTGTATCATTGTTTTAAAAACATTATAATGTCTTTGAAATCATTTTTCTGGAGCAAGTATTTTGCTTTTAATCAAAAATATGGGATTTTGACTTTTATTTTGTTTTTATATAGTTTATTTCTCAGGCTTTTCTGATATGACTTTCTTATTAATTACGCATAACATGTGTCTGTTTACAGAAGATAAACTTTATTCGTGAAATTTCTTTAATAAGGGAGATCTGGATTGCTTTGAAATGCCTTATCTCATTAGTACTATGTATACTTCAAAACTACAGTTGGTACGTTTGTATTCTTAACACTATTTAAATTACATAAATATTTTACTCAAATAGTTTCAAAGAATTTATTATGAGTAATCTGGATGCTTTTGTTAAATTATAATGCAATCTATGAGTTTGGCTGATTAAAGCAATTAATTAGCAACAGATCGTTTGTTGATTTTTCCATTGTCAATTTTTTTTAATTCTTAATTTCAAAGTTGCTTGTATTTTATGCAAGCATATTTTGCATTTGTTTATTTTTTTATTTATTTGTTTTTTCATTACAATTAAAGATTGGTGGGAATTTTTTGACAGTCCTTTTGTTTACAGGTTTTCATTTTTCAACGGCACTTAACGATAATTAAAGAGTTTATTATTAGCTTATAAAATTATTATATATATATATATATATATATATATATATATATATATATATATATATACATATAAAGATTCCGCATGAGCAAGTTGTTTTATGCTACTCATCATGTATGTTTAATGGTCTAAATACCAGAAAGTTATTATTGGCACAATGTGTAACGAAATTGTTTATAAAATAATGGTATTAAAACAGTGATATGAGTTTTAAAATATCAACTTCAAGATTTAGCTAAAACTAGCCCTCAAGATTATAAAATAGTATATTATGTAGTGCATATTGTAATCGAACGAGAAAAAAATGAGATGAATAAATGAGAGAGGAAATATCCTAAAAAAATTATTTTAAATGTTATAAATTCGAAGACACAAAAAGAATCGATAAAATGGAAATTTTCAGGAAAATTTTTCGTAAATGTACTTTTAATGCCTGGAATTCTATATTAATGAAGTAAGAAGTTGGACTACAGGGTCAATTGTTGCCACCTAGAGTATTCCCCAACATTTTTTTTTAATTCGACAACTGACACAGTTGATAATCCCTTTTTTCCAAAAAATAATGAAGTTTATCTTTTTAAGCATCCTTAAAATTCTTTTCACGTATCTGAGATGAGTATACATATAGTGTCAATATTTTTGTATGTTTATATAGATAGATCTATCTTTCAAACTAAACTTGAATTAAAGGAACTAAATTAGTTCTATTATATAAAAATTTTCTAACATTTATTTTTTAATCTGCAAATTACAATCGTAAGGCATGGATGAAAATGTTTCTATCCAAAACCTTGACTATTTTCCATTTTAATTGTACAAATATAACACAGTTGGCCACTACATTAGTCAATTTGACTAATGGCGATATTTAGAACAATTTTCACCAAATCAAAATAAAAAAAATCTCGGAGAAAAGAAAATCTTCGATAAGGCGATCAGCACTAATTATAATAAACAATAAACAATGTAAAATTGCCATTGTATACAGGCTATTTAAAATATTAAATACAGAGTTAACTGCGATTTGTTATAAATAAAATATCGTTTTACTGGAGTATTACAAGAGTAAATTAACTTATGCGTGATGACAAATGGTTTTCTACTCTAGGTGGCAACGTCATTTATTAGTGTGAAGGCTTTAAAATTAGGGAGGGGGTGTTGTGCTGACAGGAATTCTCTCTCTCTCTTTTACCCTGTTCGCACTGAGAAAGTTAAGTCACTTAACTTGCTTTTTTGAGGTGGTCGTACCCGGAATCCAGATTCTCACTTGAGGAAGTTTCTGAAACTCACTTAAACATTTGATACTTTCTTAACTATGAATTGAGTGGAAATCTGCCCCTTCTGAATATTTACTAACTATTTCTGAATTTTTGAATATTTAATTCTGGTTATTAAATTACTGGAGTTGAGTGCTGCAAATAATTATAAACTATTTCAAATTGTTATTTGTTTATCTCAGTTGCTTGTAATTTTTTTTTTTTTTTTTTTTTTTTTTTTTTTTTATTAAAGGTCAAAAATGGAAAATATTGAACCTGTTATTTCCTCCCGCAAAATAAATTGGGAGCATGACGAAAATATTTTTTTAATTGAAATATGGCAGTATAATTTAGGTCTAAACAAAAAAGCAATTAGAACTTGCTGTTATAAATTTCAGAACTTATGAGCATGCCCAGGTGTCAGTTTGGCGAAGTTAAGTCACTTACAATGTTAAATTAATGCGAACAAGTGGAGGCTAATTCCGGGGATCCCGCTTAAAAAATTTAAGTGACTTGAAGTTAAGTGACTTGAAGTTAAGTGACTTGAAGTTAAGTGACTTGATGTTAAGTGACTCAACTATCTCAGTGCGAACAGGGATTTTCTCTCTATAGCCTTTTCGTCGCTCCCTTTCTGCCTCTTTCAATCTTTCTCCCTGTTTCTCTTCTTTCATTTCTTCTCACTTTCCCTGTCGCATTTTTTATTAAGGGAAGGAGAGGAGATGGTGGAAAAAGATTAGAAGAAGAGGGACAGAGTGAGAGGAGAAAGAAGGGGCGAGAGGAGCATAGAAGACAGGGAAGTATTTTTGCCGATACCAACGAAGCTAGCACAGGGAAATAAAAACGGGCTTCTGATTGGTTAAATAATTTAAAGAGCAACTGTTGCGTGTGAATAAACCAATTTGAATGTGGATGTACGTGTTAGGGGTGTATATAGGTAGATCATGTTAAAATAACAATAAGAAGAAATGACAATTTTAAAGAAAATAATATAGAACAATTCCTTTGGTAAATATCGCATAATTGACGCTGTAAAAAAGAAATGTGATTATTGTTTGTAAATAAATTGCTCTGAATGTGGATGTACGTTTTAGGACCATATATGTTAATATCATGTTAAAATGATTAAGAAGAAATTCCAATTTTATTTTTATTTATTTATTTATTTTAAGTAATACAGAACAATTGAGAACATCATCATTAACTACTTTAATTCTAAATTCCCGAAAATCTTTCTTTTTATCGATTAACAAATATCTAAAAACAGAAGGAAAGTAATCAGAATCCACCTTTTAAAAGATTTTCAAGCAGAAACTGATGATCAAATAAATGTAAGTCCGAAAATGAGTCAAAACAAAATGCTCTTTAAATTATTCAACAATTAGAAGTCCGTATTTTCTTCCCTATGTTAGTTTCGGTGGGATCGGCAAAAATGCTTCCCTGTCTCCTACGCTCCTCTCTCCCCTTCTTTCCTCTCTCACTCTGTCCCTCTTCTTCTAATCTTTATCCTACGACCCCCTCTCCTCCCCTTAAAAGCTTCCTCTCCCGCCTTCTGCCTGCAGCCCATTCATGTCTCTTCTCCCTCTCATGCTCTTTTCTTCCCTTTTCTTCTCTAATTTTCTTTCGCCATTCTATGTCTTCATTGCTCTCTTTCAGAGTGTGTTTGTCGTGTGTATGTGTATTTGCATGACTTGCGTGTGTGTGTGCTATGTTTGCGTGACTGTGTCGGCGAGTGGGTGCTAAATTTGCGTGTCACTGTGTGTACGTGTGTGAGTGGATGTGTGTGTTTCGTGAGTAAATGTAAAGAAAGAATGAGACTGCTTATGTGCGTAGATGAGGTATTTGAGTGTTTAATTTATGTGTGCATACTGTATGTAACGATGTATATGATTTGCTGTTTGCCGGTATGCATGGATTGCGTCTGTGTGGTTTTGTATTTCTGAATTGCGTGAGTGTGCACGCGCGCGAATTTGTGCATAAATGAAAAAAGGTGTGTACGCTGTGTGTATATGTGCATGATGTATTTGCCAGCATGTAAAATTAATGTGTGTATGTGTATTTTTTCGTAGACATTTCCAAATACTGAAAGTATGGTTATCGGTCTATAAGATGCCGTTTCATTTGCTGGTTTGCCTGGTTTTAGAAAGAAAACAGCTTCAACGACTTTCCAATCATCAGGAAAATAATTCAGAGTTAATAGTGAATTGTACATTTCTTGTAATAATCCTGGCTGCGTCTTGAATAGATTTCTGAGTATTACGTGATCTATTTCATCTGGACCAGGAGCTTTGTTTTTGCTGAAGGCATAGATAGGCTCCTGCCTATAGAGGTCTTGAAAAGTGATCTTTTTCATTTTGCCATAAGGCTCTTTTGTGTTTCGACAAAAACATTTTCAAACTTCAGATTTTGCTTCTTGAATCAGTTTTCTGTATTTTGCTCATTCAGCTTTGCCTTTTATGTAGTTTTCTGGTATTGATTCCGGAGTTTTCGTATCTTTTCTCAGTGCTTTAGCATAGTTCCTTTGTTTTCTCAAATTTTCATTCCATCACGAGATTGATGTTTTCAACGAACTTTTCCTTTTCTTGAAGTGAGTTTCACTATTTTCTTTTATCAATGATTTGAACAATGCATATCTTTCTTCAAACGCTTGAGGTTCGGTTTCCTGTGATGGTCAAAATATTTCATTTGCTATAGCTTGAAAAAATGTTTGTCTTGTGTGAATTTGATGGGTTGGGATTGACAGTGCGTAAGCCTCCTGCCTATAGAAGTCTTGAAGAGCGATCTTTTATATTTTGCCATAAGGCTCTTTTGTGTTTCGACAGAAACATTTTCAAGCTTTAGATTTTGCTGATTCTTGAATCAATTTTCTGTATTTCGCTTATTCAGTTTTGCCTTTCATGCAGTTTTCTGGTATTGCTTTTGGAGTTTTCGTAACTTTTGTCAGAGCACTAACATAGTTCCTTTGTTTTCTTCAATTTTTCATTCCACCACGAGATTGATGGTTTCAATGAACTTTTCTTTTTCTTGGAGTGAGTTTCACAATTTTCTTTTATCAATGATATGAACAATGCATATCTTTCTTCAAAGTCTTCCGGTTTTGTGTTTCCTTGTGTATCTGTGTGAATGCTTGCGTGTTTTATATGTAATTAGAAAGAGAGAATGGGCGTGCACATAGTTTGTTTAGTAGGTGCGCGTATATATGGTATGTTTGTGCGTGTGTTAAGTTAGGATTTCTATTTGTGTGATATTTGTGTGCATATGTCTGTTTACAATTGCGTGTTTTTAGTGTGAATAGAAATGGACATGTATGTGAGTAGATGTGTGATTTATGAGTGTTATGTATGTGTGCATATTGTGTATGTAGTGTTTTCGTGTGTGTAAGTGCTTGTGTGATTCCGCGCGCGCGTGCCTGTGTGTGTGAGACTTAATGCGCTGATCGTGTGCGTGTGTTGGGAGGAATGAAGACGAAAAAGAATAGATTAAAGTAAAGAAAATGAGATAAGAATGGGAAGATTTATAGCATTGCCTTCTAGGGATGGCTCTAGGAGGCAATGCTTGTAGAGTGCGAAAGGGTCGGAGAGAAGTGAATGGGTTGCAGACAGGTGGTAGGAGAGAAAATAAGCGAAAGGAAAGAGAAAGAATTGTGGATTAAAAACACAGGGTGAGATGTGCGAAAAAAGCAGTGAGGGAATGACAGAAGGGGCTTGAGAGATAAGAGAAAGGAAGGTCCTGATCATCACTGTGTCAAAATGCCAGGAATAAAGCTGAAAAAAGTGTATGTTCGAATGGTTAACCTCTTCAGACCTGAGCATAGAATAATTTTACAAATATATATTTATTGTTTTTGCATAATTTAAGTGACAATTTAGATGGCAGAAAGAGTCCTTTTTAAGAAATTAGTACTTTAGGGGATTGGTAATTTAGGTATATAAATATGGATATAAAAGTACTAATCCCATAAAAACATAAGTTTAACTATCAGTAATATAAATTTACGATATAACAAAATTAAGGTTTTTAAACAAGTAAATGATCAGCGAATCCTCAAATTTTTTTTTATTGTAAAGCATTTATGTTAAATAATCATGAATATTTCTAACTTTTTTGTCCACAATGTCTTGAAAGTATTTTCGAAATTTTGGATGAAAATAATATTTATTTTATGCGGTACAGGTCAGTTCGACGCCAACGTTTCGACGCCAACTGTTCGACGCCAACGTTTCGACGCGTGGTCAGTTCGACGCCGTACTTTTCGACGCCGGGGCAGTTCGACGCCATATATTTTTTATGAAACTTAGGAACTTCCGATTTTATTTACGTTTGCACAGCTTATTTAGACTTTCTAACAGCATATATATATATATATATATATATATATTTTTTTTTTTTTTTTTTTTTTTTTTTTTTTTTTTTTTTTTTACTTTTCTGTGTTAAAAAAAGAAAAGAAAAAATGTTTACAATGTAAAATATCTTTATTTTTATGTTCTTACTAAAAAACACCCATTCTTATTTAAATTAATTGCTAATGAGCTATTTTCTTCAAAACTTTTAAATTCCTTTACAATGTATTTTATTCTATTTTTTGCTATAGGAATATAATTCACAAATATCCACATTTTAAAAGTACTAATTAAATGAAACTCTTTAATAAAGACCTGTTTTGTAATTTTTAATCCTTGAATAGTTGTGTAAATTTTAAAGACTAAAACGCAGTAAAACTGTTAACGTTATTTGTTCAGAATTTGGAAATACCTTTAGTGTAAGTAAAGCAGCTTCCATAACGTATTAACTAGAATTCACATGCAATTCCTTTGTCCTCACCTTGACAAAGGGATAGGGAGCGTCCATAAAGGGGACAATGAGGGCGCACGTAAATGTACAAAGGAACCGTGACATTCCCACTCAGGGGGGAAGAAATGTTGCACAGAAAAGCTAACACCGCTTCCCCTAGAAACCCTTGCCGATATAAGAAGAAACGGGTTGAAACTTCGCATTGACGCCTGTGACTAGCTTATCCTTATCTATTCTTCTTTCTTTGAAACATATTACAGGCTTGTAAATAACTCTAACTCTTTTTTGACAAGTGCAACCCCCCCCCCCCCCTCCTCCATTTGGGGGTTATGAAATCGCCTCAGATTTGTCGTTAAGTATTGCCGATTGTCAACGCATGCGCATTTCTTATCTTCTCTAAAGCGCCCGTAATCTATTTGGAAGCCTGTCGATATTTTTAAATTCAATGTTAGCACTTTCAACCGTAGAAATGTCTGAAAGCCGAAAATATATGACTAAGAGAGGTAAAGAAAAGTATGAGCACGATGGATATTTATATTGTTTCGATAAATATATAGAAAATGGAGCAAAAAAATCGTGGCGTTGTGAAGTTGAATTTTCCAAAAACAATAAATGTAAAGGAAGAATTTACACTGATGCAGTTACGAGTGAATTTTTAAAACTTGTTCGCAATCATGCTCATGAAGGAAATGCAGCACGTGTTGAAGTTGTCCGCACTTTAACATCAATAAAGCGAAGGGCAGGTGAAACACAAGAAACTCCCGCAGTAATTCGCATTGAAGAAACGCAAGAGCTGTCTGTTGGAGCATTAGGACAGTTTCCAAGCAGAGAAGCTGTAAGATTAGTTATTAAAAGACGTAGAAAAGACATAAATGCACTCCCGTCGCAACCAATTGACAGAGCTTCCATTGAATTGCCAGAAAATTATAAATATTACGGAGAAAATAAGGAAAATTTTGTTATCGCCGATTCGGGAGTGGGGGATAAAGACCGAATTTTAATTTTCGGAAAAGCCAGTGTCAGCGATTGGATTCACCTCGTAACAAAAATTTACGTTGATGGAACTTTTAGTCTAGCACCACATCATTTTTACCAGGTTTTTGTTATTATGGCCGAACGTGGAGGTTTTGTATTGCCAATCATTTATGCCCTCTTACCCGACAAGGCGGAAGAAACATATACACGAATGCTTGAAATGATTCAAGACAGTTGGCCATTTTTTAAGGCGAAAAAAATTTCTTTAGATTTTGAAATTGCCTTAATTAACACTTTTTCAAGCAAGTTTCCAGACGCCGAAATTCAAGGGTGCTTGTTCCACCTTGTGAAAAATATGAAGCGCAAATTAGCAGAATTCAATTTAATGCAACGATATAATACCGATGCTGATTTTGCTCTCTATGCACGTATGATTCCTGCGTTAAGTTTTGTGCCTATCGAAGAACTTGAAAATGCTTTAGAAGTTTTGAGTGAGAATTTACCTAATCAGTTAACCCCAATTTTAGATTACTTTGAAGATTATTATGTTGGAAGGATTCAGAGAAATAATCGTCGCCGTCGTCCTATTTTTAAACCAGAAATGTGGTCATGTTATGCTAGAACCTTAAATAACGAAGGACGCACCAATAATTTCGCGGAAGCAGCACACAGACGTTTACAGTCCGAATTTGGTGTTTCACACCCCACATTATGGAAATTCATAGATGGTCTCAGACGTGTTCAAAAAACAATTGACCAATGTTATGAGCAATTTGTACGTGGAGATGAACCGCCGCACAAGCGGAATAAGTATCTGCGAGCTGATATGAGAATTAAAGTAATAGTTGAAGATTTTGAAAATCGAGAAATAATGGAATACCTGAAAGGTGTGGCGCATAATTTTGCAATGGATTAGTATAATAACAGTTTTGTGATGTAATCTTATTTATGTGTAATCTTGTTACTCTGTAATTAAATTTGTCTGCAATATAACTTTTTTGTAACCATATGTTTATTTACCATTTCTGTATTTTGCCTTTTTGATGCTGTTTTGTGAAATAAATAAATAAAAAAAAACAACCTCCCTCATGTCCCAGGGCCTTGACGTTGGCGAGGGGGCTTCTCACTAATCTGGGACAAAAAAAAAAAAATCTAGAACACTTTCACACATATATTTATTTCAAATATGCATGCAAACAATCGATAATTCAATAAATAAAAATCAGTCATATTGCTTATTTATTTGAATCACGCTTCATATACATAACAAAAATATATATATATTATATCAGGCATATTGCATATTTATTCTAAAAATAAATAAAAATACGGAAAAAAATATATGGCGTCGAACTGCCCCGGCGTCGAAAAGTACGGCGTCGAACTGACCACGCGTCGAAACGTTGGCGTCGAATCGTTGGCGTCGAACCGTCGGCGTCGAAACAACCTGCTTCGTATTTTATGAGGTATTATTCATCACTGCTGACATTTGTTGGTTTTGTTTTATAGCAAAAGACATTCAGTGGTATAGAAGTAAAATTAAAGTGCAAAAAATTCGAACAGTTTAATTTTTATGAGGAAAAGAATGAAGATGCACATTTGTGTACCTCAGGTCTGAAGAGGTTATAGATAGGACATAATAGAAAAATAAAATTAATAAAGATTAAATGTTAAGAAATTTAATTAAGATTAAAGGTAATGGATTTTAAAACTTTTGAAAATTAAAAAGTTAAAAGAACTAAAGGTAAACAAATAAATAAAAAAAACACTAACGATCATTCTGTCAAAAAGATCAAAGAGGAATACTTTTAAAAAGCACTATGTTACATATCTATTTATTTATATATATTAAGGAACATTTCATTTTTAAAATATGCATTCTACATATTTCGGTCAAATTATAAAATAAAAATATTCTAAAATAAATATGTTTGTCTAATACAGACGAATTCTACATTCAAAGAGGATTACTTTTAAAAAGCACTATGTTACATATGTATTTATTTATATATATTAAGGAATATTTCTTTTTATAAAAATATAGTATTATAGATAATTCCGCCAAATTATAAAATGGAAATATTCTAAAACAAATATGTTTTTCTAAAACAGACGAATTCTACATTCAAAGAGGATTACTTTAAAAAAGCACTATGTTACGTATGTATTTATTTATAAATATAAAGGAATATTTCATTTTTTAAAATATAATATTCTACATCTTTCGGTCAAATTGTATAAAAAAAATACTTCAAATTAAATATGTTTGTCCAATACAGACGAATTCTACATCTTTGAGAAATAAATGCCTTTAAATCAGTGCTTTGCATTGTACTTTAAATATAAAAAAAATATAATTTATCTATTATACAGCTGTTCCATTATGAAAAAATATATAACTATCTCCTGCTTATTATTATTTAAAAATATGTGCATTTAATATGCAGTCTACCAATTTAATTGCACCTAAAACAGACGTATTGCACATGTATGAGAAACAAATGCCTTTATATCAGTGCTTTGAAATGTATTTTAGATACTTAAAAAAATCTAATTTATCTATTATATAACTGTTATTTTATGAAAATGTTTAACTATCTCATGTTTAATATTATTTAAAAAATATGTGAATTTAATATGCAGTCTACCAATTTGTTTCCATTTAAAAAAGACGTTTTGTACATGTTTGAGAAACAAATCAAATTAAATCAGTACTTCGAAAGGTACTTTAAATACCTTAAAAAACCTAATTTACCTATCATGTAACTGTTACTTTATGAAAATATACATAAATCTATCTATAATACATAAATCTATCTTAAATATCTATATACATAAATATTTAAAAATATGTGGATTTAGTAGGCAGTGTATCAATTTTTATTAATTATGTAAATGAAATATTAAGCCGCCAACCCCCCCCCCCCAAAAAAAAAAAAGCTTTTGTTTTGGAAACTCCTATAGCTCAATAAAAAGCAAATGTATACTCAAGAAAAAAGAAAAGTATTAAGAAGATTACTGAAAAAAAGAAAGAATCTTGAGAAAATTCAAGTTTACATCAAAGAAAAAAACTGTACCATAAAATTCACATATTACGATGTCTTATAGATATATATATTGCTATGAAAGAAATATTTCACCTGTGTGAAAAATTTAGTCTATGATTCATTGTCCAGAAAAATTGTAATTCCAAGTTTTTGTATTCCAAATCAAATAAACATTGTGCTGAACGCAAAGGATTCCTTGTTATTGTTTTTGATCTTATTTTGCTTCACAATCTCAATTTCAAAAATTTATTTACATTTAAACTTCTGTCAATAATTTTCAGATTAATACCATTCTGAATAAATAAGATGTAATTTCACAAAGTTTTGCCGTGTTTAAGGTAGGAATGACATTTTATTACATAAATATAATTTTAATTAATCAAAAAAATGTTGAATTCTGTGTTTTTTAAACTAATTTGTCTTGCACAAATTGAATCATGATCTGAGATTTATACTCCGATGATTCTATATTCGCACTTAGGTACTTTTATGAAATTTCCGGCATTTAAAATTTGAAGGAGGCGTCCAGATGCGACAATGCATTTTATAGATGCAAACTTATCTAAAAAAGTTCTTTTAGCCATTCACTACTGTGGCAATAATTGTCACATAAAAATTGTGAACCGTCCGCTAGAAAGCTCTATCAGGAAATGATCAAAAAGTCGTTTCGGCCAGTACTGGGTGGAAGAGGTAGCTTTCATATTCCTTACTTATTAAAAAAAACCAAGGTATGTTATTTAGTCAGACGAGGCACAAATTAGAGGGACACGGTAATAGAAGATTCAATACTTGCTTTTGTCAATACTGAATATGAATGGAAATTTCGAGAAATTAATCAACTTTATAAAAGATGACTTTATTTAAAGTGATTTACATTTGGTAACGAAATTCGGCGATATTATAAAGTACCTGCAATTTTAAAACATGATGGGTGAAAATAACTAATGAGTTTGTAATAGGTCCTGTAGTCCTGTGCACATCATGCTCATTCACATACATATACACATAGATATATGTGAGTGCTGTCGCAGGCAAATAGATTATTTTGAAATGTAATCCACTTTAGAAATTCAATCTGTTGTATATAAGGCATTTTTAAAGTAAAGAGAAAACAAAAAAAATGCTCCATATTCCTTGTATTAACACCAAATACTTCAGAAAAAATACTTTTTCTATTTCTATTTATTTATTTATTTATTGTGTACTATTATAAATTTAAAAAAGTTTATTGACAGTTTTAAATATCTTCCATATTGAAATAAGATGGTGGATGAAGTTGACCAACGAACTCAAGAAAGACATTGGTTTGTTCTATGTACACACCAAGCTATATCCAAATCGTTTCATAAATGTTACCGTAAGACAAAAATCAAATCACTTCATAGCGTCAGCCACACTAGAAATTCAAAGCGCTAAAATTCAGCGATTGTTTAAGATATAGACAATAAAAAAAATTCTCCGAATTTTTTGCATCAAGGTCAAACATATAAGATTTTTTTTTTTCATTTTCTAATTTTTGTGTACCTATATTTAATTTTTTTAAGAATTTAAATGGCTGCCATTTTGTATCAAGATGGTGGATGAAACTTGCAAAGAACGTTGCAAAGTTCAAATTGAGGGAAGTGATAAATACTTTTAACCCACATATTTACAGATTATTAAACATTCAGAAATATATTTATTGAATACTAGCAGCCTCCGCTCGCTACGCTGGTCAGTTTCTCTAAAATAATCTTGAATCAAACGAAATATATTTAAATAAACAATCTTAATATCGAATCAAATACCCACAATTTTTGTCTGATTTATGTAATCTTACATTGGTCAGTTCAAAGTTCGTTTTGGCGACAAAATACCTCTAAAATGATTAAATAACTGACAAATTACAAAAGTACCAAAGTAATTAAGAATTTTTTAGTAGGTTTTTTATCTTGAATTCCACTTCAATTTCTCTACCTGAATTTGCTTCTGAGATATAGTGAAACATGTTATTATTTTAGACCATCCTATGAACTTCCTAAAGGAGAGATTTTTATATATATATAGATAAGGATTCAAAATTACAGGTTTTTGCGCTGAAGACATCGCCAAATTAGGAAAATGTGAAGTATCTCACCAAGTACTGGATTTAAAAGAATTTGCTTAGTACCATTCAATTAAGCATGAAAAATGCACCAAAAAAACAAATAATTAGTAAAATATTAAGAAAAATATTAAGAAAAAGTCGAAATAAAAATCATTTAATGACATTTTAAACACGTGAATCGTATTTAATGTCATCGAATGCGACATTCACGATCATCCATTATTAGCATCTAATCTGATAGTTTGGCGATAATTTTTTGGTCGACGGGTTAACCTAGTAGTATCGTTTTTTTTATTAGAATGAATGATAAATTAATTGCAAATATTTTTTCATGATAATGATTTTTTCTCCACATTCAAAATATTTCTTTTTTAGTGATGGTAAAATAACTGCAGATGAAAAAAATATAATAGTAAGGCTAAAACACAGATTTAATGACTGCTTGGCATATGACTTGGCGGAGACTCGATAAGTACGCTAATTCTATCAACCTAAATATCCAGATAGAGTGTAAACAAACAATTGGTACCATTTGATTGTTCCGTCGATCAATTTCGCCAAATTATACAAATGGATATAATTTAGATTTTAAATAACCACAGAATTAATAAATTACTAAAATGTTAATAGAAATAGAGATAAAACATCGAATTAAAATTAGTTGACGACGTAACAATTATGCAAAACATATTTAATGTTAAAAGAATGTGACATTTACGATCATCCATTATTGACATTTAACCTTATACTTTGGCGACAGTTTTTTGGTCGATGGGAGATCAAGTATTGCCAAATAATGTAATATTGCCAAATAATGTAAACAAATTATATAAACAATAATATTGCCAATAATATTTAGATGCAGATATCATCTACGGATCATGTTGGCACGATTACAACAAAATTGCGATTTTATGCCTCACGTGGTAATCCAGTAATAGTCGTTTATTTATCAGTAAATTATTTCATTATTTTTCTTTTTTATTTTAAAATTATACAAATTATTTTGTTCCATAATTACTAATTGAATTAATTTATTTATTATTAATATTATTCCAGATTACATTTTCTTGGCAACGGGAAAGAAAAATGGTTATTTTTTATCGGAAAATTTTTAATTGATTCTGTATGAAAAATAATGAAATATTGAATTATTAAGAAAAATATTTGAATAAATCAATTAAAAATTAGCCTATGTTCAGCGGAAATAGTGTAGCTTTTCAACGGTGAAAGAATTTTTCAAATCCGTCAAGTAGTTTCGGAGCCTATTCAATTCAAACAAACAAACAAACAATCAAATCTTTCCTCTTTATAATATTAGTATAGATGTAGAGTTGCAAAATACGTTACATGAAAGAAAAAAAAATTGTTCTTGTCTGGAGTACCGCGCGAATGCTTTCATAACGATGAACTCAAAAGCAAATTTCTTTCAATTTTAGGTATTATAGAGATATAATCGACCATGTAGTGCAAAATCCCCCCCCCTCCCCACACAGTCATATCTATTTCCCAATCTACTGAAGCTAAAATTATGAAAAAATTAGAGATAGTAGACATTAATGTGATTTGTACTTTGCAGGAAATTAACGATTACCCTAAGTCATAAATTTTCTGAAAAAAAACGCATTTTTCCACTACACGCAAATTTCGATTTGCGGTTATTAAAAAAAATTTTTGAGGAACGCTGAAGATTCTTATCGCAGGAGAAGGATGAAAGCAATATTGACAGTGACTGTCGAAAAAAAAAATCATCGCTAATTAGCCGAGTTATTAGCGTTTAATTACGCAGCCAATCTGGACATAAATAAACACAGAGGCGGCGTACTCTGTGTACCATTGTCGTTTAAAGCGTAGATAACAACTTTTACTTTCATATTTGTGTATTACAATGCCTAGTAATATTATAAAAGTAAATTGTTTTGCCGGCTTGGCCTGCTGCAGGAGGTAGATTTCTAAATTAAATATGCCTCCTCCCTCCCAAAAAATCGATTCAAAATGCCCATTTTAACAGAATTTTTTGCAAATATATTCTATCTTTATGTATCGTATTATATAGTTTCTGAAAAATGAAACTGCCAGCTGGATGCGTTGGAGATGAAAAATGAATTTAAAAAAAAAAAAATTTGAAAATAAGAAGTTTGGAACAATGATTTTCTCAGTATAATCATATTTTGCATTTCCAGCTCTATCATTTTGGGAAATTTGGTTGAAATGGCTCATTTTGACAGCAATTTAAACAATATTCTGTGTCAAAAATATACAAAAATCGATGATACAGCACATTATATAGTTTCTGAATGTGAGACACTGTCAATATGATGTATTTGAGATCAAAGATGAATTTAAAAATGAATCAGAATATAAGCAGATTGGAACAATTATTTCCTCAGCACGATCATATTTTCCCTTTTCAGCACTATCACTTAAATAAAAAATTTCGTTCAAATTTTCGTCCTTATTGAAAAATCGATCACGGCACATTACATTATTCCTAAACAAATGAACCTGACAATTGAATGAGTTTGAGATCAAAATCGGTTTTAAAAATAAATCGGAAAATAGCCAGTTTGTATTTGAGAACATCCTTAAAATGATGATTTTTTGCTTCAACTGCTATGTTTTTCTGTAAAAATTGGTCTGTTTTTAAACTTGTCAGTATAAAAGGTGTAGATAAATAAAAGATATATCATAAATTCATGCAGATATCATATCTTGTGAATTGACAAGTTATGGATTTTTTTCTTCTTCAACCCCCCCCCCCCTCCACCTTTTTTTGTTTTCATTTTTAATTTGTTATTGTAAGAGTTACTCCTGTGAAAAACTTGTCTATCTAAAAGTTGTAGATAATATTAATATGAATTGGATTTAATGCCTCGAGAATTGACGAAGTTATGAAGTATTTTTTCCTTAAAAAACTATTTTTTTTCGTCCTTTGAATCCTATGATCATTTATTCATATTATGCACTTTCATTTCTCCTCCACCTCTTTGCCCTCTGCGGAGTTCTTTGAATATATTACAGTAGATAGTCTTCTAATAACGAGGAAATCGTAGAACTTACCTCAAACGCTGTACAAAAACCAATAAAAGATTTTGATCACATTTACTATATTTTAAGTTCATGTTCTTGCCGTAAAGGACCATTTTTATTATTTTTCTTTGGCCATTTTGCTACTAATTGTCGAAAAAGTTAATTTTTGATATTTAAATTCCACTTACCTTTTCATACTTATTAGCGACTTTTCAACTTTTTGCATTCAGTAAACGCCGCTGCATGGCTTTTCTACTATTGTCGTTCCATTATAGCCTGCTTTCGGTTTGTTGTTGTTTTTTAAATCGATCTGTTTTTAATTACCATGTACTTAGTAAATTATCCTTTTTAAACACGTAATTACAAAGATTTAATAATCGTTTGTAAAACCTCTCGATTGTAGATTATCGAAATTAATCGATGACTTTATCGATTGTGTTTTTTTACGATTACGATTTTTATCGATTGTTAAATTTTCGAGAATAGCCCATCACTACCCCACATGCAAGGCACCGTATGTGGTTTCAACAGGACAGGGCGCCATCTCATTATGGAAATTGTGTATGTCACCATTCAAACCGCACATTTCAAAACAAGTGGATTGGGCGTGGTGGTCTCATTGCGTGGCCTCCCAGATCATCTAATTTATCTTCTCTGGATTTTTTTCTGTTGTGCCATGAAGAACCTTGTGCACGACACGCCGACAATTCTAAAATGGACGTAGTGGTACGAATGCCCATCGTTGCTGCTACGATCCGTGAAACGCCCGGTATTTTCGAGCATGTCCTCCAATCCATGTTGTGTCGGTGTCGTGCGTGCATACTTTCCGATGGCCGCAATTTCGAACACCTTCTGTAATGCTTTTATGTCATACTTTTTATTTATTATTCTTATTATTTTACTTTTTTGATTAATAAAGCGTTTTCTATATTCTACATGTTTTACACTACATACTACACACTGTAAAAAAAAAATTCAAGAGGTTACTAAAAATTTTTTAGTAAATTTGTATTCCACAGAATTTTTTAGTAACCATTCCAAACTTTTTTTTGCAAGTGAAACAAGCATTTCTTTTGTAAACTGAACAAAAGAATTTTTTGTATAACTAACTTAGAAATTTTTAGTATGAGCCACGAAGCAAATTTTAGTAATAGCTCCAAAATTACTTTTAATAACCATTACATGCGTCCGAAGGGCAGGAGCTTCATTCACGCGGCCTCCAGACTTCTGAAGCGGAAGATTTTCGGCAAAACCACAATAGATGGCAGCACCAAACATTGCTATCTACTCCGACAGGATTTCCATAATCCCTTTATTAACGAGTAATTACACTACATACATTCGGGGCGTATTTGGCATTGGCCAGTATCGAACCCGAAACCTTTTAGCCTGGAGTCCGTTACTATAACCACCATGCTATCAAGGCCACACGAAGCGAGTTTTGGTAATAGCTATTAGAAATATAAAACTATTAACTCTATTCGTTGCTAACTTTTTCTAGTAATTCTTACAGATATTCTTGTAACCGACTAAGATTACTAAAAATTTTTTAGTAATTACAAGGATCACTAAAGTTTTTTTAGTAGATAGACCCCTTTTTTTTTTTTTACAGTGCAGTTTTTACTGTAATTTGCCACGTATTTGCACGTTTTTTTTCTCCTAAACTAATTAACTTATGATAAATCCGATACTTAAAATTATACAGCACACTTCTACGAAAAACTTAAAAATAAAATAGTTCAAAACTGTACGAGAAGATACGTTTTAAAATTTACTTAAATTTTTCAAAAAAAAGATAAATTTTTTCCAATTTTGTCAGACAAATGAAACGATTTCTTGATAGAATCCTTTTCCTTCATTAAGTCCTTCATTATTATGTCAAAAAGTCCCTTAAAACGCTTAAATAATAATAATAATAAAAATTAAGGATACCAAGCCACCTTAAAATGAACTTATTAATTTATAATTAAGATATAAAAAAAATTAAATGTTGTATTCTTATCAGAAATATGATATCAAAGACATCATATTTATAACTAGGACTTCCCTCAGAGGGATTAGTCTGAGCGATATTGCTGAGAATACACATTTAATAACTTGCGATATGTAAAGAAAATGACATGTTTCCTTTAATTGGTCATCCATTGTGATAAAATATGATGAAAATAAGCATATTGAATCACAGAATTACAAAATCTTATATATAAAGTTGCATATACTATTTTTATAAAAGAAAAGCAAACCATGCATGGATATAAAATTGGAAATATGCAAAATGATAAAAGTAATAAAGAAAATAAAACATCAAATTTTCCAATATTGGAAATATAACTCTTTGAAATGATGTCATGCGCATAAACAGAAGCTTCGCACCGATTTGAGAAACTATAAATAACATAAACTATTATGTTCGAAGAGATTGGAGTGTATTTTATAAGGTGTGAAATCCGTCCGAATAGTTTATAATGTTGAATATCTGTTTGCCACGGATGCAATGAGGTTGTCGATAAGAGTTAAGCAATCCTTTTTTTAAAAATTGTCCTAAACGAGCACTTACAACTTACATCTTATAAGTTACTGTGATGCCAAAGTTATAGTTTCTGACCCCAACAGTATCCTAGAAATTACAATATTCTCAATAAATTGGGTTTAAAACTTTTTCTAGAAAAAAAAATTTTAATTTGTGAAATTAAACCGTTATGAACGAATGTTTTAGAAATCGTTCATAACGAGAATATTATATCTTAAAAGTATCCACCAAAAAAAAAAAAAAAAAAAAAAAAAAAGATTTAAAATTTTTAGTCATATCAACATAAAAGAATTCTCAATTTTAGAACTTTTTTTACTCGTGCATTGATGGTGATTATTGTTTCTACGCAAAATATAGTATATTTTGCAGCAAAGGTGGTTACCAACATTTTTTGCCCACATTATTTTTTAAATCGGCTAGGTACTCCCAATGATAACGAAAAACACACAAACGTTAATGCTTTATAGCATAGAAATACAGAATCAAAAGCTATTTATCTCCTATTATATACACATAAATTATCTAATTAGTGCTAGCAGATGCATTTTTAAATATACACAGATCAATATAATGCTTCATTTTTCTTTTATTAGTATTTCTTAGTATTCATTTTTCATTAATTTGTATTATTCAGTAAAAAACTCACTTTCTTAAGCTCAAATTACGTTAAACTTTTTATAAAAGCGCCTAAAGTTCATATAACAGCGAAGTATTGGGAAGAGTATTAAATACAAGGTAGTAAGACACTTAGTCAAACGCAGGTAATAAATCGCAAATATTGTTCTTTTCGCCCTCTCTCGAAATGCATTTTTTCCGTACATTTAAAAAACACGATTTAGAGTCATCTTATTTAAAATTCAAATAAATAAATAAGCGGAAACAATGATAGCGTAAGTCAAAACATTTTATTTCAGCATCAAGGAATTGTATCGTAGTTACACATGTGGAAAAAAAGCTGCTTTTGGCCAAAAAGCGTTGTCTTCACTAAATTTGAATTCGATTAAAAAAAGTACTGTGATTAATTAAAATGTTATAGGCAGAACTGCCAAGTCTTCGGCATTTTGGATACCGGTATTTTAATACAGAAAATGTTTTATTAAATTGGAACATTCTGCGAATTTAAAAAAAAACTTTTCCTATAAGAAAATTCTGCTGTGCATAACTGTGGGCGAAAAATTCTGCTGTGCGGGGGCTTGGCATCTCTGTATAGGAATATTTCGTAATCTACTTTTTAACCTTAAAAAAAGCAACGACCATTTTTTGGGTACGAAAAGTATTTACTAATTGTTCCATTTTGCATGCAAGGTACTGATTGTAATATTGATACATCTATGGTGATAAATTTCCAATAATTTTTCAAATCCCATTTATTTCATTAAAAATATAAATCTTTTATTCATTTAGTTTAAAATAAATGGTTTTTAACTAATTTCATAATACTTTTGAAATATCACTTTTCATTGGCCATTTTTTTAAAGCATTTAGAAAATGGTTGTTGTTTTCAGTCAAATATAGACTTTGGTCTGTCCGCATTTTATTTTATTATTATTATTTATAAATGGTGGAGAAATATTCATACTTAATCCATAACGTACAT
Source organism: Maratus speculifer (assembly GCA_964019185.1). Lineage (NCBI taxonomy): Eukaryota > Metazoa > Arthropoda > Arachnida > Araneae > Salticidae > Maratus > Maratus speculifer. The sequence goes on along the minus strand of OZ025302.1, from coordinate 181,456,211 downwards.
AATATATGACACTGTTATTACATAAGTCATCTTTTTATTATCATAAAAATTATGTTTTTACTGATTTTTATTAACTCAATAGGAAAAATTTTGTGCTTTGAGCAATAGATGTCCTTATTTCATTTATTTATTTATTTTAACAAAATTCTTTGTATTTTGAAGAATTTTTATTAAAATAGGAAATCCAAATGTCGCTGTTAATAAAGAAGAAAGTTACAAAAAAAAGTTACAAAACGAGTAGACGTATACTATCAAATATGGGAAAACGACGAATCTAAAATAGACGTCGTATGAAATATCATCTTTTAAAGCAAAAAAACGAGGTCTGACTATCGAGCCTATTGATTACGAAATGTGTATTACATGAAGAAAAAAAACTTCAAATATTGATTTTTTTTCTTTTGTGCAGTTTTGGCTTTGAAAGATGCGCTATGTTGCAAAAAGATATAAGCGACTATGAAAACACACTTGGTAAACGTTCATGCTCAGTTTTACAAGTAAATATGGCACATATATGCCCTATACAGACCAAAGTATCTAATTGGTGCCAAAATGGCGTTCAGTTGCCTAACATGCTGGTTATCGTATAAATGTTATAATAAATTGTTTGTTCTAAAAATATTATCATTTATTGATTGTTATTTCTTTTTTTATTTAATAACAGAAAATGTTTCGTTTATTCCTTTTTAGGTGCGTTCGTAATTATGTAAATACGTAGCACCTATTGTTGTCGCTCAGTCCGTCCGTCTGTCCGTCTGTCCGCATATAACAAAGCAAAAACTACCCAACCAAATCGTTTGAAATTTAAAATACATAATTATAACATAATTTTGTCGAGACATTTCAAATTTTATGAAAATCGGATGGATAAATCAATTACAGGGACAATCAAAAGGATTCCGTTACATTACGGTCAATGGGGAAAAAAGTTTCAAATGCATTTTAATCGTTTGAAATTTAAAACGCATAATTATTACATAATATTGTCGAGCCATTTCAAATGTTATGAAAATTGGTTGCATAGATCAATTACAGGGACAATCAAAAGTATTCCGTTACATTACGATCAATGAGAAAAAAAGTTTCAAATGCATTTAAATGGTGTTACACTCATTTGAATTAATAGAATTGACATAAATCTATGAAGTATGTACTAAATTATACATTCTGTACAATCTGGGATGTAAAGAATACTTATTATTTATTTACAGGGCCACACAAATGTATTCCACTAAATAATGTTATACGGGGAAACATTGTTTGGGGCGTGTTTTAATTTTATTAAACTACTTCACATTTTATGAATAAGATATACGTTAACCCTTTGACGGTTAAAGCACTTCTATTCATAAAATACTAAAATGATTGAATGACACCGGAATTTAAAAACAAATGTATCACATAATATATAAATGTTTTCTTTTACGTTCTTTGTAAAATTAAAATTTTCATTTAAAAATTCCGGTGTCAGTATGGCATTTCGCAATTCAAATTAAGTGGTATTCTGGGCGCGTATAAGCGCTTATAACCACGAAAGGGTTAATGAAGTATAATAAAAATTATTCCCTGCATATTTACAGGAACACAAAGATTTCGACCACTATACTGTATCCAAAGTTTGCTCTACTATATCAGCAAGATCTGAATATTTTAAAACTTCGTTATAGTACGAACGCACCTCATTTGCTACGCTTCACGTGCATTTTCCAACTTGTTTTAGGTGCGTTCGTAATTATGTAAATACGTAGCACCTATAGTGGTCTTCAGTCCGTCCGTCTGTCCGCATATAACAACGCAAAAACTACCCAACCGAATCGTTTGAAATTAAAAATACATAATCATTACATAATTTTGTCGAGTCATTTCAAATTTTATTAAAATCGGATGCATAGATCAATTACAGGGGCAATCAAAATTATTCCATTACATTACCGTCAATGGGGAAAAAAGCTTCAAATGCATTTTATTCGTTTGAAATTTAAAATACATAATTATTATGTAATTTTGTCGAGTTATTTAAAATTGTTTGATAATCGGGTGCATAGATCAATTACAGGGGAAATCAAAAGTATTCATTACATCATGGTCAATGGGGAAAAAGTTTCAAATGTATTTTATACGTTTGAAATGTAAAATACATAATTATTACATAATTTTGCCGAGTTTTTTCAAATTTTATCAAAATCGGATGCATAGATCAATTACAGGGACAATCAAAAGTAATCCATTACATTACGGTCAATGGGGAAAAATGTTTCAAATGCATTTTAATGGTGTTACAATCATTCAAACTTAATAAAATTTATATGCAACTATGAAATACATATTATAATATACATTTTACATAATTTAGGGTGCAAAGAACGTTTGTTATTGATTTAAAAAGCCACACAAAAGTATTCCATTACATAATGGTACAGGGAGAATATTGTTTGATGAGCGTTTTAATTCTAATTCACTATTTACAATTTTATGAGATTGATATATGAGAGTAATACTTTTAAAACTTCGTTATCGTACGAACGCACCTCATTTGCTACGCTTCACGTGCAATTTCCAACTTGTTTCATTTTGAAATACATAAATAACGTGTTATTATAGCATGCTATATGTTTCTGGTAATCAAAACGACGTTTTCGCCTAATTGGCATAAAAAATCTCGCCAAACCCGTTGCTTATATCTCTAGTATACTATCTCAAGCATTTTATTTATGTATACTATAATTGTTTTTATATACCACTTACTTCTTCTTGTATATAAAAATAGGTAAATGGCTCCTTTATGCAGCATAAATTGTATAAATCTTTAAAAAATAGCCCCCGATGCCCCTTTTTGGATCGAATTAAAAAAAATCAACTTCGAATTCCAGTATTGCTCCCAGGTATCCATACATATTCGAAATTTCAAAGTTGTATGCCAACAGGAAATGGATGAAAAATGGGAAAAGTTGTCACATATGCGCCAGGGTACATAATTGGCGTCAAAATGGCATTATTTTAGCTGAAATGGTAACCCGGCTGTATTTATTTATTATTTGTTTATTTACTCATAAAATGTTTATTTACTTTCATTTCCTTTTTTTATTATATAAGATATTTCTTTTTATAGTTATTAATTGTTATTATTATTTTATTTACTGTAAGTTCTTTTTGAAAATAGAAAATAATTTAAAAATGTGCATGTAAACATTATTTGAAAACGGAGTTTTCGCCAAATGGGCTTTGAAAAAAAAATGCGCCAAATCTGATGCGCTTGTGATATCCGTGCCGAAAAATTAGTGACCAGAATTGACTTCCACACACAAACAATATACAAGTTAAAAGAAAACATGCAATAAAAATAAATATAAGGGAAAATGATGTCATAAAAGAAACTTTTTATTAAAAAACGTAATTGTTTCTAATTTTCACACGCGAAATATATAAAACATTCTTTTAGCGATCAAAAAATGCTATTAAGAGATTATCACAAAATCTCAAAATCAAAGTTTTTATGTCATTTTTTTTAATATAAAAAAATAAGTTTTATTTTCCTGCATGATTAAATTTTAAAATGTTTTATTGCATTCAATATTTCTGAGTGCGTAAATGATTACTATTTACTCCATGTACTGATTCGGTTATCTGCAAAAATATTCAGCTGGTGAAAATCACGCACGCCAAATTTCTGTGACGTATGCAAATAAATTGTGCTTTTTTATCAGTTTTTTAATATAACTTTTGAACTATTTGGAATTAATTTTTAAAAGTAGGTGCATTCACCAGATTACCTTCATAGGTACCTATTGGTACAAACAGAATCGAAATCCGACAAGTTCTTTTTGAGATTTGCTTGACGAAAGAATTTTTTTGACTTTTAATATCGTTACGTATCTCTGAGTATAAAGACTTCGCTTCGCTCAGACAACTAGGACTTCCCTCAGAGGGATTAGTCTGAGCGATATTGCTGAGAATAAACATTTAATAACTTGCGATAAGTAAAGAAAATGAGATGTTACCTTTAATTGGTCGTTCATTGTGATAAAATATGATGAAAATAAGCATATTGAATCATAGAATTACAAAATCTTATATATAAAGTTGCATATACTATTTTTATAAAAGAAAAGCAAACCATGCATGGATATAAAATTGGAAATATGCAAAATGTTCAAAGTAATACAGAAAATAAAACACCAAATTTTCCTACATTGGAAATATAACTCTTTGAAATGATGTCATGAGCATAAACAGAAGCTTCGCACCGATTTGAGAAACTATAAATAACATAACTATTATGTTTGAAGAGAATGGAGTGTATTTTTTACGGTGTGAAATCCGTCCGAATAGTTTATAATGTTGAATATCTGTTTTCCACGGATGCAATGAGGTTGTCGATAAGAGTTAAGGAATCCTTTTTTAAAAATTTGTCCTAAACGAGCACTTACATCTTATAAGTTACTGTGATGCCAAATTTATAGTTTCTGACCCCAACAGTATCCTAGAAATTGCAATATTCTCAATAAATTGGGTTTAAAACTTTTTCTAGAAAAAAAATGTTTAATTTGTGAAATTAAATTGTCGAATGTTTTAGAAATCGTTCATAACGAGAATATTATATCCTAAAAAAAAAAAAAAAAAAAGATTTTAAATTTTTAGTCATATCGACATCAAAGAATTCTCAATTTTAGAACTTTTTTGCTCGTGCATTGATGGTGATTATTGTTCCTACGCAAAATATAGTATGTTTTGCAGCAAAGATAGTTACCAACATTTTTTACCCACATTATTTTTTAAATCGGCTAGGTACTCCCAATGATAACGAAAAACACACAAACGTTAATGCTTAAGCATAGAAATACAGAATCAAAAGCTATTTATCTCCTATTATATACACATAAATTATCTAAATAGTGCTAGCAGATGCGTTATTATACATAGATCAATATAACGCTTCATTTTCCTTTTATTAGTATTTTTTAGTATTCATTTTTCATTTATTTGTATTATTCAGTAAAATACTCACTTTCATAAGCCCGAACTACGTCAAACTTTTTATAAAAGCGCCTAAGTCCATATAACAGCGAAGTATTGTGAAGAGTATTAAATACAAGGTAGTAAGAAACTTAGCCAAACGCAGGTAATAAATAGCCAAATATTGTTCTTTTCGCCCTCTCTCGAAATGCATTTTTTCCGTACATTTAAACAACACGATTTTGAGTCATCTTATTTAAAATTCAAATAAATAAATAAGAGGAAGCAATAATAGCATAAGTCAAAACATTTTATTTCAGCATCAAGGAATTGTATCGTAGTTACACATGTGGAAAAAAGCTGCTTTTGGCCAAAAAACGTTGTCTTCACTAAATTTGAATCTGATTAAAAAAAAGTACCGTGATTAATTAAAATGTTATAGGCAGAGCTGCCAAGTCTCCGGTATTTTAATACAGAAAATCTTTTATTAAATAGGAACATTCTGCGGATTTATAAAATAACTTTTCCTATAAGAAAATTCTGCTGTGCAATAAGCGGGGGTTTGGCATCTCTGTATAGGAATATTTCGTAACCTCCTTTTTAACCTTAAAAAAAGCAACGACCATTTTTCGGGTTCAAAAAGTATTGCTAATTGTTCCATTTTGCATACAAAGTACTGATTGTAATATTGATACATCTATGGTGATAAATTTCCAATAATTTTTCAAATCCCATTTATTTCATTAAAAATATAAATTTTTTATTCATTTAGTTTAAAATAAATGGTTTTTAACTAATTTCATAATACTTTTGAAATATCACTTTTCATTGGCCGTCTTTTTAAAGCATTTAGAAAATGGTTGTTGTTTTCAGTCAAATATAGACTTTGGTCTGTCCGCATTTTATTTTATTATTATTATTATTTATAAATGGTGGAGAAATATTCATACTTAATTCATAACGTACATAATATATGACTTTGTTATTACATAAGTCACCTTTTTATTATCATAAAAATTATGTTTTTACTGATTTTTATTAACTCAATAGGAAAAATTTTGTGCTTTGAACAATAGATGTCCGCATTTCATTTATTTATTTATTTAAACAAAATTCTTTGTATTGAGAAGAATTTTTATTTAAATAGGAAATCCAAATGTCGCTGTTAATAAAGAAGAAAGTTACAAAAAAAGTTACAATCCAAAAAAGACGTCGTATGAAATATCATCTTTGAAAGCAAAAAAAACGAGGTCTGATTATCGAGCCTACTGATTACAAAATGTGCATTACATTAAAAAAAAAAAAAAAAAAAAAAAAAAAAAAAAAAATTACTGCAAATATTGATTTTTTTTTTCTTTTGTGCAGTTTTGGCTTCGGAAGGTGCGCTATGTTGCAAAAAGATATAAGCGACTATGAAAACACACTTGGTAAACGTTCATGCTCAGTTTTACAAATAAATATGGCACATATATGCCCTATACACACCGAGGTACCTGATTGGTGCCAAAATGGCGTCCAGTTGCCTAACATGGTTATCATAATGTTATAATAAACTGTTTGTTCTAAAAATATTATCATTTATTGATTATTTCTTTTTTTTTTTTTTTTTTTTTTTTTTTAATAACAGAAAATGTTTCGTTTATCCCCTTTTTTTTTTTTTTTTTTTTTTTTTTCATTTGAAAATAAATAAATAACGTGTTATTATAGCATGGTATATGTATCTGGTAATCAAAATGATGTTTTCGCCTAACTGGCACAAAATATCTCGCCAAACCCGGTGCTTATATCTCTAGTATATTATCTCAAGTATTTTATTTATGTATACTATAATTGTTTTTACATACCGCTTACTTCTTCTTGTATATAAAAATAGGTAAGTGGCTCCTTTATGCAGTATAAATCTTTAAAAAAAATAGCCCCCGTTGCCCCTTTTTGGATCGAATTAAAAAAAAAATCAATGTCTAATTCCAGTATTGCTCCCAGGTATGCATACATATTCCAAATTTCAAAGTTATATGCCAACAGGAAATGGATGAAAAATGGGAAAAGATGTCACATATGCACCAGGGTACATAATTGGCATCAAAATGGCATTATTTTACCTCAGATGGTAACCCGGCTTTATTTATTTATTATTTGTTTATTTACTCATAAAATGTTTATTTACTTTCATTTCCCTTTTTTATTATATAAAATATTTCTTTTTATAGTTATTAATTATTATTATTATTTTATTTACTGTAAGTTCTTTTTGAAAATAGAAAATAATTTAAAAATGTGTATGTAAGCGTTATTTGAAAACGGAGTTTTCGCCAAATGGGCTTTGAAAAAAATTGCGCCAAATCTGATGCGCTTGTGGTATCCGTTCCGAAAAATTAGTGACCAGAATTGACTCCCACACACAAACAAAATATAAGTTAAAAGAAAACATGCAATAAAAATAAATATAAAGGGAAAATGATGTCATAAAAGAAACTTTTTATTTAAAAACATAATTGTTTCTAATTTTCACACGCGAAATATATAAAACATTCTTTTAGCGATCAAAAATGCTATTTAGAGATTATCACAAAATCTCAAAATCAAAGTTTTTATGACATTTTTTTAATATAAAAAATAACAGTTTTATTTTCCTGCATGGTTAAATTTTAAAATGTTTTAATGCATTCAATATTTTTGAGTGCGTTAATGATTACTATTTACTCCATGTACTGATTCGGTTATCTACGAAAATATCCAGCTGGTGAAAATCACGCACACCAAATTTCTGTGACGCATGCAAATAAATTGTGCTTTTTTATCAGTTTTTTTAATATAACTTTTAAACTATTTGGAACTAAATTTTCGTATGTAGTGCATTCACCAGATTACCTTCATAGGTACCTATTGGTACAAACAGAATCAAAATCCGACAAGTACTTTTTGAGATTTGCTTGACGAAAGAATTTTTTTGACTTTTAATATCGTTACGTATCTCTGAGTATAAAGACTTCGCTTCGCTCAGACAATTATTGAATATCAGAAAGTGGGTTAGGTTAAAAATCGATTGTAAAATCCATTTACATACAAAAAACTGTTGGTTTTTGAATAAAATAAAAGATTATAAAAAGATATACGTTGCATAAGAACATGCTCGGAAATATATTATAATTAGAAGTCGACCAAAAATTCGGTTTTGTTTTCGTTTTCGGATCAAAATCTGAATTTCGTCAAAAGTTTGTTTTAACGAAAATGCGGCCAAAAGTTCGGTTTCAGTTTCCTTTTCGGCTCAAAATCTGAGTTTTGATAAAAATTCGTTTTCGGAGAAAATGCTGTCGAAAATTTGGCTGATCCGAAACTATCTGTATTTTGAAAATCTCTTTTCTTCATTCAGAAATTTTCAACATGATCCGTTGATTTGGGTTGTATCGGCTCAAATGAAACGCCTTTCATTTGTTGCTATGAACTTCTCTGCTTATAATTATCAGTCGTGACTGGCTCGAAATGTGAGTGCAAACTATAAAGCAAGCAATATATGAATAAACTTTGAAGATTCTTCTTATGTTACCAATAAAAGCAGGAGACTTAATAGTAATAGAAAATTTTTAGTTTGAAACCTCATAAGTGTTTCGAATACTTTTTGATAAAGTTCTAGTAACTGATGATCATTTAAAAAAATATATTCAATAACAAAAATAATTCCAGCAAGATTTTATGCTTAAAAGAAAAATTGAGGTATGCATATTTACAACATTTTTAGATGCGTTCGTAATTATGTAAATACGTAGCACCTATTGTTGTCGCTCAGTCCGTCCGTCTGTCCGCATATAACAACGCAAAAACTACCCAACCGAATCGTTTGAAATTTAAAATACTTAATTATAACATAATTTTGTCGAGTCATTTCAAATTTTATGAAAATCGAATGGATAGATCAATTACAGGGAAAATGAAAAGGATTCCGTTACATTACGGTCAATGGGGAAAAAAGTTTCAAATGCATTTTAATCGTTTGAAATTTAAAACATATAATTATTGCGTAATTTTGTCGAGTCATTTCAAATGTTATGAAAATCGGATGCATAGATCAATTACAGGGACAATCAAAAGGATTCCGTTACATTACGTTCAATGGAGAAAAAAGTTTCAAATGCATTTTAATCGTTTGAAATTTAAAACATATAATTATTGCGTAATTTTATCGTGTCATTTCAAATGTTGTAAAAATCGGATGCATATATCAATTACAGGGACAATCAAAAGGATTCCGTTACATTATGGTCAATGGGGGAAAAAGTTTCAAAAGCATTTTAATCGTTTGAAATTTAAAACATATAATTATTACGTAATTTTGTCGAGTCATTTCAAATGTTATGAAAGTCGGATGCATAGATCATTTACAGGGACAATCAAAAGTATTCCATTACATTACGGTCAATGAGAAAAAAGTTTCAAATGCATTTTAATGATGTTACATTCATTCGAACATAATAGAATTGGCATGAATCTATGAAATATATACTAAAATATGCATTCTGCACAATCTGTGATGCAAAGAATTTTTATTATTAAATTACAGGGCCACACAAAAGTATTCCACTACATAATGATATACGGGGAAACATTGTTAGGGGCGTGTTTTAATTATATTCAACTATTTCACATTTTATGAAAAATACGTTGCTGAGGTGTAATAAAAATTAACTTCCTGCATATTTACAGAAACACAAAGATTTCGATTGCTATACTGTATCCGAAGTATGCTCTACTATATCAGCAAGATCTGAATATTTTTAAAACTTCGTTATCGTACGAACGCACCTCATTTGCTACGTTCACGTGCAATTTCCAACTTGTTTAATTTGATAAAATTCGTATAGTTAAAAAAACTTTTTTTTTTATGAATTAATTACATTTTATTTTATATGAGAATAAAAAGTTTTGGTCAGAGGCACAAAGTGACACCTTGGGCCACACGTATAATTACACGCATAATTAATTAATAATTCTGTATATTTATGACTCTGTATTGTGATTTCTGTATTTTATTATATATTAATAACTTAATTTCTTTGGATATTTTCGTTTTCATTTTCGGCAGAATGTCTGAATGTCACGAAAATTAAGTTTCGATATTAAAAGCCTACACCGACCGATCCTTAATTGTAATTCATGTTTAGGAATGAAGTAATTTTTTTTAATATTATTCTGTAACATAACGTTACTAGACGCAAAATAAAAAAATTTCAATTTCCTAAAAAAAAAAAAAAAAAAATGCTGTGATTTGCAAAGAAATGAAAAAAGTTCTATTTATTTTATACTTCGATAGATATATAAATAATTCGAGTCGCATTTCACACCTTTTTGAAAGTGTTTCGAAATATTTAGAACAAGAAAAAAAAGAAAAAAAACTACTTTTTCGCGCTATGTGAGAATCATAAATTAAAGTTGCTTCGAGGAAAACTTCTCGAAAATTTCACGACAGGAAATACCTTGCGATAGTATTTCAGACTTACCTCTTCCATCTTTCGAGCATACGAACATAATAATCTGCAAATATGACTCTAAAAGTTAGAGCGATGATTTTAAAGCGCTTATTAAATGGAGTCATATAAAAATATGGAGTTTTTTATTTCGTATTTTATCTTCCATTTCTACTATGCATATGAAACTCAAATGGGAAATTCGTTCTGGCCGCTTTATAATTTGAATTCTGCTGAATGGGTTTTGATGGGACTTGCATAATTGTTTAAGTAATATTTCAGAGAAATTTTAAGTATATTGCATATCGTTGTATGTTTCTTAGTTACAGAATTATGAGGGAAAATCATATAATAAAATGAACTCAAATACAAAAAAAAAAAGTCTTTTTTGAAAAATTCTGGTGGTTTGAAATCGATGGAATTTGCTCTGTTATTTGCATAATTTTTCAGGGGTGGTTTTAGTATATTCCATATCGTTTTATACCCAAATCCTAATATAAATGATTAACCAAAAGTGTTGATTCTTAAGATCTTTAAACGCATTAGAAAAGTTAATAGTGCAATAGAGTTCCTATCGTTTCAGCAATGTGAAAGAATACTTCAGGTAAAGGCGAACGTTTTGCTTTAAAACACAATGTTAAATTCACCGCTGTATACAGTTTTATTTAAAGTTTGTTTCGTTCGTTCATTTTCGCTGTAGTCAGACAGGCAGATATATAAAAATGCTAAATTACTCGTATAAGATTTTAAAATTCACGCTTATTGTTCACTTATCTTACTTACCATACAATAGTCCAAGAGCCGACCGCACAAAACCCTAAGTCATCGAGGACAAGAAAAAATCCTTTATTTTATAGAAGAGTAGTCATAGGGGAATCTAATGTCCCATGTCTGCCGGAAGCAAAATGGTGCATAAGCCAAAAATGAAAACCACTAGTAATCGACTCGTAGACTTAGCATTATGTTTTCCTGCACCCAGTTTTCCGTGTTTTCATACTTTCGATTGTACGGCAAACACAATGATAGACCTACGACTGAGCCACTAGTGGTATTAGTGTTTGGCTTATGCACCACTTCCGAAGACATGGATGAGTAGATTCCCCTATGACTACTCTTCCGTAATACAGTCGGATCTCGTTAACATGAACCTCAAGGGAAATCAAAATCTTGTTCATATTAACAGTAATTCATGTTACCAGTATCAAATCTTTGTATTCTTTTTTATAGGGGATTGTGAAAACAGTTCATGTTAAAAGAAATTCACATTAAGCGTGTTCATATTAACGAGGTTTGACTGTATAAAGGATTTTTTTCTTGTGCTCGATGAGTTAGGGTTTTGTGCGGTCGGCTCCTGGACTACAAGATATCACGACTATCATTTAGAAAAAACCTGCATTTCAATCAACTGTGCTTCCGATGCTTGTAAATGGATTCACTTTCCAGTGAGTATGGATGCAGTCAATAGGCAGATATATGCGAAATCGCGAAGCACCTCGTCTAGGATTTTAAAACTCATACTTGTTGATCACTTATCTTACCATACAGGATCTTAAGTCTGTCATTTAAGGGTGTATTCGAAAAAACGCTTTTCCACCTCCAACAGCTCGAAATTTTCCGATACAACATTCCGATACATATTTTTAAAAGTAGAAACATGAAACTTGCTGAGGGGATTCTTGAAGGGACGTATGATGTGCCGTGTGATGTCTTTTTACGCTCCATTCATTAGAATTTGAGTTATAAACAATTACCTTATCAGTATGACCCTTTTTTTCGTTCCCGTATCTCCCGCTTGGAAAAAATCGGTTCGAAATGCCGTTTTTGATTGCTTTTTTTGCAATATTTTCTGCATTTATCAAAGAATCGACAATCACGGCACTTTGTATAATTTCCGAATAAGAGATTTTGAAAGATTGGTGTATTTGAGAGCAAAAATGAATTCAAAAATCAATCGGAAAATAAGCAGTTTGAATTGAAATACACCCTTAAGGGGGTTCTAAATTGACCGATCAAAAAGGACAACTTTATGATATAAGTTTTAATTTATTTTTGTTCGGAAATGCTTGAAACTAGCTGATGTTGCTCAAAAACTATCTAATCGCACTCATTTGCATTTTTTTTCTATTGCACACATAATAGATCCTTCTGAAAATAGTGTCAAAGTGGATGTTTTGAACAGAATTTCTCGACGGAATCAGAAAACCAGTCAAAGGAAGGATAAAAATTCTTTGTTACGTGATCAAAAATGCTTATAACTCGATGGATAATTCATTATCCATCGAGGATATAATTCATTGATCTAAAAATCGAAATAACAGACCGATTTCAAATCTCTTCCGTAGTCAGATCTTCCGTTTTTATATTTATCCGTTAAAAATGCATTTATAAATGTATCAAAACGTTTTACGCTTGATGAGCAGAGCAGTTGAGAATAGTTTTAAGCCACTAATCAAAGGAAACCTGCAATTCAGTCTGTTCTAGTTCTGATGACTGTAATTATTATTTTAACTTGCCCTGACTATGTATGCAGTGAGATAGGCAGATGTATGAATAAAAAGAATACTGCCCAGTTAAACTGATGGCATTGAGCTCACAGGCTACGCATACTTATTGTACATTACAGCCTTATATTTTCAAGGGTTAATTCCGTTCGAAAAACAATTAAGAAGGGGAAACAGCTCTCCCCTTTCCCCTTTTTTATACTTAATCATTGAACCTCCTAAACTATCAAGGACATGCTTTATCATATAAAAAATCTACATCCAAAATTCAGAGCAAATTGGATAATTCTTAATAAAAACTCATTTAGCATTTATATAATTTAAGAGGAGTTATCCCCCTCTTTTATACTTAACCATTAAACTTCCAAAACTAATCAGAGATTTGAACGAAATCTGACAATTCTGCTTGAAAAACCCATTTATATAAATTAAGGGGAGGGGCATTAGAACCCCCGTTCCCCCTGTTTATACTTATTCAATGAACACCTAATAACAGTCACGAAATCGCCTCATCAGAATGATCCTATATCTAAATTTTGAACGAAAACCTAACTTCCCACTTATATCAATTAAGGGGAGGGGCATGAGCCCCACGTTCCCCTTCTTATACATATCGAATGAACTCCAAAAACTAATCAGGGAAGCGTCTTGTCAGGATATACCTATACACAAAATTTCAAGTGGATCGGATATTTTTATCATGAGTTATCGCGTTACGCACGAACGCACGCACGCACGAACATACATACATACAGAACGGGCGGGCACATAAGCTCTCAGGCTATGATAGCTTGTGAGCTAAAAAGTGAAGAAACTCGTGTGGAATTTTAAAATTTATTCTTGTTGATCATTTATCTTACAAGATCTCACTACTATCATTTAAACCGCTAATCGAGAGAAACCTGCATTCCAATCAATTGTGCCTCCGATGCCTGTAAATGTTGTTTTAACTTGTCCTGAGTATGTATGCAGTCAAATAAGAAGATGTATGGAAATGCGAATTAGCTCGTATCTTATACTATAATGCGAGCAAAAATTGTGTGTGTGTGTGTGTGGGTAAATTTTATTTCAAAAACGGCTCTAACGATTTTCGCAAAAATTTGGATTTTACCATTTTCGGGCACGAGAAGACCATTGGGCTAGGTCCCATGTTCGGGAAAATTCGATTACTGTTTCATTTTGGGTCACAATGGGTCAGGATCAAGCTATTTATATCTAGAGAACGGCTGGATGGATTTTAAGGCAATTTTGTATCCAATCGTTTTTTGGCACGAGAAAACTATTGGGCTGGGTCACATGTTCGAAAAATTTCGATTAGTGGGTCATTTTGGGGTCATTATGGGTCAAGCCATTTTTATCTAAAAAACAGCTCTAACGATTTTGACCAAATTTTATATTGTATCGTTTTGGATTACAAGAAGACCATTGGGTTAGGTAACATGTTCGAGAAAATTCGGTAAGTGGGTCATTCTTGGGGTCATTGTGGGTCATGCTATTTTTATCTAGCGATTTTCTCACGCAATTTTGACTAAAAATTGCATTCTATGGTTTTCGGGCACGAGAAAAACATTGGGCTAGGTTACATGTTCGAGAAAAAATTTCAATGGGTCATATTGGGTCATTAAGTGTCTGGGTCAAGCTATTTATATTTAAAGAACGGCGTGATGGATTATAACGAAATTTTGTATGTAACAGTTTTTTGACATGAGAAAACTAATGGGCTAAATCACATGTTTGAGAGATTTCGACTATGAGGGTCATTTGTGCGTCATAATGGGTCATGGTCAACCTATATCTAAAGAACAGGTGGATCGATTTTAACGAAATTTTGTATGCAACATTTTTTTGGCACGATAAAATCATTGGACTAGGTTACATGTTCGAAAAATTTCGATTAATGGGTCATTTTGGGTCATTAAGAGTCCGGGTCAAGCTATTTATATTTAAAGAATGGCGTGATGGATTATAACGAAATTTTGTATGTGACAGTTTTTTTACATGAGAAAACTAATGGGCTAAATCACATGTTTGAGAGATTTCGACTATGAGGGTCATTTGTGGGTCATGATGGGTCATAATGGGTCATGGTCAACCTATATCTAAAGAACAGGTGGATCGATTTTAACGAAATTTTGTATACAAAATTTTTTTGGCACAATAAAATCATTGGACTAGGTTACATGTTCAAAAAATTTCGATTAATGGGTCATTTTGGGTCATTAAGAGTCTGGGTCAAGCTATTTATATTTAAAGAACGGCGTGATGGATTATAACGAAATTTTGTATGTGACTGTTTTTTGACATGAGAAAACTAATGGGCTAAATCACATGTTTGAGAGATTTCGACTATGAGGGTCATTTGTGGGTCATGATGGGTCATAATGGGTCATGGTCAAACTATATCTAAAGAACAGGTGGATCGATTTTAACGAAATTTTGTATACAAAATTTTTTTGGCACGATAAAATCATTGGACTAGGTTACATGTTCGAAAAATTTCGATTAATGGGTCATTTTGGGTCATTAAGAGTCTGGGTCAAGCTATTTATATTTAAAGAACGGCGTGATGGATTATAACGAAATTTTGTATGTGACAGTTTTTTGACATGAGAAAACTAATGGGCTAAATCACATGTTTGAGAGATTTCGACTATGAGGGTCATTTGTGGGTCATGATGGGTCATAATGGGTCATGGTCAACCTATATCTAAAGAACAGGTGGATCGATTTTAACGAAATTTTGTATACAAAGTTTTTTTGGCACGATAAAATCATTGGACTAGGTTACATGTTCGAAAAATTTCGATTAATGGGTCATTTTGGATCATAAAGGGTCTGGGTCAAGCTATGTATAATTAAAGAACGGCAGGATCAATTTTAACGAAATTCTGTATGTAACAATTTTTAGAAAAGAGAAAACTAATGGACTAAGTTACATATTCGAGAGTTTTCGATTATGAGGGTCATTTGTGGGTCTTAATGGGTCAAGGTCAAGCTATATCTAAAGAATGGGTGGGTCGATTTTAACGAAATTTTGTATACAACATATTTTTGGCATGAGAAAATCATTGGAGTTGGTCACATGTTCGAGAAATTTCGGTTGGTGGACTACTTTTGGGTCATTCTAATTTTATCTTGACAACGTTTCGCGCAATTTTGATTGAATTTTGTATTTTATCGTTTTCGGTCACAAGAAAATCATTGGGTTAGGACAGATTTTTGTGAAAATTCGATCAATGGGTCATTTTGGATTATAAGGGGTCAGGGTCAAACCAACTATATCTAAAAAACAGCTCAATCGATTTTATCTAAATTTTGTATCTAATGTTTTTCGGCTTGCTAAAACTAAAGAGCTAGGCCACACGTTTAAGAGATTTCGATTATAAGGGTCATTTGTTGGTCATGATGGGTCATGCTAATTTTATATAGAAAATGGTACTCACCATTTTGACTATACTTTGTATTATATCGTTTTTGAGCAAGAGAAAACCATTTGGCTTGGACACATGCTCGCGAAAATTCTATTAGTGGGTCATTTTGGGTCTTAATGAGCTAGGGTCATTCTAATTATATACAATAACGACTCAATCAATTTTACTTAAATTTTGAAACAAAACGTTTTTTGTCACGAGAAGACTATTGGGCTGAGTCGCATGTTAAACAAAATTATATTTGTGGGTCATTTCGCTTCATTGCTGAATGCTGCCAAGCTAATTTTACCTAAAAAATGGCTTGAACGATTTTGATTCAATTTTATATTCTACTGTTTTTGATTACCTGAAGACGATTGAGCTATGTCACATGCTTGATCAAATTTGATTAGTGGCTCATTTTGGGTAATACGGGTCAGGGTCACGAGAATATGGCAAAAGCCAATAACTTGGTGATATTTGACAAAATATTGGCGACATATGGCCAAAAAATCGACTATAAAAATTACGAAAACCAAAACACGTATTTGGAGCCAAATGAAAGAATGCCTCCAAATTTGGCTATATCTAGCAAAATATATTGTCTTTCAGAATCAGGGGTGATTCTCGTCCGAAAATTCCGAAATTTCCGAAAATTTAAGGCATCCTCTTCCGAAAATTTGAAATTGGATTATCAGTTCCGCATAGTAGCCAACTTGTACGGTTTTGCGCGCGGAAAAAACAGTTGCGTAGAAATGCAAATTTCGTGAAAGGATCGCCGAAATAGCTTACATTTCGTCAATATTTCGTGGAAAAACGACGATTTCGTTAATGTTTATGTAAATGAACTTTGTCAAAAGATCGATAAAAAACGTGAATTTCCTGTGCGAATCGCGGAAAAAACGGCAATTTCACCAAATATCGCAGATAAAACGTTGATTTCGTCTGAAGACCGCAGGAAAACGCCGATTTCGTCTAAAGATTGCGGATATAACGCCGATTTCGTTAAAAGATCGCGGAAAAAATGCCGTTTTCGATTAAAGATCGCTTAAAAATATTTTGTCAAAAGAATATTTGAAAAAATACACAGATTTCATCAAAAGATCACGGAAAAAATGCCGATTTCGTCAAAAGATCGCGGGAATAAAACGCCGTTTTTGAGAAAAAATCGGGTAAAAATGTAAATTTTGTCTAAAGATCGTCGAAAAAACGATGATTTCACTTAAAAAAAAACATGGAAAAACGCCGAATTCGTCAAAATATCGCGGAAAAACCGCCGATTTCGGCAAAAGATCGCAATAAATCGCCGATTTTGCTATAATATTGTAGATTTCGTCTGAAGATAGCGGGAAAATGCCGATTTTGTCCGAAAATCGCTGGAGGCGGAGGGGGGGCGTGAATTCCTCCCCCCCCCCCGATTTCTGAAAATGCGATGCGAATTTCCGAAAAAAAAATATCATCCAGAATCACCCCTGTTCAGAATGTAAAGAATTTTTTTATACATTCTTAAGAGGATTCGAGATGCATGGTTAAACCAATCAGAGTCGAGCTAAAAAAGTGATTTAGATCGATGTCCTTTCGTTGTAAAATTTAAAATAAAATAAAATTTATAAATATGCGCATAAAAACATAGTTTTCTTATTGATTGTTTTTCTAAATAATACTATTATAAACATGTTTCACAGTAATAATACAGAGTTAATGATACAGTGAAAATACTATATCGAGTTGAATACAAAGTTAATTTTGACCGAGCTAAGCTCGGTCTCCCCTGCTAGTAGGGTTTTAAAATCTGTAGTTGTTGATCATTTACCTTATTGACCGGGAGGTGGATGCACAGGAAAAATCCCCTCATCTAGTCCACGGGCGAATATCTAGGATTAGTTAAATCTCGATTCGCATCTTAAAACACAATCGGTCTGCCAAGTCCTATCTTGATAGAAAACATAAACCCGATTTTTACGGTTGACTCGTCGGTTTACCATTGTGCTTTCCTGCACCCAAAAGTATGAAAACATGGAAAATTGGGAGTAGGGAAACATAATGGTAAATTAATGATTCAACCACCAAAATGCACCACCCGTGAACTCGATGAGGTGATTTTTACTGTGATGCAGCCTCCTGGTATATTATAATACAAGATCTGACGACTATCACTTAATCCACTAATCGAGAGAATCTTACGTTTCAATGAACTGTGAATTTGATGTTCATAGCCCGATTTATGCAGGAGCATGCGCAGCAATTGCCTCGCCCCCCCCCCCCCTCTCTTTAGGGGTCCCCCATGAGAATAATTTGAATTTTCACTAAAAAGGGCCAAATAATTAAAATTAGCCAAAAGTGATCAAAATTCACATATTTTCAAACAATTAAGTAGGTAAGAGTGGCCTTCTTTCCTCTCTTTGCTACCAGTACCCTATTTATCTATGCTAAAAACAAACTACATTGGAAAATAAATAATTAAAGTTTTATTATAACAAGTTACACTCTCAAAAAAACTTCCGTCTTTTCACAGAAAAAGTACTGGCAGCACTGCTGCCAGAAATTGTCTGTATATTGACGACTATCTGTTTATTTTTTTCTCCGTCAAAAAAGGAAAAATATCCGTCTTTTGAAAAAAGTCTGGAAAAGATAAATACGCCGGCGGTGATGGTCGAAGTCACGACTCCAGCATTACAAAGCCAACACTCATCCTCAGCGCCACGATTGCTCAGGAGAAAAGTGCTTAGAAGTAGAACCCTTTATTTCTTATGAGTGTGATTTGGTTTATTTCGTTAAAGAGCTTTTAATTTTGAAGTTAATTTCGGGAAGATTTCATCTTTAATGAAACTGTGGCTGGGGTTTTTATACATTTATATTAATATAGTATAAAAATGTGAATTTTAATTATATTTGCGTAGATTGCTAGAAGAAAAATATGGATGTTCTACGACAAGATTTTTTTGAATAATATCAATTTTTTTTTTTTTTTTTTTTTTTTGCATTTTATTTTTTAATTAAAATATCTTTTAAATGTGTTCACTTAAAGTACATTTTAAATGGGAATATTTATTACATAAATAATTTAGTAAATTCAACTTTATTCAACTTATCCAACTTTGAATATGAATAACAAATTGTGAGAATTTTTGAATGAATGAAGAAAGTAATTGTTATTTATTTTTAAATACGAAAACATTTGTGTCTTTTTAAACTAAATTAGACATTTTAATCTATAGAATATTTTGCTTTTCATTTAAAAAATAAATTCGAATTTTTTACTAACAGACCCAATACGCATGCGTGCAAGAAATAAACAGAATCTCTTCCTCATTTTTCGACGCTCGGAATGAATTCACAGATCAAATACGTTTTCTGGGAATACGGTAATTATTTAATTAAAAAATAACGATAACTTAGTGTATATTGACGAATTTTTCTGACAGTGTAGTACTCTATAGTTTTCAAAAGAAATTCTTTATTAACGGTTTCCTCGTTGCGTGGCAAGTTAAAACTATTAATTATGACCAATTTGCGACATTTTCTTTTAGAAATCGTATAACATATGTAGATAAGCAAAGTAAAAGATTGCAAAGGGATACTTCTGTCAACCAGTCTATCATTTTGTCCACAATTATACTGCTAGTACTTTTTCAAAGTTGTGACTATCTTTTTGTGATACCCTATATACAGATGTGAACTACACCGAGTACAAAATTTTTACATACATGCAAAGCATATGAAGTTTAATACTAACCTCTTTCACATTATTAAAAAAAATCTATCGATAGATAGAAGGGGAACCTCCCAGAATGATGCTTGACTTGGGACCTCCCATAGCCTTAGTTGGTCTCGGTCGATGCTTGTAAATGTTGTTTTACCTTGCACTGAGTATGCATGCAGACAAATAAACAAATGTTTGAAAAGACTTGTAGTTCGTCAAAGATTTAAAAATTCATTCTTGTAGATCATTTATTTTACCATACAATGTATCACAACTATCATTTAACCCACTAATCCTGGAAATCCTGCATTTCAAGCATATCTGCTTCCGATGTCTGTAAATGTTATTTTACATTACACTGTGTATATGCATGCAGTCGAGAATAGGCAATTTATCTTGTCGAACAGCTTGTTTATTGTTGTTGCTTGTTTATGTTTATTGTTATTATTTGTTATGTATGTTTAAAATTTGTACGTGCATTTCGAAATAATTTAAAATTTTGGATTTTATTATCTTTAGAAACAATATTCTCTTCCGCTGACAGTTCTTTCAACGTCAGAATACAATGGATTTTTTATTTAAAAATAAGTTATACTTTGATGATAATTTAGGCTTTTTAACACTTTCCAACATACATATAAAATGTTTATGTATTTATAACAGATTTTCTAACTAAATTTTTGAAAACGAAATGATTTTGCTATCCATTGCTGTATGGCAGCATTACTGAATTATACATCGAGTTTTATAAGTGATGGAGGAATAAAAATAAAATATGTTCAGTTTTCTGGGAGTTGCTTTTCAATAAAATTTCATACAAAATTTACCTGCATGAGATATAGACTGAGATATAGAGCTGGAGACAGAAGCTCAAAAAATCACCTCATCGAATCCATAGCTGAAATTTCAGAATTAGTTGAAACTCGATTTGTATATTAAAACGAAATCGATGTCTGCCAAGTCATATCTCACAAGCATGGTCTCCAGAATGGCATACTCAGAATTTTTTGAAAAAAATACCGATTATACTACTCATGTATGTAATAAAGGATCGGTCAAACTTAGCGGCGGAATTAGAGAAGAAACTCTGTAAAAAAAATAAAATACTTTCGAGTATTTGGCGAGAAAAGACAAAAGCGTCACGCGATTTGGCTAGAAGCATTTTCCCTCGCCAAGAGCAAACGATTTTAATGAACCTAAAAATAGATATATTTTGTATTACATATCTCTGTTGCTTTTGCTGCAGTTATTTAGTTATATTACTTAAAAAATAATTTCTTATATAAAAAATATTTTCATATTGAAAAGTATTTTTCCATACATTTAAGCGTATCACAAAATAAAGGTCTGATAAAGAATGTTGTAATTCATTTCAATATCAGAGAAATTTGTTTCCATAGCAACAAAATTAAATCGACAGAGCTCACAAGGAAGGTCGCCATACAAAGTTAATTTTGAGATTGAAACAATTTTAATTAATATAAATTTTGTTTTAATTCATAAAATTTCACCGTTAATTTTCATTCTAAATACATTATGACAAAAATATAGTTAAAACAAACTAAGATGGCAAAACTAACGTTATATAAATCAAATTTCTTTAAACAAGTTCAACATGAAGTATTTTTACCTTAAAAAGAATTTGACATAAAAAAGTATTTTTTAAAATTTTATTTTGTCGCCAACCGATGATAAATCGCCAAATAAAAGAAATGTTTGCTATTTTTTTACGAACATTCTATCGGGGTTCAGCCAAAAAATTTTTTACCAATATATATATCGACATGAGAAGAACATTCTGTAATTTTTTCAGAATTTTCTGAGTATGCCCGAATGGAGACCTTCCTTGTCAGTAGAAAACATCTTAAAACCCGATTTTAGTGGCTGACTCATAGGTTTACCATTGTATTTTCTTGGGCACAAAGGTATGAAAAAAAATGGAGAACTGGAAGCAGGAAAATACAATGGTAAAGCTAGGATCAATCGCTGAAATCGGGTTTTCAGGTATGACTTAGGCATCGAGATATGACTTAGCAGTTTAAATATGCGAATCGAGTTTTAACTAATCCTGGAATTTTAACCATGTACTCGATGATGTGATTGTTTGTTCTGTCGCCTTCCGGTCTAAGGGTTATAGATAAAACAAAACAAAAACTAGTCGTTGGAGGCCACCGTAATACTTACCCATCATGGGTATGTATATGAAAATAAAGCATGTGAAAACTATTTATACAATGCATTGCAATTCATAAAAAAAATTTAAATATTGTTAATATACATAGTAATGCTATATTAAAGAACTGCTGATGTACCAATTTCGACAAATTATGTAAAACGCCAAACTACTCAAGTAGTACCGAACTGCGTAAAAGAAACATCCTTATAACTCCAAAAATAAAATTTCTATTAACTAACAATTAACTGCGTCGGATTAAGCGTCTCATTTCCAATTAAAATATACCTCTGAATTGAAATTTGAATGAAATACAGGGTGATGAAAAATCGAAGAATGTGGAAAACAGGATTACAAATATCTCGGCAACTAATTATCCGATCGACTTTGTTCTTTATGCAAAATTTGTGTCATTTTATTGCCTTTTACGTCCATTCCTTAAAATAAAAAAAATTCGAAAATTTTTATGTACCTTTCATCAGAACGAATTTTTCGAGAGTCCGAAAAAAATAGTTCCGGATAATCGAGGTTACTGTTATTAAATAGGCTTCGTCCCATCCTTACATACTAAGCACATACAAAATTTCAAGTCTCTATCGCAACTTGCTCGGGAGATAGAGCGTTTACAGACAGACGGACGGACAGCAATTTTTTTTTTCTAAAAATATGTTTTTCGGAATCTTCACTATCTAAAACGTGTAA
This sequence comes from Maratus speculifer, assembly GCA_964019185.1. NCBI lineage: Eukaryota > Metazoa > Arthropoda > Arachnida > Araneae > Salticidae > Maratus > Maratus speculifer. Next base: position 181,433,307 of record OZ025302.1, on the reverse strand, counting down.
ATCCGTCAAAAAAAATTTCGATTTTCAAAACGATTGCAAAACTTACCCTATACTACGTATGATGGGTAAGTAAAAATGCCCTGATAATTAATATATATATATTTATTTATTTATCTTATTAACTCATCCATGTAAGTGAATTTTGTCAATAAAGCAAAGTTTTATTTCATTCTGCCAGGAAAGATGTGAAAGTTTTTCATTTGTGTCTTTTTTCTATTTTATATTTTGTACAACGTGCAAAATTTATGAGGTGATAAAATACCAGTTCTTAAGTTTCATGATCGACAATCTTTAAAACCTAGTATCGAATAAAGCAGATGATAGTACTACATTTCTTTGAGAGAACGAAATGTCAATATGGAAACGTCCAATTTCCTAGTTTGACGATAGTTTAAACCAGAGACAGAATCCGAAGGTTTGTTTATATCTCTGATCGATTTGCCCCGACATGTCGTCTGCTTAAATATTTCGAAGTGTTTGATTTCAGGTGTCGAAATCGTAGACACGTAAAATTAAATAAAAGCTGAAGAAAATTTTAAGTTTTAAAGTGTATTTTAAGATTTTTCAGGTTACTTATATCGAATTTTGTGCAACAAGTCGATTAAATAATTTGATTCTGTATGCTGCCAGAGAAATTTTTTCATAAATTGGAAGATTTATTCAGGGAGATCTTTAAAGCCATTTCATTTAAATTGATGAAAGTTTAGATGCAAATAAAAATCGAAGAATATTCTTAGCGTTAAAATGCAATTGCAACCGGCGGAGTATTTGGGAAATAAACGTAATTCTGAAATTTCACATTTTTTCACTTGGCTTAAAAACATTTTCTAACGATAATTTCTTATTTGTTTTAGATTACTAAACAGATACATTCTATTTGTATTTCTATTTGTACTTCTTTATTAAAGTTTTATATTATTGCACAGGTTCAAGTAGAGAAATCCTAATTTTGAGATATTTTTAATTTTTTTATAAACCCATGATATTTTATAAACCCGTTATATATACCCGGTATATTATAAACCCGTTATATATATCATTTAACACTGAAAACTTAAGAATAGTAAATGTGCAGATCAGGAGCCTCAACGTCAGCTCTGTAATTTTTTCTATTTTAATCTCATTTTATATAACATTCAACCTCCAACAATTTGCATTCTTTTAAGACATAAATATTTATAAGTTTATAAAGGTATGAAAAGAAAATGGAGAGCTGGAAGCAAGAAAACACAATAGTAAACCTAGAGTCAACCGCTAAGATCGGGTTTTCAGATGTTTTCCACCGAGATAAGACTTAGCAGACCGATTACGTTTTAATATGCGAATCGAGTTTTAATTAATTCTGGAATTTCAGCCATAAACTCCATGAGGTTATTGTCTGTGCTGCTGCTTCCCCTCCCGGTCTAAGAGTTATAGATAAAACAAAACAAAAAAATGCCTTTGTAATTAAAAAAATAAAACTACATATATTTTTATTTTATTAACTCATCTATGTAAATGAAGTCTGGTATTATTCTCAGTATAAAAGTATTATTCTCAGAGAAAATTTAAAAGTTTTTCATTTGTGTCTTTTTTCTATTTTATATCTTGTACAACTACAAAATTCAAGAGGCAATAAAATACCAGTTTTTAAGTTTCATGATCAACAATCTTTAACATCTAGTATCGAATAAAATAGATGATAGTACTACATTTCTTTGGAAGAACGAAATGTCAATATGGAAACGTCCAATTTCCTAGTTTGACGATAGTTTAAACCAGAGACAGAATCGGAAGGTTTTGTTTATATCTCTGATCGATTTGTCCCGAGATGTCGTCTGCTTAAATATTTTGAAGTGTTTGATTTCAGGTGTCGAAATCGTAGATACTTAAAATTAAATAAAAGCTGAAGAAAATTTTAAGTTTTAAAGTATATTTTAAGATTTTTCAGGTTACTTATATCGAATTTTGTGCAACAAGTAGATTAAATAATTTGATTCTGTATGTTGCCAGAAAAACTTTTTGATAAATTGGAAGATTTATCCAGGGAGATCTTTAAAACTATTCCATTTAAAGTAACGAAAATTTAGATGCATATAAAAGTCGAAGAATATTTGTAGCGTTAAAATGTAATTGCAATCGACAGATTATTTGGGAAATAAACATAATTCTGAAATTTCACATTTTTTCACTTGGCTTGAAAAATATTTTCTAATGTTATTTTCTTTTTTTTTTAAATTATTAAATAGATACTTTCTATTTATACTTCTTTATCAAAAAAAAGTTTTATATTATCATTGCACAGGTTTAAATAGAAAAATCCTAATTTTGAGATTTTTTTTTTTACCCAAAACTTATATATTATTTAACAATGAAAACTTGAAGATTTATTTTTGTTCGGTGGGATACGAATGGAGTAGAGTATTTAAGATGACAGTCAAATAGCTATAAAAGTAGCAAATAAATCCTTTGTGCAAAGAATATTAAAAGACATAAAAAACGTTTTAAAATGTACAAATAACATACAAAATGAAACAAACAGCTGTTTCGAATCCCCACGCGATATTCTTCTTCAGTACAAGATGGAGTGAGGCTTCTTACTTGTATTTTGCGCTGAACAAAACTCTCGCTTGAAATTTTATTTTTCAATGTTTTCTTTATTGATATTTTGTGCATTTAATATACAAAGCAATTTTTAAAGTCAAAATTATGGACTTTTAAAAATATTTTTGATAATAATACGTCTTGAACCGTGTGTCAGGTCTAACAATTTATCAGATTTTGAATTCTATTATGTAGTGAACGAACGGCATTTATTGGAATCAAATATTTCAAAAAATTTTCTATCAGTTATTTTTATCTAAAGGACTGTATTTAGCAAAATTTAAGTAATGTCTATTACACAAAAATCTGTAACATCAAAGTATAAAATATTTTCATCTTTCAACGAAAATTATTTTAATAAAATAAGAAAACAATGGTCAAAAGTGTTGACATTTAGTTTTTATGTAATTTTTATGTAAAATTTTATGTTAATCGGATGTACCAATGCCAAAACTTTTTTTCATTTCATATGTGTAAATGCTTCAAAAATCGACATCACAAAACCAAAATTAAATAGCAATTTATGACTATCATGTCGATTCTAAAGGTAAAGTTTCGCTGAATTGTGTGCATTCAATAAGGAAATATAAGCATAACATTGATCAAACAAATTAAAATTTTTGCATTTACTCTCTTAGATGTTTGCAAAAGAAATTTGAACCCAAAACATATAAAATCGACATCTGTTGGGCAATATACACTTAAGCCTAATAAGTATCAATTTATGTGAAAGTAGAACAGAATATAAAGTTTGACTAAATTCCGTACATTATTATTTGAGATATAGCAATCACAAAATCATGAAAAATGTACTATAATAGTTCCGCGTGTTATGTGGCTTACAAGAAAACCTAATGAGTATCAACTTATGTCATGGTCTAAGAGATATGAAGTTTTGCGAAAATCTGTGCATTAGTTGCACAATTTTCACCAGAAACTAATAAGCACCAATTTATATCAACGGTCTAACTAAATCTAAATTTTTATTAAATTCCGTGCATTAATTCTTGAGATAGAGCGCCCACAAAATTTTTAGCCCATACAAACAGACTCATAGACAGATGTTTTCAAAAAACTGTCAAGTCGTGTTCAGAAGCTTCTAAAACGTTTAAATACGCCGAAAACCGGAAGTCGAATTTCTTCTGGAATTCAATACTCTCTTATGTAAAGTTAAAAGAAAGTAATAATGCACTTAATTTTTGTATTCATAGCAAACAATTTTGTTTAAAGTCACCCAAGCGAGAATTTTTTTAACTAGCCAATGAATGATGTAGTATCAAACAAAAAAAGTAGTCGAATGTGGCAATCCTAAAACTTTCTTCTATCTCATACAGGTTAATACTTCAAAATTCGTTATCACAGTTCCAAATTTAAATGGAAATTTATGTCTATCATGATGATTCTAAAGATATGAAATTCCGTGCATTACTTCTTAAGATATGACTGTTTCTAAAGCCAAGTAAATCCTGTAAAACGCAGCATAACAGCGCCCTCTATTGGACGAACAACATCAAAACCTCATCAGCAAACACTTGTGTCAACATCGAACAAAATCCTAAGTTAGTCGAAAACTTGTGCATTTGGTCTTGAGATAGAGCTATTGGGGAAATCGTGAAAAATGCAGCATAGCAGCGCTATCTGTTGGGTAATTTACATCAAAACATAATCAGCGCCAATATATATTAAGGTATAACTGAATCTTGAAGTTAGGTGAAAATCCATGCATTAATTATTAAGGTAGAGTTATTGCTCAAATCGAGAAAAAAAATAGCATAGCCGCGTTACCTGTTGAGCGATTTACACCAAAATGTAAAAAACGTCCGGACTAACTGAATCTGAAGTTTGATGAGAATTCGTGCATTAGTTCTGGAAATCGATCTATTGCTGAAATCGTGAAAATTGCTGAATAGCACCGCTACCTGTTCCATGATTTACTATCAAAATCTAATCAGCACCAATTTATGCCAGGGATTAACTGAATATAAACTTTTATTAAATTCCGTGCATAGTTTTTGACATATAGCATCCACAAAATTTGTATCGCATACAGACAGAGCCCGATAAAGCTGAAGTTAGGCCCAGGGCCTGTTAAAAAGTTGACCCCCCTATACCTACTCATTGCCTGCGATATTTCAGAAAAAAAGTAAGTTTATTTGATGAATTGACGAAGTTGTTTGAGTGAAAAGTGCCTAAATTAAAAGCTTCTAAAAGTTTCATTGACCCATTGAAAATATCTAAATTTTACGTTTCATACTTTATAAAACAGTATTATTTGAAAAGTATTTTATTAAGGAAAAAAACAGCCACATAATTTGTGGGCCGCTGAAATCGATGGGCCCAGGGCCGAGGCCCCGGAGGCCCGTGCATTAATCAGGCCCTCCATACAGACAGAGTCACAGGCTCACAAACAGGCACTTCGTCAAAACATGTTTTTCGGTATCTCTGACCCCTAAAATATATAAATCCCTCGAAAACCGGAAGTCAAAAATTTTCACGAATCCAATACTTCCTTCTTGTAAAGAAAGAAGAAAGAAAATATTCTATGCTTCACTCGTATTATTTTTACTTCACACTCTATAAGATTGCGTAAATAAAACTCTAACATTTTCGCATATATTTATTCGAATTCAAATTTCTTCGTTTGTACAGAAAAGACACTAAAATCCCAGCATCGTTATTACATGTTTTTTATTCAACATTGTTTGATATCTAGCATCTTCGAAATAGATATTCGCAGATTTATCTCGGGAACGAAATGTGAAAGCATAAACTTTCAATTTCCTTATTCGTGATACTTTAAAAGAAAATAAAACAAATTCGAGGATTTGTTTACAATTGATCACTCTACAGAAAATAAAGAAAAAAATGTCGTCTGCGCATATACTATTTCTTTTTCTAGATAGTTCATTTAGATTGTCCTAGATCTTAGAGAAAGGAAAGCTGAAGTTTGTAGTGAGTGGATAAAACCCATTTTTAGATTTTCTTAGACACATGTACAAGAAAAAGTGTTTAGTAATTTAGAAGCGGGTGAATAGAGCATTCAATGTTAAAAAATTATGCCACTCCACATTTGTCCCATTTCATTTCACTTAATATCATTTACATAAATAAGACTTTCTAACATCTCTAAACAAGTTCATTCGAATTCTAAACTTCTTCATTTTCAGAGAAAAACAACGAAATCCAAGCATTAGTATCTAATGTTTTAGTAATCAATTTCTTATTTCTTGTATCGTGCAAAACGGATGATCACACAATTCTCTCGGGAACGAAATGTCACAGCAAAAGTTTTCGGTTTTCTTGTTTGCAACACTTTCAAATAAGAAACAAACAGGAGGATTTATTTATATTTGATCCATTTATAAAGAAAAGTCGTCTGTGTATATATTTCATTTAAGTTATTTGACAAATTCTAAGATAAATAAAATTCAAAGATCGTAGTAAGGGCTGAATTCTATTTTTCTTTTTTCTTTTAACCCCTTGCGGCACGGTGGTATATCTATGAAACCACTTAATTTTAATTCCCAAACGCCACACTGGCACCGGTATTTTAGTAAGAAAATTTACGGTTTATTGATTTCGTGAAATACTGCTTTCTCTTATTTACATAAAAAGTTGTTTTCAAATTCCGGTGTCAGTCATTATTTTCAATACTTAAACATATGTTCTTGAGGCAGAGTTTAGCATTTAATTTTTGACGCGACAATGCCCCACAACTTAGCGCATAATGTTTGGAAAGTGAGAGAGTCACCAAATATTTCTCTTGAGTCTGTGACAAGTACTTGCTAATGCTGTGCTACCCTATCTTTTGATCGAACCTAAAATTGCTTTATACAAATACATTTTTCTGCTATCAAGACCGTCAGGAAAGAAACAGCGTTGTGATAATTTTTCGTTGGTAGCCATTATACAGTCAAATGCTGATTTTTGTTCTGTGTTTTGATTTGAAACCATTCGCTCGGCAATTGCCTGTTACTGTTCTACGTCATATTGTTCGGTAATACTGTTTAAAAAAGATCAGATGGTGAATAAGGCAGTCAATACATTTCACAGTTCTTCTCTTTTCATGGAAGTTTGTTTTCGATATTTTTCAAAGTAAATCTGAGGCACAACCCGAAATCCAAGGAATGGTCATGTGGCAGTCGAGCAAAATCTTCTCACATGTAAATTTTGGGCTTTTCAAATGTTTATTAATATTATATTTTGTAACAACTACATTAGAAAAATCATAGTTTGAAAAAATGAGCAAAGTATGAGACTTAACCAAAATTTTCTTTAAAATATTACATTTGATAAGATGAAATTATTAAAAAAAATCAAAATACAAATTTCTGTTAAAACTGTCCTTGGCGTGGTTGCAAAAATTTTCAATTTTTACAGCATGTAGTAAGCTGGTCTTTTAATGAAGATTTGGTAATACATAAGTACGATGTTTATTCCTGAAAAGATGGATAAAATGGATACTTTAAACTAAGTTATATGAATAAATTAAATACAATTATTTATTTTTTAATACTTGCGAAGCGAATGAATTAATTTTAGACTTTAAGTTAATGACACTTCAATGACAGATAGTAAATGAAAAAACAGATACTTATTTCACCAAGGTTTTTTTTTTTTTTTTTTTTTTTTTTTTTGTAATTCAATTTACGATTATGTTCATCAATTATTATTTACCGTTTTCCGTTTATTTACATATGTTTATTGCTGCATTTTTTAATAACGTGAAGTAACCTATATTATTTACAACTAGAAAGAAGTGTCGCGTCTAGTATTTGTCTAGAATTAAATAAAAATCATGCACTCGTGGCATTGTAATTCCTTTTTTATATTTAAACAGAATTATAAGTGTGATAAATGTCATAAGTGTGAATATAGTCTGCGAATCGTTCTATAGCCAGCACAAACGCCAGGATAATTTGCTGTTATCATTATCTTTTACGCATGAAGGTTTCGCTGTGGTACTTCATTGTGAAATTTATTAATTTTTGAAATTCAACATTTGTAAAATGGTATAATTACTAGATATGAAATTTATATCAAGAAAAATACGTTTTTGTACTTTTCTAATGCAGTTTGTCAAGTAATTTCCAGACTAAAACTTTTCGATTATTAATTTTTTCAGTAATTTCAAATGTTTATTTTTCGAGATTAATTTGTGGCAACGATTAGCGTAAAAAGCCAGCCGTCAGCTATTTATTAAAGAGGATTATTCCTCAGATCGTTTGTTCCTGAGATCGTTTCTTAGAGATCCCCGTTTTCTTAGAGATTTCTTAGATCCCAATTCATTGATTGTTTTCATTTTGCTTAATATTTACTAAGGATTTTAGTTCTTTTTTTTATTTTTCTTTCTCAAAGAAATGCGAATTTAAGCTTTCACCTTCAAGTATAGGGAAAAAAAAGAATAGTTCTCAGTTTTCATCTTTATTTATTGCTCCTGAAAGCTTTGCGTAAGTCTGTTTGACTTAAAGGAGCTTTATACGCATCCTTTCGTATAGAATAACTAAGAGAGTAATCTTTCGCTCTCACTAAGTAAAATTTATCCTCCAAGCTTTTTATTATTTATGAAAAATATGTATTTTCTGTTTCGAATGCTGCCAGTTTCAAAAATGCAAAAATCCATCAGGAGAATCAGAATTTTTATTGAACTATTAAAAAAAAAAAGGAACACGTGTTATCATTTTTTTTTAAAATTTTTGAACTGTTTTTAGTTGGTGGCAACTCGAAAGAAATAATTGAATTAGCAATTAAAAAGGAGAAATTTTTATAATGTTAAATTATGGAAGGTATAGCGTTATATAAATTTTAAATGGGTGCCATTTCCTTACTATTGGGTATTTTTTGACAGGACTTTCGAAAGGCACATACCTGAATTAAAAGCTTTCGAACAAGCTATTACACGTCGCTGAATGTTTCTTGGTTCGACTTATAATTGCGTTGTTTGTCTTTTTTTCTTGTTTTGCGAGAAAAAAGTGACAAAACAAGGGTTCTGGATCTCCGAAACTGATCGGTGGATCTGGATGATTTCTTGTAAACTTAGAGGTCTAGAGGAGGACTCTTCGCCTTTTCAATTTCGTGACGATCCGATGATTGGGTCCAAAGTTATTAAGAGGCAAACTTTGGATTTTAACTTTAGAGATGCGGCTGAGCTCTACTATACAGCACTATCGTGCTGTATGATAAAAACATATGAAAGTACTGAGATTGATTTTACGAAAGCGCCTTATTACATAACATTTAGCAAAAGGGTAAACATTAGCAAACATTACAAAGAAAAATAAAAAAGAAAAATCATGCGTCTACCATAGATTGTTAAACACTTTCCAACACATTCAGAATGATGCAACCAAACTTCCCCCTTCATCATTTAATAAAATGAAATAAGATATTTAAGTGAATCATTTGGAAACAACAACGCATTTTAAATCCCAATTTTATCGATTCCCATTTACAGTCAGAAAATTATGGAAATATTATTAGCAGCCCTATTTGTCCAAGAGCCGACAGCTCTAAAACCTAAGATATCGAGCACAAGAAAAAAACTTTCATTTTATGAAAGAGTAGAAATAGCGGAATCTAATGATCCATGTCTGCCATAAATGAAATGGTGCATAAGTAAACAATAAAAAGAATATTGCCCAGTTAAACTGATGGCATTGAGCTCACAGGCTACGCATACTAATTGTACATTACAGTCTTGTATTTTCGTTAATTCCGTTCGAAAAAAAAACAAGTTGGAAATTGCACGTGAACGTAGCAAATGAGGTGCGTTCGTACGATAATGCAGTTTTAAAAATATTCAGATCTTGCTGATATAGTAGAGCGTATAGTAGTCGAAATCTTTACGTTTCTGTAAATATGCAGGAAGTAATTTTTATTACACCAACGTATATCTTATTCATAAAATGTGAAATAGTTGAATATAATTAAAACACGTACCAAACCATGTTTCCCCGTATAGCATTATATAGTGGAATACCTTTGTGTGGCCCTGTAATTTAATAATAAAAATTCTTTGCATCACAGTGTACAGAATGCATATTTTAGTATATATTTCATAGATTCATGCCGATTCTATTATGTACGAATGAGTGTAACATCATTAAAATGCATTTGGAACCTTTTCCCCATTGACCGTAATGTAACGGAATCCTTTTGATTGTCCCTGTAATTGATCTATGCATCCGATTTTCATAACATTTGAAATGACTCGACAAAATTACGCAATAATTATAAGTTTTAAATTTCAAACGATTAAAATGCATTTAAAACTTTTTTCCCTATTGACCGTAATGTAATGGAATCCTTTTGAATGTCCCTGTAATTGATCTATCCATCCGATTTTCATAAAATTTGAAATGACTCGACAAAATTATGTTATAATTATGTATTTTAAATTTCAAACGATTCGGTTGGGTAGTTTTTGCGTTGTTATATGCGGACAGACGGACGGACAGACAGACGGACAGACGGACAGACAGACGGACGGACTGAGCGACAACAATAGGTGCTACGTATTTAGATAATTACGAACGCACCTAAAAAAAGTAAGAAAGGGAAACAGCTCTCCCCTTTCTCCTTTTTTATACTTAATCATTGAACCGCCTAAACTATCAAAGACATGCTTTATCATATAAAAAATCTATATCCAAAATTCAGAGCAAATCGGATAATTCTTAATAAAAACCCATTTAGCGTTTATATAATTTAAGAGGAGTTATTTCCCTCTTTTATACTTAACCATTAAACTTCCAAAATTATTCAGAGATTTGAACGAAATCTGACAATTCTGCTTGAAAAATCCATTTATACAAGTTAAGGGGAGGGGCATTAGAACCCCCGTTCCCCCTGTTTATACTTATTCAAATGAACACCTAATAACAGCCACGGACTCGCCTCATCAGAATGATCCTATCTCGCCTCATCCTATATCTAAATTTTGAACGAAAACTGTTAATTTTGCATGAAAATCCCGTTTATATCAATTAAGGGGAGGGGCATGAGCCCCCCGTTTCCCCTGTTTATACTTATTCAATGAACACCTAATAACAGCCACGGAATCGCCTCATCAGGATGATCCTATATCTAAATTTTGAACGAAAACTGTTAATTCTGCATGAAAATCCCGTTTATATCAATTAAGGGGAGGGGCATGAGCCCCCCGTTCCCCCTGTTTATACTTATTCAATGAACACCTAATAACAGCCACGGTATCGCCTCATCAGAATGATCCTATATCTCAATTTTGAATGAAAACTGTTAATTCTGCATGAAAATCCCGTTTATATCAATTAAGGGGAGGGGCATGAGCCCCCCGTTCCCCCTGTTTATACTTATTCAATGAACACCTAATAACAGCCACGGTATCGCCTCATCAGACTTATCCTATATCTAAATTTTGAACGAAAACTGTTAATTCTGCATGAAAATCCCGTTTATATGAATTAAGGGGAGGGGCATGAGCCCCCTGTTCCCCCTCTTATACATATCGAATGAACTCCAAAAACTAATTAGGGAAGCGCCTTATCAGGATATACCTATATACAAAATTTCAAATTGAATCCGATATTTTTATCATGAGTTATCGCGTTACGCACGAACGAACGTACGAACGTACATACAGAACGGACGGGCACATAAGCTCTCAGGTTATGATAGCCTGTGAGCTAAAAATGAATACCATTAGTGAACGCCTCGTAGGTTTATCATTGTGTTTTTCTAATCCATGTTTTCATACTTTTGATTGTACGGTAAACACAATGATAAACCTACGAGTCAACCACTGATAGTATTAATTTTTGGCTTATGCACTACTTCACTTCCGGTAGACATGGATCTTTAGATTCTTCTATTCTTACTTCTCTATAAAATAAAGGATTTTTTGGTGTGCTCGATATCTTAGATTTTTGTGTTATCGGCTCTTGGACTATACATATGATATATACATATGTGTGTGTGTGTGACATTTTGAAATAGGAGCCAGTGAACTCTTCGCAAGTTTCCCCATATTACGTCCAAGGAGTCGTGGCGAGATAAAAATTAAGTAAAATAACAAACGCAGAAGCTTCAGCAAATTACACAGCTTCTGCTTCAAAATAGTTTATTAAAGTCATTCATATAGAGCGGGTAATGCTCTCTCCGTAGTGACATTCCATCATAAAAACATAATTTCCGCAAGTCGTCTAAAACTGAATCATCGAAAAGAAAAAGAAAGAATATCCCATCACCTCTCGGCTTCCTCACTTAAATCAAATACTAAAAGCTTCTAGAACATTCTATAATCTTTAACCATGATTTTCTTATGTAAACAGAATTTTATGGCTAGCGTCGAGATTAACATAGCATTCTTGAATCTCTTTCAGACGATAATTTTTATTTTAAAAGATTATTATTTAACTAATTTATAATCGAAATCAAAATTCGAATTTTCTGCAGACGATATTCAATTACAGAAGATTAATTTAAAACAAAAAGAAAAGAAATTAATTTATTGATACGCAAAAAATATAGTATAAGATTAATTTTTGCGAAATTTTTTTTTTAATTTGTAATATATATATATATATATAGCCATTTTTAATAGAAAATCTCCACATTGACATGAGAAAAAAAAGAAAAGAAAAATGAATATACGTATATCGAAACATTGAATTTAACATTTAAAATAATTATTGCAACAATAAACAACTAATATTATCCGTAAATAGTACATTAAAATTAAATCCAAATATATGTATGATCAGACGATATATGGCTACTCTTAATGGAATCCTATGAAGTGGTATCAAAAAACTGCATAGTAGAAATTTATATATATGTATATTTGTATCTATTAAATACGCGCATGGGAAAATAAGTTGAGTTTGGAAATAAATAACTCAGTTGAAAATTCTCCTTCAGCAATTTCCGACAATAAGGTGAATATTACGGATATTATTTTGTGCAGTCTACGAAGTATAGCATTTATATACAAGGCGTAATATTCGAAAAATCTGTTCAATTTAAAAGCACATACAGAAATTGAAAGTGCATTTCTAGATATTATTATTATTCAAAGACAGTTCTGTAACCGGTCTTTTTGTCTGTCCCTGTAAATGAAGGACAAATGCTATGCATGCCTTATTCGATAGTAATTATATTCTAGTGAAATTCAGTGATTTATATTAATTTCAATACATTTGAAATATCGTTATGTTTCTAAAATACTCTGCAAACGTTTTTTCTCCATTTAATGTAACGGAATTCTTTTTATTGCTCCTGTAAATGAACTATTAATGCTACATACTTCTTATTCCATGCCAAGCATGCTATATTAAACATCAATATAATATAATATCAATTGCATGGTATACTCTCTCATGCCTTCCAAGATACACAGGCATAAGTAAATGGAATAAAAAGATCTCGATGTGGGCTTTATAGCAAGATATTTTTGGTTTTACAATTACAACTATTCTCAGAAATACAGTGAAAAGATAAAATATTAGAAAATATATTGGAGCAAAACAATTTTTTGGGGATTTTCAATATTCATATAGTTTACACTCTACCTACAAAACAAAATCAAATGCAAAATTTTCTAATAGGAGTGAATAACCTTGTTGTATTACTAAAAACTGATGTTTAACATTAAATAAATCAAGTATTTATTGTTTGTTTATTGGACAACATATCTAATTTGTATGCTCGACAAGAAGCCTGCTTATAAATCATCGTCAATATTACAGGGACGAGATAGCACAAGGAAATTTTACAACACAAGAAATATATACCCTGGAGCTCCACACAAAGAGTGCATGCAATGGAACCAGTGGGATTCGAACCCCCAACCTCCTACGCTCGAAAGCGATTAGCAGCGTGGTGCTTTGACCACTCGGCCACGGAGGCCCCTAAATCAAGTGTTTTCAAAATAACACAAAATACAAGAAACGGGGAGGAGGAAAAGGATCAGTCGACATGTTGTGAAGGAGGAAAATTTCATTTACTTTGAAAGCATTTAAGCATAATTAGGGCTAAAACATGCAGTCAAGGCTAAAATTTGGAATAAATGCAAAATAAAATTGTAAAATAAATGTTTTGCTAACACAAAATGTGCAGTTAATCTTAATTGGTATGTGTTCGCAGCCAAAGTAAACCAAACTAGGGGTACTTCACAGGACCGAAAACTGAAAGATTAAAAATGAATTCTAAACCACACTTTGATTTAAATATAAAAAAATAAAATATGCGATCTCATTTATCCTTAAACCAAAAACTCTATGATCCTATTAACCACTTAACCCGAAAATGCTATTTCTGGGGATATTTAAAATCATGTAGATTATTCGCATTATGCTTCACCTGTTTTAAAACATAACCATTTCCTCTTATAATGAACACTTTTATAATTTAAACCCACAACTGAATTTCAATATTTCTGAATTTTTTACATGGTAACTTTTTAACTAAAACATTCTCACATTGATGGACAATGTTTTTCTTTTAACGCGCTCAGTGGGCCGCACCAAAGTGACCAATTTCACCGGTGACTTCTACCGACAGACTCACTGGACACTTTTGATATTGTTTACTAGTAGCGCCACCTGTATTACGTTGCTGTAATTATTCTTTTACGAGGCTAACGAGAAAGATAGGCTATCGCGGTGCATTCCACGTATCTTTTTTTAGAAACCGCTGGAGTCACGTGATGCTCGAATACACCAATGCGGGTGCACGAGAAGAGCATTACGTCATTTTTAGCGGTCTGCGAGGCTAACGAAAAACACAGACTACCGCGGTTCATTCCACGTGCCTTTTTTTACAGACCGCTGGAATCACGTGATGTTCGAATGCACCAATGAAGGTGCTCAAAAAGAGCATTACATCATTCTAGCGGTCTGTAAAAAAAGACACCTGAAATATACCGCAGTAGCCTGTCTTTTTCGTTAGCCTCAAGCGGTCTGTGAAAAAGCATACTTGGAATGCATCGCGGTAGCCTGTCTTTTTCGTTAGCCTCGATTCTTTTATTGTTGTTGTCATAGATGTTGTTGTTGTTGTATTGACCAAAATATTGGCCCGGTGAGCAGCTTTACATTTCTATATAGCTGTCTTACTCCGCTAAACTACTTAAAATACCAAAGTCCCTAAAATCAATTAATCGCCATACAGAAACCTATACTGAAATTCGCAAAATTACCTCCTTCCAACACCACAAAACAGAAAAACACAGAAAATCCTAAATCCAACCTACTATATTACACCAATCTCCTTACACCGACAATCACACAAAAACGAAAACACAGACTAACTCACAATTGTTGTCATAGATAATGTGCATGTTTGTAAACTGGCTTTTTTCGCGACAGCTCAATTTGCGGGTGGCAAAAATTCGAATTATACTGCATTAGAAAATTCTAAACTAAATGTAATTTTCACGTCGATATAATAAATTTCATTTTATTGTATTATACGCAGGAAATAATACGTTATAAATTACTAACTCTCCAAGAATTATTATTTTTGCCAACCACAAGTTCAGAAGTACATTCTTTTTCGGGTGCGTGACGTCACATGCACAGTATCTATAAATGTTCATGTAACTGAACATATGGAGGCCTCTATGGCCAAGTAGTTAAGGCAACATGCCGCTAATCGTTTCCGAGTGTAGGAGGCTGTTTGGGTTCGATTCCCACTGGCTCCATCGCACGCACTTTTTGTTTGGAGCTCTCTGTTGTATCTCTCTTGTGTTGTGAAATTACCTTACGCTGTCTCGCCACTGCATATTGACGATGACTTATAGGCAGGCTTTCATGTAGAGCACACAAATCAGATGTATGTTGTTCAATAAAATAAATAAATAAACTATCACGTGACCCAGCTAATCGAGATTTTTTCCCCCGGTTAGTGGCTCCTCACCGAACACTTCGATTATTTCCACTGAACCCTACCTTCCGTATTGTTAGATTATATTGAAATCTCTGATATTTAACGCTGTTTTCATATTTTAATTAATTAAAAAAGGACCCACAATAAATTTTAATTGTCTTATAGTTGCCTGCAGTCGGATCTCAGTTTCACTAGATAATCGTATATATTTTAAGCGAAATTAATAAGTTCGATATTTTAGAACGCGCTTTATCTGTTAAAGCAAATATAAACCAAAAAAGAACACCAATTTTCGGATTCTTGCCACTAGTTGCATTTCCATTCCACTTTGTTTATTTATTTATTTATTTGAACAACATACATCTGACTTGTGGTCATTTTATTTATTTGAATAACATACATCCGACTTGTGTGCTCGATAAGAAAGCCTGCTTATAAGTCATCGTCATTATACAATGACGAGATAGCACAAGGAAATTTACAACACACAAGAGAAATATAACCAGGAGCTCTACACAAAGTGTGTGTGCAATGGAGCCAGCGAGAATCGAAGCCACAACCTCCAGGTTAGCAGAGCGGCGCGCGTCTTAACCACTCGGCCACGGAGGTCCCTGACTTGTGTGCTCGACATGAAAGCCTGCTTATAAGTCATCGTCAATATACACGGACGAGATAGCACAAGGAAATATACATCACAAGAGAAATACAACCAGGAGCTCCACGCAAAGTGTGTGTGCAATGGAGCCAGCGGGAATCGAACACACAACCTCCAGATCAGCAGAGCGGCATCTTAACTACATTCCACTTGGTAACTTCATATATTTTATTATTTATTGAATTTATTAAATACATACATCTGAGTTGTGTGCTCGACATGGAAGCCTGCTTATAAGTCATCGTCAATATGCAGGGACGAGATAGCACAAGGAAATAAAGCCGGGAGCTCCACACAAAGAGTGTATGCAATGGAACCAGCGGGATTCGAACCCACTATCTCCTATATTTTACTAGATGTGTTCAATAAGCAAGTAAACAAATTGATTTTGGGACCTCTGTGGTTGAGTAGTTAAAGCACCACGACGCTAATCGCTGACTCCATTGAACGCACTATTTGTGTGGAGATTTTGGTTGCATTTCTCTCGTGTTGTAAAATTTTATTGTGCTATCACGTCCCTGCATATTGACGATGATTTATAAACAGGCTTTCATTTCGAGCCCACAAATCAGATCATTATGAGCGCGTTTACGCACCGCAACCTGCTTTACACAGGGTTACCCGTGGGGAATACGAAGCATTATGAGACCGATACCATGTGACTTTGTCCGGGTTCCCCACAACGTTCAGAGCCGGAAATTACCCAAACTTCGGGTAACCCACATTACCTATGAAATTTTGTTGTGTTAGACCACGTGGTTGGGAAATCTAATTTGTTTATCATTTGATAAATTAACTGTGACTGTTAATCAGAATATGTACACTGATAACCTCTTGCGAGCGTAGGAGAATGTGGGTTCGAATCCCGCTGGCTTCATTACACATACTTTTTGTGTGGAGCTCACAGTTGTATTTCTCTCGTGTTATAAAATTTCCTTGCGCTATCTCGTACCTGTACACAGAAAAATTGACTTTTGAGGAACACTTTCCATTCTAAGAAAACTGATAATTGAGAAAATATCATAATCTTCTCACCTGAGGAATAATCTATTTGCATATCAAAAGTCCAGCTGCTTCCATGTTTGTTAATGTAAATAAAAAATACTCGTAGAAACCAGTATGGCATCATTCCCCAATTTTCCGGGTAACTCGCTTTTCTGTCTCTGAACGCACTGTAAAAAAATTTGACCTTTTTGCTGCATCGTCACTCCACCGCTTTAAAAAAAAATGATTACTTCACCCAAATATGGAGCATTCTCATGGGTCAAAAGAGATACATTCTATAAATCGGAGGGGGGGGGTAAATATTGCCAAGTTCTAGAACAGAAAATTTTAGATTTGTTATAGTTTGTACATATGTATCTGCCTAAACACAGAATAAGCATCGTATGTTGTCTCTCTCATGTCCAGGCTCTTTAAAATATGACGGAAACAATAGAGGAGTTGAAACTTCTTCAAGTGATGTCATTTATGATTTCTCCGTCTATTGAATTCCCTACGCCATCTGTATTAGCGTTGCATTGAAACATTATTGTTTTAGTAAATTTTCTCATGTGACTAAGTGGCCGATTACGTGACCCATCGGTTGCACTGTTAAAAATTTGAAACTTTTGCTGGATCGTCACTCCACGTCTTTTATCGAAAACGATTACTTCATTGTATTATGGAGCATTGCCATTATTCGAAAAAGAGTTATTCTATAAAAGCGGTGGAGTGACGATGCAGCAAAAGTTTCAAAATTTTAACTGTGAACTTTCACTGTACCTATTAATAACTGATTTATCGCACCGGTTGCACTGTTAAAAATCTACAACATTTGCTGCATATTAACTCCACCACTTATATACACTGTTAAAAATATGCTGCATTTTGCTGCAACGCACTCCACCGCTTGTATATAATATCTCTATTCCAACCAATGAGAAAGCTAAATTTCACGGCCAAGTAACCGTTTTCCATACAAGCAGGGGAGTGCGTTGCAGCAAAATGCAGCAGATTTTTAACAGTGTACAATGTAAAAAATATGACTATTTTGCTGCATCGTCTCTCCACCGCTTTTATAGAAACAACTACTTCAGGCTATCATGGAGCATTCTCATTGGCCAAAAGAGTGATATTCTATAAAAACGGGGGAGTGATGATGCAGCAAAATAATCTTTTTTACAGTGTAGAAAACGGTTACTTGACTATATTATGGAGCATATTCATTGGTCGGAATAGAGATACTCTATACAAGCGGCAGAGTGAGTTTGCCGCAAATACTGAAGATTTTTAACAGTGTACTTACACTATAAAAAAATATGACTATTTTGCTGCATCGTCACTCCCCCGCTTTTATAGAATATCACTCTTTTGGCCAATGAGAATGCTCCATTATAGCCTGAAGTAGTCGTTTTCTATAAAAGCGGTGGAGTGACGATGCAGCAAAATAGCCATATTTTTTACAGCGTAGGTAAGGTTGAGGCGCATCCAGTGAAGTTAATCAAAACAATCGATTTAGTCTGTGCCCAGCCTAATTAAATGAAAAAAAAAATTCAGTAAATTCGATCACTTAACGCTCATATTCACTAACTACTTCGACTCCGAGTTATACCGAAAACCTCGGTTGAACACTCAAACGATATTCACATTTAATCCTGATTGGATGTCTTCCTGAACAACCAAATGTTATCATGAATTTCATTTGAGCGTTTGATAGAAGTGTTCTAGGTCGAGGTAGATAGTGAATACGAGCATTTATGGTGACTTCGGTCACTTCCACTGTACAATTTGTTTACTAACTGATCTCACCTCAGTTAATTTGGTAAAATTGGGCGCATCCAGTAGAGCTAATGAAAGTGCGCAATCTCACTGATTACTCGACAGCATGCTATCTAATTAGACGAAAGGCTCACTTTTCACTGAAGACGCTCGTATGTTCTTATCACACTGTAAAAATTTTGACCCTTTTGCTGCATCGTCACTCCATCGCTTTTATAGAAAACGATTACTTCAGCCTATCATGAAGCATTCTGATGGGTCAAAAGAGAGGAATTCTATAAAAGCAGAGGAGTGACGATGCAGCAAAAGTCTCAAATGTTTTGCAGTGTAAGTGCTAATCTACATTGTTAAAAAATTGAAACTTTTGCTGCGTCGTCACTCCACCGCTTTTATAGAAAACGATTACTTCACTGTGTTATGGAGCATTCTCATTGGTTAATATAGAGATATTCTATAAAAGCGGGGGAGTGACGATGCAGCAAAAGTTTGAAATTTTTAACAGTGTATAAGTGATATTATACGAGGGGTCAAAGTCGCTTCAAATTCCATACGTCTCTATGTTATCGTACACTGTAAAAAATATGACTATTTTGCTGCATCGACACTCCACCGATTTTATAGAAAACGACTACTCCAGGCTATTATGGAGCAATCTCATTGGCAAAAAGAGTGATATTCTATAAAAACGGGGGAGTGATGATGCAGCAAAATAGTCTTTTTTACAGTGTAGAAAACGGTTACTTGACTATATTATGGAGCATATTCATTGGTCGGAATAGAGATACTCTATACAAGCGGCAGAGTGAGTTTGCCGCAAATACTGAAGATTTTTAACAGTGTACTTACACTCTAAAAAAAAGTGACTATTTTGCTGCATCGTCACTCCCCCGCTTTTATAGAATATCACTCTTTTGGCCAATGAGAATGCTCCATTATAGCCTGAAGTAGTCGTTTTCTATAAAAGCGGTGGAGTGACGATGTAGCAAAATAGCCATATTTTTTACAGCGTAGGTAAGGTTGAGGCGCATCCAGTGAAGTTAATCAAAACAACCGATTTAGTCTGTGCCCAGCCTAATTAAATGAAAAAAAAAAATTCAGTAAATTCGATCACTTAACGCTCATATTCACTAACTACTTCGACTCCGAGTTATACCGAAAACCTCGGTTGAACACTCAAACGATATTCACATTTAATCCTGATTGGATGTCTTCCTGAAAAACCAAATGTTATCATGAATTTCATTTGAGCGTTTGATAGAAGTGTTCTAGGTCGAGGTAGATAGTGAATACGAGCATTTATGGTGACTTCGGTCACTTCCACTGTACAATTTGTTTACTAACTGATCTCACCTCAGTTAATTTGGTAAAATTGGGCGCATCCAGTAGAGCTAATGAAAGTGCGCAATCTCACTGATTACTCGACAGCATGCTATCTAATTAGACGAAAGGCTCACTTTTCACTGAAGACGCTCGTATGTTCTTATCACACTGTAAAAAATTTGACCCTTTTGCTGCATCGTCACTCCATCGCTTTTATAGAAAACGATTACTTCAGCCTATCATGAAGCATTCTGATGGGTCAAAAGAAAGGAATTCTATAAAAGCAGGGGAGTGACGATGCAGCAAAAGGCTCAAATGTTTTGCAGTGTAAGTGCTAATCTACATTGTTAAAAAATTGAAACTTTTGCTGCATCGTCACTCCACCGCTTTTATAGAAAACGATTACTTCACTGTATTATGGAGCATTCTCATTGGTTAATATAGAGATATTCTATAAAAGCGGGGGAGTGACGATGCAGCAAAAGTTTGAAATTTTTAACAGTGTATAAGTGATATTATACGAGGGGTCAAAGTCGCTTCAAATTCCATACGTCTCTATGTTATCGTACACTGTAAAAAATATGACTATTTTGCTGCATCGTCACTCCACCGATTTTATAGAAAACGACTACTCCAGGCTATTATGGAGCATTCTCATTGGCCAAAAGAGTGATATTCTATAAAAGCGGGGGAGTGACGATGCAGCAAAACAGTCATATTTTTTTTTACAGTGAAGGGAGTCACTTGAAAAGCACGCGACTCTCTTGCGTCGGAGCGTCGTTGACGCCTGAAACGAAGCGAGTCGTCAGTAAGAGCC
The DNA here is from genome assembly GCA_964019185.1 of Maratus speculifer. Taxonomy (NCBI): domain Eukaryota; kingdom Metazoa; phylum Arthropoda; class Arachnida; order Araneae; family Salticidae; genus Maratus; species Maratus speculifer. The sequence goes on along the minus strand of OZ025302.1, from coordinate 181,412,308 downwards.
AATCAAATGCTTGGAAATCCAAATGACGGTAAAGCCTCTTCTCGAACAGCCAATGAAATGCTTAAAAAAGAAAAAAAACGCAGGTGATGTTTGTCGCTTGAAATTTTTGCGTGTAATAGCACTCTCAGAATCAAACTCAAGTAATCGGTGAGATCTGTCACTTTGGTAAACTCTGAACACACGCAAAACTTTCGTTACAATCGCACAAGTCCGGTAATAATTTTATAACCTTAGAATAATGATGAAATTTACTAGTTTATTCAATTTGAAGTAATCTTTGTGAAGTCAGTTGTCAAGTCTGTAATGTTTTGCATGTAGTGTTACTAGAAGCAATCAAATTAACGCAAAATATGGCTCCTGCTGAGATGTTAGGGCAATTGGTATGTTTGTGCTTTGACGTATTTTTTTCTTGTTTTGTAATTAAAAATAATTATGTGCAGTATGTAAGGTATTTATAAAAATAATTTAGTATCAACTTTTTAATAGACAGTGTAATTTTATATAAAATCATTACCGATATAAAACGGTCCAAAAGTTTAATTTCAATTTATGGGATTACAGTTTTAAAGTCTATTCATTTTTCACACAATTGGATATTGCCGACAAATATAAAAAATATTTTTAATGCGATGAAATATTGTAGTTAACCTGTAATCTTACAATTAACCATTGATTTAATAAATTCGATTACTACTTATTTGGATTTTTTTCGATTAAAAAAAGAGTTAATAAAATAAAGTTTAGCTCTGTCTCTGTGTGTGTCTGCGATTGCAAGTGAAATCTACCGCACATACGAAGCTGAACCTTTTTGAGGTTAGTTGAAGGATTCTTCTGATGCAGCTGAGACTCGAAATTTTAAATTTGTAATAATTGAGTTATTAATTAAAAAGAATTATCATTAAAAGTTAACATTTGTTCCTTACAAGAGGAAAAAGCGATTACGTATACCTAAGAATCCGTATTTACGCATCGGGGGGAAACAAAGATCGGAAAGAAGACATTTATATTTTGTCACTAGTTATTAACTTCCATCAGCGAAACCACTTAAAAAGGATAAAAGGAAGGCATATTTTGAAGGATCTTACTGTTGCGTATTGGCTGTTAGTCATTCCGCTTTTGAATTTTCCTCGATAATGTTAAGTCTATGGGCGTTGGATGCGTATGTATATTTAAAGAATCTCCTTTGGAAATTGATACTTTTAAGTTCTTTTTTCAGTGTTCTCTTCATAAAGTATGTCACTTTTTTTTCTTAGTTGCCAAAATAATTCTGAAATCTATGCTTAATTTAATGCTTTGTTTTAAAAACTGACTAATAAGGAGTAAAATTTTAACACGTCTTATAAAATTAAGAATAGAGTTTCGAAAATTTTCTATGACTAAGAAAAAAAGTAACATCGTTTAAGAGACCACAGAAAAAGATAAAAACATTAATTTCCCGAGGATATATTTTAAACATAAAATTGCATCAAATGACCCTAGACTTAACATTGCCCAGAGATATCCGGAAGTTGAGTGACTAGCAGCCTTTAAAGGCCGTAATCAGTTTAAAAAAAAAAAAAAGTTAATCCTCTGGAGAGGTGGGATTTCAAAATTGTTCGTTTTTATAATTCTTTAACAAGGCACCTCTTCACTAGGGCGCTATTTCTGAGACATTGATTAATAAAAAAAAATTGGTTGCCTGTAAAGTCGGTATACGGGCGAAAGTTTTACGTGACAACGACTTTGAGTTGTAAAATAATTTTAATGTGAATATTCATTCGTATAGTAGGAAGAAGGATGAAATAATAGTAACAATTTAAAACATTTATTTATACAAAGAATTATATTTAAAACATTAATTTATACAAAGAATCTCGCACTGAATTTCATATTAACAAAATTTTATTTTTACCTTTACACATACATACGTATTTATATACAAATATACATACAATAACTTGCAATACACTGTGTTTGTTAAACACATTTTACTTCGTGTTTATTGATGTCAAATGTTGAATTTTGTAAACAGCATATTAAAGAATTTTTCAATGAGCAGAATATAACTAAAGTAAAATGGCTTTCACTAATCACATATCATTAGTTTTCCATAATATACCACCGAATTGCGAAATAAACTACACTTATTTTCTTTGTACTTTATACTAATAACTAATACATAACGTATTTCGTCTTAGTTTGATACTATCTAAAATTCCTATTAAGCACCGCCCCTTCCTTGCAGCGAATTCACATTCACGTTCAGAAAATGGTCCCACAAGTGACCGGAAAAAGTTAAGAGAAAAGTGAGCGCGTATCGTGAGCGGAGCGTAACGTAACGCAGTTTCTTGAAGTGTCTCCCGGCAAACCAATTTACAAGACGTTGTCACGTCAAAAACTCATATGTAAAAAACTGACTTTCTTCTTTTTGACGGTGCTATCGGTTGTTAAAAGAACGAATTTTAATCCTTTAAAAGAAATTCATGGCCGTATGCAATTATGCACCTTATGGAGACTATTTTTTATCAACAGTAAAAAAAGCGTATAAATTTGTATTCAGACTATCTTTTTAGAGCATCTTTGCAGACCTTATTTACATTTACTAAAATTTCGAAACGTTCGGACAAGAGAAGTATTTTCTAGGAAAAAAATGTGCGAAATTTTAGAGGAAAAAACTAATACCAGGGGTTTTGGCACGATTTTGAAATTTAACTCTTTGAAAAATTTTCATTCTCCAAAATCACTTTTGTACTCTTTTGCATGATTAATTTTATGCATATTTTGTTCAAAAAATATACTTAAATTCTAATTCAGGTTTTCGATGTGAAAAAAAATAGTTGGATAAAACAAGGATTTTTAAAATGAAATACCAATGTTTTTGCACGGAAATACGCAGTAGTCGGAAGCATATCGCACTCTCCTAGTTTATCATTGCAGTTATTGCAAGCCCTTTTTAGGTGCGTTCGTAATTATGTAAATACGTAGCACCTATAGTCGTCATTCAGTCCGTCTGTCTGTCCACATATACGAGAGCAAAAATCCAGCTGAATGGTTTGAAATTTAAAATATATATTTGTTGCATAATTTTATGGAGTCATTTCAAATTTTATCAAAATTGGATGTACAGTTTAATTGCAGGGACAATCAAAAGTATTCCGTTATATTACGGCCAATGTGAAAAAAGTTTCAAGTGCATTTTAATGATGTAACTCTTTCGAATATAATAAAATTGATATGCATTAGAAGTCTGCACGGGCCCGGGCGTGACCCGTGGTCCGAACCTGGCCCGGCGGAATGGTTCCGAATTTTCTAACTGGTCGGGCGAGCAGAAATAGAATATTTTTTTAAACGGGCCATATGGGCCGGGCCGATAAAAAATAAAATTTATTATAACGATTTCGGTAAAAATGATGAAATATGAGCTATTTTCAATGATTATGGTTTTAACGAGAGTAAGTATAAATTTGCGTCACGAGCCGATACTAGTTTACGAACATCAATACAGAAATGTAAGTTGTTCAGTATAGAGATCGGCATCGGACAGGTACATTGTATATTGCTTAATATATTTTTTAGAAGACGCGTGCTGGGCCGAGATCAGGCTTGCATTGTTTTCTACACATAAGAGTCGGGTCAGAATTAAACTTAATTGTTCTCAAGATGTGTAGGGCAAACATGATTTGTAAAATTATTAAAAGCGATAAAGAACTTACGTTAACGTAATCTTTGGGTATATACTTCTTGGAGATTAAGCTCACCTCTCAGAAATGCGAAGGTTTGACATATTTTCTGAATAATTTTTAAATGTAAAAGTATAAAATTGACAAACCTTACTATTGAAAGGATTTGGAATCGAATAGTGTTTTTCTTTTTTGGTAAATAAGATACTTGTATAACCTTGTTGAGATAAGATTCTTGTCAAATGGTTGCAGATTTTTCTTCCTTTCCATGCTGTCGCTTCAGGAAATCGATTCAAAACGCTTTGACAGTATTTTCTTAAACTGCTTGTATCGAAAAATGGATAACGCCAATCGATTAGTTTCCCAATAAAAACACTTGCTAATCTTATGCGTTTCAGGAAAAAAAATTAATTCAAAAATGTATCAGAAAGTAGCTCCCTTGGATTCGATAATGGATTTGGAATCATTAATAAAAAGATATATCTTCGTAAATTTACTTTTTTATGCAGTTTCAATAGTTACGTGAATCTTTATTTGAATATTTAAAGTCTAAGAATCTAAATTATCATTAATATTGCTAATGTGCATTTCCTGTAAAATATACTGTAAAACCATTCCATGGATATGTATGCAATATTATTTAAAGTAATCTTATGATAAAAATCTGATTTTTTTAGAAATAGTAGAAATTATGACGGGCCATAACGGGCTCAGCTGGAACTGTTTTCACTGATTATCGTACGGGCCGAACCGGGGCTAGTAAAAAATAAATGGGCCTGGTCCGGACCGAACTTTTAATTTTAAAACGGGCCGGCCCCGGGTCTAGAAATGTAAAAAAAAAAAATACATGGGCCTGGTCCAGGCCAATTATTTTGAGTTTTACAACGGTCCGGGCTTAGAAATGTAAAGAAATAAATGGGCTTTGGCCCGGGCCTGAAAATTTGGCCTGTGCAGACAGCTAACATCTACGAAATACACTACATGGTCAAAAATGACCGTCCACTTGCGATTTTTGACATTTTGTTGAATATCTAGAAAAGTACGAAGAATTATACTAAAACTCGTAATTTGTAAACATACTACAAGTCTTATGTTTCCGTGAAGATTTTTTCCCGAAACCCCATACGGGGCCGTCAACAAATTGAAAAATAACGAATCTTTTGGAAAACCCTGTCCCAACTAATGTAGTAAAAGCGCCCAAACTGTAGATTGTGATTAAATGAATTATTGCAATAATCTGTTTTCTTTTTTATACCGATAGCATGTATATTCGTAGAGAAATTTAATCTTTTTATAAAAAATCTGAAATTTTTCAAAGTTTTTGCTTATAATTTGCAAAGTTCTTAATATAAAATAATGTTCTGTTCTGAAAATAAGACAAACATTGTACACAATATCCTATAATCAAAATAAATATAATAAAAATTGTGTGTAAAATGGGCAGGTTTACTAAATAATTTTTCATTGCGCATGTGTGAAGGCTATCAAAATATCATTTGCATATTATGTTAGCTAAATGTATTAAGCAACTTCTGTAAAAGTCTCAAAAATATAGCTTGAAAATTCTCAAAATAATTGTCGAGAGAATCCGTTAAAGATTCGTTATTCCCAAAATAAAGCAAAAAGGTGAGGGGATTAACTTGATTGTTAAAAATGATTCATTTTTGGATAAACGCTTGGAAATACATTGGAATCAATTCTGAAAAGTTAAGAGATAACACAACTCAAATTTTGCAAGCTAGTGTTATTTGTCAACCAGTTGCTTCTGTAATTACTTTTTTATGAAGAATACTTTTTTTTAAATTTTTCAATGATCAAATAAACTGAATAATCGTTTTCATTTCAATAGGTCATGTTTTGGTTTGGACGCATACTGAGGATTGCTGGCGTGTTCATTCCGCTGTTTGGTGCATTTCATGTCATGTTCATAATATTTAATGACGAATTTTTCAGCCGGCACATAATCCCAACGCTTATCCTGACTAGCTTGTTCAGTTTCGCTTGCTTCCTGCTGACCTTATCAAAGATATGCGTCTTGAGGAGAAAGCCCTATGCAGAGAATATACCCATTGACCAACTGTACGATTCAGACTTAGACTATGACAATGAAACAGATGTAAGTTTTCAAAATTATTTATGCATCCTTTTTTAAGCATATTAACACTTAAAAGTTATGAATAAAAATACTAACCCACAATGAGTTTAAGTATGGATATCCGATTCTCAATGTTCGTAAAAACACTTTTTTTTCTTCAAAATAATGCTTTTTTGTTAGTCTTCATGAATACTATGATCCCTCCAAGTTTGTTGAAGAATTTAAGATACATCCAAATTTTTTTCTTTTTTTTTAACTCAATTGTTGCAAAACCTGAGCAGAATGGTGGCTTGTTGAATTTCTGCACTGTGCTGCAAAACTATTAAACTAATGATCACTACTGTTTTTTACTGTGCTCATCATTTTTGTAATGTTTTAACGATTAGTTGACTTAAAATTTAGGAGTACTCTTTTAATAATTACCAATAACAAATGTTTAAATGGTGGTTTTTAGTTGCGAAATGTCCCTAAATGCTAACCAAAATCGGAAATAAATTGCTCTTTCAAAGCACAACTTTGTATAGTTTGTAAACTAATGCCCTTAACCGCTACTATACCAGTCTTGCACATGGGATATTTTTTCCCAGTTTAACTTCTAATTTTCAATTTAATTGCATATACTAGTAAAATTTTGTATCTTTTGGAGCCCTTGTGTTATCACTAAACTTTTGAATAGATTATTTATATTTATAATTATTTACATAAAGTCTAGTTCAGAAACAGTATCCTATAAGTTAAATCTTCTATTATTTTTAAAAAAACTCTGAAACCACCGCAGTAAATACAGTCACTCAAAAAAGTATTGGGACACTTGGTTTAATATCAAATGTTAAGCAATTTATAAAAATAGTAATAACGTTAACGCCAAAACAACATAAAAATGAAATGTTTTAGCGTTTGGCAAGCATTATGTATAAAAAAATCTTAAATATTTTACAATTGCAGCTTATCTAGCTTTATAAATATTATACAATCTCAAATAGATCTCAAAAAAGTTTTGGGACACTTTCGAAAAAAAGAGTTAAAAAATATTTATCACACCAATAAAATTAATTTGTAACCAGTATTTTTTAGTATATTTTAAGTATATGTAAGACATTAAACTTCAATATATTTGTATTAGTGATGGGCGATTTCTATTTTTTAAATCGATTTAATCGATACTACGGCCAACTCGATTTAATCGATACTTTAAAATTTTTAATCGATTTCTCTGAAGGTAATATAATTTTCATTTTCCTTCAAAAGTCGAAGATAAAATAGACGGATGTGCCAATTCCAAAATTTCAGTGTATTAGTTAGTTTCTAAGAAGATAGAATTAAAGAAACCTCAGAACCCCCCCCCCCCTTGCAAAATAGCGTTTTTTGTTGAGTGATGTACACGAAAAATTGAACAGGATCAATTTTTATTAAGTACAATCTGAATTTTGATGAAAATCCATGAAAGCGCGAGATACAGCTATTGCGAAATCATAAAAAATGCAGCATATCAGCGCCACCTGTTGGGCAATTTACACCAAGAACTAAATAACACTAATCAATGTCCGAGATTTACTGAATCTGAATTTTGATGAAAATTCGTTCTTGAGATAGCGCTATTGCGTTAATCATGAATAATGCAGTATAGCAGCGCCATCTCTTAAGCGATTTCCACCAAAATGTAATTAGCATAAAATAATATAAAGGACTAATTGAATCTAAATTTTTATGAAAGTCCGTGTATTAGTTCTTGAGATAAAGCTAAAATGGAAACAGGGGCGTGCGAAAAGAGAACTGCGCCCGGTTCAAAGTTCCAATTTAGCCCCCCCCTCCCTTAACTTTTTCTTGTGATAGGCTGGAAGTGATGTTAGTAGTAAAAATTTGGCGCCCCCTAAATTTCCGTGCTCGGAACGACCGCTTCCTTTCGCCCCCCCCCCCTTTCACATGGCGCTGAGTGGAAATTGTGAAAAATTCAGTATAGCAGCGCCATCTGAGAAGCTATATACACCAAAATGCAAAAAAACATCAATTCATGTCAAGGACTAACTGGATCTAAAATGTGATGAAAATCCGTTCATTCGTTATTCAGATATAGCTGTTGCGCAAATCGCAAAAAATGCAGCATAGCAGCGCCACCTGTTAGGCTATATGCACCAAAAATTAATTGGATTCAGTTTATATCAAGGTCAAACTAAATCTAAAGTTTTGTGGAATTCCGTGCATTTGTCCTTGAGATAGAACGGTCAGAAATTTTTGTCGTATACAGACTCGCAAAGTGACAGACACACCCACAGACAGATATTTCTTAAAAACCATGAAATCGTGTTAAAGACCTTCTAAAATATATAAATCCATCAAAAACGGGAAATCAAAATTTTTCACGAATCTAATACTCTCTTCTTGTAAAGTTACAAAAGAAAGTAAAAATGTAAAATCGATTCTGCCCGTAAGGTCGATCTTTAGATTCGATGTCGATCTTTAGATTCGATTTAGATTTTTTTTTCTTTTTTTTCTCAGCTAAATTAGTGTTGAATGCAGGTATTTTTCTGCGACTCCGGAGGAATGCATAATGTTTTACAGCTCTGTAAGAGAGGGGAAATCACAATTTGTGCATTAAAAAGCATAAATCTCATAACTTCTTGGGAGGGGGGGGGGGTAATCCCCTGCGGGCCACTCTATTAATTCGACACTAGGTTAAATTGTTATATTTTTGTTTAGAAGTCCAGTTATTTGAAGTATTAGTTTATTATATTTTATTTTTCACGCTCGTCTCTTCTAATCCCCCCTTCCACGTCAGTTTTAACTTACAGGGCCGTTCGAAATATGCATAGAGTTTAAAAAATGTCCGATTCTCGGTCTATTTTATTTTAGATCCACATTTTAAATCCTTGACAAAAGATAAAGGGTCGCCCTTTCGAACGTTTGGGGTTTATCTGCGCCCCGCCGGGGGGCATATTTTTTTGTTTATTCAAAAGAAACAAAAAAAATTTTGAGGGAGGGGGGGGGGGGGCTTGCACTCTCCTCCAATATACACCTTAAAATTTCGCTCATTTAATTTTTTACCATTTTTAACTTAAAAGTTTAAGCTACATGGCACCCCTAGAGCTGTGGACCCTCCCCCCTCTGTCGATCACTCACCTAATTTTGCTTATTTCTTCACTTCATTTCAATCTTTAAAAGGCTATAACTTTGCTTCTATAGCAGTTACAGTGATGAGAAAAATTCTAGTATAGCTAAACATTTCTCCCCTTTTTTGCTTTTCCAGTTTCCGGGTTTTCCCTATAGGACCTTTTTTTGGGGGGGGGGGGGTTCCTTCATACAATATGTCTATTGAAAGCTTATGCTTTATACATTACAAATCTAGCAAAAGAAATTTTCTCCCATCATTTCAGGTCACGTTACGGACCCATAATGTGTTAAAATTTTAATTCTCAAACTTTCTCAAAAAAAAGAAAAAAAACATTGATACATATTAGCGAAACTGGGGTTCGAACCGGCAATCGTTTGATTGCACACGTAATCCCTAAGTTTATTGGCCACCGAGTATTCAGCAGCGCTATTATTTCTTTAGATTGTCATCTTTAAATTCATAACATCTTTTGAATGGAATGTCCGATTTGAATAATTCAAAAAGTAATCTACAGATATTGTAACAGGCATTAATACAAAATGATTTATTTGGATAAGGATTAAGGTATCGATAGTATGGTCTAATTTTGGTTGATGTATTTATCGCGTTTTAAAATGTAAGAAAGTAGTTATAGTGAGTTAACTACAATAGCTGGATATATGGTATCGCGTGGTTTTTTTTTATAGACATTAATATGTTTAATATTATAGAACCTTTTTTTATTCCTTTAAAAGTATTTCCTGGTGATTCAAAATTATATATCATAACGATTCAAAAATACACACGTAATTGTTCAAGGTTTCACTTCTATCGGCTCTCTGAGTGCCACTATTTGTGTTTTTTCATGTTCGTCCGTCCTACCCCCCCCCCCCCTCTTCCTCACCAATCTTAACTTACAGGTTCGTTCAAATTATGACTGCGATTTTTAAAAAGTCTAATCCTCGTTCTATTTTGTTATAAATCCATATTTTGAAACCTCAACAAAAGATATATTTAGGCCGGGGTCGCCCTTTTGTCCGTTCGGGATTCACCTTGCCCCCCTGGGTGGGGGCATATTTTTTGTTTCTTCCACACCATCTCATGTAACATATCGTTATAAAGCTTTTATCTCCTATATTTTTGTTTAGAAGCTCAGTTATTTGGGTTATTAGTTAAAGTTTTTTCCAAGTTCGTCCGTTCTAATCCCTCGCCCCCCCCCTCTTTCCTCGACAATTTTTACTAAATGGGCCGTTCAAAGTATGCATGCAATTTTGAAAATTTCCAATTCTCGTTCTACTTTATTATAAATCCTCATTTTGAAACTTCGACAAAAGATACATTTGGGCTATGGTTGCCTTTCCGTCAAGAGTGGGGGTTACCTGCCCCCTTGAGAATGGGGCATATTTTATGTTCTTCCAAACTATCTCGTGTAACATTTGGTTGGCATTAGAAAAAAAGGGTTTTTTTTGTCTATACTCCTTGTTCCCCATCCTAGTTACACGCTCTTGGCACTCTTTATACTCGGTTTAATGCCAAGTTACTCAGTGTTATTAGTTGAGTTATGTCTCTCAAATTTGTCAAAGTTTTTGTGTAAGTGAAAACCATAAATGACAATCATTTTAAAATTTAAAATTCTTAATATCAGACTCTAAAATCTGCAATAACTTAATTCTATGCCTCCCTAAATGGGGATGGGGGGGCGGGAGGCGGTAATTACGGTCCTGCTGATTGTCTAAGTTTTGGAATTAGGTTCACACAGAGAAGATCCAAATTACTAAGTATCGAAATATCGATTTTAGTATCGATTCTAGAACTGAGAAATCGATTCTTATGATCGAAGTTGTTTTATACGATATCGATTTTAATCGATTCTCAAAATTTCCAGAATCGCCCATCACTAATTTGTATCTTTCATGTAAGAATGGGGCGAAGCAAAGATATTTCAGTGGATGTTGGAAATCGGGTTATAAATCTCTGGAAAAATGGGTATTCAGTTTATCGTATAGGGACAATTTTAAAACTGAGCAAGTCTAGTGTATTTAATATTATATCCAGATTCAAGAAAACAAATACTGTTGAAAACAAAGATCAGGGCGTCCAAGGATATTTTATGAACGCGAAGAGATATGGATTGTGAAACAAGTTCACATTAACCCCAGAATTGCTGTCGTTAAATTGACTCTGGAAACTGAAAAAAGATTAAGAAAATCTGCAAATGTTGAAACTATCAGGAATATCTTGAGAAAATGTAAGTTTCATGCCATAGTACCTAGGAAAAAGCCTTGCATCAGCGAAGCAAACCGACGTGCTAGACTGACATTTGCTAAAACATATGTAAAACAGCCAGCGGAATTTTGTAAAAATGTTCTGTTTCTGGACGAAAGCAAATATAACATTTTCGGATCTGATGGCAAGCAAAATATTTGGTGCAGACCAAATAAAGAATTGCAGACCTAAAATTTACAACCTACTGTAAAATACGGAGGCAGCAGCCAAATGGTTTGAGATTGTATGGCTAGTTTTGGTGTTGGAATCTTAGAACTTATTGATGGTACAATGGGCAAATATGTCTAACTTCACATTCTAAAACGAAATTTAATACAAAGTACAAATAACTTGGGAATTTACATTTTAAATTGTATCAGGATAATGACCCGAAACGTAATGCTTATATTTGCAAGTTGTGAGTTCTTTTATCACTATCCTGGTGTGATTCAGACCCCTGCCCAGAGTCCAGACTTTAATCCCATTGAGCATATTTGGGATTACGTTCAGAAAAATATCTGAACTCTATTTCTAACAAGCAAGATTTAAGAAAGTATATTGTCGAAGAATGGGCCAAAATTGACCCATCCTTTTGCGCAAAATTAGTAACTTCTATGCGAAGTAGACTATGAGAAGTTATAAACAATAATGGTGGCCCAACATGATTTTCTTGATTTATTGGATAGTGCCACAATACTTTTTTGAAAACTTTTTTTGGCTTTAATTCTTTTACTTTAAATATTAACCATAATTGCAGTAAAATATACATTTTATTTTTGTTATTATGATTTGCATTCATCAAAGTATGATATACTGTATTCTCTTTTTTTCTTTGCATATATCAGTCATATAGGAAATAAAGTTTAGTGCCGTTTTATCATGTCCCAATACTTTTTTGAGCGACTGTACGTAATAATTTGTGCCAGTAGTTAAGGTATACATACCAACACTAAGATCTTTAAAAAAATGCACTTCTAGATCATTGAAAAATGGAAAATTCAAAGTTTCCCGAAGAGGGGGGGAGTGATGCCTTTTTTTGAAAGTCAAGAAGAGGATTTACTATCTTTGGGCAAAATAAAACATTGTTTTAAGAATTTCTTTGTTTAACTGAGATAAAGATATCCTTTTAAGTTCATACAATCTCTACGATTTTTTCTGAGTCGAAAATGTTTAAACTTTGCATCATATGACCGAATGTATGTGTCACGATCTTTCGTTCATTTTGATAGTAACTTTTCCCCCTATTCACTCATTTGAAACAAATGTTTGAATTAAATTTTTAGCCCTTAACTAGTGTGACAAAAGTTGTCGCATAACTATCGTGAGTTATCACTTAGACAGCCTGATCGAAGCCCGAATAGATTTGATTCCCTCATAGAATACTTCTTTGTGCTGTAAACTTTATGCAAAAGGTTATTATGACTGAAACTTACTTATTCAGAACTCTCTATCCAAAATACTATAACTCCAAATGAATCAATATTTTACTAGTACCTAAATTTAAACTGAAAATTACTAGTTAAACTATGAAAGCTTGGGTCTGTGAGTTAGCCAACACCAGTAAAAGGTTTAAAGATAGATGTTATGTCTTCGAGCTTACCAACATTTAGTTTGAAAATTTTGCAATTCATAATATAGCGGTTCTTTTTTTTGGGGGGGGGGGGGTGAGGAGGGAATTAAACAATTAACCCTTTCAGGGATATGAGAATTCTGTTCATAAAATGATGAAATAATTGACTGGCATCGGAATATTCAAACGAATTGCATCGAAAACAAAAACCCAATATTTTGCGCTTATATTCCAAAAGCAAAATTTTATTAATTTCCTTGGAACCATTTGTCAGTTTTGGAATTAAAATTTGGCAGCTAGAACCATCTAGTTGTCGCCTTTTGAAAGGGTTAACTATTAAGTTATGCTTATTGTTGGATAATAAACTTTTAGCTCAAAAACTGGTCTCAGAGGTTTGAACTGTAAGAAAAATGATCAGATTGGTCAAAATTTGGATATACGAATTGTCATACAAAGTAAATTTTTAAATATTTCAGATGTTTATAAAATATTCAGAGGTTTATCATCGAGTTTCCTGTACCCAGAGGTTTGAAAACATAGCGGACTGGGTGCAGGAAAACACAATGGTAAATCTATTAGTCAGCCACTAAAATCGGGTTTGTACTCTCTTAAAACGAGAGTGGATTCAGCTTCTCAGGAAAGACTTGTTATTGGGTCGTGAATGAATTGTTTTTAAAATGTTTTACTCATCTTGATTTAATGATTATTTGAATTACTCATCTTGATTTAATGATTATTTGAATTACTCATCTTGATTTAAATTACTTAAACAACTCGTTCACTCGAGTTGTTTCAACACTTTACGACAAGCTGACTTTCAAATCGTGAGGTGAGTGAATTTCGGTTCATCTTGAGTTATTTTGTGGCTGAGGTTTTAAGAAAGTAGGCGATTTCCACCAAGATATGACTTGGCAGACTAGTTGTACCTTAACCTTTAACTGATTTCACACCACTGCTTATTTCAATTTTTATAGTTTAACTTGTAATTTTCAATTTAACTACAAACTCTGAAATTTTGTTTAGTTTGGAGCTTTAATACTATCACCAGAGACTTTTAACAAGTTGAATGTTATATGAAGACCCCACAAGCCAAGGGGTATAAGTGACAAAATTGAAAAATTTAAGTGCACAGGGTATTTGGAAATATGCTTTTTTCATTTCAGGTAAAGAAATATAGGTCATTTTCTGATTATTTGGGGAGTATAGATAAACCACTTTTTTCGAAAAACAAACAATATTGATTAATTATACATTTAAAGAAAATTGTACTCTATTTTTTTAACAGTTATTGAAATGAGAGTTCAAAGATTAGAATGCAACAAGCAGATGTTTCCTATTTCAATTTAGTCAATTGTGATCGATGTTCCAATATAATATCAATTATCCTTTAAACTCAATTTACTCCAAATCGACATTTTGTCACTTGTATCCCTTGGCTTCTGGGCTCCTCATATATAACAGTCCTGTACAAAAACACCATCCCACGAGTTAATCATGCCTTTTATTCATCTTTCGATCTTACAGACAGGTTCACACTAGTTATGTTACAATTTCAATCACATCAGTTAAGAGGCTATTTCAGTAAAATGAGAAGACCCATTCGCTAATACTAATCCTTTAGAAGAAATTTTAAAAAAGATATCTCGTTTGCATTTTAATATTTTTAAATGATTTTTGCATTAGATAGCAGAGATCGACCTGTATGCAGGCCGTTTTTTACTTTTTTTATTTTGTTTATAATTTTTTATTAGGACGCTTTCATTTTTAGAACCAGTTTGGAAGGCAAAAGCACCCTCATAAAATCTACAACCAAAATCAAAAAAGTTGAAAACATCCTGCATTCAGATCAATCTGAGATATCCAATGCAAAATAATTAAAAATATTGAAATGCAACTGAGATATCTTTATAAATTTATTCCATAAGATTAGCATTAGCGAATAAGTCTTTTAATTTGATAGAAGTAGCCTCTTAAAGATTAATATTCTAATCAAGTTTTGACTAATTCTGAGATTTCTGCAGTCAGCTCGATGAGATGATGGTCTATTCAGCTGCCTCCCGATCTGTTTTTTACTATTTTTACTGTTATTTTTTGCTTTATTTCAGGAAGTACCGCATTATCAACTAAGTTGCAACCTTAAGGACATGGGGAGTACTTTACAGAATTTTATTTTCAAGAATCCTTTTGAATTCAGCAAATTCAGGCCGGCCTACGGAATGTTTCTTCTAACTGGATTCGCCTGTCTCTTCGTTTTTGCTGGCACATTGACGCAGGTTAAAGAATGGAACGTCAAAGATGACTTTTACTGTGTTGCTCTGGAACTCACCGTTCCAATGGTTATGATGATTTCTCTGATCTATTTCATCGCTAACACAGGATTTTACACTGCTGCAATGGATTATGATCTGTACACTCCATTTGAACAGTTTATTCATGTAAGTATACGTTTGTGTTTTTGCATCTGAAAATGGAATTTTGCAATATATTTTTTACCCCCTTTTTAATATGCTAAAACTATACTAATTAACCTTTAACTAGTAATGTTACCGGTCCACAGACCACTGCTTTTTTCCAATTTTCATAGTTTAACTTGTAATTTTTAGTTAAATTACAAACACTTTTGAAATTTTGTTTCATTTGGAACTTTAATACTATCAGCAGAGACTTTTTAAATAGCTGAATGTTAATTATAATAGTCTTGTACAAAAAGTGAACAGAAACATCATCCTGCGTGTTAATCATGCCTTTCATTAATCATTCGATCTTCCGGTCTCACAGACTGCTTTTCACTAGTTACGTTATAATTTGTCACATCAAAGGTTAAGTACAAAGATGTCTCCGATGACAACACATCATTTTAATATTTTTTACATTTTAATTATAAACTTAAACACTAATTAATCTTTTAATCCTTCGCGACGGGAACCTTTTATGAAATTTTTAATGTTTTGTTACCGGTTTTTACAAAAAATTTGTCCCTTATTGAATCGAGAAATTGTTTCGATTAAATAAAGCAAATTTTACAGTAAAATTTTATTGGTGATAAGCAAGGATTCTTAAGCCTTTTTGCGGCACGGATACGTGTCGCTCGTCCCATAGGGGTTAATTAGACCACCGGAGGTGATAAATCGTCAAACATTTTCTGAAACTGGCACAATTAAGTGTATGGGAGTTTGAACAAACGAAACAAAAGCAGCGGATTTAATTATGCACAAATAAACTCTCGCCAAAAGGCCAGATCACTGTAAAACTACGGTGAGGGATCATTTTAAAAACTAAAGTAGAAAATAAATGAAGAATAAAATCTTTTTTAACGCCCTCAGTGGTTTTGTCAGTATTATTCAGCTTCCCAAAATCGACTTAAATAACGGAAATAACTTCAGTAGAATTTTTATTTTAAGAGGCATGAAGTGTGTATTAGAAACAAACAGGGAAAAAAAATAACATTTAGTTTTATAAACATTTTTATGAAAATGCAGGAAAGTCCTCAAAATGCTCAGAGGGTTAGGTATCTTTTTATAAGTTAGCTTAATATTTACGATTAGATATTGGTATTTCATAAAAGAAATCTTAAACTTATCTTAAAAACTTAAAGACAACGAAAAAAACATCTTATTTACATTAAAGAAACAGAGCAAAAATTGTTCAAAGACTAACATTTTAGATTTACAATTAAAATCTATATTAAAAGATATAGATCTATATTAAAGCTAATAATAATAAAGCTAATAATAGATCTATATTTAAAAAATAATCATTTTTATGATGATCAAAACGTGGTTTATGTAATAAGTCATATACTACGTACGCCTTAGATTAAACGTTAATATTCCTAACCAACATTCACAAATTTTAAATGAAATTTTAGTTTTACAATTACAATTTAAATGCTATTTGTTTGAAAGCTGTATCAATTTTTTCTGAGTTAATTTTTTTTGTAGTTTTTAATACTTTTTTGTCATCATGGCAACAAAGATATTTTATTTCTGGACATTAAATATGGAATAATCGGAAAACGAATAAGATTCAGACTTCACAAGCTTTCAGATATGCTTCTGATATCTCTATTCTCGAACGACAAACAACCATTTTCCAAATAGTTAAAAAAAAATAAATTTTTTATAATAGAGTTAATTAAGAGGTAAAATAACCCTTTCGGTTCAGATTTCTTTGTTTTTTGAAAAATTACTTTTACTTTTATAACATTAACACTAGCTAATAGATTAGTGTTTAACGAATATTTCATTGTCTGAAAGATAACGAATGTTATTGTTTTGTGGTACTATTCAATTAATATTCATATGACAATAGGCTGAAAAATTTTTTTTAAGATGTTTAGAAAATATTGTACTACAATACAATTTAACTTATATTACAACTTTCTAATATTTTTTAGCTCGCAGGCTATCATAGCCTGAGAGCTTATGTGCCGCCTGTTCTGTATGTACGTGCGTAACGCGATAACTCATGATAAAAGTATCCGATCCACTTGAAATTTTGTATACAGGTATATCCTGACAAGGCGCTTCCCTGATTAGTTTTTGGATTTCATTCGATATGTATAAGAGGGGGAACGGGGGGGCTCGTGCCCCTCCCCTTAATTGATATAAACGGGATTTTCATGCAGAATTAAGTTTTCGTTCAAAATTTAGATATAGGATCATTCTGATGAGACGATTCTATGACTGTTATTAGGTGTTAATTGAATAAGTATAAACAGGGGGAATGGGGGTTCTAATACCCTCCCCTTAATTTATATAAATGGGTTTTTCAAGCAGAATTATCAGATTTCGTTCAAATATCTGAATAGTTTTGGAAGTTTAATGGTTAAGTATAAAAGAGGCGGATAACTCCTCTTAAATTATATAAATGCTAAATGGGTTTTTATTAAGAATATCCGATTTGATCTGAATTTTGAATATAGATTTTTTATATGATAAAGAATGTCCTTGATAGTTTAGGAGGTTCAATGATTAAGTATAAAAAAGAGGAAAGGGAGAGCTGTTTCCCCTTAATTTTTTTTCGGACTGAATTAACCCTTGAAAATATAAGGCTGTAATGTACAATTAGTATGCAGAGCCTGTGAGCTCAATGCCATCAGTTTAACTGGGCGATATTCTTTTTTTTATTGTGCTTTATTACACATTATTTCAAATTTTTTTTATAAAATTTAAATAATGAAATATCTGTTTAAAATAAAAGAATCACTAACGGCGCAAAGAGAATTAAGCAAATAATATATATTATTATTACTAAATGCCTAAACATAAATGAAGTCATAGTAAATGCATAGACATTATACATTACTACATTTGAAAAGTGGCAAAAGTATTTCTTAAAACAAAATAATACTCCATTAAAAAACATGTACTATTAATAGTAAACCAGACACGAAAGGGTTAATAAAGTAAGCAAAGTTAATTGTTAAACCATGCCAAATTAATGTAACGGAAAGTTTTGGGGAAAAAAAAACATGAAGTTCAATATTTTATTCATTTTGTTTGATAGGTTTTGTTCATTAGGTTTGATATTCAAGATGATCATTAAAAAAGCCTATAAAAGTTTTTAACCAATTTTACTTTTGATATTCGAAGCACTTTTACTCTACTTCTACAGTTTATATTTTTTTCAGCTATCCGAGTTACAAAATGGCCATTTGTAGATTCCGAGAAATGTGGGTTGGTACCTACTTCAGATTGTTATACATTGACTAAATTGTTGTCTGTTTTCAATCGTTCAAGTGGTGGCTCTGCTATACTGGTTTTTCACGATTTTTGCAATAGAGCTCATCAGTGTGACGTCACAAACAACTCAACCCGGCATTTCCACGCAAACTGTCTCAAAACAAACCGAGAGAGTTTAGTGTTTTAGAGATGCACTATATACCATCAAAAAGGCTTTCAATATGAAATCGGATATCATTCAAAGGCTGAATTCATTGAACTAGGTGAAGTTTTAAAAGCGATCCGCAAGTGTTTGGGCCGAATCGTAACTTGTTTAAATCAGCTTCAGGGCTGAGTTTTTAGCTTCATGATAAAGCAACACATTTAATCTCTTTTCTGAACTCTGTGGTTTGTTTTGACCCAATTTCTGGAGTTGTGACGTCACCACGGATGAACTCTATATCCCTATCTCAAACTAAATGCATGTATTTTTGTCAAATTTCATATTCAATTCGACGTTAGCATAAGTTGTCGATGATTAGGTTTTGCAATTTGGTATACTTTGCTATATAGAGGAAGAATACATCAAGAACAAATGCACGGAATGTCTTTAGAATCCTCGTGATGGACATAGATAGCTCGTTTAATTTTGGCTATTTAATTTGATAATTTTCAAATATTAAAACGTACGAGATAGAAGAAAGTTTTGGGAATTGCACACATAACTAGTTTTTTTAGGTGCGTTCGTAATTATGTAAATACGTAGCACCTATTGTTGTCGCTCAGTCCGTCCGTCTGTCCGTCCGCATATAACAACGCAAAAACTATCCAACCGAATCGTTTGAAATTTAAAATATATAATTATTACATAATTTTGTCGTGTCATTTCAAATTTTATGAAAATCGGATGCATAGATCAGTTACAGGGACAATCAAAAGTATTCAGTTACATTACGATCAATGGGAAAAAAATGTTTCAAATGCATTTTAATGGTGTTGCACTCTTTGAACATAATTGACATGAATCTATGATGTATGTACTAAAATCTACATTCTGGGATGCAGAGAATATTTATTATTAAATTACAGGGCCACACAAATGTATTCCACTAAATAATGTTATACGGCGAAACATTGTTTGGGGCGTGTTTTAATTATATTAACCTACTTCACATTTTATGAATAAGATATACGTTAATGAAGTATAATAAAAATTACTCCCTGCATATTTACAGGAACACAAAGATTTCGACCACTATATTGTATCCAAAGTACGCTCTATTATATCAGCAAGATCTAAATATTTTAAAACTTATAGTACGAACGCACCTCATTTGCTACGCTTCACGTGCAATTTCCAACTTGTTTTTCTTGTTCACTCCACAATTATATTTGTTACAATAATATAATGTAACATTTAAATTAATATAAAATTCGTTCTTCCTGTTGCTGTATATTTTAAAAAAGAACAAAAATTTGTAAGTATTAATATTGAATCTTTAATAAAGTTTATTTAAATACATTATATTTTTAAATCACAAGATTGTAAGAATTTCACCTTTTTTATGTGAACATTTTAATAAACAATTTATTACTTCAGAGAGGTTTTACATAAATTAAAAACAAATAACGTTGACGGGTTTCTGTTCCAATCATATAAGAACCATAATCATAATAAAAATACAAATCTTGTCTCAGTCAATACAAATGAGACGCGAAAATGAGATGTAAGCAAAACCACGCGCTCTACTGTAAAACATTAAATTGAAACGGGCCACGATTTATTCTCTAATTTTAGAACATGGTCGGTTTTTATTTTATTTTTACAGTAGAGCGTGTTTTTTTTTCCTTAACATCTCATTGCCGCGTGTCATTTGTATTGACCATGAGACACAAGTGCATAGATATCAAGCGTTCAAAGTTAATGCTGGAATCTGTCGTAAATTGACACAGCTGCGCCAGCTGGTGGTCGGGCTGATAATACAAATACGCGGGTTTTTGGAATGACGTCATATATGTGCAAATAGTATCTGTATATCTCTTTCGCATATTTTCTAAATTTTTACTCACTCATGACAGATAAATATTGTCTACCAGACTTATTGCAAAATATCTTAGTTTGTTTTAATAAAATTATATACATTTAAAAGTCACAGTATCATTTTAATTTCGGAAGAATAAGCCCTAATGCTATGAGAATATATTATCTTTTGCCTTGAAATTAAAATGACAATGCAACTTTAAAAAAAAATATATATATATATACATATTTTTATCAAAAGCTGTAACCAAAAACATTTTGTTTCAATAAATCTGGCAAATACAATTAATCTTTTATGAGAAATTAACTTGAATTTTTAATAAATTCTCTAAATAGCTTTCTTTTTTTTTAACTGCAATGTTAGAAAAATTGTCTTAAATCGCAAAATACTTAAACAAATGAACAATAATTGTTTGTTTAATAAAACATTTAATGCATGTATTTAAAATTAAAGTTATTCCAGATATATAATGAAATGAGTTTTAAATTTAAAAAATGAATTGTTTGTAAGTTAAATAATTTAATTAGGTAATTTAAGCAGTACGACCAAGAAAATATTAGATCCTTATCGTTTGCGCTCGGTTAATAAAAAAAGAGCTAAAATTGAATATTTTATTAAATTCTATGCCTATTCTAAACATTCATAAACGTTGCATTCTCATAGGGAATACTACTACCGTGTATATGATTTTGTATAACTTAATTCATCAAGAATTTAGTCAAATAGGAGACTAATACAAAATTCTGTCTTTACATATTAACTACTTACCAATTTTTTGAGTCATCTTTCATTTCATTAAACATAATAAAATCTAACATATTTAAATCAACGACATTTGTATTGCATAATTAAATATTTCATCTTAGTATATTTTGTTAATATTTAATCGTATTACACTTATTTATTTTATACTTATTTACAATATTTCAAACCTAAACATAATTCTACGCAACTTTTTAAAGTAACATTTTATAGAAACAAAAGTTTCGTTGCCATTCGCAAAAAAATTGCAACCTACTTAATAATCCTCTTGTAGTTCACCCCCTTCCGTTAGGTGGCGTGTAATCATAATTGATATGATCAGTTTTTAATCTTGCGGACACCTCTCCTATTTTTCTTAGGACGCTTAGTTCTCTAATAGCATGCATGGTCACAGTGACGTCACTGTGAGTCAATTTGGTCACATATCTGTGACTAAAATGCCACCACTCAGTGATGTCACATTGTGACTTTCTTAAAAATCTTTAGAAATTTATAAATATCCTTCAAAGCATGTTATTTACTTTAAAAAACATGTTTCTGGCAATTTAAATATCGCCGCTTTTGTCACAGTTTCGTCACAATGTTAATGTCAAATTAGTCACAAATGACACATTTTTCACAATTTTGTCACATTGTGACCACTTTGTGAAACGTCACAAAAGAGCTCTAAAACGGCCATAACGACTTCACATTTTAGTCACTGACTTCACATCGACAATCGATGGTCACAAAGTCACAATGTGACTTCACAACGACGTTGCAGTGACGTCACCATGCTTTACGGGTTTATACGGCTTTTCCGTGAGAAGATTTGTATTTTTATTGTGATTATGGTTCTTATCAAATGAGAACCGAAACCTGTCAATGTTGTTTGTTTTTAATTTTTTGTAACACCTCTCAAGTAATATAAATTGTTTATTAAAATTGAATCTTTAGGATATGATTTTTATATGGTAAAGCAGTCTTATAAAAAAAAAGCGAATTTTCATTTATAACACCATAAATTTAAAAATTCGGTGTTTTTCAACTTTTAAATACAATAAATTTTCTTAACTCTTTTTATGAAGACTTGTCGTTGGGGGCCTATAATACTTATTCATCATAGATATGCCTAATATAAAATATGAAAATAAAACATGCGTTAACTATTTTTAAAATGCATTACAATTACAAAATAATGTTTAAACGTATATTTAGATATTTTTAATACATATTAATGCTTTATTGAATTGCTGATGAACCAAATTATATAAAACGTTACTCAAGTAGTACTGAATCGCATAATTCTATTAACAATTTACTGCGTAAGTTTAAGCATCTCATTTCCAATTAAATATATCTGAACTGAAATTCGGATGAAATGCAGGGTCATGAAGAATCGAAGAGTGTGGAAAATGTGATTACAAATATCTCGGTAACTAATTATCCGATAGACTTCATTTTTTATGCAAAATATATTTCCTCTTTTACATCCATTCCTTAAAATTAAAAAATTTCGAAAATTTTCATATACAAGAACGAATCATCAGAACAAATATTTCGAGAGTTCGAAAAAAATAGTTCCGGATAATCGAGATTGCTGATATTCAATAGATTTTCAATTATTACATACTAAGTACACACAAAATTTCAAGTCTATCTCAATATTTTCGGGAGGCAGAGCTCTGAGTGACAGACACGTGATAATCTGTAAAAAAAAATCTGTTTTACCGAATGCAAGACTTGCCCTGTACTGCGTATGAAGAACGAGTAAAAATAAGATTTCTGTTCTTTTCAGGTTCCAATGAAAGTTATTGTTGGGAAAACAGTGGCAGCCTTTCTAACAGGTGGAACGTATTCATGTGTTATCTTATTCATATGCTCTCTGACAGCATTCTGCTTGACGTCTTCGAATTACTTGTATTATGCTACTAATATAGAGGATATATTGAAGAGCCTGTTGCCACCTATTTTCTCTGAGGCCCGAACGGTTTTGAAAACTATACTCATTGTAATGACAATGATGTGCTTCTACGCCTTAATTGGAATGATTGTTTTTGCCTTTCTTGAAGCCAAAAGATCCATTTTATGTATCATTGAAAAGAACTGGCAGAGAAATATCGTAGCAATCAGTTTTCTATTACCGGTAAGTATTTATAACACGTTTCTTGTCATTTTTAATTCGATATCTTCGATAGAAGAAAGCATTGTAATTGAAATTTTTTTTCGGTTTTCGTCGGATTTATGTTTTAGGGGTCAGAGATCCCCAAAAACATGTTTAAGGGGGTCCTTGACACTTTTTTAAATAATTTTTATTTATAGAGTTAAAATTTTGAATGTTTTTGTGATTAATCATATTTGTAGACAAAATCACATAACATTTCTTATAATTAACTAGTTGGATGTGTCAATCCCAAAACTTTCTGTCTCATAAGTATATTTTAATTAAAAAAAAAAAAAAACCGTGGTGACCCCAAAGTTACCTACTATCGAATTTCCTCGAACATTTGACCTAGCCTAATGAGATTCTGGTATCCGAAAAGCCTAAAACGCAAAATTAATATTCTGAGAAAATGAGCTTAGTAGTACCTCATGTTGTGTAATTTATACTAAAACCTAATAAGCATCTATTTATGTCAAGACCTAACAAAATCTGAAATTTGATGGAATTCCGTCCATTAGTTCTTGAGATGTAGTTATAACAAAAAATTTGCAAAACGTAGCACAGCAACACCATATCTTGGACAATTTATACCAAAACGTAAAAAAGCGTTTAATTATGTTATGGTATAAAAGAAGCTGAAGTTTGATGAAATTCTGTGCATTAGATCTTGAGATATAGCTAGTTTAAAAAAAAAAACCGTGTAAAATATAGCATAGCAGCACCATCAGTTGAAGTATTTATAACAAAACGTAATCATCGTGTAATTATGTTATGTCATTTTGTAACAAAATCTGAAGTTTGGTGAAATTCTGTGCGTTGGTTGTTGAGATATAGCTATCGGAAAAATCGTGCAAAATACAGCATAGCTGCACCACCTGTTGCAAGGTTAGTACCAAAATGTAATCAGCGTCTAATTATGTTATATATTCTAGTGTAACAGAATCTAAAATTTGATGAAGCTCTCTGCATTAGTTCTTGAGATATAGCTATCGCAAAAATCGTGCAAAATGTAGCATAGCAGCGCCACCTATAGGGCAGTTCACACCAAAAACTTATCAGCGGCTATGTATCTCAAGGTATCGCGGAATCTGAAGTTTGGTGAAATTCTGTGCATTAGTTCTTGAGATAGCTATCATGAAAATCATGAAAAACGTGGCATAGCAGCGCCACCTGCTGGCCAATTTACACCAGAACATAATCGGCGTCTATGTATATCAAGAGGTCACAGAATCTGAAGTTTGGCGAAATTCTGTGCATTAGTTCTTGAGATATAGCAATCTTGAAAATCATGAAAAACGTAGTATAGCAGCGCCACCTGCAGGCTAATTTTCACCAAAAACCAATAGGCACTAATTCATATCAAGGTCTAACTGAATATAAAATTTGATTAAACTTCGAGCATTAGTTCTTGAGATACAGCGCCCACAAATTTTTTGTCACAGACAGACATTTTCTAAAAATAGTCAACGTGTTCAGGACCTTCTAAAACGTATAAATCCGTCGAAAACAGGAAGTCGAAAATTTTCATGAATCCAATACTTTCTTCCTTTATAGAAGAGAGTAAAAAGTATGTAATTTAATTTTTTTAAAAGTGTCGTAATTTAAAATCGTTATAACTCAATATTTATAGATTTTTAATTTTGTTACATTTTAAATAAACAAAAATATCTATATTAATTTCGATTCAGCGTTTTTAAAAGTATTAATTAAAAATATTTTAAGTAAAATATTTAAAGTAAAATATATACAGGGTGTCCGAAAAGTCTGGAAACGGCCGAATAACTCGAGAAATACATATGAGATTGAAAAACGTAAATATACATGTTAAATATTTTTAAATAAGCTACTCTGTGATACCAAATTTGACCTTCGAAACCGACCCCCTGGGGGTCAGAGGGGGTCCAACTTTGAAATCTTAAATTATAACCCCCATTTTTTTATCGCAGATTCGGATTCTACGGACAAAAATACGTAACTTTTGTATTTGATGTTTATTTCAAATCTTCGTTTATCACGGTGTAATCGAGCATATTAAATCGATACATATTCCCGCTTTTCCAACGGGATTTTCCCTAATCTAAACTGATTGGGCAGAATTTTTGACGTCAAATTCCTCGTCTTTTGTAGGAATAGCGTTTCCTGAAAATCACCCGTGGCGATTATTTCAATAGTGCTACACTGTTAAAAATTTGACCCATTTGCTGCAGCGTCACTCCACAGCTATTATAGAATATCTCTTTTGTGACCAATGAGAATGCTCCATAACACAGTAAAGTGATCGTTTTCTATAAAAGCGGTGGAGTGACGATGCAGCAAAAGGGTCAATTTTTTTACAGTGTACTTTACTGTGTTATGGAACATTCTCATTGGTCATGAGAGATATTCTATAAAAGCTGTGGAGTGACGCTACAGCAAATGGATCAAATTTTTAACTGTGTAGCACTACCGAAATAATCGGCACGGGTGATTTTCAGGAAACGCTATTATTGCAAAAGACGAGGAATTTGATGTCATAAATTCTCCCCAATTAGTTTCGATTAGGGAAAATCCCGTTGGAAAAGCCGAAATATGTATCGATTTAATATGCTCAATTACACCGTGATAAACGAGGATTCGAAATAAACATCAAATACAAAAGTTACGTATTTTTGTCCGTAGAATCCGAATCTACAATAAAAAATGGGGGTTATAATTTAAGATTTCAAAGTTGGACCCCCTCTGACCCCCAGGGGGTCAGTTACGAAGGTCAAATTTGGTATCACTGAGTAACTTATTTAAAAATATTTAACACGTATATTTACGTTTTTCAATCTCATATCTATTTCTCGAGTTATTCGACCGTTTCCAGACTTTTCGGACACCCTGTATATTCATTTTTAAAAATTCATACTTTTAAAAGTAAATATATTCTGAAATTTGCTGAATCAAAATTAAAGTAAAACAATAAAAAAGATATGTTTCAAGTTTGAAGCATTTAACTTAAACAGTTCTCGAGTTCTAACAATTTAAATCTGTGAAATTGTGGGAAGAAACCCGTCATGAAGAAAAATGCATTTTCACCTGTTTAAAAACTAGATTTTGAAAGCAGATCAAAACTAAAAAAATATTTCCTCTTCTAATTAATATAGAAACAGGATTTAAACATTATAAACATTTAAAAAAAATAATGCGGTAGAACGTTTTTTAGAAAATTTGAAGATTTTTGAGCCTCGGAACCACTTAAACAAAATGTCTGTCCGTGTGTCGACATCGTACTATCGAAAAATGTATGAAGATAAGCATAGAATTGAACAAAATTTTTGTGCATGTATTTGGCTGTGGCCAGCACACCCCTCCCTGAATTTGAAAAAAACCTCCACATGGAACCGCTATGATTGCGATACCTGCACCATTTTCTTTATTGTATCATCGAAAAATGTATAAAGTTAGGCATAAAATTGAATAAAATTTTAGCGCACTTTTTTTGCTTATAGCCAACAGATCTTCCTTGTATTTGGAAATATTCCGTGGGAAAAGAGCGCTGGGATAGTGATTTTTGTATCTTTCCTCAATTTTTCCTAGTTCTATTGTCTCATGTAGACATAATTTTCGTCCTAAGTCGGCTATTTGCAAACAGCTGATGGCAATAGAATAAGGAAACTATTTTAAACCTTTCGGGTCCGAATTTTTTTTTCAAATTTCTAGAAAGAATTACTTATACGTCATTAAAATTAGTTATCCAAATATAGGTATATTACTGTTTAACGAATATTTCGTTTTCTGAAAGGTAATAAATATTGTTGTTTTACGTACTATTCAATTCGTATGGCAATAGGCTAAGGATTTTTTTTAAATGTTTAGAAAATACTGTATTACAGTAAGATTTAACTTATATTGAAAATTCCTAATACTTTTTGCTCTTTATTACACATGATTCTTTCAGGACAGAAACTTTTATTTTAAATTTAAAAAGTGAATAATGTGTTTAAAATAAAAGATTTGCAAACGGCGCAAAGAGAATTAAGCAAATAATTATTATTAAATGTCTAAATATATATAAATGAAGTCATATAGTGAATGCATATACAGTCGAACCTCGTTAACATGAACCTCAAGGGGAATCAAAATTTTGTTCATATTAACAGTAATTCATGTTATCGGTATCAATTCTTTGTATTCGTCTTTATAGCGGATTGTGAAAACAATGTTAAAAGTAATTCATGTTAAGCATGTTCATGTTAACGAAGTTTGACTGTACTAACATTACTACATGTAAATAGTAGCAAAAGTATTTCTTAAAGCAAAATAATACTCCATTAAAAGACGTACTATTAATAGTATACTATAACCGAAAAGGTTTATAAATATTATGATCCAAATTGCCTTTTTTTTTTAACTTTGATTAATTGATTGGAGCAGAAGTTTTAAGATGAAAATCAAAGTTGGAATACAAATGAACTTTTAATGTTGAAGTATTAACATGTAAAATTGTATTTTGAACTATTAAGATGTTTGAGTGAGAAGGTAGATCAAACTAGTTTAGTAGAAGTAGTTTAAATTTGTTTAGTTCCCTGTTTTACAAATCCCCTTGATTGGAAAAAGCCTTGTTGTGATGTCACGAAACGGGCTAAAAAAAAAAAAAAGCCTGCATGTTTCAATGTTGTTGGCTCGTGGAATGATTAATAAACAAAAGTCAAGCAATATTTTCATAACCTTTTAAATATTTTGAAATTTCGTTAACAAAATTTCACGCTTACGCCAGACAGCGTATACTCAGCTCAACTCAATGTATTTCAATCTCCTTTATGCTACTAACTACATTTATATGTGCATTGAACTAGGGACAGTGTTGTAGTCGAAAAAAAAAGCAGAGAATATGCGGTAAAGGTAAAGTGTATATGCTGTCATGAACGTTTATATATAGGGTATACGCTGATGCTTTATTTGAGAAAGTAGGTATACGGTGCTTTAAAAAAGCAGAAGATACACGTCGTATACCCCTGTATACCCTCCACTACATCCCTGACTAGGTTTTTTACAAGATCTTCAAAATTAACCGAAATATTTCAAAATGTCAAACTACGTACTTTTTTATTCGCACTTTCCAACAAAGTTGAAAAGTGCTTATGCATTAGATTTGTCTGTCCGTCTGTTCGCGCTCTAACTTTCGTAATTATATTCGGATCACCATGAAATTTTTATACGTTATTCACATTTAGCCTAGCACGAACCCTATTGAAAATGAAGTTTCTACCATGATTAGTTTATTTACAGGGGTAGTCAAAAGTTTACCATTACATTACGGCATATGGGGGGAAAAAGGCGTTTCAAATGGATTTTAAAGATGTTACACCCTGTCAATCATATTAAATTTTATATCCATTTACAAAATGCATTAAAATATGCATTCTGTAAAAAAATGCGGTGAAAAAATATTAATTATTCATTTACAGGGACACGCAAAAATATTCTATTGCAGAAAGGTAAAAGGGGGAATTGGGTGCGGCATAATTATACTAAACAGTTTCATATATAATAAAATTGGTATGTATAACTGGGGCTTAATATAAATTATACGACATCATCATGCATAATATGAATATACATTGCATTTACAGAGACACACAAAAGTTTTCAAATAGTACATTCTTTCCGAAGTACTGTACATGCATCCGATGATAGCTGATGAATGAATGAAATGAATTTTAATTAAGATATGTGCGTAAAATAATGTTCCACTAAATCTATACATATTATATGAAGTGTATAAATACTATAATTGATATACGGGGCTACCCAAAAAGAGGTTTTTGAATATAAGCTTAAATTACTTAAAGGTGGTTTTTAAATAAATTAAGCATTTTTACGCTGAACTGCATTCACTTAACTAAGAAATGTTTGTATAATATAGATAAAACGATATACAGGGCCACGCAAACAATTGACTACACGGACGCTTTTGAATGACCGATAGATCAAATACCTGCTCAACAGTATTAAAATCCATATTTGGCTATATACAGGAACCTTATTGCCCTAAATGACGAAATTTTGTTAAGGATATCATGGTGTTGGAAAGTGGTTCATAATCTATGCTTAACGCATGATTTTTCTTACTTTTAAAAAAATTAAACTACCATTTTTTTCCCATTACAATATAGATAAAATTTTCACAAAGCATAAATTACAGGTAAGAGCATAGTAATATGGAAAGCATTCTGATTAAATTTCACTTAAATATGTTTAAAACATTTTATCTAAGGAAGTTTATATAACACTAGCTGACCCGCCCGGCGTTGCCCGGGTCCGTGGTAATAATATTAAATGAACCTGAAACTTGTGATTTTATCTAGCTCCAAATACGTGACTACTGACTGTGAGAAAAATCTGTCAAAAAAATAAACAACTAATTTTTAGAGTAACAAATATTCAAAATGACTTCAATGTGAAAAGGGGGAGGAAATATGTGTCCAACAATTGATTGAATTTCGCTTTAAAATGTTAATTTTTATCCGTAAATATCATTGTTCAGTCACGTAACTTTTTTTTTAACATCGAAATTCTAAGTGAAATATTTTTATTTAAAAAAAAAAATTATACACTAATAGTTCCGACTATGCCATGATTAAATTCGATAAGCAATGATTAGGTAAATGCTTAGTATATAGTAATGTAGTTTCAGAACCATAGTAGAAAATTAAGTATACTTTAATCAAATTAATCAAAACATGTGTAATGTTCATCCTGTGGATAAAATCCTAACCGTAACTTAATTTTACTATAATCGTAACCTATCTGTAACCTTACTGCACCTTAACCTGAACCTAACAGTAACTTAAATATATCATAAATGTAACCTAATCGTCACCTTATCGTGACATATCCGTAATCTGATAGTAACCTAACTGCAATTTATCTTAACCTAACTATAATGTAACCGTAATTTAAATCTAACCTAAGACTAACCATAATATAATTGCAACCTAAATGCAATCTAACTAACCCAAATGTAACCTAGCCGTTATCTAATCGTAGCCAAATTCTAAAATTAATAACTATAAACTAACAATTCTAACCGCGTACGTGCTACAAAGTACTCCAGATACACTCTTCGCCACTACGGGGTGCAGTATGTTTTGTACGAAAATCCGACACGGATCACCGCCACTTGCGGTTGGATAGAATAGGCTTGCAATGCACGATTTGCAGAATGTTCAGGTTTCACTTTACATCACCAGAATGAACATTTTTTCGTAAACAAACCTAAATCCGAACGATACTCAGATTATCATTCTTTCCGTAGATATATTACCCAACGGGATGGGGATAAAAATAGCAATTTAAGAAATTTATTGAAATTTCTATTCGGAAATAATAACCACCGCTCAATTAAGAGACCAATATTAATCAATAACAACCTCCTACATGGCTAGTTGCTGCATAATTTATCAAGTAGAAGGTAAGCTGTGAAATATGCTCTATAAAATATGTTAATTCTACTTTTCACCTCCAGTAGTTCATCAATACCTTAACAAACATATATCCGAAGGAAACTCCAGTATTAAACTTATTCGTATAGATATATTAGTCGAGAGGGTGAGGAAATCCAATAAGAATTTAAGAAATTTAGTAAAATTATTGTTCGGAAATAACCACTTCTTAAAAATTAAAGATGAAATATGCTCTGTACGAATATCCTACACAAATTCCCACTACCTGTAGCACTGTATGGCAGATGTGCATTAAACTCGGAACAATTTTTAATATTTAAAAAGAAAAAAAATAGAGCAATGATAAAATGTGTTTAAAAATATCTTTAAAAATAGAAAATAATGCATCAAGCACACATTATGAAACACTATCCAACACATTTAGAATAATGTAAAAAACTGCACCGTTTAAAAAATTAAAATATTACATCTCATTTCACCATATGAAAATATATTAAGCATTTCAAAACAGAACTTCAGCCGTTCCCATCTACATTCGGAAAATGATCCGAAATTTTTAGCAACCCTGTATATGACACATAGATTGATATTCATTAATAACATGCATTCAAAAATTTAATTCATTTAAGCGATACACATATTTCAGTTGAAAATTCCCCTTCAGCAATATCCTCTAATAAGGAGAATGGTATGCAAATAATTTTGTGCTGCTCTGTATATGATGTATAGAATTTATATGTAAAGGATAATATGGAAAAAACTAATTACATTTAGAGGAGCATACCGAATTTTAAAACGCACTCTATCAATTATTCAGGAAAAAGACTTCTGTAAACATTTCTTACGTGTGTCCCTTTAAATTAATAAAAAATGCGATAAATGCTCTGTTTTAACGTAACCGTGTTTAAATTCATTGATTTATATTAGTTTTAATACATTAGAAATAACGTAATGTCATTAAAATACTCCCCAAACGATTTTTCTCCATATACCCTAATCGAACTCTTTTGAATATCCCTGTAAATGAATCATTTGTCATACATGCTTCATATGGAATACCAAGCATGCTTTGGTGACCTTAAATAAGCTTTATAAATTGCATGAAAATCCGACTATATTTACAGGAGTTAGAGCGAGGACAGACAGACAAACCGAATGCGTAAGTACTTTTCAACTTTCTCGGTAAGTGCTAAAAAGACAGATGTTTCTTAAACTACGAAAACTTATTATAACGAAGTAAAAATCTTCGATTACCGCTTCTAAGTCACCCAATATTTCTTTATCTTTAGAAACATCAGAAAAAAAAATTCCGTTTACAATTTATTTAATACACAAAACATTTCAAAACCGAATGTCAGCTGTTTCCATTTACTTTCGGAAAATTATCCGAATTTTTTAGCAACTCTGTATATGATATAGAAGAGATTTGTACATATTAACAACATGTATTTCAAAAATTAATTCATTTAAGTAGTACATATATTGCAGAAAATTTCCCTTCAGCAATTTCCTCCATGTTAAATCATAAAAAATAGTATGCAAAAAACTAAATAAATTTAAAAGTGCATATCGAATTTTAAAACATACCCTCCAGCAATTATTACGCAAAGACAGTATTATACCTGATTTCTTTTGTGTGTCCCTGTAAATTATGAAAAATTGCTGATTTGTCTATTTAATAGTGAAAGCAGGGAATTTATATCCGTTTTAGTACATTTGAAATAGCGTTAAAATACTCATTAAAATACTCTCCAAACAAATTTTCCACATATACCATAATGTAATCTATTTCTTTCGAGTGTCTCTGTAAATGAACCAATATTCGTACGTACTTCATATGCAATTTCATGACCCTAAATAAGATCTGTCAATTGCATAAAAATCAGAGTATATTTACAGAAATTAGGGTATGGACATGCGGACAGACAAACAGAATGCATAAGTACTTTTAAACTTTGTTGAAAAATGCTAAAAAACACTTCTGATATTAAAAGAAATTATATCATTAATATTATCGAAAATGAGAATGTAAATTATAATTAAAATATTGCTACTCGCAACAGCATTAGAAAGCATTCGAATGTAAGGAATTATTTTTGCCCAATTTCTAATTTTTAGTGGTAAAAGAGCCAGTAAGATCTTTTCTGATCTTTTAATTAATATTTAAAAACCACATGTCTTGCTATTTAAATAGATCAGTTTCAATTACGCATGTTTTACTGCTCAACCAATCGGAGTTAAGGAAAAACAGAAAAACGAACAATGTGAATTCCAGGTTGTGAAGTTCGTTGCTTGATTCTGACGTCATTTGAACTAATTCATTCTCTTAAACTTTCATTATTATTAAATAATAAAGCAAGTATTTCGGCTCCGTGCTAAAATTTAAAGTTTAGGTGAAAAAACAGTCACTTTTGAAAGATTAAGTACTTAAATTCGTTTATTTCTTCGGTCTCTGTTTTTAAAATTATTTTTGGGAATGTTTTATACAACCGACCAAACGAAAGCAAGCACAAAAAAGAAACGTGTTTTTTATAAGCGACTCTGCATGAACCAACCAACCGAAAATCAGCGTACAGAAGAAAAGGAACAAGTTGGAAATTGCACGTAAAGCGTAGCAAATGAGGTGCGTTCATTGATAACGAAGTTTTAAAATATTCAGATCTTGCTGATATAGTAGAGCGTACTTTGAATACAGTATAGTGGTCGAAATCTTGGTGTTCCTGTAAATATGCAGGGAGTAATTTTTATTATACTTCATTAACGTATATCTTATTCATAAAATGTGAAGTAGTTTAATATAATTAAAACACCCCCCAAACAATGTTTCCCCGTATAACATTATTTAGTGGAATACATTTGTGTGGCCCTGTAATTTAATAATAAATATTCTTTGCGTCACAGATTGTACAAAATGTATTTTTTAGTACACATTTCATAGATTCATGTCAATTCTGTTATATTCAAATGAGTGTAGCACCATTAAAGTATTTGAAACTTTTTTCCCCATTGACCGTAATGTAACGGAATACTTTTGATTGTCCCTGTAATTGATCAATGCATCCGATTTTCATAACATTTGAAATGACTCGACAAAATTATGTAAATAAATATGTTTTATATTTCAAACGATTAAAATGCATGTGAAACTTTTTTCCCCATTGACCGTAATGTAACGGAATCCTTTTGATTGTCCCTGTAATTGATCTATCCATCCGATTTTCATAAAATTTGAAATGACTCGACAAAATTATGGAATAATTATGTATTTTAAATTTCAAACGATTCGGTTGGGTAGTTTTTGCGTTATTATATGCGGACGGACGGACTGAGCGACAACAATAGGTGCTACATATTTACATAATTACGAACGCACCTAAAAAAAGGCATAGTTTTGATGATAGTGAGTTCCACTTCGTAATTAATATATCTGAAATTAATCAAAATATTAATTCTGAGCTTCAGGTGCATCAGGAGAGATATTGGGCTATTCTCATAAAAATTTTGAGCCTCGTAAGTCTCGTAGAATTTGCTAGCCATCGCAGACACACACACACACACAGTACGATTTGTTATTTTATTAATATAGATATAGAGAACGGAAAAATTTACTTTCCAGAAATCTCGCTTTTCATCATTTTTCCTTTATCTTTCTAATACATATAAAATTAATCATGAAATGTCATTTAATATTTATTAGTTTTTGTTATGCAAAAAACGTAAGAAAAGTATATGTAGTAACTTTTTATTTCTCTTGCCCTTCATATGCCAACTTCCTGTATTTGGCTCGTTACTTCTTACTAGCTGGAGTAAACGAGCTTAGCTCGGTCAAAATTAACTATGTGTTCAACTCGATAGTATATTCACGATATCAGTCTCTCTGTATTATTACTACTATAAATACGTTATTAGGATGAGCGAAGCGAATCCTCTACTAGTCCACTCAAATTACAATTTGTCGTACGCTTTACAAAAAAACTATTCAATATTTTAACTTCAAATTAAACACAAAAATAAATTATGATCTGTAGATTTGCAGAATATATTTTTTTTACAGTAAAACGTTAAAAAAAATTATTATTTTAATTAATTTATTTTACACTAGCTGTTCTGCCCGGCGTTGCCCGGTTCGTCAAAAAACAGCAAGAATTGCGGAAAAACTTTAAAAATCATAATAAAAAAATCGAAAGATTTAAAAAATGCTGCACGAATTTCGTCTAAACTTCGTTGAAAAGAGATGGGCTAGAAAATTGAAGCTGGATTATTTTTACCAATGTGGAAAAATCTTACAAATCGCAAAAAACATTAAAAATCTCATAAAAATATAAAACAAAATTCAAAAATTGCGTTTCAAAATTCGAATAAACTTTGAATAAAAGAGATCAGAATTTAATAAATTCGGCTAAAAATTGAACGTCTAAAAAATCGAAGCGGGTCGCGAAGAAACGTAAACATCGCTTTAAAAATGGCAAAATTTTCAAAAATCACGGAACTCAAAATTTAAACTTGGATAAATGTTTTGAATCTAATTAATTTGATAATATAAAAACATTTAAATGCAAAAAAACCGCTAAAAAAATCTCAATAAAAACCTTTAATCGCACAAGAGAAAATTTATCATATTAGCGAAGAAATTAAAAACCGAATTCCTTTTCCGTATCTGAAAAAAATCGCCGTGAACTCCCCCCCCCCCGAAAAAAAAAAAAAAAAAGCATACTCCATTAAAAATTTCTGAGATCAAAATAAGAGAGCAAAACAATTACCGTAAAGGATAAAAGTTTGGCAACTCTTATTAGTCTAGAAATTTAAAATCGAATTCCTTTGAAAAATGTTTAAAAAAATGACTGAGAAAGCCCAAAAATTGCATTGAAAGTTGTAATGAAAGTCGTAAAACATTAAACAATCCCTAGGGTAAAAATTCACTGTTATAATATAAAATATTGTAATCAAGAAATTAACCATATTAACCAAAAAGTTTGATATCGAAATCGATTTCCGGATGTAAAAAAATCGCCAAGGAACTTGAAGAATGGCTAAAAATTACATTGAAAATTGCATTAAAAATAGCTAAATATTTGGAAGTCAATGCTTAAAAAATTAACACTAAGGCAGGGCGGGGGGGGGTTATGATTGAAATCATTCATAAATTACAAAATGTAGGCATGGAACGCCAAAATCATATTAAGAGATAAAACATTGCATTCGAAACATAACTACATTAAACAAAATGTTTGATATCAAAATTGGTTTCTGAATGGCAGAAAATCGCCAAGGAACTTAAAAAAATGGCTAAAAATCGTATCGAAAACTATATTAAAAATCGCTGAATATTTAAAAGTCATGGCTGTAAAAATTTAATATTCAGTCGAAAATATTGTAATCGGAAATCGTTCATGAATAAGGAAAAGTCAACACGGAACACCTAAAATCCCCCAAACTAACTAAAAATTACATTGAATATCGCATTAGAAATTGGCAAAATTCATAAAAGCGTGGAGAACAAATTGTATTATTTATGCTAAAAGTTAGAAACCGAAATTCTTTTACCGATGTCAACAACTATCACAGAACTTGAAAAATCATTATAAAACAGATTAAAAATCAGTAAAATTCAAAAATCCGGACAAAATTTGCCATAGTAAGATAAACATTTATATTAAATTCCTGCGGACATAATTTACCATAATGGGACAAAACATTGAAATCTGATCTCTTTCATTAGTTAAAAAATATCGACACAAAACTTCATAAACATTTTATGAAAATACACAAAAAATCTGAATCATTGATGTCAAAATTTACTACATTAAGCTATAAATTATTTAAAAATTTCTTTTCCAATTGTGAAAAAATCGCCGTGGACTCGAAAACATCTAAAAATTGTATTAAAAAAATGCATTACAAATAATTTCAAATTTAAAAATAGAGGGGACAACATTTACATAAATAGTGTAATCTGAATTATTTCTTAAATACGAATGAAAAAATCGGCGCAAAGCGTGAGAAATAATGAAAACATTGCTAAAAATTGCATTAAAAAATCATTAAATTTCAAAATTCATAAATGAAGTGTAAATGTTTGAAATTAATTTCCTTTTCGAAATTTCAATAAATAGCCGTGAGATTCAAAAAACCAATACAAAACCATTGAAAAATTCATTAAAAATCGCTAAATGTAAATACATCCCGTGAATAAAAAAATATTCTAGTCGTGTAAAACGTAGCAATCATTCTTTTTTACATAAATTACAAAAAAATCGACGCAGAACACAAAATATATCAAAAATCACATTGAAAATCGACAAAATTAAAAAAAGGTAAATGGTAAAATTTACTATATTAGGCTAAAAGTTTGAAACCAAAATAATTTTTTTTATTGATAAACACCACTGTGGTGGGGATCGAAAAAAAGTACTAAATCGCATTAGAAAGTTCATTAAAAACGCATTGAAAAATGCACTAAATATCGCTAGTTATTTTTTAAATCGCAGTAATCAGAATTTCATCAAACGGATAAAATATTCTAATCGGAAATCTGAACTATTTGATTATCCGGTTGACCAAGAAAACTATCTGGGTCAAACCATAAGATTAAACTACAATAATGGCGGATCGTAAATTCCATATTCACTTGACATTAAACATGTTACATATGTTTGTTCCGTCATCAAGTGGTTTTTACTTCTTATTTTTATATGTATTTGTATTAATGTTTTTCTAAATTATCTCTTCTTTCATTATTTAACATAAAAATTACATCTATTTGCATAATTTGGCTTGTTTCACGATTAATATAATTTGGCGAAATTGGTCGACAGGATAATCACGTAGTAAAAGGAAATCCTTTATAAATAATAAAAAATCGACACGGAACACAATTCTTGAAAAATCGCGTTAAAAATCTCTAAAATGATATTAGATTAAAAGTTTGAAATCAATTTTTACTTCCGAATATCACAAAATCACCATAAAACTCGAAAAATTTCTAAAAGTTGCATTGAAAAGTGCATTAAAAATCACTAATATTAAAAAATCACAGGGGTCAAAATTTACTCTAATAGGGTAAAACGTTGTAATTGGAAATATCTCATGAATGACAAAAATCCGACATCAAACAGAAAAAATCTCGAAAAATTACATTAAAATTAGCTGAAATTCATAAATCTTAACAGCTAAAATTTAATACCAGGCTGAAAGTTTTAAACAAAATTCCTTTTACTAATGTCGAATAATAGCGACAAAATTTACATTAAATAATTCACTAAAAATCCAAACATCGTTGCACGAAATCCAAATATACTGAAAAGAGAACAAAATTCACTAATTTAGGTCGAAAGAATGAAACCGCTTTTTTTTTCTCTAATGTGGAAAAATCGCCTCGAAACCCACTAAAATTCGCATACGAATTAAATTAAAACAAGTTGGAAATTGCACGTGAAGCGTAGCAAATGAGGTGCGTTCGTACGATAACGAAGTTTTAAAATATTCAGATCTTGTTGATATAGTAGAGCGTATTGAATAATTTCCAACATTCGCTCAACATTCGAATTTTTTCGCTCAGTTGGAAATTATTCAATTCGTATGATTACTTTACCAATCAGTTAGATTGTGTTGAAAATAATAGTATAGTGGTCGAAATCTTTGTCTTCCTGTAAATATGCAGGAAGTAATTTTATTATACTTCATTAACGTATATCTTATTCATAAAATGTGAAGTAGTTTAATATAATTAAAACACGCCCCGAACAATGTTTCCCCGCATAACATTATTTAGTGGAAAACATTTGTGTGGCCCTGTAATTTAATAATAAATATTCTTTGCATTACAAATTGTACAGAATGTATATTTTAGTACATACTTCATAGATTCATGTCAATTCTATTATGTTTAAATGAGTGTAACATTATTAAAATGCATTTGAAACTTTTTTCCCTTCGATCGTAATGTAACGGAATACTTTTGATTGTCCCTGTAATTGATCTATGCATCCGATTTTCATAACATTTGAAATGACTCGACAAAATTATGTAATAATTATGGGTTTTAAATTTCAAACGATCAAAATGCATTTGAAACTTTTTTCCTCATTGACCGTAATGTAACGGAATACCTTTTGATTGTCCCTGTAATTGATTTATCCATCCGATTTTCATAAAATTTGAAATGACTCGACTAAATTATGTAATAATTATGTATTTTAAATTTCAAACGATTCGGTTGGGTAGTTTTTGCGTTATATGCGGACAGACAGACAGACGGACGGACTGAGCGACAACAATAGGTGCTACGTATTTACATAATTACGAACTCACCTAAAAACAAAATCGGCCTTCAAGGTGTAAAATTTCATACATAACTTCGTGCAGCGGTCTTTCCAGAGCATCGCCAGTACTTTAAAAATTTTAACATGCGTTATAAACCACCTTAAAGTGTAAAACAGATCTCCTTATTACATTTCCTAATTTTGTTTGCGCCCCTCCTTTCACGCACCCTGAAATGTGTCACACCATTCTTTGTTAAATTTTTTATCATGTTTTATAAACCATTTAAAAATTTAAAATAAATTACATTGTTATATTTCCAAATTTGAACAAAATCGCGATCTGTTAGTTCCATTTTTCACCACCAGCTAGCGCACTCTAG
Organism: Maratus speculifer; assembly: GCA_964019185.1. Taxonomy (NCBI): domain Eukaryota; kingdom Metazoa; phylum Arthropoda; class Arachnida; order Araneae; family Salticidae; genus Maratus; species Maratus speculifer. The sequence continues at coordinate 181,372,950 of OZ025302.1, read as the reverse complement.
TCTTCAAAAACTTTATCAAAACGATACTCTGTTAAACAACCTATCATATTACTCGAGGGGGTAGCGGTCTTAAGCAAGAATTTAAGATATTTTATGAAATTGCTATTCGAAAATAGTGGTAACTAAATTTTTGACATTTTAGGTAAATTTCGCAAAAAAATACTACTTATTGCATTCTCAACAGCTCAAGATTTTGATAGAACAACTGTGAAGAAAAATAGATGCTAAACGCAAAAAATCTTGAAAAAGCGTTAAAAATCACATTGAAAATCGCATTAAAATTCGTTAAAATATAAAATTCGTAACAAACACAAAATTTAGGGCTAAAAGTTTGAAACGGTTTTCTTTTCATCAATCTCAAAAAAAAAAAAAACCCCGCAAAATGAGAAAAAACACTAAAAATCGCATTAAAAATTCGTTTAAAATTCAAAAATCGCTGTACAAATTCCGAATAAACTTTGTTGAAAAGAGAAAAAAAAATTGCTATTTTGGGTTAAAAGAATGAAACCGCATTCCTTTCACTAATGGGATAAAACCGCAAAAATAACGCTAAAAATCGCCTAAAAAAATTATTTAAAAAAATCTAAACATAAAATCGAAAATCGGGCTTCGAGGTGCAAAACTACATGTAAAAAAGTACCTTCCTTCGAAATTTTGTAATTCTACGTGCAGTAGTCTCTTCAGAACAGCGCTGACAGACAAACATCCTTCTCTCTTTATTATTATAGAAGAAGATAGAAGAAGATGCATTTCCAATACGGACGCATTTTAGCAAATAAATAAAAAATGAAACGCGTATATTTTCAAAAAAAAAAGTTTAAATCATGGAGTAAATAATTATAGATAGAATCATGATTAATTTATTAAATAAAACATGTTTTCATTATCCCGCAAAATCGTTTGCACAGATGACACTTAAACATTTTAAAAAAATTGTGTTTATGGATTTTTTTTTTTTTTTGGTAAACTGGCAACAAAATAATTGTAAACAAATAAAATTAATTCTTAAATTTGTTATATAAATGAAAAATTAAAAGATCTGCGTGAAGTTGTTGGTTCAAGCTCTTTATAAATATTTTTGCGAAGGTCGTATTGTGGCTAAATAATATCGACTCATTAATCAGAAGGATTTTGTAGAAAAATAAGACTTTAATAAGTACGCAAACACAATAATTATTCGTGAAAACGTCACTGCGAGAATGAGAGAGCGCTTCGTTAAAAAGTAATTCCACTGAGTTGCCATTCACAGAAAGTAAAAAGTTCTCCCACGCGGAGAGAATTACAGCAATTCTCATGCGCTAACATGTATAAAAACGAAGAAATTAAAATAAAATGTTTTACAGTTAAAAATTCATAGTATCAACGAAAGCAGATTTCAAATGTTTTTTCCAGAAAATAGGATTTTGAAGAAGTAACATTCTTCAAGCTTTCTTCAAATATATTATTCTAAAATAGCTATCAAAGATTATCGGATGTTGATTACAAAGATTGAAAACATGCATATTTCAAACAATTAGAAAACACCAGTGGCTACTTGAAATTGTAAAAACATCTTTAAAAGAGCTTTTAGTTGAAAATTTAAAAAATTTGTAAAAGTTTGCTTCGAAAATATCTTATTATGCCAGTTTTACATCATAAATAAAAAATTAAAATGCGCCAAAACATAAAATAACGTTTTTGTTTAATAAAGATGCAAAAATAATAATAAAAAAAAATATTGTTACTTTCAGATATCTGTTTTATAAAATAATGCTTCGCGAATCCAAACAAAGCATGGCTTTTGCTAGTTTATATTATTTGAAAAAACAGTAAGAAAACTATATGTATGTATCCGCATGACAAAAAATGTTACATTATTTTGAAATTTACAACGAAAGAACATTGATCCAAATCACTTTTACTTACCCATCATACGTAGTATAGGGTAAGTCTTGCAATCGTTTTGAAAATCGAAAATTTTTTTTGACGGATTTACACGTTTCAGATACTGGAGATTCCGAAAAACATATTTTTAGAAAAAATTTTGCCGTCTGTGTGTCTGTCTGTAACCGCTCTATCTCCCGAACAAATTGAGATAGAGACTTGAAATTTTGTATGTACTTAGTATGTAAGAATAGGACGAAGCCTATTTAATATCAGTAACCTCGATTATCCGGAACTCTTTTTTCCGGACTCTCGAAAAATTCGTTCTGATGAAAGGTATATAAAAATTTTTGAAATTTTTTATTTTAAGAACTGGACGTAAAAGGCAATAAAATAACACATGTTGCATAAAAAACGAGGTCGATCGGATTATTAGTTGTCGAGATATGTGTAATCCTGTTTTCCAAATTCTTCGGTTTTTCATGACCCTGTATTTCATTCAAATTTCAATTCACAGGTATATTTTTATTGGAAATGAGACGCTTAATCCAACACAGTAAATTTTTAGTTAATATGATTATTATTTTTTGAGTTATAAGGATGTTTCTTTTACGCAATCCGGTACTACTCGAGTATTTTGGCGTTTTATATAATTAGTCAAAATTGGCTCATCAGCAATTCATTAATGGAGCATTATTGTATGTTAAAATTATTTATTTATGCGTTTAAATTTTATTTTGGAGTTGCCATAGACACGCGTTTTATTTTCATATTTTATATTATGATGGGTAAGTATTACGGTGGCCCCCCAACGACTAGTTTTAGTTCGAATCTGATTTGCCTAACCATGCATCTCGTATTCTATTAAGAATGTATAAAAAATATCTTCACATTCTGAAAGACTATATTTTCTGTCGGATATAGCCAAATTTGGCAACATTCTTTCATTTGGCGTCAAACACGCATTTTGGTTTTCTTGATTTTAATAGTCAATTTTTCAGTCAAATGTCGCCAATATTTTGTCAAATATCGCCAACTTTTTGGCTGTTGCCGTATTCTCGTGATCCTGACACATATTACACAAAATGGCCCACTAATGAAATTTGATCAAACATATGACTTAGTTCAGCGGTCTTCAGGTAATCAAAAACAGTGAAATACAAAATTTAATCAAAATAGTTAAGCCATTTCTTAAGTAAAATTAGCTTGAATGAAACGACCCACTAATATATATATATATATATATTAACATGCGACTCACCCCAATAATCTTCTCGTGACAAAAAACGTTTCTTTACAAAATTTAGGTAAAATTGAGTCGTTGTTGCATATAATTAGAATGACCTGACCCATTATGATCCAAAATGACCTACTAATCGAATTTTCCCGAGCATATGTCCTAGTCCAATAGTTTTCTCTTGCCCCAAAACGATATAATACAAGTATAGTCAAAATGATGAGACATTTGCTAATTAGCATGATCCATCATGACCCACAAATGACCTTTATAATTGAAATCTCTCGAACATGTGGCGGTAGCCCATTAGTTTTTGCGTGCCGAAAAGTGTTTGGAAACACAATTTAGATAAAATCAACTGAGCCTTTTTTTATAAATCATTAGTTTGATCCTGACCCATTATGATCCAAAAATGACCCATTAATCTAATTTTCTCGATCATCTGACCTAATCGAATGATTTTCTCGTGCCCGAAACGATAGAATATAAAATTTAGTCAAAACTGCGTGACACATTGTGTAGGTAAAACTAACATGACCCACAATGACCCAAAAATGACCCACTAATCCAATTCTCTCTAACGCTTGACTTAACCCAATAATCTTCTTGTAATCCAAAACGATAGTATACGAAACTTGGTCAAAGTCGTTAGAGCCATTTTTTAGATAAAATTGGTTTTGTCCAAAATGACCCAAAAGTGATCCACTAATCAAAATTTCTCGAACATGTGACCTTCCTCAAAAGTTTTCTCCTGCCAAAAAAATGTATACGAAATTTCTTTAAAATCGACCCGTTCTTTAGCTGTAGCTTGACCATGACCCTTATAATCAAAATTTCTCGAACATGTCACCTTGCACAATAATTTTCTCCTGCCAAAAAAATGTGCACAATTTCTTTAAAATAGACCCGTTCTTTAGCTGTAGCTTGAACATGACCCATTATTACCCATCATGACCCACAAATGACCCTTATAATCAAAAGCTCTCGAACATGCGACTTAGCCCATTAGTTTTCTCGTATCAAAAAACTGTTACATACAAAATTTCGTTAAAATTGATTCTGCCGTTTTTTAAATATGAATGACTTGACCCAAACCCTTTATGACCCATTAATCGAATTTTCTCAAACATGTGACCCAATGATTTTATCGTGCCCAAAAGCGACAGAATGCAAAATTTAGTTAAAATTGCGCGAGACATTCTCTAGACAAAATTAGCGTGAACCACGATGACCCCAAAATGACCCATTAATCGAATTTTCTTTAACACGTGACTTAACTCAATGGTCTTCTTGTAATCCAAAACGGCAGCATACAAAATTTCGTCAGAATCGTTGGAGCCGTTTTTAGATAAAATTGGTTTGACCCAAAAAAGATCCACTAATCGAAATTTCTCAAACATGTGACTCAGCCCAATAATTTTCTCGTGCCAAAAATGGTCGGATACAAAATTTCGTTAAAATCGATCCAGTCGTTCTATAGATATAGTTTGTCCCTGAACAATTATGATCCAAAATGACCCACTAATCAAATTCTCTCGAACATGTGACCTAGCCCAATGGTCTCGTGCCGAAAAATGGTAAACTACAAAATTTTGTCAATCATTAGAGCCATTTTGGAGATAAAATTTACACACACACGCATACACACGTACGCAACTTTTGCTCGCATCATAGTATGAGATACATAAAATTGACTATAACTCCACTTCTAATAATCAAAAAATTTGGAATCGTAAACTTTATTTTTTTCAAATAATAATAAATAGAAAATTTTCACGAAAAAGGCCATTTTAATTCAGACAGATACTTCTTAATATAATTTTATCCCAAAATTAAGATTCGGACCTTAAAGAATTAAAAGTTAATGCAACTTTTTTAGAACATTTGGAAATTTGGTCATGATGGAACATTTGGTCGACAAGTAAAATTAAGCATATTTTGCGAAATATTTAAAATGTATTTTACTTTCAAGTGAAGATAGAAATGAATGCTGTTTTACAGCAAATATATACAGTCTAGCAGGTTTCTCACTGCCGCTCGCCATTGTGCCAAATTGCGACAAAATGCTTCATTTAGCGAGTAAACGAATAATCAAATTCGCCAAATTGCGAGTGATCAATTTCTACTCTTTTTCTGTGTGTGGTGTGCCAAAACAGTCAAAATTTTTATCAGTTACTAAATGATTGATGTCACTTTACATATACAATAGCACATTGCAATTTACATTATCTATTTATAAAAATACAGCCTCAACACCAATTCAGTTTAGCAAGAGCTAAAGATACAGAAAGGATTATCCCATAGATCTTTCTATTGTCAGTTAATCACTATCTGTGCGCCTGAGCGCGCCGGTAAAAACACAAAATTACACGTTTCACGCTCTAAGTAAAGAAAATTTTTGTTGGAATGCGGTGTTGAAATTAGTCGTCTACTATATTTACTAGTTTTTTGCAAAGTATCATTGGCTGGTCAAGTTTGTTCTATCTATTAAGAGTCGAAATCTCATCTCATAGTAATTTGTAATGTATATTTTCACAACGGTAAGTCAAAGATAAAGCTGTTTCGAATTTTACTTACCCATCATACGTAGTATAGGGTAAGTCTTGCAATCGTTTTGAAAATCGAAAAAAAATTTTTTGACGGATTTACACATTTCCGACACTGGAGATTCCGAAAAACATATTTTTAGAAAAAAAAATTTGCCTTCCGTCCGTCTGTCTGTCTGTAACCGCTCTATCTCCCGAACAAATTGAGATAGAGATTTGAAATTTTGTATGTGTTTAGTATGTAAGATTTGGACGAAGCCTATTTGATATCAGTAACTTTGATTATCCGGAACTATTTTTTTCGGACTCTCCGAAAATTCGTTCTGATGAAAGATATATAAAAATTTTCGAATTTTTTGATTTTAAGGAGTGGACGTAAAAGGCAATAAAATAACACAAATTTTGCGCATAAAACTAAGTCTATCAGATTATTAGTTGTCGAGATATGTCTAATCCTGTTTTCCACATTCTTTGATTTTTCATGACCCCGTATTTCATTCAAATTTCAATTCAAAGATATCTTTTAATTGGAAATGAGACACTTGATTCGATGCAAGAAATCGTTAGTGAATATAATTAATATTTTTGGAGTTATAAGGATGTTTATTTTGTGCAATTCAGTGCTACTTGAATTGTTTGGCGTTTTATACACTTTATCGAAATTGGTTCATCAGAAATTCATTAATAGAGCATGATTATGTGTTAAAAATACTTAATTATTGTCTGAGCGTAGCGAAGTCTCATACTCAGAGTACGTAACGATATTAAAAGTCAAAAAAATTCTATCGTCAAGCAAATCTCAAAAAATACTTGTCGGATTTCGATTCTGTGTGTACCAGAAGGTACCTATGACGGTAACCTCGTGAATGCACCTACTTTCAAAAATTACTTTCAAATAGTTTAAAAATTATGTTTAAAAAACTGATAAAAAAGCATAATTTATTTGCATACGTCACAGGAATTTGGTATGCGTCACTTTTCGCTGGCTGAATGTTTTCGTTAAACTCCCAAATTTAAGCACATGGAGCAAGGAAAGTACGCAAACAATTTTTAAGTACAATAAATTATACTTTTAAATTTAAGAAACAAACTGGAAAATAATTTTGTAGTTGTTGTTAATTCTAAAGAAAAAAGCCTTAATTCTTAGTAACTTAGTACTTGAGAATTAATGATATTCTTTATAAAAGCCCTTTATAACCGCCATTAGCATTTTTAATGTTTCGTACATGCGAACTGGAAACAGTTCTGCCTTGTTTAAATAAAATATTGGTACTACTTGGTTAGCTCATTGGTCAATTTCACCAAATTATACATATTAACACATTTTTTATTTTAAGTAACGAAAGAAGAAATAAATTAGTGAAATATTGATAAAAATGCATATAAGTGGGATAAAAAATCATTTGATGTTTTACACACATGTATCGTATTGAATGCGACATTCACGATCATAAACACATGTATCGTATTTAATGCGATTGAATACGACATTCACGATTATTCATTATTGGCATTTTATCTTATTGTTTGGCGATACTTTTTCGGTCGACAGTATAATCAAGTAGTATAATAAATAAAGAAAGAAAGAGGAAAAAGAAACAATAGTTGAAGCGATGAATAAACAGTTATAATAAACATAATAATAAATATAATAAAAAATATAAATATCACAATAAATCGTAAATCGTAAAATACTTATAGCAATATTCAAAAACATTTTCACGTCAATTTGGCGGAGAAAAAATCGCGCTATCGTGAGCTTATATTTTTACACATAAATATGACATCTGTGCCATATTTATGAGTAAAAATAAACATAAACGATCATCAGGTTTGAAATCTCAATTTCTGAAACCTCAACTGGACCATGATTTATAAAAACGCCAAGGTTGAAGGTATTGGAAAAGTACCATGAAATTAGGTAAGAGATATCATATACGCATCGGGTTTGCCGCAAGTTTGGCGCAAATTATTTTTAAATTAATTTCTATTATCTTAAAAAGAAAGTAACAATTAAAAAACACGATTAAATCTAGATTAAATTAATATAGAAAAAATAAACAATTTTTTAATAAAAAAAAAACAGCCCGGTTAACATACAATGTAAATAACGATATTTTGGCGCCAATTATATAAAAAAATGTACCATATCCTGTTCTAAATTTTTTGGTTAGCTTCCTTTTCTTTATGGCATTAAATGAATTGATGTGGTTGCAAAGTAAACCATATTTAGGGTCCCCTAGGCATGTTTGGTATTGTAGATGAAGTATGTGGGATTAATAGTTTATCTACTGGGACACCCAAAAGAATTTCATTAAATTATGGTCTATTGGAGAAAATCTTGAGGAGTATTTTAATGAAATTACGCTATTGCAAATGTGTGAAACTTGTATAAATCACTGAATTTCATTACGATTACGTTTTAACAGGATATTCATAACATTTTTAATCCAATTACAGAGAAACACAAAAGAAATCGGTTACAATACTGTCTTTAAGCAATAATTTCTGGAAATGCGTTTTCAATTTCTGCATGCGCTTTTAAATTTAACTATTTTTTAGGTGTTCTAATTAATATAAATATTTAGTTCCTATAGCCATCGTTTGATCTGTCAGTCTGTCTGTCCGCATATAACAGTACAAAAACTAGCCTACCGAATCGTTTGAAATTTTAAATATTTATTTGTTGCCAAATTTTGTTGAGTTATTGCAAATTTTAATAAAATCGGATAAATATTGGATTGGGGAAAAAGTAATTTCGCTTTTTTTCGTATTTTTAAAACTGAATTTATTTATATAAATTAAAAAAGCTGATCAGTAATATATGTGGTGTTTTGTTCGATGACCTTTTGTCCTTTTTCTGGTAAAACCATAATTCCGTCACTGTAGAATTTCTGCGAGTTCTGGGCAAAAAACTGAACAAGGTGATTTTCACAAGCCTTTTTTGAAGCTACCTTAACACCATTAAGCGAGCTCCGCAGAGGGTGGAACAAATGGTAATTGGTTGGATCTAGGTACAAACTATACGGTGGGTGCATCAAAACCTCCCAACCAAGCTCTCTGTTTTTACCGAGAGACTAAACATGTGTTTCGTTTAGCGATGTCGTGATTGAAGACAACGCTTTTCCTATTGATCCATTTCGGACAGGTTTTTTTTTTTAATCACCTGCTTCAATTGCATTACTTGTTCACAGTCGATAGTTGAATTAATGGTTTTGCCAGGTTAGAGCAGCTCATGATGGACAATTCCTTTTCATTCGCACCAAACAATCAGCATCACCTTCCTTGGCGTCAATCCGGGCTTTACCATCGTTTGTGAAGCTTCGACCACGATCTTTTTCGCACATTGTTGTCGCACGTGATTCACTTTTCATCACTCATAATCATTTGTTTCAAAAATGGCTTGATTTTGTTCCGTATCAGTAGCAATTCCCAATGGAAACTCTGTCCATTAAACTTTTTCACTGCAAACTCATGGGGAACCGAAGTATCGAGTTTCTTTTGGTATTAAATTTTTTTGTAAATGGTTCAAAAGTGTTTTATGGTCGATATTTAGTTCCGTAGCAATGTCGCAGGAAAAAATACGTCAGTCTACTTCGATTTTTACTTACCCATCATACGTAGTATAGGGTAAGTCTTGCAATCGTTTTGAAAATCGAAAAATTTTTTTTGACGGATGTACACGTTTTAGATAGTGGAGATTACGAAAAACATATTTTTAGAAAAAAAATTTTGCCGTCCGTCTGTCTGTCTGTCTGTAAACGCTCTATCTCCCGAACAAATTGAGATAGAGACATGAAGTTTTGTATGTAGTTAGTATGTAAGAATGGGACGAACCCTATTTAATATCAGCAACCTCGATTATCCGGAACTATTTTTTTCGGACTCTCGAAAAATTCGTTCTGATGAAAGGTATATAAAAATTTTAGATTTTTTTGTTCGAAGGAATGGACGTAAAAGGCAATAAAATAACACACATTTTGCATATAGAACGAAGTCGATCGGATTATTAGTTGCCGATATAGTTGTAATCTTGTTTTCCACATTCTTCGATTTTCCATGACCCTGTATTTCAAATTTCAGTTCAGAAGCATATTTTAATTGGAAATGAGACGCTTAATCCGACGCAGTAAATTGTTAGTTAATAGAATTATTATTTTTGGAGTTATAAGGATGTTTCTTTTACGCAGTTCGGTACTACTTGAGTAGTTTGGCATTTTATATAATTTGTCGAAATTGGTACATCAGCAGTTCTTTAATATAGCATTACTATGTATATTAACAATATTTAAATTTTGTTTATGAATTGCAATGCATTGTATAAATAGTTTTCACATGTTTTATTTTCATATACATATCCATGATGGGTAAGTATTACGGTGGCCCCCAACGACTAGTTTTAAAATAGCATCGACTTTTTCAACGATAGGCTGGCCAGGGAAATGTTCATCTTTAACATCGAAATTTTCGGAACGAAAACGAGTCAACCAAATTCTGACTTTGGGGTTTAGTTAAGCATCGATCGCCATAAACGCCACGCAATTTTCGATGAACCTGAGCCGCATTTTTCTCTTTTTAGAAACAAAAACTAAAATGTGACAAAAATGATCTTCTAGAATCTCTCTTTTTAAAACGTAATAACTTTTGACTGATTAAACAGATGATGATAACTTTACATTTAAAATGTGCGAGAGACTGTTACCTTTCAAATGCTGTATAGTATGGCTTAATTAAGTACGTAGTACTCGAGATATACGACTTTAAAACTATCTATTGGCAAAAAACGAAATTACTTTTTCCCCAACCCAATATTTCGAATATAGGGACAGTCAAAAGTATTCCGTTACATTACGGCCGATGGGATGAAAGAGTTACAATTATTTTTTAATGATGTTAGAGCATAATGAACCGTAGAAACATAATGAAATTGATATCCATTTATCAAGATCACTAGAATATATATTTTGTAGAACATGCCGCGCAAAAAAATATTTATTTTCATTTACACGTCACCACAAAAGAATTCCATTACAAATTAGTATGGGGAGGGGTTGATATTAACTTTTCAGATTTACTATTCTAGTCATTTTCTCAATTTCACTAGCAGGTGTTTTAAATAACTCTTTCGGGTAAAACTGCACAATCGAGTTCACATTGGCATATTTGAGCCAGCATGTTATACTGAAAAAATATGTTCAGATTTGTAAATCACTTATGATGACACTTGACGGCTCAAAGCTTATGCAGGCGAGGTATTCGATCTCGTTAGTACCTTTATACTATAGACATTTCCAACAGTGGCATAGTCGTGAAAAAAAATATACATAATTTATACAGAAATATACACATTTATACATAATTTTTTAAAGAGAGAATGCAATAAGTTTTTATTGAAAACTTCATCGCAAGCACAGAAAACAGATGTAGTCATTATATTATTTTATATATTAACTATTTTGTTCTAATTATTTAAAGGCACCACACACCATATAAAATATTTTCTCATTCTACTCAACCACATCATGATTTGAGCCACTTTTAGGTACTAAAATTGGTGTGTATATTCTTGATGTCATTTCAAAGCGTTAAAATTCCGATACAAGATATTTTAATGCTTCATTATCTATATTACTTTTAATGTATTGCGTATTTCGAATTTTATACCCATACATGGCTGTTTTGTATAGTTTGATTTCTCATTATTTCAACCGCATATAGGAATTTTTATGTAATATTTTGCAATTGTACCATTCACTTTGCTATTTTTTGTCATTTCGATTTGTGACAGTATATAACCAATTAAAGATAGCATCTCTTTTTTTTTTTACTTTTATCATACTATTATTAAAACTGTTTTAAGCAATATCGCTCAGACTAATCCCTCTGAGGGAAGTCCTAGTACGTTTATATTTTGTTTTGGAATTGTAATGCATTTTGTAAATTGTTTACATGTTATGTTTTCATATGTTATGCATATCCATGATGGGTAAGTATTACGATGGCCTCCAACGATTAGTTTATTTAGACTTTTAAAAGAATGTCTGAAACATTTACATATTTAGGAACAGAGCCTGATAACCGCGCAGGCCAACTAGGCCGTGGCCCAGTTGGCCCACTACTAACTAGGTAACTAGGCCCACTGCTGCTAGGCCCCCCCAAATTGAGTGAAATTATTTAGAAAAAAATTCTTAAAATTGCAATTTTTGCAATTATTTTCTCAAAAAATAAAACATTTTTTGTTAATATTAAACCTGTATCGTAATATTTAATAAGGTCCCCCTGCCCTATGCCCCCTTAAAAAATCTCAACTATTTTGCTGTGAGGGGCCCTCGAAAAAGTACTGGGCCTTGGGAACCACACAACCTCAATCTGGCTCTGTTTAGGAGACCTTTATAATGTGCTTATTTCAAATGGTTTTATACAGCAGATAGTTTAAATTCCTATTTTATAAAAAACGAGGTGGAACCCGTCGAATTTCGACGAAAGAAAATGTTTAAGGGACTGCTTCATTAATTTATAATAAACCTACAAAATTAGCTACAGTCAAAATGCATCTTTGATTGGTCAGTCTAACTCTCAAGCAAATATTTTAAACTTATAAAAAAAAACTTTATTTCTGTAAAATTTAGTTATTTAAATCATTAAAATTACTTTAATCGTATATGCAATCAGTTAAGTATAACCAAGGTCAGTTATTATGATGAAATTATCATTTGAAACTCTTATGTTTGGTATAAATGCGGATAAAAAAATATTCCAAATTAACATGATCATGGAGTTCTATGTGAAATCTAAACCTGTCATAATTTTCATCTTCTCAAAATTTACATATCCACTAAAAATCGCTTGCTTTTTTATATATAAAAAGACGTTATTTGCATCCACTAAAAGCATTCCCCTTTTACGGATCCAGTCTTAAACAACATTGATAGAAAAGTATGCATATGATGTCATTAGGACAGAATATTACAAAAACAATATTCAAGACACTCACCAAAACAAATCGCATATCTTATGATTCATAAATCTTCACTACTTTATTTATTATAGCTCCATGTTTATCAGAAATCATTCATTTGTATTTATTTTTTCGAAATTTGAAAAATATCGTTATATACACACGGATAAATACAGTTGCATATTTTTAGCTTTCTGATGCGAATTGAGTAAATGCGGTAAATCACACGAATATTATTTAAAATAAAGTTTTGTAAAGAGAAAATGATGTATCATTTGTAAAGTGAGTTTGAAATAAATTTAAAAACATTTAATTGATGAACAAAAACGCAATAAAACCAAAATTCACCGGATTTTCTGTCAGACGATTTTTTTTGACATGGTATTTTTATTTCAATTTTTATCAATTTTAAGAGAAAATGGCGTATCTCTATTGCCACAATTACAAAATTCGTACTAAAAACTATAAAAAAATTAATATGTAAAAAATAAATTGAGATACAGCTTTCAAATTGCGTTTCAAAGTACACTTTTTTCTCTATACGATGATGTGAAAATTTAAAATTTGCGATGTTTAGAAGTATAAAGTTTGTAGTACCGAAAATTGCAAAAACAAAATTGCATGTGAAAGTGTTGCCATTCACAAAATGACGTATGCGTTACGCACAGATACGTTTGGCCTTTATAATATAGATTGGAAAAACTACTACGTTGTTTTAGATCATATTGAGGGAAAAAAATCTGATAAAATAAGAGCTAAAGATATTTATTTTAAAATTTCACGCTGAATCTATTTTGCTAACATTTTTCATTTGGCTAATGTTTTTTCATTTCTTATTCGCCAAATCACTAATGTTGGTCAAAAACCAGCGGAAACCCTGAATATAGCAAATATATAAATCAAAAGAGATTAATTTCATGCATAAATTAGTTTTCAAGAATTCATTTTTACTTTCTTCTATCTTCAATAGAAGAAAGTATTGTAATCGCAATTTTTTTCGACTTCCGGTTTTTGACTGATTTACATGTTTTAGGGGTCAGAGATTCCAAAAAACATGTTTTTACAAAATGTCTGTCTGTGTGTATGTCGCCATTCCACCATCAAAAAGTGTATGAGGTTATGAATAGAATTGAACCAAATTTTTTGTGAGTTTTTGGCTGTTGCAAGCAGGTCTTCCTTCAGTTTTGAAATATTCCGCCGGAAGGGGGCGCTGCAATCGCGATTTTTGTGCCATTTTCAATATTGTACCGACCAAAAGTATATGAAGTTATGTATCGAATTGAACCAAATTTTTTGTGTATCTGTATGACTATGGCTAGTTGGTCTTCCCTGAATTTGAAAAAAAAATTAGTCGGAAGGGGGCGCTGCAATCGCGATTTTTGTGAATTTTTTTAATTTGTACCGACCAAAAGTACATGAAGTTATGCATCGAATTGAACGAAATTTTTTTGTTTAAGTGTATGGCTATGGCTAGTTGGATCGCCCTGAATCTTAAAAAAAATCCGCAGGAAGGGGGCGCTGCAATACCGAATTTTATGCCATTTTCAATATTGCACCACATAAAAGTGTATGAAGTTAGTTCTAGAACTGAACTAAACATTTTGTATATGATTATTTTTTGGTAAGGCAAGTAGGTCCTCCCTGAATTTGAAAGAAAAATCTGCCTATCATTCTATTGTCCATTGGCCCGTGCAGAGACGGAAATTCGTTTTTACTCCGATTGATTGATTGAAGCAGAAATTTAAGATGAAAATCAAAGTTGGTAGGGTATTGAATTAAAATTATTAAAACATTAAAATGAGTAACTATTTTTTTTAATATTAAAATGTATGTATGAGATAGAAGAAAGTTTTGGGATTGGCACATCCAACTAGTTTACTATAGGGTAACATCCCCAGTAATTGGCACATTAAGGATTTTGTCTTTAAACTTACTTCTATTTTCATTACCAAAAAATAAAACATTTACTTGCAAACATTTTTAAATCAAAGAGTGCATATCTGTGCATCTATTTTGCCCACTAAAAGCAAAAATATTTGGAAAAGTATTTTTATAAAAATATATTTATAAAAAGTTGCTGTAATCACCAGTAATTGGCACTTAGACTTTTACAGAATTAAAGTAACCCTTTTCAACTAAACAAAACGGTTGTCAATTGAAAATATACTATAAATCGGATAATAATAAATTGAAATGCATGCCTTTCTTAAGCCAGAGAAGAAGCATTTGCAACAAAAATAGCTAATTTGATACAAGCCATAATTTTTTTCTCTTTCCTAGGCACTATTGTCATCTAGTAGCATAAATTAAACTTATAATCTGTAAAGTAAATGAGCATATAACTGGTATATGGTCTTGCATTTTTAAGACTGGATAGAAATTTCATTTTAGGATATTTTTGTAGGATGTGCCAATTACTGGTGCTTGCCAATTAATGAGGATGTTACCCTTCTTTTGGAAAATGTCCATTCGGAATATTTTTCTTAAAAAAAAAAAAAAAAAACCCTTTGAATATGTCACCTTAAAATTTTGTTGTAGTATCAGAAAACATATTGTTTGGTAATTAGCAATTTTCATTTTGGTTTAAAATATTTTGCCAAAGAATCTTAAACAAACAAGTCAGTTACACAATTTTGGAAACTCAATTGTTTACCTAAAATAGAGCTTTAGAAAAGTGTACCAAAACATTAAAAAAATTATGTAATTCAACAAATTGCAACGGCTACTAGGAAAATTTTTATTTTCAAAGAATAAAATTTTAGGCTTATAAATAAATTCTATATTTAAAATAATAATAAACATTTTTATTATGATCAAAACGTGGTTTACATAATAAACCCTATATTATGTACGTCATGGATTAAAAATTAATATTCCTGTACCAATCATCAAATTTTAAATGAAATTTTAGTTTTCCGATTTTCGTTACTGCAAATTTTTAATTTCTAAACATCACACATTTTCAATTTTTAAACCATCGTATAGAGAAAAAAATGTACTTTTAAATGCAATTTGTTTGAAAGATGTATCTCAATTTGTTTAAGTTATTTTATTTATTTTTCTTTTTTTAGTTTTTAATACTTTTTTGTCATTGTGACAACAGAAGTATTCCATTTTTGGACATTAAGCCTGGACCAATCGGAAAACGAATAAAATGAAAAAATAAGTTGCGGAATCCAACCAATAAAAAAAATTGAGATATGCTTCAAATTTCCCAATTCTCTACAGAGGACAACTATTTCCCCAAATAGTTAAAAAAAAAAAAAAGCTTTGAAAAAACAGCAGCAAATATATATATACATTCAGAGAATGCTTAAAATATATCATCTTAAAACCTTTCAGCACTATAATATTAGGTCCACAATCAATTATCATAATTTTTTAGCTCTACCTTTCTAGGCCGATAACTGAAAACTCGAAATGTGTATCATTTTAGTAAGTTCCATTTGCCCTTAAGGTGGTCCATGACACAAAAATCATCTAATTTTATTAAAAATTTATTTTTTTGTGCTTAAAATGATTTTTAAATCGCGCTTCTATCTTGTTTAGAAGAGGAAATATTTTTTTTCGTTTTGGTTTTCAAAATCTAAATTTCAAAGCGATGGTTGTCCTGAAATTTCTTGTGAAAATGCGTTTTTCTTCATGATCGACTTTTTCGCAATTTCTCGGATTTGTTGTAACTCAAGAACCGTTAAAGATAAATACTTCAAACTTGGAATATGTCTTTTTCCATTGTTTTACTTTAATTTCGATTCAGAAAATTTGGAAAAACTATTTACTTTTGAAAAAAAAAATTTAAAAATAAGTTACATAATTTTTTTTTCAAATTTATTTAAATATTAATTTTTTTAATAATTGAATAGAAATTAAAAATATTTTGAGTTACAGCGATTTTTAAATTACCCCATTTTTGACGTGACAACGTCTTGTAAATTGGTTTGCCGGGAGACACTTCAAGAAACTGCGTTACGTTACGTTACGCTCCGCTCACGATACGCGCTCACTTTTCTCTTAACTTTTTCCGGTCACTTGTGGGACCATTTTCTGAACGTGAATGTGAATTCGCTGCAAGGAAGGGGCGGTGCTTAATAGGAAATTTTAGATAGTATCAAACTAAGACGAAATACGTTATGTATTAGTTATTAGTATAAAGTACAAAGAAAATAAGTGTAGTTTATTTCGTAATTCGGTGGTATATTATGGAAAACTAATGATATGTGATTAGTGAAAGCCATTTTACTTTAGTTATATTCTGCTCATTGAAAAATTCTTTAATATGCTGTTTACAAAATGCAACATTTGACATCAATAAACATGAAGTAAAATGTGTTTAACAAACACAGTGTATTGCAAGTTATTGTATGTATATTTGTATATAAATACGTATGTATGTGTAAAGGTAAAAATAAAATTTTGTTAATATCACCGCCCCTTCCTTGCAGCGAATTCACATTCACGTTCAGAAAATGGTCCCACAAGTGACCGGAAAAAGTTAAGAGAAGTGAACCGATAATGACGGTTTTCTGTGTCTAAATATAAACACATTTCTTCGTAATAGAGAATGGCTGCTGCGCTATAAGGAGTGTATCAATGTATGGGTTTTAAGGTAAACCAACCAAATTGTGATCTTTTCTATGTTATAGAGAGTTTATCGTTATAAAGAATGATGTTATAAAGAGTTTACACTGTATTTGAAAACATTTAAAAATATGAGAAACAATTTCTAATTTGTTCAATTTTAGTACAATGGAGCCAGATGTACAAATTCCTTCAACGTCCAGTACACCGATGGAGACTGATGATATCGTGCCACCAACGTCTGCCATACCTTTCGCTGTGCCACACACACCCCATAACGCCAAAGCGCAACGAAAAAGTATGTATAGAAAACGTAAGGCCGCGGAAAGAACTCCTGCAGAGGCAGCAGATTTTGCAAAAGCAGCCGCCGAAAGACAACGTAGATGCAAGCAACGTAGACTCGCCAACTCAGCTCTTGACACCGGCACGCTAGAGTCAGCCACAGTGTCTGCTCCTGTGGTAGTGGAAAGAACAGTTACTGCCCAGACCAGCGCTCAGCGACAACGTGCTTACAGACAGCGTAGAGCTGCTCAAATTGTTTCACAAATAAGTACTCCACCGACTCACACAGCAGTGGAAAGAACAGTTACTGCCCAGACCAGCGCTCAGCGACAACGTGCTTACAGACAGCGTAGAGCTGCTCAAATTGTTTCACAAATAAGTACTCCACCGACTCACACAGCAGTGCAACCGGAACAATCAACCTGGAATATCAAATGGTCGTCGTCAATAAAGAAGTTTAAAACTACATTTCTGGACAACGAATTTGGCCACGCTTGCTCTGTTTGCGACCGATTGTGGTTCAAGAATGACCTTAAAATCATCACTGCTGCACAACTACAGGTCATATCGGATTGGTTCGTTAAGGAAAATAGGCAACTACGCGAGGAGGATTATACGCATATTTGCAACACCTGTAGATTTTCGCTGAACAAACATAAGCTTCCTACCCTTGCAAAAGTGAATGGCTTTTCATATCCAGAAATACCTCCTGGCTTACCGCCACTGGATCCAATTAGTGAACGATTAATCTCACCACGTCTGCCATTCATGCAAGTGCGTCGTCTGCGGCATGACTTCTCTTATGGAATTATTGGTCAAGTGATCAACGTTCCAGTCAACGTAGAAGACATGGTAAAATGCTTGCCCCGGCATTTAGATGAGGACGACGTCATTAATGTCAACATCAAACGGAATCTCGCACACAAAACAAATTACATCAGCGGCTACATGTCCAAAAGGACAATCAAAGAATGGTTGGATGTACTTCAAAATTCAAGTCTATATCGCTTGTACGATATCAAAGTAGATTTGTCAAGGCTGCAAACTGTCGTGCCACCAGAGGAAGATTTGCAGGATGACTCGGCTCATCGAATCGAAACAATCGCCGCCGAGTGTACTCCGGAGTCAGAAATTCTTGCTTCCAGGCAGCATACACTACTGTGGAACGAAGAGGATTGCCTCAACATCGCACCAGGACATCGGGCCATGCCTCTGAACATCATTTACGACCGTCATGCTGAAGAACTATCATTTCCTGCAATATACTACGGCCAGCCTCGTCGCTTCCACATGGGAGTTTCAGTGACACCTTACATGATGGCAACCAGTGAATTACGACGAAGTGACAGACGCGGAGCCACGCCTCAAAAAGTCTTGTACGTTGCTATGAAGATTCTACGTCTCCGCATGGTGGATGGCATTTACAGCACATTTCGGAATGTGTCAACCACGGAAAACGTAACTCGACGCATGTTGGAGGACCCGGAATTTCTTAAAGAATTTGTTGTTCAAAATCTTGCCTTCATGAAGTCAGTACCCAATTCCGTCCAGTATTGGGCCTCTCGCAAACGAGATCTGTTTGCGATGCTCCGTCAACTAGGTAAACCGACCATATTTCTCACTTTAAGTGCAAACGAAGTACGCTGGTTGATATTACTGAACTTACTCCTCAAATTGAGTAACAAGTATCCTGGAAAAGTTGCTGAAGATCTAAACACGTCAGAGCGGTGCAACTTAGTGAGCGACGATCCAGTTACGTGCTGCATATATTTCCACAAACTCGTCGGTACATTGATGAATATGCTGAAGGCAAAACAATCATATAATCCATTTGGCCAGTACTTTGTTAAAGATTATTTCTTTCGCATTGAGTTCCAGCATCGAGGAAGCCCCCACGCACACATTTTGGTGTGGTTGAATAATGATCCACACGAGGCCGTGTCAGAAAATATGCCAATGACCATCGAGCTCGTGGAGAAGCTGAGTTCTGTCGCCAAAGAAGATATGCCCAACGAGACCATCTACACCAATCAAATTCACAAGCACACTTTCACCTGCACGAAGCGAGGTGAGACGACTTGCAGATTTGGGATCCCGTACTGGCCAATGCCTGCTACTCGAGTCTTGGTTCCAATGCCTCAGACTGATGGACGCCGGTCAACATTCCAAAAAAAATCCAAGGAGCTACGAACGTGTCTCAGCGAACGTACATACCCTAGCATGGATGACTTTCTGAGGGAACATGGTCTGACATTTGATGCATATCTTGATATAGTACGTTCAACCCTTCGCAGGCCAACTTTGTTGTTTAAACGTAACTTCGATCAACTTATGACAAACACGTTCAACCCTTACCTTGCTGGTCAAATTAATTCCAACATCGATATTCAGTTTATCTTAGATGAATACAGCTGCGCACAGTACGTCGTGGAATACGTGAACAAATCAGCTCGTGGAATGGGTAACTTGAATCGAGAGTTGACTAAAATGATGGAAGAACATCCTGACCGCGATTACACTGGTCAATTAAAAGCATTGAGTGTCAAACTTCTTAATGCAGTTGAAATGTCGGCGCAAGAAGCAGCATGGTATTTGTTACGACAGCCGATGAGCGAAGCAAGCCGTCAAATTGTGTACATACCAACAGTGTGGCCCTCAGAGAGACAACGTTGCCGCAAACGTCGGAAACAATTGGATCGCGAAGGAATCGCAGAGGACAGCACACACGTGTGGACCAAAAACATCATTCAGCGGTATGAAGAAAGACCTCCATCTTTGCAAGATGTATATTTGGCCGAGTTTGCGTCGTGGTATGCTAACTCTCGTGATTTCATTGACAATGAAGACGACTTGAACGTGCATGAAGATGACGATCCTGAACCGGCGACTGGAGAAAGAACGACATCGAGAGGATATCGCAAACGTCTGATCGGTCGAATCGTACGATACAGATGCTACGACATAGATGAAACTGTCAATTATCAACGTGAGATGGTACTGCTGTACTTGCCCTTTCGCAACGAAGTCGCTGACATTGTTGATTGTAATAAATTTATACAATTATTCAATGACAACAAGGAAACTATCATGGAACGCAGAAAACTTTATGAGAACAATATTGACATCGACAAAGTGATGCAAGAGCTAGAAGCAATGATGATTTTGCAAAATTCAGACACCACAGAACCAACGGAAACAGAGTCAAGAAGAGTGTTTGTAGAACAGCTGTTAGGAGGAGAGGGAGCTGAAAATAACGATGATGTTAATGAAATCGTGCCGCAAAACGGATTGTCAGTTGTAAAAAAACGGAGCAACGTGATGCCAAAACAATATTGTGAGCTGCTACGAACTACAAATGCTGAACAACGTGAGGTGGTTCTTGAGGCTATACATCGTTTACATGGCTGCGGAGATGAGCTCCTACAGGCTCTACAAATCTTCTTCACCGGACCAGCAGGATGTGGCAAAACGTATACATTGAAGGCCCTCATGGAAACGTACAATCGTTACACTCAGAACCACAACTCACTCAACAACGCCTACGTTGCTTGTGCAAGCACAGGTAAAGCAGCTGTACCTCTTGGTGGAACAACAGTTCACTCAGCATTTCGCCTAACAACTTCTCGAGTTACAAGACTTCTATCAGCTGAAAACTTGCAAGCCTATAGAAATATGTTCGTTGGCGTGAGAGCAGTTTTCATTGACGAGATCAGCATGTTGAGTGCAGCTATCCTTGGTAAAATCAGTTATCGATTGCAACAGATAACCGGCATATACGACCAAGTTTTCGGAGGCCTTCACATCTTATGCGGCGATTTCAGACAGCTGCCGCCTGTACGCGCTACTCCGTGTTACAAAGTGCCAATCAACCAACTCGGAGGACCTATATTGTGGCAAAGCATAGACTACTTCCCATTGGTCCGTGTTGTACGACAAACTGACGAGCTGTTTTCGAGAATTCTGACTAAAATTGGAAATGGACTTAAACTAAGTGTCAATAACATCAAACTTATAGAATCCAGACATAAGTCAGAGTCCTGGTGCAAAGAGAACGTACCTGACGCTGTTCGGTTGTTTTACAGTAACTTTGAGGTTGATTCATACAATCGAAAAGCAATTAACAACGCACACAACTGTATTGCCACTGATATCATGCTCGGATATTCCAGTAATTCTGAGAGGGGCCAACAGCAAGGAAAACTTCACAAGATGTCGGTTGCAGAGACAGACGGATTGCCTTACATGCTGCCCTTAGCAGTGGAATACCCTTACATGATAACGTCTAACATCAACGTAGGAGATGGATTGGTAAACGGCGCTATTGGAGTCTTGCGACACATCGAACGTCAGCTAGCCGATCCAGCCGAAGCAGGACCATCGACCAGCACGACGTCACCGCCCACAAAAGATGAAATTATCACTCTTTGGTTCGAGTTTCCAGACAAAAGTACGGGTGCCAGTGCAAAACTCAAAAGTCGACCACATGTACTCAGCAAACCAAACACTTTGTCCGTTGATTGGGTGCCGGTGTACAAAAAAGTGGTCAACATCACATTGGACAAAAACAGTGAAATGCAAACGCAAACAATTTCCTTGCGTACCTGCTTGTGCCATTACGATTCACAAATCACAAGGTGAGACGTTTGATGTAATCGTGTATAAGTACTCCTCCAACCAACCACAACAATTAGTATATGTAGCCATGAGCCGCGTAACGAGTATCAACGGATTGCATATCATCACGGAGAAGGACTCTCCTTTGATTTTCAAACATGGGCGCGAAGGAAACGACTCACAAACTACACGAGATATTCGCACTGAATATATTCGACTCCAAGGACACACTTTGCAAACCACCACTAAAAAGGCAGTCAAATTCTGTGACGATGGTACCAGTGCTGGACAAACTATCGTGACGAACATCAATTGTCAAAGTTTGAGTGCTCATGCCACAGACATTGAAACAGATACAGTGATTCCAAGATCTGACTATTTAGTACTGACCGAAACGTGGATGCGCGACACTTGTGAACCACATCCAATCAAGAATTATGAGTGCATATCAAGGAAGAATAATCGAACAAACTCAGACACCAACGCAGCAGGTGGAGTAGCGATCTATCGTAGGTTATCATCAATATCAACAGGAAAAGTGATCGATGTTGCGGTCACAGACACTGCTCGAGTTATCAAAACCTGCGGTGACTTGTGCTTGGCTGAAGTTACTTGCTTTACCGCTGATACTACCTTCAAATTTGTGCTCGGTGCTGTTTATATTCATCCAGGATCAAGTGTACAAGACATCGGAATATTGCTACACCAGGCACTTCTTCCATACGTGCATAACAGCCAGTACGTGCCACTGTTCCTGCAAGTTGATCCTAATATGCCGATTCTTCTATGCGGTGACTTCAACCAAAACGTGAAGTCTGATGACAAGTTTCTCAAATTCATTAAAGATACGTTTAATCTTGATTGCGTATCAGATATGTCTAAGTCTACTACGTTAAAAGGAACAACCATTGACTTGACATTTTCTAGGCACATTACAGCAGAAACACTTCCTTTCATTTCATATTTCTCCTATCATCGCCCTATCCTCAACAAAATCACTCACATAGGAACAAGTTAAGTTGTAGTAAACGCTGTTTCATTGTACGCAAATGTATTGCAAGTTATTGTATGTATATTTGTATATAAATACGTATGTATGTGTAAAGGTAAAAATAAAATTTTGTTAATATGAAATTCAGTGCGAGATTCTTTGTATAAATTAATGTTTTAAATATAATTCTTTGTATAAATAAATGTTTTAAATTGTTACTATTATTTCATCCTTCTTCCTACTATACGAATGAATATTCACATTAAAATTATTTTACAACTTAAAGTCGTTGTCACGTAAAACTTTCGCCCGTATACCGACTTTACAGGCAACCAATTTTTTCACAGTAATATTTTGAATTTATATTTAACTAGCAGCCTTCGCCCGCTACGCTGGTCAGTTATTTATTTTTTCTTTTTAAGAAACATTGAATCAAACGAAATTTTTATATCATAGTAATTTTTAGTTTTATATCGTATTTTAGACTGTCTGTCATCGGTGAAAAATCAGTCATCTAAACGGAAAGTTCAATGTTAGTCACCAATGAATAACGTAGCGCTTAACGTATTAACACTTTTAATCACATAAAAATTCATTCATCGGAACTTTTAATATAGAGCCAAACTTTTGTAATTGGGTTCATCTGATAAAAAACATTTCCTAAGTATTCAATTAAACAACGTAGAATGCTATATTTCATTTGATACAAAATTTCTGAAAAATTATCTAACTAACAATGTAAAATCCATTAAAATCTATCTAGTGGAACTTAAGTTATAAGCGGCCGCAATGAAATTTCACTTTGCGTTTTATATATATTGAGATAATTAAATATAGCTTGCATAATCATGTTAAACTGATTATAGAATTCTCTTTCAAGATTTTAGGTTTGGCAGATTTTTTTGTTCTGTGATTAAAACGAAATCCAGACTCTCTTTTATATATATAGATAAGGATTGAAAATTTCAGGTTTTTGCGCCGAAGACACCGCCAAATCAGGGTAATGTGAAGCATCTCGCAAACTACTGAACTTGAAAGAATTTCCTTGGTACCATTCGATTCAGCATGAAAAAGTACAATAAAATATGTTTTCAGTTGAAAAATAACTACAAAAGCCGATTTTTTAGGAATTTTTTAAAAGTTTGTTCCTTGTTTTAATCCCCTTAGGGGTGGAAATTTCGAAAATCCCTTCTTAGCGGCACTCGACGTTATCAGAAGTATTTTTACCCCAATTTTCAAGATTTTAGGTTCGGCAGAATTTTTTGTGCTGTGATTAATACGAAATCGACTCTTTTACATATATAGATAAGGATTGAAAATTTCAGGTTTTTGCGCCGAAGACACCGCCAAATCAGGAAAATGTGAAGTATCTCGCGAACTACCGAACTTAAAAGAATTTGCTTGATACCATTCGATTCAGCATGAAAAAATACAATAAAATGTTTTCATAATAAAAATAACTACAAAAGCCGATTTTTTAGGAATTTTTTAAAAGTTCGTTTTTTGTTTTAACCCCCTTAGGTGTCGAAATTTCGAAAATCCCTTCTTAGCGGCACTCGATGTTATCAGAAGTATTTTTACCCCAATTTTCAAGATTTTAGGTTCGGCAGATTTTTCTGTGCTGTGATTAATACGAAATCCAGACTTTCTTTTATATATATAGATAAGGATTCAAAATTTCAAGTTTTTGCGCCGAAGACACCGCCAAATCAGGAAAATGTGAAATATCTCGCGAACTACAGAACTTAAAAGAATTTGCTTGATACCATTCGATTCAGCATGAAAAAATACACTAAAATATGTTTTCAGTTGAAAAATAACTACAAAAGCCGATTTTTAAAGAATTTTTTAAAAGTTCGTTCCTTGTTTTAACCCCCTTAGGGGTGGAATTTTCGAAAAATCCCTTCTTAGCGGCACTCGATGTTATCAGAAGTGTTTTTACCCCAATTTTCAAGATTTTAGGTTCGGCAGATTTTTTTGTGCTGTGATTAATACGAAATCCAGACTTTCTTTTATATATATAGATAAGGATTCAAAATTTTAGGTTTTTGCGCCGAAGACACCGCCAAATCAGGAAAATGTGAAATATCTCGCGAACTACCGAACTTAAAAGAATTTGCTTGATACCATTCGATTCAGCTTGAAAAATACAATAAAATATGTTTTCAGTTGAAAAATAACTACAAAAGCCGATTTTTTAGGAATTTTTTAAAAGTTCGTTCCTTGTTTTAACCCCCTTAGGGGTGGAATTTTCGAAAATCCCTTCTTAGCGGCACTCGATGTTATCAGAAGTATTTTTACCCCAATTTTCAAGATTTTAGGTTCGGCAGATTTTTCTGTGCTGTGATTAATACGAAATCCAGACTTTCTTTTATATATATAGACTAGTGTACAAACTAATTTATCCTATTAAAATTAGTTTATCCTATGAAGCGGCGTTAGGCTAGACTAATTTGGTCGAGGAAAAACTAGTTTCTTCTACGGGCGTTAGGATGGACTAGTTTGGCCCAGGAAAAATTAGTTTATCCGATTGGTATTGTGATAAACTAGTTAAGCCTAGATCAATCTAGTTTGGCCTAAAATCAGGTTTGATCGGTAACATACATAGATACTCCAAGTGCTCATGTGTGGTCTGTAATTTTATACATCATATATACCTCTAATATAGATAACCTACTCTTATATTTACGTCATATGAGCATCATATACACGATGTATATGATGCGACACGATGTATACATAACTATATACATCACGAAGTGTCATCTACATAATATATGTCGTATAATTTGACGATACCATTTTAGTCATTTGGCAAATCATCTTCGGAGACCGCTATTATAAAGTAGAAAGGGTACTTTTATTTTATTCGGCTGCAAGTGATAAACCTCTAAGTATTGTTCTCATGTCGTCATTCGTATTGTTTTAATTTCATTTAAAACAAAAACTTTTATTAATTTCCTTTAAAATGTGTAACAATTTAAAATACATCTATCACATACATTTAAAACACACACCTTTCATTGTAGAGCAAGAGCCCGTGACTGGCAGACCTTCGTTATTTTATAAAAGCTGAAACTTTCTCAGCGCAGTCTTCCAACAGAGATAGGAACGATGGGTAATTATGAAATTTGGATCATGGTGGCTTTGGCAGTGACCAGGGAGCAAAGGTGTAAAAAATACCAACTTACTTTCGTCATTTTATAAAGCGTAATTTTTTTATATTTCCTTTGGAATGATGTTAAAAATCACGCCCTCCATTGGCAGACACTTCCTGTGGTTCCAACCCCCGGACGACAACCACTAAACTTCAATAATAGGAAATTCTACTTTCGTCATTTTATAAAAGCTGAATTTTATATATGTTACTTGGGTGACTACCAGAAGATATTTCGTCAGTTGGCAGACAGTTTTGGTGGTTCCAACCCCCTGCCGACAGACATATACGGCAGCTTCTCAGTACACTAGAGTCTCTGTATAGCCCGGGCACGAAACAGACATTTTCCTCCCTTTTCCCCTTGGTTCTGAAATTGGCACACAGTTATTTGAGGTTGTTGTATGTAATTCTACGGCTGTTGACATTTTGAAAAAAGACCACAATGAAAGAAAAAAAAATGTAATTTAACAAATTAGAACGACTATTTGGAAAATGATATTTTCAAAGCCTAAAATTTTAAAGACTTAAAAAGGAATTCTAACCTTAATAATAATATTAAACATCCTTTTTAGGATGACCATAACGAGTCATATATTAAGTACGCCATGCATTAAACATTAATATTCCTAGACTATAAATAAATAAAAAAAAACAGTAGTTTATTGTTATACTAGCAAAAGCCATGCTTTGTTTGGATTCGCGAAGCATTATTTTATAAAACAGATATTTGAAAGTAAAAATATTTTTTAATATTATTTTTGCATCTTTATTGAACAAAAACGTTATTTTATGTTTTGGCGCATTTTATTTTTTTATTTATGATGTAAGACTGGCATAATAAAATATTTTCGAAGCAAACTTTTACAAAATATTTTTAAATTTTCAACTAAAAGCTCTTTTAAAGATGTTTTTACAATTTCCAGTAACCACTGGTGTTTTTTAAAGTTATTTGAAATATGCATGTTTCCAATCTTTGTAATTAACATCAAATAATCTTTGATAGTTATTTTAGAATAATATATTTGAAGAGAGCTTGAAGAAAGTTACTTCGTCAAAATCCTATTTTCTGGAAAAACATTTGAAATCTGCTCTCGTTGATACTATGAATTTTTTACTGTAAAACTTTTTTTTCTAATTTCTTCGTTTTTATACATGCTAGCGTATCAGAATTTTTGATATTGTAGAATTTTTCGTAAGGAAAATTTCTTATTGAATGCTTAATTTTGAAGGATTTTCACTCTCGACAACGTTAGTACGTTTTTAAGCCAACTGGTGTCGATATATCCTCAATATCTATAACTGCTTCATCTAATGAATTCATGAAACCTTGGGATTTATGAATTGTAACAGCAAAAGCTAACTGCAGAAGAAATTCTTTCCTTGAGCAATTTATGCTTCCATTTTTTTTGGATTTAATTATTGGGGGAATTGGTACGCACCAATTCTTATAAGTTAAATTATTGTAGCATTCAAATTTATCCTTGATTATTCGCGATAACTGGTCTGGTGGCTTGTGATTTTCTTTATTACGTGCAACAAAGTCTAAAGTCCCGTTCACCAAATCTTTTTAGGTCCACAAATAAGAACGTAACATTACTTTAGATCCAAATGATAAAGTAAGAAATGGTTAAAGTCCATTTGTCATTTCTGAATCGGCCAACTTTGCTTTAGTACATTTATAAAGAGCTTGAATCGAGGCAACAACTTCAAGCTTCAATAACACATTTAACAATTAATTTTATTTGTTTACAATTCTTTTGTTGCCACTTTACAAAAAAAAAAAAAAAATCCACAATACGATTTTTTTAAATGTTTAAGTGTCATCTGTGCAAACGATTTTGCTGAATAATGAAAACATTTTATTTATTAAATTAATCATGATTCTATCTATTATTACTTACTCCATGATTATGTTTTTTTCTGAAAATATACGCGTTTAATTTATTTATTTGCTAAAATGCGTCCGTATTGGAAATGCATGTAAAATGAATTAATTAAATAAATTTTTTTAACGTTTTACTGTAAAAAAATATATATTCTGCAAATCTACAGATCATAATTTATTTTTGTGTTTAATTTGAAGTTAAAATATTGAATAGTTTTTTTTTTTTTGTAAAGTGTACGACAAAATGTAATTTGAGTGGCCTAGCAGAGGATTCGCTTCGCTCAACCTAATAACTTTAACTGTTTAAAATGTGCATTTTTATTTGATGGAGTTAATGAGGCTGACTGCCTCTTATTACGTATGACATGGATTAAACATTAATATTCCTGGACACATCTTATAAAAATTTTAAATGAAATTTCAGTTTTACAATTTTTTGAACTGCAAATTTTTAAACTTCTAAACATTGCACATTTTAAATTTTTATACCGTTGCATAGAGAAAAAATGCACTTTTAAATGAAATTCGTTTGAAATTTTTACGACAATTTGTTTTCAAATTATTATTATTATTTAAAGTTTTTATTACTTTTTTGTCATTGTGGCAACAGAAGTAAACAATTTTTGGACATTAAACATGTAGCAATCAGAAAACGAAAAAAATGCGGAATTCAACTAATAAAAACATTCAGGTATACTTCGGATTTCCCAATTCTCTACCGAGGATAACAACTACTTTCCAAATAATAAAAATAAAAATAAAGTTAAAAATAAAGTTCATAAAATACCTAAACATTATTTTCTAACATATTTCATTTATTTTTAAAACAAGTATCAAAAGGGAATTCATAATCAATAACATTATAAACATGCAATTTTTTTATTGATAAATGAGTACATAATAAAACATCAATTTCGGCATGTGCCAGGAGGATATAGCTTTCATATTCGTTGTTTTTGTTAAATATAGCTTTTTTGCGACTCGATTAGATCAGTTAATAAAAATTCTTTAATGCTTGATTTTTATTTCATTAAAATTTTACTGAAATTTTAAGAAGATGAAATGCTACGAACCCTATAAAAAGAAATTTCGTAAATACTGAATTTGAATGAGAATTGCGCCAAATTAGTAATCTATAGTCAAATCGGGAATATTTATGATTTTTTAACTTTTGTCTTCGAATTTGGCGATATTTTTAAATATTTGGCGATAAGTGTTTCCAAGGTTGGAGAGAATTCGAAGCTAATGTTCATGAATACTCATAAATAAATAAGTGATTTTTAGTAATTTGGAAAATAGTTGCTATCATCGGTAGAGAATTGGGAAATCCGAAGTATACCTGAATGTTTTTATTGGTTGAATTCCGCATTTTTTTCGTTTTCTGATTGGTCCATGTTTAATGTCCAAAAATTGTTTACTTCTGCTGCCACAATGACAAAAAAGTAATAAAAACTTTAAATAATAATAATAATTTGAAAACAAATTGTCATAAAAATTTCAAACGAATTTCATTTAAAGTGCATTTTTTTCTCTATGCAACGGTATAAAAATTTAAAATGTGCAATGTTTAGAAGTATAAAAATTTGCAGTTCAAAAAATTGTAAAACTGAAATTTCATTTAAAATTTTTATAAGATGGGTCCAGGAATATTAATGTTTAATCCATGTCATACGTAATAGGAGGCAGTCAGCCTCATTAACTCCATCAAATAAAAATGCACATTTTAAACAGTTAAAGTTATATAACAACTAGCAGCCTTCGCCCGCTACGCTGGTCAGTTTTTTTTAAAGAAACTTTGAATCAAAAGAAATTTTTATATAATAATAATTTTTAGTTTTGTATCATGTTTTAGTCTGTTTGTCATCGGTGAAAAGTCAGTCATCTAAACGGAAAGTTCAATATTTAGTCACCAATGAATGACGTACCGGTCAACATGTTAAGTTTTAATCAAATAAAAATTCATTCAGCGGAACCTTGCAACTAAAGCCAACCTTTTGTAACTGCGTTCATCTGATTTAAAACATCTCCATAAAAAGCCAGTTAAACAACGTAGAATGCTATATTTTATTTATTACAAAATTTCTGAAAAATTATACAACACAATGTAAGTTCCGTGAAAATTTATCTAGTAGAACTTAAGTTATAAGCGGCCGGAAAGAAATTTCACTTATGATGATCACTTTTACATATGAGGACCCCAGAAGCCAAGGGGTACAAGTGACAAAAATTCGATTTGGAGTAAATTGAGTTTAAAGATAATTGATGTTAAATTGGAACATCAATAACAATTGAGTGAATTGAAATAGGAAATTTCTGCTTGTTGCATTCTAGTCTTTGAACTCTTATTTCAATAACTGTTAAAAAATAAAGTACAATTTTCTTTAAATGTATAATTAATCAATATTGTTTGTTTTTCGAAAAAAGTGGTTTGCCTCTATAACTCAGTAAATAATAAGAAAATCACTTATATTTCTTTACCTGAAATGAAAAAAGCATATTTTTAGGTCGTCTGTGTATTTAGTTTATTTTTTTCAATTTTGTCACTTATACCCCTTGGTTTCTGGGGTCCTCATGGATTGAGATAATATCATAGCGTATATAATCATGTTAACCTGATTATAGATCTCTTTTTCATAATTGTACCGTTCAATAGATTTTTTTGTACGATGATTAATACGAAATCAAGACTTTTTTTTATATAGATAGATTGAAATTTTCAGGTTTTAGCGACGAAGACATCGCCAAATTTGGAAAATGTGAAGTATCTAACGAACTAATGGATTTAAAAGAATTTGCTTAGTACCATTCGATTCAGCATGAAAAAATACACTAAAATATGATATCGGTTGAAGAACAACTACAAAAGCCGATTTTTAAGGAATTTTTTAAAAGTTTGTTCTTTTTTTTACCCTCCTTAGGGGTGGAATTTTCGAAAATACCTTCTTAGGACACTCGATGTTATAAGTAGTATTTTTACCCTAATTTTCAAGATTTTTGGTTCGGTAGACTCTTTTGTGCTGTGATTAATACGAAATCCAGACATTCTTTAATGTATATAGATAACGATTGGAAATTTCAAGTTTTAGCGCCGAAGACATCGCCAAATTTGGAAAATGTGAAGTACCTAACGAACTAATGGATTTAAAAGAATTTGCTTAGTACCATTCGATTCAGCATGAAAAAATACATTAAAATATGATATCAGTTGAAAACAACTATAAAAGCCGATTTTTAAGGAATTTTTTTTAAGTTCGTTCTTTTTTTTTTAAGAACCTTAGGGGTGGAATTTTCGAAAATCCCTTATTAGCGGCACTCGATAAGAAGTATTTTTACCCCAATTTTCAAGATTTTTCGTTCGGTAGATTTTTTTTGTGTCGTGATTAATACGGAATCCAGACTTTCTTATATATATATAGATAAGGATTGAAAATTTCAGGTTTTTACGCCAATTAAATCGCCAAATTTGGAAAATGTGAAGTATCTCACGAACTAATGGATTTAAAAGAATTTGCTTAGTAACATTCGATTCAGCATGAAAAAATACACTTAAATATGATATCAGTTGAAGAGCAACTTCAAAAGCCGATTTTTAAGGAATTTTTTAAAAGTTCGTTCTTTTTTTTATCCCCCTTA
This sequence comes from Maratus speculifer, assembly GCA_964019185.1. Classification (NCBI taxonomy): domain Eukaryota; kingdom Metazoa; phylum Arthropoda; class Arachnida; order Araneae; family Salticidae; genus Maratus; species Maratus speculifer. The sequence goes on along the minus strand of OZ025302.1, from coordinate 181,341,206 downwards.
GGGGTGGAATTTTCGAAAATCCCTTCTTAGCGGCACTCGATGTTATAAGTAGTATTTTTACCCCAATTTTCAAGATTTTAGGTTCGGGAGATTTTTTTGTGTTGTGATTAATACGAAATCCAGACTTTCTTTTATATATATAGATAAAAGAGAAATGGAGAGAAAAACTAATAACTAATAATTTCCAATAATTTTAGTTATCAGTTACTTTTAAATTATTTAAATTATTTAAATTTTACTTTACTACCTTTATTTGAATCTTACTTAATTATATAAATTAATTTTTTAATGTAACAAAGATGCATAATTTATTTCACTTATTTTTTATAAATAACTGTTTAAGAGCATGTTGCATAAAAAATATACATATATTATTCTTATGTTTGGTCTTAAGAAGGTAGTAAAAGGTTTTTTTAATAAATTTTAAATAATTTTTTTTCATTTTTCAGAAATTTTATCATGCGATTTTGTTTACAAATGTTATGGTTAGGTTAACCTTTAACAAAAAATTAACTGAATAAAATAAGAATTATTTCAAAATATTTCTCTGATCCCCTTAAGTTAATATCTCTGAAAAAAAGATGATGCATAATTCTGAACAAAATTTTTTCCTCTCTTTTACAATAGGATACTGAAGCCGAATCACTTGAAGATTTAAAAACTGCTTTGCACCACAAAAGAACCCAGCCGTTGACCAAAAAAGAACTGCTTGCTTTTAATTACATAAGCTGGCCAATATGGCGAACAAAACGACCTTTTTTGCGTGTCAAGTTTGAAACGGATGAACTTCTAGATCCTGAAACTCCGGAGAAACAGTCGCCAGATGAACAAGATGAATCGGAGAATAGTATAAAACCTGACACTACTGAGACTGCGCTGGAAAAACCTGTACATGTTGATGAACCTAGTACAGTAGAAGTACATGAAGTAAAACCCGGGCCTTCCGAGCAATTGGAAAAAGAGACTATGCAGGAAATATTGAAACTTCAACCGTCAACTTCAGTGGCACGTTTGGAAAAACTCACAAAAGCCTTCTGCGACCTTTCTAAGTTAGAAAATTTGCAAAAGCACTAAAAAAATTGTCCGTTGATACATGAAAAAACTGATTATACGAAAAGCAAGTGCAAAATACTTGAAGCTGAAGTAGGTAAATGATATCAAGAGTTGCATACTATTGAACTCGTGAATAACCTGAATGTTTTGCAATTTTCTCGATGTTAACTTATTTTTTCCAGCTTCAAGTGCTTTCTTTTTAACAAGTAAAATTAACAAATACATTTTGTACAACAGAATTAAAATATTTGTTTTAACAATGAATTGATCATTTGAGAAATAAAATATTTACTCTATTGATTTGTATTCTTTGACAAAAGGTTAGGAAAGTTTTTAGTTAGTTGTAAAAGAAATATTGTAATAAGTGCTTATGAAATTTCTGTAACCGAGAACCAGACTACGAGGGCTGTATAAAAAAGTACCTGGTCTTGACGAGAGAAACAATTTTATGTCAAATGTACTTTATTGTTCAACATAATCTCCTTTTAGTTAATTTCACTCAGTCCAGCGTTTTTCTGTTTTTTTCTTATCCCCTCTAATAAATAAGATTTCTCTAATCTTCATAATAGGCGTTTGTTTCAGCAATAGTTTCATCGTTAAAGCCAATTTTTTTCCACTGAGCATTTTTTTTCAAATTTGAATCACAAGATAATCGCCAAAGACTAAATTTTGCTAATACAGAGGATGCAGTAACAGTTCATATCCTAATTCATAGAAATTTGCCATGGCGATGGCATAAATATACAGGTCTTGATAAAAGATAATTTTTTTTCTTCGCCATATTCGTACGTTTTTCTTTTACAAAATCATTGAAACGATCCAGTAAGTTGACATAATCTCAATTGATAGTTTTGCCTTTTTTAAGGTTATTGACGATGAAGGAATCCCAAAACACTGTAGCTATGAATTTGTTTGCAGATAGAGCCGTCTTAGCCTTTTTTTGCGCAAGTTGGCCACGAAAATTCCACTGTTTGAACTGTTCTTTAGTTTCTGGCATACTGCGATGAATCCATGTTATGAATAGACACCAAAAATAGGTTGGATTTCAATTTAACTTCTCCAAACATTCTTTTGAAATCGACACACGTGTGTGTTTGATGTCAATAGGGAGCATTCGCGGCAGACATTTTTGCGGAAAGTTTTTCTATATCGAAGGAGTTAAAATATTTTACACCCAATTGAAACGGCCTTAGTCTCAGCAATCTCAGGCGCTTTTATTCTCCGATCGTTTATCAAAATATTGTGGATAATATTATGGATAATATGAAAACACAATATTGTTTTTTCAATCGGTTGTGATGTCGTAACCTCAATTGAACGACCTGGACGTTCTTCAATAAAAATGCTTGTAGGACTGAGTTTGAATTCAGCCGTCCAACATTTTGTGGTTGATAACGAAGATGCAGAGTCCCCATAAACTTTTTCCAATTTCCCTTTAATCTCAAACTGCTTTCATTTTCAAAAACAGGTTTTTCATTGGGGATGGAGGATTCCAGGTTTCAATGATATGACGGTGTATCTGCCTTCGGTCGTACTTGTTCCGACCCGAATTATTGAGTGGGTGCCTCTCTCGCAGGGATCGGACTTCTCTATTGACTTTTACGAAGCGGTAGATGGCTGCCGACCGTTCCTAACCTGCGATGGTCAGTATTGGCCACGAGCCGATACCAATAGTTTTAATAGTTTTACTCAATATTAAATTTTTTCCATTGTTGAAATAACACTAAATAATCACTAAAGTTGCTTTATTCAAATGGCTTCTATTCACTAAATCACTTAATGACTTACAAATTGCAATGTTTGATGCGAAATCGAACCTTTACGAAATAAACAACTTCTAATTCAAGTAGCCCCTCCTCTGGCCAACGCCAGGTACTTATATTTTCTACTAATATTTTCAGAAGAAAAAAAAAATTGCCTCCCGTCTTTTCTATCTGTAAATGCTCTATCTCCCGAACAAATTGAAATACAGTTGAAATTTGGTGTATATTTAGTACGTAACTAGCAGGCTATGCCCGCTGCGCTGGTCCATTTTTCCAATCAAATCTTGACTCAAACAAAATGGTAATTTAAAATTTCTTTTTTAAAGCAGTGTAGACCATCATCTGGAATGTCCTTCCGCAATGCTGAAAACGAAGCCAGTGCTAATGTCATTGCGATATTTCACTATTGTATGCCTTGCACAAAATTTGGGTAATTAAGTACCATCCCTCTTATTTGATCATTTATAGTAGAGTTTGATATGAAAATGAGACCATTGTGACAGCAGGAATCAAAATGTTCGCTACTCATCACATTTTGTTAGAAAGCATTGCAATGATTATCAAACTCTATTAATTTTCAAATAGTACATTATCATTTGTTAGTTCTTAAACTCTTGAATCTGAACTTGCACTATGTGCAGATCTGGTAGCCTAAATACAATCTCATTACATGTTGCATTACATTTTTTAATAATCGTCCTCTTCTGGCAACTCTACTACAGTTTTCTATCTACCTTGGTCTTTTCCAGCAAAGTACATAGCAAAAAAATGTAAAAAAGAGTGTTTAACTTATATATTTATTAGAACAATGAAGCGTAAAAGGTGTGTTTTAAAGCTGAATTATTTGAATAAAATTAAAATTACACCAGTTTCACTGCCTCTTCATTTTTTGAACCAGTTGCAGGGCTGCCACAGGCGACTATTTTTATATTCCGTTCGCACAACTATTTGTCTAATATAAATTTCAAAATAAATTTTTCTTGCAAATGTTGTCTAAGTGTATGTTAAGGATTTCTGTTTAAAGAAAGTGGTGCCAGTTAGAGTTAAAAAATAGTCGCCTGTGGCAGCCCTGCAGTTGCAAACATGTAGCTGTTAAATCGGGAATAATATTGATGCTAAATTTTGTAGAAAAATAAACCTTCAGCTTGTAATCAATTCCATTATGATTTTTGGCGTTAAACATTAGTATTGCTTATAACGATTTGTTACAAATGTATCAATCAGACTCGGATCTAGAAATCTCCTTAATACATAAACAAAACGGCAAAGATGTCATATGCGCCGAGTTTTGCGCGATAATTTTTTATGCTAATTTGGCGGAAACATTGTTTTCGAATACCAGTTACATGTGTATATTTAAATTATTTTCTATTATTTAAATAGTAATAAAAATTTATGAAAAAAGTTTAATTAATAAGTATATAACAAAACAATTTATATAATTTATAAAGTAAATAAACATTTTATTTATAAATAAATATTAATAGTCGAGTTAATATATCTCAGACAAAATAATGCGAATTTAAAGTCTTTTAGTTACCTCGGTGATATATAATATCTGTGCCAATAAAACTTTCAATAATATAGTAAGTAATGCTATTTGGCGGTGCTCAATTATTGAAGATTAGTCCAATATCATTTTAAATATTATCTAACACAGGAAAAATATGAAGAAAATTGAAGAAGAAATGGCTAATTAAAACAGACTTGTAAAATATTTTGGCACAAATGCCTTATGTGCATCACATTTGTGCATTTTTTTTTTCATTTTTTACGCCAATTTGGCGAAAACTTCGTTTTAAAATATCAGTTACATATATATTTTTTAATTGTTTTCTATTATTTTAAAAAGGAAATAAAAATAAATAAAAAAAAATAATTGTAATTTAAGAAATTACCCCAACCATTTGAAAAATGTTTCACTCGATACATTCATCTATCATTTTAAGCTAAATACCAGTTGTTTTATTGTGTATTATCCGTGCCACTGCTATAAATGACTTTATACATGCTGCAATTTGAAGGTACGGTTCGTTTAAGTTATATCACTCTATTGTCGCCAAGCATAAAAGTTGGCGACGAAAGAAACATTTCAAACTATTTAACATTGTTGGTGCAAAAGTAATCATTATTAAAATACAGCTTTGGCATATACTGTTATACTTGTAAGACTTTGGCATATATTGTTTGATTTTACAGAGCAGAATTTTGGTGATGGAGGTTTTAAACCAAAATCGATCGCAGCACATGCATCTGTGAATGGGTCCATCAGACATCGAATCAAAAAAGTTTTTTCCCAGTTTTTCCCAAGCCGATTGCTTTTTAGTTTTCTTTTTAGGTGGTGGAAAATCAAGAGTAATAGCTATAACATTTTCCGGCTTGTTAGAATCACTATTGGCACTCAAATTTTCCTGGTTAGAACCGACCGATAGTAAAACGCCATGGCTAGTGGATTGGTCGCCCTGGCGACATGATGTTTTACAATTAATCGGTTCGGCATTAAATTGCTTCCTTTTTCGTGATCGCCTTTCAACACGTAATTGGTTTTCAGCGGCTCAATAATCTTTTGATTTTATCATTTTCTGCATTGAAAGACGTTTTTGCGCCAAACCAAATACAGTATTACTCAGTTATCCCGTCGACCAATTTCGCCAAATGATACGAATCGCCAAACTAATAAGCAACTTATACATGTTGACTGTGTTTAATATCATTGAATGCGATATTCACGTTCATTCATTTCTTTGGCTTCGGCTTTTTCCGTATCTGTTAATTTCCGTCTACCCATTTTTAAATTTGTTAGTTTTCTCCTTTATTACAATGATTTTAACCATTTTAATTTACTATTCAAATAAAAATTCTTCTAAAAGTAAAGAATTTAATTTAAATTCAAATAAAAATTCTTCTAAAAATAAAGAATTTAATTCAAAAGTGGTAACATCATTCAAAAGTGGTAACATCATTCAAAAGTGGTAACATCATTCAAAAGTGGTAACATCATCGGGTCCATTCTCCCGAAAACAACAACCATTTTTCAAATGGTTAATAAATAATGTTTTGTTAATAATTATAAAATAAAACAATTTACATCATTTAAAAAAATAAATAAGAGTAAATAGTTTATTAATAAATATACAATAGCGGAGCTACCATATGAACATAAAATCGACGTTTTGTTGCAATTGCGCCAATATAGTGCATATATGACATCTGGGCCATTTTTTTTTTCAGCAGGCAATTTTTATTTCAAAATGTTGAATTTATCGATAGTAATAACGCGAACTTGCGTAAATTTCATTTAAATTGCATAGATTTCCTTGTTCAGTTTGTAAATTTTAAAACTAATTTTCCCTGGAAGAGAATTTTACAAAATGGCGCAAAAAAAAGTATGTTTGTTGATTACAATTTTCAAAATTGCGGTGAAAAACTTTTGAAAAAGAATGACATTATTTTACAATATAGTATATATGTGGGCAGAATTTCACACTAAAGCTAATTTTTAAATATTTGATTACAATTTTTAAAATATTAACTTATGTTTATTGAATTTACAATTGAATACAAAAATATACTCCAGAAATTATCTTCTTTTGGAAAAAACAACATTCTTGCGACCTAATGTTAGGCATATGCATTTTTGGCTTAATTCTTTGCCGACAAAAGTAAAAAAAATCTCAAAGCAACAAATATATAACTCACAATTACTTTTATAATTAGATCTGACTTTTTCTGGAGTAAGTTATATACTATCGAAATTTGATAAAAAAAAAAAAGAGAAAGAAAATACTAAAAAGGGAAATATCGTTCAAAATTCATTTGATCAAATTTTCAAGTTATTTTTTTTTTTATTCTAACGCAAGGATAAGTCGCCAAATGTTGCATCAAATGTAATATTTCACGTTAAGTTATTTTTTAAGCGTTACAAATATTTATTTTATTTTTTAAATAAATATTTTTTATGATATCATGCCTCCTTAAATGATTTTTCTTTATTATTATTATTATTATTATTATCAATAGTTATTTTCTGCTTTTATTTGCAAGATGTTTGTAATATTTCTAACAGATATATCATTTTTAATTTGTTTAGTAATAATAATTTTCGCCAAAAAATAACTACTGGCAACCCTTTCATCAAAAATAACCGAAAAATACGAAATTTACTACGGAAAATAAGCGTTATCCCTGTAAATTTGAATCATAAACCTTCGGAAAAATATTTCCTATCGAATGATACAATCGGCAAAAAAATCCATCGGGTAGTTTTTGAAAACACTTGTTTGGAAATTTCAGAACTTCTGCTTTATAATATACTAGCGGACCCGACAGACGTTGTCCTTCCTGGCACCGACACCAGAAAATCAAATAAATGTACTTAAATATAGTAATACGCACGATAAACACTACGTTTTTAATTTAATTTCTTATTACAATTATTTAAGGAAATTACTTTTCACTCTTCAGTATTTTTTGAAGTCGGTTCAATTTTTGATAGAAAAGTTTCTTTTTCTCTTTTTTGTTAAAAGTTAACGATTTTCTGAAGTCAGTTAATCAAAATTATAATACAGGATACATTACTGTAAAGCATACACGTTTGACAGGAGCAAGGTTCGAACACGCGATCTCCTTCTTCGAGAAGCAGCGTTTATATCTGGCACCTTAGACCGCTCGGGCATTCCGTCCGCACTCTATTCATCGAACTTATTCAACACTTTTAATTAGCGAAAAATCACTAACTATTAGTTTTTGCCTAGTTACTAAAAAAGTACTGAATCAATTTCGATGAAATGTGAATTTAAACCATTCTCGAATCCACTGGAATACACACGCTAAATTCCATTAAAATTGGTCCAGTCGTTTAGGAGGAGTTCAGTTACATACACACGCACAGGAGATTTTTATATATAAAGATAAGCATTGAAAATTTCAGATTTTTGCGCCGAAGACATCGTCAAATTAGGGAAATGTGAATTATCTCACGAATTACTGGATTTAAACGAATTTGCTTATTACCATTCGATTCAGAATGAGAAAATGTATTAAAATATGTTATCAGTTGAAAAATAACTATAAAAGCCGATTTTTAAGGAAATTTTTAAAAATTCGTTCTTTTTTCTACTCATCTTAGGGTGGAATTTTCGAAAATCATTTCTTAGCGGCACTCGATGTTATAAGAAGTATTTTTACCTAAATTTTCAAGATTTTTGGTTCGGTAGATTTTTTCGTGCTATGATTAATACGAAATCCTGACTTTCTTTAATATATATAGCACTTTTAATTAGCGAAAAATCACTAAATATTAGTTTTTGCCTAATTACTAAAAAAGTACTGAATCAATTTCGACGAAATGTGAATCTAAACCATTCTCGAATCTGCTGGAACGCACACACAAAATTTCATCAAAATCGGTCCAGTCGTTTAGGAGGAGTTCAATTACATACACACGCACAGAAGATTTTTATATATAAAGATGAGCATTGAAAATTTCAGGTTTTTGCGCCGAAGACATCGCCAAATTAAGAAAATGGGAATTATCTCACGAATTACTGGATTTAAACGAATTTGCTTATTACCATTCGATTCAGAATGAGAAAATGTATTAAAATATGTTATCAGTTGAAAAATAACTATAAAAGCCGATTTTTAAGGAAATTTTTAAAAATTCGTTCTTTTTTCTACTCATCTTAGGGTGGAATTTTCGAAAATCATTTCTTAGCGGCACTCGATGTTATAAGAAGTATTTTTACCTAAATTTTCAAGATTTTTGGTTCGGTAGATTTTTTCGTGCTATGATTAATACGAAATCCTGACTTTCTTTAATATATATAGCACTTTTAATTAGCGAAAAATCACTAAATATTAGTTTTTGCCTAATTACTAAAAAAGTACTGAATCAATTTCGACGAAATGTGAATCTAAACCATTCTCGAATCTGCTGGAACGCACACACAAAATTTCATCAAAATCGGTCCAGTCGTTTAGGAGGAGTTCAATTACATACACACGCACAGAAGATTTTTATATATAAAGATATGATGATAATGAGAGGGAACCTATTGAATGTCAGTAATTTCGATTATCCGGATCTTTTGATGCTCTAAATATTTGTTCAGATGAAAGGTTATAAAATTTTCGAAACTGTTTATTTGAAAGAATGAAAAATAAAAGACAAAAACATAAAGAAAGAAGTCAATCGGATAATTAGTTGCCGTGAAACTGGTCATCATATTTTCCACACTCTTCGACTTTTCATGACAATGTATTTCTTTAGAATTTCAATTCAAAGACATATTTTAATTGGAAATGAGGCGCTCGATCCAACACAGTAAACGGTTAGTTAATATGCCAATCATTTTTGGAGTTATACGGATGTTTCTGTTAAGAAATTCGGATAAACTTAATTATCCTGTTAAAAAAAAAAAAAATCGCCAAATTATAAGATTAAATGCCAATAATAGATTATCGTAAATGTCACATTCACTAGATATTACACGCGTTATACGTGTTTATTACGTTATCAAGTGGATTTTTAAATCATCGCTTTATTTGTATTTTTATTAATCTTTTAACAATTTGTTTGTTCTTTCGTTATTTAAAATTTATGGCCTATTTGTATAATTTACGAGTAGTTAGGTTATTTATATAATTTTTCGAAATTGTTCGACGGGATAATCAAGCACTATCCGTAATTCAGCAATAGAGTATTATTCATCGTCCTCTCTCACTCTCTCTGTATGTATATATATAATCATTTTTAGGATTTTCCTGATTTCTAATCAGAAATTAATTGTAATTGTTATGTCTACTTGGTATTACCCTTGAGAAAGAACAAAGTACTCCAATTTCCAATAATATTCATTAATGTTCCAATATTCCTAACTCTTCTTGTTTATTTTCAGTTTGTTATACATTCTATATTCATTGTAGATGTTGAATACTAGTATTGTATAATGGTTTTATACGTAGGTTGATTCAAAAAAAAAGTTTACAAGCAGAAGCATTTGAAACGTAATAATTGTGGAGCGAATATTTCCACCCAGGGTGGTTGATAGATGGCGCTAGTTGTCCTACAGCGGTTCTATTAGTAAGTAGCGTCAGTATGCAGACACTTAAGGCTACAGTGGACTCTCAAAACTAATTTTTTTAATTTTCAATGAATTTTTTAAAAAAATTCTGGAAATAATCATAATATATATCTTATTTCACAATTTTTTTAAAAAAATATATTCAATAGTTTTTTAGATACAGATTTTTCTTTTTTTAAATTAACAAAAATGGCAATATTTCAAAATGCTCAATGCAAAATTCTTTATGCCCAATTTTTCTGATTTTTTGTTTAAAATGCTCTCTATGTATGTATTAACAAATGTTACTAAGCATTTTTAGCATATATTACTTGTAAAACATTTAAAAAATGATTTTAACTTAATTCTTTTGTATTTTCCGTTAAAAAATCATTAAAAATTTCATATAACTGAAATTTAAAAAATTACATGCGTCTAAAAAAATTATTTCTAGTAACATTTGTTAACACATACATAAAGAGCATTTTAAACAAAAAATCAGAAAAATTAGGTATAAAGAATTTCGCATGGAACATTTGGAAATCATGAAAACGACGAAAATATTCATTCTGAGAAAAACAGGTTTTAGTAACTACAGTGGTTATAATTGCTTAATATTTTCCTCCTGACACAATTTCAGCTATTAAGGGATATAATATCATTTCTAGCTTATATGTAAGTGTTTTATGTTTTTATGGTAAATTCACATAAAATATGTGGCTTCGACAGTGCAAAGGACGCAATGCAAAGGACGTGAAATATCTGAATTTTAAAAAATCTTCTCAAAAGTAGCCTTTTGTATTTTCTAATGAATTTTTTTTCAAATTTTATTAGAAATATTCATGGTAAAGATACCTCTGATTGTAAAAATTTTTGTTAAATATTTTTAATATTTTAAATATATTTTTTAATTTACGCTAAAAAGATTGGGGACAAAAAGCAATTCCTCTAAATACATTATAAACAAACGCTTAAAGAAACAGTTAAAAGTTACAGTTAAAGTATTGTTTTGCGAAATCGCAAAATTAATAATTTCTGTGCAAAATAACATTTTGTATGGTAAAACTAAAAACTAGGCTAAATTTTACGGATGTGAATCGGCAAAAAAGTGAACAAAGGGGCGTGGCACAATCAGCTGATTGGACAAAAATGCTTCTAATTCCAGTGAAAATAGTTGAAATTAGAAAATTCTTTTTGTGTTCAATAGCAGGGAGTTCATATAATGTTATTATGCTAAAAATGAAAATTCGACAATTTAATGATTTTCTGCGATTTTGAAAGTCCACTGTAGCCTTAAGAGCGACAGTAATGGCACTACGTCTAGAAAAGTGGTCTCGCATAGAGGTGCGAGCCGTAATTCGATTCTTATGGGCCAAGAATGTGGCCGCATCCCAAATTCAGTCATTCTTCTGCATGACAATGCCACGCCCCATACAGCTCGCCAGACTCAGGAATTGCTGCAAAGGTTCAAGTGGGAGGTCTGGCATCCCCCCCCCCCATACAGCCCCGATTTGGTTCCAAGTGACTATTTCCTTTTTCTGGCGTTGAAGCGAAACTTATCCAGAACACTGTTCACCTCAGACGATGCAGTGAAAACAGCTGCCGAGAAATGGCTCAATGAGCAGGGCCCTGATTACTACCAAGACGGGATAAATAAGTTGGTCGAACGTTCTGACAAATGCCTAAACAGGTTTGGCGACTATGTGGAAAAGTAAAGCCCAGATGCGTCTCTTGATTGCCGTTTGTATCTTGTTTCTATTGTTAATAAATACTTTTGTCTTGTAAACTTTTTTTGGATCACCCCTCGTACACACACATATATACACTGATGGAAAAAAAAAATCCCAACACCAAGAAAGACTTGTGTTAGCCAAACGAAATTTTGTAGGCGTGTTTATACATCTGAAAGATGACATTGATTCAAATTTCGGGCTTCGCGCATAAGTGTGGCGCTAGTAGCGCCACTCACAACTTTAAAGTCAGGTTTGCTTTAAACGAGTGCTGTAAAGTTCGTGAGCATTTTTTCGCTTCAAAATTTGACGAATTGAGTTGAGGTTGATCATGCATGCCTTTAAGAAGATGAAGAAGCCATTATCATCAGCTCCCCGAATTGGAAAGAGGTCGTAAATTAGGGCTACGAGAAAGTGGATTTTCTTTCAGCGATTTTCCAGAAAGACTTGGACAGAATGTATCCACTGTGCATGATTGTAGGGAGAAATGGTCAAAGGATAGTATTGCCTCAAGAAGACCAGGTTCCGGGTGACCACGTGGCAGTGCTGAGAGGGAAGACCGTCGTATTCGGCGTACGCCTGTGGATCATCGTATTGTGCCTGCGACAAAAATTTGAGCCGTAGTTGGTACCACAATGACACAACGATCTGTTAGAAATCGGTTCCTTCAAGGACAGCTCGATGCAAGGCATGCATTCCACTGAATCTAAGCCATTGCCGTTTGCGACACCAATGATGTCAAGCCAGAGCTCGCTGGAGGATAGAGTGGAGATCTGTTGTGTTTCCTGATGAAAGCATGTTCTACCTTCGTGCCAGTGATGGCCGTGTGCTGGTCAGAAGGAGCGCGGGGGAACGTTTGCAATCAAACTGTCTGCGGCTTAAAAACACTGGATCTACAATCTGGAGTCATGGTCTAAGAAGCAATTTTCTATGACACCAGAAGCACTCTCGGGCTTATCCCAAGCACATTGACTGCAAATTTGTAAGTCAGTCCGGTAATTCAACCTGTAGTGCTGCCATTCAAGAAAAGCATACAAGGGGCGTTTTTCAACATGATAACGCGCGCCCTCATGCCGCTACTGTAACGCAACGTGCTCTACAGAGTGTCGATCTGTTACCTTGACGAGTGAGATCACCAGATCCGTCTTCCATTGAGCACGTATTGGCTATCATTGGATGAGAACTCCGGTGTCATCCCTAGCCAGCACTGACCATCATAGTATTGACACAGCAAGTACAACAAGCATGGAACTCCATACGACAAAGTGACATTCGGCACCTGTATGACACAATGCATGCACGTGTGCAAGTATGCATTCAAAATTCTGGAGGTTATAGCGACTTTTAATGTAACAGCATTTCACATTTGAAATGCATTTTATTGACCTTAAATTAACCTATGATCTCGAAAATCTAATCAATTAAACATTTTAACTAGACAAATGCACTGTCCAAATTTCATTACTCTACAATAAGTTTTTCTTGGTGTTGGGATTTTTTTTTTCCGCCAGTGTATATACATACATATATATATACATGCACACATACTCTAGAACTAAAACATTATGGCTACTCCCACAATTTGCAACGAACTCGTCGAAATGTTGTGGTTCTGTATATGATTAACCGTCGGGAATGGTATTTAACACTAAAACGCCGGACAGGTGTCAATTCAACACTGATCAGTGGACTAATTGACGATTCGAAACAGAAAAATCTTTAAGAAATAAGTTATACACTCATTGCAAGGAAAGAGGCTAACAAATAAACTAAATAATTTAAAATATTTTTTCTGGTTTTAAGTATTTTTTTATAAAACTTATGTAAAATTTCCCGGCGTTTTAGTGTTAAATGCTGCTAAAGAATCTCGGGAATCATTTTTGCGCTTACATCTGCTTGTGAGGGTAAAGGCTGCTGATCTAAGGTATTTTGATAGAGGGCAGAATTTAGTCACCCGACGACTCAAAAAACCAATTTCGAAACTGCGCATCTCATGGGTTTTCGAGACATATCGTTATTAGTACTTGCACAAAGTGGATGAGTGACGGTGAAACCATCTGTAGAAGCCATCGCGTTGGACGCCCAGGCGTTATCAAACAGGAAAGACGTCGGAGATTCCCAGTCTTGGTAAAGCAAAACCGGTAACAGAGACTGGCTCAATTTACATAGGTCGAAGTGTAAATTGAGCAAACTTTTTGAGCAAACAGTTTAGCTGACACTGTTGAATGTGAAACTGTGGGGCTAAAGTCCCATTCATGTGCCCCTATTGACCAAGCTTCATCGCCAGATTTTCCTACACTAGGCAAAGGAACATCATGATTGGAAAATGGAACATAGGAAGAGAGTTGTCTCGTCGGATGAAACGCGCTTCATCCTTCAACATTTCGCTGGTCGGGTTTCGGCACGCCATCTTCTATGCGAACAGTTATTCCTTCTTATACAACACATTACATACATAGGCCACACATTACATACATAGGCCAGGTTATACATAGGCCAGTTGTGGCAATATTAAGCTTTAGGATACTTTCTCATGGGCGTCCCTAAGACCTGTGGCTGTTGTAAAGCAGACCAATGAACGCCACGGACTATCTGAACATCATTGCGGATCATTTGCACCATTACATGATATTTGTCTTCCGAAATGGAAATGGCTTCATTGTGCAATACAACGTTCCATGTCACATGACTCGAATTGTGTTAGATTGGTTCCATAAACATAATACTGAATTCCAGTTAACATCCTGGTCACCTAAGTGGTTGGATCTTAATCAGACAGAGCATATTTCGGGTGTCATTCAATGGCAACCCAGAGCTCTAAATCAATCATTTTAAAATATCCTGGATATGCATGACCGTTGCTTGAACAACTAATGTAATTTATCTCTGGTAATCAACCAAGAACTTGTGACATCCATTCCAAGGTAGTTTGCAGCTGTTTTGTTGGTCAAATGTGGGCCATCATGTTATTAGTTTGGTATATACAGGGTGATTCATAAAAGATGGGCAGAACTTTAAGGGGTTATAGTACACTTAAAGACAAATGATATTAAATAGGAGACTAAGGGTCCCAGACGTATTCCCAAGGAGATAGGGGGCATTAAAGTTTAGGGTCCGAAATTTCAAATGATTATAAAAAATGGAAAAATTGGTCGATTCGTTTGCGGTTTTTGCAAAATTTCTTTATGCCAGTATTTTCTTGAAATAAAATTTTAAAGTTCAATTTCAAAAAATGCCGATAGGGGGCGCTTTAGACTTTGGAGTAACAAACAACTATTTTTTAACGTTATTTTTTGTATTTCTTTAAATGATTTCGAAAGCTTAGACTTAAACTTAAATTTTGATCTAACAATCTGAGTCCTAACGAGTAGTTAAGTAGCGTAAACTGAAATTTGAAATTTGAAACCCTTCTCCCCCCAGAACAAAAATCAGTTATTCCCGATCTTTGTGTCGTAGATTAGGCTCTAACTATTGCCGCGTTTTGCTAAAATTATTCTTTATGTCAGTATTTTCTTGAAAATAAATTTTAAAGAAAGTTTTAAAAAATTCCGATAGAGGGCGCTTTAGACTTTGGAGTAACGAACAACTATTTTATACCGTTATTTTTTGTGTCTCATTAAATGCTTTCTAAAGCTTAGACTTAAATTTTCAGCTCAAAATCTGATTCGCTGAGCGTGGTTCAGTAGCGAGGGGAGGGGGTTCAAATTTCAACTTCTGAACATAGTTCAGTTTGCACTACTTAACCATGCCCAACGATTCTGTGCTGTGATACGAGGCAAAAATACAACTTTCGTCAAGGACTGCATAGTCGGAATTCACTCATAAAGGCACTGGCACAGTTGGAAACGTCGCTCATGCAAACGTTAAAGCTCCATTCCTGACGCTAGTCACCGGGTGAAGAAGGAGACAGAAAGTATGCAAATGTCAAATGGGAAAGAAGAAGAACACGTATGCAAAATTTCGACACGATTCAGGCATAAAAACCACTGAACGGTGAGTCAAGTGTAAGTCGCTGTAGTAATGAATCGGAAGATGGTGCCCTTCACGAATAAGGAAAAGGCTGAGATGCATTTAATTTACGGAGCGGCAGATGGAAATGGTGCAGAGGCACAACGAATGTACGGAGAGCGATTTCCCAACAGGCGGTTGCCTAACCGCAAAACTTTCGAGCGCTTGCACAGACAGTTGTGTGAGACGGGATCATTTCTCGCTTCCCGGTCGAATGCAGGTCGTGCAAAAAAGGACGAATCAGTAGTTGTTGCAGAAGCCATTCTGGATGTAGTAGCGGCGCAGCCAAGTACAAGTACACGAACAGTGGCTAGGCAGGTGGTTACCTCACAGTCCATGACTTGGAGGGTACTGAAGGATGAACATTTGCTCCCGTTTCATGTGCAACGAGTCCAGAAACTGTCTCCAGGGGATTATCCAAATCGTATTGAATTCGCCCGCTGGTTTCTGCAGCAGAACGCGCTAAATCCACATTTTGGACGAACTGTGCTTTTCACCGATGAATGTACCTTCACACGTGAAGGTACATTTAACACACACACTGCACATGTATGGGCGGATGTCAATCCACATGCTACGTATCCACATGCTCATCAGAGGCGCTTTTCCATCAATGTTTGGGCAGGAATCCTCGGAGACCACCTAATCGGACCGTACCTTCTTCCTGAACGCCTCAACGGTAAAACATACCTCACATTTCTGCAACATGTGCTGCCAGACCTGTTAAACGTTGTTCCTCCACGCATCCGGCGGGTCATGTGGTTCCAGCACGATGGAGCGCCAGCCCATTACGTACGAGACGTCCGCAACTATCTGGACATCACATTTCCGAACAGATAGATTGGTCGAGGTGGTCCTGTTGCTTGGCCTGCTCGCTCGCCAGATCTTTCACCCCTCGATTTCTTTTTTTGGGGACAATTGAAAGCTCTTATGTATGAGACACCCATTGAATCCCCCGAGGAACTGGTCGCCAGACTTTCCGCCGCTGTAGGGGAAGTGCTCGAAAAGCCTGATGTTTTCGCGAATGTTCGCCGTTCCATTCTTCGCCGTTGTTCTGCGTGCATAACCTCTGGTGGTCACAATTTTGAACATTTATTGTAATTACATGTTAATAAATATGCTTTGGTAACATAATCCTAATTTGTGTCTTTTTACCTCGTATCACAGCACACAATGTGTGGACATGGTAAACTGAACTGTGCTCAAGAGTAGAAATTACAAACCCCTCTCCCCAGAAACTTAACCACGTCTAACGATTCAGATTTTGGGCTTAAAATTTAAGTCTAAGCTTTAGAAAGCATTTAATGAGACACAAAAAATAACGGTATAAAATAGTTGTTCGTTACTCCAAAGTCTAAAGTGCCCTCTATCGGAATTTTTTGAAACTTTTCTTTAAAATTTATTTTCAAGAAAATACTGACATAAAGAATAATTTTAGCAAAACGCGGCAGTAGTTAGAGCCTAATCTACGACAGAAAGATTGGGAATAACTGATTTTTGTTCTGGGGGGGAGAAGGGTTTCAAATTTCAAATTTCAGTTTACGCTACTTAACTACTCGTCTGGACTCAGATTTTTAAATCAAAATTTAAGTTTAAGTCTAAGCTTTCGAAATCATTTAAAGAAATACAAAAAATAACGTTAAAAAATAGTTGTTTGTTACTCCAAAGTCTAAAGCGCCCCCTATCGGCATTTTTTGAAATTGAACTTTAAAATTTTATTTCAAGAAAATACTGGCATAAAGAAAATTTTTTGCAAAAACCGCAAACGAATCGACCAATTTTTCCATTTTTTATAATCATTTGAAATTTCGGACCCTAAACTTTAATGCCCCCTATCTCCTTGGGAATACGTATGGGACCCTTAGTCTCCTATTTAATATTATTTGTCTTTAAGTGTACTATAACCCCTTAAAGTTCTGCCCATCTTTTATGAATCACCCTGTATATATATATCTTCTATAATAATAAAGAGAGAAGGATGTTTGTCTGCCAGCGCTGTTCTGAAGAGACTGCTGCACGTAGAGTTACAAAATTTGGAGGGAAGGTACTTTTTTACATGTAGTTTTGCACCTCGAAGCCCGATTTTCGATTTTTTGTTTAGATTTTTTTAATAATTTTTTTAGGCGATTTTTCGCGTTATTTTTGCGTTTTTATCCCATTAGTGAAAGGAATACGGTTTCATTCTTTTAACCCAATATAGCGATTTTTTTCTCTTTTTAGCAAAGTTTATTCGGAATTTGTACAGCGATTTTTGAATTTTTAATGAATTTGTCATGCGATTTTTGGTGTTTTTTCTCATTTTGCGTTTTTTTTTTTTTTTTTTTTTTTTTTTGGAAGATTGATAAAAAGAAAACCGTTTCAAACTTTTAGCCCTAAATTTTGTGTTTGTTACGAATTTTAGATTTTATTGATTTTTAATGCGATTTTCAATGTGATTTTTAACGCTTTTTCAAGATTTTTTGCGTTTAGCATCTATTTTTTTCATAGTTGTTCTATCAAAATCTTCAGCTGTTGAGAATGGAATAAGTAGTATTTTATGTGAAATTTACCTAAAATGTCAAAAATTTAGTTACCACTATTTTCGAATAGCAATTTCATAAAATATCTTAAATTCTTGCTTAAGATCGCTACCCTCTCGAGTAATATATCACCTGATAGGTTGTTTAACAGAGTATCGTTTTGATAAAGTTTTTGAAGAATAGAGTGCGCTACCTGGTGGTAGAAAATGGAACTAACAGAACGCGGTTTTGTTAAAATTTGGAAATATAACAATGTGCTTTGTTTTAAAATTTAAAATGGTTTGTAATACATGATAAAAAATTTAAAAAAAAAAGAATGGTGTGACACATTTCAGGGTGCGTGAGAGAAGGGGCGCGAAAAAAATTAGGAAATATAACATGGAGATCTGTTTTACACTTTAAGGTAGTTTATAACGCATGTTAAAATTTTTAAAGTACTGACGATGCTCTGGAGAGACCGCTGCACGAAGTTATGTATGAAGTTTTACACCTTGAAGGCTGATTTTTAAGATTTTTTAAATTTAATTCATATGCGATTTTTAGTGGGTTTCGAGGCGATTTTTCCACATTAGCGAAAAGGAAAGCGGTTTCATTCTTTCGACCTAAATTAGTGAATTTTGTTCTCTTTTCAATATTAATTATTTGGATTTCGTGCAACGATGTTTGGATTTTTCGTGAATTATTTAATGTAAATTTTGCCGCTATTATTCGACATTAGTAAAAGGAATTAGTAAAAGGCTTAAAACTTTTAACTAATTGTTGTGTTCTGTGTCGATTTTTTATTATCTATAAAGGATTTCCTTTTACTACGGGATTATCCTGTCGACCAATTTCGCCAAATTATATCAATCGTGAAACAAGCCAAATTATGCAAATAGATGTAATTTTTATGTTAAATAATGAAAGAAGAGATAATTTAGAAAAACATTAATACAAATACATATAAAAATAAGAAGTAAAAACCACTTGATGACGTAACAAACACATGTAACATGTTTAATGTCAAATGAATATGGAATTTACGATCCGCCATTATTGTAGTTTAATCTTATGGTTTGACCCAGATAGTTTCTTGGTCAACCGGATAATAAAATAGTTCAGATTTCCGATTAGAATGTTTTATCCGTTTGATGAAATTCTGATTACTGCGATTTAAAAAATAACTAGTGATATTTAGTGCATTTTTCAATGCGTTTTTAATGAACTTTTTAATGCGATTTAGTACTATTTTTTTCGATCCCCACCACAGTCGTGTTTTAACCCTTTAACGTTCATTGATTTCGCCACGAAACCACAAAATTTTAATTCCGATACGCAACACTACACCGGTATTTTTATTTAAAAATATCCCTTTTATTTTGTATTTGAAAAATCACGTTTTCTTATTTAGAAATATATTTGTTCTTAATTACCATTGTCAGTCATTTATTTCGACAGCTTAGCAATGACTTTTAGCCTAATATAGTAAATTTCACCATTTACCTTTTTTTAATTTTGTCGATTTTCAATGTGATTTTTGATATATTTTGTGTTCTGCGTCATTTTTTTGTAATTCAGGTAAAAAAGAATGGTTGCTACGTTTTACACGACTAGAATATTTTTTTATTCACGGGATGTATTTACATTTAGCGATTTTTAATGAATTTTTCAATTATTTTATATTGGTTTTTTGAATCTCACGGCTATTTTTTGAAATTTTGAAAAGGAAATTTATTTCAAACATTTACACTTCATTTACGAATTTTGAAATTTAGTGATTTTTTAATGCAATTTTTAGCAATGTTTTCATTATTTCTCACGCTTTGCGCCGATTTTTTCATTCGTATTTAAGAAATAATTCAGATTATACTATTTTACTCTATTAATGTAAATGTTGTCCCCCGCTATTTTTAAATATGAAACGATTTGTAATGAATTTTTTAATACAATTTTTGGATGTTTTCGAATCCACGGCTTTTTTTTTTTCACAATTGGAAAAGAAATTTTTAAATAATTTGTAGCTTAATGTATTAAATTTTGACATCAGTGATTCAGATTTTTTGTGTGTTTTCATAAAAGGTTCAGCAAGTTTTGTGTCGATATTTTTTAACTAATGAAAGAGTTCAGATTTCAATGTTTTGACCCATTATGGTAAATTATGTCCGCAGAAATTTAATATAAATGTTTACCTTACTATGGCAAATTTTGTCCGCATTTTTGAATTTTACTGATTTTTAATCTGTTTTATAGTGATTTTTCAAGTTCTGTGACAGTTGTTGACATCGGTAAAAGAATTTCGGTTTCTAACTTTTAGCATAAATAGTACAATTTGTTCTCCACGCTTTTATGAATTTTGCCAATTTGTATTGCTATATTCAATGTAATTTTTAGTTAGTTTGGGGGATTTTAGGTGTTCCGTGTTGACTTTTCCTTATTCATGAACGATTTCCGATTACAATATTTTCGACTGAATATTAAATTTGTACAGCCATGACTTTTAAATATTCAGCGATTTTTAATATAGTTTTCGATACGATTTTCAGCCATTTTTTTTAAGTTCCTAGGCGATTTTCTACCATTCAGAAACCAATTTTGATATCAAACATTTTGTTTAATATAGTTATGTTTCGAATGCAATGTTTTATCTCTTAATATGATTTTGGCGTTCCATGCCTACATTTTGTAATTTATGAATGATTTCGATCATAACTCCCCGCCCTGCCTTAATATTATTTTTTTAAGCATTGACTTCCAAATATTTCGCTACTTTTAATGCAATTTTCAATGTAATTTTTAGCCATTCTTCAAGTTCTGTGGCGATTTTTTTACATCCGGAAATCGATTTCGATTTCAAACTTTTTGGTTAATATGGTTAATTTCTTGATTACAATATTTTATATTATAATAGTGAATTTTTACCCTAGGGATTTTTTAATGTTTTACGACTTTGATTACAATTTTCAATGCAATTTTTGGGCTTTCTCAGTCTTTTTTTTTCTTTTTTTAACATTTTTCAAAAGAATTCGATTTTAAATTTCTAGACTAATAAGAGTTTGGTTCAAAACTTTTATCCTTTACGGTAATTGTTTTGCTCTCTTATTTTGATCTACAGCAATTTTTAATGCAATATGCTTATTTTTTCTTTGGAGAGTTTACGGCGATTTTTTTCAGATACGGAAAAGGAATTCGGTTTTAATTTCTTCGCTAATATGATAAATTTTCTCCTGTACGATTAAAGATTTTTATTGCGATTTTTTAGCAGTTTTTTTCGTTTTCAATGCTTTTTACATTATCAAAGTAATTAGATTCAAAACATTTATCCAAGTAGAGTAAATTTTGAGTTCCGTGTTTTTTGAAAATTTTGCCATTTTTAAAGCGATGTTTACGTTTCTTCGCGACCCGCTTCGATTTTTAGAGGTTCAATTTTTGGCCGAATTTATTAAATTCTGATCTCTTTTCTTCAAAGTTTATTCGAATTTTGAAACACAATTTTTGAATTTTGTTTTATATTTTTATGAGATTTTTAATGTTTTTTGCGATTTGTAAGATTTTTCCACGTTAGTAAAAATAATCCAGCTTCAATTTTCTAGCCCATCTCTTTTCAACGAAGTTTAGACGATATTCGTGCAGCATTTTTTAAGTTTTTCGAGGTTTTTATTATGATTTTTAAAGTTTTTTCGCAATTCTTGCTATTTTTCGATGAACCCGGGCAACGCCGGGCAGAACAGCTAGTATATATATAAAGTAGCGATTTGGAAATGGGCCATCGAAAATAAGCTTAGATTCCACGAAACCGCAGAAGGAGTTGCCATTAAGTGAGACCCGGTTCTGTCGCTAATTTGTCGTCCAAAAATTGCTTGTTAAATAGAAAAAGTATTGTTTATACGACACCATATAGTTTTCATTATTTGTCAAAAAACGTCGCAACACATTTGAGTCTCTCGGGGCACACAGGTTGGGAAACTCTGTTTTAGCCTAATGGAATGATGCAACATTCTGACTTTGACATATGTCGCATTCTAGCTTCAAAAGTGGCTTAGCTCAAAAAACTTCGTTTTTTCGGATTTTCGGATTTACGAAAAACTGTTTTCGGGCTGTGGAAGGGTCAATGGCCATCTTGCAAACATAACTGCTACCTAGTCGCTGGATTTACAAAGCACTATCTTGTATTTTATGTGATTGGTAGAAGCGCAAAAGCAAACTATAATGGAAGCCATACCTCATAAGACCCATTTTTTTTTAAAGCAAGAGTGTGATATATTAAAATGTTAAGATAAATTTTCAGTTCAATGCAAAATGGGCATAAATGCGCATGCATAAAATTAAATCCTGTTCAGTTTCAGATTAAAGCAGGGCGAGGTCCATAAAAATGCACAAGAAAATGCATATGGTGCATCAGGGCTGCATTACTTAGTACTAGCGGCCTTCGCCCGCTACGCTGGTCGGTTTATCTAAAGAAATCTTGAAGAAGTAGTTAGATAAGGTTCAGACATACATTAAAAAAAAAAAAAGCAAGTCGATCATTCAAAAAACGTTGGGAAATATCAAATATTTACTGTAATTTTTTAAGAAAAACAAAGTTTCGAAAAAAAAAATTAAATCGAAAAAAAAATTACACTGACATATTAATGCAAGGAAATTTTCCCAGAGAGAAAATTCGCCTTGAATACAATATTTCAAATTCTTTTAATTGCTTATAGGCGTTAATGCCAACATAGTGAAAAAAAATTCCATGCTGGGAATCGAACCCGGGCCATCAGTATGGCGCACTGACGTTCTACCGACTAAACCACATGGAACGACAGCCAGCTTGAAACTTTCTCATACTTAAGTAGACTGGCGAAAACATAACGATAGCGCGTTTTAAAATCGCACAGTGACATCTATTGGATTTTATATGTACTAAAAAACGTTATGTACTAAAAAACGTGAGCAGCGCACCTAATAGTTTCTTTTGTTTCTTTTCGTTACTTTTTTGTCTGTTGTCCGATTTTGATGAAACAAAGCCTATACACTGCCCGGGAGTGTGCATTCTTCATTAGTGAAAACCGCATAAAAATCCATTCAGTAGTTACGAAGATAACCTCGAACAAACAGACAGACAGACAGACAGACAGACAGACAAAAAATTCAAAAAAAATTTTTTTGTGTTTCATTGGTTTTCTTTTATCGCCCTGACTCCATTTTTGTCAATTATCTTCAATGTACAGACACACCGGGTCCTACTGTTTTATTATATGTATAGATTTTAATATATCAATATTGCATCAAGACGTTGAGTGCCAGGACACTGATTTTCCACGATACTGAACTTTTTGTTTAGGTCGCGTCAGTTAACAGAGACTGACAGTGTAGAATAGGATATAAAACTTAAAAAAATGCATGATTTTAAATAATTATTAATTAAATATAATCCTATAATTAAAAAAACTTAGTAAATTTTAAATAAAATTTCAGTAATTACTTAAAACAATACATATTTTTAAAATTTTTATATCATATTTTAGAATGTCAGTAGTCGGTGACTGACGCCGCACTCTACGTATTAAGAATCGTTGACTGTGCAAAACTGCTAACGTGTGAACAATGGATTATTAATAAATATACCCCCAAATTTGATGTCACGTTTACAAGTTGCAATTTTTCCCTAAATATATTTGTGAATGTTTAATAATCTGTAAATATGTGGGACAACAGTCTTTATTATCCCCCCCCCCAGTTTGAATTTTCTATGTTCAAAAGTTTACGAGTAAAATGGCTGTGATAGACAGACACAGGAGTAATCTTATAATGGTTCCGTTTTTAGCTCACAAGCTATCATAGCCTGAGAGCTTATGTGCCCATCCGATCTGTATGTACGTTCGTACGTGCGTAACGCGATAACTCATGATAAAAATATCGGATCCACTTGAAATTTTGTATATAGGTATATCTTGATAAGGCGCTTCCCTGATTAGTTTTTAGAGTTCTTTCGATATGTATAAGAGGGGGAACGGGGGGCTCATGCCCCTCCCCTTAATTGATATAAACGGGATTTTCATGCAGAATTAACAGTTTTCGTTCAAAATTTAGATATAGGATCATTCTGATGCGGCGATTCCGTGACTGTTATTAGGTGTTCATTGAATAAGCATCAACAGGGAGAACGAGGGGCTCATGCCCCTCCCCTTAATTGATATAAACGGGATTTTCATGCAGAATTAACAGTTTTCGTCAAAATTTAGCTATAGGATCATTCTGATGAGGCGATACCGTGGTTGTTATTAGGTGTTCATTGAATAAGTATAAACAGGGGGAACGGGGGGCACATGCCCCTCCCCTTAATTGATATAAACGGGATTTTCATGCAAAATTAACGGTTTTTTCAAAATTTAGATATAGGATCATTCTGATTAGGCGAGTCCGTGACTGTTATTAGGTGTTCATTGAATAAGTATAAACAGGGGGAACGGGGGTTCTAATGCCCCTCCCCTTAACTTGTATAAATGGATTTTTCAAGCAAAATTGTCAGATTTCGTTCAAATCTCTGAATAGTTTTGGAAGTTTAATGGTTAAGTATAAAAGAGGAGAATAACTCCTCTTAAATTATATAAATGCTAAATGGGTTTTTATTAAGAATTATCTCATTTGCTCTGAATTTTGGATATAGATTTTTTATATGATAAAGCATGTCCTTGATAGTTTAGGAGGTTCAATGATTAAGTATAAAAAAGGAGAAAGGGGAGAGCTGTTTCCCCTTTCTAATTTTTTTTCGAACGGAATTAACAAAAATACAAGGCTGTAATGTACAATTAATATGCGTAGCCTGTGAGCACAATGCCATCAGTTTAACTGGGCAATATTCTTTTTATTACTCTTTAAGTGCGAAGTTCTTAAAAAGCATTGATTTGGAGATAGCAGACTTGCCAAACCTTATATGAAATTCTCTCGATTGCCAAAATTTTACGATCGCTAACCGCCATTTTCTTGTAAAACTGTCACAATAAAAAAAATAACAAAATTGTAATTTAACAAATTACAACGACTTTTAAAAAATTATATTTTCAAAAAGATTCTAAATTTATATTAATAATAAACATCATTTTTAGGATTATTATAACGAGTCATATATCCCTAGACCAATGATAAAAAACAGTAATTTATAGAAAGACAACTTTAACAGTTTAAAATATGCATTTCTGAACGTCTCATATTACGCACGACATGTATTAAACATTAATATTCCTGGACCCATCACAAACAAATTTTAAGTGAAATTTCAGTTTTAGAATTTTCAGAATTACAAAATTTTAAACTTCTAAACATCGCACGTTTTAAATTTTTACACCGCTGCGTTGAGAAAAAAAATGCACTTTTTAATGATATTTGTTTGAAATCTGTATCACAATTTGATTTTAAATTATTAATTTTTAAAAGTTTTTATTATTTTTTTTGACATTGTGGCAACAGAAGTATTCTGTTTTTGGACATTAAACTTGGACCAATCAGAAAAGGAATAAAATAAAAAACAGAAATATTCTATTTTTGGACATTAAACTTGGACCAATCAGGAAACGAATAAAATAAAATAAGTTGCGGAATTCAACCAATTAGAAGATTCAGATATACTTCAGGTTTCCCAATTCTGTACCGAGAACAACAATTATTTTCCAAATAGTTAATAAATATTCAACATTTTTATTTAAAAAAAAGTGAGACAAAATAACCAAGAAAACTGTATTTCTTCAAAACAATTTTGGAAGTGGTTCTTCATAAGCATACTAAACAAAAAACTTAACTATACTATTTAAAAGATAAAACTTTGATATTGTCAAAGTTACTGAGGGATTTTAAACATGGTTTTGTAATCTCTAAATATATCCATCTTTGTCTCGCACTGCCTCAAGTACGCAGCTCTCAATTCATGGTACGAAGTGGTTCTTCATAAGCATAATAAACATAAAACTTAACTATATTGTTAAAAACTAAAACTTTGGTATTGTCAAAGTTACTAAGGGATTTTAAACATGGTTTTGTAATCTCTAAATATATCCATTTTCGCCTCGCACTGCCTCAAGTACGCAGCTCTCAATTCATGGTACTCAAGAGATTCCTGAAACGGGAGTGTGCTGGATAACATGACATCCTTGCTGGTATGTCGCAGAAAAACACCACCATCGTCATCATTATTGTAATACAAAAGCTCAGGGTATTTCTCGGGATTTTTGAGAGTAGGACTGTAGTAAATTTTACTACCGCTAACTATAAGTTCAGACGTCTGTCTTTGTTTACGCTTGCTACCTGGCTTTCTTCCTCTTTTCTTTTTGACAGGAACTACACTAACTTGCTCGGGGACGTTCGGAATAGCTTTTGGGGGAATATTTTCTTTGTTTTCGTCGGATGTGTGCTCAGCCTTTTCCTCTTTAACATCGATATGCTGTGAAAGTCGAACGACTATTCTGCCATCTGACTTTCTTTTAGAAGGCGGATTACCTTCATCTGCTTTATGCCAAAATAGAATTTTTGATTTAGTTGAGTTGTAGTTTTCTCCTTTATCACTTGAAATATCTTCGGTAAAATCCTGTTAAAGACATGAGTAAAAAATAAAAACACAGATATTTAAATAATTTCAAACGGTTCAAAATATTATAAATCATAATCACATACAAAAATATATACTAATTTTGATATCGCCTTCTGCCTCGTCATGAGGCAGGATGTATACACAGACAGTCTTACCTTATGGGAGTTTGACCACATGACGCTAAATTTGCAAACAAGGCAAAATAAATATGAAAATTTGACTTTTCTAATTTTTATTTAATCGAAGAAAGTCCTAAAATGAAATTTTGCTCTACCTTGGGAATTTCACTGACATTTTCTCTATCCCACCAAAGTCCCTATAACAAAGAAGTATTGTATAAATATACATGCATCTATTTGCATGCATGTATCTAACATTTATCCATCTTGCAGGCTCACATATCAGGTGATCTAAAAATTAATAATTCATAAACGAATAAAGATAGAAAGACACAAGTGAAAAATAAGTCTTTTTTTATGACAAAAGTAAAAAAAAAAGGAAAAAAATGCTTGAAAATAAATACAAATTATTAAATAAAAACAGTGCTTGAAACTGTCATCATTTCCAACATTGAAACAGTCATCATTTCCAACACTGAAACATGCCACCCTCCATTATGCGCCTGCCATACTACAAAAAATGTTGCTTAATGAAAGTGGACGATATTTAGTCCGGGAGCCGACCGTCGATTTACCTATGTATCGAGTAAAAGGACCGGACATACATCAAAATGTAGGTCTTAATGTGCACATTAAGAATATCACTGTCTGCCAGGTCCTATCCTGCCGGAACGCAAGGCAGCCGCACTTTTATGACGTCAATTTTGAGTGTTTACCTATGTATCGAGTACAAAGACCAGACAAACATAAAAACGTAGGTCTCAATGTGCACATTAAGAATATAACTGGCTGCCATATACATCAAATTGTAGGTTTCAATGTGCACATTAAGAATATCACTCGCTGCCAGGTCCTATCCTGCCAGAACCCGGTGGCAGCCGCACTTTTATGACGTCAATTTTGTGTGCTTACCTATGTATCGAGTAATATTACCAGACATACATCAAAATGTAGGTTTCAGTGTGCACATTAAGAATATCACTGGCTGCCACAAACATCAAAATGTAGGTTTCAATGCGCACATTAAGAATATCACTCGTTGCCAGGTTCTATCCTGCCGGAACCCGGCGGCAGCCACACTTTTATGACGTCAATTTTGAGTGTTTGCCTATGTATCGAGTACAAGGACCGGACATACATCAAAATGTAGGTCTCAATGTGCACATTAACAATATCACTGGCTGCCAGGTCCTATCCTGCCGGAACCCGGTGGCAGCCGCGCATTTATGACGTCAATTTTGAGTGTCTGCCTATGTATCGAGTACAAGGCCAAGACATGCATCAAAATGTAGGTCTCAATGTGCACATTAAGAATATCACTGGCTGCTACATACATCAAAATGTAGGTCTCAATGTGCACATTAAGAAGATAACTGGCTGATGATCACAGGATAGGACCTGGCAGCCAGTGATATTCTTAATGTGCACATTGAAACCTACAATTTGATGTATGTCTGGTCCTTTTACTCGATACATAGGTAAACACTCAAACTTGACGTCATAAAAGTGCGGCTGCCACCGGGTTTTGGCAGGATAGGACCTGGCAGACAGTGATATTCTTAATGTGCACATTGAAACCTACATTTTGATGTTTGTGGCAGCCAGTTATATTCTTAATGTGCACATTGAGACCTACGTTTTGATGTATGTCTGGTCCTTGTACTCGATACATGGGTAAACACTCAAAATTGACGTCATAAAAGTGCGGCTGCCTTGCGTTCCGGCAGGATAGGACCTGGCAGACAGTGATATTCTTAATGTACACCTTGAGACCTACATTTTGATGTATGTCCGGTCCTTTTACTCGATACATAGGTAAATCGACGGTCGGCTCCCGGACTAATTGTGTCTCGTCTGATTGCTGTGTTGCTGCATGGCAATTTTCAATTTGAACAGTTGTAAGTTTGCTTCTAAAATGTAAGCGACTTGTCAACTAATCGCCGTTTGTCAGCAAAAAATAAAGAACTATTTTGCTTTCGCCTTAGAAATATTTCTTTTCGATGGCGTCAGTACAAGCAGTATCTTTATATATCTTTATATTGTTTTTCGAACTGTATATTGGTATATGGTACTGTATATGGTAACTGGATATTGTTTTTCGTATTGATTTTTAAAGCTGTTCCTGGCTTTTGATGGTCCCGTAGATCTTACGTCTTGTACATAGATTTTGTTTTACAATGCATATATACATACTTACCACAAATATTATACATATGATACACATTATATAACGTGTGATACAATGATACACACAACAATTGTAACTAATCATTTACTATCAAAGGTTAATGTAATTAATATTACCGGGGCCATTATTGGCCTTGGTATTTTGTTTAATAACACCAACCTTGGCTAAAGTCTCGATTAAAGAACATTATTCACCTGGATTAGAGGTCTGCACGGGCCGGAATTTCCAGGCCCGGGCCCGG
Source organism: Maratus speculifer (assembly GCA_964019185.1). Taxonomy (NCBI): domain Eukaryota; kingdom Metazoa; phylum Arthropoda; class Arachnida; order Araneae; family Salticidae; genus Maratus; species Maratus speculifer. The sequence goes on along the minus strand of OZ025302.1, from coordinate 181,311,979 downwards.
CCCGGCCCGTTTAAATTTTTATATTTTAGGCCCGGCCCGGCTCGTACAGAAATCAGTGAAAACAGGCCCGCCCGGCTCGTTTTGGCCCGTTACAATTTCTACGATTTCTAAAAAAATCAGATTTTTTTTATATAATTAAGATTTTTTTAATACTACATACATATCTATGGAATGATTTTACAGTATATTTTACAGGAAATACACATTAGCAACATTAGTCATTACTAAGATTCTTAGGCTTTCAACAATCAAATAAAGATTCATCAAAAAATTAATATGGCTTAGAATAAAAGAAACAAGTTGGAAATTGCACGTGAACGTAGAAAACGAGGTGCGTTCGTACGATAACGAAGTTTTAAAAATATTCAGATCTTGCTGATATAGTAGAGCGTACTCCGTATATAATATAGTAGTCGAAATCTTTACGTTTCTGTAAATATGCAGGAAGTAATTTTTATTACACATCAGCAACGTATATCTTATTCATAAAATGTGAAATAGTTGAATATAATTAAAACACGTACCAAACCATGTTTCCCCGTATAGCATTGTATAGTGGAATACTTTTGTGTGGCCCTGTAATTTAATAATAAAAATTCTTTGCATCACAGATTGTACAGAATGCATATTTTAGTATATATTTCATAGATTGATGCCAATTCTATTATGTTCGAATGAGTGTAACATCATTAAAATGCATTTCAAACTTTTTCCCCATTGACCGTAATGTAACGGAATCGTTTTGATTGTCCCTGTAATTGATCTATCCATCCGATTTTCATAAAATTTGAAATGACTCGACAAAATTATGTTATAATTATGTATTTTAAATTTCAAACGATTCGGTTGGGTAGTTTTTGCGTTGTTATATGCGGACAGACGGACAGACAGACAGACGGACGGACGGACTGGGCGACAACAATAGGTGCTATGTATTTACATAATTACGAACGCACCTAAAAAGAAAGAAAGTTAAAAACATCGTAACTTTTGAAGCTGTTTAATAAAAGAAGATTTATAAAAATATTTCTATGTCATTTTATTAAAGATTTTAAATCCAAATTCATTCGTTAACTCAAATATGCGCCTTTCTGATACATTTCTAAATTCATTTTTTTCTCAGAAACGCACAGTAGGTATCTTTATTCAGAAACTATATAATCAAGTGGCATTATCCGTTTTTTGATACAAGCAATTTCAGAATACTGAAAGGAAATAAATTATTGTTATAGTTAGCATTTTCAATAGAATTTCCGGAAGCAATAGCATGGGAAGGGAGAAAACCCTGCAACCATTTGAGAAACTATTGTATCTGAACAAATTTATGCAAGTATTTCATTCATCAAAAATGAAAAATGCTATTCGATTCCAAATGCCTTCAATAGTCAGACTTATCACTTTTATATTTTTACAATTAAAAATTAATCTGAAAATGTGTCAAACTTTCGCGTTATTGAGAAATTAATTTAAAAACCATCAAGAAGTATATATCCAAAGATTAATCTAACATAAGTTCTTTAGCGCTGTTAATAATTTTACAAATCATGTTGTCTGCCCTACAGATCTTGAGAACAGTTAAGTCTTGTTCCGTTCCGGCAAGTCTATATGTAGAAAAATAATGCAAGCTTGATCTCGGCCCGGTATGAGTCAGCTAAAAAAATACTAAAACGGGTTACACACAATTTAACTGTCCGATGCCGATCTCACACTGTACTAGTTACATTTTTATATAGATGCTGTCAAACTAGTATGGCTCGTGACGTGACGCACATTTATATTTATTATCGTTAAAACCATTTGCGTTGAAAATAGATCATATTTTATCGTTTCTGCTTAAATCTTCAAAACTTTTTTATCGGCCCGGCCCGGCCCGGCCCGTTTATTTTGTTTGACGGCCCGGCCCGTTGAGAAAACTATTCTGATTCTGCCGGCCCGGCTTGGCCCGTTAGAAAATTTGTTAATAATTAAAAATTTCTTTTTTTTTTTTTTTTTTTTTATATATATATGCTGTATTGGCAAAAACTTCGTTTTCAAATACCAGTTACACATACATATTTAAACTATTTTCTATTGTTTTAAAAAAGAAAATAAGGTACAATTTAGTATTCCCTCAACAAAAAACTATCGCCAAACTATAATGTTAAATAGCAATAATGGGTAATCGTGAATGTCACATTCAGTAACATTAAATATGATACACATGTTAAAAAAGTTTAAAATTAGTCGACGAGATAACTAAGTAATACCGGAAATAATAATAAATTATATATAGTTTAATTAATTAATAGGTACTTACGTATTAACGCCACCGCGGCAGAAGTTGCGCTAATGCGCCAATAAATAGCAATATTGTTGTTTGCAAGCGCACAAAAAAGAACTCAAAAAAGACAAAAAAAAAAGCACTAAAAAGTACTAAAGCACTAAAGCACTAAAAAATGGCGTCAAAAATGAGAAAAAAGCACTAAAAAAGCACGAACTACAAGATTGCTCTTTATTGGAGCATTAGCGCAATTCCTGCTGCGGTGGCGTTGATACGTAAGTATCAATAAATATAGATCAAAACAATTTCTATCATTTTGAAAAAGAAAATAAAAGTAAATAAACAACAATATATGAATTACCATGTGAGGATTAATATCGCCATTTTGTTTCAATCGCGCCAGTTTGGTGCGTATACGATATCTGTGGCAAATCTTGTTGTAATATAATATTTTCTAAACATCTCCAAAAACTCTTCCTTAAGCTATTGTTATATGAATATAAATTAAATAGTACGTAAAACAACGACATTCGCTATGTTTCAGACAGTAAAATATTCGTTAAACTCTAATTAATCTATTTTGATAGCTAGTGTTACTGTTATTGAGATAAAAGTAACCTTTTCTAAAAATTGAAAAAAAAAAAATCGCACCTGAAAGGGTTAAGATAAAATTAGCCAAATAAGTACATAAGAAATGGGTACTTACTTGGTTAATCCTTCGACCAACAATTTAACGCTAAACTTTAAGATTAAATATCAATAATGGATTATCGTAAATTTAACATTCACTTGACATTAAACACAATGCACGTACTTGATACGTCATCAAGAGCATTTTAATTTGATGGGTTTTTTTTAAATATTTTACTAATTAATTTGTTTTTTCGCTATTTAAAAGAAAATTTGCATCAATTTGCATAATTTGGCTAATAGTTTGGCGATTTGTATAATCTGGCAAAAATAGTCGATAATAACGATACTACTTGGTACTGTCGACCAGAAAACGATCGCCAAACTATAAGATTAAATCCAATAATGGATGATTGTGAATGTCATATTAAATAACATGATACACTGTTTAAAAAGTCATCAAGTAGTTTTTAATTCCACTTTTTATTTGTAGTTTTATTCATGTTTTACTAATTTATTTGTTCTTTCGTTATTTAAAATAAAACTTACGTCAACGTGTATCATTTGGCTATTAGTTTGGCGATTTTTAATACTTGGCGAAAATGGTCGACGAGATAACTAAGTAGTACCAATATAACCAAGTAATACCAAGAAATGATTTTCTAAATTCTTTACCTCATTTTTGCTACTCTCTGACATTAACTCATTTTTATCTTTCAGCACTGATTTTCTAGCAACATAATCCAATAACTCCGGCCTATTTCGTTGAAAATAAATGTTTGAAAACTCATGCAAGTCGCTGTGTATCTTATATGTTTGTTTATGGGTATTATCATAAACCTTTCGAAAACCATATAAATTTAGTTGCCTGATAAAACTAGCTATGTTATCAGTTTTAAAAAAATCATTCTTTGAACTCATGAATTCTTCCTTGAATAGAGAATATCGTAAAAGTATAGATTTTCCATCTTCACTCCAGCGTACTGCGCCAGACTTGCATTCATTAGCTATTTTCCAAAGTTTTTGAGGGAATCTTGGAGGTGAAGTTGCTGACAACATATGATTTTTGGATAATGGCGAAGAAAGCATTTTTAGCAGATAAATATTAAGCAAATTAGCCTAGTTATAAATTTTAACTAAAGAATTCGGAGAAAAATGACTCTCTGTACGAGAATATTTTTAGAAATGCCTAAACTTAGCCGCACGCGGAAAAAAAGAATTATTATCAGTTAACATGGAAACAAGCAAATTTAAGTAATCTAAAAAAATCAAATTCGATTTAAAAAATATTTTAGGTATGTAACATTGTTCAAAAATTAGACGGAGGCTAAAAAAATAAATTTTATCCCCTTATACAATTATGGGACCAACTTATTGATGTGCTGCTAAATAAAAAGACAACGTAAATGACGTCATTTTGACATAATTATAGTTAATTACTTCGGGGAAAATGTATATATTCTTAAATAGCTGACTTAATACTCAAAAACAACTCTTCTTGATACCCGTTGATCTTACAATGTATGGAGATGAAAGTGTTGAAAATGACGTTATTTTGATACCAGTCTCTTCACAATGACATCATTTATGCTGTTTAAAGTTTTGCATTCTTAATACTAAATTTATTTTTAAATAGCAGCAAAATACATTGAGATGTCGCTAGTTTTGCGTAACTCAATTTACTCGGTGGTATGAGTTGTAGCTTTGGATTTGCATATATTTAAACCTTTTACAAATCATTATCTGTTGAAAAATTCTTAGGTTGCAATTAATATTTTTTTTCAAAAATTAATTTTGAAAATATGTATAATTTTAATTCATTCCGCCAAGTAGTTTTTGAGTTCTACTTAAGAAATTACTTGAGTTGCAATCCATTTTCGAACGATGTAAAATGAATTTATCCTTAGAAGTTCCAAACTTTAAACCAGCATAATCCATAACTGGTTTCCATTTATGAATGACGGGCTGTCGAAAAATTCCCGGAATTTCATTCTAATTCTTTAATACCATAATATACACATTTTCTTTATCGCTTTCAAAATAGATTCCTTAAGAACACACACTTGCTGGAAACAACGATGAATGTCCTATTATGGTACCTTTCAAAGTTCAGTTGTCACCTTGATTTTGATGTTTCTATGGCAGCAAAATGGCTACTTTTGGTCGGTTACTACTATATTTTTTTATTGCCGGAATTCATAACAGGCAGTGTAACGGCAATGCAGCTGAAAGTAGGAGTGTGTAGTAATCAGTTAGTAATGTCGAAGTTCGAGGTAAAGGCCAATATAAAGATGATATGCAGACAGGGGGAAACTGCTTCAAAGAATTTGTAAGCCTGCCAGTCCAAGAGCCGACAGCACAAAAACATATGTCATCGAGCACAAGAAAAAAACTTTTAATTTATGGGGATTTAATTAATGTGGGAATCTATTTATGTCTGCCGGAAGGGAAGTGGAGCATAAGCCAAAAATTAATACCACCAATGGTTTATTCGTAGGTTTGTATTTGCTTTTGCCATATACTCATTTCATATCTTTGATTCTATAGCAAACACAATGTTAAACCTACGAGTTAACCACTAGTGGTATTAATTTTTGGATTATGCACCACTTCCGCTCCGTCAGACATAGATCATAAGATATGTCTATGATCTATAATCACTATGATCTATTACTACTTTTCCTTAAAATAAAAGTTTTTTTTTCTTATGCTCGATACCTTAGGTTTTTGTGTTGTCGGCTCTTGGACTATTACAAACTGGAAGAAAACTGAATACGCTAATCATGAAAGTTATGTCTCTTCATCAGGATCAGAATTGTCCTCTAAAAACATTTTGACACCGTTGAAGACATAAAAACGAACCCGTCGTCTGAGCTTGGGAAAATACCAAAACAAGACATTCATCGCTGTTACCAGCAATAGTAAGAATGGTACAGCAAGTGTGTGCATTTTTACTGAACCTGTTTTGAAGGCATTTAATTAAATGTGCACCTATATTGTAGTAATAATGAATTCGAACAAAATTCCGGGAACATTTTGGCTGCCCGTCGTAATATCAATTCATAAATGGTCAAGCGTGTTCGACTGAATAACTTCCCGTCCAGCATCCAATGATAAAATTTATCGAAAACTCCAAATATGATGTCAGAATTGAGTGCTAGTAAATAAAATTTTAAAGTTTGTTACAGTATCTACATGTAGACGACATTTTAGCGAAGTTTAAATACAGCTTTAATTAGCAGCTATTATTTCTAATCGATTCTTACAAGTTGTTGTAAAATGAAATGAAGTGAAACTAATTGAACGCGTAAATTAAGAAAATGAAAATATCGTCTGATTTTATTTATTATCTTTCGAAGAACTTTGACAAGTGTGTGAGAACGATTGAGTTCTCTGAATGTAATGAAGGAATGTGCCTTTTAGATGGAATTAAACTACATTTTTTATAATATATGGACTTTTAGATGAATTTGAACTTAGAATAAGTTTATCTCAACAGATGATTTTCGATTTTAATTCAAAGCTCCGCGCATCGCATAGATGCAACCCGCAAATGAAGACTTGCATGGTTAGTAAGTAATTTTTAAACTAACCCTATTTTCGAATTCTAACATTCTGGTACCCTCGGTTCGGGACAGGAGTTTTTGAATTTCAATTAATTCTAAATGAAAAAATGAATCTGAGTAGTTTGAAAACTCAGAGAAAAGGACTGAGAGCTGCTTTTACTCTCACGTTTAAGAAAATTGAAACTGAATTAACTAAAGAAACATGTGAAATTAAAGAACTTTCTATTTTGAAAACTCAACTGTTTGATAAATTTCAACGGATGGACACTTGTCAAAGTAAAATTTCGGAAATATTGTTACAAGATGAGGACGAAAAATTGTTTACCGAAGATTTTGAAGGTGCTGAAGAATATCGAGAAAAATATATAGAAATATGTGCACGTATTGATGAAAAGATACAGGTTTCTTCATCTCCTGGCGAAGAAGTAAAACGCAAATTTAAATTACCGGAGATCGAGCTGAAAAAGTTTAACGGCGAACCAAAGGAATTTTTATCGTTTTGGAGCCAGTTCAAGAAAATACACGAAGACGATTCTATTGCCGCTGAAGACAAGATGCAGTACCTATTCCAATGTATGGAACCGAAATCAAAAGCGGAGCGTTTAATATCAAGTTATCCAGCTACCGCGGAAAATTATCCGAAGGCTATCGATCAATTAAAACAGAGGTTTGGACGAGATGATCTTCTTGTGCAAATTTACGTTAGGGAATTATTAACCCTCGTAATGAAAAATGCCACTGCGCCTAAAATGAAAGTTGACTTAGCCTCTTTATACGATGAATTAGAAAGCAAACTTCGCGCCTTAGAAAGTTTGGGAAGAACTCAAGAGAAGTATGGAGACTTTCTCATGCCCTTGGTTGAGAGTTGCTTGCCTGAAGAAGTTCTTTTGACCTGGGAAAGAAGTCGAAATCACGATACATATTCCAGTGAAAATTCCAGGACTTTAAAAAATCTGATGGACTTTCTACGCCAAGAAGTTCAAGGAGATGAAATGGTGTTTTTAGCAAGAAAAGGTTTTGATTCTATTGTTAGAATAAAGAACATTTTATCTGAAATTATTAGCAAACCTGATCCAGCCACCGCCTCTGCATTGGTGAGTATAGAAAATAAAGGTAAGAAAAACAATTGCATATTCTGTGATAGGTTTCACCCCTCTAATAAATGTTTTGGGGCTCAAAAAATGTCTTTAACTGATAAACAAAAGATTTTGTTAAAAAAGGGGATTTGTTTCACTTGTTTGCAAAAGGCTGGTCATCTGAGTAAGAATTGTAATATTAAAAATAAATTAAAATGTAATTATTGCCATAAACCACATTTTGAAATAATGTGTCCAGAACAAAATATAAATAATAATCAAGATGATTCTTTAAAATCTGAAAATTCTCTTTCTAATTGTAGTAGAAATAAAGTTGTGTACATGCAAACGCTTGGCGTGCGCATTCGATCGCAAGGTCGCCAAAAGGTCGTACGCGCACTGCTGGATTCAGCGAGCCAAAGTAGTTACGTAAGCGAGAGAATAACGAAATCACTGAAAATGCATCCTATAAGAAAAGAAATAATTATTCACGCGCTGTTCGGGGGGGATGAAACGGAACCTAAAAAACATGATGTGTTTTCGGTAGAAATCAGTGAATTAGATGGAAATAATGCGTTTTGTTTTGAAGCATTTTCCGAAAAAAGGATTTGCGGATTTGTACCTAAAATTAAAGATTATAGAATATTAAATGAATTAAAAAGAAATAAAATAAATCTATCTGATGATTTTTGTAAGGAATCTGAAATTGATCTTTTGGTGGGGGCTGATATGATAGGAAAATTATTGACAGGAAATTTAATTCAATTAAATTGCGATTTGACTGCCATAGAAACCAAGCTCGGTTGGACAGTGATGGGGAAACAAACGTGTGGCAAGAAACATAACGTTTTGACAACATTGTCTATGCACGTTAGAAATATTCCTTTGAATGAATTATGGGAACTTGAAACCATAGGAATTTCTGACCCCATTCAGAGTTTTGAAAAGCGGGAAAACTTTGATTTAAACGATTTTAAAGAAAAAATGAAAATTCTTCCCGATGGCAGATATGAAGTAGGGCTTCCATGGAAGTGTAATTTTAAGAATTTGCCCGACAATAAAGTTTTAGCTCGGAAGAGATATGAAAAAATGATCAATAAATTGAAATGTGGGGGATTTTTCGATGAATATCAGGAAGTATTTAAGAATTGGGAAAAAATGAATATTATTGAACGTGTTCCAGAAAATGAATTAAGTAATAAATGTCATTATTTACCGCATAGGCCCGTTATCAGGTTAGATAAGGAAACCACAAAAATACGCCCTGTATTTGATGCATCTGCTTCTGAGAAAGGGAAACCCTCGTTAAATGAATGTTTGTATAAAGGCATCAATCTTATAGAATTAATACCTGATATTCTTGATCGTTTTAGAATGTATCCTATCGGTATAACTGCAGATATAGAAAAGGCTTATTTAATGTTATCTGTTATGCCTAAAGATAGAGATTTTCTTAGATTCTATTTCCCATGTAATGAAGGACAATTGATTTATAGACATTGTAGAGTTGTATTTGGTGTCTCTTCTAGCTCTTATTTACTAAGTGCATCTATAATGCATCTTTTAGAAAATAGTCCTCCTGAATATAAGGAAACTGCTGAAAAATTAAAGTGTTCATTTTATGTAGATAATTGTGTATCAGGTGTTTCTAACATTAATGAAGCTGAAATGTTTATTGAAAATGCAAAGTTATTAATGTCTAAAGGGTGTTTCAATTTGCGTTGTTTTGAAAGCAATGTAGCTTGCAAGAATGTTGATAAATATTCTGGGGATACTTCAGTTTTGGGGATTATTTGGAATTTAGATAATGATTCTTTGAAATGTTGTTTAGATTTAGAAACATTAACGTGTGAAAGGAAAATTACTAAGAGATTAATTTTGAGCATTGTGCAAAAGATTTTTGATCCTATCGGTTTATTCTCTCCTGCTACATTGCTTCCAAAATTATTGCTACAAGACTCATGGAAACAGAAAATTCCATGGGATCGAGAATTACCTTGTAACATTGTGAGTGCTTTTTTGAAATGGTTGAAGAATATTGATGTTTTAAAAGAAGTAGCTATACCTCGATACTTAGAAATTAATGCTTCATCTGAACTTCATGTTTTTGTTGATGCGAGTAAAGGGGCATATGCAGCATGTGTCTTCGCTAGATCAATAATTGATTCCGATGTCAAGGTTACGCTTGTTAGAGCGAAGTCTAGGGTTGCTCCTCTCAAAACTTTGAGCATGCCGCGTTTAGAGTTAATGGCTTGTTGTATAGGTACTCGACTTGCGAGTTCTATCATCAAGGCAATAAATATGCCAGGTCTGAAAATCACATTCTGGTCAGATTCTACTACCGCAATTTGGTGGATAAAGGAACATGGGAATTGGTCGGTTTTCGTGAGCAACAGAGTCAAAGAAATTCGACAGATGTCCAATATAGAGTCATGGAAGCACGTTCCAGGAAATTTGAATATAGCTGATATACTTTCACGTGGATGTTCTCCGCAGAAAATGCTTGATTCGCGATGGTGGGAAGGTCCTAAGTGGTTAAAAGAAAATCCTGAATGTTGGCCAATTGGCGCGATTGACTGTCAGCCAAAAGATGTTGATTTAGAAAGAAAAAAGATCGAAATTACGAATATTGATCTAGCTAAAGACACACCCCTTTGGCTCTTAGATAATATATCTAATTATGATAAGATGATAAGAATATTTGCTTGGATTCTGAGATTTGTAAATAATTGCCGAAATGTTTCTAATAAGTGTAAATATTCTAATCTTACTCAAAATGAAATTGAAAATTCTGAAAAATATCTAATCCGTTTAGTTCAGAGCTGTTATTTCTATAATAAAAGGTCATTAAATGATATTGTAACATTCACAGATGATAATGGAATTTTAAGAGTTAAAACTAAAATAACTGAAAGAAATGACCGAGAATCATTTTTGTATCCAATATTGTTACCAGGCAAATGTGAATTTACTAAATTATTGATTAGATCAGTACACCAAAAGAATTGTCATGCAGGTATAAGAACAATGCAATCTTTAATAAGAGAAAGATTTTGGATAATTAGAGCTAGAAGAACTATTAAAAATGTATTGTACGACTGTATTGCATGTAAACGTTTTAAGGTAAAGTCTTTGTCAAGCGAACCAACACCTTTGCCACCAGATCGCGTTACAGATTGTGCTGTCTTTGAAATTATTGGAGTAGACTTAGCCGGGCCGTTATTTCTAAAAAATGGCGAGAAAGTTTGGATAGCATTGTTTACTTGTGCCGTTTATCGCGCGATTCACCTTGAACTAGTCAATTCGCTATCTTCTGATGCTTTCCTGCTGGCACTTAGACGTTTTATAGCTAGACGCGGTAGGCCCAGCACTATTTATTGTGATAACGGAACAAACTTTAGGGGGGCTTCCAATGAACTTTCAAAATTAAATTGGGATAAAATTTTAAAAGATACCATGACGCATAAAATTGTTTGGAAATTTATACCTCCCACCGCAGCTTGGTGGGGAGGCTGGTGGGAAAGGTTAGTTCGCATTGTAAAAGAATTGTTAGTACGTACTTTAGGTAGATCTGTATTGACTTATGAAGAATTGAATACACTTATATGTGATTGTGAATCTGTGATTAACTGCAGACCTCTAACCTATATCTCAGAGGACCCACTGGAGCTAGTACCTCTCACACCCGCTATGTTTCTTACTGAAAACCGAAGTTTCAGCAATTCGGATATTATCGAATTAGATTCTCAAAGTTTAAGGAGAAGGTTGAATTACAGAGCTAAACTTCTTACCGATTTTAGGCAACGTTTTAGAAAAGAATACCTCAGCGAATTAGTTCAAAAACATACTGAAAAATATACACGTGAACCGCGAGTGGGAGAAATAGTCTTAGTTGGGGATGATAACAAAAAACGTTTATTTTGGCCTTTAGCAAAGGTGATTCATTTAATTCCAGGACGGGATGGTAAAGTTCGTGGTGTTAAGTTGAAAACTCAGCACGGCACGGTTTTACGTCCGGTGCAGCGCATCTTTCCTTTGGAAATATATTCGAATGAAATAATTGAAATTGCATCCAAACCGTCGGGTGAAGAGAAAACTAGTTCCAGTGAGCATGATGATCATGAAAATGTGTCTTCTCCTGATAGTGTCAAACTTAAGAAATATACCTCTTCTGGAAGATGTGTAAAAGCTCCAAAGAGGTTGGATCTTTTTAATAATAATTGTTATGTATTTGAAACTCTCCCCAAGTTTCAAAGGGGGGAGGATGTTGTAAAATGAAATGAAGTGAAACTAATTGAACGCGTAAATTAAGAAAATGAAAATATCGTCTGATTTTATTTATTACCTTTCGAAGAACTTTGACAAGTGTGTGAGAACGATTGAGTTCTCTGAATGTAATGAAGGAATGTGCCTTTTAGATGGAATTAAACTACATTTTTTATAATATATGGACTTTTAGATGAATTTGAACTTAGAATAAGTTTATCTCAACAGATGATTTTCGATTTTAATTCAAAGCTCCGCGCATCGCATAGATGCAACCCGCAAATGAAGACTTGCATGGTTAGTAAGTAATTTTTAAACTAACCCTATTTTCGAATTCTAACACAAGTCCCATTTTTATACCGTGATTTACGACAAATCTAATAGAAAAAAGACAGGCCTTTCTTTTTTTTTAACTATTTTTTTGTCGAAAAAATAGTTGTTGTTCTCGGTAGAGAATTGGAAAATCTAAAATATATCTGAATTTATCCGCAACTTATTTAATTTTATTCGTTTCCTGATTGGTCTAAGTTTAATGTCCAAAAATGGAATACTTCTGTTGCCACAATGACAAAAAAGTAATAAATTTTTTTAAAAAAAATTAATAATTTGAAAACAATAGGTGATAAAGATTTCAAACAAATTTAATTTCAAAGTACATTTTTTTCTCTACGAAATGGTGTAAAAATTTTAAATATGCGAATTTTAGAAGTTTAAAAATTTGCAGTTCCAAAAATTGTAATTTCATTTAAAATGTGTTCGTTATGGGTCGAAGAATATTAATGTTTAATCCCGTAATGTCATACGTAACATGAATCGTTCAGAAGTCAGTCTGATTAACACCATCATATAAAAAATGCACATTTTAAACAGTTGAAGTAGTATATCTATAAACTGCTGTTTTTTTATCATTACTCTAAAAATATTAATTGTCTGAGCGAAGCGAAGTCTTTATACTCAGAGATACGTAACGATATTAAAAGTCAAAAAAATTCTTTCGTCAAGCAAATCTCAAAAAGAACTTGTCGGATTTCGATTCTGTTTGTACCAATAGGTACCTATGAAGGTAATCTGGTGAATGCACCTACTTTTAAAAATTAATTCCAAATAGTTCAAAAGTTATATTAAAAAAACTGATAAAAAAGCACAATTTATTTGCATGCGTCACAGAAATTTGGCGTGCGTGATTTTCACCAGCTGGATATTTTTGCAGATAACCGAATCAGTACATGGAGTAAATAGTAATCATTTACGCACTCAGAAATATTGAATGCAATAAAACATTTTAAAATTTAATCATGCAGGAAAATAAAACTTATTTTTTTATATTAAAAAAAATGACATAAAAACTTTGATTTTGAGATTTTGTGATAATCTCTTAATAGCATTTTTTGATCGCTAAAAGAATGTTTTATATATTTCGCGTGTGAAAATTAGAAACAATTACGTTTTTTAATAAAAAGTTTCTTTTATGACATCATTTTCCCTTATATTTATTTTTATTGCATGTTTTCTTTTAACTTGTATATTGTTTGTGTGTGGAAGTCAATTCTGGTCACTAATTTTTCGGCACGGATATCACAAGCGCATCAGATTTGGCGCATTTTTTTTTTTCAAAGCCCATTTGGCGAAAACTCCGTTTTCAAATAATGTTTACATGCACATTTTTAAATTATTTTCTATTTTCAAAAAGAACTTACAGTAAATAAAATAATAATAATAATTAATAACTATAAAAAGAAATATCTTATATAATAAAAAAAGGAAATGAAAGTAAATAAACATTTTATGAATAAATAAACAAATAATAAATAAATACAGCCGGGTTACCATTTCAGCTAAAATAATGCCATTTTGACGCCAATTATGTACCCTGGCGCATATGTGACAACTTTTCCCATTTTTCATCCATTTCCTGTTGGCATACAACTTTGAAATTTCGAATATGTATGGATACCTGGGAGCAATACTGGAATTCGAAGTTGATTTTTTTTAATTCGATCCAAAAAGGGGCATCGGGGGCTATTTTTTAAAGATTTATACAATTTATGCTGCATAAAGGAGCCATTTACCTATTTTTATATACAAGAAGAAGTAAGTGGTATATAAAAGCAGTTATAGTATACATAAATAAAATGCTTGAGATAGTATACTAGAGATATAAGCAACGGGTTTGGCGAGATTTTTTATTCCAATTAGGCGAAAATGTCGTTTTGATTACCAGAAACATATAGCATGCTATAATAACACGTTATTTATGTATTTCAAAATGAAACAAGTTGGAAATTGCACGTGAAGCGTAGCAAATGAGGTGCGTTCGTACGATAACGAAGTTTTAAAAGTATTACTCTCATATATCAATCTCATAAAATTGTACATAGTGAATTAGAATTAAAACTCTCATCAAACAATATTCTCCCTGTACCATTATGTAATGGAATACTTTTGTGTGGCTTTTTAAATCAATAACAAACGTTCTTTGCACCCTAAATTATGTAAAATGTATATTATAATATGTATTTCATAGTTGCATATAAATTTTATTAAGTTTGAATGAGTGTAACACCATTAAAATGCATTTGAAATCTTTTTCCCCATTGACCGTAATGTAATGGATTACTTTTGATTGTCCCTGTAATTGATCTATGCATCCGATTTTGATAAAATTTGAAAAAACTCGGCAAAATTATGTAATAATTATGTATTTTACATTTCAAACGTATAAAATACATTTGAAACTTTTTCCCCATTGACCATGATGTAATGAATACTTTTGATTTCCCCTGTAATTGATCTATGCACCCGATTATCAAAAAATTTTAAATAACTCGACAAAATTACATAATAATTATGTATTTTAAATTTCAAACGAATAAAATGTATTTGAAGCTTTTTTCCCCATTGACGGTAATGTAATGGAATAATTTTGATTGCCCCTGTAATTGATCTATGCATCCGATTTTAATAAAATTTGAAATGACTCGACAAAATTATGTAATGATTATGTATTTTTAATTTCAAACGATTCGGTTGGGTAGTTTTTGCGTTGTTATATGCGGACAGACGGACGGACTGATGACCACTATAGGTGCTACGTATTTACATAATTACGAACGCACCTAAAACAAGTTGGAAAATGCACGTGAAGTGTAGCAAATGAGGTGCGTTCGTACTATAACGAAGTTTTAAAATATTCAGATCTTGCTGATATAGTAGAGCAAACTTTGGATACAGTATAGTGGTCGAAATCTTTGTGTTCCTGTAAATATGCAGGGAATAATTTTTATTATACTTCATTAACGTACATCTTATTCATAAAATGTGAAGTAGTTTAATAAAATTAAAACACGCCCCAAACAATGTTTCCCCGTATAACATTATTTAGTGGAATACATTTGTGTGGCCCTGTAAATAAATAATAAGTATTCTTTACATCCCAGATTGTACAGAATGTATAATTTAGTACATACTTCATAGATTTATGTCAATTCTATTAATTCAAATGAGTGTAACACCATTTAAATGCATTTGAAACTTTTTTTCTCATTGATCGTAATGTAACGGAATACTTTTGATTGTCCCTGTAATTGATCTATGCAACCAATTTTCATAACATTTGAAATGGCTCGACAAAATTATGTTATAATTATGTATTTTAAATTTCAGACGATTTGGTTGGGTAGTTTTTGCTTTGTTATATGCGGACAGACGGACGGACTGAGCAACAACAATAGGTGCTACGTATTTACATAATTACGAACGCACCTAAAAATGAATAAACGAAACATTTTCTGTTATTAAATAAAAAAAGAAATAACAATCAATAAATGATAATATTTTTAGAACAAACAATTTATTATAACATTTATACGATAACCAGCATGTTAGGCAACTGAACGCCATTTTGGCACCAATTAGATACTTTGGTCTGTATAGGGCATATATGTGCCATATTTACTTGTAAAACTGAGCATGAACGTTTACCAAGTGTGTTTTCATAGTCGCTTATATCTTTTTGCAACATAGCGCATCTTTCAAAGCCAAAACTGCACAAAAGAAAAAAAATCAATATTTGAAGTTTTTTTTCTTCATGTAATACACATTTCGTAATCAATAGGCTCGATAGTCAGACCTCGTTTTTTTGCTTTAAAAGATGATATTTCATACGACGTCTATTTTAGATTCGTCGTTTTCCCATATTTGATAGTATACGTCTACTCGTTTTGTAACTTTTTTTTGTAACTTTCTTCTTTATTAACAGCGACATTTGGATTTCCTATTTTAATAAAAATTCTTCAAAATACAAAGAATTTTGTTAAAATAAATAAATAAATGAAATACGGACATCTATTGCTCAAAGCACAAAATTTTTCCTATTGAGTTAATAAAAATCAGTAAAAACATAATTTTTATGATAATAAAAAGATGACTTATGTAATAACAGTGTCATATATTATGTACGTTATGGATTAAGTATGAATATTTCTCCACCATTTATAAATAATAATAATAAAATAAAATGCGGACAGACCAAAGTCTATATTTGACTGAAAACAACAACCATTTTCTAAATGCTTTAAAAAAATGGCCAATGAAAAGTGATATTTCAAAAGTATTATGAAATTAGTTAAAAACCATTTATTTTAAACTAAATGAATAAAAGATTTATATTTTTAATGAAATAAATGGGATTTGAAAAATTATTGGAAATTTATCACCATAGATGTATCAATATTACAATCAGTACCTTGCATGCAAAATGGAACAATTAGTAAATACTTTTCGTACCCAAAAAATGGTCGTTGCTTTTTTTAAGGTTAAAAAGTAGATTACGAAATATTCCTATACAGAGATGCCAAGCCCCCGCACAGCAGAATTTTTCGCAAACAGTTATGCACAGCAGAATTTTCTTATAGGAAAAGTTTTTTTTTTAAATTCGCAGAATGTTCCAATTTAATAAAACATTTTCTGTATTAAAATACCGGTATCCAAAATGCCGAAGACTTGGCAGTTCTGCCTATAACATTTTAATTAATCACAGTACTTTTTTTAATCGAATTCAAATTTAGTGAAGACAACGCTTTTTGGCCAAAAGCAGCTTTTTTTCCACATGTGTATCTACGATACAATTCCTTGATGCTGAAATAAAATGTTTTGACTTACGCTATCATTGTTTCCGCTTATTTATTTATTTGAATTTTAAATAAGATGACTCTAAATCGTGTTTTTTAAATGTACGGAAAAAATGCATTTCGAGAGAGGGCGAAAAGAACAATATTTGCGATTTATTACCTGCGTTTGACTAAGTGTCTTACTACCTTGTATTTAATACTCTTCCCAATACTTCGCTGTTATATGAACTTTAGGCGCTTTTATAAAAAGTTTAACGTAATTTGAGCTTAAGAAAGTGAGTTTTTTACTGAATAATACAAATTAATGAAAAATGAATACTAAGAAATACTAATAAAAGAAAAATGAAGCATTATATTGATCTGTGTATATTTAAAAATGCATCTGCTAGCACTAATTAGATAATTTATGTGTATATAATAGGAGATAAATAGCTTTTGATTCTGTATTTCTATGCTATAAAGCATTAACGTTTGTGTGTTTTTCGTTATCATTGGGAGTACCTAGCCGATTTAAAAAATAATGTGGGCAAAAAATGTTGGTAACCACCTTTGCTGCAAAATATACTATATTTTGCGTAGAAACAATAATCACCATCAATGCACGAGTAAAAAAAGTTCTAAAATTGAGAATTCTTTTATGTTGATATGACTAAAAATTTTAAATCTTTTTTTTTTTTTTTTTTTTTTTTTTTTTTTGGTGGATACTTTTAAGATATAATATTCTCGTTAAGAACGATTTCTAAAACATTCGTTCATAACGGTTTAATTTCACAAATTAAACATTTTTTTTCTAGAAAAAGTTTTAAACCCAATTTATTGAGAATATTGTAATTTCTAGGATACTGTTGGGGTCAGAAACTATAACTTTGGCATCACAGTAACTTATAAGATGTAAGTGCTCGTTTAGGACAATTTTTAAAAAAAGGATTGCTTAACTCTTATCGACAACCTCATTGCATCCGTGGCAAACAGATATTCAACATTATAAACTATTCGGACGGATTTCACACCTTATAAAATACACTCCAATCTCTTCAAACATAATAGTTTATGTTATTTATAGTTTCTCAAATCGGTGCGAAGCTTCTGTTTATGCGCATGACATCATTTCAAAGAGTTATATTTCCAATATTGGAAAATTTGATGTTTTATTTTCTTTATTACTTTTATCATTTTGCATATTTCCAATTTTATATCCATGCATGGTTTGCTTTTCTTTTATAAAAATAGTATATGCAACTTTATATATAAGATTTTGTAATTCTGTGATTCAATATGCTTATTTTCATCATATTTTATCACAATGGATGACCAATTAAAGGAAACATGTCATTTTCTTTACATATCGCAAGTTATTAAATGTGTATTCTCAGCAATATCGCTCAGACTAATCCCTCTGAGGGAAGTCCTAGTGTTTACTGTATGGCATACTTAATATATGACTCGTTATGATCATCATAAAAATTATGCTTATTATTATTAGTAATTTAAATATAGAACTGTTTGGCGCAATCCGCGATTCAGAAAGTGAGATTTGTTACTAAATGACATAAGCAGGTATGAAAACAAACTTGATAAGCTTTTATTAGCCTCCGATGCTATTTTTTTCAGACAAGCTAAAAATGTCGTGTCATCAGCCTTGAATTTTCTACTGAACCGATTTTGATAATTATTTTTTTAAATGAAAGCTATTTATTTGTAGTTGTGCCCATTTTAGCTATTTTTTGATTTATTTCCATTTTTATATTTTATTTTTAATTTTAAATGCTTTTTTACGATATTTCTTCAAAATGGTGGCAACTTAGTTTAGTTTTTCTCTCGATAATAAAAAATTATTTTCCATTATTACTTTCCACAAGTCAGAAACTTTATTTCATCAGTGAGCATGTCCTCGCATTTAAGAGACAAAAGTTAATTGTTTTCGTAAAATTTAACCACAATAAAATGATTGCATATAATTATGCACTAATTGAGGTAAAAAAAAATATATTTACTGAGAAATAATATTAATAATGTAAATAAAATAACAGAAAATAATTTATGATAAAAATTAATGTCTAAAGCAAAGTAAAAAATATTTCAAATGAGGAAAATGATGGCATTCAGCAACCAGATAAAATGAATTTACAATATTATTACGGACGCCTTTTTCATATTACTAATAACAGTAACTTTTAAAAATCATTTGAAGAGAAAATGACGTCACTATTTAAAACATCGCATTTTTACTCATAACGATATTACATTTCAATATTTTTTTTCATTATGGACACTGAGATTGAGATTTTACTTTCAGATGACTTCAGTTAGTGAAAATAATGTCATAGTAAAAATGTAATTAGTTATTATTTTTTTTAATAATAAATCTATTTTTCTGTAGTGCATATAAAATAAGATTTCTGGATTTCGCCGGCACTCAGATTACTTCTTTAACTGAAGATGTGCAAATATTTGCATGCAAAATTGTAACTGGAAAACTTGACATTAAGTTTGGAAATATACAGGGTGTATCTAAACTATTGGGCAAAACTTTAAGGGGTGATATTACACATCAAAACAAACAATACTGAATTGAAAACTAAGGGTCCCAAACGTCTTCCGAAGGAGAGACGCGCCATTAAAGTTTAGGGTCCAAAATTTCAAATAAACACAAAAAACGGAAAAATTGGTCGATTGATTTGCGGTTTTCACTAAAAGTATTCTTTATGTCAGTATTTTCATGAAAATAAATTATAAAGATAAATTCCAAAAAATGTCGATAGAGGGCGCTTTAGACTTTGGAGTAACGAACAATTATTTTTTGCCGCTATTTTTTGCATCTCATTAAATATTTTCGGAAGCTTAGACTTAAACTAAAGTTTTGAGCTCAAAATCTGAACAGTTGGGAGTAGTTAAGTAGTGCAAACTGAACTGTGTTCAAAGGTTCAAATTTCAAATGATTATAAAAAACGAAAAAATTTTTCGATTCATTTGCGGTTTTCGCTAAAACTATTATTTAAATACGTATTTTCTTAAAAATAAATTTTAAAGATAAATTTTAAAAAATGCCGATAGAGGGCGGCTTAGACTTTAGAGTAACGTACAGTTATTTTTAACCGTTATTTTTTTAACCTCATTAAATGCATGCAAAACTTATACTTAAATTTTGTGCTCGAAATCTGAATTGATTAAAGTGATTAAGTAGTGCAAACTGAACTGTATTCAGAGGGGGGGGGGAGGGATAGCTTCAAAATTGAATTGATTATAATAAACGGAAAAATTGGTCGATTCGTTTGTGGTTTTCGCTAAAACTACTCTTTATATCAGTATTTTCTCGAAAATAAATTTTAAAGATAAATTTTTAAATTGCCGATAGAGGGCGCCTTAGACTTTGGAGTAGCATACAACTATTTTTAACCGTTATTTTTTAATATCATTAAATGCTTGCAAAAGCTTAGACTTAAATTTTGAGTTTAAAATCTGAATCGTTGGGAGTAATTAAGTAGCGCAAAATTGAACTGAGTTCGAGGGAAGGGGGAGGGTTAAATTTCAACTCCTGAACACAGTTCAATTTGCTCTCCTTAACCCCTCCCAACAGTTCAGAATTTCAGCTCAAAATTTAAGTGTAAGCTTTTTTTTTATTTTTTTAAATTTTTTTTTCAAGAAAATACGGACATAAAGAATAGTTTTAGCGAAAACGGCAAACGAGCCGACAAATTTTTACGTTTTTTATAATCATTTGAAATTTGAATCTTCCCTTTCCCTTGAACACAGTTCACTTTGCGCTACTTAACCACTCCTAGCGATTCAGATTTTGTTCTGAAGATTTAAGTTTATGTCTAAGCTTCTAAAAAAATTAAAAGAGATGCAAACAATAACCGTAAAAAATAGTTGTTCGTTACTCCAAAGTCTAAAGCGCCATCTATCGGCATTTTTTGAAATTTATCTTTAAAATTTATTTTCAAGAAAATACTATTTAAACGACAGTTTTAGCGAAAACCGCCAATGAATCGACCATTTTTTCCGTTTTTTATAAACATTTGAAATTTGAAACTTTGATCACAGTTCAGTTTGCGCTACTTAACCACTCTCAACTATTCAAATTTTGAGCTCAAAATTTTAGTTTAAGTCTAAGCTTCCGAAAATATTTAATGAGATGCAAAAAATAGCGGCAAAAAATAATTGTTCGTTACTCCAAAGTCTAAAGCGTCCTCTATTGACATTTTTTGAAATTTCTCTTTATCATTTACTAGACGGTTGCCCGCCCTCAGTAGCCCGAAGACTATCTGAATGCCAGTTCTACAACCCCACAATTTCTTCTCGGTGTTCTGGGGTTTCGTTTGCATATCTTTTTTTATTGTTAATGAAGAGGTCTTCCATTTGTTCTTCCATCTGTTCTTCTTTCTGTTCTTCCATCTGTTCTTCCATTTGTTCTTCCATTTGTTCTTCCATTTGTTCTTCCATTTGTTCTTCAATTATATTCGACGATTCACTGTTTGAGAGCCTATCTGTCCTTTTATTTATAGAAGTTCAAAATGAAAAAAGATTTTCTTAGCAGACGATTTTTTGTGATAAATACATTATCTGTTTTATATTTCTTCTGCGTTTACCTAAGCTGTGTAAAATCTCTATAA
The DNA here is from genome assembly GCA_964019185.1 of Maratus speculifer. Taxonomy (NCBI): domain Eukaryota; kingdom Metazoa; phylum Arthropoda; class Arachnida; order Araneae; family Salticidae; genus Maratus; species Maratus speculifer. Next base: position 181,290,439 of record OZ025302.1, on the reverse strand, counting down.
ATAAAAGGTATAGAGGATGAGAGCCTATCTGTGCCTCAATTAATTATCCTCGGAATTCCTTTTATATATATAGATTTTCATAAAAAGACTGACATAAAGAATACTTTTAGTGAAAACCGCAAATCAATCGACCAATTTTTCCGTTTTTATGTTTATTTGAAATTTTGGACCCTAAACTTTAATGGCGCCTATCTCCTTCGGAAGACGTTTTGGACCCTTAGTTTCCCAGTTAATATTGTTTTCTTGATGTGTACTATCACCCCTTAAAGTTTTGCCCAGTAGTTTAGATACACCCTGTATTTATTATATATTAATTCAATAATGTAATTACTTTTGCTTTTTTTTTAAGCCAAATCGATTGGGTCTTTTAAACATTTCATTCGTCGAATTCGACGGGATTCCACTCGATTTATTGTTAAAATGCATTTCCTTTTCCCCAGAGTCTATAAAAAAGCGTTTAAACTAAAGAAAAAATCCGTTTTTGATGAATCTAGTCAAGGAAGAAGTAGCACGTCAAATTGTATCTCTTTATTATTCCACAATTCCAAAGTCTGAGAGAGAAATTGCTAATCAACTGGGTATTTCACGCCGTTCTGTTTGCTATTATATTGATAAACACAAGAAAAATGAAGTTAGTTCATTGCATTCTAAACGGGGTCGCCCTTCTAAAGAAGTCTAGGTCGCCTTCCTTCTTTTTTTTTTTTTTCTAATCGGAGGCGAAACTGAATTCTGCAATGGCAGTATCTACATTCAACTTGTTTTTTTTTTTTTTTTTTTTGTAAAAGAATGACAAAAACTTTTTTTCATTATTCATTATGTCATTTACGACACGGAATAGCTTTGCGGTACAAATGATTGACATCTTCTATTCATATTTTTTTTTCATTTTATTCATTTTATTCATTTTCTTATTTCATTTTAAAATTAAATGTCAAATATTTATATGAACCGTGCGAAGACAATAAACATACATTTTTTTAATAATATCATTTAATATCATAACTTAATCTCATTTTATTTCATCATCAAAGCATATCCATTCTTTTTTCCATATATGACGTCAGATTTGTTTCTCTTTAGCACTTACTCAAAATTCATGTACCTTGTGTTATCAGAAATTAATACTTGTAAACTTATGTTTTGTTAGAAATATGACGTCATAATGATATTTAAAAAATTCTTAATGGGAAATATTCCTGTGACATTACAATTGGTAAAATGTTGAGTTTTATATCCTCGAACTAACTGAAAGAAAGAAAAAGGTTCATTTCTTTATGGATTAATAGCTGGAAAAAAATGCTAAACTATTTATAGTCTTTTAAATGTAAAAGAAATTTTATATAATCGTCTGCTTGATATAAGTACAAAAAACTGTATTCCTGTGAAGTCACAATTGGTAATAACCGTTTTTTATAGCCTCGAACCAAAAAGCAGAATAGGGTCTATTTAAAGCGCGCTACACATCAGGGAGAAATGAGTCAAAAATCGTGCAACAGGACGCAGTTAAACCGTTTTTAGCTCACAGGCTATCATAGCCTGAGAGCTTATGTGCCCGTCCGTTCTGTATGTTCGTCCGTGCGTAACGCGATAACTCATGATAAAAATATCCGATCCACTTGAAATTTTGTATGTAGGTATATTCTAACAAGGCGCTTCCCTGATTAGTTTTTGGAGTTCATTCGATATGTGTAAGAGGGGGAACGGGGGCTCATGCCCCTCCCCTTAGTTGATATAAATGGGATTTTCATGCAGAATTAAGTTTTCGTTCAAAATTTAGATTAGGATAATTCTGATGAGGCGATTCTGTGAGTGTTATTAGGTGTTCATTGAATAAGTATAAATAGGGGGAACGGGGGTTCTAATGCCCCCCCCCCTTAATTTATATAAATGGGTTTTTCAAGCAGAATTTTCAGATTTCGTTCAAATCTCTGAATAGTTTTGGAAGTTTAATGGTTAAGTATAAAAGAGGGGGATAACTTCTTTTAAATTATATAAATGCTAAATGGGTTCTTATTAAGAATTATCTCATTTGCTCTGAATTTTGGATATAAATTTTTTATATGATAAAGCATGAACGTGATTAGTTTAGGAGGTTCAATAAATAAGTATAAAAAAAGAGGAAAGGGGAGAGCTGTTTCCCCTTCTTAATTTTTTTTCGAACGGAATTAAACCTTGAAAATATAAGGCTTTAATGTACAATTAGTATTTGTAGCCTGTGAGCTCAATGCCATCAGTTTAACTGGGCAGTATTCTTTATTAGCTCACAGGTTCTTATAGCCTGAGAGCTTATGTGCCCGTCCGTTCTGTATGTATATACGTGCGTAACGCGATAACTCATGTTTAAAAAATCCGATCCACTTGGAATTTTGTATATAGGTATATCCTGATAAGGCGCTTCCCTGATTAGTTTTTGGAGTTCACTCGATATGTATAAGAGGGGGAACAAGGGCTCATGCCCCTCCCCTTAATTGATATAAATGGGTTTTTCATGCAAAATTATCTGTTTTCGTTCAAAATTTAGAAATAGGATCATTCTGATGAGGCGCGTCCATGATTATTATTAGGTGTGCATTGGATAAGTATAAACAGGGGGAACGGGGGTTCTAATGCCCCTCCCCTCAATTTATATAAATGGGCTTTTCATGCAGAATTATCAGATTTCGTTCAAATTTCTGAATAGTTTTGGAAGTTTAATGATTAAGTATAAAAGAAGGGATAACTCCGCTTAAATTATGTAAATGTGTTTTTATTAGGAATTTTCCGATTTGCTTTGAATTTCGGGTATAGATTTTTTTATATGATAAAGCATGTCCCTAATTAGTTTAGGGGGTTCAATGATTAAGTAGAAACAGGGGAAAGGAGGGAGCTGTTTCCCCTCCTTAATTTTTTTTTCGAACAGAACTAATTCTTGAAAATATAAGTCTGTAATGTACAATTAGAATGTGTAGCCTGTGAGCTCAATGCCATCAGTTTAACTGGGCAATATTCTTTTTTATTTAATTTGTTATCAGGGTGAAATTGTCGCATGTCGCACGTTTTTTCGTACAATGTCTCACGGGTGTGTGGCGCGTCTATTTATTTCATTTTGTTTTTAACCAAAGACTTTAAAGTCTTTGGTTAGTCTCTCAGGCTCCCAAATGGTCCGCGAACTGAATACCAATAATTTTTAACAGAAAATTTCATAGTAGGTTTCTACAGCATTTGGGCTAAAACTAACCTCCGAAAGCGTTTTCAACGCAATTTGCAAATATATATATATATATATATATATATATATATATATATAACGAAAATCTTTCTTAGAAAATATTGATGTTCAGTTCGCGGACCATTTGGGAGCTCTGCATCTAACTGGATTTTCAATTGAATGTATTAATGCAATTTTTATTTTTTATGAATATAAAAATATAAATTAAAATGCTGAAATTTTGTGCAGCGTACGGATGCATGAACAAGTCGAGTGATAAATTCTGCAAAGAAAATTATATTTCTTTTTATCGTTTTCCATTAAAAATAAAGACATTTTAGCACAAACGTCATATACGTACCACTTTAGCACGAATAAAAAAAAATGGCAATTTTACGCCTCGCATAGTAACCCGGCTATTATGGTTGATTTATTAATAAACTGTTTATTTATATTTATTTCCTTTTTAAAATGATAGAAATTGTTTTGCTCTACAGTTATTAATTAATTATTTTTATTTATTATTATTTCCTTTTTAGAATAATAAAAAAGAATTAAAAAATTTATATGTAGCTGGTATTTGAAAACAAGGTTTTTGCCAAATTGGCGTCAGACAAAAGTAGCGCCAATAATAGCGCAAAAAATATAGCGCGTATATGACATCTCTGCCGATATTTTAAAATGGTAGTTAACGAAATTAAAACGTGAAAACTTTACTCCAAGTAAACATTCTGTGATTTGTTCTCGACCTTTTAGAGAAGATTGTTTCTTCTATCAGAATTTACAAATAAAAGACTACTATAAAAGGATGCAGTGCCAACGATTTTTAGTTTTCGACCCAGATCAAGACGGAAAAGGACATCCTACCAATTTATTCATAGATAAGTTTATTTCTCTCATGAGTTTTATTTTTTTTTAACGAATTTCTCGCTTAACATGCAGGATCCTTAAAAAAACTAAGGAAATAATTATGATTAAGAATTATTTACAGCGGAACAAAACAACGGCATTTTTAGATCTAGGGCAATTCCACGGTATTACATGATACATGTATTCCGAAATACAAATTTTAGTCATGATCTACTAATAAGTATTACACTTTTTTCATCTTTATTTTATTTATTTTAATTTTTTTTTTTTTTGTAAGAGAAGCTCAACATTTCATATATTTAAACTTGAAGTAAACAGCATATGTGCAAATATAAATAATCAGACATATTTGTGTCGATCCATTTTGTAACGTTTTACTTGTTTATAAACAACGACATTTTTTCCCTTATTCAAATAAAAATTCTTCTAAATGTAAAGAATTTCGCATATATATATATACACACATATTCATATATATATAATTAAAATAAATAATAATAATAATAATAAGCATCATTTTTATGATGATCAAAACGTGGCGTACGTAATAACAGAGTGATATATTATGAACGCCATGGATTAAACATTAATATTCGTGGACCAATCATAAACAAATTTTAAAGGAAATTTCAGTTTTACAATTTTCGGTACTTCAAATTTTTAAACATCTAAACATCGCACTTTTCAATTTTTACACCGTCGTATAGGGGAAAAAAGGTATTTTTAAATGCAAATTGTTTGAAATCTGCATCTAAATTTGTTTTTGAGTTATTAATATTTTGTAAATTTTTTCAACTATTTGAAAAAATAGTCGTTGTTCTCGGTAGAGAATTGGGAAATCTAAAGTATATCTGAATCTTTTTATTGGTTGAATTCCTCAACTTATTTAATTTTATTCGTTTCCTGATTGGTCCAAATTTAATGTCCAAAATAGAATACGTCTGTTTTTTGTTTTATTCGTTTTCTGATTGGTCCAAGTTTAATGTCCAAAAACTGAATACTTTTGTTGCCACGATGGCAAAAAGAGTAATAAAAACTAAAAAAAAAAAATTATAATTTTAAAACAAATTGCGATAGAGATTTCAAACAAATTTCATTAAAAAGTGCATTTTTTCTGTACGCAACGGTGTAAAAACTTAAAATGTGCGATGTTAAGAAGTTGAAAAATTTGCAGTTCCAAAAATTTTAAAACTGAAATTTCATTTAAAATTTGTTTGTGATGGGTCCAGGAATATTAATGTTTATTCCATGTCGTACTTAATGTTAGGCGTTTAGAAGTCAGTCTGATTAACTCCATCCAATAAAAATGCACATTTTAAACAGTTAAAGTTGTCTATCTTTAATCTACTGTTTTTTTTTTTTTTTTTTTTTTTTTTTTTTTTCCTTTTAATCATTTGTCTACGATATTAATGTTTAATGCACGGCGTACGTAATATATGACTCCTTATAATCATCCTAAAAATGATGTTTATTAATTTAAATATAGAAATTTATTGATAACTCTTTAAAATTTGAGTCTTTCAAAATACCATTTTCCAAATAGTCGTGGTAATTTGTTAAAATATATATATTTTTGTATTTTTTTACACTTTTTTGTCATCATGGTAACAAAGGTATTCCATTTCTGGACGTTAAACATGGACCAATCAGAAAACAAATAAAAGCCGGACATCACTTCAGATATGCTTCGGATATCTCTATTCTTGTTTGACAGAAACAATCATTTTCCAAACGGTTAATAAAATGTTTTAAAATGATTAAATTTTAAAACTTGGAAAAAAAAAGGAACAGAAATGAAAATTTTGAGGGAAGAGGTCTAGTTAGATGATTGATTATTTATATACTACTAGCTGTTACCCGTGACGTCGTTCACGTAGCATTAAAAAAAAGATAAACGCTTTAATTAAACAAAACATTTCATTAACAATAATTTAAAAAATGTATAACACATATCTTATACCAGGCTATGCAGTAGTTTTTTTTATAGGGGACTGTCGCGTCGGCTGGTTCAGTGGATTTCGAAACACAAAATTAATTTAGGCGATTCATATTCAATAATTTCCAAAACGGGCATCTTCTTATTTCTTTTTAATTGGAAGAAATATTTACATCTTCTATACACATTATACATAACTGTACATCTTATTTACACATATTTTACAATTATTTACATGAAATTCGATATACTTTAGAATTATTCTTCTATCAAGACTGTCATAACACCATCGCGTATTAATTCTTTTCTCTCTCTGAAAACATAAACAAAACAAAAAATATCTTGAGCCCAGGGGAGGGGTTGCCACGCGTAACTAAGATCAGGATTCATCGCCCTTTTGGCGTTAAAACATGATTCCCCACACACTCCCCACCTGGACTCATGAGAGTACATAATGATAAATCAATAAAACTAAATTCTTACAATAAACATTAATTTAAATCATAACTCAAATCATAAAACAGAAAAAAATTTCAATCTTCAGATACTGACATATAAAGCATTAAACAATAAAATAATATCATGAATAATATGAATAAAAATGACACTTCAATAACATGTAGCTACATGAATAAATCTGGCCAGATATTTACCTGAATAAAATAACCTAAATATATATACATAATATAAACAAATTAAATACTATTGTTAACATTTCAATAATCCTTTCAATTTGAAATAAAGCATAATTATACACAAATGAAACACATTTTTTTTTTTTTTTTCAAAATGGATAAATTAACAATTGCAAATTACACATAAAAAAAAAAAAAAAAAAAAAAAAAAAAAAACATATTTTAACTATGAATTTATAATAAGAAATAAATCACATTTATATATTCAAACAATAGTAGAAAAAAAGTAATTAATTTAAAACTCAAATACTGAAATCAATTAACATTCAACATCTAGTTCAAAAGGATACAACAGTTGTACTGGTTTTCTTAGCAGGCCTTTCGCAGTCTTTACCATGCAAGCTCGAATGAGCTGATCTCTGCCAAGAATCACTTCTTGAACTACTCCTAAGTCCCACAACAGTTTAGATTTAGCATTACCGTCCACTAAGACAACATCTCCAATCTTTATATTTTTGTGTCTCTCAGGAGGTTTAAATTGATGGATCGATCTTAAGTTCAGCAAGTATTGTTCCTTCCATTTAGTCCACAGTTGTTTCAACAAGGTGGTTTGATATCTTTTTCTTCTTAATAATGTCTCTCGGGTAGAGATTTTATTCTCTAATTCGGCAAAATGTAGTGGAAAACTAATATTTTCTCTTCCGAGTTGAAGAAAGTGAGCTGGTGTAAGTGGCTTTGGCTCGCCGAAATCACTTGTTGTATACGTAAGCGGTCTCATGTTTATTACGGCTTCTATTTCTGTCAAAATTGTAGCCAATTCTTCAAATGTGATGAGAGCTCTTCCCAAAATTTTTCTTAGGGGTTCTTTTACACTTTTTACGAGTCGTTCGTAAAGTCCTCCCCACCATGGGGCACGCTCGATGATATATTTCCATATGATGCCTTTGTTTGATATGAAGTCTTGAAGTTCTTGATCTTTAATTATTTTTTCAAATTGTTGTAGTTCTTTGTCGGCAGCTTTAAAACTTAATGCATTATCAGAAAAAATTATTTTACAGTTTCCGCGTCTTGAAATAAATCTACGAAAACTCAACATAAAGGACTTTGTAGTCATATCCCTGACTGCTTCCAAATGTATTGCTCTTGTTGCGGCACAGGTGAACAGTACAATGTAGGATTTTGACGTCTCTTTACTATCTGTTTTGATGATTATTGGGCCGGCAAAATCCAATCCTATAACGGTAAACGCAGGGGATTGTGAGATCCTTTCTTTCGGAAGTTGCCCAGTTAGCTGGTCAGCTGCCCTTGCATTGTATCTTCTACAAATTAGACATTTTCTTAGATTCTTTCTGATAGATTGTCTTCCTTGTGGAATCCAAAATTTCTTCCGGATTTGTGCAAGCGTTAAAGAAACTCCACTATGCAGCAAATTTCTATGTTCTTGCATAATTAGCAATTCTGTTAATTTTTCATTCTTCGGCAATATGATTGGGTTGGTCTCATTCGAATCAAAGGAGCCTTCGTTAAGTCTGGTTTTTATTCGCAAAATTTTATTTTCATCCAAATATGGACACAGGGAATAAATTCGTGATGTTTTCTTAATAGAGTTTCCTTTTTCTAATGACTCAATTTCTTCCTTATAATTCTTCATTTGTACTTCTTTGATTAATAATTCTTCAGCTTCTTTCAATTCTTCAGCAGATAATGTATCTTTACGCTTGATTGAATTTCTTAAATTGAAAATAAATCTTCTAACTCTTGCCAATGTTCTAACTGCCTTCAAGAAGGAACTGAAGCGCTCAATTTCTATAAGTGGCTTCTGATGTTCTGATGAACAAACATTTTGGAAAATCACATTTCTTTTAGCTTCTAGTTGTTTCATATCTTCATCTATTTCTCTGTCTTCTTTGGGCCATAATTTTGAATCTTTAACTAACCATGGAGGCCCTGACCACCACAGATCATCCTTTTCGAGGTCGAAAAGTGAGAGTCCCCTTGTGAGTCGATCAGCAGGATTTGAGCTACCAGGACAATGTCGCCAGTTCTTCGGATCTGTTAAACTTTGTATTTCTGATGTTCGGTTGCTTACGAATGGCTTCCAAGTACTTGACGAACTTTTGATCCAGTGAAGCACGATATTTGAATCGCTCCAATAATGTACTTTGTCTTCACTTATTTTGAGAACAGACATTACCCGCTTTCCAAGTCTAGCTCCAATCAGAGCACCCATCAATTCGAGGCGGGGCAAGGTTAACTTCTTTATGGGAGCTAGCCTGCTTTTTGATGTAACAAAACTTGTCTTTATACTATTATTGTTGTTATATCTCAGATATATAACACTTCCATAGGCCTTAATACTTGCATCACTAAAACAGTGAATTTCTACATTGTCGTAAATGTCTATTTCCTGTAAATAATATCTTGGAATTTTTATTTTACTAATGTATGGAATCTGTGCACACCAGTTATCCCATTTTTTCTCTAAATGTTCTGGCAAATTCTGATCCCAATCGATACCATGTTCCCATAATGATTGAAAAATCATTTTAATTAAAATCGTAAATGGTGATAAAAACCCAACAGGGTCAAAAATTCTTCCAGCTGCTCGAATTATAGTTCTTTTGGTCTTATCTTGACAATGAACAAATTCTAACAGACTTTGATTATCTAATCTAAAAATGTCTTCTTCAGTGTCCCATATTAACCCTAAAATTTTAAATGGAGTTGTGTCAGTTGATGTATCAGCGCAAACATTCATACCTAAAGATTTTAAATTTTCCTTTAAAATGGTAGAATTACTTTGCCATTTACGTAAAAACATATTTGCTTGTTGAAAAATAGTTAAAGATTCCTTTGAAATTTTTAAAGCTTCATTAACCGTATGTGCTCCTAACAATAAATCGTCCACATACATGGAAGAGTCAATTTTAGAGCAAGTTTCCGGATATAAAGTTGCATACCTCTTCAAATGATGTTTAATTACAACTCCTAACAGAAATGGACTCGAAGTGACGCCAAATAATACACGACACATTTTCATAATTATAAAATTAATTGGGGAATTTTTATCTTGAGGGAGTTCTTCGATCCACAGGAAACGCGTTATATCTCTGTCACTTTCAGCAAGACTTATCTGTAAGAAAGCCTTTTCAATGTCTGCCACTACGGCAATTTTATTGCTTCGAAATTGCAAAATTAAATCAAATAAATCTGAGTTCAAATTGGGACCTGGGAAGAGTACATCATTTAGAGAAGGTCAGAAGGAGCGTGAGATGAGGCATCAAAAACAATGCGTAGTTTGGTTGTTTGTTTATCCCTTCGAATTACAGGGTGGTGGGGTAAATAATAGGTCAAATTACCATTCGATGAATTTATTTCTTGCGGTTCAACAATTTCTACTATTCCTAAAGCCTTATATTCATCAATAATTTCTTTATATTCCTTAAATAATGCAGGATTATTTACAAATCGTTTAATTAGACTATTAAATCTCTTTTTGGCAACATCATAATTATTCGGAAGATCAACATTGTCATATTTCATAGGTAGTTTAACTTCGTACCTATTGTTCTTAAACTGAATAGAATTTTCAAATTGTTCTAATATTTGATTATTACACAAATCTTTATTTGTATTATCTTCCTGAATCCCTAACCCTTCTATAGTCCAAAATTTTTCAAGTTGAATTGACATTTTATCAACTTCATTATTATCCCAAATAGATATATACATTGCACCCACTAAATTATTTTCATTAACTTCATCTGAAAACTTCCCATGAAGTGTCCAACCTAGTTTAGTTTCATTCAAAACAAGAGTTGGTGAAATACGTTTATATTTTCCTGTCATAATTGACCAATAGTAGTCGCTACCAATCAACAAATCTATTTTATTCTCCCCATCACTTAATTCATTTGAAACATCTGACAACTGTATACCTATTTCTTTTATTTTTTCATTTAACTCTGAACTTGGGGCACGTATTATATCTGAACAAATTTTCTCTGTTTCTAATGCTTCCAGAGAAATTACATTGTCAGAAAATTTATCCTTTAAGAAAATCTTAACTCTGTTATGATTATTAACAATAGGTTTCGTACCAGCAAATGTATGGATTTTTAATGATTCCTGTCCTGTCACCTCTAAATTTAAATGCCTTGACAAATTCTTTCCGACAAACGTACGCTGCGACACACTGTCTAGCAAGATACGAACATTAATATTTTTATCTTTTCCAATCATTATTCCCTTTAAAGTTTGAAAATAAACATATTCATCTGGCTTACAACTAAGTGAAGAAACAGTTATTTTTTCATACTGCGTATTTTGCTTTCCCCCTATTTCATCCCCTTCAGTTGAAACAAGGTCAATTTTATTTTCCTTTGATGATCTTTCTTTTACCTTTTTATTACAAAGAGAATTTTGATGAGCTTTAGAATTACAAAGAGTGCAACGAATATTAGAAATTTTACAAAATTTACTCTTATGAAATCGTTTGTAGCATCGAAAGCATTTCGCTTGTTTCGATAAAGATTGTTTTCTTTCTTTCAAATTTAAGTTACACAAATTTGCTTCATGTTTCTGAGAACAAAAAGGACAAAGGTTTTCTGTAATTGTATTTAATGTAAATGCTGAAGGATTTTTATTTTTCCCTTGAAGAAAATGTTTAGAAGGATTTTGTTTAAATTTATTTTCATGAGATTTAATCTCAAAACTGACAGATGTAACATTAACAACCTTTTCCCGCGCTTCGATTTCGCGCTTAAGGAACAATAATAAATCATTTACGCAAACATCTTTTTTCTCGCACTGTTCTCTATGAAATTGCAATAAAAGGTCATTAGGTATACATTTATAAATAATAGGTAACAATAAACAACCATATTGGTCTGATTTCACATCCAATGATTCTAAACTTCTTATTTGTATCGCTATTTCATCATACAATTTTCTTAATGAATAAATATCATTTGATCTTCGCACTGCTTCTAAATTTAATAATTTATTTGTGTGCGCAGATATTAAAACTTCTCTTTTTCCAAAACGATCCTTTAATATATTTACTGCCGTTGCGTAATTTTCACCAGTTAATGGAAGCCCGTTAATAGCAGCAGCTGCTGATCCCGAAATCAAAGATTTCAAATAAGTAAATTTTTCTATCGCTTGAAGGGCTTCATTTTCGTGAACAGCGACTTTAAACTGCGGCCAAAATTCTTGGAATTCGCAAATGTCGCCGGTGAATTTGTTTAAAGAAATTCGCGGCAATTTAGTGTTACACTTTAACTGAGTATCTGATATGGGGGCGTAACTACTTTTGGTTCACTTGTAATATCAGAAGTTTTCTTTAAATTATGCAAAAATCTATTTGCTCTCGATTTACATGTAATAATAGAATCTTTATATTCTAAACAAGCTTCAATTTCGGTTTCTAAATTAGAAGTTTCAATTTCAGATTGTATTAAATCGTCTAGGTTTTCTAGAGAAATCTTATGTTCCAGCAATGTTGCTCAACAATCCTCCACAATTTCCGGTTTCAAATCACTTTCTTTCAAAATTTCATTATCAAATTTTTTTATCAATTTTGTTATTGTGGATCTAATTGATCCGCGTTTAGTAATATTTCTTTTCAAATTTTCACCGGTACTCATTTTGTATAGTACTGTTTCTTCCAAATCATAAATTCAAAGAAATAACAATAAAAAACTTACCCGTTTAATATATGCAATCGTCTTAATCATATTCTCATTCTATTATTTCCCGGCGAATGTTGCACCATTGTCGCGTCGGCTGGTTCAGTGGATTTCGAAACACAAAATTAATTTAGGCGATTCATATTCAATAATTTCCAAAACGGGCATCTTCTTATTTCTTTTTAATTGGAAGAAATATTTACATCTTCTATACACATTATACATAACTGTACATCTTATTTACACATATTTTACAATTATTTACATGAAATTCGATATACTTTAGAATTATTCTTCTATCAAGACTGTCATAACACCATCGCGTATTAATTCTTTTCTCTCTCTGAAAACATAAACAAAACAAAAAATATCTTGAGCCCAGGGGAGGGGTTGCCACACGTAACTAAGATCAGGATTCATCGCCCTTTTGGCGTTAAAACATGATTCCCCACAGGGACTTAAAGAACTCAGTCAAATAAATGGAAAATGTGTTAGATAATATAAACAATCGCGAAAATGAAATTGCAACCACTTATACTGTAGAACAACTGTAACGCACCCCCATTGTACAGAAATCATGTTGTAGCGCATTTCAGAATTCTATATCAAAGAAAGAAAAATCATGTGTTAAACCTAGGTAATAAAAAAAATATCCAACATTTCCATAATACATAACTTCGCCGGACCATTCTTTTCTGCAACTGTGTATATGATCTATGTGTTTGTAAATATTTTAAATACAATGTTAAAATTTTTCTTAGTTAGAAAAAGTATAAAGAAGATTAAAAATCACCTTTATCAATTTCTAATAATAGACAGAAACGTACTTGAATTCTTTTGTACAGTCCTGTATATTACGTGCAAATATTTATACGACCGCATATTTAGCTTAAATTATTCGAGCAAAAATCTCGATTCAAATTATTGAATTCATATTTCCGGGAATCGCTATTGCACAGGTGACCATATATCCAGTTTATTGTATAGTCCGATACAAGATTTATTTAAATTCTACAAACAACTCTTATTGTACCAAATGTAGCTGAACTTCAGGATGCATTAGTTTTCCTTAAAATACATATGATAATTGAAAAAGCTCTTCAGCAATCTTTTCTAATAGACCATACTTTGGATACAATATCTGAGATCTGGACACAAGTCCAAAATCTTTTATGCGTCTCTGTAAATGAACAACAAATGTGATGCAAATCATACTTAACTGCAAGCATATTGTAGTAAATTTCAGTATTTATTATTGTATTGATTATCTCAGTATATTAATTTCATCATGTTTGAAATAGTGCAACGCAATTAAAATACGCTGGGAATATTTTTTTCCCCGTAAATTATTATATTACCGAACATTTTTCTGTGATCTTGTAAATGAATGTTAAACCTTTTCACCCCATTTTTTACAGAAATCCTGTTTTAGTGCACTTCAGAAACTGATATCAATTTCAATATTATTAAAATAACCTTAATAAAATAACATTATTAAATACGCTGCAAATGGTTTTTCTTCACAGACCATGATATATTGAAATACTTTTGAGCTCCCTACGCACACTATAAGTACTATACTTAACATATTCGATAGTAACCATGTTCTTGTGAACCTTAAAAATGCATGTAAATTACATTACATTTAAAATTATGTAACATTATCAAAATACACCACAAATGATTTTTTCGCCGTAGACCATAATGTAAAGCCTCCTTTTGAGTGCTCCTGTGATTTAGCTATAATTGTTACCTGGTTCAATTTCAAATGCCGCTCATGCTAAGGCAAATCTCAATAACGTATGTTATTTTCGTATGAATCCCACTATATTTTCTCAAGTTGAAACACGGACAAACAGACGGCGTACCCCAGGCACTCGGCATGTTGAAGTCGTAAGAAGCAGGTTGAAACAGGTTGAAGTCGTAAACACTTTTAGACCATGTAAGAAAGTGTCAAAAAGGGAATAGTTTCCGTAAAACGAAACAAAAAAAACCGAATTTTTGAAAATTTGAAAACTTATACTTTGTTTCAGATATGACGTTACATTGATATTTTTAAAATTCTTAATGGAAAGTATTCCTGTGACGTCACAATTGGTAAAAAGTTGACTTTTATAGCCTCGAACCGAAAGAAAGAAAAAGGTTCATTTTTATTACGGATTAATATCTGGAAAAACTACTAAAATATTTATATTCTGTAAAGTGTGAAGTTATATTCTTGTGAAGTCTTCTAAGTGTAAAGAAATTTTATATGATCGTCTGCGTGATAAAAGAAGATAAACAGTATTCCTCTGACGTCACAATTGGTAAAAACGCGGTTTTTAACCTCGAACCGTAAAACAGAATAGGGTCCATTTATTTATTTCATTTTGTTTTATCACGTGAAAATCTTTCAGTTGAAAATTAATTACAGAAGAGAATTAATTATTCCGGTTTTTTTTATTTTTTGGCAACGAAAAAAGAAAGATGATTAAATATTATGGAAAATTTTTCAATTTATTCTGTATGAAAAATAGTGAAATGTTGAATTATTAAGAAAAATATTTGAATAAAATAAATAAAAATTAGCCTATGTTCATTTCAGACCAATAATCTATCTATATACAAAAATTCAAAGACATTAATCCATCCGTTTTGATGCCAAGTTCATTCCAATTTTTCGGACACACTTTCACAATTATTAAAGCATAGCACGGCAGTGCTATGCTTTATTTATTTCCAGTGTGACTGCGTAATGTTATTTTAATACGGAATTTAACATTGAACGAGTTATTTACTAGACATTTTCCCACATTTTGTACTCGCTTCCACAAATTTTCTTCAAAGGATCTAATTGTTTTAAAAATAATTCCCTCCAATCAAAAATTTATACAGAGGTCAATGTACATATTTCCTGTAGCAATCAGGGCCTGATTAATGCACGGGCCTCCGGGGCCTCGGCCCTGGGCCCACCAATTTGAGGGGCCCACAAATAATGTGGCTGATTTTTTCCCTTGATCAAATATTTTTAAAACACAATTTTTATGATTTTGAATAAGGTGAGCTTTGAAAAAGACAACCTCATTTATTCTGCAGCATAAACTGAGGATCTTAGATGTTTGTGAATTGTACAAATGCTTATTTAAAAAAGTGGATGGTAGTTTATTTTCTTAATTATTCTTTTAAGTTATTTTTTTTAAACTTGAAACTTTCACTCAAACAACTTAGTCAACTCGTTAAATAAACCTACTTTTTTTCTGAAAATATCGCTGGGAATGGGGAGGTAGGGGGGCCCAACTTTTTACAGGCCCTGGGACCAACTTTAGCTTGATCGGGCTCTGGTAGCAATTAATCATTTTTACGTGATAAATAAAAAATAAAATTGATTTTTTTTCTTTCGTAAGAATTAAAAAGGGTATATTTACGGCGTCATATTAGAAATGAAACGGAGATTTGTAAACATTTCGTACAAATACAAGAATCGTCAACAGAAAGTAAAATGAAGCATGATTTTTAAAATAAAAGGACATTTTCAAACATTGATCAAGAAGCTGCTAACAGAAGAAATATAGAAAATAAGTAAATTAAACTTTTTTCTGCCTATTGTCTCTGCAAAATTATAAAAAATAACTTAAGTATATATATGTAAGGAACCCGAGTCTTGGCATACGTTCGTGGGACCGTCATCAATCGAGGAGAGGGATGTAGTCGTGGAGAGATGCGTGCCTTCAGGCGATGAGGCTCAGAGATCCGTCGCGTCCAGCGTGGAAGTGCCGGGGAGAGAACTTTGGCGATCGCGCCGAATCAATCGTCCGAATGGCCGGGGAACGATTGTGGTGTTCTACCATCGATAAGCCGTTATTTTTGTTGAATCATGAGGTGTGGTTGAGATACAAATAATGACACAGTATTTTCACTTGGGGCCTGGTTTATTAATCCTTTTTGGCAGATCTTCTGGGAGAAACCAGGTCCCTGGAACTTGACGCTTTTTCTTTTAAAGTTCGTTTATTTGGGCAGCATTTTATTAGGCAAGTGTTAGGTCAAAAAAGCCACTTATTTTAGGCGCTCTCGCTATTTAAAGGACGTTAATTCGCATTATTTCTACCAGGTCGCGATACTAACTAATGGGTGTTACTCTAATTTTAATTGGTTAAGAAATATCTGGGCAGTATGACGTTGTTAGGCGCGGTTTTCCAGGGTTGAATGCTGATTCTACAAATTAAGAATTGCGTTTACATCAGCTTTTTTAATCTTAAAGAACATCCAAAAATGATCTCTGAAAGTAATAAATGTTAGGTTGGGAAAGAACATTAACAGGGGCAAAATAGCTTTAAGTATTAGAATTAAGGTTAAAAGAAGGAACATTTAAATTTTAGATTAAAGTTAAAAATATTAATTGGGATCTTTAAGTTTTTGAATTTTAATTTTAAATTTAAATTTAAAAAAGGCTTTAGGTTTTATCCTTTCATATCCCCCCCCACTAAAACAAGAGCCACAGATCTTGCTAAACAAAAGCCACAGATCTTGCCTGCGAGGTCTGTGGGTCTCAGCTCCCCTAAATATTTTACCTGGGTTTCTTCCTTATTACTAAGTGGATTTTTTTTCCCTTCAGTTTTACAACGTCAAGCCAGCTGGACCTAGTTTCTACATTATTTACAGGTTACATGAAAAAGGTTATATGAAAACATTATTCTTTACATAAAAAACACTATATTACAACAAAAGATTTGTCAATATTTTGGCATTGAATAACATGAACACTGATAATGTTATGGATAATGGTACTGATAATGCTACGAATAATGTTATGGATAATGCTATGAATAATGTGACAGATAATGCTGCAGCATTTAAGGGACATTCTCGAGAAGGACAACAAAAAAGAAACATTAACCAAAATCATAATATCAACACTTAAAATAATGAAACACATATTGACTAAAATACATAACATTTAAAAAATAAACTTTTTTTTTTCCACTAAACAGTTTTCTAAATGTCTGATGTTTCCTTTGGTTGAAAGTTTTTATGAAGGAAAGTCATTTGGAAACATTCTTTATGTAAAATTGAAACACTATATAATATAATAAAATATTCAAAAATAAAATACTAAAACACACACAAGTTATTGACATTAAACATGGGTAAAAATAGCAAAATACTCAAAAATATGATATTCAATATTATCAGCAAAATACAATTGTATAATAAATGCACATTTTTCCGAAAATACTGTATGTTGACACTGAAATATCACCAAAAGTAATTACAACACAACACAATTTTAACACTATATAATATAATCACTATATAATAAAACACTATATAACATAATACTAATTATAATACTATAAAAACTCTTTTTTTTTCTCTACTTAATTCTTAGGTCGCACCTTTTCTAACAATGTACAGTATCCAGCTTTAGGCTTAATTCGAGGCTAACTCCAAAATACAAAAATGTCAGACCTCTGAAAACTATAGCTACTAAGTAAAAATATAAACTTGCTATTATTTTCACCATGCCCAGTGTTAGTGGGAGATGGGTTTCAATACTTGTGGTGAAAGATCATCCCAAAAAAAACGTGCCACTTGCACTATAGAAAAGGAAAGTGGGAAACTGACATTCACCTACAAAGGGCAAGCGAAGCAGTTTTGCCAGATTCTCCGTTCAACCTGGAAAGAGAATCTGGGAAAACAGTCAGGCTAAAGACGGGTGGTCAAGGAGTGGAGGACCCTTACTGACGTAACACATTTCATCATATACATTACATCTAATAACATTTAAAAAAAAATAACAGTGCTTTTAAACTGTAACTTTCATCCTTTACCGCTGGGGGTTGAGGGTTAAACATCCAGCTGGGTCCTCTTCCAAATACTAATGATAGAGGGAGTATAGAAAAGCAAAAAAAATAAAAAATTGAAAGATGAAAGAGATAGATGGGGTTTTATTCATGGTTGAGTTTGAGATTTTGAGGAGAATGGCAGTATCTTAACTTGGATGAATGGACAATTTCAGAATTTCTCTTAAAATGTGGGCTGGGTTTATCGATTTCAAAAGTGACCAGAAAGTTGTTTCAGAATGGTGTATGGTCCAGAATATGGGGAAGTTAATTTACGGGTATTAGGATAATGAAATTCTTCATTACAAGGTCACCAACTTTAAACTTTACAGGAAGAAAACGAGCATCATAGCGGACTTTATTTTTCTTAAGGTAAGCAATTGTTCTTTCTTAGCCAATTTTCTAGCTTCATCAACTGGAGGATAATAACTATTATTTGGCAAAGGAGGATCATATGGCAATTTTCCTAACAATAAATAACTAGGGGTAAATTGAGTTACAGAATGAGGAGTATTGTTATATTCAACTAAGACTTCATCTAACAGTTTAGTCCAGGGTACTTTCTTAGAAGAAGAATTAACTTTACACTTTAATCTGGTTACAATAGTCTGATTTAGGCGTTCAATTTTTCCATTCGTTTCGGGATGGTGACTACTTGTCAATCTGTGTTTAACATTGTAAGTACGAAGAAATCTCTTAAATCTGGAAGCTGTAAATGCTCCATTTCTGTCAGTTAACAATTTTTCTGGTACTTGTAGTTGAAATAATTGTTTCAAAATGTTTGTATAAGTTTCAGTAGTTACACTTTTTGAAGGAAAACCCCACACATAGCGAGTTGCATGGTCAACCACCAAATGCAAATATTTTTTTGTAGAATTGTAGTAATTAAATCCGCCAACAGAGTCCAATGCCAAGCATTCAAAAGGTATATCTGTTGGGGGCATCAATTGTAACATGCCAAATCTTTTTTGTTTACACTTTTTGTTTATTTGACATGTATGACAATGTTTTACAAAATTTTCAATGTCCTGATTGATATTAGGCCAATAATACTGTGGGGAAATTAAATTTATCATTTCATAAATACCAGGGTGGCCAAATTGTGTGTGGGTTTTTTCTAAGAGGGGTAACCGTAAACACATGGGGACAACAATCTTATACAAACTTTTCTTTTTAATTACAACAACATCATTTACTTCAGTGTATTTTTTACCATCTGCTGTTACATTTTCCTTTTTCTGGCTGTTTCTTACTTCATTCAAGTCAAGGAGATGTATAACATGGTGTACATTTTCTGAAACAGGTTGTCTTGATAGCATATCAGCTTCAACATTAGTGGAGCCCTTTTGGTATTTGATTTCATAGTCAAACATACTAAGTTTGAGAGACCAGCGGAAAAGACGTCCTCTTAAATTTTTAACATTTTTGAGCCAGGTAAGTGCCGCGTGGTCCGTATGGATGACAAATTTTTGACCATGTAAATAATGATAAAATTTATCCAAGGCATCCACAATTGCCAAACATTCTAATTCCGTTATAGCATAATTTTTTTCATAATCTCGAAGATTTCTAGAGTGATATGCTATTGGGTGTAATTTTCCCTTTTCATCTACCTGTTTCACAACACACCCTACTCCAAGACTTGAGGCATCTACAAACTGTTCACAAGGCACTTTGGGATCAAACAATCTTAAGATAGGTTTTTCAATCAAAGCCTGTTTTAGTTTCTCAAAAGAATATTGACAATTTTGGTCCCATACATAGGGGACATTTTTCTTTAACAATTGGTTGAGAGGATATCTAATTTCGGCATACTTAGGAATAAATTTATTATAGACATTAATAGATCCCAAAAAGCGTTGCAACTCTTTTACATTGGTTGGTGGTTTTAATTTCTTAATAACTTCTACATTAGGATTGTCAGGGGTAATACATCCATTAGAAACTTCATAACCAAGGAAATTAATTGTTGATTTAACAAAATTACACTTTGATAACTTTAATTTGAGGTTTTCTTGGACACAAATATTAAATAATGTCTCTAAATGCATCAAATGTTCTTCCTCATTTTGAGAAAATACAATAACATCATCAAAATAACTACAGGCAAAATTAATTTTGTACTTATTAAAGATTCTTCGGAGTGTGCGGTTGAATATCCCAGGTGCGTTTTTTAATCCGAAAGGTAATCGCAACCATTCAAATAAACCGAAAGTGGTCGCAAATGCCAATTTTTCGGTGTCTCGAGGGTGGATAGGTATATGCCAATATCCACTGGCCAAATCGAGAGTGGAAAAGACCTTAGCTTGTGCTAATTTATCCAAAAGGGTATCAATTCGGGGTAGGGGTTCTGCGTCTGTCATGGTAATAGCGTTTAATTTTCTGAAATCTACACATAAACGAGTTTTCTTCCCTTCTTTGCGCTTGTAAACTAAAGTGACAGGCGACGAATAAGGGGAACAACTCTCTTTAATGATTCCTGCCTGTAACAAATTTTGGACTTGGTTTCGGATTTCTTCCTCTTCTTTGGGTGATGTACGGTAAGCCCTAAGTGAAACGGGAAGGTCAGAGGTTAAATGGATTCTTTGGGGTTCTATATTCACACAGCCTACATCGTACTTATCTTTTGCAAAAATACAGACATATTTGGCGAGAAGAGCAGGTCGTTGTTCTTTAGCCAACTGAACTTTGGGCCCATGGTCAGAGGTTTCAAACAACTCCGGTTCAAAATTTTCTTCAAATATCTCTGCATTTTGGATATCTGCTTTTAGCGGGTGGATATATGGTTCTGACAAATGCAAAGTATGGTGGGATGATTTTTTTGAAATATTACGCATAGGTGATATTTTTTTGTTATTTTGATGGATTTGCATTTTAGAGCAATCAATATTTAATCTAAACAATTCACAATGTGGTAGCCCAATTAAAACATATGGTAAAGAGTTATGAATTATAAACAGTTCAATGGTTTGAGTTATTTGTCCTAATTGCAAACTGACAAGGCATTTTTCTTTTAAAGCTAGAACACCTTGAGTTTGTGCGACTGAGATACTCTTTTGAACTTTAGATAGTTTTAGATTAAATTTATGGGCTAAATGATATGGCATTGCACTGATAGAACTACCTGTATCTATCAAACATGGTAATGAGTTTTCACTTTTCATATGAGTAGCTGTTTGACAATTGTTCATTTTTTGTTTGGATCCATTATGTGTTTTGATATACCCGGGTATTATTAATTGTCATTGGCTCTCTTCTATATTTTGTTGAAACTCATTATCAGTCTGATCTAGATTATGGGTTGAAACACTTGGATTTGGTGCTAGGGCAGTAACATTCAGCGTTTGTTTACGAAAAGGGCAATCTCGCACCCAATGATAAGCATTCGAAATGCCCACATTTAGACAAACCCGGCAAGGCGTTGGTGGCAACGTAGCCTGATAATGTAGGTTTGGGCGTTGTTGATCGGTCTGCATAGATCTTGGGGGAATTGGTTGCATCGGTCTAAATGTATTTCTTTGTGGGTTTGGGTTAAAATGTCGAACTTGAGGTGATTGGTATGGGACACGATAATTCCATGGTCGGTAGGAATTTTGTCCATGGTCAATGTGGGATTTAAAAGGTTTCCATTGTCGATATTGAGGGGGATGCTGAGGGTTGGGCTCAGTCTTCCTGTCTGTTTTATCTTTCTGCTCTAACTGCAATTTACTTAATTTAAATACTAATTCTCTCCATTCATTGACATCCGCAGGCGCATTTGTCACTACCAACTGTTTCATCTCTACTGGCAGTCCATCAGTAAGACCATCCAAAATGAAACGCTGATCTAAACCTAAAGTGCGTCCTACTTTAGTTTTTTGGTGGTAATATTCATTTAAGTCACCTCCAAATTTAAATTTGATCTGGGAGAAATCTGTCAATGATAGTGTATCAGGAGTAGTGTAATGTTCGGTGAACAATAACACTAACTCTGACCAATGGAGGACATGAAGACAGTTGTTGATATATAAGGTAAGCGCGGTATCTTTTAGATACTTTTGGATGTTGCGGATTTTCCACAAATCATCCTTGTGTTCCTCTACACAAACTGACTCAAAGTATCGCAGCCAAGGAATCCATAACATCTTCGATTCGGTGGAGAATGGCACAATTTCGGGATCCTTTTGACATGTGCCTTCAATTTTACCCGAGGACTGAGAATTTGCTGCATTAACTTCCTTTTCCGGAGTCTCGGGAACCACATCATCATTTTTTGGGGGGTCGCCTACTTTCTCTGATGGTGGGGCAGTACTCATGATGTTTACAAATAGAATCTCACAAAATCATAATATATTCCAACATAGTAACACATAAAAATAACATTAAATAATTCCAAATATAATAGTAAAATAATAGTAACCTGATACTTAAATCATTTTTTATAACTCACATTATGAATCTTAATTTAAAAGATAAATTTTATTTATCTTTTTCAACTTGAAAGGAGCAGACTAAACAAATGCAAAACGAACTTTACAGTAAAAATTTAAAATAAAATAAAAATATTTTATCATGTTAATTCTTAGTTCACTCTTCTTTTTCTATGATTAAAATCTTAACTACATACTAAAAATAACTTTTAAAATAACACAAAGTACAAAAAAAAAATCAACTTTACTTTTTTTTTTTCAATAAAATGCCTGAATTTGCTCCTTCTAACTTTTCATATTAAATAAAACATCTTACCTTGAACAATAATCCGCGATTGATAGAAAAAAATGGAACGGAAAAAAAATAAATAAAAATACACGCGCACATTCTGTTCTTTCTTTTTTCTCTTTAAATGTTCAAACTATCGGAGTTTGATCCGAGATACTTCTCCTTTCCCTTTGAAACAAAATCTTTGCACAGGTGGTCGGAGAGCGGCGCACTCACAGGGGTTCCAGAACGAAAGTCACGTCACACCACACAACCGTAGTTATCGCGTTTTGGCGAAAGATCATGCCGTATTCCGGCACTAGTCTTCGGACTGAGAGGACATCTGGTACCGCTTGTATCCGCCGATCACGTTCCTGGAAGCAGAGCGATTTCTCCAGGTTTCGTTTCGCTTGTCAGGTTTTTATCCTCACCGACTCTTTGTAAGGAACCCGAGTCTTGGCATACGTTCGTGGGACCGTCATCAATCGAGGAGAGGGATGTAGTCGTGGAGAGATGCGTGCCTTCAGGCGATGAGGCTCAGAGATCCGTCGCGTCCATCGTGGAAGTGCCGGGGAGAGAACTTTGGCGATCACGCCGAATCAATCGTCCGAATGGCCGGGGAACGATTGTGGTGTTCTACCATCGATAAGCCGTTATTTTTGTTGAATCATGAGGTGTGGTTGAGATACAAATAATGACACAGTATTTTCACTTGGGGCCTGGTTTATTAATCCTTTTTGGCAGATCTTCTGGGAGAAACCAGGTCCCTGGAACTTGACGCTTTTTTTTTTAAAGTTCGTTTATTTGGGCAGCATTTTATTAGGCAAGTGTTAGGTCAAAAAAGCCACTTATTTTAGGCGCTCCCACTATTTAAAGGACGTTAATTCGCATTATTTCTACCAGGTCGCGATACTAACTAATGGGTGTTACTCTAATTTTAATTGGTTAAGAAATATCTGGACAGTATGACGTTGTTAGGCGCGGTTTTCCAGGGTTGAATGTTGATTCTACAAATTAAGAATTGCGTTTACGTCAGCTTTTTTAATCTTAAAGAACATCCAAAAATGATCTCTGAAAGTAATAAATGTTAGGTTGGGAAAGAACATTAACAGGGGCAAAATAGCTTTAAGTATTAGAATTAAGGTTAAAAGAAGGAACATTTAAATTTTAGATTAAAGTTAAAAATATTAATTGGGATCTTTAAGTTTTTGAATTTTAATTTTAAATTTAAATTTAAAAAAGGCTTTAGGTTTTATCCTTTCATATATGTAACTAGTATTTGAAAGCGGAACTACTTTGATATACCCCCCCAAATCGTAAATTTGGCGACTTTTTTTTCTCGCCAAGCAAAATACCCATTAAGTTAAATTAAGTTAAATACAAAAAATAAAATTAATTAAAATTAAGTTAAATACATTAATTAAAAATACATTAATTAAAATTAAGTTAAATACATTAATTAAAAATACATTAATTAAAAATAATAAATTAATTAAAAATACATTAATTAAAATTAAGTTAAATACAAAAAAGGAATACCTAAAAAATACAATGAATACATAAAAAATACAAATGAAGGAATGAAGCTGAGTAACAGCAAACCTAAAAGGTCCGTAGGAAAAGTGGGTAGGGAGTGCCAGATTTGGCGCGTAATTTTTGGGGGGTATATCAAAGTAGCACCTTGAAAGCGAGTTTTTTGACACATTGGCATTAAAAAAAAAAAAAAAAAAAAAAAAAAAAAATGCACCAAACCTAGTGCATATATGACATTTGCGCCGAGATTTCGTATTTACACCACATTTTTAAAAATTTCTTCGTCTTATATGTTCGAAGAAAATCAAAATAAATTTAGGTGAATAAAAATTTTCAAAAATAATAGCATTTGATAATAATAGTATTTCATCCTTGGTATGTAATGAAACTAGTAAATCTGCAGAACTGGGTCTTCAAAGCTAGCAATTTTTTTAAGGCTAAACCGCAGAATCGTCAACTACTTGGTATAAGACTTTTCGGCACTGCAATAAATTCGACAATTCTATCAACCTAAATATTCAAATCCAATGTAAACAAGTATAAACAATGTTTACAAATATATTTCTTTAATTCCCGATTTGGTTATTTTTTTTAAATCGTGCCTAAATTTGTAATGTCACAAATAATTAATCATTGAATAAAATCAATTTTAAATCAACGGTACTATTTGGTTATCCCGTCGACCAAAATACTATCGCCAAACTATAAGATAAAATGCCAGTAATGAATGATCGTGAGTGTCACATTCAATGACATTAAATACCTATACGTATTTAGACATTTAGAGATGTCATCAAATGATTTTATTTCCCCTTTTTACTAGTGTTTTACCCATTTATTTGTACTTTTGTTGTAAAAAAAAATGCCAATATGTATAACTTGGCTATTAGTTTGGCGACTTATATAATTTGGCGGAATTGGTTGAAGGGATGACCAAGTACCGAATTAACTTGTATTAAATTCATTATTCCGATGATTTAATATGATAAAACACTACACGTTTTAATTTTTAAAATATCGAAAAGAGTTTCTGTTGAAAAATAGCTGATTTTTATACTTTAAGTTAATATTTTTATGGTACTACTTGGTTATCCCGTCGACCAAAAAATTATCGCCAAACTATAAGATTAAATGCCAATAATGTATGATCGTTAATGTCACATTCAATAACATTAAATACGATTCACGTGTTTAAAATGTCATTAAGTGATTTTTATTTCGACTTTTTATTTGTATTTTTATTAATATTCTACTAATTATTTGGTTTTTCGTTATTTAAAATACAAATTATGTCAACATGTATAATTTGGCTATTAGTTTGGCGATTTGTAGAATTTGGCGAAATTGGTCGACGGGATAATAGAGTAGTACTATTTTTATAAAACTTTTGATTCACTATCTCTATGAGTTAATAAAATTTAAGCACATTTGGAATATTCATAATGCGTCACCTTTATGCACAGATGTCTAATACTTACCATGTTGGCGCAGTTTTTTTCTGACGCCAATTTGGCGAAAATTTCGTTTTCAAATACATATCACATATGTATTTTTTAATTATTTTCTAATATTTAAAAAGGAAAATAAAGATAAATAAAAAAAAGTTTATTAATAACTATAGAACAAACGCTCTACATAATTTTTTAAATAAAAGTAATAGAAAATAAACAATTTATTAGTAAAATAAACAACGATAGCCAGGTTAGCATGTGAGGCATATAATATCCATTTTGTTCCAATCGCGCCAATGTATTGCATATTTGACATCTATCCCTAACTTTTCTACGCTGAGTCCTGCCCAGAGCTCCGATAGCGGTTTGAAGTTCTGTCGATGTTAAATTTCAATTTTGGGCAGAATTTCAGTTTAAATATTAATTTATTTATCAAGAAGCTTCTAAGTGAAGAAATACAGAAAATAAATAAACATGAACATGACGTAATACAAAAAATAAAAAAATAAATACATTTTGTTGATACTATCTATGTCTTGAGGTATTGTTGGAGGAATATTAAATTGTCTAGAGGTGAATGTCTAAAATTATACTAGACATTTATGACGTCATATTAAAAATGAAACAGAGATTTTGAAATATTTGGTATCAAGACATGAAGCATGTACAGAATTCAGTTCTAGATGTAAAAAAAAAGGTTAACGATTTGGAAATGGATCAATGAAAATCTGTGCAAAACCCAATGGAGAAATGAAAATCTAATCTAGATACCACGGAGATAGATAGAGTTTTTAATTGGGGATGGTTTTGGAGTCTAGGTATGGTATCATGATCGGTATAGATCTGGAAAAATAAATCAGAAATTCCTACGTAGGAACGTAATAGTTAGTATTTCAACAAATAAAATTTTGTTCAAAAATCTAATTTAACTTTGAGGCCCTTTCACAGTTTTGCAAAATTACTAAATTGCAACTAAAGTGCTTCAACACTCGCTCATCCTGCTTTCACATATGAAGCCAACATGATGTTTAATCTTGAATTAGTTATGCACTCAAATTTTTCATCACCATATTCTTTTTTAGCATAAAATGCAGCTATTGCAACAATTTAATAAGAAACATGGAACTTACAATGTGAATATGCACTAATATATTTTTTTGCGTCAGAGGAAGAGAGAGAGAAATGTGAGCACCTCAGACGTTCTCTTGAGCGTACCCCCCCCCCCCCCCTACAAATTCACTTCTAGCTATGGCAATGGGTAAATTACATCAGTAATTGTGATACGATACCACATAAAGGAAGTTCTGATGATCATTTTGAAATGAGCTCATCTGAATTTAGTAGTTATTAAAAAACTTGAGATATTAAACAAAAACATAATTTGCAGAACAAATTAAAAAAACAAAATTTATTTCCTGCTCTATTTAAGCCCGAGAAGGGACAGATATTAAGATATTTGATTTATTTATTTCTACATTTAGTATTAAATTTTTGTATCAAATAATTTAAATTATGTGAACATTAAAAAAATAAAAATGAAATTCAAACAATATGATACTTAAAAACCCTAAATCTTAGATTCCCTTCAAACGAAATCGAAATAAATCTTAGACTTTTTTCCAAACTTAACTTGCAAATATTTGTTTTGCAGATTTTGTATAATGTTTACGGTAGGTATAGATAAAAAGAATAGACACATCTAAAAAGCAAATGTTCAGAAAAAGGTCTAAGATTTATTTCGATTTCGTTTGAAGAAAATCTAAGATTTAGGGTTTTTAAGTATCAAATTGTTTGAATTTCATTTTTATTTTTTTAATGTTCACATAATTTAAATTATTTGATACAAAAATTTAATACTAAACGTAAAAATAAATAAATCAAATATCTTAATATCTGTCCCTTCTCGGGCTTAAATAAAGCAGGAAATAAATTTTGTTTTTTTAATTTGTTCTGCAAATTATGTTTTTGTTTAATAATATACTAGCTGTTACCCGTGACGCCGTTCACGTAGCATTAAAAAAAAGATAAATGCTTTAATTAAGCAAAACGTTTCATTAACAATAATTTAAAGCATATATAACTAACACATATCTTATAGGAGGCTAAGCAGTAGTTTTCCTTTATAGGGGACTTAAAGAACTCAGTCAAATAAAAGGGAAATGTGTTAGATAATATGAACAATCGCGAAAATGAAATTGCAACCATTTATACTGTAGAACAACTGTAACGCACCCCAATTCTACAGAAATCATGTTGTAGTGCATTTCAGAATTCCATATCAAAGAAAGAAAAATCATGTATTAAATCTAGGTAATAAAAAAAATATCCACCATTTCCATAATACATAACTTCGCCGGCCCATTCTTTCTGCAGCTATGTATATGATCTATGTGTTTGTAAATATTCTAAATACAATGTTAAAATTTTGCTTAGTTAGAAAAAGTATAACGAAGATTAAAATTGACCTTTAGCAATTTCTAATAATAGACAGAAATGTAATTGAATTCTTTTGTACAATCCTGTATATTATGTGCAGATATTTATACGACCGCATATTTAGCTTAAATTACTCAAGCAAAAAAACCGATTAAAATTATTGAATTCATATTTCCGGGAATCGCTATTGCACAGGTCACCATATATCCATTTTATTGTATAGTCCGATACATGATTTATTTCAATTATACAATCATCTCTTATTATACCAAATGTAGCTGAAGTTCAGGATGCATTAGTTTTTCTTAAAATACATACGATAATTGAAAAAGCTTTTCAGCAATCGTTTCTAATAGATCATACTTTGGATACAATATCTGAGATCTGGATACAAGTCCAAAATCTTTTATGCGTCTCTGTAAATGAACAGCAAATGTAATGCAAATCATACTTAACTGCAAGCATATTGTAGTAAATTTCAGCATTTATCATTGTATTGATTATCTCAGTATATTAATTTCATCATGTTTAAAATAGTGCAACGCAATTAAAATACGCTGGGAATATTTTTCCCCGTAGCCTATTATATTACCGAACATTTTTCTGTGATCTTGTAAATGAATGTTAAACCTTTTCACCCCATTTTTTACAGAAATCCTGTTTTAGAGCACTTCAGAAACTGATATCAATTTCAATATTATTAAAATAACCTTAATAAAATAACATTATTAAATACGCTGCAAATGGTTTTTCTTCACAGACCATGATATATTGAAATACTTTTGAGCTTCCTGTACGCACACTATAAGTACTACACTTAACATATTCGATAGTAACCATGTTCTTGTGAACCTTAAAAATGTATGCAAATTTCATTACATTTAAAATTATGTAACATTATCAAAATACACCACAAATGATTTTTTCGCCTTAGACCATAATGTAAAGTCTCCTTTTGAGTGCTCCTGTGATTCAGCTATAATTGCTACCTGGTCCATTTTCAATGTCGCACATACTATGGCAAATCTCAATAACATTTATTATTTTCGTATGAATCCCACTATATTTACTAAAGTTAAAACACGGACAAACAGACGGCAGACCCCAGGCACTCGGCATCCGGTCTACAGACAGGTTGAAGTCGTAAACGCTTTTGACCATGTTAGAAAGTGTCAAAAAGGGGGTAGTTTCCCTAAAACGAAAAAAAAAACAATGTTAGGAAAAATCTACAACAAAACTGTGTTTTAGGTAGCATTTTTGTATAATTTGTACATATATTCTTTGCATACCATAAAACTTTATAGAAATTTATTATAAAAAATATTTTTAAAAGTGACAACATATTTTTACTTTTTAAGAGCTAAAAAATGTGGAATTAATATCCATATACAAACCTGCTTCCAGTACACTTCGAGCACATTATGCGAAACTGAGATATTGACTGAGGGAATGTATTTTCTCACAATTACATTAAAACTTTTGATTTTAAGTCCGAAAGTACATTTTTAAAGGGATTTTTATTTATATTTTCAGAATTGAACAATTTTAAGAATTAACACACAAAAATATTTTTTTTATTAGTTGAGCTTTTCTTACTTTCTAAGAATGATAAAAAGTATTTTTCATTGATCATTAAATCATTTACGATATGGATAAATTTGCATTATAAATTATTAACATTTTCTAGTCATTTAATATTTAACCTTTTAAAAATAATAATAAAAAAATAAAAAAAAAACTTATTTCATTTCTAAATTAAATATTTATATTAACCACGCTCAGACGAAGAACTTAATTTTCTTTAAATAATAACTTTTGATATCATAATTCAATCTCATTTCGTTGCAACATCGGAACATATTTATTTTTTTTTTCCACATGTGACGTCACAGTCGTCTCTTTTTAGCACTTACTCAAAATTACATTGTCTATATTATAAAGGCCAAACGTATCTGCGCGTAACGCATACATCATTTTGCGAATTGCAACACATTCCTATGCAATTCATTTTTACAATTTTCGGTACTGCAAAATTTATACTTCTTAACATTGCACATTTTCAATTTTTACACCTTCATATACAGAAAAATATGTACTTCTAAATGCAATTTATTTGAAAGCTGTATCTCAATTTATTCTTGACATATTATTTTTTAAATAGTTTTTATTACGAATTTTCTAATTGTGGCAATATAAACGCCATTTTCTCCTGAAATTGATAAATAGTATGTGATGATTTGAGGTTATGCCGGCACTTTGCTGCAGCACCTACTCCTCAAAGCTCTAATAATAATAATAATAATAATAATAATAATAATAATAATAATAATAATAATAATAATAATAATAATAATAATAATAATAATAATAATGATACAGGTTTAGATTTCACGAGAAATTCTAAAATAGTGTCAATTTATATATATATATATATATATATATATATACGTATTTATACGAAACATAAGATCCTCAATTGATAACTTCATCTTAATAACTGATCTTTATTATATTTTGCTTTATTATTATATCTTTACATATGCGATTAACGTTTAATTTTAATAGTTTGGACAGCTGAGTTTTATAGAAACAGCTTTTTTTTTTTTTCAATTTTAGCTTTAAATAATATTTGTTTGAGCGTTAGAATGACTATTGTAAGATTCATTTTTTACTGTAGTTAATTTTTTAGGTTTATTATAACTCAATGAAACAGTTCCTTATTAAACATTTACTTTCGTCGAAATTTGACGGGTTCTACCTTGTGTTATTAAAAATGAAAACTTCAAAACTTATACTTTGTTTCAAATATGACGTTACATTAATATTTTTAAAATTCTTAATGGAAAATATTCCTGTGGCGTCACAATTGGTAAAAAGTTGATTTTTACAGCCTCGAACCGAAAGAAAGCAAAACTGCATATATATTCAAGCGTTCCAACTCCTATGGAAGAGCTGTCCGCAAGATTAAAGGCGGGGTCAGAGCTGCTAGAGCGTACCAACTTAATGCTGGAATCTGTCGTAAGCAAAAGGCGGGGTCAAGGCATATGTCATCTAGCGGCACGGGTGCATAACTAGAGGATGACGTGGGTTTGACGTCATATATGCGCAAATGTTTATTATCTCCATATCTTTTGCGCATATTTTCTGAATTTTCTCTCAGTCATGACAAATTAATCAAGTCTAAGAGGTTTATTGCAAAACATTTTTGTTATAGTTTGTTTCGATAAAGTCATGTACATTTAAAAAAATAGTCACAATATCATTTTAATTTTATTTTGGGAGAAAAAGTACTAATTAGTACTCATAAGTACCATATCATGCTACGAAAAATATTGACTTTTACCCTAAAATTAAAATAATAATGAGACCTTTTTTTAAATACACTTATTTTTAATTAAAAAGATCTGTGTTTTTAAAAAAAGTCTCATTGTCATTTTAATTTTAGGGTAAAAGTCAATATTTTTCGTAGCATTATATGGTACTTATGACTACTAAGTTAGTACTTTTTCTCCCAAAATTAAAATGATATTGTGACTATTTTTTTAATGTACATGACTTTACCGAAACAAACTATAACAAAAATATTTTGCAATAGACCTCGTAGACTTGATTAATCTGTCATGATTGAGAGAATAGCTTGAAATTTATGAATGAATTTTTAATGTGAACTCTCAAAATGGCTTTGTCTGTTAAAAAAAAAAAAAAAAAAAAAAAAAAAAAAAAAGAGTCTAAGCAATGATTTTAGGAAAATTATTGTCTAGAATGTTAAATATTTAAACAAATAAATTAACAATATTTCTTTGTTTAACAAAACAACATTTAATACATACATTTAAAATTAAAGTTATTCCGAATATACGTATAATAAAATAGGTTTTTAAATTAAAAGAATGAAAAGTTTGCAAGTTAAATAATAAAAGTCGATACGACCAAGAAAACATTGGATTTTTATCGTCTGAAATTGGTAAATAAAAAATGCAGCTTGTTGTAAATAAAAGTTGAATATTTTATTTAGTATTAAATTCTATACATTTTTAAATATTGATAAATATTATATTATCATATGAAATACTACGGTGTATATCATTTTGTATAATTTAGCTCATCAAAAAATTACTAAAATGTGACACTATTTCAAAATTCTGCGTTTATATAATAAGTACTTACAAAATTTAATGAGTCATCTTTCATTACATTAAAAGCGTAATTAAAATCGAACATATTTTAATCAGCGATATTTGTATCGCATAAATGATATTTCATCTTAGTATATTTTATGTTAATATTTAGTCGTACTACACTTATTTATTCTATTTTTATTTACAATATTTCAAACCTAAAACTTATTCTACGAAATATTTTGAAGTAACATTTTATAGAAACAAAAAAGTTTTGTTGCCATTCACACAAAAGAAACTGCCATAATTCTCTACTTATTAATCCTCTAGTTATGCACCCCTGCCACTAGATGGCATATGCCTTGACCCCGCCTTTAATCTTGCGGACAGCTCTTCCATAGGAGTTGGAACGCTTGAATATATATGCAGTTTTGGGCGGGGTCAAGGCATATGCCATCTAGCGGCAGGGGTGCATAACTAGAGGATTATGGCAGTTTCTTTTGTGTGAATGGCAACAAAACTTTTTTGTTTCTATAAAATGTTACTTCAAAATATTTCGTAGAATAAGTTTTACGTTTGAAATATTGCAAATAAAAATAGAATAAATAAGTGTAGTACGACTAAATATTAACATAAAATATACTAAGATGAAATATCATTTAACTATGCGATACAAATATCGCTGATTAAAATATGTTCGCTTTTAATTACGCTTTTAATGTAATGAAAGATGACTCATTAAATTTTGTAAGTACTTATTATATAAATGCAGAATTTTGAAATAGTGTCACATTTTAGTAATTTTTTGATGAGCTAAATTATACAAAATGATATACACCGTAGTATTTCATATGATAATATAATATTTATCAATATTTAAAAATGTATAGAATTTAATACTAAATAAAATATTCAACTTTTATTTACAACAAGCTGCATTTTTTATTTACCAATTTCAGACGATAAAAATCCAATGTTTTCTTGGTCGTATCGACTTTTATTATTTAACTTGCAAACTTTTCATTCTTTTAATTTAAAAACCTATTTTATTATACGTATATTCGGAATAACTTTAATTTTAAATGTATGTATTAAATGTTGTTTTGTTAAACAAAGAAATATTGTTAATTTATTTGTTTAAATATTTAACGTTCTAGACAATAATTTTCCTAAAATCATTGCTTAGACTCTTTTTTTTTTTTTTTTTTTTTTTTTTTTTTTATTAAACAGACAAAGCCATTTTGAGATTTCATATTAAAAATTCATTCATAAATTTCAAGCTATTCTCTCAATCATGACAGATTAATCAAGTCTACGAGGTTTATTGCAAAATATTTTTGCTATAGTTTGTTTCGGTAAAGTCATGTACATCTAAAAAAAATAGTCACAATATCATTCTAATTTTATTTTGGGAGAAAAAGTACTAATTACTACTCATAAGTACCATATCATGCCACGAAAAATATTGACTTTTACCCTAAAATTAAAATGACAATGAGACTTTTTTAAAAAACACAGATCTTTTTAATTAAAAATATGTGTATTTAAAAAAAGTCTCATTATTATTTTAATTTTAGGGTAAAAGTCAATATTTTTCGTAGCATGATATGGTACTTATGAGTACTGATTAGTACTTTTTCTCCCAAAATAAAATTAAAATGATATTGTGACTATTTTTTTTAAATGTACATGACTTTATCGAAACAAACTATAACAAAAATGTTTTGCAATAAACCTCGTAGACTTGATTAATTTGTCATGACTGAGAGAAAATTCAGAAAATATGCGCAAAAGATATGGAGATAATAAACATCTGCGCATATATGACGTCAAACCCACGTCATCCTCTAGTTATGCACCCCTGCCGCTAGATGGCATATGCCTTGACCCCGCCTTTTGCTTACGACAGATTCCAGCATTAAGTTGGTACGCTCTACCAGCTCTGAAAGAAAGAAAAAGGTTCATTTTTATTACGGATTAATATCTGGAAAAGCTACTCAAATATTTATATTCTTGTAAAGTGTGAAGTTATATTCTTGTAAAGTCTTCTAAGTGAAAAAGAAATTTTATATAATCGTCTGCTTGATATAAGAAGAAAAACAGTATGTCACTGACGTCACAATTGGTAAAATTGCGGTTTTTAACCTCGAACCGAAAAACAGAATAAGCTCCATTTATTTATTTCATTTTGTTTTATCACGTGAAAATCTTTCAACTGAAAATTAATTACAGAAGAGAAATAATTATTCCGTTTTTTTTATTTTTTGGCAACGAAAAAAGAAAGATGATTAAATATTATCGAAAATTTTTCAATTTATGCTGTATGAAAAATAGTGAAATGTTGAATTATTAAGAAAAATATTTGAATAAAATGAATAAAAATTAGCCTATGTTCATTTCAGGCCAATAAGCTATCTATATACAAAAATTCAAAGACATCAATCCATCCGTTTTGAAGCCAAGTTCATTCAAATTTTCGGACACATTTTCACATTTATAATATACTAGCTGTTACCCGTGACGTCGTTCACGTAGCATTAAAAAAAAAGATAAACGCTTTAATTAAACACAGCGTTTCCTTAACAATAATTTAAAAAATATATAACACATATCTTATACCAGGCTATGCAGTAGTTTTTTTTTTAGGGGACTTAAAGAACTCAATCAAATAAATGGAAAATGCGTTAGATAATATGAACAATCGCGAAAATCAAATTGCAACCACTTATACTGTAGAACAACTGTAACGCACCCCAATTGTACAGAAATCATGTTGTAGTGCATTTCAGAATTCCATATCAAAGAAAGAAAAATCATGTGTTAAACCTAGGCAATAAAAAAAATATCCAAAATTTCCATAATACATAACTTTGCCGACCCATTCTTTTCTGCAGATGTGTATATGATCTATATGTTTGTAAGTATTCTAAATACAATGTTAAAATTTTGCTTAGTTAGAAAAAGTATAACGAAGATTAAAATTCACCTTTAGCAATTTCTAATAATAAACAGAAACGTACTTGAATTCTTTTGTACAGTCCTGTATATTACGTGCAAATATTTATGCGACCGCATATTTAGATTAAATTATTCAAGCAAAAAACCCGATTCAAATTATTGAATTCATATTTCCGGGAATCGCTATTGCACAGGTGACCATATATCCAGTTTATTGTATAGTCCGATA
Source organism: Maratus speculifer (assembly GCA_964019185.1). NCBI lineage: Eukaryota > Metazoa > Arthropoda > Arachnida > Araneae > Salticidae > Maratus > Maratus speculifer. The sequence goes on along the minus strand of OZ025302.1, from coordinate 181,254,900 downwards.
CATGATTTATTTTAATTCTACAAACATCTCTTATTATACAAAATGTAGCTGAACTTCAGGATGCATAAATTTTCCTTAAAATACATACGATAATTGAAAAATCTCTTCAGCAATCTTTTCTAAAAGACCATACTTTGGATACAATATCTGAGACCTAGATACAGGTCCAAAATCTTTTATGCGTCTCTGTAGATGAACAACAAATGTGATGCAAATCATACTTAACTGCAAGCATATTGTAGTAAATTTCAGTATTTATCATTGTATTGATTATCTCAGTATATTAATTTCATCATGTTTGAAATAGTGCAACGCAATTAAAATACGCTGGGAATATTTTTCCCCGTAGACTATTTATTATATTACCGACATTTTTCTGTGATTTTGTAAATGAATGTTAAACCTTTTCACCCCATTTTCTACAGAAATCCTGTTTTAGTGCACTTCCGAAACTTATATCAATTTCAATATTATTAATATAACCTTAATAAAATAACCTTTTTAAAATACGCTGCAAATGGTTTTTCTTCACAGACCATGATATATTGAAATACTTTTGAGCTCCCTGTACGCACACTATAAGTACTATACTTAACGTATAGTACTTAACGTATGGTATTCGATAGTAACCATGTTCTTGTGAATCTTAAAAATGCATTTAATTTCATTAAATTTAAATTATGTAACATTATCAAAATACACTACAAATGATTTTTTCGCCTTAGACCATAATGTAAAATCTCCTTTTGAGTGCTCCTGTGTTTCAGCTATAATTGCCACCTGGTTCATTTTCAATGCCGCACATGCTATGGCAAATCTCAATAACGTATGTTATTTTCGTATGAATCCCACTATAATTACTCAAGTTGAAACACGGACAAACAGACGGCAGACCCCAGGCACTCGGCATCCGGTGTACAGACAGGTTGAAGTCGTAAACACTTTTAGACCATGTTAGAAAGTGTCAAAAAGGGGGTAGTTTCCGTAAAATGAAAAAAAAAAAACAGAATTTTTGAAAATTTGAAAATTTATACTTTGTTTCAGATATGACGTTATATTGATATTTTAAAAATTCTTAATAGAGAGTATTGCTGTGACGTCACAATTGTTAAAAAGTTGAATTTTATAGCCTCGAACCGAAAGAAAGAAAAAGGTTCATTAGGATGAGCGAAGCGAATCCTCTACTAGTCCACTCAAATTACAATTTGTCGTACGCTTTACAAAAAAACTATTCAAATTAAACACAAAAATAAATTATGATCTGTAGATTTGCAGAATATAATTTTTTTACAGTAAAACGTTAAAAAAATTATTATTTTAATTAATTTATTTTACATGCATTTCCAATACGGACGCATTTTAGCAAATAAATAAAAAATGAAACGCGTATATTTTCAGAAAAAAAAAGTTTAAATCATGGAGTAAATAATTATGGATAGAATCATGATTAATTTATTAAATAAAACATGTTTTCATTTTCCCGCAAAATCGTTTGCACAGATGACACTTAAACATTTTAAAAGAATTGTATTACGGATTTTTTTTTTTTTTTTTTTTTTTTTTTTTTTTTTTTTTTTTTTGTAAACTGGCAACAAAATAATTGTAAACAAATAAAATTAATTCTTAAATTTGTTATATAAATGAAAAATTAAAAGATCTGCGTGAAGTTGTTGGTTCAAGCTCTTTATAAATATTTTTGCGACGGTCGTATTGTGGCTAAATAATATCGACTCATTAATCAGAAGGATTTTATAGAAAAGTAAGACTTTAATAAGTTCGCAAACACAACAATAATTATTCGTGAAAACGTCACTGCGAGAATGAGAGAGCGTTTCGTTAAAAGGTAATTCCATTAATTGAGTTGCCATTTGCAGAAAGTAAAAAGTTCTCCCACGCGCAGAGAATTACAGCAATTCTCATACGCTAACATGTATAAAAACGAAGAAATTAAAATAAAATGTTTTACAATTAAAAATTCATAGTATCAACGAAAGCAGATTTCAAATGTTTTTTCCAGAAAATAGGATTTTGAAGAAGTAACTTTCTTCAAGCTTTCTTCAAATATATTATTCTAAAATAGCTATCAAAGATTATCGGATGTTGATTACAAAGATTGGAAACATGCATATTTCAAACAATTAAAAAACACCAGTTGCTACTTGAAATTGTAAAAACATCTTTAAAAGAGCTTTTAGTTGAAAATTTAAAAAAAATTTGTAAAAGTTTGCTTCGAAAATATCTTATTATGCCAGTTTTACATCATAAATAAAAAATTAAAATGCGCCAAAACATAAAATAACGTTTTGACGTGACAACGTCTTGTAAATTGGTTTGCCGGGAGACACTTCAAGAAACTGCGTTACGTTACGTTACGCTCCGCTCACGATACGCGCTCACTTTTCTCTTAACTTTTTCCGGTCACTTGTGGGACCATTTTCTGAACGTGAATGTGAATTCGCTGCAAGGAAGGGGCGGTGCTTAATAGGAATTTTAGATAGTATCAAACTAAGACGAAATACGTTATGTATTAGTTATTAGTATAAAGTACAAAGAAAATAAGTGTAGTTTATTTCGTAATTCGGTGGTATATTATGGAAAACTAATGATATGTGATTAGTGAAAGCCATTTTACTTTAGTTATATTCTGCTCATTGAAAAATTCTTTAATATGCTGTTTACAAAATTCAACATTTGACATCAATAAACATGAAGTAAAATGTGTTTAACAAGCACAGTGTATTGCAAGTTATTGTAAGTATATTTGTATATAAATACGTATGTATGTGTAAAGGTAAAAATAAAATTTTGTTAATATGAAATTCAGTGCGAGATTCTTTGTATAAATTAATGTTTTAAATATAATTCTTTGTATAAATAAATGTTTTAAATTGTTACTATTATTTCATCCTTCTTCCTACTATACGAATGAATATTCACATTAAAATTATTTTACAACTCAAAGTCGTTGTCACGTAAAACTTTCGCCCGTATACCGACTTTACAGGCAACCAATTTTTTTGTGAAAGATAAATTTTTTTCCTTTCATAATATTATTTTGCATTAAACACATTTTTTTCTTTTTGTTTAATAAAGATGCAAAAATAATAATAATAAAATATTGTTACTTTCAAATATCTGTTTTATAAAATAATGCTTGGCGAATCCAAACAAAGCATGGCTTTTGCTAGTTTTTATTACGGATTAATATCTGGAAAAACTACTAAAATATTTATCTTCTTGTAAAGTGTGAAGTTATATTCTTGTGAAGTCTTCTAAGTGTAAAAGAAATTTTATATAATAGTCTGCGTGATATAAGAAGAAAAACAGTATTCCTCTGACGTCACAATTTGTAAAATCGCGGTTTTTAACCTCGAACCGAAAAACAGAATAGGGTCCATTTATTTATTTCATTTTGTTTTATCGCGTGAAAATCTTTCAGTTGAAAATTAATTACAGAAGAGAAATAATTATTCCGCTTTTTTTATTTTTTGGCAACGAAAAAAGAAGGATGATTAAATCCTTCTTTTCTTTCTTCTGATTAATGTAAAAAAAAACGCACCCCAAACATTGTTTCCTCCTTATATCATTATATAATGGTAGCCCTGCAAATTTATGTAAATTAATAAAAATATTCTTTGCACCACAGATTGTGCAGAATGCATTTTTTATTATATACTTCATAGATGCATATGAATTGTATTATGTTCGGAAGAATATCACATGATTAAAATGCACTTGAAACTTTTTTTCCCCTATTGACCGTAATGTAACGAAATATTTTTGATTGTCACTATAACTTAACTGTGCATCCGATTTTCATAAAATTTGAAATTATGTAATAATTATAAATTTTAAATTTCAAACGATTCAGTGGGTAGTTTTTGCGTAGTTATATGCGGACAGACGGACGGATTGAATGAAGACTATAGGTGCTACGTACAGTGTAAAACATTTGTGGTAATGTTACTTCTATAAAATTGGTGGCAGCTACGATTTATACTTCATTGAGTAATTTTTCACTTACATAATGGTGTAATAAAAACATGCATTACTGGTGTAACATTGCAATGATGTTACACCGATTATATCGGTTAAAATACTTCACCAAATTGGAGGCAGCAAGGCTGCCACCAGTTTTATGGAGTAACGTTACACAAATGTTTTACAGTGTATTTACATAATTACGAATGCACCTAAATCTTTAGGGTAAAAGGATGAAAAAAATTATTATTACTAAATATTACACGACTTTGTATGAGACTACTTTAGTATGACCTAAAACTTGTTATGTTTTATTTCCTACTATTGCAAAACAAATTCAATTTTGCAGGAAGACCTACCTCGTTTACCGTCACTTTGGGCCATTTTTTCCTGGTTCCACTGACATTTCCATTATTAAAGAATATTATATAAAATTTCTTAACGACAAAATTGGGTTGTAAACAGCTAACATGAAAAAATGAAACAAATTGTACGGTTTTAAAGTGGAATTTGTTTTATTTTTAATACGCTTTTATTAGCTTCACCTGTATGTTATGTATGTAATGGAATCTTTGCACGTTATTTTTATCTACTTTAAGATATCAAATTAAATTAATACTTTGCACACTTATTGCGAACCGATGACAATTCAACAATTTGAACAGTCGCCGCTTAAAAGGATCAAAATCAAAAACGCCGGATAAATGGATCAAAAGCAATATGAATATTTTTGCTTCAATTTTTTCTTCCATGTTCATTAGAGTATACTGTATAAAACTGTGTATAGATTTTTAGATGCATGGTATTTTACATTTAATATGCTTTTTTTTCTCTCGTGTATATCAAAAAATTAAAAAAATTCAACAAACTCTCAAGTTAAATCCTTCTATAGTAAAAAAAAACTAGCCTTAAAAGGAATGACTCCTGGAATGATGCTGATGTGGAAGATTTCCGGAACTAACGAATCCGGTTTGTCCACTCCTTCCATGAGTCGAATAGACCAATCAGGAAAGGACTCCGTCTATGCATCGCCGTATGGGTTACCATAAAGAGAGGAAAGGTTACCATCGCCAACAATCGCCACGTTTGTCGCCAACTTGGCGATATATCGCCAAATTTGGCGACCAAAATTAGTTGTCAAAAGTGACGCCAACTTGGCGATAACTGTAATATTTCGCCAAATTTTTAATTTCTTTACAACACCAGTCGTTTGATACATCATTTGAGAGGTTTGCAACTGCTTATTCATATAATGGATGTCTTATGTGTTATCCCCCATTCTGCTCCCCAGGGGGGACACATTTTTAATTTCTTTACAACACCAGTCGTGTTACACAAGATTTGAAAGGTCTGCAACTGCTTATTCATATTATGGGTGTCTTGTGTGTCACCCCCACACTCTGCTCTCCCAAGGGGGGGGGGTCACATTTTTAATTTCTTTACAACACCAGTTGTGTGACACATCATTTGAAAGGTCTGCAACTGCTTATTCATATTATGGATGTGTTGTGTGTCATCCCCCACTCTGCCCCCCAGGGGGGCACGTTTTTAATTTCTTTGCAACACCAATTGTGTGACACATTATTTGAGAGGTCTGCAACTGCTTATTCATATTATGGATATCTTGTGTGCAACCGCCCCCCCCCTCTGCCCTCAGAGGGATCTCATTTTGTAATTTCTTTACAACACCAATTGTGTGACACATCATTTGAAAGGTCTGCAACTGTTTATTCATTTTATGGATGTCTTGTGTGTCACCCCCACTCTGCCCCCCCAGGGGGGCACATTTTTAATTTCTTTACAACACCAGTCGTGTGATATATCATTTGAGAAGTCTGCAGCTGCTTATTCATATTATGGATGTCTTTTGTGCCGCCTGCCACTCTGCCCCCCAGGGGGGCACATTTTTAATTTCTTTACAACATCAGTCGTGTGACACGTCATTTGAAAGGTCTGCAACTGCTTATTCATACATGGGGTATTGGCGAGCGCAGAAAGCAGGGGTAGCCAATAATTTGGAATCGCGAAGCGATTACGCGGGGGTTGGCGAGCATAGCGAGCAGGGGGGCGGGGCCCCCCTAGTATTATAAAAAAAATTAATTTATTCTGTATGAAAAATAGTGAAATGTTGAATTATTAAGAAAAATATTTGAATAAAATAAATAAAAATTAGCCTATGTTCATTTCAGAGCAATAATGTATCTAAATACAAAAATTCAAAAACATTAATCCACCCGTTTTGAAGCCAAATTCATTCCAATTTTCGGACACACTTTCACATTTATAATATATACAGTGTCTCACAAAAGTGATGGGACACTTGTGCTTTATAAAAAGAAACTGCAATAAAATAAATAAACAAACATGTGCAAAAATTTTTTGGGTGTGTTTCATATTTAAAGTTAGTAACAATTATTACATAACATACATTTTGTCAAAATATTAAAATATTAATTTAGTAAAAATACAATTGTTCAGAACGGAGCAAAAAAGGGCTCACATAAGTGATGGGACACTTACTTTTCCATCAAATATTTATCCAAAAATTTTACTTTTAAAAAGATTTTAATATTTTGTTGGATTTCCTTTTACTTTTAAAACATAATTTAATCTTTTTGGATGGATTCGACTAATTTTTTTGTGATTTCTGGAGTGATTTTATCCCATTCTTCTTGAAGCACCGATTTTAGTTGTTGTTTTGAAGAAATGGTGTGTTTGCGAATTCTTGATTCCAATTCTTGCCAAATATTCTCTATGGGATTTAAGTCTGGAGATTGTGGCGGTGTTTTTATTATTTCAGGACAGTTATATAGCAGCCAGAGTCTAACGTTCAGAGCAGTGTGCTTGGGTCATTGTCCTGGTAGAATTTAAAATCGTTATGAAGGTTCAATTTTCGTGGTGAAGATTTCAAATTTTGCTTTAAAATATCAATATACTTGTACTGATCCATTATACTGTCAATAAAAACAAGATTACCAACTCCAGCGGACGACATACACCCCCATACCATAACTCCTCCTCCACCATGTTTTACTGTTGGTACCAAGTTCTGTTTGCGAAATTCTTCCCTGGGTTTTCTCCACACCAAGGTTCTACCGTCAGAACCAAATATATTAAATTTGCTCTCATCAGCAAATATAATTTTATTCCAGTAATCAGAATTCTTATTTATGTTGGATTTTGCGAAAGCTAGTCTAAGTTTTCTATTGTTTTCACTTACGAAGAATTTTTTCCTGGCTACTCTACCGTGATATCCAGCAGATCGAATTACCCTTCTAATAGTCTCAGGATTAACAATTATTCCATATAATGCTTGTAAATCAGCAGCAACTTTTGAAGCACTATTTCTTGGATTTTTTTTTAATATTTCGAACGATAATTCGCTTTATTCCATTGGATAGCTTTGATGGTCGGCCAGGTCTTCTTTTATCCTGAATCATATGATTCTTTTTATATCGTTCAATGATATTGAAAACTGTTGAACGACTCAAGTTAACTCTTTCAGCAGTTTTTCTAATAGATTTTCCACGTTCAATATGCAAATTAATAACTAATTTTCGAATTTCAGGCGAAGTTTCTTTTCGTTTAGCATTCATGGCTACACATAGCTAAAAAACACAAAAATTCCAAAACAAACTGGAGAGAAATACTGCAGACGATTTTATAAATTATTGCCAATTGCTTTTAAGTAAAAATAAACCCCCAAAAAATATTTTTATTGCTTATTTCAGACGATTTTTGTTGCATATATAATGGTGTCCCATCACTTATGTGAGCTATTTTTTGCTCCGTTCTAAACATTTGTATTTTTATTAAATTAATATTTTAATATTTTGACAAAATGCATGTTATGTAATAATCTTTACTAAATTTAAGTATGAAACACGCCCACAAAAAAATGTGTACATGTTTCTTTAATTTATTTGATTAGTTTCCTTTTGTAAAGCACAAGTGTCCCATCACTTATGTGAGACACTGTATAAGGATATAAGGATTCAAAGACATCAATCCATCCGTTTTGAAGCCAAGTTCATTCCAATTTTCGGACACACTTTCACATTTATAATATATATAAGGATATAAGGATAAAGTAACACAGCAAAAAAAATGTAATTTAACAAATTACAACGACTATTTGCAAAATGATATTTTCAAAGACTAAACTTTGGGACTTATAAATAAATTCTATTACATTTAAATTTACAATAATAATAAACATAATTTTTATGATGATCATAAGAAGTCATATATTACATACGTCATGCATTAAACATTAATATTCCTAGACCAATGATAAAAAAAAGAGTAGATTAAAGATAGATAACTTTAACTGTTTAAATGTGCATTTTTACTTTCTTCTATCTTTACAAGAAGAAAGTATTGGATTCATGAAAATTTTCGACTTCCGGTTTTCGACGGATTTATACGTTTTAGAAGGTCCTGAACACGTTTTGACTATTTTTAGAAAATGTCTGTCTGTGAGTCTGTCCGTCTGTCTGTGAGTCTGTGTGTCTGTCTGTGAGTCTGTCTGTCTGTATGTGACAAAAAAATTGTGGGCGCTCTATCTCAAGAACTAATGCTCGAAATTTAATAAAATTTTATATTCAGTTAGACCTTGATATGAATTAGTGCCTATTGGTTTTTGGTGAAAATTGGCCTGCAGGTGGCGCTGCTATACTACGTTTTTCATGATTTTCAAGATTGCTATATCTCAAGAACTAATGCACAGAATTTCACCAAACTTCAGATTCTGTGACCCCTTGATGTACATAGACGCTGATTAAGTTTTGGTGTAAATTGGCCAGCAGGTGGCGCTGCTATGCCACGTTTTTCATGTTTTTCATGATAGCTATATCTCAAAAACTAATGCACAGAATTTCACCAAACTTCAGATTCCGCGATACCTTGAGATACATAGCCGCTGATAAGGTTTTGGTGTGAACTGCCCTATAGGTGGCGCTGCTATGCTACATTTTGCACGGTTTTTGCGATTGCTATATCTCAAGAAGTAATGCAGAGAACTTCATCAAATTTTAGATTCTGTTACACAAGAATATATAACATAATTAGACGCTGATTACATTTTGGTATTAACCTTGCAACAGGTGGTGCAGCTATGCTGCATTTTGCACGATTTTTCCGATAGCTATATCTCAACAACCAAAGCACAGAATTTCATAAAACTTCAGATTTTGTTACAAAATGATGTATAACATAATTACACGATGATTATGTTTTGTTATAAATCCTTCAACTGATCGTGCTGCTGTGCTATAATTTACACGTTTTAAAAAAAAAAAAAAAACTAGCTATATCTCTCGAACTAATGCACAGAATTTCATCAAACTTCAGATTCTTTTACACCATAACATAATTAGACATTTTTTTTACATTTTGGCATAAATTGTCCAAGATATGGTGTTGCTGTGCTACGTTTTGCAAATTTTTTCTTATAATTATATCTCAAGAACTAATGGACGAAATTCCATCAAATTTCAGATTCTGTTAGGTCTTGATATCAATAGATGCTTATTAGGTTTTAGTACAAATTACCCAAGATGAGGCACAACTAAGCTCCTTTTCTCAGAATATTAATTAAATTTGGCTTTTCGGATACCAGAATCTCATTAGGCTAGGTCAAATGTTCGAGGAAATTCGATAGTGGGTAACTTTGGGGTCACCACGTTTTTTTTTTTTTTTTTTTTTTTTTTTTTTTTTTTTTTTTTTTTTTAATATTAAAATGTACTTATGAGATAGAAGAAAGTTTCGGGATTGACACATCCAACTAGTTATTGGATGGAGACTGGATCAGACTGATTTCTGAACGCGTCCTATTACGTAAGTCATGGATTAAACATAATATTCCTGGACCCATCACAAACAAATTTTAAATGAAACTTCAGTTTTGCAATTTTCGGAACTGCAAAATTTTCAACTTCAAAATATCGCACATTTTAAATTTTTACACCGTTGCATAGAGAAAAAAAATTCACTTTTTAATGAAATTTGTTTGAAATCTCTATCACAATTTGTTGTTAAATTATTGATTTTTTAAAAGTTTTAATTACTCTTTTTGTCATCGTGGCAACAGAGATATTCCTTTCTTTGGACATTAAACTTGCACCAATCAGAAAATAAATAAAATAAAAAATAGATGTATTCCATTTTTGGACCATTAAACTTGGATCAATCAGGAAACGAATAAAATTAAATAAGTTGCAGAATTCAACCAATAAAAAGATTCAGATATACTTTAGATTTCTTAATTCTCTACCGAGAAAAACTATTTTTTCCAAATAGTTAAAAAAAAGAAAGAAAGAAAGGAAAAGAAAAGAAAATAGTTTAAAGACTTTAAACTTTGTGTGCTCAGTGATGAGAGAGAGGCAACAGAAGTTTGATTTCAAAGGAGAGGATTTGCATAAATGATCATTTATGGCCACAATAAAGTAAAATGGCAAAAAAGTCTTAGAAACTTATAGATTTTTCCCTTTGCGAGTAGCGGTTGGAAGAAAGGAGATTTTTTTCAAAGGGGGAGGGGGGAGAGAAAATTTAGATAATTTTTTTAAACAGAAATTTGCTAAAATGCAGAAAATTCTCTCTTAAATTTAAGTTATATAACAGCATGGCACCACTAACGCGATAAGCAATATTTATGGTTTAACAATGTGAATGAGGGTGATATATGTATACATTAAAAGTAATGAAGAAGAAGAATTCAACTTTTACAGTTTGCCGATTTTGGTCGATCCTTTATTCGTCAAATGAAACATTTTGAAAGGATTTGACGCAATGGCGATCGGCAGCGAGAACCTTGCTGTATTTAATTATAGAATTTATACACACTTCGTAATAAATTAAAAAACAGTTAAAGCATCCTTCAGCTAAAAACATGCTTTCAGAAATTATCGTTCATAATTATTCTTGCAACCGGATTCTTTTAGATATCTATGTAAATGAACGATAAGCTCAGTGAGCTGCAAAATTTTTTGAAAGTATGTTGTATCGTGTCTCAGTAATTCATATGTATTTCATGAAATTTGTAATATTATAATATCATTGAAACTCACAACAAACAATTTTTCTTCATAGATCACAATCTAATACCACATTTCAGTGTGTCTAAAAAACATATTATCAGTAAAAAATAAAAATAGAAAATTACAATTTAATAAATTACAATGACTATTTGGAAAATTATATTCTCAAAGAATAAAATTTTAGACTTATAAATAAATTCTATATTTAAAAAATAACAATAATAATAAACATCATTTTATGAGGATCAAAACATGGTTTACGTAATAAAAAAGTCCTATATTATGTACGCCATGGATTAGGAATTAATATTCCTGTACCAATCATACAGAAGTTTTTAATGAAATTTTAGTTTTACAATTTTTGGTACTGCAAATTTTTAAATTTCTAAACGTCACACATTTTCAATTAGTGTATTGTATAGAAAAAAAATGTACTTTTTAAATGCAATTTATTTGAAAGCGGTATCTCATTTTGTTTTTAAGTTATTAATTTTTTGTAGTTTTCTCAATACATTTTTATCATCGTGGCAACAGAAGTATTCCATTTTCGAACATTAAACATAGACCAATCAGAAAACGAATAAAATAAAATAAATTGTGGAATTCAACTAATAAAAAGATTCGGATAAATTTTAGATTTCCCAATTCTCTACCGAGGACAACAACTATTTTCCGAATAATTAAAATAAAACCTCACAGAATTTTTGATTAAAAATTACCGGGTGTCCTAAAATAGCCTAACAGATTTTTAAAACTTTCAAATGGTGACAGCTATTGAAAATTTTCTTACAGAAAGGTCATGTAAGATGTCAAGAGTGTTTTACTACGAATTACGATTTTAATTTAAAATAGCAGTGTAGATAACGCTACAAGCTACAAGTAACAGGTGTTCTAAATATGGACCCAATTCTTTGCATCTTTCTTCTTTCAGTATTCATGCGAAAGAAGGAGGTTAAATATATAAAGCGGCTCCCAGCCGCCAATGCAGTTTTGTTTTTAAGAGCCACTCCATATATTTAATCTTCTTTCGCATCAATACTGAGAAAAGAGAGAGCCCAAAAATCGGGTACCTATTTAGCATCCAATGTTTGCAGTGCCATCTATCGCTGAATATCAAGTCGATAGTCAATTTCACGGCAGGTAGCGGTAAGCATGTCGGTATCCATTGACTACGACTTGATATTCTCCTTGCGGCGAAGGGGACACACGTGGAAGTTCATTGACAAGGGTCGTGAAACTTTTTGAGTCTATCTAAACATTTATGTTATTAATTTTAACCTATCTTTATTATTTTATGAGTTATTAAACATCAAAATGGGTCCGGGACTTTATAAACACCCTGTAATTTAATTAAAAATCCACAATGAAATGATTACTTAAGACTCTATATCATTCTCAAGGTTATCTGTTGTTAAAACTTTTTTTAGTTGTTCTTCTATTGTAATAGTTGTCAAGACTAACGAAACAGCTGCATTTCCCCCCTCCACACACACATACACATTTATTTATGTATCGATAAATTAAAATACGTATGTATAACATTTTTTTATTTTACAATCAATAGTGTAGACATTTTAACAAATGATGATAAATGGAGAATTGTTCTTTTGCAAGAAATATTTGTCATGTCATGCAAACAAAAGTCCACTCTAACTTTTCTTTGAATTCAGAATCGATGCAAAAAAGAAAAAAAAAAAAAAAAAAAAAATATTTTTTTCCGGGTTTAATCGTATATAAAGACGTTAAAGCTCTACTTAGAACACATTTTTAAGTTTATAGGAATCGTATTTTATCACTTTTTTGACTACAATGAACAAATTCTTGCTACTTCTTTTTGTTGGCTTCGGGTGCTTTCTTTTAGCTGAATGTTTTGATCAATGCAAGAAATTCAGTAAGTAAAAATTCTTTTACACACTTTTATTAACCCTTTAATTCCCATGATAGAACACGCTCTAGAAATTATGTAGTTCATAAAATCTGATTTTACACCAGAAAAATTCAATAGCTAATTTCGTTTTATTTAAATACGGAATGTTCTGTTAAGTAAATTAATATTGCTGTTTTAATTTTCTGGTGGGAATTAAGATATACGAATTAAAATATCTCAAAATATCTGAAGTGGTTTGGGATCCAGTGGGTTTAACTTTGGTTGTCGTCTGTTTGAATCAGATCTTGCAATCGATTTTTGATTCATTTGTGTCAAATTGATTTTCTTTAATAGATTGAGAAGCGGCAGTACAAACAATCACCTCATCGAGATGGAAGCTGAAATTCCTGGATTAGACCTAATCCGATGAGTATATTAAAATGTAATTTGTCTTCCAATCATATCTTTTAACACTAGAACGCCCGCATGGAGTCGATTCGACTCCAATCATGTAACTAAATTTCAGTGAATATTTGAAAAATTTTCCTGGAATAATTTTAATTTAATCCACGCAAATTTACGTTAAATAAATCAATTAAATAATTTTGAATAAAAATTATGGTGAGAAATATTATTTTGAAACTTGAATAAAATTTCCGGGCGTTTTAGTGTTAAGAAGCCACTTTGAGACCCGACTTTAGTGGTTGACTCGTAGGTTTATCATCGTGTTTTCCTGCACCCAAAGGTACAAAAACATGGACGACTAGGAGAAAAAACAGAATGTTAAAATTACAAGTCAACCGCTAAAATCGGGATTTAAGCTGTTTTCCTCCAAGATATGACTTGGCAGACCAATTGCGTTTTAATATGCTGATTGAGGTTTAAGTAATTCTAGAATTTCTGTCTCCAACGCAATAAGGGGATTGTTTGTACTACCGCTTCCCAGTCTATCAGTTTTCTCATCATTCAGCGAGAAATTTTCCTCTCTATGTTTAAACCTATGGGCTTATAAAGCATCCGTATTTTTAACTATTTGGAAAAAATAGTTGTTGTTCGCGGTGCAGAATATGGAAATCTAAAGTATATCTGAATCTTTTTATTAGATGAATTCCGCAATAAAGTTGGTTTATTTTATTCGTTTCTTTATTGGTCCAAGTATAATGTCCAAAAATTTAATACTTCTGTTGCCACAATGACAAAAAGAGTAATTAAAACTTTTAAAAAAATAATAATTTAAAAACAAATTGTGATACAGATTTCAAACAATTTTCATTAAAAAGTGCATTTTTTTCCCTACGCAACGGCATAAAAATTTAAAATGTGCGATCTTAAGAAGTTGAAAAATTTGCAGTTCAAAAAATTGTAAAGCTGAAATTTCATTTAAAATTTGTTTGTGATGGGTCTAGGAATATTAATGTTTAATACATGTCTTACGTAATATGAGGCGTTCAGAAGTCAGTCTCATTAACCCATTAAAAAAATGCACATTTTAAACAGTTAGAGTTGTCTATTTTTAATCTGATTTTTTATTATCATTGGAACGTTTAATGTACGGCGTACGTAATATATGACTCGTTATAATCATCCTAAAAATGATGCTTATTATTACTATTAATTTAAATATAGAATTTATTTACAAGTCTTTAAAATTTGAGTCTTTGAAAATATCCTTTTCCAAATAGTCATTATAATTTGTTAAATTACAATTTTTTTTCTCTCTTAAGGATTTTTTTTCTTTTTTTTAAGGTATTCTCTTCTGTAACATTGTTTTTTTTTTCTGATTATGGGGCAAAATATTTTTAAAGTACATTGTAAGTTTTATTTAAAGTGTTCATATCTTACTTACAACTCATCTGCTTTACTTACATTTTAACATATAATTAATTACATACATTTGAAACATTTTGGCAAACAAAAAAGAAAGAAACATTTTTCGAGACATGTTGGAAATACAAGATAAAAAATTTAATTTTCCGAAGACGAATTTGAAAAAAATACGGATGCATTCGAAACTCATAGGCTTAGCATTAGTAAGGAAGAAATTTCCATGGATAGCTATTATATTTCATATGGCTGGATTTTTAGAGCGTTTCCGGAATATTATGTTTAACCTGTTTGCCCGTATATGCATCGTCAAAAAGAACACACAGAACCTGTTTTTGACACTAGTAAAAAAGGGATACTGCTTGGTTATCCCGTCGACCAAAAAACTATTGCCAAATGATAAGATTAAATGCCAATAATGGATGATCGTGAGTATCTCAATCAATGACATTAAATAAAATATACGTGTTTAAAACATTTGGATACGTTAGTGTTAATATTATTAACGTAAAAGTAATTTTTTCTAAAAATTGAAAAAAAAATCGGTCTCGAAAGGGTTAATAACAGAATTTTACTGATTATACCTTTTAAGGACGAGCGATTGGTATATATGCCACTTTAGGTGCTAAGAATCCTTCGTTATTCCATTCTACCTTTTTTTTTGGGGGGGGGGGGGAGGGATAAAGTGTACTTTGTTTAATCAGAGCATTTCCGCCATCAATTGCTCAAAATTTTCTGTTTTGAGAAACCGGTGGTAAAATATTTAAAAATAAGAAAAAGGCTCCAGTCGCGAAAGGGTTAAAATCATAATTTTTCTTCAGTAAGTTCCTATCTGAAATCGGAATTTTTGGATTAAAATGGAGTCCAAACTGACAATTTGTGCTAGACTACAGATTGAAAAATTTAAATTTCACTAGACTGCGACTATTTTGAAGTTTGAAGTCAATTATAAATTTAAACAAGTTGGACATTGCACATGAAGCGTAGCAAATGAGGTGCGTTCGTTCGATAACGAAGTTTTAAAAATATCAATCTCATATATGAATCTCATAAAAATCAATGAAAATGCGCACAAACAATTTTCTCCCTATACCATTATGTAATGGCATACTTTTGTGTGGCCTTGTAAATCAATAACAAATGTTCTTTGCGCCACAGATTGTGCAAAATATGTATTATAATATGTATTTTATAGATCATCATCAATGCATATCAATTTTATTATGTTCGAATGAGTGTAACACCATTAAAATGCATTTAAAACTTTTTTCCCCATTGACCGTAATGTAATGGAATACTTTTGATTGTCCTTGTAATTGATCTATGCATCCGATTTTCATAAAATTTGAAATAACTCGAAAAAATTATGTAATAATTATGTATTTTAAA
This sequence comes from Maratus speculifer, assembly GCA_964019185.1. Lineage (NCBI taxonomy): Eukaryota > Metazoa > Arthropoda > Arachnida > Araneae > Salticidae > Maratus > Maratus speculifer. Next base: position 181,238,802 of record OZ025302.1, on the reverse strand, counting down.
TTTCAAACGTATAGAATATATTTGAAACTTTTTTCCCCATTGACCGTAATGTAACGGAATACTTTTTATTGTCCCTGTAATTGATCTATGCATCCGATTTTCATAAAATTTGAAATCACTTGACAGAATTACGTAATAATTAGGTATTTTAAATTTCAAATGATTAAAATGCATTTGAAACTTTTTTCCCCATTGACCGTCATGTAACGGAATATTTTTGATTGTTCCTGTAATTGATCTATGCATCTGATTTTCATAAAATTTGAAATGACTCGACAAAACTATCTAATAATTATATCTTTTAAATTTCAAGCGGTAATTCGGTTGGGTAGTTTTTGCATTGTTATATACGGACGGACAGACAGACGGACGGATTGAACGACAACTATCGGTGCTACATATTTACATAATTACGAACGCACCTAAAAAACGGTCAAGTGCGAGTATTATTAAAAGAAAATCATTGCTGAAAGAATAATTAGACTTTGTAAAAAACTATGCAAAGTAGCGTTGGTAATATTGTTATTCTGTATAATTTATTTTCTTTTTCTTTTTTTTTTTAATCTGATCTTTATTTATTTATAAGGAGCTTAACTCGGTACTGAGAATATAAAAGTAGTGAATATTTAAACTTCATTTGGCATTTCATAAAACTAAATTCAGTGTAGTAATAACCTTTTATTTTTCCAGATTAGCTAACACAAAACCTTGTTCAATGGCTGAAGGAGGCATTGAACATGACATTATGCTAAAGAGTTTGTAAAGAAAGAAGTTAGCAAATTTGCAGTGCCGCTTTGAACACGTTTTTCCAGATAGGTTTTTAATCAAATTTTGAATACACAAAAGTCATAAAGGGAGACCCACTCAATGCAAACCCCATAGTATTTATAAAGGTTCGCATGACTAGGAAATTTAAAAAAATAGACATTTTAATGCAGAAATTTCATAACGTAGTTGTCGCTAGGCCTGAAGTAAGGAACGCTCTGCATTAAATAAGGCAAATAATACTTTTAAAAAACCCGGTACTAAAAATGATAAATTTTTTTCTTAATCGTACGAACCTTGATTTATGTAATTAATTCTAATTAAATTGGTATGTTTGAAATAATAGGAAGTTTATCACTTTTACGCTGCTACTAGGTATTGCATTACACAAATATATTATTAAAAGTTGCTATCTAGGATTTAAAAGCCGGTGATATGCAGAGTACGCCGTCCCCTTCATTATTTATGTCCAAACCGTCTCTGTCTTTAAAGATTAATATCTCGGCTATTTGCCGACGAACCTTTACAAAAATCATTATCAACAACACTTTTATACTTCTGCTACGATAGGTACCTCCAACGATCCTCAGCACCTTTACTCAATATTTCAGAAATCGAAATTTGTGTATAACAAAAAAATGTGCTTTTCTCAAAAACTATGCTGTCCAGAGTAATCGCTATAGTTCCCCTGCAAGGTTTAAAGAAACATCTATAACCTCTAATTTTTTTCATAATTTTTGCTTCAGTAAATTCGGAATTAGATGGGGGGGGGGCATATTTTTGTAATATATATTCGATGATATCTCTGAAAAGATAATACCAAAAATTAAAAGAAATATATTTTTGAGTTCAGCATAGCAAAAGCTTTCTCAAGATACCTCACAAGATTTTCAAAAAAAATTTATTTTTCTTCAAGTGACTTAATTAGCCCACTACCCACCTCCTAAATATATTTGTAAATGTTTAATAATCTATAAATATGTGGGTCAGTAGTCTTTATTACTTTCTCCAATTCGAGCTTTCCACGTTTCATAGTTTATGAGTAATATGGCAATGACAGACGGACAGACAAACACCGACGTGATTTTATAATGGTTCCGTTTTCATTTTATAAATACGGACCTCTAATAAAAAAGAATTTTGAAGCTTATTTCATTTTCAAATAAATATTTATATGCAAAAACCTCCAGTTATTTCTTAAAAACAACTGAATGTTATGTGAACAAATTTCTCATAAAACCAACTTGCAACTGTTTGGTCATGACAACATCAAAATTTAGACTTCCTTTCAAGTTTTTCATGGTTTTTTTTAACCTTTTAACTATTACTTTTTTCTTTAACATAAATTAAAAAATAGGGCCAAACGCCACTTTTTCCGTAATAAAACATTTGCCTTACTTAGTCGAAAAAAATATCTGACAATCAGTAAAGATGAATATACAGTTACAAATTAGTGGTATCATACAGCACGATAGTGCTGTATAGTAGAGCTCAGCTGCATCTCTAATGTTAAAGTCCAAAGTTTGCCTCTTAATAAATTTGGACCCAATCATCGGATCGCTACGAAATTCAAAAGGGGAAGTGTCCTACCTTAGATCTCAAAGTTTACAAAAATTCATCCAGATCCACCGATTAGTTTCGGAGATCCAGAACCCCTGTTTTGGCACTTTTTGCTCGTGAAACAACAAAAAAAGAGAAACAACTCAACTATAACCCGAACCAGGAAACATTCAGCGACGTGTAATAGCTTGTTCGAAAGCTTTTAATTTAGGGATGTGCCTTTCGAAGGTCCGGTAAAAAAATATCAAAAATTAAGGAAATGGCACCCATTTAAAATTTATATAAAGCTATTCCTTCCATAATTTAACATTGTAGAAATTTCTCCTTTTTAATTGCTAATTCAATTGTTACTTTCGAATTGCCACCAACTAAAAAACAATTCAATAATTTAAAAAAGAAACGATAACACGTGTTCTTTTTTTTATAGATCAATAAAAATTCTGATTCTCCTGATAGTTTTGAACATTTGAAATCGACGTCATTCGAAACAGAAAATGCATCTTTTTCATAAACATATATATAAACTGTAATTAAATATGTGTTAAAACAACATCGAGCCTTTATTTGAGTGTTTTCGAAGTAAAACAGTTACTACAATATAGATATTTCAATTAAAAAGGGATAATTAGGAAAAAAAAATTCTATATTTATAAAAATAACTATTTGAAAATGAAGCTATGAAAATCTGTGTAGATACCTATCGTCATAAGAAAATCTACGTAGATATCGAGAAACTACAGTGGGACTACAAGCTGGGAATGGGAGTTTCTGTCGCCAAATGTCGCCAAGTTTTTCGCCAACTTGGCAATATATCGCCAAATCTGGTGTCCAAAATTACTCGCCAAAATTAAAGTCAACTTGGCGTCATTTCAAGTATTTCGCCAAACTAATATGCCTACTAATAATTTTAAACTATTACTAATAATAGCTTAGATTTGTAGTTGAAGGTGATAGATAAAGTTCCTGAAAGGATCTGAAAAAGCTATGAAATCATACAAAAAACTGGTGGAACCAGAGAGAAAAGTAGAGCTCGATAAAAAAAAAAAAAAATTCTTACAGTAAAATTTGAAAAATATTTTCAATGTGCGTGCAAAAGAAAGGGAATCAGATGATCTGTAAAGCTTATGAAATAACCCAAATTTTTGTTAGCTGAAAATGAGGACTGAGCTTTACTGGTGCTTTAAAATCAATCAGGGAAAAAGAGGCATTTTTAACTCTTTCTGTATTTCAATCATCCATAACCAGTGTAAAAATTTGGGTTCATAACTATATGTTACAGGCTGATGTAATGAAGTATGAGAACGGTTCGTTCTGTGCAAAGTGTGAACACAATTCCATACCAGCTGTTTTGATAACTGAAAGATCATAGCTCCAAGTAAACTCAAAACCTTGAATAGATACCATTCAACCATATACTAAATATTTGTGTTCAAACATACTTATCTACATCAATTCCTCAACAATTTGATTATATTAATGTTATACTTTAATTATCACATCGTAGTTTATATTTGTTTAGCATTGTGGGGCTTGACCGATTTGAGACAACACAACAATATATTCTATTGACTACTTTCCTCAGTAATCATTTTGAGTGGATAATAGTATAATTTTGAATATAAAGCACGAGTACAGCTCAGTCCTCATTTTCAGCTAACAAAAATTTGGGTTATTTCATAAGCTTTACAGATCATCTGATTCCCTTTCTTTTGCACGCACATTGAAAATATTTTCTAAATTTTACTGTAAGAATTTTTTTTTATCGAACTCTACTTTTCTCTCTGGTTCCACCAGTTTTTTGTATCATTAAAAAGCATTTAGCAACGAAGCGAGCTAAGTGTTCTTGCCCGAATTCAGTTCGGGCAACACCAGTGGTTAAAATAATTTAACTTAATTCGGAAACCGAAACTACGCATTAAGTTGAATAATTTTAACTCCTTAATTGTGTTGCTCGAACTGGATTTCGGCAAGAACACTTAGGAAGGTCTCCATACTGGGCATACTCAGAAACTTTTGAAAAAAAAATACTAACTAAACTACTTATGTATTCAATAAAGAAACAGACAAAATTAGTGGCGGAATCACAGTAGAAAGTATGTAAAAAAAATAAAATACTTTCGAATATTTGGCATGAAAAGACGAAAGCATCTCACGATTTGGCGAACAGCACTATTTTTCGCCAAAAGCGAATGATTTAATGCAACTCAAAGCTGTTAGATTTTTAGAATGCATGCAAATGTTATTTAATGAATTTAAACATAAACAATGAAAGAGTATAATATTATATATATATACTAGCTGACTCGCCCGGCGTTGCCCGGGTCCGTATTAACAATATTAAACGAACTTGAAACTTGTATGATTTTATCATTAACTGGAAGCATGCAGAAATGCATTGCCTGAAATATGTCGTAGCTGACTTTGTGAAAAATCGGTTTTAAAAGCAACAACTAATATTAAGCTCTAAAGATACTTAAAATGAGCAATGAGAAAGACGTGAGGAAACATGTATCCAACGATTGCGTTAGTTTCGAGTTAAAGTGTTGATATTTACTCGTAAAATAATGTTTTGAGCCATTATTCACTGCAATATACGATCGGAATGCATAAAAGATACAAATATATCAATCATAGGCAAGAATTATGTGATTATGTTTATCATAACACTTTGAAATATCAATATAGAAGCATCATTTAAGATTTTGCTTGAAAAGTTAACATTCTTTCGTTAATGTCTTAAAATCGTCTGCACTCTGAAATCTAGATTTTAGACTAATATTTGTTATTTAAGTTTTCGCGCATGATTTTAAAAGAATGTTTTCATAAATATATTTTATATATTGAGAATTATTAATATGTTGTTACATCATAAAAATTTTTCATTTACGTTATAAAGTATTAAAAAGTTCTGAAAAAAAAGAAAACTTTTAGTAATACAATTTTTAGTTCAAATCAAATGTTTTCAATATTTTATTTAATTTTATTTTGACATCTAATTATTTCGACTTTATCAATTTCAATTATTTTAAAAGCAAACATTTTATTTAAATAAATAATATAATAGAAAAAAGACCATTTTTAAAAATTACTATTTCTTCGTAAAATATGCTTCAGCTGTAATTCATTTCTTTCAATTCGTCTTATTAATACAAAATCCCTTCCACATGTTTTTGTTTGGGACATTAAAATTTGAGCGATAAATGGTTTAATATTGCAACCCTTTTTTCGGTTTACTTCACCACCACCTATCTTTTTCCTCCATGGTTTACAACCGCTGTGATAAAAAAAAATTATCATTTAAACTGACAGTTTGCCAGTCTATGAATTTTAAAGGTCTGTTCCAGCTTTTTTAATTATTTATGCGAAAATTTTATGCAACCAACCAACCATAACTAAATGAAGGGAAAAAAAGAAGAAAAAAGGCGATTTTTTATGAGAGTGATCTTTGGAATTTAATTAATTACTCAGTTAATAAATAGAATTTCGAAATTCTGAAGCTCAGGTGCATCAGGAGAGATATTGGGCTATTCTCATAAAAATTTTGAGCTTCGTACGTCCCATAGATTTGGCTAGCCATCGCAGACACACACACACACACACACACACACACACACACACACACACACGCAGACAGAGCGATTTGTTATTTTATTAATATATATATATATATATATATATATATATATATATATATATATATATATATATATATATATATATATATATATATATATATATACAGGGTGATTCAAAAAAAAAAGATGGGGAAAATTTTAAGGGGTGATAATATCCTCGTCAGACCTGATGTATCCTATAGGATACATATCTTTACAATTTTTTTTCACGTATATAAATAATGTAAAAAAAAGAGAAATTGGTGTAAATGGAGACCTAAAAGATAGAAGAATTAAACAAAATAGTAATTTGTTTGTTATAGTTCTTTTTTAGTAAGCTACGTGTTATATAAAATTGGCTTGAATAAAAAATGTACGGAATGAACAAAAATGAAAACTCAAATAATTTTATTGTGTGTTCAAGATATCATTTGTAGAGTCCATTAGTAATGAAAAATTACCAAATATATATTTATTTTATGTTTTTCAGTGTTTTTACAATGCAAAAAAGTATAATAAAATTAAAAAATCCAAAGAAATTGTCAAAAAATGTCTTTATTGAGTCCCGATGTATCATCAATTTTTATCAACAAAAAATAAATTCTAATTTTTTTTGCTGATCAATCTTTTTTAGGTATCAGTTTGATAATATAAATCCATAACTGAAATTAAAAAAAGTACATAAATAAACCCTGGGGTCTGAAGAGGGTATACATCAAGACAAATAATATTAAACAGGAAACCAAGGGTCCCAAGCGTTTGCCAAAGGAGATAGCCGCCATTAAAGTTTATTGTCTAAATTTTCAACTAAACATAAAAAACGGAAAAATTGGTCGATTGATTTGCGGTTTTCACTAAAACTATTCTTTATGTTGGTATTTTCTTGAAAATAAATTATAAAGATACATTTCAAAAAATGTCGATAGAGGGCACTTTAAACTTTGGAGTAACGAACAACTGTTTTTTGCCATTATTTTTTGCATCTCATTAAATGGTTTCATACTTAGACTTAAATTTTGAGCTCAAAATCTGAATAGTTGGGAGTGGTTAAGTAGCACAAACTGAACTGTGTTCAGAGGTTCAAATTTCAAATGATTATAAAAAACGGAAAAATTGGTCGATTGATTGGCGGTTTTCACTAAATCTATTGTTTATGTCGGCATTTTATTAAAAATAAATTATAAAGCTAAATTTCAAAAAATGACGATAGATGTCGCTTTAGACTTTGGAGTAAGGAAAAACTATTTTTTACCGTTATTATTTGCATCTCGTTAAGTTTTTTTAGAAGCTTAGATATAAACTTAAAGTTTGCGCAAAAAATCTGAATCGTTAAGAGTGGTCAAGTAGAGCAAACTGAACTGTGTTCAGTGGGGGGGAGGGGGGGGGGGATTCAAATTTCAAGTTATCATAAAAAGCGGAAAAAATGGTAGATTCGTTTACGGTTTTCGCCAAAACTATTCTTTATGCCAGTATTTCATTGAAAATTAATTTTAAAAATAAATTTCAAAAAATTCCGTTAGAGGGCGCCTTAAACATTAGAGTAACCAACAACTATCTTTAACTGGTATTTTTTGTATCTAATAAATGCTTGTAAAAGCTTATAATTAAATTTTTACTTCAAAATCTGAATCGTTGTGAGTAATTATGTAGCGCAAAATTGAACTGTGTTCGAGATGTCGGGAGAGTAACATTTTAACTCTTGAACACAGTTCCAGTTGCCCTTCTTATTCCCTCCCAACTGTTCACAATTTGAGCTCAAAATTTCAGTCTAAGCATCTGCAAGCATTTTATTACATAGAAAAAATAACGTTTATAGCTGTTGGTTACTCTTAAGTTTAAGGCGCCCTCCAACGGAATTTTTTGAAATTTATCTTTAAAATTTATTTTCAAGGAAATACTGACATAAAGAATGGTTTAAAGAAAACCGCAAACAAATCGACCAATTTTTCCGTTTTGTATAATCATTTCAAATTTCAAATTCCCCACCCCCATTGAACACAGTTCAGCTTGCGCTACTTAACCACTCCCAATGATTCAGATTTTCTGCGCAAAATTTAAGTTTATGTCTAAGCTTCTAAAAATATTTAACGAGCTGCAAATAATAAAGGTAAAAAAATACTTTTTCATAACTCCAAAGTCTAAAGCGCCCTCTATCGCCATTTTTTATATTTAGCTTTATAAATTATTTTAAATAAAACACCGACATTAAGAATAGTTTTAGTGAAAACCGTAAATCAATCGACCAATTTTTCCATTTTTTATAATCATTTGAAATTTGACCCTCTAAACACAGTTCAGTTTGAGCTACTTAACCACTCCCAACTATTCAGATTTTGAGCTCAAAATTTAAGATTTAGTATAAGCTTGCGAAACAATTTAATGAGATGCAAAAAATAACGGCAAAAATAGTTGTTCGTTATTCCAAAGTCTAAAGCGCCCTCTATCGACATTTTTCGGAATTTATCTTTATAATTTATTTTCAAGAAAATACCAACATAAAGAATAGTTTTAGTGAAAACCGCAAATTAATCGACCAATTTTTCCGTTTTTTATGTTAATTTGAAATTTTGGACCCTAAACATTAATGACGGCTATCTCCTTTGGAAAACGCTATTTAGTATTGTTTGTCTTGATGTATACTATCACCCCTTAAATTTTTTCCTATATTTTTTTAATCACCCTGTATATATATATATATATATGTCTTGTCTTTATATATTGCTTGTTGCTATAATTTTTAATTTATCACTGGAAAAATATTTTCATATGTAAAAAATTCATATTAAAAAAAATTTGTTTCATGCATTTAAGAGCACACACTAGTCACGCGGTAAAAGCCGAGCGCTAATGTAAAGTCTATGGGAGCGTTCTTTTCTAATATCTCGCTTAATTTTCAATATTTTTAAATGATTTTTTTTTTCTCAGGATAGCTGAGGACATTCTATTACCGGGCTAGTTTGTACTTTTCTGATTTTCGTTGTAGTTTAATTCTGAGGACCCTTTAAATTTTGGATTCAGTGAAATTCGAGGTGTTGTGCCCTTTTTACTCTTATAAAATCTATTTCAGCAAATTTCAGAAAAAATTAAAAACGCTTCACGGAATATTAGTATTTAAGCTTTCCAATGATATGCTTTCCATATTTCTACTGCAATTAGGCTGAGCAAAATTTGGAAATATTTTGATCAGAAATGGAATAACAAAAGCGTTTTAATTATATGCGCTCCGCCTCAGCCAGTCTCCGCCTCTCCTGCCCTTTTGAAAATTACAATTGGTTAACACCAATCCATTTTAGCAAATGAAAGTAACTTTTTTCCTTTCATTGTATTTCCTTTCTGTTATTGGTTTATAGTAACGTGTTAAAATAACCTCCCTTATTTCAAGGTTTTGATTTATTTTTTCTACAATTATTGATAAATTTTAGCTAAAATAGTCTTGAAAAAAATTAACGACTTCTAATTTTTTGTTTTTATAAAACTAACGCTATTTTACTATTATTATATAACTATAACTAACTTCCAAGGAAGAAAATTATACATTTCTTTGTATATATATATTTTTTCAAGTCCATACAAAACAAGGTAGATTTGATACAAATTACAGTAAGCTCCTTTTTAGCAAAAAGGAAATTTTGATAATTTTAAAATATAATTGGAACTTTTGTGAAATACATAGGTAGCATTAAAAGGACAAGGAGCTATATTTGGAATTTATAAATTTCCTTATACAGCTTGCAAAATACATGAAACAGGGGGGGGGGGTGCAAAGAGAAAACTGCGCCCGGAGTAAAGTTCAGTTTGGCGCCCCATTCCCTGAACTTTTTCTTGTGACAGACTAAAAATTACGTTAGTAATAAAAATTTGGCTCCTCCTAAATTTCGATCCCGGGGCAACCACCCCCTTCGTCCCCCTCTTTTTCGCACGGCGCTGCAAGGAGTACATTTTGAGGAGGCTTATTCAACACCGCGCCGTCCGAGGGGGGGGGCGCCACATTTATACTATCAACATCATTCTTGGGCTGTTACAAGAAAAAGTTGGGAAAGGGGGCGCCAAATTGAAACTTTGCCCCGGGCGCAGTTTTCTCTTCCCTGTGTTAGTTTTTGGTACTATACGATACTAGGCAGCCCAATTTCAGTCCAGTATTATTAAGTAAAACAGTAAAAAAAATAAGCATTTTCAGTTCGAAAAACAGTTTTATACAAAATAAGCAGAAATTAAAGTTAGAAAGTTTTAAAGATTGGTAATTTTAAAATTGTTGATCAACTTGTTTCAAACTTTAAAGAAATATTTTTTAATATTAATTACTTTTGAGGAAAACGATACACTTTTAACAGTCGTTAAAAATGGGGAATTTATCCTGCGTAATACATTTTATTTTAATATAACATAAAGGTATATTTGCAAAGACAACGAATTGCAAATATTTATCATTATTTATCTATACTAATATTATAAAGAGGAAAGATTTGATTGTTTGTTTGTTTGCATTGAATAGGCTCCGAAACTACTTGACGGATTTGAAAAATTCTTTCGCCGTTGGAAAGCTACACTATTTCCGGTGAACATAGGCTATAGTCGCCGCTTAAAAGGATAAAAATAAAACGCCGGATAAACGAATCAAAAGCAATTTGAGAAACTAAAGGTTACCTGGCCCACTAGACACATGACAATCACTGAAACACATATGAAAATCGTAACTATGCACCCCCTCCTCCCCCCCCCAAAAAAAAAACATTTTAAACTTTTTAGACCGACCTGATATAAAACCGTGTTTTTTAATTTTTAAAACTATTTAGCAATTACTAAAAAAAGGAAAAGAAATGCTGAAACGCAAATTAATTAAAGTTAAAAATAAATCACGAAACGATTGTTTTGGAGTTTTCAAAAAAGTTATAACAGATAGTAAATATTTTAAAGAGTAGTGAGCATCAAATATGGGGAGGGAGGATTTTTTTTTTTTAGGAGGAGCAGTCAAATATTTAAAATTGTAACGTTTTCTACAATTTCAAATGCGGACTGTTTCAATAAGCCTAGGGATAAATATTACTTATTTAATTTAATATAAAATTATAAAGAGGAAAGATTTGTTTGTTTGTTTGTTTGAATTGAATTAAATAGGCTCCAAAACTACTTGACGGATTTGAAAAATTCTTTCACCGTATGAAAGCTACACTATTTCCGGTGAACATAGGTTATATTATATTTTCAAAAAAATTATTTCAAATCCTTATTAAAATGCCAATATTGTAACCCAAGGTGTAGAAAAATGAACTTAAAAAATCTTTACATCGCGTGCGTTGCGAATACTATTGATTATAGAACAAAATAATGTACTACGCCTTTGTTAACATGTAATTATCTACAAAAAATGTCGCAACAGCATATGTCTAACTGTTATAGTTATGTCACAATAAGTGTTTTTTATTTTAAAAAATAATTAAAATGCCGTTTCTGTAAAAGCTCTTTATTGTTACTTTGGTATTGATTCTTATCAAAATAAATTACTTTAAAATCAAGACTGATTTAATGGTTGCCGTTTACCCCGCTCGACTGGGCTGCATCATAATGTGTGATATAGGCGTCACTGGGGCACGGGAGGAGAGTCAATGTCAGAGACGGCATTTTAATTATTAGGTTATGAGTGTGTGTGTAAAAATTTATAACTTGAAATTTTTCTTAAATATCCGTGAGAAGTCGGGGCGAGCTGCTATAATCTATATTCATAAAGCAAAATCGTGTTAGTTACACCATTTATAACTCGAGAACGGATGGATCGATTTTTATGAAATTTTGTATGGAGGTATCTGACACCTTAGATTATCATTTAAGCTATTTTTTATCCGACTACCTAAAATGAGGGTAATGTTTTTAGTAGTTGAATTTAATGAGATGAAGTGGTAGAAACAATTTGCGGTGTCAGCAGTGGCGGGGGACTGGGCGACTTGCTCTACCCAAAGAAAAGCGAGGGCGGGCCGCTAGTTATAGTATAAAAGTAAAAATAATGAAAGTGTAAGGCAAAATATAGCAATTTTTTTAAAGTCTGCTATTCAGCAAATTTTACTCTCTAATACTTTTCAGAATTGTTTCTTCTTTGGAGTTTTTTGTCAACGTTCAACTAATGCAGCTTCTATCGAGCAGAAGGCTTTTGCATGTTCCAAAACATCATAGTACAAAGTATCGTGGACAAGATTTGTCGAGATACTTACAAACTTTACAAGTTCGTATATATTTAATGGGTGACAATTCAATATAACATTGTAAAACTTTTAGACGATTTTGCAGTTTTTAGCAGTTTTTGTTTTTCCTGGTACAAGGGCAGATCTGAAGACTCCTCAAAAAAGAGGGGGGGGGGGACTTTTCAGAAATTTGGAGATTCCAATCGCACCTGCAGCTCGTGTCGGGACATTTTTTTTTCATCATGAGTAGGATCGGGGCTAATTTCTTTCGTTGCAGGTTGGGTTTCGGTCCGGTTTACTTTCATTTTTTGCCGTTGTTCTGGTTAAATACTTTTTTTTTGCGAGTCGTGTTTGGGTAAGGTTAAATTCTACTTTGCCGCTGCGGGTTGGTTTGGGGTCCGGTTCTCTTTCTTTATTGCTGCTGGTTGGTATTGGGTCTGGTTGATTTCTATTTTGTGTGTGTGTGTGTGTGTGTGTGTGTGGAGGGGCAGATCTGTAGCTAGAAGTGAACAATAGGGGGGCTAAAGTGAATGTAGGGGGGGGCTCAAGAGAATGTAAGGGAGGCTACATACCAAGTTACATCCAAATCGATTCATACATACACGTTTTATCACGTGAGAAAAATCAGATCGTTTCAAAATGTTCGCCATAAGAGAAATTCAAAGTGCTATAACACAATCATTTTTTAAGGTATAGACGAAATAAAAAGTGTTCTGGGATTGTTGTTTTAAGTTTTGACATATAAAAGAAAAATATTTTTATATTTTTCAATTTTTAATTTTTTTGCATTTAATTTTAAATTTTAAATTAAAAAAATATTAAATGGCCCCATTTTGACACAAGTTGTGCATACCAAGTTTCATTCAAATCGGTTTAAAAATACGATAGCCACAGCATGATAAAAATCATATATATATATATATATGTGTGTGTGTGTGTGTGTGTGTGTGTGTGTCAACATTTGAACTGAGGGTGGCTTAGAGGTCTGGGGGCCATGATCGGTGAAAATGTACCAAAATTTTCTGGAAGTGCTTTTTTCCGGACGGCTGCAATAGGTAGCTTTTTACTTTTTGTAATGAAAGCTACCTAAAATTGAGTTTTTAGCGAAGCACTTGATCTTACTAATCTCGTTACTAATGCATAAAAAAACGATTTAATCAAAAGATTTTTGATTCTTACATACAGATCGAATCCATATTCACGTACAGCTTCAACCACGCCAGAAGATCTCAAACAAAAGCTTAGAATACATGCTGATAATTTTGATTTGACAATTTTTTCTGCAAAGTTGACACTTCTACGAGCACTAGTCTCGAACGAAACAGACATAAATACGTTGTCGATCACAATTAAAATGATGTCATCACAGGAATTGGCAAACAAATTATTTTCTAAAGTTTACCTTTTGGCAGAATTTATTTTGTTACTCCGATATCATTAATGACAGCTGACAGCTTTCAATGCTCTTCTTCAAACAAACACACTGCCGAACAATAATGTATCAATATAGATTCAATCACTTGATGCTATTGCATATTTATATAGAAGAAGCCTTTAAAATTGATTTGGAAAAGATTGTAAAGAATTTGTAAGCCAAACAACAGAAATAAAATTTTAACTTTTGGTAAATGGGAGTGGGAGAAGCCTGAAATTTGAATATTTTATTCGGTATCGTCCATAAATTAAGTGTCATCAAGTAAATCGAATATAAATTATTTAAACTGGATTAAAAAGTCGGTGATCTTTTGATATGCTTCTATTTTATACTCTTGTTTGTGAAAAGTGCAACACAAGAAACCCTCCGAAATGAATGAAATGATCCTCGCCACTTGCTTTTAACAATATGCTCCGCAGGGGCGTGCGAAGAGAAAACTGTGCTTAAGAGCACACACTAGTCACGCGGTAAAAGCCGAGCGCTAATGTAAAGTCTATGGGGGCGTTCTTTTCTAATATCTCGTTCAAATTTTAATATTTTTACATGATTTTTTTTGCATAGGATAGCTTAGGACGATCTACAACCGGGCTAGTTTGTACTTTTCTGATTTTCGTTGTAGTTTAATTCTGAGGACCCTCTAAATTTTGGATTCAGTGAAATTCGAGGTGTGGTGTCCTTTTTGGTCTTATAAAATCTATTTGAGCAAAATTCAGAAAAAATTAAGAACGCTTCACGGAATATTAGTGTTTAAGCTTTCCAATGATATGCTTTCCATATTTCTACTGCAATTAGGCTGAGCAAAATTTGGAAATATTTTGATCAGAAATGGAACAATAAAAGCGTTATAATTATATGAACTCCGCCTCAGCCAGTCTCCGCCTCTCCTGCCCTTTTTAAAAATTTGATTGGTTAACACCAATCCATTTTAGCAAATGAAAGTAACTGTTTTACTTTCCTTGTATTTCCTTTCTGTTATTGGTTTATAGTAACGTGTTAAAATAACCTCCCTTATTTCAAAGTTTGGATTTATTTTTTTTTTTTACAATTATTGATAAATTTTAACTAAAATAGTCTTGAAAAAAATCAACGACTTCTAATTTTTTGTTTTTATAAAACTAACGCTATTTTTAAGTTATAACTAACTTCCAAAGAAGAAAATAATACATTTTTTTGTATATATATATATATTTTTTCAACTCCATACAAAACAAGGTAGTTTTGATACAAATTAAAGTAAGCTCTTTTTAGCAGAAAGGAAATTCTGATAATTTAAAAATGTAATTGGAACTTTTGTGAAATACATTAGGTAGCATTAAAAGGACAAGGAGCTATATTTGGAATTTATAAATTTCCTTATACAGCTTGCAGCAGGGGTGTGCAAAGTGAAAACTGCGCCCGGAGTAAAGTTCAGTTTGGCGCCCCATTTCCTGAACTTTTTCTTGTGACAGACTAAAAATTACGTTAGTAGTAAAAATTTGGCGCCCCCTAAATTTCGCACCCGGGGCAACTACCCCCTTCGTCCCCCTCTTTTTCGCAAGGCGCTGCAAGGAGTGCATTTTGAGGAGGGTTATTCAACACCGCGCCGTCCGAAGAGGGGGTGGGTGGCGCCACATTTATATTATCAACATCATTCTTGAGCTGTTACAAGAAAAGGTTGGGAAAGGGGGCGCCAAATTGAAACTTTGCCCCGGGCGCAGTTTTCTCTTCCCTGTGTTTGTTTTTGGTACTATACGATACTAAGCAGCCCAATTTCAGTCCAGTATTATTAAGTAAAACAGTAAAAAAAATAAGCATTTTCAGTTCGAAAAACAGTTTTTAACAAAAATAAGCAGAAATTAAAGTTAGAAAATTTTAAAGATTGGTAATTTTAAAATAGTTGATCAACTTGTTTCAAACTTTAAAGAAATATTTTTTAATATTTATTACTTTTGAGGAAAACGATACACTTTTAACAGTCGTTAAAAATGGGGAAATTATCCTGCGTAATACATTTTATTTTAATATAATATAAAGGTATATTTGCAAAGACAACGAATTGCAAATATTTATCATTATTTAGCTATACTAATATTATAAAGAGGAAAGATTTGATTGTTTGTTTGTTTGCATTGAATAGGCTCCGAAACTACTTGACGGATTTAAAAAATTCTTTCACCGTTGGAAAGTTACACTATTTCCGATGAACATAGGCTATAGTCGCCGCTTAAAAGGGTAAAAATAAAACGCCGGATAAACGAATCAAAAGCAATTTGAGAAACTAAAGGTTACCTGACCCACTAGACACATGACAGTCACTGAAACACATATGAAAATCGTGCAACCCCCTCCTCCCCCCCCCAAAAAAAAAAAACATTTTAAATTTTTTAGCCCGATCGCATATAAAACCGTGTTTCTTAATTTTTAAAATTATTTAGCAATTACTAAAAAAAGGAGAAGAAATGCTGAAACGCAAATTAATTAAAATTAAAAACAAATCAAGAAACGATTGTTTTGGAGTTTTCAAAAAAGTTATAACAGATAGTAAATATTTTAAAGAGTAGTGAGCATCAAATATGGGGAGGGAGGATTTTTTTTTAGGAGGAGCAGTCAAATATTTAAAATTGTAACGTTTTCTACAATTTCAAATGCGGACTTTTTATTACTAAGCCTAGGGATAAATATTACTTATTTAATTTAATATAAAATTATAAAGAGGAAAGATTTGTTTGTTTGTTTGTTTGTTTGAATTGAATTGAATTTAATAGGCTCCGAAACTACTTGACGGATTTGAAAAATTATTTCACCGTATGAAAGCTACACTATTTCCGGTGAACATAGGCTATATTATATTTTCAAAAAAATTAGGGATCTTTATTAAAATGCCAATATTGTAACCCAATGTGTAGAAAAATGAACTTAAAAAATCTTTACATCGCGTGCATTGCGAATACTATTGATTATAGAACAAAATAATGTACTACGACTTTGTTAACATGTAATTATCTACAAAAAGTGTCGCAACAGCATATGTCTAACTGTTATAGTTATGTCACAATAAGTGTTTTTTATTTAAAAAAATAATTAAAATGCCGTTTCTGTAAAAGCTCTTTATTGTTACTTTGGTATTAATTCTTATCAAAATAAATTACTTCAAAATCAAGACTGATTTAATGGTTGCCGTTTACCCCGCTCGGCTAGGCTGCATCATAATGTGTGATGTAGACGTCCCTGGGGCACGGGAGGGGAGTCAATGTCAGAGACGGCATTTTAATTATTATGTTATGAGTGTGTGTGTAAAAATTTATAACTTGAAATTTTTCTTAAATATCCGTGAGAAGTCGGGACAGACTGCTATAATCTACATACTTAAAGCAAAATCGTGTTAGTTACACCATTTATAACTCAAGAACGGATGGATCGATTTTTATGAAATTTTGTATGGAGGTATCTAACACCTTAGATTAACATTTAAGCTATTTTTTATCCGAATACCTAAAAGGAGGGTAATGTTTTTAGTAGTTGAATTTAATGAGATGAAGTGGTAGTAACAAAAGTAAAAATAATGAAAATGTAAGGCAAAATATAGCAATTTTTTCAAAGTCTGCTATTCAGAAAATTTTACTCTCTAATACTTTTCAGAATTGTTTCTTCTTTGGAGTTTTTTGTCGACGTTCAACTAATGCAGCTTCTTATCGAGCAGAAGGCTTTTGCATATTTCAAAACATCATACAAAGTATCGTGGACAAGATTTGTCGAGATATTTAGAAACTTTACAAGTATTGTAAGTACATTGTAAAACTTTTAGACGATTTTGCAGTTTTTAGCAGTTTTTATTTGTCCTGTACAAGGGCAGATATGGAGACTCCTCAAAAAAGAGAGGGGGGGACTTTTCAGAAATTTGGAGATTCCAATCGCACCTGCAGCTCGTGTCGGGATAATTTTTTTCATCGTGAGTAGGATCGGGGCTAATTTTTTTCGTTGCAAGTCGGGTTTCGGTCCGGTTTACTTTCATTTTTTGCCGTTGTTCTGGTTAAATACTTTTTTTTTGCGAGTCGTGTTTGGGTAAGGTTAAATTCTACTTTGCCGCTGCGGGTTGGGTTGGGGTCCGGTTCTCTTTCTTTATTGCTGCTGGTTGGTATTGGGTCTGGTTGATTTCTATTTTGTGTGTGTGTGGAGGGGCAGATCTGTAGCTAGAAGTGAACAATAGGGGGGCTAAAGTGAATGTAGGGGGGGGGCTCAAGAGAATGTAAGGGGGGCTCATAATTTTTTCTCTTGCATTGCCACAGAAAGATAAAGTAATGCATATTCATATTGTAGGTACTATGTTTCTTATTAAAAAGTGTTCTAATAACTTCATTTTTTACTAAGAAAATTATAGGATGATGTAAATTTTGAGTGTATAGCTGATCAAAATTAAAAATCATGCTAGCTTCCTATGTGCCAATAGAATGAGGGAGGTGTTGAACACACTTATTTTAGATACAATTTAGTAATCCTGCAAAATTGTGAAAGGTTTTCAAGACTAAGTTAGATTTTTGAACAGAATTTCATTTGAATTTTCGGAACAGAAATTCATTGAGTGACCTTGGAATCTTTTCCAGGGGGGGGGCTCAAAATATTTTAGGGGGGCTGAGCCGCCCATAGCGCCCCCTTAGCTACGGCCCTGGGGGGGGGGGTTGAGTTGAGTACTATTTTATTAGCGCTGGTTTGGTTTCGGTCAAGTTGAATTCTTACTTTTTTGCTACTGGTCGAGTGGATTTTTACGTTTTTCTTACGGACAGAGTGGAATTCTACTTTTTATTTGCATTTCGCTGCATTCTTTTTTGTTGCTGTAGTTGTTTTGGGGTGAAATTAATTTACACCCCAATTTTTGGGTTCTGATCTGATTCATAGTGAATTTACAATCTCGCAAGAAGGATTCGATTCGACCCCATATTTTAAATGAAAGTCTAAATATTTTCTCCGTTATGGACGAAAATAGTTTAAAGAGTATTATAAAAGAAAATATCGAAGATACTATAAAATGAAACTATATAAACGCCATAACAGACATTTCCAAATAGTTAATTATGAATATTTAAGATTTTACATTTCAATTTACATGTTAACACTGCTATTCGCAAGTGTTAACATGTACATTAAAATATCCATACGGAATGTCTCGATTAGAAGATACCTCTATTTAACGAACACTTTTCAACAATTTAGCCATCTTTTTTTGGTTGATTCCGTTATGAGTATATATTAGATATTTATTTTCTATATAAAAGATAAAACTGATATTAGAAATATAAATGTCGACATTTTATAATTCCACTAAAACATGAATTGTTTTTCTTTCATTTCGATTCTAAATTGACAAAAAAAACTTTGGTCGGGTTTTGATTTGATTTCCAATGGTATTTTCGTGTTCGGATCGGAAGCAGGGCAATACTATACGCTCAGGGATCAAATTTTTTTTTTTTTTTTTTGTCGAATATTTGAAAAATGTAGTTATTTTAAGTGCAATTCTTAGAGGAACGCTCTTTTCTGATTCAAGGGGGGAACACGAGAATCCTCAAGGGGAGCAATTTCAAAATTTGGAGGTTCGGGCAGGAGGTGATATTTTTCATTGCTGGTGGAGATTATTTCTAAATTTTGCAGTGAGTCGTGTTCGAATCGGCTTGAGATTTTTGCTGTGGGTCGGATTTGGGTCAGTTTGACTTACATTTTTCAAATTCGGTTCTGTTCTCGATAAAATTTCACTTCTCAGAGTAGCACTCAGGTTGATTGGTTGGTTGAATGGGGTTTTATGGCGCAAAGTTACATCAGGATATGTTTCGCAAAGAACAAGGTGGGGATTCGAGTTAATTAGAAAATTTTGTTAGGGATTTTTTTTTTTTTTTTTTTTTTTTTTTTTTTTTTTTTTTTTTTTAGTTTGTTTTTTGTAGTAGGCCGGATAGATTTATACTTTTTTGCTACGGACCAAGTTTGAGCAGGCTGACTTAGGAATAGGTTTTGCACTAAAGAGCAAATACTAGATTTTTTTTTTCTTTATAAATTATAACATTCAAGTTGAAGATGTTATACACATTTTTTAATTCTATTAAAATACATGAACTTATTTTCTTTCATTTCAATTTCAGGTGTTCGGGTAAGGGCTCGATTTGACATAATTTGTAATTTTTGAGTTCGGATTGATATATTATAGGTCGGGTTGACTTTAAACGTTTCGGATTCGGGACATTTCTTCTTTTGGATTTTGACAAATTCGGATCTAGTATAAACTGGTTGATGACTGGATTTTTCAATAGATCAGACAATTTTTTATATGAAAAACTATATGTTTGAATATTGACGAGTACATTATATATAGATTCATTTTTCTACTTAAACAAAAAAAAATATTGTTATAATTATATGGGATACCTTTCCCAATTTCCTTCAAATATTAGATTGATTTTTTTTCATTTTGGATTTGTTGATCTGTTTTGTATCAGGCTATTCGGTACTGAATCAGATTTTTTTTCTTTTATTTATTTATTTTTAGCGAGCTTGGGTTGGGTTAAAATTGAATTGCTTTTTGAGCCTGGGCATGGAAATTTAGGTTCGGGCAGACCTCTAAAAGAACGAAGTTCACGCTAGGCCCGAAGTGGAAGAAAAAATATAGTGTGGTCAAGTTTTGCAGAAAAAAAGTAAGATTTCCGAAAGAGTGAAGACTTGAGTAGAGGTCTGAACGGGCTGGAGTTTCCAGTCTCGCCCCGGCCCGGACCGAATGATTGTTATTTTGGCCCGGTCCGGTATAAAACAAAATATTCGGCTCGAGCCTGGCCTGCTCGTTTACACTTTTACATTTCTAGGCCAGGCCCGGGCCGTACAGAAATCAGTGAAAACAGTCCAGGCCGAAATCGGCCTGCATCTTTTTTTCGAAACAAAATAAGATTTTTATCATACAATTAAGATTTTTTAAAGATTACTGCATTCATATTTATTGGATGATTTTATAGAAAAATTTTACTGACAATACACAATAAGAACATTAATGATTACTTAGGTTCTTAGACTTTCAACATTCAAATAAAGATGCACTGAAAAATTACTATGGTTTAGAATAAAAGAAAAAAAAAAAAAAAAAAAGGAAGTTAAAATTATCATAACTTTTGAAGCTGTGTAATAAAAAGTACATTTATGAAAATACTTCTTTATCATTTTATCAAAGATTTTCTCAAATTTAGAGGAGCTATTTTTTATGCATTTCTAATTTCATTTCATTTTGGAAACACATGAGTTTAACAGGTGTTTTTATTCAGAAACAATGTAATGGAATGGCGTTGTCCATTTTTTGATAAAAACAAATACAATGCGCAACACACTATATAAAACGCTAATTTTCATGATATTTATGAAAATATTGGGAAAATTAGAGTTTTGAATCGCATTTCCGGAAGCGACAACATGCAAAAGGAGAAAAATCTGAAACCACGTGACAAGAATCTCTTATACCTTAACAAGTACCCCACTAAAAATAATCTTGAGATTATCTGAAGAAATCACCACTTTCTTCAGAAATTCTACAGAAATTTGAAAAAAGTTTACAGATGTAATTTTGACTTAAAAATGTCTGCAGAAATTTTAAATATATTCTTTAAAATATCTGCATAATGGTTCAAATACCTACGGATTTCCTACAAATTTTGGGCCAAATACCTATAGATTTTCTACAGATTTTTTTTAGTGGGGTATATACAAATATCTTATTTACCAAAAATGAAATATGCTGTTCGATTCCAAATCCCTTCAATAGTCAGGATTGTCAATTTTGTATCTTTATAGTTAAAAATTAGTCAGAAAATGTGTCAAACTTTCGTGTTGTTCAGAAATGAATTTAAGAAACACCAAGGAGTATATTTCCAAAAAGTACATTAACAGTACGTTAATAGTTTTTATCCCTTTTACATATAATGTTGTCTGCCCTATACGGCTTACGAATAATTAAGTCTAGTTCTGACCCCGACTATATGTAGAAAAACAGTGCAAACCTGATCTTGACCCGGCTCCAGTTTGCCAAAAAATTATTATACCCGTATAGACTCAAAGCAACTATCCGATGCTGATTTCTACGCTGTACACGTTACATTTATGTATTGATGTTGTTAAACTAGTATCTACTCGTGAAGCACATTTATACTTATGGTCGTTAAACCCATATTCATTGAAAATAGACCTCATTTTAGCGTTTTTACCGAAATCTTTATAACACGCCGGCAGGCCCGTTAAACTTTTTTATCGGACTGGCTCATACGGCCTGTTTATTTTATTTTTTTTTTTTGCCAGTCTGATACAGGTCGATGCAGATCTCTAGACCTAAGCAAGTCCTAGTCTCATGAGTTAAAACTGGCCCGGCCCAATCCGAGCAGTGACAGCTTCGTCCGGTCCGATCAGGTCGCACCGTTCTCAATCTTAAACACGATTCATTTATCCTATGGACATCTAATATCATTTTGCAGACCCTTCATTGGGCTCAAAGGGAGAGGGGGCGATTGCCCCATCGCTTCTGGTATTCATCATATTGAAATCTTGCTATTGAATCGCATCTTTTTATATGTCGACAGATGGTTCGTGGGAATTATTACATTGTTCTGCAATGAATAATAAATTTTGAAAGAAAACTTAATTGTAAAACACTGTAACATTAATAAAGCTAAACTGAGTGTGCGGTATCTTCCTTAAAAAAAAAAAAAAAAAAAAAAAAAAAGGACGGCGGGAAACAGATGACCAATTTTAACAGGTTTATTATGATTATACATAAAATGGAATGTTTTTATGGAAATTCTTTTTAACACAGAGTATACACGAAACAGCATTTCATTGCATTTCATGTTCAAAGTAGTGAACATAATTTAAATACGCTAGGGACAGTTTTTCTCCGAAGAGCTTTTTACAACCGAATTCTTTTGTGTAACTCTGTAATTGAATGGCAAATGTTTTTCGCCAAATATTATACCGCAAGCATTCTTAAGTCCATTTCAGAAGTTCGTATAAATTTCATTGTTTGTAAAAGAGTAACATTATTACAACAATACATCGCGAAATTATTTTTAGACCAGAGTATAATAGATTACTATGGAGATCCTCTGTGTGTATACTGTAAGTGCTATACATGACATATTTTTTTATAATTGTCTTCCAGAGTACCAGTGTAATGTATATGAATTTCATTACTTTTAAATTAGTATAACGCTCCTTGAAACACCGCAAATGATTTATCTACATAGATCATAATGTAGCGGAATAATTTTGAGTGATCCTACACATTTCTTATGCTTCTTCAATTTTTTAAAAAGTGTTTAATTTTTTAAAAGTAATTTTTGCTCCTTAAAAAACTTTGTTAGTGTTATGCAGAATTTGCAAAAAGTCCTTAAAAATATTTAAGTTTTCTGTTTTCTATTAATTGGAGGTGAAAATCTGAGTTCTCTGAAAGTCTGATTTAGAAAAATAATTTATATCATCCTTGCCCCCCCCCCCCTTGTATCAAAATTTCGTTCCCGCCTTTTGCTCTCATCACAGCCTTCAATATTATCCCTTCCAGAAGTATCACTTCGCTGTTTTGCTGTCTATCTCACTGTATCCATGTTTACACAATATTGCCACTTTGTTGTAACAATAAAAAATCTATCACAAAAACTTTTCCCCACTAACTAAAAATGAGATTTTTCCCTCTCATCCTATTAGTAAATGCCTAGAATTTATTCATTGAAATTTTCCCACATTTTATTTTTTTAAGCCCATTTGTTAATGTTTAAAAAGGCAAATAAAAGTAAGTCATTTAAAAAACTTCTCCATCCCACATACACACAAAAATAAATAATTAATAAATTGTTTCTCCCCCCCCCCCCAGCTCACAAATTTTATACTTTTAAAGTCATCGATTTTTCTAAAACTTTTACTGTAGTAATAAATAATCAAACATAGTTTTACTCTTAACCCCACAAAAATTTATGTTTTCCCGCTATTTCTCCTTACCAAGTACATAAAATTTAGTCTTTAAATCTCTTTATTTTGTGTTTAGCCATATTTGTTAATCTTTAGTCATATAAAGTAAGTCATCTAACAAATTCCCTTCATCCCCCTCCTAAATAAATACTTTTCATTTTTTCCTTCTCAGAAATCTCGAGCAATTATATAAAGGAAATTTTAAACCAATTATTTATATGATTTGCGATATTCGAACGAAATGTGGTAATTCAGCATAAAAAACTTTTTCTAAATTTAAAGGGGGGGGCGAGTAGTTACCCTTTCTCCCCTATACTTATTCAATGCATTCTTAAAACTAATCGCCCCCTGGAGGATACCTTCTTTAAATATTCACGGGCTTCCTAACCCAAGCCACCTGAATGATCTTTCTCTTTTCTTTTTCCTCCGATTTCTATTGTCTTCCTTTTTTCTTTGTTTCACTCTCGTTGTGGTTTTTTTTCCCGGAGGTGAGGGCAATTTGTATGAGCCGATATCACTCTGTATATCGATGGAGAATTGTAAACCACCCACGTGTTTGCTGTGTGTAACGTCACGTGTTTGTAGGAAAGAGTAGAAGTTAACCGGATTCAAACGCAACCCACAACAAAAAGTAAAAAATTAAACCCGACCAGCAGCAAAAAATAGAAGCGAACCGGACAACAAATTTTGTAAAATGATCGCGGAGAAAACACGAATTTCTTCAAAATATCGTGAAACAGACGCATATTTTGTACAAAAATTGCAAAAAAGAACGAACATTTTACCAAAGAATTCACCCCAATAAATTCAGGTCAACCCGAACCCTTCTCGATAAAGTAACAAGTAAGAAAAATAACGCGTTAAGCATTGATTATGAAGCACTTTCCAACACTTAATGAAATCTTTAACAAAACTTTGTTATTTAGGGAAATAATAATGTATAGCCAAATATACCCAAATATGTATTCCAGTACTTTTGAACAGCTCTGTATTTCATATGTCACTTGATATAATGGGAAAATTTAGTTTAGCAAGAAAATACCCAGTAGCTTGAAATTTATTTTTCAGCATGTTCATACTATCAGATGGAAACATACTTGAATACTTTTGTTCAGCCCTGTAGTTTACATTGTATCTTTATTACACGTCAGCATTAGGCTAAAATTTATTGTAAACTAAAACACTTTTAAAACAACTGAAATCACATTCTCATAAATTATCATTCATAGGCGTTCATGTACTGAATTCTTTGCGTGGCCCTGTATATCCTTTTATCTATATTTTGCAAACATTTCTCAGTAAATTCAATGAAGCTCAGCGTGAAAATGCATAGTTTATTTAAGAACCACGTTTAAATAATCTATGCTCATATTCAGTAACGTTGGTGAGCTCTTTTGGGTAGCCCTGTATATCAACTATAACATTTATACACACCATATAATGTGCATATTTTTAGCGAAATATAAACGCGCATATCATAATTAAAATGCATTTCATCCCTCCATCAGCCATCATCGGACACATATGCGGTACTTCGGAAAGAATATGCTATTTGAAATCTTTTGTATGGCCCTGTAAATGCTATGTACTTCATATTATGCAAGACAGTAGCGTATAATTTATATTAAGCTTCAGTGACATATATCAATTTTATTATACATGAAACAGCTTAATATATTTAAAATATGCCACACACAATTCCCCCTTTTACCATTATCTAATGGAATTCTTTTGTGTGGCCATGTAAATGAATAATAGCTAAATTTTCATCTTATATTTTATAGAATGCATATTTTAATATGTTTGACAGGGTATAACATCTTTAAAATTTTTTTGAAACGATTTTTCCATATAGGCCGTAATGTAATGGGAAATATTTGATTCGCCCTGTAGATAAACTAATCATGGTAGAAACTTTATTTTCAATAGGGTTCGTGCTAGGGTAAACGTCAATAACGTCCTAAAATTTCATGGCAATTCGAGTATATAAACGATTTTTCCCCATGGGCCGTAATATAAATGAAAACTTTTGATTCTCCTTGCAGATAAACTAATCATGATAGAAACTTAATTTTCAATAGCGTTCGTGATAGAGTAAACGTCAATAACGTCCTAAACTTTCATGGCAATCCGAGTATATTAACGATTTTTCCCCATAGGCCGTAATGTAATGGAAAACTTTTGATTCGCCCTGTAGATAAACTAATTATGGTAGATACTTCATTTTTAATAGGTGTCGTGCTAGGGTAAACATCAACAACGTATAAAAATTTCATAGCAATCCGAGTATATTTACGGGAGTTAGAGCGCGTACAGACAGACAGACGGCCATCTGACCAGACGGACAGACAAACCGAATGCATAAGCACTTTTCAACTTTGTTGGAAAGTGCTAAAAACCAAATCCTAAAGTGTCCCAAATGCGCTAAGCACTGCTAAAAAGTAAAAGTCAACCAGATTAAAAACAAAATGTAGCAGTCAACGGAGACCCAAGTCTGACAAATAAAAAAAAAAAAAAAAAAAAAAAAAAAATCAGAAATTAACTTGAACAGCAGCAAAGAATGGAACTCAACCCGACCCAATCTCGACCCAAGTAGGAATTAACCCAGACAGGAGCAAAAAATGGAAGCCAACCGGACCCAAACCCGACCCACAGCAAAAAAGTAAAAAAAAAACACGACCCACATAAAAAAATGAGCTCCGACCCGTGCATTACACTGGAGTACCCAAATTTCTAAAATCCTCCCCCCCCCCCTTGAGGACTCTCAAGATCAGCCCTTGGTCTTCGCCTCCCTTTATATCAAAATTTCGCTTCGCCTTTTGAATCTGTCACTATCTTCTAAATTGCACCTTACAAAAATATCACTTCGTTTTGAAGTCTACTCCACAATACCCATATTTGTAGCATACAAGTCACTTTAGTATATCAATAAACAATCAATCACAAAATTTCCTCCCCCCCCCTCCCCACGACTGAAATTAGGATTTATCATTTTGTTCCTTTAAGTGCAGAAAATTTAGTTCTTTAAATAATTCCCACTTTTATTATTTTTTTAAACCGATTTATAAATATTTTGAAAGGCAAATAAATAAGTCATCTAATAAACATCTTCCCCCTACACACACACACGGAAATAAATAAATAATGTGCTTATTTCTTTTTTTCCTCAGCTCACAAATTTTAAACAAACACAAATTCCAGCATTTTTTGAGGGGGGGCATTGCACTATTTTCTCCCCTACCCATATGTCACTAAATTTAAAATCTTTGAAAGTTTTTTTTGTTTGTTTTTTTTCCATAGGTTTATACATATTTTATTCTAAAAATAAATAATTAATCGTAAACAACCCATAAATATCGTTGTATACCTCCCCCCCCCCTCGTTCTTTTGAAGTACACAAAATTAAAAATCTTTAAAACACTTTTAAGTTACATTTTTCGTCCTATTAATAAATATTCAAGAAGGTAAATAAGCTGTCATCTATAAAACTATCCTACTATCTTTACCCCCCCCCAAAAAAAAAAAATCCGTTTTTTTCCCTCTACCTCCCCCCCCCCTTCTCAGCTTACAAAATTAAATTCTTTCTTTTTTCTCTCCATATTTTAATAAAAAAATTAATTAAAACCTGAAATCCTCCTTCTGCACAAATAATTAAGTCTTTAAATATGTTTTATTTTTTTTAAGTGCTAATTATAAATCTCTGCTAACTGTAATATTAACAAAATCTTTTTAACTATGTAGGAAAGTGTTAAAAATAAAGCGATAGATATGCATTAAATTCTACACAAAACACATGTTTACATTTTTTGCGTATTGTGTTTGTGCATTTCATACAGTAAAATATATTTAGAGAGATATTTAAATAAAATATTGGGATTTTCACAACAAAAACCATTCTTAACTGACTGTATCATTTAAAAAACAGTTTTCAGAACCCCCACCCTCCCTCCTATAGACTTTACTGCTATGTCAGTGCTCAAAATTAAAAATTGTTACAGCTCCTTGCGGCATTTATATAATGCTTGTAAAAATCATCAAGAATCTAAATTTTCTTCCACCTGAAATATTGACAAAATATTTTGCTTTATTGACTTAACATCACACAAAGTTTTTAAAATTTGCTACACTTTTTCTGTCACATTTGTCACTACAAACAATAATAAATTATGTATTATGTCTATAAACGACTAGGCTGGGATTAACACCTATTTCTCCTTTCTTCAAAATTTCTATTTCCTGTTCTCCCTTGCTTGCTTGCTTGCCTTTCCGCAAAAAATAAACAATGTTTAAATATTTACATTTGTCTAGATATTTTTCTCATAATTTTATTAATTCATTCATCAACCTTCAGTTCTATTTATCTTCATAAGTTTCGTATTCTAAAAAGAATCCCCTCCCCTCTTACCCCCCCCCCCCAAAAAAAATAGTTATTTAAACTACTTGTACCTGATATCTCCCCCCCCCCCTCATTCAATATTAATTTTTTATTTTTATTTTTTATTTTTTTCTAATTGCGTTAAGTAAATAAAATAGTTTTTATTTTATAGTAATCTATCTAAATTAATCATTCGTTTATTTTCTGAAAATCAAACCATTTTAATTTTGGAACGCTAACCGTAAAGAGATTGAAATTCTTTTGAGCTCCGATTCGAATGCATTTACGCAAAGTACTGGGAAATCAGTTGAAAAAAATCCTTTAAACATGAAATCGGCTGGAATTGCACACCTTTGAAGAGAAAAATCGTCGCAGATAATTGGTTAAGAGCATTCTATTTCCTAATTGGATGATTGCATGTCAATCAAAGTAATTTTAGCCCATCCTTCGAATCCGCTGAAAAAGCGCGTCGCCATCTTGATTTGCCTTGGCGTGTGACTAGTGTGTGCTCTTAAGTGTATTCAAAATTAAAAGCCAGATATTTTCATAGTAATGAAATTGAATTGACAATACTCAATTGGACTTTGAGCTTGAAATATTTTTAACTAATTTAAATTTAAAATTTAGTTTTAAATTGCAAATTTTGATGGTTAAATTTGATAATATATACTTAAAAACGTCGTTAACAAAATTATACTTTAAACAAACTAAAATTGACAAAATTAAAGTTATTTAAATTATATTTTCCTAAACAAGCTCAACATGAAACATTTTTGTCCTTAAAGTGTATTTGACATAAAAAAGTATTTTTTCAAACTGCAGTCTATCGCCAACCGATGAAAAATCGCCAAATAAAGAAATTTTCATTATTTTTTTATGGATGCTGTATGGAGGTTCCGCCAAAAAATTTTTTTATAAACATATATAACCTCATGAGAAGAACATTTTGTAATTTTTTTTAGATTTTTCAGAGTATGAACGTATGGAAACCTTCCTTGTTAGATCACTTCTCACCGGTTTCTCCAATAAGTTGAAACTTATGTGAATCAATGTGAACAGTACAAAAATTTCTTAAAAACAACATAAAATATACTAAATTACGATACGCCTTTCGAAAGATCTGAGTCTTTTTTCGTCAGGCGCAAAAAAGACTTCCGCCTACTATGAAAGCAGCAGCATCTGCTCACGAAATCATTTGCGGTGTATTTTAAAGATATTGCACTATTTTTTTAAGCATATTGAAATTAATATATATTACTCAGTCGTGCTGCTCCTTTCATAGTATATGCAGATAATCTATGCGCTTGACGAAGAAAGACTAAGATCTTTCGAAAGGCCTAGTGAATCGAAGAAATTTTTTTTTTTTCTGTTCATAAGTTTCGGTTTTTAATTTAAATTTAATGGCGGTTAATAAACACTTTAATTCTGAAAAAAAGAGAAAATAAAAAGCGATGAAGATGAACTAAACATAGGATATATATGTAGATTTTTAAAACGGGAATTTTATTACTTAACAATAACAAATTTAAGACAAATATTTGGAAATATCAAAAAGTTTTTCCTCGAAATATTTAAAACACTTTCCAATATAGTTGAAATATGTGTATGAATTTGATTATCAATCCGTGTTGTCTATATGTCCATGCTCTAACTCGCGTAAATAAATAGTTACGCATGTTAATGCGTTAATTCAATACTATACCAACTATGAGTTTGATCTTAAATTATTTCTGCTTCAATAAAGTAATCGGAGTAAAAACGAGTTTCCGTCTCTGCATGAGCCGATGAACAATAGAACGATAGACATATTTTTTTTTCAAATTCAGGGAGGACCTACTTGCCATACCCATGTAATCATAAACAAAAATTTTAATTCAATTCTACGCATAACTTCATACACTTTTTGAGGGCAAAATCATGAAAATGGCACAGACATCGTGATTATAGCGCCCCCTTTCAGCGGATTTTTTTCAAATTCGGGGTGGACTTATAAGCCATAGTATAGCCGGATTTCTATTAAATTGCTATATATGTTATTGAGGTTTATTATGGCAAGCTAAGTATCGAAAATGAACTGTGTACCATTTACGGTTCATTCAGGGACACTCAAAAGAATTCCGTTACATTTCGGAGGAATATCTGTGGAGGAAAATCTTTTGCTGTGCATTTTAAATATATTACACTATTTTAAACATATTGAAATTAATATATATTACTTAAGCACACTACAAAATTTTTATTAAGAATATGGTAATCATAAAATTTGTCTTTCATTTACAGGAACACACAAAAAATTGACTACAGAAGAAAATGAATAATAGTTAAAATAATGAATGAATGCATTTTTCATGATAATGATGTGTTTTAATCTGTATTGTCTTTGTTTTTAGAGTATGATAAGCCCTACAGGCAGAAGATTATAAAGTGTTATGACAAGTTAAACAAAAAAGTAAGTTTTTGATTTTAGAATAATTTTTAAGTTTTTATTGTAACTCTGACTCCTAAGAGCTGTTGATAATAAAATACATTGCCTTTATTGAGCGGTGCTATCATACAAGAATATGCATCTAAATAAATAGTGTCCTTTTATATTAACGTTAGTTAATTATCATTAATTAATTAGATAGTACATGAATTAATAATTGGTAAGATGAATCTTACCTTTATGTATCTTTATCTTCTGAACTTTCTTTCAGACACATCCTCCGTTAATTTCTTCTAGCATTATTTGGACGGGTTTTGTAATCCTTTTGTATTATTGTTAAATTATTAATAAATGGCACAATCTGGAAATGATGAATAATTGGTCAATGTAACGCTCATTAAAGAATGGACTCCACTGTACTTGTTGAAGAAAAAACTGATATTAAGATACTACATGTTGAATACTACATGAATACTACATGTTGATTATTACAATGCTGCTTCGAGCAGCTCGGAAAGAACACTACATTCTGTTACAAAATCAAAAAACCAAACAGAAGAAATAAAAGTCATGGATTCGGAATAATTGCTCTTGATAAAATGATTTCAATATGTTTTCAGTTTGATTTCGAAATCATTGAAAAAAGTTTTATTTAATGTAATAATCATTTCTTTTGATGACACGCAAAATGTTTATATCGGAAATAAATCAGTGTCTGTTTTTAAGTAGATTGTTTAGTTTATCTGAAGCGTGATTATTAGCTTATTTCAACACGAGCTACGCTCATCCACCCCCGTGGATATACCACAAATTCTAAAACTACGTTAATTTCACAGGGTTTTAATTGGGAACATTGAACTATATATATATATATATATATATATATAATAAGAGGCGATGTCCGTGTTAACGGATTTATTTCAATTTGATTGGGGAGTTTTAACGTCGAATCAGCTGCTGTTGAACATATGATGGCCATTTACATGATTGATTAAACAAGATCAGTTAAACAGTGAAATACACAGAGTATTTGATTTTGGTAATTTTTAAACCGAGGTATATATTTGTTTTTTAAGTTACGCACTTTAAATGTATCGTTTAAATTTGGTGTACCTACCTTGTAACTGTGTGTAACTGTAATTTTTTCTTTCTTTTTTTAATATTCAAGTAATTTTTTTTGTTGTTGTTCTTTCAAAGGAACTATTATTTGTGCCATCTTCACAATGATAGTTTAAAAGATCATATCAAAATATTAAGTAAATATCTCGTTTAAATATATTTTTAAATATATATTACGCGCGATATAACTTAATTATTTTAAACATGACGTAATTTCTTTTACTTGCTGCTTTTAACACGCATTTGACGAGTGAAAATACTTAAAAGGGCTCAGGGCTTGAAAACTTTTCAAAAAATGCAAATGATCTAGTTTGATTATTCAATCAATTCTGAACTCAATGCAAAAAACCGCATAAAAATATTTGCATTTTTAACGGAGTTATAAGCATTTATGTATCAACACTTTCAAAGCCGCACCCATATAATTTCAACTTTAAATCGCGTTTTCTCAAAAAATGATTTTTGACGACTAACACCAAGATTTTAAAAAAAACTATTTGATGGAATGGCTTAATTTTTTTTCATGCATATAATATCATTATCTATAGAATGAATTAATATATTTTAGATAGTTTAATAGTTTGAGTTTTTTTTAATGAAAAAAAAAAGTTGTGTTTTTTAGAGGTTTATTAAATTTTCAAATTTGAGAATTTTTTTAATAATGTTTTTTTTTTTCAGTGATAATTATATGCTTAATTCATTCTATAGAATAAAGTTTCCGGATCTTTTTAAAGCAAAAATTAGGTTCTTATGTCAATTCAACGTTAAGATATATTGCGGTTGGTGATATAAAACATAATTTTTTTTTTTTCGAAAATTGTGTTACATAAATTTTGCTACATTGCTTATTATATTACATTGAAGTACTTCATTTTATAATTTTATAAGACCTTTTATAAGACCTTCATACCTTAAAACTATCAGAAAGTTTAAATTAATTACACTGAATACTTCTGTTCTTATATGGACTCGAAGCGAGAGCTCTGTTAACGTGTTTTTCCGTACCGATCAAGCCCTGAGCCCCCTTAAGAGAATTTGCTGAAGAAAAAAAACTTCATTCCTTACGTCATCAGTAATGTGCTATAAAGATAATGAAATTAGTAAGTTATTAAGAAAGGCTTTGATCGTTGATTTTACGTAATGAAAATCAAGGAAAATTACGTCACTATGACTTAATTATAATTCAACGAAATCTAAAAATAACATATTTTTCATCGTCTCAAAATATACATGCATGCTTTTCATATTCATATTCACTATTTTAAATATATTTTAATACGCAAATGATTATTAATAAATATATTCCCACATTTTATTACATGTTTGCCAGTTACAATTTTGCATGAAACACAAATCATTTTTACTATGACAACATTTTCACTTACTGAAGCCTTCTGAAATGAACGTCTCAATTTCTGTGTCAGCGGAATGAAAGCAATGTAATGTAACAGCTTCGGGAGTAAAAATGCATTATTTTAATATTTGACATCCTTTTCGTTTTAAAAGTTTTTAAATAGTAGTTTTTAATTGTAGCATGATAATGCACTGTAAAAAATTTTGGTCTCGAATCACGGTGGTTATACCGTCAACTTTGTGACACTTCCTTTTACCGTAATTTTACTGGACGGTATATATACCGTAAAATACTTAAAGTACATGTACCGTAATTTAACTGAACATAAATTTAAATATTTTGTGGTATATGTACCGTAAAATATTTAAAGTATATGTACCGTAATTTAACTGGACGGTATATGTACCGTAAAGTATTTAAAGTACATGTACCTTAAAAAAATATCGTTACAGCATATATACCGTAAATTAAATGTAAGGTATATGTACCGTAAAAAATATTTTTACAGCACAGATACCGTAAATTAAATGTACGACATATGTACCGTAAAAAATATTTATACAACATATATACCGTAAATTAAATGTGCGGTATATGTACCGTAAAAACATTTGTAATCAGTATGTGTACCGTAAATGAAATATACGGTATATATACCGTAAAAATACAGGATGATCCAAAAAAAAACCCTCCCACATTTGACAGGTTAAAAAAAACAAAAACGACTCTAATGAGAAACTTATTTGTTAAAAATATAGAATAGATATGACGAGAGTTTAAAATGACTATTTTTCAGGAATGACTTCTGGAAAGTGTCTTCCATTTTGAGCAATATAGATTTCAAGACTATGTCTGGAATCTATCATCACGAACGCATCGTCTTGTGGGAGAATTGCTACTTCTACTCTCTTGAGGTGAGAATGAATGTAGGTCTTGTCTCAAGATTGTCTCAAGCAGAGGTAGCCGCTTCCACAAAACATAATATGTTAGGGGATGATATATTTCAGATATTGTCTAGAAATTTATATTGCTTATAATGGATAACACTTACCAAGCATCATTTCTAAAACATAGTCATTTTAAACTGTTGTCATACCCATTGCATATTTTAAAACAACAAGTTTCTCTTTACAGTCCTTTTTTGTTTTATATTATCCTGTCAAACATGGGATATTCTTATGTGTTATTCTGTAATCAGAATCGACGAATATACATGGTAAGCACAAGTCTCACTCTTATTATAAAAACTTATTTTGGCCAGAAATATTAGATATGTGAGGATACATTTAAATATCTTGATAAAAATTTTAATAAAACCATTTGTAGATCATCAAGTTGTGCAATGATATGCATGCTGGTAAAAAACAATACATATATATATATATATATTATTTTTCATAAATATTAAATTTTCTGTATTTCTTAAGAAATATTTTTTTTCTTTTTGTTTTTTGTCATTACGTACAATTGTTCAAAAAAATTATGGTAAAATGTAACTAAAAACAATGAATTTGAATTATACTTACATAGCTGCCAATTACTACACCTTTTCTACATTTATTTTTTATACCACTATTTTAAAATAGTTACTGCTGTCACATTTCAGATTTAAATATACAGCGAAAATTATTATTTTAAAATAGAGGTATAAAGATGTTGTAAAAGTAGTATGCACTTAGTGAATTAAAAATAAAAATCTCAAAAAAGTGTTTACATTTGTGACCGCTATGATAATGTGAGATGATCTCTGATAAAATAAAATGCTAATATTAAATTACTTTCTTACATTTCTATAAATTATTAAAACTGAAAATAAATAATTGATCTTATTTTATTTTTTTAAATAGTAGCAATTTATTAAATTTTATTAAATATTAACAAATAATTCAAGAGTACTGACTGCCGAAAAATTATTTCACACTTCTTTTGTTGTTTCACAGACATAATTATAAAAACTAAAGGATCAGAAGGGCGTGAAGAGAATACAAATCACATACACTTTCAAAAAATAAAGTAAAATTAATAAAAGTGGTCAAAATTATACATATACATTAATATTCTTGTTACTTACTTGGAAATTGGGATTTTTATTTTTATTTTCTCAACATACAAATCTAAAATTTCTTACATTCATTTAAAAGTTTAAGAATGTCACTGTCTAGCAAATCACCACTTTTTAATTTTTTTTTTTTTTTTTTTTTTTTTTTTTTTTTTTTTTTTTATGGAAATGTGCTATTTATATTGTTCTATATTGATATGTAATTTATAGCTTATAATCTTAATAACAAACTTTAATTCTCCCTACAGATCAAGAAAAGTAAAAACTAGTTGTCGTGGGCAAAATTGCCTATAACGCGAAAAAAAGTTAATAAAAAATGAAAAATATATTTTCCTTCCAAATATTTAAATAGTCAAGACTAAATTTATACATTCATGCTTAAAAATAAGTTTAAAATTGTATTAAAACTTCGCATTGTTAAGGAGAGGGTTTGAGAATCATATTAAAACTACAAATATAAATATTTTAGAACATTTACAAAATAAATGAATATCATTATGATTCAGACATATTTAAAACAAGCAATTAAAATATAAAAAGATATTTATTACAACGATTAAATTACATTAATACACTATATCATGATGCATTGTTTTAATATTTATGTATACAATTTATTTTCTTCTACACAGTGTGTCATTTACATTTATATAAAAATTCCAATAGTTTTGCCCACTTGCTGCATTTTGATTATCCGCCAATTGATAATTTGTAGTTTGTACCACACACAGGGTTGACCAACATCAAGTACCTTAAAGAAAAAGATTCATTCAATATGGGTATAAGCATTAAAATATATTATCGAAAAAAATACAAAAGTAATTTGTAGAAATGGTTTCACAAAATCACCTTAAGAGGTTATTTCAATATTCACAAGAAGGAACAAGAATGCTAATATTAATCCTATGGGAGCGTTATTTTCAATTTTCTCGCTTTGATTTTAATATATATATATATATACATACAATAGATGATCTACTGAGCTACTTTTCATTTTCCTATTTTAGTTATAGATTTTGTATATATATTTGGGTAGTTTCAATTTCCAAACCAGTTCTGAAAATGAAGGAAAACTAAAAAAAAAAGTCTAAAACTAAGATCTAAAAATTAAAAAACTACCGCAGGTACATCGCCCTCAGTTATCCTACACAGAAATTACTAAACAATATTTATATCCATGTTAAATATTATAAAATAACGCTCCCATAGAATTTACATTAGTGTGTTCGTTTCTCCCCATGACTCTTAAGAACCTACACCAGTCCCGTGGCTAAATGCCAATATTTAATGTTAAATTCACGGGAAAATTTCTTAGAATTTTCTAACTTGTATTTTAGTATTTTTATTTATTTTTTTTTTTTTAACTTTTTTTTTTTTTTTTTTTTTTTTTTTTTTTTTTTTTGGATGTGAAATTTTAAATTGATATATATTGTTGTGTGTTTGTACTTTTTCAACTTTTGTAACCATTTCTTAAGGCGAAAATAGTTTTATTTTCAGAACTGCTTTCAAAGTAGAAGCATCTGCACATAAGTCCTTCCGGCAGTGCCGGGAGGAAAAGGTAGCTTTCATATACCTTATTTATTTATTTATTTATTTTAAATTAAGTTATGTTATTCAAACATACGAAGCTCAAATTAGTGGAGTCCGATTATATAAGATTGAATACTCGTTTTTGGCAATACTGAATATTAATGGGAATTTTTATAAATTAGTCATCTTTTATTGAAGCTGGTTTTATTTTAAGCGATTTATAGGGTCTCCAAATTCCACGATATCATGAAGTATATGCCATTTTAAAACAATATAATGGATAAAACAATCCAATGAGCTTGGTCGAAATCTTAATTCATGTACAAGCGCACACTCACATCGAAATCGATTAATATATACAAGGGCTGTTGCTGGCAAATTGATTAAAAAAAAATGTCATCCACATTAAAAATCCAAACTGCTATATCTCACGCGCTTTTTAAGGTAAAGACAAAGCAAAAAGTATTCCGTAATTCATTATTAATATCAAACACTTCAGAAAGAATCTTTCCTCAATTTCTAAATTTTTCTTTGTACATCATTATACATTTAAAAGATTTTTGATAAACTTAAATGGACACCATTTTGAAACAAGATGGCATCTGATGCTGCCCAACGAACTCGGTCGAGCCATTTCTATGTACTATGTACATACCAGGTTTCATTCAAATCGGTTCATAAATACGATAGTTACAGCGTGACAAAAATTATATATATATATATACAGGGTGTATCGAAACTATTGGGCAAAACTTTAAGGGGTGATAGTACACATCAAGACAAACAATAATGAACGGGAAACTAAGGGTCCCAAATGTCTTCCGAAGGAGATAGGCGCCATTAAAGTTTAGGGTCCAAAATTTCAAATAAACATAAAAAACGGAAAAATTTGTCGATTGATTTGCGGTTTTCACTAAAACTATTCTTTATGTCAGTATTTTCATCAAAATAAATTGTAAAGATAAATTTTAAAAAAAGGCCGATAGGGGGCGCTTTAGACTTTGGAGTAACGAACAATTATTTTTTGCCGTTATTTTTCGCATCTCATTAAATGTTTTCGGAAGCTTAGACTTAAACTTAAATTTTGAGCTCAAAATATGAATAGTTGGGAGTGGTTAAGTAGCGCAAACGGAACTGTGTTTAGAGATCGAATATCAAATGATTATAAAAAGTCCTTCCGGCAATGCCGGGAGGAAGAGGTAGCTTTCATATACTTATATATTTATTTATTTATTTTAAAGTAAGTTACATTGTTCAAAAATACTACGCTCAAATTAGTGGAAATAATCTTATAAAATTACTGATTTTATAAGATTGAATACTAGTTTTTGTCAAGACTGAATATTAATAGGAATTTTTAAAAATTAGTTATCTTTTATTCAACCTGGTTTTATTTTAAGCGATTTAGAGAGTCACCAAATTCCACGATATCATAAAGTGTATGCCATTTTTAAGCAACATTGTGGATCGCTCAGATCAGACCGTTTCAAAATGTCAGCCATAAGCAAAATTCAAAGTGCTATAACTCAATCATTTTTAAAGATATAGACAAAATAAAAAGTGTTCTGGAATCGGTGTTTTAAGTTCTAACACGTAAAAGGAAAATATTTTTCAAATTTTGATCTTTTTGCATTTAATTTTAAATTTTAAATTTTTTTAAAAATTTAAAATGGCCACCATTTTGAAACAAAATGGCGGATGATGCTGGCCAACGAACTCGGTCGAGACATTTGTATGTACTATGTACATACCAAGTTTCATTGAAATTGGTTCATAAATACGCGTGTTATCACGTGACAAAAATCAGATCGTTTCAGAATGTCAGCCATAAGAAAAATTCAAAGTGCTATAACTCAATCATTTTGTAAGATATAGACAAAATAAAAAGTGTTCTGGAATCTTTGTTTTAAGTTCTAACACGTAAAAGAAAAATATTTTTCAAATTTTGATCTTTTTGCATATAATTTTAAATTTTAAATTTTTTTAAAAATTTAAAATGACCACCATTTTGAAACAAAATGGCAGATGATGCTGGCCAACGAACTCGGTCGAGACATTTGTATGTACTATGTACATACCAAGTTTCATTCAAATCGGTTCATAAATGCGTTAGTTATCGCATGACAAAAATCAGATATATATATATGGTTATATATATATATATATATATATATATATATATATATATATATATATATATATATATATATATGTCAACATTTGAACGGAGGGTGGTTTTGGGGTCTAGGGGTCATGATCGGTGAAAATATACCAAAATTTTCCGGAAGTGCTTTCCTCCGGACGGCTGCAATAGGTAGCTTTTTACTTTTTGTAATGAAAGCTACCTAAAAACGGAAAAATTGGTCGATTCGTTTGCGGTTTTCGCTAAAACTACTCTTTAAATCAGTATTTCCTCGAAAATAAATTAGAAAGATAAATTTTGAAAAATGTCGATAGAGGGCGCTTTAGACTTTGGAGTAACGAACAACTATTTTTTACGGTTATTTTATGCATCTCATTAATTTTTTTTAGAAGCTTAGACATAAACTTGAATTTTGAGCACAAAATGTGAATCACTGGGAGTGGTTAAGTAGCGTAAACTGAACTGAGTTCAAGGGGAGGGGCAGGTTCAAATTTCAAATGATTATAAAAAATTAGTCGATCCGTTTGCGGTTTTCGCTAAAACTATTCTTTATGTCAATGTGTATGTAATATGTAAATGTTTATTTGAAAATAAATTTTTAAAATAACTTTCAAAAAATTTTGTTAGAAGGCGCTTTAAACTTAAGAGTAACCAACAGCTATTTTCAAACGTTAATTTTTGTATCTAATTAAATGCAAAATCTTAGACTTAAATTTTGAGCTCAAATTCTGAATCGTTGGGAGTAATTAGGTAGCTCAAAAATGAACTGTGTTTGAGGTGGGGGAGGGGGGGGGTAAATTTCAACTCCTGAACACAGTTCAATTTGCGCTTCTTAACCCCTACCAATGATTCAGAATTCGAGCTCGAAATTTAAGTCTAAGCTTTTGCAAGTATTTAATTAGATACAAAAAATAACGGTCAAACATAGCTGTCGATTACTCTTAAGTTCAAAGCCCTCTAACGAAATTTTTTTTAATTTATTTTTAAGAAAATACTCACGGAAATACTGAAGAAAATTTCTTGCGGTTTTCTCTAAAGGAAAACCGCTAACGAATCAACCAATTTTTTCTTTTTTTTTTATAATCATTTGAAATTTGAACTTGCCCTCCACTTCAACTCAGTTCAGTTTGTGCTACTTAACCACTCCCAGTGATTCAGATTTTGTGCTCAAAATTCAAGTTTATGTCTAAGCTTTTAAAAAAATTTAATGAGATGCAAAAAATAACCACAAAAAATACTTGTTCGTTGCTCAAAAGTCTAAAGCACCCTCTATCGGCATTTTTTAAAATTTATCTTTATAATTTTTTTTTTTTTTTTTTTTTTTTTTTTTTTTTTTTTTTAAGACTGATTTAAAGAGTAGTTTTAGCAAAAACCACAAACGAATCGACATATTTTTCCGTTTTTTATAATCATTTGAAGTTTGAACCTCTAAACACAGTTCAGTTTACGCTACTTAAGCACTCACAAATATTCAGATTTTGAGCTCAAAATTTAAGTTTAAGTCTAAGCTTCCGAAAACATTTAATGAGATGCAAAAATAACGGCAAAAAAATTTTTTTTTTGTTACTCCAAAGTCTAAAGCGCCCTCTATTAGCATTTTTTGAAATTTATCTTTACAACTTATTCTAAAGAAAATACTGACACAAAGAGTAGTTTTAGTGAAAACCGCAAATCAATCGACAAATTTTTCCGTTTTTTATGCTTATTTGAAATTTTAGTTCCTAAACTTTAATGGCACTCTCCTTCGGAAGACGTTTGGGTCCCTTAGTTTCCTATTCAATATTGTTTGTCTTGATGTGTACTATCACCTCAAAGTTTTGCCCAATAGTTTAGATACACCCTGTATATATATATATATATATATATATATATATATATATATGCCAACATTTGAATGGAGGGTGGTTTTGGGGTCTGGGGGTAATGATCGATGAAAATATACCAAAATTTTCCGGAAGTGCTTTTCTCCGGACGGTTGCAATATAGATAGCTTTTTACTTTTTCTAATGAAAGCTACCTAAAACTGTAACAAACAATTGAAAAAGTAGAAATGCACAATAAAATTTACGTACTGCACCCTGTGTGAAAAAAAATTATTTAAAAATATTAAAAGGGGGGGGGAGGCCTCTAAATAACAATACCATAGAATTAATATTTAGATTGAAAATTTCTTACCGAGCCTAGTGTAGGCTATGTGTTTAAACAAAAATGGAATTGTCGGAAATGAAATCCTTAATTTAATACATTCTCTCAACAATGCACACATTATCAAGTAATTGTTATTTATTCAGTTGAAATTTTGAAATTTTTTCTGGTTGTTTACCATATCATTTTGAAACAAAAGCACGTGACATAAATTCTCATAATGTTTTTTTTTTTTTTTTTTTTTTTTTTAATTATTATAATAGTTATTAAAAAGTGGGGTAATTTAAAATCGTTATAACTCGAAATATTATTTGTAGAATTTCTTTTCATTTATATAAACAGAAATATATAAGCTTTAATTCTGATTTAGGAATTTTAAAAGCATTAATTTGAATAAAATTAAAAAATATTTAAAGTAAAAAATTTAAAAAAAAAATGTAATTTTTTAAAATCATATTTTTAAAATTAAATATTTTTTTTTAAATTTGCTGAAGCAAAACACAATAATTACAACAACAAATAGACAATTATAAAACAATTGAAAAAGATTTTTTCCAAATTTAAACAAGATTTTTTTTTAACCGGTATTGGGTTAAAGTAATTTAAATACAAGAAATGGTGAAAAAACTCATGAAGAAAAAAAGCATTTTCACAGAAAGTCATTTTTATGAGAACGATTGCTTTGAAAACTAGATTTTATAAAGAAAC
Source organism: Maratus speculifer (assembly GCA_964019185.1). Taxonomy (NCBI): domain Eukaryota; kingdom Metazoa; phylum Arthropoda; class Arachnida; order Araneae; family Salticidae; genus Maratus; species Maratus speculifer. The sequence continues at coordinate 181,197,446 of OZ025302.1, read as the reverse complement.
CAAAAAGAAAAAAATAATATTTCTTGTTACAGTTAAAATAGAAACAAGGTTTTAAACGTAATTTTAAGAAGAATTTTTAATGTAATAAAACTCTTTAATAAAATTTGAATATTTTTGTTTCCCGCACCCCCTTAAGCACCGAAAGTTACAGGTCGCAGCATAAAATTAGCCGCGTGTGGCATCTCGCGACAGTGAATCTGTAATTATAATGAAGGGTAGGGTATGAAAAAGAAGTAATTAAAAAACTCTGTTTATTTGGAGAATGGAAGAGAGGTTAAAAAGTTTAAAAAAAATTCTAACTAGAAATAAGTAAAAAGCATGCGTTTAACAATGATAATACTGAGACGCTATTTAAGCTAGATTATGTGTGAGTTAAATGTACCTACAAATAAAATTATGCTATTAGTAATAACTAATAGTCATTATATTATTATTACCATTAAGGGTTTGAAATATTACAAGAAATGTATCAAGCCTTTGATTTAAAAAAACAATCAAATATCGACTTTGTGTTTGATTTTATTTGTTTTTCAAAAATTAAAATAAGAAACTATGATCAAGACTGTGCAATAAAAAATGCTGATACTCAGTCATATCCACTATTTTTTGCAATCACTATTCATATTGCAAGCCTTATAAGGGTGATTCTACGATAAGAGGTAATTTGTACGGCAATCTATTTAAAACAGATTTTTTATTCTATATGTTGCTATTTTTTGCAATGAATCGCATCATCTTAATATACTTTATTAAATAACATCACGATTGAATGCCTAATTTAAACATATTTTTCTGAAATTTCTTACAAAGTCTAAAAAGTCCCCTCCCCTGGCATGTCCCCTTGCCGGTTTCAATTTAACTTTCAAACAATACATATATTTTTTCCGCCAGATGCTTAGCTAAAGTATGTTTAATTGGAATTTAAGTAATTATACTTACATATTATAAAATAAAAAATAAAATAATTTTGTTAATTTCAAATAATTTTTTTAATTAACTTTTGTCCCGCTTTTTTTGTATCTCTCCCCTGTCAAATTTCGTTCCGCTGAAACAAATATAAATTCAAGGATGGCTATATTGGAAGTAGTGCTTAAGGACATCTATTGGCTTGAAATTAGCAATACTAAACACGCAAGCCATTTAAGCGTCCCCATATTTAGTTGTTGCGACGCGACCGTGTTTTGTAGTGGTTTCGTACGTTGATCATGTATTTCCCCTGGTAAGTCATAAAACTTATAATAGTAATTTAATTCAATTGCATTTACTGCCCTGATCAAACAATACAGTAATACTTAAAGTGAAATATACAATTAACCGAAAAACTAATTCAGTCAGTTAAAAAGTTTGAATTTACACGAAAATGTCTCTCCCCTGCCGTATTTCCCCTGGCACGATAACTGCCAGGGGAGCTAGTCACTGACCAGAAAAAGTTATAAAATATGTATAAAGTGACTTGCCCTTATATGAAAAAGTAAATAAACGGGACAAAAATCATAATTTAAAGGTTTTTGATCAAACTCAAACTTTTCTTTTTGGCCGAATTCTCCATGTTTTTGAACCTCTTATCGTAGAATCACCCATAACAGAAAGGTAAAGAATGGAGACGGGTGTTACAGATTTTCTTTTCTTCTTTGTAGATTATTTTTTCATCAAACATTTATTTTGCTCTCTATTATATTTAACACTTTATTACTGAATGCAAAAATGTGAGTTGGTTATTAACAGAACTGAATAAAATGCGTAAAATCGTTAAAAGTAAATGTTTAATTAACGCTGCAATTGCAAAACATTTTACCTATGGATTATTTTCTGCCTCTGTAGTATCTGCCGCAGACAATCGAGAATTTTTTTTGGTACTGGGTATCCAAGTTCCAAGGGTTAGTTCCAAGTCTACTCCTCCATTATACTTCAAAAATGAAATTGGGTAGCCATATTCCTTCTCCATTCCAAATTTTCTGTTATTGAAAATAAACATATGTTATTTCTTAACGATTTAAATATACCAACTGAAAAAAAGTCTTTATACCAGCCATTTTATTAATATATATCAATATTTTTTCTGGATTGCTTGTCAATAAAAAAGAATACTGCCCAGTTAAACTGAAGGCATTGAGCTCACAGGCTACAAATACTAATTGCACATTAAAGCTTTATATTTTCAAGGGTTAATTCCGTTCGAAAAAAAAAATTAAGAAGGGGAAACAGCTCTCCCCTTTTCTCTTTTTTTATACTTAATCATTGAACCTCCTATACTATCAAAGACATGCTTTATCATATAAAAAATCTATATCCAAAATTCAGAGCAAATTAGATAATTCTTAATAAAAACCCATTTAGCATTTATATAATTTAAAAAGAGTTATCCCCCTCTTTTATACTTAACCATTAAACTTCCAAAACTATTCAGAGATTTGAACGAAATCTGAAAATTCTGCTTGAAAAACCCATTTATATAAATTAAGGGGGGGGGACATTAGAACTCCTGTTCCCCTTATTTATACTTATTCAATGAACACCTAATAAGAGTCATGGAATCGCCTCATCAGAATGATCCTAATCTAAATTTTGAACGAAAACTTAATTCTGCATGAAAATCCCATTTATATCAACTAACGGGGGGGGGGCATTGGAACCCCTGTTCCCCCTATTTATACTTATTCAATGAACACCTAATAACAGTCACGGAATCGCCTCATCAGAATGATCCTAATCTAAATTTTGAACGAAAACTTAATTCTGCATGAAAATCCCATTTATATCAACTAACGGGGGGGGGGGGCATTGGAACCCCTGTTCCCCCTATTTATACTTAATAACAGTCACGGAATCGCCTCATCAGAATGATCCTAATCTAAATTTTGAACGAAAACTTAATTCTGCATTAAAATCCCATTTATATCAACTAACGGGGGGGGGGGGGGCATTAGAACCCCTGTTCCCCCTATTTATACTTATTCAATGAACACCTAATAACAGTCACGGAATCGCCTCATCAGAATGATCCTAATCTAAATTTTGAACGAAAACTTGATTCTGCATGAAAATCCCATTTATATCAACTAACGGGGGGGGGGGGCATTAGAACCCCTGTTCCCCCTATTTATACTTATTCAATGAACACCTAATAACAGTCACGGAATCGCCTCATCAGAATGATCCTAATCTAAATTTTGAAAACTTAATTCTGCATGAAAATCCCATTTATATCAACTAACGGGGGGGGGGCATTAGAACCCCTGTTCCCCCTATTTATACTTAATCAATGAACACCTAATAACAGTCACGGAATCGCCTCATCAGAATGATCCTATTCTAAATTTTGAAAACTTAATTCTGCATGAAAATCCCATCTATATCAACTAACGGGGGGCATGAGCCCCCCGTTCCCCCTCTTATACATATCGAATGAACTCCAAAAACTAATCAGGGAAGCGCCTTGTCAGGATATACCTACATACAAAATTTCAAGTGGATCGGATATTTTTATCATGAGTTATCGCGTTACGTACATACATACAGAACGGACGGGCACATAAGCTCACAGGCTATCTATGATAGCCTGTGAGCTAAAAAACTGTGAAAACATGTTTTAATTCCAAAAATTTTTGAAGAGTTTGGACGATAATGACTACGAAAATAAATAAATAAATAAAATACCAGAGGAAGCCCCTAGCTTTTCCGTCATATTAAAATTACTCAATATCAAAAAGTAAATGTTAAAAAAAAAAAAAACCCGAAAATATAATAACTATATTCTTATCATTCTCTAAGTAATCAATTTGAAAAACAAAGAAATCATACAAGGTTTTGACGTGTAAGAAACTAAATAGTTATACTGTAAATCAATGATTTTTACTGTTATTAATATTTTATCACAAAAATTACGCAGGCTGATTTCGAAGATCTGAAATAGATGATAATTATAATTTACACTTCCCGTAAAACTTCTAATATTGAGAACATGTGATAAAATATGGATTGATAGGTACACCTCTTTGTTTTAAGACAGGGGTGCAAAAGTCTTTGCGCCAGTTGCTCCTATGCTCTCACTACTAATTTTTTTTCGACTTGTATCATCTAATAATTTGTATAAATTTCTTGCTAGAATGCTATTAAATTTTACTCCGTGGTGAGTGATTGCCCCCCGCTGGTGCCTAGATTTTTACACCAATGGTCTAAAATCTAAATATGTAAAACTGTACATTTTGAATGTAAACTTACGTAACCAGGCACAATCAAAGCGAAATTTGGGGCCTATTTTAAAAAAAATTCATTGAATAATAGGCTCTTTCACAAAATCAGACATTTCATCATTATTTTTACCATCCAAATTAATAATAATAATAATAATAATTAAAAAAAAAAAAAAAAAAGTTCACCAGAAAGTAAATTTTTAACACAAAGACTTAAATCGATTCAATAAACTCTGTGTGCAAAAAAGACAAATTAAAATAAAGAATATTGCCCAGTTAAACTGATGGCATTGAGCTCACAGGCTACAAATACTAATTGTACATTAAAGCCTTATATTTTCAAGGGTTAATTCCGTTCGAAAAAAAATTAAGAAGGGGAAACAGCTCTCCCCTTTCCCCCTTTTTTATACTTAATTATTGAACCTCCTATACTATCAAAGACATGCTTTATCATATAAAAAATCTATATCCAAAATTCAGAGCAAATGAGATAATTCTTAATAAAAACCCATTTAGCATTTATATAATTTAAAAGGAGTTATCTCCCTCTTTTATACTTAACCATTAAACTTCCAAAACTATTCAGAGATTTTAACGAAATCTGAAAATTCTGGTTGAAAAACTCATTTATATAAATTAAGGGGGGGGGGGCATTAGAACCCCTGTTCCCACTATTTATACTTATTCAATGAACACCTAATAACAGTCACGGAATCGCCTCATCAGAATGATCCTAATCTAAATTTTGAACGAACACTTAATTCTGCATGAAAATCCCATTTATATCAACTAAGGGGAGAGGCATGAGCCCCCCGTTCCCCCTCTTATACATATCGAATGAACTCCAAAAACTAATCAGGGAAGCGCCTTGTCAGGATATACCTACATACAAAATTTCAAGTGAATCGGATATTTTTATCACGAGTTATCGCGTTACGCACGAACGAACATACAGAACGGACGGGCACATAAGCTCTCAGGCTATGATAGCCTGTGAGTTAAAAAGTATCACTCCAGAAATTTGACTTTAACTGGAGGGGGGGGGGACTTTAACTTTAATCTTTTCTTTTTCTAGAGAGGAGGGGGGGGATCAAGAAACGCCGTAATTCGGATTTATTCAGCAAAGTATTTGAATTATAGGCTACACATTTTTAATTATTTTTTAATTAGTTTAATGACACTTATAATCGTATAACATGCGGAATCACAAAATACGGAATCGACTATTTAATCAAACACTAGTTTTAATGACATTTAATTGACTTAAAATTTAATAAATAACCCAGTTTCTCACTGGTGAAAACATAAATACTGTAATAACACATAGATATGAGTTGCCAGTGAATTTTTTTAATCAGATTTGCAAATATGCCAGCTGAATTTTAAAAGGGCCATATCAATTGGTTTATTGATTTACATTGACTTAATTTCCTCCCCCCCCCCCTCTTTTTACTGTGTTCTATAAAATAAAACTGGACGATGACTCTAATTTTAACTCGGAAGGACGCGCGCAGGGCCTAAAAGACCCTGAGTGCGTATGGTTTTTACAATTATAACCACTAATTTTTTTAAAGTAATCTCCAACTTATTTTATCACAAAATTTGTATGAATTGTTTCCGTCTAAATAAAGTAGTTGTTATATTTTGATTTTATTGGTGACAAAGTTAAAACCATTCAAACACTGGGTAAGGGCGTGTTCTCCCGGGTTAAGAGCAATCAATGCACAAGTCTTTTTTTATAAACATTTAAAACCAAAAAAGTCTTAATATAAACACCATTTTCTCACTATTTTCAAAATTAGTATTAGGAATGGAATGTGCATGAATATGCATGCTTTTAAATAGCAACTAAGGAGCAAAACAATCATAGTTTAAAAAAATATATATGTATATCTTTGTTTAAATCAGATTCTTTTTATTTAAATCAGGTTTTTATGATTTTTTTCGTGTGTTAATATACTATGTTTTCAAACTTTAATTAATTAATGTTATTCAAGTACGGGATATATTAGTTAGTACTAGTTCTAATATTAGTAATAAATAGTACTAATATTTATTATAATATTAGTTAGTAATGGAGAATGGGACAGAAATTTTTCCTCATTACGTATTATTCTAAACATCAATCACAATACTAGATGGAGGCAGTGGCGTAGTTAGTGGGGGGCAGGGGGGGGGGCGGTCCAACCCAGGTGTCACCCAATACTTATTTGAAAATAAATATGTATAATCTTACACCATTGGGAAAAAGAATTCTGAAATAAAATTAAATTTCTAGCGTACGACGAAATAGAGTTAATTTTCTTTTCTAAAAGAAGTTGAAATTTTATGCAGACTGGTGTGTTTAAATAAGATATTTGCACCAGAGAACAAAAATCTAACCTATCCAACGAGTGTATAACAAAAGCAAACTTTAAAGGAAATAATTTTCTTCGACATACAGACACCACATTGATTTAAGCGGATTATGGGTTAAGTAAAAATTCGCCCCTCTGTTTTTTTTCTCAATGCAGGGCAAAAGGTAAATGAGAAATGATATGGCCATTTGTTATAATAGCGTACAATTGTAAATGAAAAAATATAACGGATCGGTGTGTGTGTGTGTGGGGGGGGGGGGGGTGACACCATGGTGGCTGGCGGTAACACAATTTGCATCCGCTCTGGGTATCACCTATCCTAGCTAAGCCACTGAGATGGAGCAATGACAACCAAATCTTCAGTTGAAAAAAGTTGCTTTTCAGCATAAACTTAGATTTGTATAAAAAAATTGTTTATTAAAAAATAAATTTGCTTACTATAATTTTAGTATTTGCTGTATATTAATGACTTGTTTACCTGTAGCTGTAATAGTTCCCATCTTTAGAAAACCTAATATTATACATTATCCATAATTTTAACTAAACTTAAAAGCAGCACTGTTGTTTAAGCAGTTTAAAATAAAAACAATAGTGGAGGGGCGTGGGACAGTTTAGCAAAAGGAGGAATGAAATAAATCGAATTCCTTCTTTTGAATAAGATAAATGTAAATTACTAATATTACGCAAATATTCTAGTAAAAATGATTAAATTTAAAAGGAAATAGTTGAAATATTGAACAGAAAATATTCAAAATTTTATAGATGTCAGTTTGCTATTTTTAACGCAATTTAATCCAACACGCACATTTCAAAAACAAAGTAATTCATTTTCCAATTTTTATATAACTTAGCCAAAAAAATGAATAACATACTTTTAAGAAAAAACAATTTAAAACATGCATAGTTCAAATTAGTTATCTAATTATGTAAGTTAAAGGAAAACAAGAAATACAGCCGATTAACTTACTTAAATATGAATAACTGGATCTCAAGTTCCCCATTGCCCGAAATCAACAAACTGACGCCATTAGATTTGTTGGTTGGTTGGTAAATACGAAACTTATGCTGCTACCCGTAAAGAAGGCTTTTGCCTCGAAAATCTGACATCATTACTTCGGCCGAAAGCAAACTTTCACGCTCTGTATTATCTTGCCTATAATCAGACATTTTCAAAGAAAATGTTTTGCTCAGCCAATATTTACGATGGTTTTACTAGAAACAAGAATGATATATTAACTTTTTTTATTAGGTGCTGTGCATATATAACATTATTCTTTCAGGGGGGAGGGAGGGTCTGACACATGATATCGTAAGATATCTCTAGGGGAAGGGGGGGGATTTGCCTTTTGATATCGATATCATTTTTGACCCAATTATAATTATCTCTTTTTCTCTGTAACGTGGTATTTTGTTCAAAATAGTACATTATCTTTTTTTTTTTTTTTTAACTATTTTTATTTGAATAAAGCGATATTTTATTAAATTATCTTCAATTGAATCAATAAAGTTTGCGAAAAATAAATTTAACCCGTTTTGTATGTTAATCAAAACAAAAGAACTAAATTCTAAACATCAGTGGTAGTGTTTGCATCAAAATTCCACTGATGACCACTGAAGTAACCTGAAAATATCATTCAACATCTAGTCTGAATAATTTATCCAAGCCGGACTGAAGAGAGATCGGGGGAGGGGGGATTGTCTAAGGTTTGAAGACATATGGATGAGACTGTGAATTAACTTAAACTGTCTAAATGGTTTTTAGTGTTTAATTTTCCAAAATTTGGAGGGGAGAGATTGAGTTACCGAATGAGAGACCTTTCTTTTAACAAAAATAACAGTCTTGCCATATCAGTGTTGAATTAATGGGGTGCCCCAGAGGGAACCCCCCCCCAGTGCAATGAAATGTCCCCCCCGGAAAAATAGAGTTATTGTGTTTTCACTGGGGAAAAAGGTTTCATTCCCCCCCCCCCCGGAGCCACAGAAGTCCCTCCCGGAGAAAAGTGTCTGAATTCAATACTGAGCCGTATGGCGAAAGAGCGTCGAGTGAGATAGGTTCTAAAATTTTGATTTGCGATTTTTAGAGTTTTTGAACTTCACCATCTTTTTAAGGATTAGATCAACAGAATTGTTAATTACGAAATTCCTGAGCTCATCGAGATTGGGGTCTGAGTTCGATAAAATTCTAACAACGTAAGCGAAAAAGATTTTTGAATTTTAGTTATTTATGAGGTTGGTAGAGGAAAGAGGACCGGTGTTTGCAGTTTTACCGGTGGTTTAAGCGTAAATCTAAGCCAACTGACTGTTTGGTATTTTATTATTTTTTTCTGATAAGGATGTATTTTTTTCTAGTTTTATGATAATTTTATCTAAATTTTGAACGTGAGGATTCGCGGGGGATGGGTCTTTATAGGCCCCAAAATTTCACCATCTGAGCACACACGATACATTACACCATATCATTTTTTTTTTTTTTTTTTTTTTTTTTTTTTTAACAGACAACTTACTAGCCGCCGATCTTCATTATTTGAGAGAGGCGAAGTTCGATACATTAGAATTGTAGAGAACGTGAACATGCGTGTTACTGGTGTGTCGCTGAATAAGGAAAAAGAAAAAGGTAAAACGCTTCGTGTTGCCCAGCTTGGAGTTTTCAAAAAATAAGCAGTACCATATTTCGGTGCTTCTCTTTATTTTACTTCATGAATAGACTCCACTTTGAAATTCCACCACGGAAATTTTTCACATTGTATTATTAGATTCTTTTTGAAAGAACTTTTAATTTCAAATAATTTTTAACTGAAAAATTTGTTATTTGTCATACCTAAAAAAATATTAATTATTAATGTCATAATTTTTAAACCCAAAATAAATTAATAAGACAAATATATAACATTAAAGAAGTTTATTAAGAACTAATGCAAGTTAAAAATGAAATAAAAATACATGCATAATAGTTACTTTCACTTAAAAATAGTTAAAATGTTACATACTTCTTTGTCCTGCACGTCCGGTATGAGGATCCAACTGAATGAAACACAAAGAGCATACACAAAGGTGAACAAACCCTTTTAACATATAAGAATATCACTGGTATATATATTCAATCGTACATAATATTACAATTCCAATGGCATGACTATGAATAAGTGATTAATTAAACTAGTTTAAAATCTTAGAATTTCACTTCTATGAATTGTATAATTCTCCAATAAAAATTAAGGATGGATTTGATATCATTCAGTATGATAGATTAAAAGTTCCCACTAGAAAGACAACATCTATTCAGGCCGTCGAGAGCCGTGACGGGCCCAGAATCACCCCCCCCCCCCCTCATTTACACAGACACACAAGACACATAAAATGCATGTGAATCTTTAATAAAGCCTCGTCTACTTTGTAGACTACTTTAGTCATCTTTCATAAATTACATTATTTATTTTCTTGTAGTTAAAGATAATAATTATATATTCTAATAATTATCTATTCTTCTTTAATACTATTTAACAAAAGTAAATACAGTCCTTTCTCTTTTTTTATTGTTACATTATGGTATCCATAAAAATTATAATAAACAGTGTGTATTGCAGGATTTGTGACCCTTTGAGATTTTTGGACTCCAAAACAAGTTAACGGCTGCACTCCCCCCCCCCCATCTCCTCAGACCTGCGCGCATTTACCTAGCAACAACAAGAACATCGCTTGAGAAAATGCCGTACACCGAGGCGAGGATACCATATTTTCCCTTATTGAAATATAATTTTTTTCAGTATAAATATCGCCTTTTTACTGAAAAACAATCATTTTATGGTATAAATACCGTTTATAATTGAAATAGCACAGAAATTGGTCATTTTATGGTAAATACTGTTTATAATCGAAATAGCACAGAAAATGGTTTTTTTAATGCCTAATATATATTAGAAATACGGTACTCGTACAGTAAAGAATGATAACAGTAGACGTACCGTAAAATTTAGGTACATCTATTGAAATGTTACGAAAATTATTACAATGCCGTTTTCCTTATTGAAAAATAATTATTTTACGGTATAAATACCGAGTTTTTACGGAAAAATAATAATTTTACTGTGTAAATACCGTTTTTAATCGAAACAGTACAAAAAAACTGTTTTTTACACTTAATATACCTTAGAAATACGGTATTCATACCGTAAAGAGTGAAAATGGTAGAAGTACCGTGAAATTTACGGTACATCTACTGGAATTTTACAAAAATTTTTTACAGTGTGGCATCCGTAATGATATTTTGATATTCCATTTTTTCATTTATCTCTTAAACAATCAAAGTAACCCCGTTGCCACCAAAGTCAAAAAATTCTATAAAATCACTTTTAAAATTAAAATTAAAACATAAAAATTTCATATTATTCAGAGATTATTTAATAAAATATAGAGTACGGGAACATTTACAAATAATTTGCTTTCATTTAAAAAAAAAAATTATCCAAATCGATTAAGGAAAAAAAATCAAGTCAGATGACAAAAAGAGAAAAAAAAAAGCCTAATCTTTTAAAGAACCTCGTTAATATGCGAATCAGGGATCGCTCGTTAATACGATCAAAATTCGTGTATTAACCTAAGGTCGGGAATTGTCATCGAGTGGTCTATCTAATAACTATCTATGCGGGAAAAAAACTCATTTTTCGTCAATTTTTAGCGTTTTTAAGACATAAAATGACATTTTTTTTATTTTAATCATCATGTGCTTATTAAACAGGAACGTTTGAAAGCTGAAAATTCAAATAGTCATTATTTTCTCAAAATAACGGTAAGCATGTTATTTTCAGTAAAAATCCTATATATTTTCAAATTTTGATTTATTATATATGACACATAAAATTGATTAAGACGACCACAAAAATTTCTGCTAACCATATTAACTAAAACTAATGTTAACAAAATTGAAATCTTTGTTAGATAATAATAAAAAGTCAATTTTAAAAAACTTACTGGAGTCAATAATGTCATAAAAATACCGCCTAAAAGTTAGCCCCCCCTTGACGGAAAATGAAAAAGTGACATATGCATTTCGTTTGATCATCGTTTGATCAGATTTGATCAACAATTTTCATCGTTTGATCAACATTATTTTACGAGTTATGATTAAAAATAACCCGGGGGGGCTAACTTTTAGGATTTTTCAAAATGCTCAAAATTAAAAAAAAATTAGCGATTCTTATCAGAAATCGATCGTAGAGATTTGATCAACTATTTTTAGCGTTTGATCAAACCCGGAAGTGCCCCCAAAATCGATATTTTTAATTCCAGACACCTAAAAGTTAGCCCCCCCATGACGGAATTTCGAGACAAAAATGGTGTCATCTAACGTAAAATTACCTCTAGAGATTTGATCAACCATTTTTAGCGTTTGATCAAACCCGGAAGTGCCCCCAAAATCGATATTTTTAACTCCAGACCCCTAAAAGTTAGCCCCCCATGACGGAATTTCGAGACAAAAACGGTGCCATCTAACGTAAAATTACCTGTAGAGATTTGATCAACCATTTTTAGCATTTGATCAAACCCGGTAATGCCCCCAAAATCGATATTTTTAGTAATAGACCCCTAAGGGGTTTAGCTCCCCCACCACCTCCATGATGGAATTTCGAGACAAATATGGTGCCATCTAACGTGAAATCATCTGTAGAGATTTGATCAACCATTTTCAGCAATTGATCAAACCCGGAAGTGTCCCCAAAATCGATATTTTAGTAATAAACCAATAAAATTTAGCCCCCCCTCCACCTCCATAATGGAATTTCGAAACAAAAATGGTGTCATCTAACGTACTATTACCTCTAGAGTTTTGATCAACCATTTTTAGCGTTTGATCAAACCCGGAAGTGCCCCCAAAATCGATATTTTTAACTCCAGACCCCTAAAAGTTAGCCCCCCCCCCCCATGACGGAATTTCGAGACAAAAACGAAGCCATCTAACAAAAAATTACCTCTAGAGATTTGATCAACCATTTTTAGCATTTGATCAAACCAGGAAATGCCCCCAAAATCGATAGTTTTAGTAATAGACCTCTAAGGGGTTCAGCTCCCCACCCACCTCCATGATGGAATTTCGAGATAAAAATGGTGCCATCTAACGTGAAATCATCTGTAGAGATTTGATCAACCGTTTTTAGCATTTGATCAAACCCGGGAGTGCCCCCAAAATCGATATTTTTAGTAATAGACCCCTAAAATTTACCCTCCCCCCCACCTCCATGATGGAATTTCGAGACAAAAATGTTGTCATATAACGTACAATTACCTCTAGAGGTTTGATCAACCATTTTTAGCGTTTGATCAAACCCAGAAGTGATCCCAAAATAGATATTTTTAACTACAGACCCCTAAAGTTAGCCCCCCCCCATGACGGAATTTCGAGACAGAAATGGCGTCATCTAACGTAAAATTACCTCTAAAGATTTGATCAACCATTTTTAGCGTTTGATCAAACCCGGAAGTGCCCCTAAAATCGATATTTTTTACTCCCGACCCCTAAAAGATAGCCCCCCTCCCCCATGACGGAATTTCGAGACAAAAACGGTGTCATCTAACGTAAAATTACCTCTAGAGATTTGATCAACCATTTTTAGCATTTGATCAAATTCGGAAATGCCCCCAAAATCGATATTTTTAGTAATAGACACCTAAAGGGTTTAGCTCCCCCCCACCTCCATGACGGAATTTCGAGACAAAAATGGTACCATCTAACGTGAAATCATTTGTAGAGATTTGATCAACCATTTTTAACATTTGATCAAACTCGGAAGGGCTCCCAAAATCTATATTTTTAGTAATAGACCCCTAAAATTTAGCCCCCCCCCCCCCTCCATGACAGAATTTCGAGACAAAAATAGTGTCATCTAACGTAAAATTATCTCTAGAGATTTGATCAACCATTTTTAGCGTTTTATCAAACACGGAAGGGCCCCCAAAATCGATATTTTTAACACCAAACTCCTAAATGTTAGCCCCCCCATGACGGAATTTCGATACAAAAATTGTGTCATCTAACGTGAAGGGAGCTTCCTCTAACTCGCACCCCTAATGAGTCCCATGTGATGGAGGAATGTTACAATTTTTCAAAATGACAATTCATATTTAATTATTAGAACTATGGGTAAATAATGGCAAATATAGTGTGACATTTACATTAAAAGGGTTTAATGTAAATAACAAAGTTTATTTTATAGTAAACAGTTTTGAAAAATCGAAATCCAATAAAAAATATGCTTGGGCCCGACTGGTGCTGCCAATTAAATTTTGATGAATGCAGTTTGCACTTATGTTTTGTTCATTAATCATGGAATAGTCAATTTTTTCCGAAGATGATTTTTTTTTCATTTTTCAGCACAAATAGTGTATTGCTATGTAAAAATAAAAGGTTGCAGCTTGAGTTTAATAATTATTATATATTTCATATAGTATATTTCAAAACGGTATTTTGTGCAGTAATTTGTATTTCTTTAAATGTGGTTGATTTTTTAATTAACATCAGATGCATGCAGTTTTGGATGTTTTAAATAGAAATATCCGGTAAATAATCGAATACTTATCATAGGATGAGCCCAGTACCACTTGTGTATGTACATATTTTTTTCTAATTTCTTGAATAACTGATACAAAATTACAGAATATTTTATTTTTCCGCAAAAGATTCATCTTGTTTAAATGAAAAACATAAGATTGAAAGTTTTCTAATATGGCTAGTGTCAATAGATCGTCTGCTTATTTTGACGGAAGCGTGAAGTTCCCTGAATGTATATGTTATAGCAGAGCAGATGTTTTTTTTTTCATTGGAAAACCAAAGCATCGAAAAATCGTCTGTCTGACGAAAGATAAATAATAATATCCGAATTAGGGCAAACAAATTGCAGGTGTGGATTCCGGCAGAATCCAGCGTTTAAAAAGCCTATGTATTTATTTTGGAAACAAATGATATCCACAAAAACAGAAAAATTTTATGTTAATGATTGAGTACCTACGATGCGATGCGGTGTTCTTTATTTCTGTATTTGAAATTATTTCAGATGATCTCGAAAAGGCAGCTATAGATTTGAAGTTGTGCTAATAAAAGGCAAAGAATTTTAGACTCCCCCCCCCCCACAATTTCATTACGATATCATATGTTATTTTTTAAACCGTAAACTTAACTTTTAAACCGTAACTTCCTTAATAATACAGTTATCCATGTCTATTTTTTTTCCATTTTTTTTTAGTTTGCAGTGACATACAGATATGGTTATACATTAATTATTTGCACGATTATTTTATTCAAATGAAGAGGAGTGAATAAAATATTACTGTTTTAAATGAAATAAGTTTGTATCAAATAACACTTACAAGAAATAACTGCTATATAAAAATAATTGATAATTAGCTTCTTGTTACATAATACATTCAATAATAATGTATCATCGTGCACTTGCCGAGCCCGGTGAGGGAGGGGGGAGGAGAAGAGAGAGCATTGGCAGAATTTCTTCTCAACAAAACAGGTGGACAACGTTATTTCACTTTTCTTTGACGGTAAACGCAAATATCATTTCAAACATACAGTCGACTCTCGTTAATTCGAAATCGGATAATTCGAATCTTCGCTTAATTCGAACTAAACATGAAGTCCCGAAATTTTCAAAGGCAGAATAACGTTAAAAATTTTCATTAATTCGATTTCATTTTCTCTTGACTTTGTTTAATTCGAACTAACGAGAATTCCGATTTTTCATTTTTTTTCTTTTTCACGAATTTCAGATCATTTGAATAACTTTCTTTCTTTGATTTTTGTGAAAAATGTTCCGAACGAGTATACATATAATACAATGCCTTTGATATCCACTTACTTAGAGCTCCGTCTGTCCATCAGTGACGCTATAAATTTTTCTTCCTTTGTGCTTGTTTCTAATCTTTTAATTAGTTTATGCATTTATACATTCTAATTTAATATTAAGTCATATTCTAATGATAACAGACGAAATTAATTTAAAAAACACTATAACATTAATTCCTTTGTAATAGTACCATATTAAGCATGTTTTCCATAATTCGAACTTCGGATAATTCGAACATTTCTTGTGGTCCCGACGAGTTCGAATTAACGAGAGTCGACTGTACTTCGGAAAAAGCTTTCGGAACAGCGGATAATGTATGGATATACATTACGACAAAATAGAAATGCCACATATTAGAGTATTCCATATTTATGAATTTAATAATTTTACAACCATTTACAGTCATTTAATTTTATAATAAAAAAATTTTTTAGATTAGCATCCTTTTGTCAGGTACCAAATTTATAACAATTTAACGTTTTGAGATATTAAATTTACACATCACAGTTTACGTTGGGACATTTATTCAGAATATGTAAATGGAAAAAAGGTAGATTCAGAACTTTGTTTTATAAAATGATCGATTTTTGAAAAGAAAAACGAAATGCTTTTCTGAACAAAGAATGAACGCAAATTTGTTAACATTTGGAAAACTAACTAATTGAATAATTTGAAAAAACATGTTTTTTCACTTTTCGCTTTTTTTTAGGTACACCTGGACTATAAAAATGAAACGCAGAATAGCATGTACTTTAATATCATTTTCGCGATTTTTACATTCAAAACTATAAATTCAAACAAAGCTGAGTTAAACATATAAAGTCATACAAGATTAAAGTTCATTTAAGGGTCACTCAGCCCGTTCAAGGCCAGAGGTTACTCTAGTGTATGTCTCTCTCTCTCTCCCTCTCTCTCTACAAATATATACATATCGATAATTTCATGTTAGTTTCATGTTAATTTTTTATCTCGAATATCATGGAGGAGATAATTTATAGGTCTAGTGCTAAAAATATTGATTCTGAGGGCACTTCCGAGTTTGATCAAATGCTAAAAAAGGCTGATCAATTTTCTACAGATGATTATACGTTAGATGGCACCATTTTTGTCTCGAAATTCCATCATGGATGTAGAGGGGGGGGGCTAAAACCCTCAGGGGTATATTGCTAAAGATATCGATATTGGGGACATTTCTGGGTTTGATCAAACGCTAAAAATGGTTGATCAAATCTCTAGAGTTAATTTTACGTTAGATGACTTCATTTTTGTCTCGAAATTCCATCATGGAGATGGGGGGGGGTTAAATTTTAGGCGTTTATTACTAAAAAAATCGATTTTGGGGGCACTTCCGAGTTTGATCAAACGTTAAAAAGGGTTGATCAAATCTCTACAGATGATTTTACGTTAGATGGCACCATTTTTGTCTAGAAATTCCATCATGGAGGTGGGGGGGAGCTAAACTCCTTAGGGGTCTATTACTAAAAATATCGATTTTGGGGGAATTTCCGGGTTTGATCAAATGCTAAAAATGGTTGAACAAATCTCTAGAGGTAATTTTATGTTAGAGGACACCATTTTTGTCTCGAAATTCCGTCATGGGGGGGTTAACTTTTAGGTGTCTGGAATTAAAAATATCGATTTTGGGGGCATTTCCGGGTTTGATCAAATGCTAAAAATGGTTGATCAAATCTCTAGAGGTAATTTTACGTTAGATGACACCGTTTTTGTCTCGAAATTCCGTCATTGGGGGGGGGGCTAACTTTTAGGTGTCTGGAATTAAAAATATCGATTTTGGGGGAATTTCCGGGTTTGATCAAATGCTAAAAATGGTTGATCAAATCTCTAGAGGTAATTTTACGTTAGATAACACCGTTTTTGTCTCGAAATTAAGTCATGGAGGTGGGGGGGAGGGCTAAATTTTAGGGGTTTATTACTAAAAATATCGATTTTGGGGGCACTTCCGGGTTTGATCAAATGCTAAAAATGGTTGATCAAATCTCTACAGATGACTTTACGTTAGATGGCACCATTTTTGTCTCGAAATTCCATCATGGAAGGGGGGGGGAGATAAACCCCTTAGGGGTCTATTACTAAAAATATCGATTTTGGGGGCATTTCCGGGTTTGATCAAATGCTAAAAATGGTTGATCAAACCTCTAGAGGTAATTTTAAGTTAGATGACACCGTTTTTGTCTCGAAATTCCGTCATGGGGGGGCTAACTTTTAGGGGTCTGGAGTTACAAATATCGATTTTGGGGGCACTTCCGGGTTTGATCAAACGCTAAAAATGGTTGATCAAATCTCTAGAGGTAATAGTACGTTAGATGACACCATTTTTGCTTCGAAATTCCATCATGGAGGTGGGGGGGACTAAATTTTAAGGGTTTTTTACTAAAAATATCGATTTTGGGGGCACTTCCGGGTTTGATCAAATGCTAAAAATGGTTGATCAAATCTCTACAGATGATTTCACGTTAGATGGAACCATTTTTGTCTCGAAATTCCATCATGGAAGTGAGGGGGGAGCTAAACCCCTTAGGGGTCTATTACTAAAAATATTGATTTTGGGGGCATTTCCGAGTTTGATCAAATGCTAAAAATGGTTGATCAAATCTCTAGAGGTAATTTTACGTTAGATGACACCGTTTTTGTCTCGAAATTCCGTCATGGGGGGGCTAACTTTTAGGGGTCTGGAGTTACAAATATCGATTTTGGGGGCACTTCCGGGTTTGATCAAACGCTAAAAATGGTTGATCAAATCTCTAGAGGTAATTTTACGTTAGATGACACCATTTTTGTCTCGAAATTCCGTCATGGGGGGGCTAACTTTTAGGTGTCTGGAATTAAAAATATCGATTTTGGGGGCACTTCCGGGTTTGATCAAACGCTAAAAATAGTTGATCAAATCTCTACGATCGATTTCTGATAAAAATCGCTAATTTTTTTTTAATTTTGAGCATTTTGAAAAATCCTGAAAGTTAGCCCCCCCTGGTTATTTTTAATCATAACTCGTAAAATAATGTTGATCAAATGATGAAAATTGTTGATCAAATCTGATCAAACGATGATCAAACGAAATGCATATGTCACTTTTTCATTTTCCGTCAAGGGGGGGCTAACTTTTAGGCAGTAATTGAAATTAGTTCTTGAAAAAGTAGCTGTCAATTTTGGCCTGTTTGACATGCGGTCGGACAATCACCATGATGTTTTCCGCCTTCTAAATTGAATGCGTCTGTAACTTTGGAAAATGGGGATGGGGCCGGAAGCGTAGGTTCATCATCTTCTTCTTCATTCGGTTCGTCAGTCGCAGTTACATCGGCGATGATATCATCCAGACTTCTAAGTTCGGAGGTATCTAGATCTTTTTCGATATTAATGAACGTGTCTAAATCGACAAAATTCTTATTACAGCATTTACTTTACTGTTGCAAGGTTTGCACTGAAAAATGAAAAAAATATATATATTTTAGCGAATTCAAAAAAAAAAAAAAAAAAAAAAAAAAAAAAAAAAAAAAAAAAATATATATATATATATATATATATATATATATATATATATATATATATATATGTATATATATATATATATATATATTACTTCATAACTTTTTTTACGGCAAGATTTCTACATAAAAAAGAAAACAAAAAACAAATATCATATCATATATATTATAAAGCAGAAGTTCGGAAACTTCCAAACGAGTGTTTTCAAAAACTACCCGATGGATTTTTTTGCCGATTGTATCATTCGATAGGAAATATTTTTCCGAAGGTTTAAAATTCAAATTTACAGGGATAACTCTGATTTTTCGTAGTAAATTTCCTATTTTTCGGTTATTTTTGACAAAAGGGTTGCCAGTAGTTGTTTTGGCGAAAATTATAATTGCTAAAAGAATTAAAATGGCTATATCTATTGAAAATATTACAAATATCTTGCAAATAATAGCAGAAAATAACTACTCACAATATTAATAATAATAAAGAAAGACCGCTTAAATGAAGCGTAATATAATAAAAATATATTTATCTTGAAAATGAAAAAAATATTTGTAATGCTTAAAAAATAAATTAACGCGAAATATAACAATTGGTTCAACTTTTGGCGACTTATCCCTGGTGTTAGAATAAAAACATGAATTTCAGAAACTGATTAAATGAATTTTGAATAATAGTTATTTCCCTTTTTATTATTTTCTTTCTCTTTTTTTATCGAATTTCCGTATAATATAACTTACAGCAGAAAAAAGCAGATCTGATTGTAAAAGACACTGTAAGTTGTGAGTTACTATTCGTTTCTATACCATTTTCATCTTGCTTTTGTCGCCAAAGAATGTGTTTTTAAGCCGAAAATGCACTACTGACTTAATGCCTGATTTAGATTCTTAATAATCGCAATTTTTTTTTTTTTTTTAAGCTAATTTTTAGAGTATATTTTAATATTCAATCGTAAATTATATAGATATGAGTATAACTCTTTTATTTCTTTTTGCAAATGTTTTCATTGTTAATTTAATTTTTCTTGCGCCATTTCGTCAATTTCACTTACAGGAAAAATTTCAGTTTTAAAATTAAAAAACTGAAGAAGGAAAGGTTATCCCGTCGATTAAAAATCTACCGCCAAATTCCAAGATTAAATGTCAATAATGGATGATCGTAAATGTCACATTCACTTGACATTAAGCATAATATAAATATTAATTATGTCATCAAGTGATATTAATTCGACATTTTATTTCTACTTTTATATATGCTCTGCTAATTTGTTTTTCGTTATTTTAATGAAAATTTATGCTAATCTATATAATCTGGCTAATAGTTTGGCGATTTGTATAATTTGGCGAAATTGGTCCAGTATAACCAAGTAGTACTGAAAAAAAAATTTTGCAATTCAAAGGAAATTTATGCAATTATGCGTTATTACTATAGATAAATTCAACATTTTGAAATAAAAAATTCCCGCTGAACAAATTTTACAAGTCTTTTTTAATTAACCACTTCCTCTTCAGTATTTCTTCAATCACTATTTCGCTATTCTCTTTCGCGCAGGCAAAAAAAAAAAAAAAAAAAAAAAATGTATTTTAAATATTTTATTAGATAAAACGTAAATAACATTTCTCTATTTTTTTAAAAATATTTTTTTAAATCTAATTCTACCATTATAAGGCTTACAGGCCAAAATAGCAGAATTACTTTTAAAAATGGTTTTATCTGTTAATTCTATGTTATTTGTTTACTTGGGTTTTTGAATTTACTTTTTTACCAAACAATGCGATTTTATGCCAAGAAGGCATAAGCCGGAGCGATGTTCGCAATATCTAAATTCTCTCACTCTCTTTTAAATGTGTGAGAGCATTTTTAGGATATTTTTTTATGTTTAATTGTAAATATATAAATAGCAGTTATAGCAAAAAAAAAAAAAAAAAATGCGTATAATGTTTAAATTTTAGTATAAATGTCTTCCTCATCCAAACTGTAAAATAATTTAATTGCAACTTTTTAAAGTTTTGGCGCAGATGTCATATACGCACCACATTCTCACGATTGCAACAAAATGGCGATTTTATGCCTCACATGGTAAACCGACTATGGTTGTTTATTTATTAATAAACTATTTATTAACTTTCATTTTGTTTTTTAAAATAATATAAATCATTTTGTTCTATAGTTATTAATTAAACTTTTTTATTTATTAATTTTTTTTCAAATAATAGAAAATAATTAAAAAAATATTTATGAAATTGGTAATTGAAAACCAAGTTTTCTCCAAACTGGCGCCAATGTGGTGCATACATGACATCTGTGTCAAAGTTTTTTCACTATACTTAAAGAGGGAAAATGCAGTATAAATACCGATTAAAGTTTTTTCCAAATACGGAAATTTTGTCAATTTAATAATTTTTATTAATAAAATTTTTTTCATTTTTCAGGAGGAAATTTTACAATAATAAAGTAATTGCTGTAGTAAGAATTTTAATGTGTGGGTTTTTTTTTTTTTTTTTTTTTTTTTATATCGTTGGCAACTTTCTGTAACGAAAAATGTTTATTTTTTTCCTGCCATTGTTTTGTAAGAGCTGGTTTTGTCAAAGCCATGTTCAGGTGGTATTCAAATTTTTGAACCCTTCCCAATTACCACCTTCTGGGCCGATTTTGCTCCTTTTCAATTCCCACTGAGATATTAACCACCTCAATGTACTTGACGAATTTGAAGATGATTCTTGCATAATTGTGCCTTTTATCACGCGGACACAATTTAATATATGTATAAATTTTTTAGTAGGGAGTAGCTTTGGGTACCTGGATTCACATAATGAAAAGTTGTGAAGAAATTTTTCAGAAGTTGGACCGTGGTAACGACTGTAATAATTAATATTTCTTCAGATAAGGGAAAACTTTAAATCCTGTTGCCGTAATGGCCTCATTTCGCTTCCAAATGGTGCACTGTTAGTAATAAACTGAAAAAGTTACTTCTAAATAGCAGGTTTTTGTCCAACGTTTAAGATAATTTAATATCACAATGGTGTCTAAATCGTTTTCAGCAATGAGCAAGGTGCTGCTGGAGGTCCAAATTATTTAAAATGCAAATTTAAATTCACCAGTTCGTTTCATCCACGGTTGATTTTGAAATCAGTGTTGCCAAATGGGCTACTTTTTTTTAATTCAGATTCTTGACTGGCACCACTTATTTGAAATAGTAAAATGCGCAGTATTTAATGACACATTAATAAAGGCGAAAATAAACGGAATTTCACCGTTTCAAAAAAGTGGTACTAATCAAGAAATCTGAATTTTAAATAAGTAGCCCACTGGCAACACTGTTTGAAATATTGACCAGCGCAGCGGGCATAGCCTGCCAGTCAAGTTATAATTTAATGATAATGGACGAAAAGCAGGTTGTATAACGTCATGAGAGTTTATAAAAACGTGAACAACTTAACTATTAAAATATGTATATTTTTTAAACTTTTGGAAATCTCTGGTTTTGTTTTCGCCATTTTTGAATTGTATTCTGTACATATATGCGTCTGTGTATGCGTGTACATTAGAATTTTTAGAAAAAGGTTTAGGTCCCTAAGCTCATTCTCTGTGTTGAATCTGGGTTTATCTCTAATTTTGATTTAGTTTTTGTTGGTAAAATTTTTACTTAACTTCGAAATCTACCACCGCCTGTAGGCCGAATCGGCAGGGATTTTTTTTTTTTCCATTTCAAAACATTATCTTTAAATTCAGCAAACATATCCGAGCACCACTGGTGTCGTGGAAACGCAGCTGTCTCCCACTCAGCAGATTGTGGATTCGAAACTCTTACCGAAATTCAACATTTTAATTTTTATTTCAATTAAAAAATTCCGCAAAAAATTATAATTTTTTCCCGGAATTTCTTTTTCAAATTATTATATATTCTCCTGCCTACCCCAAAGAAAAAGATTAATAAACATTTTAAAAACGGAGTTGTATTGACTTTTTTTAATTTAGATTTGGAATTATTTTTGCAAAATTTCTTTAAAAAAAATAAATTTTCGAAGTAATCATTGTCGCTGCTCTACATCCGCTCCCCCCCCCCCCCGCGCCCTCCCTAGCAAAAAATCGGAAAAAAACATTAAAAAAAAAGAATTAAACTTTTAAAAACAGTCAGATAAATAAATATTAAATTTTCATGGTTTTTTTTTTTTTTAGTGATGTTATTTTTTGACAATATTTTTAAAATAATAATATAGTGAGGCTGCCATTTATGTAAAATTTCAATAGTTATAAATTAATAATTCTGATATATTAATTCAAGGAGAAAGTATTTTAAAAGACATATTAAACAAATTCTCTGTGTGCGCTGTATACAGATGTAAATAGAACCTGCCATAAAATTCATGCATACATACAATAGGTAGGAAGTTTAATGCTAGTCCTTTCAGCATGGTTCATCTACAATTTCTTTGGACAGGCAGAACGGCTGCCCCAGAATAATGCTCGCAGGCCTTAGAGATAGTCTAAAGCTACATTTACACACTTGCTTCACATTCCTTCAAAGCATTTTTAATAAACCTATGCTTTTCCATACATCTGTAGTTTATTCACAATGAGATAGGGAGATTCAACGATGGAGGGGGGATAATAATAAATCGACTTTTTTTTGTCTTGCATAATGTCTGATCGTTTCATTCTAAAATTATTAAAGATAAAAAGCATCGCGTGTCCACAAAAAGTAAAAAAGAAAAAAGACTCAGATGATGAAAATGGTTGAATGTTAGATTTATTCGAACTTTAAATCGGACTCTGTTTCCGAGATTGAATTACCAAATGAACGTGAATGCCACATTATACAGGGGATTAAAAAAAAGTTGAAAAATTGATATGACAAACCAGGCATAGGACAAGGATAAAAAATCACATAGAAACATAGGGCCGCAAACCACTTGTGACGTGCGGGTACACGTCCTGAGTGTCATTTGTAACGTGAGGATGAAATGAAAACATAATTCTGGATATAAGTTAAAACCAAAGTTTATTTAAACTGCTAGAACTCAGGGAAAGTGGAGCGTCACTTCGATAATTTCAACACCTAGTCACAATACTAAAAGATTAAACCCATAACTATGCTCACAACACCGGCGCTAGACTCAGTCGAGGCACTTCAAATCAGCTTCTCGTTCCGACTTCAGCTAAACACTATATACAATCTTTATAAGACAGCCCGTGGCTGTAAACACTCTTTATTATCTAAAATATTCAACGTAATTAAACTATCTCTTACCACCGGCAATCTCCTGGATAGCTCCGCTGGTGATAACTAACTCGACACACGCTGCTGGCTGACTCACTCTTAAAACATCATCTCATTTACTGGAGGCTAATAATCCAATTCACCCGGCTGGCTTTCGCCACCTTCTCCTGCAGGCCTTCGCCGCCTTCTCACCTGCTCACCGCACACACCTCTCCTCACTACCACACAAATTTTTTATACGTTGCAAACTGAAGTCGATACTATAAATTTGCATATTACTTCTAACCGCGACATAACTGTAGAACCGAGGCGACACACACGCTCTAGAAAGTTAAAGTAAAAGAGGTCGCTTTCACGCTACACATGTTAAAACATTGACGTCACGATCTCACTAAAATGCTAGAGTGCCTTTATCACAAAGAGCACTTCCTCACACACTTATTGAGTCAAAATACAGGGTGTTTCATCCTAATTCAATTTGGTTTGACTGTAATAAGTTTCAAAAAACTAAAGTATATTATAATAAAACATTTAACAGACATTCTCAGCTTTGTTTTAAATGTGATAAGACCAAAGAAAAGTAGTAGAAGTTTGCATTATGCGCAACAGCAATATGCTCTTGACACTTCACATTTTGGATTGTGATGATCAGTTTATTCGGTATCATCGATTGCTTGTGCAATATGTTTTTCCATATCTTTTCGTAACGTTATCACATGTCACATAAAATAACGTTCATATCGTTGCGTAATGTTTGCTTACGTTATGTTAACATACATAACGTACATATTTTCAATACAATGTTTTTATTTTTTTCGAAATTATTACAGTCAAACCGGATGTAGCTAGAATGAAACACCCTGTATTTGTGACTCAAAAAGTGGTTTGCGACCCTATGTTTCTATGTGATTTTTTTTTCCTTGTTATATGCATGACTTGTCATATCATTTTGTCAACGTTTTTTTTTTAATCGCCCTGTATAACACTGAAAAAATTCGGGATAACTGACATTGTGGGCTGTTTGAATAATTGATCATTTTTAAGCTTTTTAATGTTTCTTAAGTTTCGGTTTACCGATTAAAAATATTATAAATACGAGAAAGCTCTTTTAACATGTTTCTGCATTCTATTAAAAACTTAAAGTGTTTTACCTTTCCAGATGCCAGATGTATTTAAAAGTGTAACTGGATCAAAAACGCTAGGGGAGGCATTAGATAAGTTATGTAAAGATATTGACGAACAAAAGCTGTACAAAAAGGTAATGATGATTTTTTTTTCTTTTCGATTATATGTTATATTTGCATGTTATTGTGTGTGTGTGTGTGTTTTCAAATTCTAACTGAAAAAAAAATACTTATACTTCTTCGATTTACAAACGTAAAGTCCAAGAGCCGACCGCACAAAACCCTAAGTCATCTAG
Organism: Maratus speculifer; assembly: GCA_964019185.1. NCBI lineage: Eukaryota > Metazoa > Arthropoda > Arachnida > Araneae > Salticidae > Maratus > Maratus speculifer. The sequence goes on along the minus strand of OZ025302.1, from coordinate 181,171,917 downwards.
CACAATAAAAACTCTTCTATTTTATGGCAGAGTAGTAATAGAGGAATCTAATGATTCATGTCTGCCGGAAGCGAAGTAGTGCATAAGCTAAAAATTCATACCACTAGTGGTTCATGCGTAGGATTGGCATTGTGTTTGCCATACAATCAAAAGTATGAAAACACGGAAAACTGGGTGCAGGAAAACATAATACTAAACCTACGAATCAACCACTTGTGGTATTAAACAGGAAAACACAATTCTTTTGGCTTATGCACCACTTCGCTTCTGGCAGACATGCATCATTAGATTCCTGTATTAGTACTCTTCCATAAAATAAAGGATTTTTTCTTGTGCTCGATGACTTAGGGTTTTGTGCGGTCGGCTCTTGGACTAGTAGCAAAACTCAAAGCATTTTAAAATGCACAGAAGCTCTTTATAGATCGGGAGGCGGCAGCACACACAATCACCTCATCGAGATCACGGATGAAAATCTAGGATCAGTTAAATCTCGGTTCGCATATAAAAATTCAATCGATAATCCACATCATATCTTGGTGGATAATGCCTAAAAACTTGATTTTAGCAGTTGACTCGAAGGTTCACTTTTATGCTTTCCTGCACCCAAAAGTATGAATACATGGAGAATTGATAGCATGATAACATAATGGTAACCTATGATTCAATCACTGAAATCAGCTTTTTAGGTGTTTTCAATCAAGATATGACTTTTCATATCTTGGTGGAAACGTAAGGGTGTTTCCACCAAGGCCAACGCAATCGGTAGACCGATTGCGTTTTAATATGCGAATCTATATTTGACTAATCCTAGATTTTCATTCATGAACTTGATGAGTTGATTATCTGTGCTGCCGCATCCCAGCTTATTAAAGACTACTAAGAATAAAGGAATAAAAAAATTCGAATATTTTAGATATTTATTCATTAAAAAAACAAGCTACGTCATAAAAGCAAAAAAATCCTTACGGATTTTTGTATACATGTACTGTGTGAATAAAAATCATCTGGCACGTTCAGTTTTAGACTTTTTATGGAGTATCTAGAGAGATTCTTGAAAAATTATTTAAAAACTTTTGTAATGTAATAAAGAATATGTTTGATCCCGTACTTTTCAAAGAAAATTTCATCAGGAGGCAATTAGGAGACAAACGACTAATTGGCCTGCTGAGCGGGACTAACTCAGGTATAAGGCCATGATGGAAATAACTTAATGACCCTTCATTTAAATTTGTTTTAAACGAGTAAAAGAAAAATCTTTTATAAAATAACCAAATAAAAAGAGAATGATTGATAGAATATAGTGCTTACACTTATTTTTATACAAATACTCATGTAAGTATTAAACAGAAAAATGGCCCTACAATACTACTAAAAACATTCAAACTTTTTTTTGCTTTTTTAGCATTTTCCAAGATAGTTGAAAGGTTCTTATGCATCCGGTTTGTCTGTCCGTCTGTCCACGCTCTAACTCCCGTAAATATACTCGGATTTTCATGAAATTGATGAAGGTTATTAAGGGTCACCAAAGTACAAAGTATGTTTGGTAATACGTATATGAAGTATATACTATTAATGGCTCATTTACATGGACGTTTAAAAGAATTCGATACTGTAAATTCTATACCTCATATACAGAGCTGCACAAAAGTGTTCGCATACCATTCTTATTTTTAGTAGAAACTGCTGAAGGGGAATTTTTAACTAATCTGTTAAATGAACTAAAGTTTGAAATGTATGTTGCTAATAGATAGAAATCTCTATGTCATATATAAGGCTGCTAAAAAATTCGGATCATTTTTCGATTGTAAATGGGAACCTCTGAAATTAGGTTTTGGAATGCATTATACATTTCCATATGGTGAAATGGGATGTAATATTTTATTACTTTTTTTTAATGTTTAGTTTTGTTACATTATTCTGAATGTGTTAAAAAGTGCTTCATAATTTATGTTTGACACAAAATCTTTTCTTTTTTGTTTTAGGTTAAAGCTGAATTGAAGAAACAAGGAGTAAATGAGGTAAATTTCCTTTATATCTTTAATTCAGGCAATTTATAAAACCATTTATAGTCAATGACATATGAGTTGTGACTACTTATTCGTTTTGACCTATAGTGAATCACTAAATCGAAATACAAGTCTTAAATAACAAACTCTGTTTCACGCAGCGGAAAATATCTAAAGAAGATTACAATTTTTAATCATTAAGAAATCTTAATATCTTCAAACTAATTAGAGAAACTAACCTTTAATTATATTTTTTATTATTTTTACTCTATACGAACACCGTTGTCGCGAAGCGTAATAGTTCGGGCAAAATAAAATTCACGTGAAATGGAACACAAAAACAATAACATTGTTGGTTCGAAAGTGATAATTTAAAAAATATAAAGGTAACATTTGGAAATTGCAGACTTTCACGAATTGTTTTATTAAATCAATACAAATACATACTTAGAATAAAAATAGTACCGAATTAAATTCATGAAAAAAACAGGAAGCAGATTAAAATAATGTTATAAAAGAAGTTGCACAGAATAGCAATATCTGATATAAATTAGGCTTCATATCTCTTTGAAATTTTACTATGCAGACATTCATATTTTTATAGTATATACAGCTATATCCAGCCCAACGTTGTTTAGTTTTTTATACAGTTTTAGTATTCTTTTAGCAAATATTTCTTTCAATATTATAATACAGTTGATTATTATTATATTTATTGTGTAACGGGAGGGTACACATACTGGGTGTCATTTGTAACGTGTGGGAGGTTATGTTGATGAAATGAAGACATATTTCTAAGTATAATATAAAATCAACAGTTTATTTAAACCGCTAGGACTTGGGAAAGTGGAGCTTCAGTTCAATAATTTCAATAACTAATCACAATACCAAGAGATTAAGTCGAAACTATACTCACAACCACGGCGTAGACTCAGTCGGAGCACTCCAAACCAGCTTCTCGTTCGGACTTCGGCTAAACGCTAAATTAAATCTTTATAAGACAGCCCGTGGCTGCAAACACTCTTTATTCACTTAAAATACTCAACGTATTAAATTATTTCTTATCACCGGCACTCTTCTTGGGTAGCTCCGCTCGTAATAAACTAACCCGGCACACGCTGCTGGCTATCACATTCTAAAACACCATCTAATTCACTGGAGGCTAATAATCTCTTCACTACTAGCTATTTATCTCTGCGGGCTACTGCCGCTTCACCACCACTAGCTGGCTTTCGCCGCCTCCTTCTCACCACCACACACTCCGCACTTCACTCAAAGCTTTTATACGTTGCAAATTGAAGACGGCGCTAATAATTTGCATATTACTCCTAACCGCGACTTAACTATAGAACCGAGGGTGACACACACGCTCTGGAAAGTTAAAGTTGAATAAAGGATAGATGTCGCTTTCCCGCTACACATGTTAAAACATTGACGTCACGATCTCACTAAAATGCTAGAGTGCCTTTATCACAAAGGACACTACCTCACAATTGTACGAAATCCTGTGAGCGCAAGTAGTACTTGCACTTGACCTTTATTTATTTATTTTTGCATAAAACTTTTTTAAGGGAACAATTCTGACCAATTTTAATAATGGATAGTTCTTAAAATAATTCTTCTATTTAAATCTTTTCTTTCAATTTTGTCTGCTTCAGCGTATTTATCAAAAATTTCTCTCTAATGCTACAACTTTTCATGTTTTTTTTTTTTTTTTCATAATAGCAGTTTACTTAATATTAGTGGAGAAAGACCCCTGCAATCTAGAATCGTATCTTTAAGAATCTTAATCTTAGAAATAAGTGTATGAAATTTCAAGTCCGAGAAAGAATGGGATGTGATCTTATACTTCGAAACTATACCATTTTATTTGTCAAATGTTACAATCAAAACCATTAATTACCATAAAATGCGATAAAAAAATAAATCTTACGTGAGCGAAGTCACCGTTTACAATTAACATAATTACATAAAGCATAAAATTCTATAATTACATAAAAATTATAGTATAATTACCTATTTTATTTACGTAAATTTAAGAAAAATTAATTAATTATTTATTTATTTCAGTTTGAAGAAGGAGCGAAGTTGAACGTAAGTACATTCTTATCCATTAAATTTAGAATTTTGTGGTGCAAAAGTATGTCCTAATTAAATAAAAGGTTGTGTGTAAAAAAATTATAATAAATGATATTTGAAAAATATAGCAGAATAATTAAGTTTCTGTGGGAAAAATGAAGGTTTCATGAATTACAGGGCTCCCAAATGGTCCGCGAAATGAACACCGATGCTTTCTTAGAAAAGTTTTCGTTTTAGATTGTTACACTCTTCCTTTCTTAGTCCACAAGACTTTAAGAAAAAGTTCCTTTGTTATAGTATGCTACAACCCGTAACCCCGAGGGTTACGTACTACCACCGATATAATCAAGTGATATCGAGCACTTCCAGAGAAGGAGCGACCAAAAAAAAAACTTATTCGTCCAATTAAAATTAACTAACAATTTATTTACATATTGTTTATGTAAAACAAAACAATATTTGCATTTAAGAGCTCAGATATCGATGATCCGATCCGACATTAAGTTAAATACAGCCAGGGGCCTCGCTACGGAGGAGATAGGGGTCCCCCCCCCCCAAACGTTTGCACATGCTGTTAGAGTTGGCCAATTTACAAACTGAATTGGCAAATTAATTTAAAACTTTAATAAAAAACTATAACACACTTTCTATTTCTGATAGATTTGACGAAATTTTTCCAATATAATTAGAATTATTATTAAGTTTTTTACAAATAAAAGCTAAATTACATTTTCTAATTGTGATATTTTGGCAAAATTATAAAGCTAGTTGGCAAAAAACGAGAACTACTTATGTTTGCTTTTCACTGAGTTGGCAAATTTGAATTTTGACTTGGCAATTTCAGGCTCTCTCCACCACCTATAAAAAGTCTTAGCGAGGGCTCTGAATACAGCAAATAGATTACAGCAAAAGGCTCATCTGATTGTGGCACAAACAACTTCTTACTTTTACTTTGCTTGACATTTGCATATATTGCTGCAATGTACTGCCCGTTGCGCCATCTGATCCTGATTTTTTAAATTAATTTTTTCATCATTATTTCGGAAATCTCGAGCGCATCCCCCATCGTGTCTATTTTCCGAATATGTTTTTCAGTTCGGACTAGTAGAACAGCCTCCAGAACCCTTTGAGAGCCGAAGTTTAATTTCACTAACCCTGTGTATACAGTCGACTCTCGTTAATTCAAACTCATGGAGACCACAAGAAAAGTTCGAATTATGGAAAAGTATGTGAGGAAACATGTTTAAAGGGTTTATTATCAGAAAAAAATTAATTTTATAATATTTTTAAAATTTATTTCGGCTGTTATCATCAAAAAAATGGCTTAGTAATAAATTAAAAGATATAAATCCATAAACAAATTAAGGGATTAGGAACAAGGACAATGGAAGAAGGGTTAGAGGTGTCATTGGTGGATACATGGGACACTAAGAAAGTGGATATCAAATGCGCAAGATTATATGTTAGTAGTTCAGACCACTTCTGACAAAAATGAAAGAAAGAAAGTTATTTCAACGATCTGAAGTCCATGAGAAAGTATGGAAAAATGAAAAGTTAGAATTCTCGTCAGTTCAAATTAAATGAGGTCAAAAGAAAGTAAGTTCGAATTAACAAAATTTTTTATGTTATTCTGCTATTGAAAATTTCGGGACTTTATGTTTGATTCGAATTAAGCGAAGATTCAGTTTATCTGATTTCGAATTAACGAGAGCCGAATGTACATATATATATGTATACATAAATATAGAGAGAGAAATGTTACAAAAGTATAGTAAGTTATAATAGTAAAACCTGGACCACTACACAAAAAGATGGAAAGTTATTCATTCCTTTGAGAAGGAGAAATCTTAAAACAAATTTTCGAACCAATTAAGATAATAGAGAAGATAAAATTATAATGGAAAATTAATGGGGAATAGGAGTGTTTTCAGATCCTATAAGAGGCATAGAAAGGTCTAGCACAAAGCCAAATTACAAGTTATAATAACTAGTTATAAGTTACAAATTTAAATTACAAGTTATAATTAATTTTATTGCTATTAAGTTACAAACATTTTTAAATATACCTTCTAAACTTTTTGATTTTGTGATATATTTGTATTTAGTTTCAATATATTTCGCTTTTGTTTGATTTTCTTGTTTTTACTTTTGTAATTTCATTTTTCAGTTTCATTCATTTCTTAAATAATTTATATATATTTTCAAGATACATTAATTTTTATTATCTTAAATGCAGGATAGCAGATATTCAGAAACTGTAAGTTTTAAGCGGTAAGGGGGTGGAGTTAGGTTCGTCTGTCCACCCCCTGATGACGAACAGACAGTCATTTGCCTTGTTTATTTTATTTTTTAGTTTTCATAATTAAATGTTTTAAATTTTACTCTATACACTATGAACTTTTTTTCTAGGTTTATAATATATTTGTATTTATTTATTGATGAATTATATATATTTGTTTTTCGTATCAAATTGGTAAGCTACTATGATGAAGAATTAAAGATTGTGTTCAATTCGATAGAAACATTTTTGGTGCCTTGGTAAAAATTACCAAATAAAATTTATCAAAAATATCAAAAACATTCAATAAAATTACACGTTATGCCCAATCGTTTAATACATTATTTTTCAACTACAAACGATATTCAAAATAGCAGAGAGTGATTTTTTCCCCCTCGCAACTGTCTATGTATTTTTTTAATAAAATTAGTAATAGTAATACTAAAATTAATAATAAAATAAAAAATGTTGTTAAGAACTTGGTTATAATGAAGTAGGTATACAAAGAGTAATTTTCATCTACTACTATAAGCAGTTTTCACTGTTCTAAAATGTTAAGAATTAATTTAGTCATTCATATATTTTTTTTTCAGGTATGTCTTTCCAAAATACACTGAGTGCACCTACTTGTGATGACGCACTTTAGGATACTGCATCATACATTGTTTTAAAATGTTACAATAATGTAATATGTAAGAACATTGCCGAAAAAAAAAATAAATAGACACTGCATTAGATAATTGTTTCTTTTAGTCTCACTATCTTTCAATTTTGTATGTGTTTGTCCATGGTTAACTTTGATTTAGTGTTATCATGTTATCATTTTAGTGTTATCATGTCGTAGAATAAGCTCGAAATGTGCTGTTTCCAAAAGGAAGAAAAAAGTTAAGAGACTCTATTCAAATATAGCATGTGTCACACATGATTATATGTACACAATACAGTGTGTTAAGAAATTTTAAGACCACTTTGATTTTGAAAATTATGAAGAAAACTGAGGTTTTAATTATAGTTTAAACACATGAGATATAAATATACGACATATTTATTAAAATTAGTTTGCAGTAATTTTGAATAATGCAATAAATATTAAGTATGTTAACAAAAATGTAAGCCATGATTGAAAAATACACTGTTAATAAATTATCAGACCACTTGCCTAAAAATAAAAATAATATGTAAACTAATACGATAGTGTTCCTCGAATTTTCCTTATAACCTCAAACACTCTGTTTTTTCATAGACGTGACTAGTAATCCAAGAGACCCTAGAAATGATCTAAAGAATCTAATCATCCATGTCTGCCGAAAGCGAAGTGGTGCATAGGCCAAAAATTAATACCACAAGTGGTTGTCTCGTAGGCTTAGCATTGTGTTTGCCGCATAATCAAAAGTATGAAAACATGGAAAACTGGGTGCAGGAAAACAGAATGCTAAGCCTACGAATCAACAACTTGTGGTATTTATTTTTGCCTTATGCACCACTTCGCTTCGTGCAGACATGAATCGTTAGATTCCTCTGTTAAGGTCTGTCTCAAAGGTCAAAGCACAAGCATAAAATGTCGATTTTCAAAGAATTATAAAAAGTTAGAATGAATGACTTTTTTCTATTTGCAGATTTCGCACTATTTTGATATCATAAATGATATCAAAAATAGAAAAAAATAAGTTACATAATTGTGAAAAAAATAATTTAAAAAAAAAATGTTAAAAAAACTGTCTCAAAAGTTTACGCACAATGTCAAAAGCAATCAGATTTACAATTTTTACAGAATTTTTACTTACAAATTATTTTTCCGTGGGTTCGGATTAATTCAATTAAACGTGCGTCCATCAAAATTATTAGTTTTAGTAGGGTTTCTGGTGGCGAAGAGTACTATTCTTTCTCAATGGCATTTTTGAGTTTTTCAATAGAGTCATGCTGCTTTCCTTTGCCGTAAACCTGGCGGACACTAAAATAGCCCAGACATTCTCAATCAAGTTTAAGTCTAGACTCAAAGCTGGCCTGTCAAGAACTTTAACATTTTTTTCAGAAAGACAAAGTTTAGCAGAATGTGATACGTGGACTGAGGCATTGTCTTGTTGAAAAGTCAATCAGGATACCCCCAAAATGTCACCGAATGGAAGCAAATGTTGGTTAAGCGTCTCTTGATACTTTTTCAATCTTTTCTTCCTTTTAGAAAAGCCAGAGAGACCTGGCCATTGAATCCAAATGCCCTCCAAACCATTACAGACCTACAGCCTTGCTGCCTGCTGAAAAATGCCCTTGGTTCCTTACATGAATCAGCCAATACGCGTTCCAAACATCAATGCCATCTAAGTTCCACTTTTTCACATAGCTGAATAAAACAGTAAGCCTTTTGCCCCCGTAGGATGCTCCCGATGTGTTTTTTAGCCCAGTTCATTCTTGCCTGTTTGTGATGTAATTTGTGAGACGGTTTGCGAGCCATTTTTTTTTTTTTTTTAGTATGATGAAATTACACTCTTAAATGCATCCATATACCGTTTTTCTGGCGCCTGTACAATGAGATTATTTTTAATTTGCCGTATGAACATATGTTTGTCTAGATACCAATCCCCGTATTCTTCGATCAGTCTGAGTAGTCGTCATACGTGGTCGTCCACATTATGTTTCCACTAAAAATTTTCATTTCTACAGTATACTTGATATATACCTCAATTTTATCGAATTAAAAATTTTGCAACTTCAGAAACAGTTTTATTTTGCGATTTCAATTTTAAAACTTTCAAAATCTCACATTTTGTAAATTCTTTACCCTTTGGCATTTTTAAAACGAGGGGTAATAATTTCGCTATCTTTTATACTTTTAAGCAAGTGCAATATGATGTCATACAACATCATTACACTTGGCCAATCCCGTGTTTCTAGAAAAATTTGCATAAAGTGCTTAAACTTTTGAGACAGCATTTCTTCAAGAAAAAAGAAAAAAAGAAATAAGAATAAATATATTTTTTATTTTAATCACCCAAAATGGCTTATTTCATTTTATTTTGATTAAATGGCGAGTATTTATTGTAAATTAGCATAACATATTTTCTTCTTCATTTCTTTTAAACCAGATTTGCAGAGTGCTTAAATTTTTGAGACAGACTATACTACTCTTCCATAAAATAAAGGAATTTTTCTTGCGCTCGATTGACTTAGGGTTTTGTGCTGTCGGTTCATGGACTATAGAATATTAAGTAAAAATTCAAAAATATTGAGCCAATTTTTATAATGGTTATGTTTGTCCACTAGTAAATAAAAACTGTTTGTTATTAGCATTAACGTTGCGAAGATTTTTCATAGGACTCAAGTCCGGACTTCGACTTGGCCATGACAAAACGTAAACTTTTTCTTTTTTAAATCATTGCTGGGTGCATTTAGACACATGGAAAGAAGCATTGCATTGCTGAAACATTCAGTTAGCATCACTTAAAAAATGTCCAAAAAGTATGAAATGATTACATAACATAGCCTGATATTGCGTAGAGTTCATATGTCCCAAAATTCAGGTGAAATCTCATTATCCATCATGACTAAAAGCTCCCCAAACCATTACTGATCTTCCTCCCATTTGCCGACTGAAGCTTTGTTTTGGTTCCTTTCTCAACAGTGCTTATACTATTCGTAACGTCAAGATTATTTTTTTTTCATTTGAAAATATCATTTGTTTCCATGTCCCATTCCATGAAATATTTGGCCCATATCAGTCTTTCTTCTTTATGATGTTTCATTAACAGTTTCATTAAATAATTTATACAAAAATAGTTCAAGTAAATGTTTCATTAACATGTCAGTAACACTTTACAGGAATTCCCGGAAGAATTCCATTACATTATGATCTTTGGCGAAAATCGTTTGTGAAGTATTTTAATGATGTTATGATTTTTTATCCACAATAAACACAAAATTTGAGGATTACTACAAGTTTTATTAGATTATTTATTTTCATTCACATAGGCAAACAAAATAATTCGCTTGCAAGACGGATTATGATCAGTTTCATGATATGAAAAAAAAATAATAATATAAGTGTCATCCAGAAAATAAATTTCGCACGGTTCGTAAAAAGAAAAAAAAACATAATTACATGGAAAAATTTATTGCAAAAGGTACCGCAATGTTTCATCTTCTTCTCAACGAAATTGTAACACTTATCATAGCGTGGGAGGGAGACGTTTTTTGTAGTCCAGTGTCATATAAGTCTACCGTCAGGAAATGAACCAGTTGTCACAGTTCTCAACACTCGTATCCACATTTGTCACTATTTGTTGAGGTACTCGTTGCCAACATCGTAATATCGTTGCAAAAAAAAAAAAAAAAAAAAAAAAAAAAAAGCAGAAAAGATTGGGAATGCATGAAATCATCACGAAACACTCGTGGTTCTGAGAATTGTGCGCTAGGTATGTGCCGAAAACATAAAATCAAATACATGAGAGTAGCAATGACTAATCTGCAGCGATATTGTCATGAGGGCAACGAGTACTTTAACAAGATCGTTTAGAAAAGGAGACTTGGGTTGAGAACTGCGACAAACTGGCTTCACTCACAGATGACCAGACTTCCATGACACTGAAGTAAATAACTTCATGAGTTACTTATGTGGAGAAGTACGTGAAACATTGCTGTACTTTTTGCAATAAATCTTTTCATGTAATGTTTTATATCTTTATACGCGCAGGGAAATTTTTTTTTCAAAATGACTCTCATAATATTCTGTTAATATTGGAAAATATTTCGTATCTACGCCTGCTACATGCTCTGTCGTTCTGCTTTTTTTTTTTTTTTTTTTTTTTTTTTTTACACTTTATTACTTTTAAAGTGCTTAAACTTTAATACACATGTAAGGAATTATATATGCATATATATTCATACTTAAAAGGTATATTCAACAGTATTTGATTAGATTTTACAGTAAAATAAATACAAAAAATTTTAAGGCTTGTTTTCAAACCCAAACTTGCTACTTTGTGACACACTTGTAAATTTTTTTAGGTATACCAAATATACCAAATTAGCAGAAGTTTTTATTCAGAAACTATGTAATTAGATAGTTTTTTCGTTTTTTGGAAAAAGCAGAAGATTTATCAGGAAGTGGTGTCAAAGTTGACCTTTAGAAACAAATTTATGAATACATGAGCAAAGGAAAGAAAAAAACTGCCTGTCCTCAAGCAATAATCCCTTACTTATATCCATTTACCTGAAAAAAAAAAAAAAAAAAGATTTGTAAAACTCTAGGATTACAAATCAGTTCAATAATCGTGCCTATAGATATCATACATTTATATTTAAAAATGAGTCAGAAATTTTCGTGTTAATGAGAAAGAAAAATATTTTTGTGAGAATTACTTCCCTTTAACCGGCTGGCCTGGATTTTTCCGTTTCTGGAAATCATGTGAAATTGGCTGTAGACAACAGTATTTTAAACATAAATTTATTTTGAAGCACATATATAAAGAAGTGTTATTAAAGATATTATGACATGAAACTGCCATTAAAATTTATATATATATTCTTGGATTTACAAGGATTCTTATAAAAATAAATGAAAACTCTCGGATGATAAAAGGCTTAAAATGCTAATAGGAAGAAGATCTATTTTTCTCTCAATTTAATTTTCACTTATTTTTCTAATAAATTCATGTGTTTATAGAAAAATCTATACTTAAAGTTGTGAAAGTTTCTTCTGTGAATTAAAAAAAAAAAAGCTTAGGAACATTAAAAATTAAAAGAGTTTAAATGTTTTTGATTTTTAGGTGCGTTCGTAATTATGTACATACGTAGCACCTATAGTTGTCGTTCAGTCCGTCCGCATATAACAAAACAAAAAGTACCCAAACAAATCGTTTGAAATTTAAAATATATAAATATTACATAATTTTGTCGAGTCATTTCAAATTTTATGAAAATCGGATACATAGAACAATTATAGGGACAATCAAAAGCCGTTACATTACGGTCAATGGGAGAAAAAGTTTAAAATGCATTTAATGGTGTTACACTCATTCGAACATAATAAAATGTACAGGGGTTGGACAAAAATATGGAAACACCTTTAAAAAAACACGTTTCCTTGCCTAATATGGTATAGGGTACCCGTTGTTATCCAAAACAGCTTGCATTCTTCTCGGAATGGATAAATACAGTTTATGTATGTTTCCCAAGGGAATATTGTACCATTCTTTCTGCAAAACGGTGGCAAGTTCAGATAACGATGTTCGCGGTGAATAGCGAGAACGCACTTTCCGCTCCAATGTAGACCACAAAGGATCGATGATATTCAGGTCTGGTGACTGTGGTGGCCAGGGGAGATGCGACAATTCATCCTCGTGCTCAGAAAACCAGTCCTGGACAAAATAAGCTGTGTGAACGGGGGCGTTGTCGTCTTGGAAGATACCATCACCATTGGGGAACAAAGTTTGTACCATTGGATGGACTTGATCGGCCAAAATGTTCACATAAGTTTGAGCAGTAATACGCCCTGACAGAGTTATCATGGGGCCAGAAGAGAACCACGATAAGGCTGCCCAAACCATCACCGAACCCCCGCCATGTTTCACTCTTGGCAACAAGCAGTCTGTATTATAGGTTTGAGATGGCGTTCTCCAGATGTAAACTCGGTCACAAGTGTGAAACAATGTGAAAGAAGACTCATCAGCCCATATTACTCTCTTCCACTGCTCTATAGTCCAGGCTTTATGACTTAAACACTACTTTTTCCTGTTACGGGCATTAGCATCACTGATGAATGGCTTTTCAATTGCAGCACGGCCAGCAGTTCCCTGTTTATGAGGCTCCCTTCTAATTGTTTTGGTACTCATAGGGTTTGGTAACACGACATTCATTTTAGCAGTAACTTTTGCAGCTGTGGTCTTCTTATTTCTCGCGATAATCCTCCCTAATGATCGTCTGTCACGATCACTCAGCACACACTTTCGTCCGCGCTGCGATTTAGGGGATTATGTTTTTCCACATTTCTAATATGCGGAATAAATCTTCGACACAGTACCTCTTGAAACACTAAAAACCTCGGCTACCTTGCTTACGGAAGTACCCACCATACGCGCGCCAACAATTTGGCCACGTTCGAAGTCTGTTAACTCCGACATAATGCAATGACAACCTCACATAACAGTGCTCCAACAACGACTGAACGGTGCAGCGATTTTATGAAGTTGTATAGGTGGCGTCAGTAGGCGAAAACGCCAGAGCCATCTATATAGTTCATTAAATTCAATCTTTCTTTTCAAACATACATTTCAAAAGGTGTTTCCATATTTTTGTCCAACCCCTGTATATGCATCTATGAACTACATATTATAATATACATTCTGCCCAATCTGTGGTGCAAAAAACATTTGTTATTGATTTACAAAGCCACATAAAAGAATTCCATTACATAATGGTATAGGAAGAACATTGTTTGTTGCGCATTTTAATTGTAATTAACTATTTACAATTTTATCGGATTGATATATGAAAGTGACATTTATAAAACTTCGTTATCATACGAACGCACCTCATTTGCTACGCTTCACGTGAAATTTCCGACTTGTTCTTTGTTATATGCGGGCAGACAAAAGGACTGACAGATTGACCGACGATTATAGGTGTTAGCTATTTATATAATTACGGACGTATCTAAAAGTATTCAGATCTTGATGTAATAGTACACAGTAGCCAGAATCTTTTTTGTGTTCCTGTAAATACTATCTGCTTTCTTTTATACAAAAAATAACTTGTAGTATTCCTCAGCAACGTATATCTATCTCATAAAATATTAAATAGTTAATTACAATTAAAACGCGCATCAAACAATGTTCTCCCTATACCATTATGTAATGGAATACTTTTGTTTGACCTTCTAAATCAATAACAATTGTTCTTTGCACCACAGATTGTGCAGAATGTATATTATAATATATACTTCATACATGCATACATATTTTATTATGTTCGAATGAGTGTAACACCATTAAAATGCATTTGAAACCTTTTTCCCCATTGACTGTAATGTAACAGAATTCTTTTGATTGTCCCTGTAATTGATCTATGCATCCGATTTTCATAAAATTTGAAATAACTCGTCAAAATTATGTAATAATTATATATTTGAAATGTCAAACGATTAAAATGCATTTGAAACTTTTCCCCCCCATTGACCGTAATGTAACGGAATTCTTTTGTTTGTCTCTGTAATTGATCTATGCATCCGATTTTCATAAAATTTGAAATGACTTGACAAAATTATGTAATAATTATATATTTTAAATTTCAAATGATTCGGTTGGGTAGTTTTTGCGTTGTTATATGCGGACGGGCGGACGGACTGAACGCCAACTATAGGAGCTACGTATGTACATGTGACATTTTAAACTTAGGGGGACAGAAACATCATCGCCAGGTTTCCCTTTCTCCGCACAGAAGTCATGGCCAGCGAGAAAAAAAAATAAATAAATAAATGTAGAAATCCAAAGTGTCACTCCTTGGCTGCTGCAAGTTCATTTTATTAAACTGTAGCTATAACAGAGAGAAAAGCTCCTTTTGCAGACGAACTTTTACCAAAACATCCAAAAAAATATTCCATCGAGCCGTACTCATGGAAGAGAGAACCCAAGAATCCTTCTTCTTACCACCTCTCGAGGCTTCCCCCCTTTTTAAATCTAAAAAGAAAATTCTAGAACATTCTTTAGTCTCAAACCATCATTCTTTTATGTAAACATAACTCCTACCCAGAGTCGAGACTACTATTTGACAGACAACAATTTTATTTTAAAAAATATATATTATTTAACCAATTTATAATCGACTCAGAATTTTAAATATCTTAAGCAGACGATTTTTATGGACGATTAATTTTAGGAGAAAAAGAAAAGAAATGAATTTATTGATATGCACAATATCAAATGTTGACTGAGGGAAAATAAATAAATAGATAAAATAAAATAATGATATTTTTTGAAAGGTATGGTTTTGGAATAAATTTAATAAGACTTTCTTAAAAAGGGTTGATAAAAACATAGAAAACTGAGTTTTATTTGGAATATTAAGAAATAAAGTTTAATTAAGAATATTTTTAATTTAGAGCCATCTTTTTAAATTTACGCATACTGGAATAAATGTTTTTTAAGGCGAATTAAGAATTTATATCGTTTCCATAAAGATTAACAGATTAGATCTAGAAACAAGATTTTGATATATAATATAGTATAAAGGTTAATTTTGGCGAAAAAAAAATTAAAATTTGTAATATACATAATTACGAACGCACCTATAAAAGCTTAGGAGCATTAAAGATTAAGAGAGTTTAAATGTTTTTGATTTTTTTCTTAATTTTTACAAATTTACAGCCTATGTTATATTTTTTATCATCGAGCTAACTTTGTTTAGCAATTTTATTTTATGATATGTAAATGTGGTACAAAAACAGACCTAAGTGTAAAAATAAAAATTTAAAGGTCACCGAATCGATTTGAAATATAAAATGAAATTTATTATTCCTCTTTTCAAAATAATTTTCAAAAAGTATTTCCTATTTTTCAGTTTCATATGTTCCTCTGAAACACTTGGAAATTTATGCTCATATTTCGAAGAAATATGAATCGACTTTCCATATTTTTTCCGTTATTCAACTTTTCTTCCAACGTAACGTTTTCCCTGGGATTAAAAAAAAAAAAAAAAAAAAAGATGCATATTACCTTTAAAATGCCTGAATTGAATTTACTCGTATTACTTAAGATTATTTATATATGATCTATTTATCTCACTCAATCACGGATCTATTTTGAGATATGTATAATATATCAACCAATATATATTTTTTAAAGAAATGGAATAAAATTACAAACAATTTCTAAATTTACACAATTTTTAACACTTTTCATCAAAAAGGAAAAGTACTTATGCATTCGGTTTGTCTGGCCGTCTGTCCACGCTCTAACTTCCGTAAATATACTCGGATATTCATGCAATTGATAAAGCATATTAAGGGTCACCAAAGCATGCTTGTTATTGCACATGAAGTATGTACAATTAGTGGTTCATTTACAGGGATACTCAAAAATATTCGATTACATGATGGTATATGGGGGAAAATCGTTTAAAGAGTACTTTAATGACATTATGCTACTTCTAATGTATTAAAACTGATATTAATCCTTAAACTTCATTATGTTAATGTTAAAACAAAGCATTCATGACTTTTCTTATTTATTTGCAGATGCACACAAAAGAAATAAGTTGCAGTATTGTCTTTGCGTATTAATTGCTAGAGAATACTTTTAAAATTCGGTATGCGCTTTTACGTTTAATTAGTTTTTTTGCAAATTACACTTTATATATAAATTCTATACCTCATATACAGAGCTGCACAAAAGTATTCGCATATAATTCTGCTTATTAGAGGAAATTTTTGAAGGGGAATTTTCATCTGAAATATGTGTTAAATATGTGTATATGTGTTATGTGTTAAAAATGTGTCTGAAATATGTGTTAATATGTGTTGCTTAATTGAACTAAATCTTTTAATGCATGTTGTCAACAAATACAAATCTCTATATTATATACAGGACTGACTAAAAAATTCGGATAATTTTCCGATTGTAGATAGGAACAACCGAAATTCGGTTTTGACATGCGTTATACATTTCCATATTGTGAAATTAGCTGTAATTCATTTTTTCAAACGATGAAGTTTTATTACATGATTCTGAATGTGTTGGAAAGTGTTTTATAATCTATGCTTGACGTATGAGTTTTTCTTTCCTGTTTAAAATCTTTTTCCAATTTTTCAACATAGAGTTTTTATTTTCTTTTTAACCATAAGAATAAAATACTGGATTCATGAAAATTTTTGTCTTCTAGTTTCTGATGGATTCATATGCTCTGGGGCTGTTATGTATTCTATTTTTCTATTTTTGAATCAATATTATGGGGTTTTAAACAGGCGTGTTATGCTAAGTTTTTATGAGGACAGTACTCTCTTAAAATGTCAGCCAAAAAATAACTCAAGTTGAGCCGAAATTCGCTCATCTCACGTTTTGAAAGGCAGCTTCTCATAAAGAGTTAAAACAACTCAAGTGAGTGAGTTGTTTTTAAACAATTTAAATCAAGATGAGTTATTTAAATAAGCAATTTAAATCAAGATGAGTAAAGCATTTAAAAAACAACTCATTCACGATTCAATAAATTACAGCTCTTTCCTGAGAAGCCAAATCCACTCTTTCGTTTTAAGAGAGCAGCTCAAGTACTGGGCCGTTGATTTTAAAAGCGGGGTAAGTATATTTTGTTGTGGAAAAATCAATTAAAACAAAATCTTACTACAAATTAACATAAAATGTATTATATTTTTAAAGAGGCCACATTAATTTTTTGGGATTGATTTCGTAAGAAATACCACCTATTATATTTTCTCCTATGTTGGGATTTCTGAAAACTTTTTGCAGATCTACGCCGATTATAACCCCTACACCCAAAACTATCTCCAGTTAAAATTTTTATGTATCTATGTATGTACATATAGGCATATAACCATTGTATAATGCTACAATTCAAAACCTACAATGAATATAGAATAACCCAATATAACAAACTTAAACATGACAAAACAATCAAATTGAATTAGCAATATTGGAACAATTACAAATAAAATTGGATATTGTGGTACGTGGCTCGTTATCAAGGACAATGCCACGCAGATACAAAAATTACGATCAATTTTCGAATTTTAAATCAGGAAAAAGTCCTAATGCATAATTTCTACATTGCCCGATTAATCGTAACCAAAAAAATGCAAAAAAATGCAAAAAAAAAAAAAAAAAAAAAAAAAAAAAAAAAAAACAGGACATATAAAATCATATATACAGTCTGAATCATATTAAGAAATAGATTAGCCCTAATTCTTTGACCATTAAAAACTGAAACTGAAATGAGAAAAACTTATAATATACTAAGCCGCCAGCATGGTGAAAAAAAAAAAAACAGAAATGTGCAGTCTCATTATACATCATATATACATATATATCATATATATATGATATACACATGTACATATACAAGAGGTGATACATACATATATATCACCTCTTTATTTGCATAATAACTTCCATAAATCTGCACAAATATCTTCTAAAAAATTTAGGCAAAAGCAAACAAATCAGAAACTTGATGTAATAACGAGTGGTTTAAATTTTTGGTTGTCCTGGAAGAAATATTACCTTGTCACAAAAAGTGTCGGCTAAAATGTTTTTAGACGAAAAAGAGTTTTCTAGCTTAAATGAATAAATTTCGAAATATATTTAAGAAAAAAAGAAACTGGAAAATAAATTGATAAAAAATTATTTTCAAAGATGATAATTTTTTTTATTATTATGTTGTATTTTTGAATTAAAATCAATATTTAATATCGTGGAACAGTGCATGATCTAGATTTTTTAATAACAGTAATTTGATCGTTTTCTTAAATAAATAGCATCTTGTCACCAAAATATACTCCTAAAATTCTATTAGGGAGAAATATTCTAAAATGTTTCTATATTTAAATAAATTTTGAAGCAGACTGAAAGTAAAAAATTGGAATTATAAATCACTAGGAATAAAAATTGTTGCAAAGATACTTTCGCTGGTAAAAGAATAAATATTTTTGTGCAATCCAAGTAAAAAATGAAAAGAATTTGAGAATAAATTATACTTGAAGAAGACTAGTGAGGATTTGCGGATTTAAAAAATGAGTTATTTTTCAAAAAGTAAAAGCTGGGGGTATAATATAGATTCTTTACTAGGATAATTTTTCATGCCACCTTTCATCTTTTCTGCTTAAAATGACTACCTTACAATCCAAGCATTTGATTTTTCTAAGTTATTTATGTATCTAACATCATTATTATGTCGGTGCAAAAAAAAGCATTTTTCTTTTATAAGTTAGCTGACATGAGATATAAAAATCCGCACATATTACTGATTTTATTTTCTCCTGACTGAGTATCAAAAATGTTATTTTACATATATATACAGGGGTCCCGTAAAAGAAACTTAAAATTTTGTAATATTTTAACAATAATAAATGTACAGATATGTAAAGTGAATGTTTAAAATAGTTAATAAAATATAAGCGGAGTACAGTTTAAAAAAAAAAAAACCTTTCATCGTCTAGGAAAGAAAATCTGAAAAATATAATATAATCTCCTCCGAGTTATCCCCTTTTAAAAAAGGTTTACTTTATCTTCAGAAATTTTAGAAACTAATAGCTTCCCAAAGTTTAACGAACCATTTCTAAGAAATGCTGTCAGTCATTTTCAGTAACGTTTCAAAGTAGTTTTTCTAAAGAAATCGTTCCACATTAAGTATCTTAAATTCGAATGTCATCCCTACTCGGCACTCTTCAATTTCGAAACAATCACAACAAGAAATAAGTTTGAAATAGTCAGCTGTAAACAATCAAAGTCAGAAATAGTACAGTTGAAGCATCAAAGGCTGACTCATTAAAGTTGACTGTCATGGAAAAAACGATGCACTATCAAGTTTATCATCCTACTGATAATGAAACATGAAACCTTCATATTTAAAAGATGTCATCTAGATTCAGATTCAGATTCGGATTCAACCAAGTGAAAATAAAAGATGTCATTTAGTACAAATGTGCTAAAAATCCAAATTTCAATAATGAAGATCAGAAATCAAAATATTCACCATCACTTGCCTTTAAACTAGGCCACGTCGTCGCCTGTCGGAGTAAAATTTTTGCTTATTTTAACAAGTGATTGCTAAAAGACAAGTTGCTTTGAAAGTTTGACCTACTACCAGTTAATTAGTTATGAACATAAGTGTGCTACTGAAATCGTTTCTTGTATGCTTAAATATTTATTAGTTTATCCGTATTTGAAATCGCTCTTACCTGAAATTCATAAATTCAGTCCTTTTTTTTTTTAGAAACCTATAACTCAAAATGAACACTTCTAATTTGATTGTAGGTAATATAGCTGGAAAAATAAACCTGAAATGAAAAAAAAAAAAAACTTTTGTTTCATTTTGTTCCTACTCCAGATAAGGCTAAAAAGGAGGAATTACGGATTAAAAAAAAAAAAAACATTGTACATTGAGATATCTTTTTAAAAATACAGCAAGAGTAATATATTATCGATCCATAATAAAACTTCTATGCGCTATTAGCGACAGAAACGCCTCTAGCAGCAAAATTTGGAAGCTACTGATGCTATCTCATAAAATATGTTAGATATCAAAAATATGTTAGTTGCAAAAATATAAATATCCTCGATTTAGTATAAAATGATTTCATATATGTAAAATATCTTTATTAGCGGCTTTTAATTGGTAATTTTTCAATGACTAATCACCGGTTTAACAGACATTAGTCCCATGTCACTTCCCTGGTGACTTCGAAATCAGTATCTCCTACACGAATTTTATTCGATTGGCACCAGACTTTTTTTTTTCTTTAAGAAATCTTTTACTTCTATTTTGGCAACATGTGCAAGAGAAATATACTACAAAAATTACTTTCAAAATAAAGTGGCACGAATGAAATACTATAAAAATAAAATCATGCATAGAAAACTAGCGTCCGATAAGTGTTAAATAAATCACTAATCACTTGTAAATGTTTGAAATGATTGTCCATATGATCGTATCATTATAGGTAGAACCTCATTCCTTTGTTTAAGCTTTATCTTTTAAGAGAGTACAAAAATACTACTTTTAAGACTGTAAAAGGATTTTACTTTGCATCGCTTCAAGAGGAATCTATCACAAAGGAAAGTTTTAGTAAAAATAGAATATAAAAATAGTTGCCAGTGGTAGCCTTGCTATCGATTTGTGCCATATATAAGATCAAGCGGTTAAAGTGATTTTTGTGATTTTTCTTCGCCATGTGTATTTTTAATTCACACCCTACAACAAAAAAAGGAGAGAAAGAATATGCAATACATCTTTTATTCTGTTCTATTATACAATTATTCGTAATTTTTCCTCTAATGTATACCCATGCATGAGACTCCGATTTTGGTAGTTCTTTTTTGGAAGGGAAATGTGGGCATGTTTTGGTGAAGGTTCCATTAATAAATTTATAACAATATCGAAAGAAAATGTTTACCTGCTCATTTGATCTTTTGCCTGCATTTCTTCAGTAACATTACAATAATTCAATTGATATTTTTCAACTTATTTAAAGATTATTACTTACCCATCATACGTATTATAGGGTAAGTCTTGCAATCGTTTTGAAAATCGAAAAAAAAATTTTTGACGGATTAACACGTTTGAGATACTGGAGATTCCGAAAAACATATTTTTAGAAAAAAAAATTGCCGTCCGTCCGTCTGTGTGTCTGTCTGTAACCGCTCTATCTCCCGAACAAATTGAGATAGAGACTTGAAATTTTGTACGTACTTAGTATGTAAAAATGGGACGAAGCCTATTTAATATCAGTAACCTCGATTATCCGGAACTAATTTTTCCGGATTCTCGAAAAATTCGTTCTGATGAAAGTATATAAAAATTTTCGAAATTTTTCATTTTAAGGTTTGGACGTAAAAGGCAATAAAATAATACAAATTTTGCATAAAAAACGAAGTAGATCGGATTATTAGTTGTCGAGATATGTGTAATCCTGTTTTCCAAATTCTTCGATTTTTCATGACCCTGTATTTTATTCAAATTTCAATTCACAGGTATATTTTCGTTGGAAATGAGACGCTTAATCTAATACAGTAAATTTTTAATTAATATGATTATTATTTTTTGAGTTATAAGGATGCTTCTTTTACGCAATCTGGTACTACTTGAGTATTTTGGCGTTTTATATAATTAGTCAAAATTGGCTCATCAGCAATTCATTAATGGAGCATTATTGTATGTTACAATTATTTTTTTATGCGTTTAAATTTTATTTTGGAGTTGCCATAGATAGTTTACACGCGTTTTATTTTCATATTTTATATTATGATGGGTAAGTATTACGGTGGCCTCCTAACGACTAGTTTTATTTTGTTCTTGTAGAAGTATCATCCAGCAATTCTATTTGCATCAAGGTATTTGAATTTAGTGAATATTTTGGATAATAATTCCTTCTCTAAGTTTTAGGGATTTGAGCTTATATTTGGATCTACACAATTCACTACCAAATATCCTTATTATTGCTTTAAATTAAAATGTTATTCAGTTATTCTTTCTTACATTTGGTGTGCATGACCTCTTTTCAAATAACTATCCAGAGATACACGTCACAGATTTTTTAAAAGCTACTTTTATGTGGAACAAAACAAAACACTAGAGTGGGAATTTCCGATAACAAAAGCATAAAATGTTTCAAATTTTCAAATTTTCAATTTTTTTGCATATACAATCCCTTGAACACAGCAGGGCTTGAAGTGTTCTTAAAATTTTCACACTTTGCTATCAGTATTTTGAATCAGAAATTTACATGATAGATTCGTTTTGCATCTACAACAGAATTCTACAATAAATATTACCGTTTTGAAATTGTGTTGAAAAGTATGAAAATTTTAGGAACGCTGCGAGCTCTAAAGTCAGTTTTACATTTTTCTTAACCTTTTCGGGTCTGATGTTCTATTAATAGTACATGTCTCTTAATGGAATATTATTGTGGACTATTGTGGATTAAAAAATACTTTTTCTATTATTTCCACATAATAATGTTAGTGTATGTCTGCATTTACTATATGACTTATTAGTAATAATTACTATTACTTGCTTAATTCTGTTTGGACCGTTTGCGATTCTTTTATTGAAACACACATTTCACTCTTTAAATTTAAAATAAAAGTTATTTTCCTGAAAGAAGCATGTGTAATAAAGCGCAAGAAATATTAGAAAGTAATTATATAAGTTATATCTTGCTATAATACAACATTTTCTAAACATGTCCAACAATTCTTTCTTAGCTCATTGTCATATGAATATTAATTGACCAGTACGCAAAACAACAATATTCGTCATGTTTCAGGCAGTGAAATATTCATTAAACTGTAATTAACTTATTTGGATAGCTAGTGTTAATATTATTAACGTGAAAGTAATTTTTTCTAAAAAATTAAAAAACAAATCGGACCCAAAATGTTTAAAAATAACTCATATTTAATCTCCTAAAAACATTACAAAAGCTGCATTTACACATTATGTTTGATGTATAGTGATTTTGCGCAGTTTTTAGTATTTTTTTAAACAAGTCAAATATCAGTTTTCATATCAGTCCTTGCACCTAGGAAGCGACAAGTGACTCCAGAATCCATCGTCTCTGCATCTTGTGAAAGCATTACCAATGATTCTTTTTCGACCGGCACATTTGAATGTGATCACTTTCTCATCGTCGTTTCGTTCTAAAATCAAGTCTGGGTGATCACTTAAGTCGAATGGTTTGCAGTTCCACGTGTTGTCAGTACTCCGCTCTGCAAATAGAAAAAAAAAACATGAAAAACAATTATAGATAACAAGAAACAGTATAAAACAAATATACAGGGTGTCCGCCTCGCGAAGACATTTTTATTGGTGGGAGAGACATTTTTATTGGTGGGGAGCCTTAAATTGCCAAGTCAAAATTTAGTGTTTGCCAACTTAGTGAAAAGCAAACATGAATAGTTCTCGGCGTTTGCCGAGACAACTAGTTTTATAATTTTACCAAGTTATCACAGTTAGAAAATGCAATATAGTTTTTCTTTCTAAAAAGCTCAATCATATTTCTAATTATATTGGTAACTTTCGTCAAATATATCAGAAATAGAAAGTATATTAAAAAATTTTATTAAAGTTTTGAACTAATTTGCCAGTTCAGTTTGTAAATTGGTCAACTATAACAGCATGTATAAACGTTTGGGGGGAGGCTCTCCCCTGCCCCCATCCCCTTAGCGAAACCAATGGATGTCCCAGATTGAAATTCTCTTTAATTTTAGGTAGATTTTGTAAGAAATACTACCTACTGCGGTCGTCACCATGGTACGACTTTTGAAAAATTTCTTCATAATATTTTATATCTCAGCGGTAATTGCAAATGAGCAAAATTTGACCAAGGGGGTAAAAATGTGAAGGATTCAAAATATTGAATACCACCTTAACATGGCTCTGTCAAAACCAACTCTAACAAAACAATGACAGGAAAAAATATAAATTTTTCATTTTAGCATTTGCCAACAATTGTAAAAAACAATAAAATTCTTATTAGAACAATTACTTTACTATTGCAAGATTTTCATGTGAAAAATGAAAAAAAAAATAGTTTGACGAATTTAAGAAAAATTAAATATTGCGTCATAACTTAGATGTAAAAAGATTTCCACATGAAATTTTTCCACATTTTTCTTCATGATGGATTTTTCACGATTTCTTGGATGTAAATTATTATAACTCAAGAACCGTTAAAGATAAATGCTTCAAACTTACAACATGCCTTTTTTTTATCATTTTACTTTAATTTTCATTGAGCAAATTTGAAAAAAATATGTATTAACTTTTGAAATTATGATTTTTTAAGAAAAGTTACAACATATTTTTTCAAAGTTTTGCTTTAAATATTTTTAATTATTTTTTTTTTATTAATATTTTCGAAAATGCTGGATTAAAGTTAAAATTTAGATATTTCTCTTTATTTCGATGTAAAAAAAATTACAAGTAATATTTTCAGTTTTAACGATTTTAAATAAATAATTAATAATTTTAATAAATAAATTTAAATTAATAAATTTTTAATAAATTTTAAAATAAAAAAATACATAAGAAATTTTATTATGTTATTTTGTTTACAAATAACATGGTTAATAATCACCAAAACAAATCAAAATTTTAACGCTAAATAAATTTTTTTTAAATGTGTCTTGGGCCCCTCTAGATTTGATAGGAAAAAACGCTGTTGAATGGATGATTTTTTATTAACTAAAAATGAACTATAAAATTAATTTTGATTCCAGATTACTTTAGCTGTGTCGGCCGTGTTTAAATATATATTTACATAACAAATCACAATTCTGGCTTCTAAACTGTAGATTTATACAGTATTACAGACAGACAGATAAATTTTAATTTTTATATATTAGATTATTACCGTTTTGAAAATTCTACTGCCGTAAAAATAACTTTTTTTTTACTTACCTATCATACGTAGTACAGGGTAAGTCTTGCAATTGTTTTGAAAATCGAAAAAAAAAATTGATGAATTTATATGTTTCAGACACTGAAGATTCCGAAAAACACATTTTTAGAAAAAAAAAATTGCCATCCGTCTGTCTATGTGTCTGTCTGTCTCTCTGTCTGTAATAGCTCTTTAATCTCTCGAAAAAAATTGAGATAGAGACTTGAAATTTGGTGTGTGCTTATTATGTAATAATGAAAAGAAGCCAATTCAATATTAGTAATCTCGATTATCCGAAACTGTTTTTTTTTTTTTTTTTTTTTTCGGACTCTCGAAATATTTGTTCTGATGAAAGGTATATAAAAACTTTCGATTTTTTTTATTTTAAGGAGTGTATGGAAAAGGCAATAAAATAACACTAATTTTGCATAAAGAACGAAATGGATCAGATAATTAGTTGCCGAGATAATTGTAATCCTATTTTCCACAGCCTTCGATTTTTCATGACCCTGTATTTCATTCAAATTTCAATTTATAGACATATTTTAATTAGATATAAGATGCTTAATCCGACGCAGTGAACTGTTAGTTAATACGATTATTATTTTCGGAGTTATAAGTATGTTTCTTTTACATAATTCGGTAATAATTGAGTAGTTTGGCGTTTTATATAATTTGTCGAAATTGACTCATCAGTAATTCATTAACGGATCATTAGTACGTGTTTAAAAAATTTAATTATACGTTTAAATTTTATTTTGGAATTGTAATGCATTGTATAAGCAGTTTACACATGTTTCATTTTCATATTTTATATTATGCATTTCCATGATGGGTAAGCATTACGTTGGCCCCCAACGACTAGTTTTTCTTATGAAAAAACTTACTAGATAGAAACAGAACAATTCATTTTTTCTGTCGAAACAAATGAAAATCAATAAACTCCATTCATTCGAAAACTGAAAGGAATTTTCAATATAGGTAGAGAACAAAAGAAAAAGAATTCCATTTGTTTTGAAGAAAAGAAATAGACTTTCGGGTATTGTATTCTTCCAGCGAGATCTATTCTAAAATAAAGAAAAGTTCTACTTCAAAAAAAATCCAACGCGAACAATTATGTCAAATCTATTGCTATTTTTTACTTTTAATAAAAATTTAGTTCCCAATCAATTTCAAACATTTCGCCCTAATTTAACATATTACACAATTATTTTCGGAGATATTATGAAATATCCTATTGTTAAATTTTTTTCTTTTATTGTTTCTACCTTTTATACTTATAAGAAGAAAGCATTTACATATATAGACGTTTTCAATTTCCGGTTTTTGATATGTTTAGATGCTTTACTTGCACTCTAAAAAAATGTAATTTTACAAATTAAAACAACCATTTGGAAGAGGATTTTTCTAGAAGAATAAAATTTAAGACATATACATAAATTCTATATTTTAACCAAAAAAAAAAAAACATAATTTTTTACAGTCAATTAGTTTAACATTACATTATATCCTTCTTCGTGATCGCAGCACATTTTGTAATCGGTGGTATCAATAATCAGACCCTTTTATTTTTCTTTGCTTTAAAAGATGATTTTTCATACGACGTCTTTCTTTAAATTCATTTTTTTATGTATATCTTATAATTTGCGTCTACCCATTTCGTAACTTTTTATTACTTTCTTGTTTATTAACAACAAGATTTTTATTTTCCTGTTCAAATAAAAATTCTTCTAAATGTAAAGAATTTCGTCAAATAATAATAATATCAATAATAATAAACATCGTTTTTATGATGATCAAAACATGGCTTACGTAATAACAGAGTCATGTATTACGTACGCCATGGATTAAACATCAATATTCCTAGCCTAATTATAAGCAAATTTTAAAAAATATTCAGTTTTACAATTTCCGGTACTGCAAATTTAAAAACTTCTGAATATCGCACATTTTTAATTTTTATCCTGTCGTACTGGAAAAAAATTTACTTTTAAGTGCTATTTGTTCGGAAAGATTACAATTAGAAAAAGTTAATAGTCTTATTTTTTTCTAATTTTATAAATTTTGTGTTGATTGAGCTATCCTTAAATATTAAAATTTATTGCTTAAACTTTTTTTCTAGTGTTTTTATATCAAAATGAACAAAATAAAAGGGTGAGACTTGTAAAAATAAAAATTTTAAAAAATCATGACTTTTAAGCTCCTCCCGAGCTTCTAATATGATAGATTTTCGATCAAGCAAATTGAATTTCAAGTTACAGACATAGACCGGTATAGCTTGACCAATGGCCAATGCAGAGTTCTTGAATACCTACGCAAGTTGCGAGATGCTTGTATTCACTTCAAATCGGAGTCGAGGACAGGATTTCTTGAATGCATAGATCAGCTATTCCCAATCTATGAGCCACGACCCATTCATGGGCCGCGGCAGTTGTTTTGGTGGGTCACTGAACAATCGAGGTTTGTCATCAAAATAATATTTTATTTCATCTGTTTTTTAAAAGACGGGACAATTTCAACAGGAAATAATATTTCAAGGGAAAATCCTTAATTTCTTTCTAGATATCTAGATTAATATATGAACAGAATACCCAGAAATATTTAAATCAGCTTTGAAGCCCTTGAAGAAATTCAACACTTTGTGCTTATGCTTTTTTCTACTTTGCTGTTTTTGAAAGACAAGTACTGAAACCAGAAATCTCATTGATTATAAAGTTATGTTTTCATAATAATTAAACGTATTTGTAACTATCTTTGTAGTTTGTGCATTGTTTAAACACTATTCCCTTACACACATTGAGATTGCCGATTCTTGTTGACAATGTATCTTCCGTACGAAAAATTGTGTTTTTCATAGGTGCCAACCTGACATTGGTTATCCGTAATACGTGCGTTAATTTGACCCTGATTTAATGAGTTTCGAACCAGAATTTTTTCAAAGAAATAAAATTAAGTATGTTCCGCTAACAATCCTGAAATTAAATAAATAAAGATTCATGAAATATATTTTCTGGTTTGAAATGACGTTAACCTGGATCAAACTGAACCAGGTATTACGGAAGATTAGTTGAAAGTTGGCAGCTATGGTTTTTAATAGAGCAAAGTAGAACCCGTCAAATTTTGACGGAAGAAAATTAAGAAGGAACTGTTTCTTTAATTTATAATAAACCTACAAAATTAGTTATAGTAAAAAATGCATTTTATATCGGTACGTCTAACTCTTAAACGATATTTATCGTCAAATTAACGAAATACTATTTCTATAAAACACAGTTGTAGAAATTGTTAAAATTAAGCTTTAATCGTATATGTAAGCACACTGTAAAAAATATCCGTTAATAAACAGAAATTGTTCCGTAAAATTCAACGGAATAGTTCCGTTTTTCCGAAAAAACAGCAGAATTTCCGTTATTGATATTTTGAGATTATTAAAAACATTAAGTTTTCCGTAAATTTTTCTGAAAACAGAGGAGTTCCGTATTAAAACAGCATAAATTCCATAAATAACTCCAGTGTCGCCATCTATATCTAGGATAGAAAAACATTATAAAGTTGTTTTATGATCAACTTTCTATAATAATTTTCTTTATTTATTTCTGTTTTAATAATATAAAGCTAACATATTTTTACAATATTAAAAAAATAATAAAATAATAAAATTTTAGTAATCCCTTTTAAGTTTGAGATTAATTAGTTAGTTTATTTTCAGTTAGTTTATTTCCATTATCATTTTTAAGTAATGTTTAACACACTTATAGCATATTTTTTAAAGTGTGCGTAGGGTAATGGAAAAAAGTTCTACTTTTAATTTTAATATATCTTAATAAAAGTAATAATAAAATATCAATAAAATAATTTTAATTTTAATATATTTTAATATTACTTTAAGAATATCCTTTCAAAAATAAATCTTCTATAATAATAAAGAGAGAAGGATGTTTGTCTGTCAGCGCTGTTCTGAAGAGACTGCAGCACGTAGAGTTACAAAATTTGGAGGGAAGGTACTTTTTTACATGTAGTTTTGCACCTCGAAGCCCGATTTTCGATTTTTTATTTAGATTTTTTTTTAATAATTTTTTTAGGCGATTTTTAGCGTTATTTTTGCGGTTTTATCCCATTAGTGAAAGGAATACGGTTTCATTCTTTTAACCCAAAATAGCAATTTTTTTTTCTCTTTTCAACAAAGTTTATTTGGAATTTGTACATCGATTTTTGAATTTTTAACGAATTTTTAATGCGATTTTTAGTGTTTTTTTCTCATTTTGCGGCTATTTTTTGAGATAAATAAAACGAAAATCGTTTTAAATTTTTAGCCTAATGCCCTAAATTTTGTGTTTGTTACGATTTTTAGATTTCAACGATTTTTAATGCGATTTTCAATGCGATTTTTAACGTTTTTTAAAGATTTTTGCGTTTAGCATCTAATTTTTTTCATAGTTGTTCTATCAAAAACTTGAGCTGTTGAGAATGCAATAAGTAGTATTTTTTTGTGAAATCTATCTAAAATGTCAAAAATTTAGATACCACTATTTTCGAATAGCAATTTCATAAACTATCTTAAATTCTTGCTTAAGACCGCTACCCCCTCGAGTTATATATCACCTGATAGGTTATTTAACAGAGTATGGTTTTGATAAAGTTTTTGAAGAATAAAGTGCTCTACCTGGTGGTGGAAAATGGAACTAATAGAACGCTATTTTTTAAAATCTATAATAATAAAGAGACAAGTTTGTGTGTGTGTCAACGCTGTTCTGAAGAGTCTGCTGTACGTAGAGTTACAAAATGTGGAGGGAAGGTATTTTTATGCATGTAGTTTTGCACCTCGAAGCCCGATTTTCAAATTTTTGATTAGATTTTTTTGATAATTTTTTTAAGCGATTTTTAGCGGGTTTTTTTTTTTTTTTTTTTTTTTTTTTAATCCCATTAGTGAAAGAAATACGGTTTCATTCTTTTAACCCAATACAGCAATTTTTTTCTCTTTTCAGCAAAGTTTATTCGGAATTTGTACAGCGATTTTTGATTTTTTAACGAACTTTTAATGCGTTTCTTAGTGTTTTTTTTCTAATTTTCCGTTTTTTTTTTTTTTTTTTTTTTTTTTTTTTTTGAGATTGATAAAAAGAAAACCTTTTCAAACTTTTAGCCCTAAATGATTTTTAATGCGATTTTCAATGTGAATTTTAACGCTTTTTCAAGATTTTTTGCGTTTAGCATCTATTTTTTTCATAGTTGTTCTATCATAATCTTGAGCTGTTGAGAATGCAATAAGTAGTATTTTTTTTTGCGAAATTTATCTAAAATGTCAAAAAATTAGTTACCACTATTTTCGAATAGCAATTTCATAAAATATCTTAAATTCTTGCTTAAGACCGCTACCCCCTCGAGTAATATATCACCTGATAGGTTGTTTAACAGAGTATCGTTTTGATAAATTTTTTGAAGAATAGAGTGCGCTAGCTGGTGGTGAAAAATGGAACTAACAGAACGCAATTTTGTTAAAATTTGGAAATATAACAATGTGATTTATTTTAAATTTTAAAATGGTTTACAATACATGATAAAAAAATGTAAACAAAGAATGGTGTGACACATTTCAGGGTGCATGAAAGGAGGGGCGCGAACAAAATTAGGAAATGTAATAAGGAGATCTGTTTTACACTTTAAGGTAGTTTATAACGCATGTTAAAATTTTTAAAGTATTAGCGATGCTCTGGAGAGACCGCTGCACGAAGTTATGTATGAAATTTTACACCTTGAAGGCCGATTTTCAGTTTTTTTAATTTAATTCTTATGCGAATTTTAGCGGGTTTCGAGGCGATTTTTCGACATTAGCGAAAAGGAAAGCGGTTTCATTCTTTCGACCTAAATTAGTGAATTTTGTTCTCTTTTCAATATAATTTATTTGGATTTCGTGCAACGATGTTTGGATTTTTAATGAATTATTTAATGTAAATTTTGCCGCTATTATTCGACATTAGTAAAAGGAATTTTGCTTAAAACTTTCAGGCTAATGTATTAAATTTTAGCTGTTAAGATTTATGAATTTCAGCTAATTTTAATGCGATTTTTCGAGATTTTTTGCGTTTGATGTCGGATTTTTGTCATTCATGAGATATTTCCAATTACAACGTTTTACCCTATTAGAGTAAATTTTGACCCCTGTAATTTTTTAATATTGATTTTTAATGCACTTTTCAATGCAATTTTTAGAAATTTTTCGAGTTTTATGGTGGTTTTTTGATATTTGGAAGTAAAAATTGATTTCAAACTTTTAATCTAATATAATTTTAGAGATTTTTAACGCGATTTTTCAAGAATTGTTGTGTTTCGTGTCGATTTTTTATTATCTATAAAGGATTTCCTTTAACTACGTGATTATCCTGTCGATCAATTTTGCCAAATTATTTCAATCGTGAAACAAGCCAAATTATGCAAATAAATGTAATTTTTATGTTAAATAATGAAAGAAGAGATAATTTAGAAAAACATTAATACAAATACATAAAAAAATAAGAAGTAAAAACCACTTGATGACGTAACAAATATATGTAACATGTTTAATGTCAAGTGAATATGGAATTTACGATCCGCCATTATTGTAGTTTAATCTTATGGTTTGACCCAGATAGTTTCTTGGTCAACCGGATAATCAAATAGTTCAGATTTCCGATTAGAATGTTTTATCCGTTTGATGAAATTCTGATTACTGCGATTTAAAAAATAACTAGCGATATTTAGTGCATTTTTCAATGCGTTTTTAATGAACTTTTTAATGCGATTTAGTACTATTTTTTTCGATCCTCACCACAGTGGTGTTTTAACAATAAAAAAATTATTTTGGTTTCAAACTTTTAGCCTAATATAGTAAATTTCACCATTTACCTTTTTTTAATTTTGTCGATTTTCAATGTGATTTTTGATATATTTTGTGTTCTGCGTCGATTTTTTTGTAATTCACGTAAAAAAGAATGGTTGCTACGTTTTACATGACTAGAATATTTTTTTATTCACGGGATGTATTTACATTTAGCGATTTTTAATGAATTTTTCAATGATTTTGTATTGGTTTTTTTAATCTCACGGCTATTTTTTGAAATTTCGAAAAGGAAATTAATTTCAAACATTTACACTTCATTTACGAATTTTGAAATTTAGTGATTTTTTAATGCAATTTTTAGCAATGTTTTCATTATTTCTCACGCTTTGCGCCGATTTTTTCACTCGTATTTAAGAAATAATTCAGATTACACTATTTTACTCTATTAATATAAATGTTGTCCCCCGCTATTTTTAAATTTGAAACGATTTGTAATGATTTTTTGAATACAATTTTTAGATGTTTTCGAGTCCACGGCGATTTTTTCACAGTTGGAAAAGAAATTTTTAAATAATTTGTAGCTCAATGTAGTAAATTTTGACATCAATGATTCAGATTTTTTGTGTATATTCATAAAATGTTTAGTAAGTTTTGTGTCGGTATTTTTTAACTAATGAAAGAGTTCAGATTTCAATGTTTTGTCCCATTATGGTAAATTATGTCCGCAGGAATTTAATATAAATGTTTATCTTACTATGGCAAATTTTGTCCGGATTTTTTAATTTTACTGATTTTTAATCTGTTTTATAGTGATTTTTCAAGTTCTGTGACAGTTGTTGACATCGGTAAAAGAATTTCGGTTTCTAACTTTTAGCATAAATAGTATAATTTGTTCTCCACGCTTTTATGAAGTTTGCCAATTTCTAATGCGATATTCAATGTAATTTTTAGTTAGTTTGGGGAATTTTAGGTGTTCCGTGTTGACTTTTCCTTATTCATGAACGATTTCCGATTACAATATTTTCGACTGAATATTAAATTTTTACAGCCATGACTTTTAAATATTCAGCGATTTTTAATATAGTTTTCGATACGATTTTTAGCTATTTTTTTAAGTTCCTTGGCGATTTTCTGCCATTCAGAAACCAATTTTTATATCAAACATTTTGTTTAATGTAGTTATGTTTCGAATGCAATGTTTTATCTCTTAATATGATTTTGGCGTTCCATGCCTACATTTTGTAATTTATGAATGATTTCGATCATAACCCCCCCCCCCCCCCCTTCGCCCTGCTTTAATATTATTTTTTTAAGCATTGACTTCCAAATATTTAGCTATTTTTAATGCAATTTTCAATGTCATTTTTAGCCATTATTCAAGTTCCGTGGCGATTTTTTTACATCCGGAAATCGATTTCGATTTCAAACTTTTTGGTTAATATGGTTAATTTCTTGATTACAATATTTTATATTATAACAGTGAATTTTTACCCTAGGGATTTTTAAATGTTTTACGACTTTCATTACAATTTTCAATGCAATTTTTGGGCTTTCTCAGTCTTTTTTTAATTTTAACATTTTTCAAAGAAATTCGATTTTAAATTTCTAGACTAATAAGAGTTTGGTTTCAAACTTTTATCCTTTACGGTAATTGTTTTGCTCTCTTATTTTGATCTACAGTAATTTTTAATGCAGTATGCTTTTTTTTTTTTTTTTTTTTTTTGAGTCTACGGCGATTTTTTTCAGATATGGAAAAGGAATTCGGTTTTTAATTTCTTTGCTAATATGATAAATTTTCTCCTGTGCGATTAAAGATTTTTATTGTAATTTTTTAGCAGTTTTTTTCGTATTTCAATGCTTTTTACATTATCAAATTAATTAGATTCAAAACATTTATCCAAGTAGAGTAAATTTTGAGTTCCGTGATTTTTGAAAATTTTGCCATTTTTAAAGCGATGTTTGCGTTTCTTCACGACCCGCTTCGATTTTTTAGAGGTTGAATTTTTGGCCGAATTTATTAAATTCTGATCTCTTTTCTTCAAAGTTTATTCGAATTTTGAAACACAATTTTTGAATTTTGTTTTATATTTTTATGAGATTTTTAATGTTTTTGGCGATTTGTAAGATTTTTCCACATTAGTAAAAATAATCCAGCTTCAATTTTCTAGCCCATCTCTTTTCAACGAAGTTTAGACGAAATTCGTGCATTATTTTTTTAATTTTTCGAGGTTTTTACTATGATTTTTAAAGTTTTTTCGCAATTCATGCTATTTTTTTTTTATGAACCCGGGCAACGCCGGGCAGAACAGCTAGTAAGTAAATAAATATGAATAATATTACAATAAACTTTTAAAAATATCCTTAAAATGAAAAAAAAAAAAACTTTTTAATGCATTCAACTCTTAATACATGTAATGTTTTAAAGCCTAAAATTTATTTTTTATAGAACTGAAATTAAAAACTAAATATTCGAAATTATGGAAATAAAATCTGTTAAACATTTAGAACTGTACACTCATATAGAAAATAATTCTCAACAAAAATTAATGCCGCGTTCAACATAAGGCCTTTATGCTTTATAAAATCATTCGAAATAAGTAAAGATATTTGCAAGCACTGTATGCGTAAGTATGGCGTAATGTAATGGTATTACACTATTGCAAGCTGCCATGGGGCAGGTGCTAGGTTCGATCCCCACCGAGGGTAAGTGACATTTATTCACTGTTGTTTAAATTAAATGTATGTGTTCTAATCTGATGTGCCTTTGTCTAAAGAATAAAAAAGCCAGTTTGTCCTTGAAAATTCTTTTTTGGCTTTCAAACGAAAATTTTTATGTAAAAAAATATGAAAAAAACGGAAATATTTTGTAAAAAAAACGGAAATATTTCTGGAAAAAACGGAATTTTTTTACGTTAAATAACGGAAATAGTACTGGCTTCTAGATTACCAGTACTATTTCCATTATTTAACGGAAAAATTTTTTACAGTGCAGTAAAAAATAATAAAGATATGTTATTATGATAAAGTTATCAATTAAGGTTCTTATGCTAGTATTCCAAAATGATAAAAAGCAGAAATTAATTCAACTTTGACTCAATCATGGAATTTTTTTTCCCGTGAAATCTAAACCCGGTATCATTTTTACCATATCAAAATTTACAAATGTACATTTCACATCTATGTTCACGTTTAAAAAAAACAGGCATTTTAATTTGATAATTTTAATTCAAAACTTGAAGTCTCAATGGGCTATTAGCTGAAATAGATATTAAACTGTTAAAATTCTTTTACGTGTTAATCAAATTTTGTAAATGAAGTCAAAATTCATTGGGTTTTATAACAGAAGATATTTAAATTTCTATTTTTCCCTATTAATGAGAAAATGGCAACATAAAGATTCAGCACTCAATTTTTTCCCTTTTTAGGTGCATTCGTAATTATGTAAATACGTAGCACCTATTGTTGTCGCTCAGTCCGTCCGTCCGTCTGTCTGTCAAACTGTCTGTCCGTCCGCATATAACAACTCAAAAACTACCCAACCGAATCGTTTGAAATTTAAAATACATAATTATAACATAATTTTGTCGAGTCATTTCAAATTTTATGAAAATCGGATAGATAGATCAATTACAGGGTCAATCAAAAGGATTCCGTTACATTACGGTCAATGGGAAAAAAAGTTTCAAATGCACTTTATTCGTTTGAAATTTAAAACATATAATTATTACGTAATTTTGTCGAGTCATTTCAAATGTTACGAAAGTCGGATGCAGAGATCATTTACAGGGACAATCAAAAGTATTCCATTACATTAAGGTCAATGGGAAAAAAAGGTTCAAATGCATTTTAATGATGTTACACTCATTCGAACATAATAGAATTGGCATGAATCTATGAAGTATATACTGAAATATGCATTCTGTACAATCTGCGATGCAAAGAATTTATTATTAAATTACAGGGCCACACAAAAGTATTCCACTAAATAATGCTATACGGGGAAACATTGTTTGGGGCGTGTTTTAATTATATTCAACTATTTCACATTTTATGAATAAGATATACGTTGCTGAGGTGTAATAAAAATTACTTCCTGCATATTTACAGAAACACAAAGATTTCGACTACTTTACTGTATCCGAAGTGCACTGTACTATATCAGCAAGATCTGAATATTTTTAAAACTTCGTTATCGTACGAACGCACCTTATTTGCTACGCTTCACGTGCAATTTCCAACTTGTTTCCTTTAATTAGAAATGGATTACTCCTGTTGCCACGATTAGAAAAGAGGTATTAAAAGCTACAAAAAAAATTGATATTTCAAAAACAAATTAAGATACAGCTTTCAAACAAATTTCATTTAAAAGTGCATTTTTTTCCCTACACGATGGTGTAAAAATTTAAAATGTGCGACATTAAAAAGTTTAAAAACTTTTAGCAGCAAAAATTGCACTACCGAAATTCATTTAAAATTTGAATGTGTTGCCATGCGCAAAATGACGTATGCGTTACGCACAGATACGTTTGGCTTTTATAATATAGATAGGATAGCCGAGCATATAGAGATCGTACAAAAATTGCTATGCTGATATACAACTTTATCTTGGGTGGGTCGCTTTTTTAGGTGCGTTCGTAATTATGTAAATACATAGCACCTATTGTTGTCGCTCAGTCCGTCCGTCTGTCCGTCCGTCTGTCTGTCCGTCTGTCCGTCCGTCTGTCCGTCTGTCTGTCTGTCTGTCTGTCCGTCTGTCTGTCCGTCCGCATATAACAACGCAAAACCTACCCAACCGAATCGTTTGAAATTTAAAATACATAATTATACCATAATTTTGTCGAGTTATTTCAAATTTTATGAAAATCGGATGGATAGATCAATTACAGGGACAATCAAAAGGATTCCGTTTCATTACGGTCAATGGGGAAAAAAGTTTTAAATGCATTTTAATCGTTTGAAATTTAAAACATATAATTATTACGTAATTTTGTCGAGTCATTTCAAATGTTATGAAAGTCGGATGCATAGATCATTTACAGGGACAATCAAAAGTATTCCATTACATTACGGTAAATGGGAAAAAAGTTCCAAATGCATTTTAATGAAGTTACACTCATTCGAACATAATAGAATTGGCATGAATCTATGAAATATATACTAAAATATGCATTCTGTACAATCTGTGATGCAAAGAATTTTTATTATTAAATTACAGAGCCACACAAAAGTATTCCACTACATAATGCTATACGGGGAAACATTTTTTGGGGCGTGTTTTAATTATATTCAACTATTTCACATTTTATGAATAAGATATACGTTGCTGGGGTGTAATAAAAATTACTTCCTGCATATTTACAGAAATGTAAAGATTTCGACTACTATACTGTATCCGGAGTACGCTCTACTATATCAGCAAGATCTGAATATTTTTAAAACTTCGTTATCGTACGAACGCAATTCATTTGCTACGTTCACGTGCAATTTCTAACTTTTTTTTTTTTTTTTTTTTTTTTTTTTTTTAACTCAAAGGTGGGTTGGGAAATTTTTTTTCACTGACAGGTGGGTTGCTAACAAGAAAGTTTGGGAACCGCTGGCATATGTTATTTAGCAATACTGCTTGGTTGTGTTAATGACGACGGTCAATTATCTGCACGGGGTGCATTGGCCCTAGGGGATGTGTCCTCCGTGGAGGTCTTTCCAAGGGGACCTAACCCGTAATTAGGTAAAGAAATTCAAGGTTTGAAGAAAAGCACGGAAAACTCGGAAAAATTAGGCCGAAGGGCGCCATTGGGTTCGAACCAGACACCTCCCGTCTACCAGTTTCAAGGACAGAACCTCTCAGATACTGGTGGGGCTTTAATAAGACTGAATTTTGCTAACAAGGAAGGTCTCCATACAGGCATACTCAGAAAGTTCTGAAAAAATTACAGAATGTTCTTCTCATGTGCATAGATATGTTTATTAAAAAACATTCAGCGGAACCCCGGTAGAATGTTCGTAAAAAAATAATAAACATTTCGTTTATTTGGCTATTTATCATCGGTTGGCGAAAAAATAAAATTTCAAAAAATATTTTTTGTATGCCAAATACTTTTTAAGATGCTTCATATTGAAATTGTTCAAAAAAGTTTAGCTTAAATAACTTTACTTACGTCTGTTTTAGTTTGTTTTATCTATAAATTAGTCATAATATATTGATAATGAAAATTAACTATGAAATTTTATGAATTAAAATAAAATTTAAATTAATTAAAATTGTTTCAAACACAAAATTAAGTCCAATCCAATAGAGCACTCTCGATTCAATTCTGTTGCTATGGAAACAAAAACTTCTCAGATATTGAAATGCATTACTGCAGCATTCTTCATCTGGCCTTTATTTTGTCATACGCTTAAATATATGAAAATATATTTTTCAATATAAAAATATTTTTTATGCATGAAATTATTTTAAAATGATAAAAATAAATAACTGCAGCAAAGGCAACATAAATATGTAGTACAATATCTATATGTATCAAGCTCTCTCGTTGTTCAAATTTAAATTCATTAAATACTATTTACACGCATTCTAAAAATTAATTGACAAGCGATTTTCAGGTGCATTAAAATCGTTTGCTTTTGGCGAAGGAAAGTGCTGCTCGCCAAGTCACGTGATGCTTTCGTCTTTTTGCGCAAAATACTCGAAAGTATTTTTAATTTTTTTACAGGCTTTTTACTATGATTCCGCCGCTGAATTTCACTGATCCCTTATTACATACATGAGTAGTTTAAAATTAGTATTTTTTTTTTTTTTCAAAATATTCTGAGTATGCTAGTATGGAGACCTTCCTTGTAAGCAAAGGTCTTGTAGGGGCAATGGTTGATATATCAAGCAAACACTCGGGGAAAGGGGAAAAGCCGACAGGGCAATTTTTAGACCCCTGAACTTGCTGAAAAACATGAAGTATTTTTTAAGGATGGATAACTTTTTATTGATAAACAATAAATATTAGGAAACTATTGTAATCTGATTATTATTTTAAAGCTAATTTAGATTCGAAAGCTGGGGATGATTAGTAATTCTTAGCCCTATCAAGTTGTTTCGCTCTCAAGACAAGTACACGAGAGGTGCTGGGTTCGAACCCAATCGCGTCCGTCGGCCTAAGCGTTAGAAGTTTTCCTTGGTTTTCTGCGAATCTTGATATTCTTTGCGCAAATACGAGTTAGTTTCCTTACAGTGCTGTCAATGGTTTTTTTTTTTTTTTTTTTTTTTCCCTTGAATTTAGATTTTTGACTGGCACCACTTTTTTTAATTGATACAATTTACCCTATATAATGATATATAAATTAAGGCGAAAACAAGGAAAATTTTTACATTTCGAAAAAGTGGTTCCAATCAAGAAATATGAATTTTTAAAAAGTAACACACTGGCAATACTTCTTTCTTAGAAAGACACTCCCCCCCCCCCCCCCCTCACCTTCGGGCTCATATCTGAATTCATAAAAACAACGCAATTAGAAATTCCTGAAGAAAATGTTACTTTTTGGTAAACATTATTAGAAACATGACGAAATATAAGTATTTAGCTATCGTTTTAATTAGGATGAGCGAAGCGAATCCTCTACTAGGCCACTCAAATTACATTTTGTCGTACACTTTACAAAAAAACTATCCAATATTTTAACTTCAAACTAAACACAAAAAAAAAATATGATTTGTAGATTTGCACAATATAATTTTTTTTACAGTAAAACGTTAAAAAATTTATTATTTTAATTAATTTATTTTACATGCATTTCCAATACGGACGCATTTTAGCAAATAAATAAAAAATGAAACGCGTATATTTTCCGAAAAAAAATATATATAAATCATGGAGTCAGTAATTATGGTTAGAATCATGATTAATTTAATAAATAAAATATGTTTTCATTATTCAGCAAAATCGTTTGCACAGATGACACGTAAACATTTAAAAAAAATTGTATTATGGATTTTATTTATTTATTTATTTATTTTTGTAAAGTGGCAACAAAAGAATTGTAAACAAATAAAATTAATTGTTTAATTTATTATATAAATGAAAAATTAAAAGAATTGAAGCGTGAAGTTGTTGTCTCGATTCAAGCTCTTTATAAATGTACTAAAGCAAAGTTGGCCGATTCAGAAACGACAAATTGACTTTAACCATTTCTTACTTTATCATTTGGATCTAAAGTAATGTTTCGTTCTTATTTGTGGACTGAAAAAGGTTTAGTGAACGGGACTTTAGACTTTGTTGCACGTAATAAAGAAAATCACAAGCCACCAGACCAGATATCGCGAATAATCATGGATAAATTTGAATACTACAATAATTTAACTTATAAGAATTGGTGCGTACCAATTCCCCCAATAATTAAATTATGGAAAAATGGAAACATAAATTGCTCAAGGAAAGAATTTCTTATGCAGTTAGCTTTTGCTGCTACAATTCATAAATCCCAAGGTTTAACATTAGATGAAGCAGTTGTAGATATTGAGGATATATAGACACAAGTTGGCTTTAAAAAGTACGTAACGTTGTCGAGAAAGAAAATCCTTTAAAATTAAGCATTCAATAGAAATTTTCCTAACGAAAAATTCTACAATATCAAAAATTCTGATACGCTAACATGCATAATAACGAAGAAATTAGAAAAAAAAAGTTTTACAGTTAAAAATTCATAGTATCAACGAGAGCAGATTTCAAATGTTTTTCCAGAAAATAAGATTTTGACGAAGTAACTTTCTTCTAGCTCTCTTCAAATATATTATTCTAAAATAGCTATCAAAGATTATTTGATCTTAATTACAAAGACTGGAAACATGCATATTTCAAACAACTTTAAAAAACACCAGTGGTTACTTGAAATTGTAAAAACATCTTTAAAAGAGCTTTTAGTTGAAAATTTAAAAAATATTTTGTGAAAGTTTGCTTCGAAAATATTTTATTATGCCAATCTTACATCATAAATAAAAAATTGAAATGCGCCAAAACATAAAATAGCGTTTTTGTTTAATAAAGATGCAAAAATAATATTAAAAAATATTTTTACTTTCGAATATCTGTTTTATAAAATAATGCTTCGCGAATCCAAACAAAGCATGGCTTTTGCTAGTAAAATTATTTAAGAATTTAATTTTACAAAAATTTAGAGATTTCTGAAAATGAAAATTTTTATGCGTTTATTTTCAATAAATTTGACAAGCGATTAGGACAACTGTATACTGATAATTTGCCCACCTTTTTCTCTACTGCTGCCATCTGCTGTAGATATTTAAAAATAAGATTATCTCTTAAAATGCCAAGAGATGGCAGCACTATTGAATAATCATGATCAATATTTATAACTAAAAATAATTAAATAACATTAATTATTTTGTTAAATGCTAGCATAACAGAGCAAATACTTTAATTAAATTAATGTCGTAAATTAGTTAAATGCAATAAATTACAGGCATCAATAATACAATTGTCTGGAAAATTCTTTATTGAAACATAAGACAGGAGAGGAAATGTTTAGAATCAATGGCAACTTTAAGGCTTACAAACAGGGGTCGATTTAGGAAAAGAAAGTTGCATAGCAGTAACTGCTATACAAAGTCAGTTTTGAATAGCAGTTAGACACTTTTGTATAGCAAGTAAAAAATAGCTAACGTAACTTTTAAATCTTGAAAATTTACATTATTTTATTTTTTATTTTTTATTTATTTTTTTATTTATTTATTTATTTATTTATTTTTTTTTTTGAAAAAAAGCAATATTTAACCAAAAGTGAAATACGGTCGGAGCGAAGAAGTAGGGTCAGAATCTGCGCTGTCAGTTTCGATGCATAAATAAAGTAAAAAGATCGTAACAGTGAGTGTTTATTTTAGAACCACTACAACACACACGTTAAACTTCTATGAGCAAACGCCGTGATTAGCGAGTAACAATAATTCAGTAATCAATCACAGCGTCAGGGCGGGAATAAATCATGTGTTTACTGGGAAAACTGCGCCCAGCAATGGCGTCTTCCTGTACTTCCATTGTAAATAAACACTTGGGGAGAGTGAAAACACAACGTATGTCGTGTAAAAACATCTTTAAATTTTAACTTTAAGCGTACATAACATAAGAAAGGGTGTGGGAAATATGCATCGCAATGATTGCGATTTAATACATTTCTTGGATCGCATTTTAGTTAAATTTGAATCGCAAATTGCGATGCGATACCGCTTAAATCGAACCCTGCTTACAAATAATTATTTAAATGCAATAAATTATAGGCATTAATAATATCATTACCGGGAAAATTCGTTATTGAAGCCCAAGATAAGAGAGGAAATGTCAGGAATAAATGGCTAATTTGATCAAGGCCCGCAACCAGAAATGAATAATAAAGGGGGGGGGGGGGGTCATATTTCGACTCTGTCTCTCTGACGCAGGAAGATAAAGTAAAGCATAGTCACGTTGTAGATACTATTTTTCCTATTAAACTGTTGTACTAACTTCATTTTATACTAAAAAAAGAACATTCGAAAAATTCGAATAAACAGAAATAAATAATAGAAAAATTCGAGTGAATAATTGGTGCAATATTAAGCATCATATTAGCTTCATATCTGCAAATAGCATGTGCGATAGTTGAAACACTTTTAGTTACAATTTTAGTTACAATTTAGTATTTCTGCGAAACTGTGAAAGAGCCTCAAAACTAAATTAGATTTTTGAAAATAATTTCATTAGGATTTTCGAAACAGAAATTCATTTAGTGATCTTGGAATCTTTTCCGGGAGAGGTTCAAAATTTGTAGGAGGGGGGGGGGGATGAGCCCCTTCCTACGGCCGTGATTTTGATGCTTACAAATAATTAGATGTTTAAATAATGTTACAAATAACTGCATGCAAATAATTTACATGAAAATTTTTTTTAAGGCTAATTAAAAGGTGAAGAGTTCATTTATGCTTTTAGAACTGGGTGCTCCTATTGAAAAAAAAATCAAAGTTAGGGTTCATTTTAATATGCAGATGTCCCCCTAAGCTAATTTTTATACATCATTTAAAAGTATACTTTATTTCTTATCGTTTGGTATCAATAACTTTTTTTTACGATTATTGTTTGCAGAGTTAGTAAGGGGAGTTTACTTTTTTTTTAACTATTTAGAAAATAGTTACTGTCCTCGTTAGAGAATTGGGAAATTTAAAGTGTATGTGAATTTTTTTATTGGTTGAATTCCGTAACTTATTTTATTTTATTTTATTCGTTTTCTGATTGGTCCATATTTAATGTCTAGAAATGGAATATTTCTGTTTTATATTTTATTCGTTTTCTGATTGGTTCATGTTTAATGTCCAGAAATGAAATATTCTTCTGTTGCCACAATGGCAAAAAAAAAAATAAAAAACTACAAAAAAAAATTAATAACTCAAAAACAAACTGAGATACAGCTTTCAAACAAATTGCATTTAAAAGTACATTTTTTTCTCTATAAAACGGTGTAAAAATTAAAAATGTTTGATGTTTAGAAGTTTAAAAATTTGTAGTAGAGCTATTCCATCTCAATTCAGGCAGACAGTACTGATATGCGTCAAGTCACCATCACAGATTTTTTTCAAAAAAATTCAGTAGTTAGAACTAAATGATATATAAAATTTCCTAAAAGGATTTTTCCCTAAAAAATTTATTTCTCTGATTACAGCACTTTAAAATTCATGATAAAATTGACAGTTTTCAGAAAAACTGAAAAACGCTTCATTTTGAGATGAACACAATACCTAACATATTCAACATATATAGTCAATTTATTTTTTATAAACAGTTATTAAACTGAATTTTATTTTAGTATAGTTTTAAGAAATATAATGACATTTTTACTTAATTAAAAAAATTAGTTTTTAAGTACAAAAAATATAATTATTAGTGAAATTAAGATTTTTTTTCAGAATGTAAAAAATACTTTAAAGCTAAACATTGATGGCAATCCAAAGACCTTTAATGGGAGTTTTACAGCAAATTTTATTTTAACTCTAAGGTGCTTACAACTTTTGTAATTCAATTTTAAATTATGCAAAATTTTGTAAAATCACTACTTTTGACATGCAATTTCTCAGAAACACCATTTTTTAAAATTCTGATAATATGCTCAATTCATACCTTATTAGTCTCTAATAAATACCTTACAAGCAAATCGTGTGTTTTTGCTTAGAAAATCTTATATGATTTTTTGAAAATAACATGTTGTGTGTATTTTTCAACAGACCACAAAGTCAAGCTCTTTCTTATTTAACCGAACTTGTAA
The DNA here is from genome assembly GCA_964019185.1 of Maratus speculifer. Classification (NCBI taxonomy): domain Eukaryota; kingdom Metazoa; phylum Arthropoda; class Arachnida; order Araneae; family Salticidae; genus Maratus; species Maratus speculifer. Next base: position 181,127,356 of record OZ025302.1, on the reverse strand, counting down.
TGTAATTAATATTTCAAACTAAAAAATACATCACTAGTACATAATTATTACTGTTAAATTATAGCTAATCATTTGCTTAAGTTTAAAATTGCGTAAAATACAGCCAATAATAAAATTAGTATTGATCATATGTCATTTCATTCCATACTCATAAATGTGTTAAATTCATCTACAGTGTGTAAAATATTTTGTTATATAGTATGGATATAATATATTAATATGCAAATACATACATAACAGAAGAATTAGGTAGTGAAGGTTTCTTAAATTAACTTCAACTCCTTATCGTTGAAGGTATGAAGTCGCTCAGATTGTCCTATTGTAACTGGTTTTTCTGTTTCTAGAAGCACATTTTCCAATGGTAATGCACATTCATATTTTTTCTTTCCAGATTCTTTTGGCCACTGGAATGCTTTAGCTATGGACCATGTTCGGTACGGGTTTTACAGAATAACGCGGACTAGAATATTATTTTTTAGCAAAGAAGATAGTTCAGCAACAAATGAGACAGAATCTTGGATAGCTTTTATTGGCTCTTTTTGGAGATTAAATTTTGTTGCATAGTGCTTGTCTCACTCCCCAATATAGCATCACATGCACTTTTAACGTGGACAGTACCGGAAAATATCCACTACTTCATTACAATTTTATTTTTGTGCAATTCATAAAACTGCTACTTGTTTTAAAAATGTGCTCCAGCTCCATCTGATATATACACAGGTGATTCCAGCGTTTGTAATTGGTACAACTTAAATAATTCTTTTTTAACCGACTTCAAAGAGGAGGTTATGATTTCGACCTGTATGTATTTGTTGTTCACGCATAACTTTTGCAAATATGAACCGATTTTGATAATTCTTTTTTTGTTTGAAAGCGTATGAGGCCCATGTGGTCCCATTCGAATTTCATAAAAATCTGATAATTAGAACTTTTTTTAAAATAAAAACTTTAAATTTCAAATTCATTTTGAAGCAATCGACTAATTAGAAGTGTTCATTTTGCATGCTTTTATGTTACACTTACATAAACACACGATCTTTTCACTGTTAAAGTTTGAAGTTTTTGCTGCATCGTCATTCCACCCCTTTTATGGAATATCTCTAATTTGACCAATGAGAATTCACCATAATACAATGAAGTAATCATTTTCTATAAAAGCGATGGATTGACGATAAAGTGAAAGTTTCAAATTTTTAACAGTGTTCAAAGTGCAAAACCCTAACTGGACGAGTGCCAGGATTCACATAAATTTTGCGCTGTTTGCGAAACGAGATTTATTAACAAGAAAATTTATTTTAAACATTGACAAATCTGCTAAAATTCAGGCTTCTGATTCGTTAATCTGATTTCGCTGACAGCGCAAATTCTACTTGGATTTCGGACAAGATCTCTTATGCAAGAAACCGGAAATATAGCATCCAGGGGATATAGTGTGGAAATCGGCTATCTCAGGGCGTGTTCAGAGCAACTTACAAAAGTAACCAATGTTACCGACCAATTGTAGGGCAAAAGCAAACTGTGGCATCAATGAAAACTATTCTCTTGAATTGTAGTTGACGTCACACTTCGCTTTGATTTTCATTTTGTATTTGTCTACATTCGGTAAGTGGTCGGTAAGTAACCGGGAAATTGTGCTGAACACGCCCTCTGTAACACTTTAAAAAGTGCTAAAATGTTCTATTCTTTAAATGTGCAACAATGCTAATGAAATTTAAAGATAGAAGCGACATCTGCAGGACATTTTCTAAAAATGCAAGAATTATTGCTAGTCTAGATAATGTATCACAAAAATGCCGCAGATGTCGCTGTGCTCGACACTTTGGAATTCAGTAGCATCGTTGCACATTTAAAGGATACAAATTTTTAGCACTACTTGCATTGTAAAAAATTTAACCCTTTTGCTGCATCATCACTCCATCGCTTTTATAAGAAACGATTACTTCGCTCTATTATGGAGCATTCTCATTTGTCAAAACAAAGAAATTCTATAAAAGCGATGGAGTAACGATGCAGCAAAAGGTTAAAATTTTTTACAGTGTCGATAGCAGATTTTCACTCCATGTATTCCAGATTTTCTCCTTCGAACAATGAAAAGTTCTCAAAAATGAAGGCTTATGATTGGTCAATCTTGTTTTGCTTAACAGCGAATAATCCTTCTAGATCCTAACCACTGTTGCAGAGATGCTAGTTTTTTTCCAAAGCACGAAATCTTAGCTGGAACAATTCTCGTATCCACCAAAGTGAAAAATACGCATCGATCCAGACATGAGAATTCGACATCGAAAAGCTGAAAATTCATCTCTAAAGAGCCTTACACGTTAAAGCAAGAGTGTCTGTGTATCAGGGTGCTTGTTATGCCGGATTCACAAAGTGATTAAAGTACATTGTTATGTGCTAGATTTACATTTGGACAAATATAAATGACGAAAATTTTTGATAAGCTTGCCATTAAAGTTAAGCTAGTTAACTTCTTTCACCCATAAAACAAACTCGTTCAGGCGACTACCGCCAAGTTCTGGAATAAAAATTCTTAAATTTTCTGTACTTTGGAAAACCGAGTTTATCAAAGAACATTCTTAACTTCAAATATTGCTACTTTCATATACACTATCTACCAAAAAGTATTTGTACACTTTCAGTTTTTGACATTTTGTCAAATATTTAAAAATATACTGGTCGGATTCTTCTGGAACTTCAGAAATATAAAGATTATGTTTCACTTTATATTTATTTACATTCATTTGTTAAGCGGGTAATTAGGGCGCCGGCAAAAAAACAAAGAATAATAGAAATATTTGGGATCGCCCTGTACATGAAAATGCACGAAACGACTTATCGCTTTAGAATACAAATATATGAATACAGTAGAATATGTACACTAATTTTTGTGAGAATAGAATGTATATTTATGGCGATAGAGCGATTTTTTTGAAAAATTCAAAAAATTCTGGTATGTTTTTTGTTTATATCATGCTGAGTTTTTGACCAAATTTAACGCAAATTTCAGAAAAATTGGCAAAATGCAGTAGAAAAAATGTAGCGCAATTGGAATATAAATATATTAAATATTTTTAGAAATATGAGTAGTTGTATAAAATAATTTTTATCTGCGCATGCGCGAACTAGAAAAACATTTTTTTCACATCATTTAATAGTCAATTCTATGGAGTGACTTATAAAAAAAATCCAATCAAATATCGTGAAAATTCAAAAAGATATCATTATTTTAGTGAGATATTTTTACTCTGCTCTCTAAAAACGACTGAATCTTAAGGGATTCACCACAAATTGACATTTTTTAATAACTGACTTTAAAAAAAAACTAGTATTGAATTAATACAATATCTAATACAATATTGCTGCTAATAAGTACTTGACAATTGTGATAGAAAAGAAAAAGAGCTTTATTCACATTCAGGGCCAAAACTAAGAGAGGGTTGGGGGAAAAGGGCATGTGCCCCGGGCGCTAAGATGAAAGTGTCCCAAATGTACATTTTGTTTGGCGATTTTTTCCATGTCTATGTTTAGCATGGTATTGTCAAAATCGTCCCATTCAAAGCATTTCTCCTATACCAAAGCATAGAAGAATCTAATGATGATGGCATAAAGATCCCGCATAAAGCAGATTTTTTTTTTTTTTTTTTTTCGTTTTGATTCGGTTTCACGATTTTAAGGTATCATTTTTTTTAAACAAAGCAGACTACTTTAATCAATATTACATATTTTAAGTTTTAAAATAAGTCGGCTATTAATAAATTAGAAAATTTTTCTTTGCAAATACTTTTGCAGATGCTTTGCAAAGAAGAAAAGGAAGGGGGGGGGGGAGTTCACCAAAATTCATTGAAATATAAATATATTAAATATTTTCTAAAATGTTCTATGTCATGCAATATTTTCAACCAAATATAAAGCCACATTCAGAAAAATTCGCAAAATGTAGTAGAAAGAATAAGGTGCTATTGAAATATAAATATATTAAAAGTTTTCTAAAATATGATTATTTGTATGAAATATTTTTTAATCAGTGTATGCGTGAACGATAAAATTTATCATTTTACATAATTTAATATTCAACTCTATGGAGCTACCCATAAAAAAATCCGATCGAATTTCGTGGAAATTCAGAAAGTTATTGTGGATAGGAGTGAACTGATTTTCAATTGGTCTCTGAAAGCAGTTGAATGACGTCAGATTTTACGCAAATTGCCAAATCTCCATTTACGTTTTTTACTGGTGATTTACTTCTTTTCTTAGATAATTACCAGAACGAACCTATTTCAGGATAAAAATAATTATAAAAAATCGAAGCATTTATGTCAAATCTACCCATTGATACATAATTGATAATGGCTCTTATGCAAATGCCGATATCTGCGATCCTGAAATACGTCAAGTTCTCCACTGTTAAATGTGGTGTCGAAAACAACACTGACATCAATCGCATGCATGATGCCAAGAAGAACAGAGCTGTCTGATTTTGAGAAAGGTGTGATCATCGGGTACCACCGAAATGGCCGATCTTTAATCGACATATCTAGCGAGCTTAATTACCCCAAAACGACTGTGGCTTATGTGATTAGAAAATGGAAGCTGAATGGTGATTGTCAGAATGTGGCCAGAGTAGGCAGACCGACGAAACTGGGAGATAGAGACCGACGGGTTCTGTCTAGAGAAATTTGGAAGAACCGCAACCAACCAATGTTACACATACGCCAAGAATTTCAACAAGCTTCAGGATGTGTTGTTTCCATGAATACCATCCGTAAGGAAGCTCATCTGCTTAATTTTTATAGCCGTGCTGCCGCCCATAAGCCTTTAATCACCAAGTCCAACCGCGCAGCTCGGTTAAGTTGGTGCAAAACACGCCAGCAATGGACTGTACAGCAATGGAAACAGGTTCTCTGGAGTGATGAATCAAGGTTCACCCTCTACCGTTCTGATGGTAGGGTCTGGGTCTGGCGTCTGCCTGGAGAACGCCTCTTACCAGAATGTATTGTGCCCACAGTTAAATTTGGCGGAGGGGGAATTATGTTCTGGGGTTGTTTTTCCTGGTTCGGACTAGGACCCTTGGTCCCAATTCATGGTAAGCTCAATGCCGATGCCTACTGTAATATACTGGACAACAGTGTACTTCCTACGTTGTGGCAATACTATGGATTGGAACCATGTTATTTCCAGGATGACAACGCAAGCTGCCATGTAGCGAGGTCCAGCATGGATTGGTATGCTGATAATGGAGTGCATCGACTCGAGTGGCGGGCCAGAGCCCAGACCTGAACCCAATAGAGAACCTCTGGGACGAGTTGGATCGTCGAATTAAGGCGGGTGACACACGCCCAAAATCAGTAAAAGAGCTTACCTGGCTTGTGCAAACAGAGTGGAATAAAATACCATTAAATGTAATACAAGGACTAGTTGAGAGCATGCCCAGGAGAGTCGCAGCTGTAATTGCCTCTCGAGGAGGATCTACAAATTATTAAATGTGAACAGGGCCAAAACCAGTCTTTTTTTCCCGAGGCAAACGTGGATTTTGAAGGTACCTCTTTCCCCCTCCTTCGCAAAGCATATTTACAAAGAAAATTTCTCCAATTTATTAATAGCCGACTTATTTTAAAACTTAAAATATGTAATATAAAATAACGTATTCTGCTTTATTAAAATACTCCAATTTGATACTTTAAACCGAATCAAAAAAATTCTACTTTCAACAGGATCTTTAAGGCCCTTGTCCCTGCCCGCGAAGACACTGCTGAGCTAATGCTATTCCTGTGGGGAGGCATTTTTCTAATAACTCTTTCGCATTTTGAAATTTTCAATTTTTTTTTTTTTGCATTGGATAGCGGAAGTCCCTCTCAAAATCGCTCCTTGACTACTTTTTCGATTTGAGTCATAGATATTTTTTATAAAGTTAGTTTCACTTTCAGAACCGCTTTTGGAAGTGAAAGAAACATTATAAAAATATCTACGCCAAAATTGAAAAAGTAATCACGGAGCGATCTTGAAAAGGACTTCCGCTATCCAATGCAAAACATATTATTTAAAAATGTCCAAATGCAAAAGAGTTAGAAAAATGCATCCCCATAGGAATAGCATTAGCTCGTGAGCATCTTCGCGGGTAGGGGCAGGGACCTTAAGCCATCATCATTAGATTTTTTTATGCTTTAGCATAGCCCAGATATAATAATTTTAACAATATTATGCTAAATATAGCCATGAAAAAAATCGCCAAACGAAAGATACATTTGGAACACTTTCATCCTAGCGCCCGGGGCACATGCCCTTTTCCCCCAACCCTCTCTTAGTTTTGGCCCTGAATGCGAATAAAGCTCTTTTTCTTTTCTATCACAATTGTCAAGTACTTATTAGCAGCAATATTGTATTAGATATTGTATTAATTCAATACTAGTTTTTTTTTTTTTTTTAAAGTCAGTTATTAAAAAATGTCAATTTGTGGAGAATCCCTTAAGATTCAGCCGTTTTTAGAGAGCAGAGTAAAAACATCTCACTAAAATAATGATATCTTTTTGAATTTTCACGATATTTGATTGGATTTTTTTTATAAGTCACTCCATAGAATTGACTATTAAATGATGTAAAAAAAAGGTTTTTCTAGTTCGCGCATGCGCAGATAAAAATTATTTTATACAACTACTCATATTCCTAAAAATATTTAATATATTTATATTCCAATTGCGCTACATTTTTTCTACTGCATTTTGCCAATTTTTCTGAAATTTGCGTTAAATTTGGTCAAAAACCCAGCATGATATAAACAAAAAACATACAAGAATTTTTTGAATTTTTCAAAAAAAATCGCTCTATCGCCATAAATATACATGCAATTCTCACAAAAATTAGTGTACATATTCTACTGTATTCATATATTTGTATTCTAAAGCGATAAGTCGTTTCGTGCATTTTCATGTACAGGGCGATCCCAAATATTTCTATTATTCTTTGTTTTTTTGCCGGCCCCCTAATTACCCGCTTAACAAATGAATGTAAATAATTATAAAGTGAAACATAATCTTTATATTTCTGAAGTTCCAGAAGAATCCGACCAGTATATTTTTAAATATTTGACAAAATGTCAAAAACTGAAAGTGTACAAATACTTTTTGGTAGATAGTGTAGACGCATGTTGAATCATTGTGTGATTTTGATAATATCTTTCTTTTTAGTTTTTATGACTGAAAAGGGTATTTTAATACATACAAACATTTAGAATTACTTTGCTATGCATTGAATCATAGAAGCAACTTGACGCGATCTGATTGTGTACGCGTACTTTAAACTGTAGAAAATCTTTGTGTGTGTGTTTTAACCCTTTTGCTGCATCGTTACTACCCCGCTTTTATAGAATATCTCACTTTTGATCCATGAGAATGCTCCATAATAGGCTGAAGTAATCGTTTTCTATATTAGCGGTGGAGGGACGATGCAGCAAAAGGGTCAAATTTTTAACAGTGTACCCTGTTTAAAATATCTTGAAAAATTACCTCTGTTTTTAAAGACTGTCTATTTTCTGTCCAATGAAAACGCTCCATAGACATTTTTAGATCGCTCTCATTAGTCAGAAAATAGATAGCTTTAAAAACATAGGTAATTTTTCACAATAATTTTAACGTGTATTGATGGATTGTCAGCTTTTCAATGCCCATTTACGAAGTCTGTAGATTTCAATGTGGACCTTAAGGCCTACACTAGTCTCAGAAAAAGACCCGGATGTTAGTGTAAAGTCTATGGGTGTGTTCTTTTCAAATATCTCGCTCAAATTTTAATATATTTACATGATTTTTTTTTGCATAGGTAGCCGAGGATGATCCTTAACCGGCCTAGTTATTACTTCTTCGATTTTGCTTATGCATGTTTTATATATTGATAGTTTCAATTTCAGAACCGTTTAAACCGGTTTTGAAATTTAAAATAATTTTTTTTAAAAAATCTGAAACCAAAATTGAAAAGTAAAAACTAGGCTAGTTGTAGATCATCCTCGGCTATCCTATGCAAAAAAAATCATGTAAATATATTAAAATTTGAGCGTGATATTTGAAAAAAACGCCCCCATAGACTTCACATTATCATCCGGGTCTTTTTCTGTGCCTAGTGTGCGGCCTTAAAGTTTGCTGGATGCGATAAATTTCCGAAATGTTAAAGCTTAAATGGACAAGTTCTCGCATCCACTAAAGCGGAAATAGACATCGATACCAATCGACATCCTTAAGTTGTTGAAAAGATGAAAATCCTTTAGTATATATTTTGCTCCGGAGGAAAAAAATATCTCTACATATCAATGCAAAATAAAATGCATAGATATGTATAACAAAATTATCTTTAGATTCAGATTTGGTTACCAGATTAAACACCAGAATGATTTCAGATTTTGTTCATGTAGGATTCCTCGATGTGAATATGACGACACATAGAGCACAGTATACGATTGATTGAAAAGATTCTGGACAAAAATGAGTCATCAAGGAGGTCCTTGTGGCCGAGTAGTTAAGACACCACGCGCTAATCTCTTAAGAGCGTAGGAGATTGTGGGTTCAATCCCAGTGGCTCCGTTGCACACACTCTTTATGTGTAGCTACCGGTTGTACTTTTCTTGTGTCGTAATATTTCCTTGTGCTATCTTGTCCTTGTATGTCCTGGAATTTATAAAATAATATGGATTATATATTTATGTCTGTGTAGAAATAAAGGATTAATCGGCGTACAATCGAATTCTACCAGGAAATCGTCATCAAATTTTATAATAGAAAATGCCTAGCATTGTGATACATTGTTAAAAATTTAACTTTTGCTGCATCGTCACTCCCCCGCTTTTATAAAATATTTGTCTTTTGACCCATGAGAATGCTCCATGATAGGTTGAAATAACCGTTTTTCATAAAAGCGGTGGAGTGAGTTTCAAATTTTTAACAGTTTAGTTGGGACAAAAGCATCCGTGAAAAAAGTATTTGGGTATCGAATGCTGTCACTCTCTTATAGATGCAACCAAGTACAGGTTATGATTTTCGAATTCCTCGTCGAATTATCACAGCTCATTACTGATGCCTTTACTGCATTTATAGGAATTAGATTGTTGTTGTTTATCTATTAAATCATAGAGCGATTTTTGTTAAAATCTTTCTTTTTGCTTTTTTCGACCGAAAGGGGAGTACTTTTGACTACACTAGAAAAGCATTTTACTATTCATTGATACATGGAGTCATTTTGCTGTATACTCATATATGAAAGCGCTTTGTCGCGCGCTTATGTGTAAGGATACTTTACTTGAGGCATTGTCACCTTTAATAACCACTTCCGATGTCCGTACGATTCTAAGTGGACTTTAAAATTTCATGAATGCGGTTGCTTTTCGTCGTGCCAGATCTGAAGAAGTTACCACATCCAGAAAACCTAAAGATTCACAACGATACTAACCGATATTGTAAGTGTCTTTTGAAAAGTTGACAATCAAACAGTGACAAGTTAAACGAATACATCAGAACTCAGCAAAGTGCGTTCATTAGTAATGCGTTGCAAAGAGCCATCATATGTCAGTACACATAATTATGTATTACGGTATAAATAACTAAAAAGTAGGAAATAAATTTAACTTTTTCAAAAAAATGTATAACCGACTCCAAAAAAAGCGCTAAAAAGAATTAAATAATTCTATAAAATTCTCTAATGATAAATCGTCATCCAGTAACCACACATTGACTACCATGTACCAGTATAAAACGGTTAAATTTAATATATAGAATTTAATATCCACCAAACATAGATTTTCCAGTGAATATTTTTTACAAGAGATTAATTTACATATTTTTGATTTAATTTTTGAATATATACATATAAAAAGTAAGGAATTACTTTTTGAAGTTGGTGTCAAACTATCCTAAGTATAGTAAAAATTGTGGATATATTATGTCTTGTATCATAAATAAAATGGGGAAATCATTATCAGTTATGATTGTTTGGCACCAACTTCAAAAAGTAATTCCTTACTTTTTATATGTATATATTCAAAAATTAAATCAAAAATATGTAAATTAATCTCTTGTAAAAAATATTCACTGGAAAATCTATGTTTGGTGGATATTAAATTCTATATATTAAATTTAACCGTTTTATACTGGTACATGGTAGTCAATGTGTGGTTATTGGATGACGATTTGTCATTAGAGAATTTTATAGAATTATTTAATTCTTTTTAGCGCTTTTTTTGGAGTCGGTTATACATTTTTTTGAAAAAGTTAAATTTATTTACTTTTTCTATGTCACAAACAGCATGAGCTGTATCATGAGTTAATCATCAGGAACTATGATAAAACTCTTTATTTCTTCTCTAAAATATGCTGGGCAGGTAAATAATGATATCTGAGTATTCTGCCAATGGTAGCTTTGTACTTCATTTGGCAATATTAGTGAGTAATTTTCAGCAAAGTCAAAATGCATCACAAGCACAGATTTTTTTTAAAGGGGCTTGGCTTATTTAATTTTATGAAAAGGAATTTTTGAAGATTAGCTTATATTTATCTGCCATAATAATGTGCATATTATTATTTTTTCATTAAAAAATAATATTATAAATTCAGAGAAATAAGAAAAAGCTTGATCTTCTGGTTTTTTGAGAAAAAAAAAACTGATTGGAAGAAACTTAAACTTGAAAAAAAATATAATTCAGCTGTAATGTATGTATTTGCATATTAATATATTATATCCATACTACATAACAAAATATTTAACACACTGTAGAGGAATTTAACACATTTATGAGTATGGAATGAAATGACATATGATCAATACTAATTTTATTATTGGCTGTATTTTACGCAATTTTAAACTTAAGCAAATGATTAGCTATAATTTAATAGTAATAATTATGTACTAGTGATGTATTTTTTAGTTTGAAATATTAATTACATTACAAGTTCGGTTAAATAAGAAAGAGCTTGACTTTGTGGTCTTTTGAAAAATACACACAACATGTTATTTTCAAAAAATCATATAAAATTTTCTAAGCAAAAACACACGATTTGCTTGTAAGGTATTTATTAGAGACTAATATGGTATGAATTGAGCATATTATCAGAATTTTAAAAAATGGTGTTTTTGAGAAATTGCATGTCAAAAGTAGTGATTTTACAAAATTTTGCATAATTTAAAATTGAATTACAAAAGTTGTAAGCACCTTAGAGTTAAAATAAAATTTACTGTAAAACTCCCATTAAAGGTCTTTGGATTGCCATCAATGTTTAGCTTTAAAATATTTTTTTCATACTGAAAAAAAAATCTTAAATTCACTAATAACTATATTTTTTGTACTTAAAATCTAATTTTTTAATTAAGTAAAAATGTCACTATATTTTTTAAAACTATGCCAAAGTAAACTTCTGTTTAATAACTGTTTATAAAAAATAAATTGACTTAATATGTTGAATATGTTTGGTATTGTGTTCATTTCAAAATGAACCATTTTTCAGGTTTTCTGAAAACTGCCAATTTTATCATGAATTTTAAAGTGCTGTAATCAGAGAAATAAATTTTTTAGGGAAAAATCCTTTTAGGAAATTTTATAAATCACTTAGTTCTAACTACTGAATTTTTTTGAAAAAAATCTGTGACGGTGAATTGACATGCCCTGCCTGAGCTGAGATGGAATTGCTCAGTACCGAAAATTGTAAAACTAAAATTTCATTTAAAATTTGTATATGCTTGGTACAGAAATATTAATTTTTAATTCATGGCGTACATAATATAAGACTCTGTTATTACGCAAACCACGTTTTGATCAGCATAAAAATGATGTTTATTATTATTATTATTGAATAAAGAATATATTTATAAGTCTAAAATTTTAATCTTTGAAAATATAATTTTCCAAACACTCGTTATAATTTGTTAAATTACATTTTTTTTTCCTTTCCACGGCTATATATTCTAAAAGTACCTTCTTGAACAAATGGGAAGGTCCTACTTGAAAGAGCTTCCTTTTCGAACTATGATTTTGGGTCACATTTCCTATCGGGTAAATCTCAGATCAATGATTTCCGAACATACTTTCCGGCAATTGCTAAATTGTAGTTTAAAGACCGGAAAGATTTTCTTCTCAGGCAAAGTAAATACATATATCGTACTCTTCTATAGATAAATTGCTTATGAAAGTATTCTCTTAATATATATATTTTTTAATTAGTTTTACGTTTAAGAAGAAAGTTTCGGATTCGTGAAATTTCCCCCCAGTGTTTGATGGATTTGACGTTTTGCTTGGAAGTTGCACGATTTCCGTTTTTTGAGTGATGGTATTTTCGAATAGTAGTTTTTGCCTAATTTAATCGCAGAATTTCTATCTTTAACTAAGGTTAAGATTAGTGTATTGGGAACAGTGATATTCAAAAATACACAGTTTTTATGAAAATTTAACTGAGGATTTACTGCTCGAAATCTCATAAAACTTCATACTTAATATAATAGGTCTTGACATAAGTTAATGCTGATTAGATTTTGGTGCATATTTCTCACAAGTGGCAATGCTGTCATATTTTTAAGTATTATCTATATCTAGGCATCTATTGCATATAGAATTGTACCAAACTCAACATGTAAAATGCTTATAATTTAAAAACCATGACGATTTAATTTTGACATTCATCATTCAACAGGCATGGTTATTATTGTGTATAGTATATACAACAATTGTATTACTAAAATACTATGCCAGTGTATACAACAGGCATAGTATTTTAGTTGCATAAATTTTTGCATTGCTAACTAAATGTAAAACCAACAGAGTGAAAAAGTCCACAGCCGGTGCTCGAATCCGAACCATCTGACCAACTGAATCACCAAGACGATACCGTCTAATACCTCTCACTTTCATATGTTGACAAGGTTATATATTCGCAGCGCAAGAATATCACCGTCATGAGCTTCAATCTCCTGTGGCAAAAATAAAATGAAAATAAACCCAGCATCGTTAAAATGATATACATATGTATGCGTAAAGTCATGAATTACGCTCGGAATTATGAAAATAGTTAGCAATGCAGAAAATTCATGCAACTAAAATATTCACCATTCCGAGCGTAAATTATAACTACAATCATCATATATACTACCTCTGACAAAAAAGTTCATTGAATGAATTCAGAAAGACCGACCTAGCAACACTGGGGAAACAAAACGCTGTACCTGCATACAGGCAAGTGTTGACCATCTTCCCCCACCGTTGTTCAGTTGAGCGTCGTTTATGTTCTGTGTAAGACGTGCTTTACAAAGTGCTTTTTCAGTGTGTTGATTCTTAACCGGGAACAGGAAAATGAACGAACAAAGGATCAGTTTAAAGTTTGATTTTAAGCTTTGCAAGACACCGAAAGAAATTCATGAGAGGTGGTGCAAAGTGAACATCCACAATACTCGCCAGATCTCAATCCTTCAGACTTCTTCCAATTTCCTCCACTCAAACTCTCTTTGAAAGAGATTTGACCATATTGCTGATATCCAACGAAACGTGACGAAGCTTTTGAACTCCATCCCAAAAGAAGACTTCTTGCGAATTTCCCAGGACATGTATAACAGATCTCATCGGTGCATAGTTATAGCAGATGATTATTTCGAAGGATGGTATAGTAACTTTCGTTAATATTTTATCTACATTAATGTTACAGGACTATTCACCGAAATTTATTGTCAGAGGTTGTATTACTAAAATGCTGTGATTTTTGCGCTGTACTTTATATCTCATTATCTATTGGGTAATAAACAAAATTTTATCTTTCAGGCAATTAGTAAAATACATATATGTTGGTCCAATTTTTATGTTGAATACCCGCTGGGGATGCTGGATTACCATACTTGTTTAATACTTTCTAATATATTTCAAAAGTATTTATGACTTCGGTTCGTCAGTCAATTGATCTTTCGTATTATAATTTTTGTAAGTTTGTTTCGATTGCCTCGATGATTTGAGGTTCAACACCATGTTCTTTTTTTAAATTTGCATGGTTTTTCATTTGTTTACAGTGATATACTAAAATATTCGAATTTGTGGAGTTCACGGATATAATTTTGGTGTTGTAAATTTCTTTGTGGCTATCTCGTCCTTGTATATTGACGATGACTTATAAGTGGACGCTTGATGTCAAGCACACAAGTCAGAGGTATGTGCTTGATTTTAGTAAATTTATCGCATCGAAAGCAGCCTTCTTTTTTTTCTTAACTATTCTTGGGAACCTTAACCGCCCCTTTTTTTTTCAGGTAAATAGTCTGCATTTTTGTTGTGGGTCTTATATTTATCACACTTCTCTTCGAGAATCAAAAAGCTTGAGCTCTACAAAAATTTACTTATTTCATGCTCTATTCTATTTTTGATGTTTTATGAAAATATTTGAAAAACAATATGTGTCGCACATGATTTTTCTTTCATATTTTTTTTAAACTAATCACTGTACTATAATGTCTATGTTAAATTCAAAGAAATGCACTGAACTTTCTATTCATAATTATCAGTGTGTAACTGCGCTACTTCATTCTCAAGGTCAAACCATGAAGAGGAATTTGAAAAGAAAGAACCCTATTTTAGTTCTTCTAATTACCTTACACCATAGAATGGTTCAACTTTGAAGTAAAACATTTAACAGTGTATTAATGTTCAGATATATTAGACATTAAACTTGTGCCTACATAAAACTTACCACGAATTAAACATAGTTTTCTAGTTTATTAGTAAATGTATTGTCACTCAGAAATTCGAGGCAGCACGCGAAACAGTCAACTTGTCGTTTTAACGTTGGTCTTTCCTGCTCGAAAAACAGGATAGTACTGTAACTCTATTCCGACATTTATTTTACACTTATATTATTTTTATCATACATGGCCACAATTCTCTTATCCCATAAGCACTTGCGGGTTGGTAAATCTTACCCCAATTGCATTTTTTCTTCGAAAAAAGGGATAAATTTTTTGAAGTCGATTCTGACCTGCCTTGTACCTTTCAAAATTAAGGTCGAGAGTGAAGGAATGTTTTTTCTTTGTTTTCTAGGAGAGAAATATCCTCTTGGAACTAAACTGTCCCGCGCGTGTACAAACGTTTCATTTCGATACGTTCATTCCTTACGGGATAACACGCACTAAAGTAATTTTAATCAAAAAGTAACATAAAAGTTACTTGATGAAAATTTATATTGATTGAAGTGTACTAAATGTATTTAATATCAATTTTGTGAAATAATTTATTTTTAAATATTGTTTGAATATTTTCTATTTTTTAAAGGGACTTTTACAGACACTGCTACAAAATCTGAAAATAAATATAAAAAACAAGATTTTTTTTTTCCCCTTAAAAGAAGTAGTAGTGGTGCATTTTACAATGTAGAGCATTAGATTTGTTTTTAAAATGTATATATAAAAAAATATATTGGGAGACAAAATGGGGTGAGATTTATCCCGTGCATATACTTACAGGTTATGAAGGATGACAGTTGTTGTTTTTATTGTCCGACGAAACGAACAATTACTGTCCGCACTTCCTACTATGACTACTAATTCAGTGTTCGCCATTTAATCGAAAATAGTATTTTTGTTCGGGTTTTTTCTATTTTATATTAAATAAAAAGCATCATAAGAAAATATTCTGTAATATATTGTCCGCTGTCGTATGACTTCCTTCCATCGTTGAGTAAGTTTTTGATGTCTCAGTGATAAAAATCTTTCTGTTTTGATTCAAAGAATTCGTCTAATCAAGTCCTCAATTTTACCTTGTTATTCAGCAACACACCGTACAAAGCATTTGAAAAGCGAATGAAACATAGATGAAAATCTGACACGCAGAGTCTAGATATTATGGAAAGTGCAAAAAGGAAATAGTGAGAGTTTTTGTCAACTTGACATTATATTTTGATAATCTAAAAACAATAAAAACAATAAAATTAAAAATCAAAATGTGTAGTAGAGCAAAAAATCTCCTTACAATTAGTATATGAAATAATTGTGTAATGCGTTTTATTTCTGCATGTATTTTTAAATTTAAAAAAAAATGCTCATGAAATATTAGTCAACCTACTAAAATATCATGCCTACCATATCTAACATTTTTTCCCCTCTAAAAATGCAATAAACATTTGTCTTGCGCTGTGCTATTTCGTTGTTGTGTATTACGTTATTGTAACTTACTGTTTGGACTAACGATACTATTTACAAACAAATATTTTATAAATACTAAATTTAATTTACTTACTTTTCAAAGAACATTCTTCTTCTAACGGAATACCTCTCGACCAGTTTCCATCAGCCATACACTGGGCAGTTAGTGTATAACCTCCTTGACAAAGAAACTCGGCAGTGGTACCCATAATTCGTAATTCACCTTCAGGAGTAGGTCGATAAAATACGTCTTCGTACTCCTCGTCCATAATGAAAGCGGGACAGGTGACAACTGAAATGAAATTATCAATTGTATTTGAAAAACCGAAAACCAGGGAGGCAGCAGCACAGACAATCACCTCATCAAATTCAGACTGAAATTTTTGAATTCGTTAAAACTTGATTTGCATATTAAAAGGCAATTGGTCTGCTAAGTCATATATTGGTGGAAAGCACTAAAAAAACCCGATTTAAACGCCTGACTCGTAGCTTTACCATTGTTTTTTCTGGCACCCAAAACATAGTGGAGTTGGAGCAGGAAAACACAATGGTAAACCTACGAGTCAACAGCTAAACTTGGGTTTTCGGGAGTTTTCCTTTAAAATATGACTTGGAAGACCAATTTCATTTTAATATGTAAATCGAGTTTATAATAAACTTTAAAATTTCAGCCGTGAACTCGACAAGATGATTCTCTGTACTGCCGCCTCCCGTCTTTAGTGCATAGTACGATAAAATTTAGAAACAAATATAATGTACTTTCTAATGTGTTTTCTTTGTTATTAATAATCTGATTCCCTAATTAGCAATGTGTTCCCTGATTAATATAATATGTTCCCTATGATTAACATATATAACTTACATATAGCATTTTTGGATGATAAAAGTACATTCAATTAACACTGTCTTGTAAAAACTTATTCACATTACGATTTGTTGATGCTCCGACGAAGTAATATTGTGTTGGTATAGTATTATAAGAGTATAAAGTCTAGAGGTTGCTGTAAATTTGCATAGGTACCAAGTATTACGGAGTTTGAAAACTATAAAAATTGAACTGTAATGTTTGCATGATTGAATACAAGAAGTTTGAGATTGAGAAAATGAAGATTACTATGGAACTGTAAAGGTATTTAAAAATCAATAACAATTGGTTGCTTTGTATATGCATAAGAAACATGGTTGAATGTTGAATATAACTATTTTGCCATAAATTTTCATACTCATTCAATGAACGGTGCAAATATATATATATATATATATATATATATATATATATATATATATATATATATATATATATGTACATATATATATATATATATATGTATGTATGTATGTATGTATGTATGTATGTGTGTGTGTGTACGAGTATTAGCTGCCATTAAATTAAGGATAGGGAAAGCCATGTAAATTTTATAGCGTTGCGCCCCCATATCTGCGCATGTGAGGACACTGTGATAGCTGCATATATAAGCATATATGGCATATATAGCTAGTATTGTCAGTGTTCTTAATCACTAGTTTCAACTATGCCAGTGTAGGTAAACTTCGTGATTTAGATGCCTTCAATTTCGGACAAATAACAGGCGCTTGACGCATGAGTTATTTAAATTCCGAAATCGTCATAGAACTGGGATTTTCCCGCTCGACACTATCAAAAGTACGCCGAAAATACATAAATGGTGGAAAAAACTAACAAATCCGGCAAAACTTTAAAGGCCAGTTAGCCTTGAATGAGCGTGGCAAGAGATGGCTCAGTCGTAATTTACGTAGCCAGTGACGTCAAACATTAGCTCAAATTACCGCCCAGTTGAATTAGGGTGTAGGTCATACAGTTAATAAACGAACCATGAAATACTCGCTTCCTCGTATGAAATTCGGAGCCGTAGACCATTGCAACTCAATCATGGTCTGCAGCGCTTTCTTTTGGTAATGTTTTGTGGATTTTTGGTAGTTGTATCAACCTCCCTCAATGCAATTCAGTACGCAGAGTTTCTAAGAGGTCACCTCCATCCATTTATATCTTCCTGTCATCCACATGAAGATGGAATATTCCAGTAAGACAACTACTCACAAGTCCCGCACGTTTACTATCTGGTTACATGAGCACTCCTCTGACTTCTTTGTAATTAATTATCCCCCTAGAAGTCCCGACTTCAAATCTGTTGAGTACCTTTGGGATGATTTGGCGAAAGTTGTAAAAGCGAGTCACACAACACCAGCAACCCTTACTTAATCATGGACAGCTAGCTCTAACAAACGTTTGGCAAGCCATGCCTGTGAACACTTCCGCAAACTTGCTGAATCCATTCCTTGTCATGTGACACACATTATCAAAGCCAGAGGAGGCCTAACTCGTTACTATCTCGTTATTAATTCAGTGGCACTTCTGTGTATATTATTAATATTAGTAATGCGTAGTTAATTATAAGTACGCGTATTAATTTAGAAATTTAAAAATAAATTGTAACATCTATGTGTTTAAATTCAGTGTAATAAAAGGCCTCCTTTCAAGGGACTATATATCCTAAGACTCGTAGTTCTACAGTAATATTTTATTTTTTGCCATTAATTTAAATTGGAAATATTATCCTGCCTGTTCAAAAAAAATAGAAAGTTTCAATTTGCTCTATTAAACGACACAGTTTACTCTTTTGCAACTTGCAAAGGAGCACATTTTAATATGGCATTAAAAAAGATTTATGTAAAATTAGAGCTTTATCACTGAGAAATCTTGAAGACATTTAGGGAAATGTCTCCAAGATTGACAATCATTTGGCTATAAAAGGAATGCCTGTAAATGTTTTTTACGCAGTCGAACGACAGACTGATGAGAAAAACATTGAAGTTATGTATACTTAAAAAAAAAGGAAAATTTACATGTGTTAGAAAACTTATAACATTATTAAAACGAGTGTATCTAGACCAATCACCTACCATAAATGCACGCGTGCCCGCCATGTAAAAGAACTATTAGTGCTACATGCTACCTTTTTAGTACACTGGAAAAAAAATCAGAACCGTTACAGAGTACAGCTAAAACATTTCCGAAAAGGTGGGATAATCAGTTAATTCTCTTCAGTTACTGAATTAATTGCAATTGTTACGCTCATTTCTGTGTAAAGTATTTGAAGTAAATTATAGAAAATACTATAGTGTGCCTCGCTGAAACATAAATTTCGTTGATACTGGAATAGTATAATGTTATTATTATGCATTTGAAGAAATTACAGACAATAGTGTGTGCATTCTAATTTGTACGTGACTTTAAAAGAACTGTGAATAATATACAATCCATATTCAATAAATATAATGTTTTGGGTAACTAAAACAATGTATTACATTTCCATTGCCATCCTCATTCTACGAACTATCACACCTTGTCTAAAGTGAGTGTTAAAAGGTTTAAAAAATCGATTGATGGATTTTAGCTTAGTATACTAAATATGAGTCATTCTTTACTGATTCTGCATTATTTTTTATGATATTTTCTGTAAAATAGAGCATCATTTTATAGTTTATTACTTTTCAAGCTAAAGATGAGAGAAACAATTCAATTTACCAGTAAAAATATTCCCAAAGTGCAAAATTTTTCTCTGTCAGGGAGTGACCTTTATCATAAAGGCACTCTAGTATTTCTGAGATCGTGACGTCAATAATTTAACATGTGTAAGCGTAAAAGCGACATCTATCCTCTCTTTTACTTTAACTTTCTAGAGTGTGTGTGCTCTTTCGGATTCTGCAGTTAGCTCGCGGTTATTAGTACTATGTTAATGTGAAGTATCTCAGTTTGCAGCATATAAAAGCTTGGGTTTGAGTGAATGGAGAGCGTCTTTGGCATTAGCCAGCGAGAGAGTGTTTCTGGCATTAGCCAGCGAGAGAGCATCTGTGGCGTTAGCCAGTGTGTGAGTATCTGTGGCGTTAGATAGCGAAGTGAGATATTGTTCAGCGAAGTGCTAGCCGATTGAAAGTAGCAGCGGGCCTCCAGTGAAGTGTAAAGGAGTTTCGATAGTTGACTTGAGAGTTGGCCGGGGTAAGAAACTTCATAGTAGTTTCATTTTGATTATTTGTGAATAAAGAATTACACACAGCCACGGGCTGTCTAATTAAGCTTTATCTAGCAGCTCAGCCAAGAGATCGTGAGAAGTATTAGAAGGTGCCACGATTGAGCTAGGCCGGAGCCTGTGAGTATGCGTTTAGCTTTTTCACAGTATTCTCAGTTGTGTAAAATTAAGACTTGCTCCACTTCCCTTCAACCCTCATCATTTTAATAAACTTTGTTGTTTTATCTTAATTACTGAGTATGTCTGCATTTAACCTCCACCACGACCAACCAATCGTTACAAATGGCACTCAACGTGTATATAACGTTACAAATGGCGCCCAACGAAACATCGGACATTGTGAGATTGTGCCACGTGTGTATTTCACCGGTGAGGGTGATATTAGTGAATTTTTAGTTAAACTAGATGATTATATTTTGTTCAATAATATACCTGAGAAAAGTAGATACGTAGTGCTTAAATGCTCATTGAAGGGCGAAGCACTTTTGTGGTTGGAAAATATAGGAAAGTTTTTGATTACTGATGAAGCGAAAAGATTTGAACAAACTGTGATTGAGTTAAAGAAGGCATTTCCTCCCATTAAAGAAAAATGTAAATTTTTGAGAAAAGAGATAAAGTATTTAGGAGTTAAAATTACGCGTGATGGTATTAATATAGATAATGAGAAAATTGAGGCAATTACGTCAATGAGTCCCCCCAAAAATAGTAAGGAAGTGGCGACATTTTTAGGGATGGTGGCTTGGTTTGCCAAATTCATTCCACGTTTTTCGGAGTTATGTGAACCGTTGTATAATTTAAAAAGGAAGAGGGTGAAGTTTGTATAGTCATCAGCGGCTCAGAGGTCGTTTGAGTTATTAAAAGAAGCAGTAGTTTCCCCTCCTGTTTTGGCTCACCCCGATTATTCGTCTCAGTTTGAAGTGTATTGCGATGCGAGTGCAGTGGGGGTTGGAGCGATGTTAGCACAGAAAGGTCGACCTATAGCGTTTGCGTCGAGAATTTTAAATGCAGCGGAAAGGAATTATTCGATTACGGAAAGGGAGTGTCTTGCAGTAATTTGGGCTTTGAATAAATTTCGTTGTTTTTTCACTAATATACCGGTTAAAGTCATTACGGATCATTTAGCTTTGACAAAGTTAACTAATGGAAAGGCTTTGTCGTCTCGTATGGTCAGATGGTGTTTGAAGTTAGCAGAGTATAATGTGGTTATAGAACATAGGGCTGGCAAGGAGAATGCGGTAGCGGACGCTTTGTCTCGAAACCCGCATGGTGGTTTAGAGGTCACGGAGGAAATTAAGTGTTGTGCATTATCTTCGTTGATGTTAAGGTCACGAGAGCAGTTGATAAGGGAACAGAAGCAAGATGAAGAGTTTGGTAGTTTGTATCGTTATTTGGAAAATCCTGATGATGTCCCGAGCGCAGATGTGCCTATGTTTGAGAAATGGTCCCAATCTTTTAAGCTTATCGATGGTCTTCTTTTTTATTCTAAAATTGTAAATTCACGTGGTGAATTAAGAGTTTTTATTCCGGCTAGTCTTCGTAAGGCCATCTTGAAAGAATTTCATGATAATCCATTAGCAGGTCACTTAGGAATCAGGAAAACTTATGCTCGAATTTGTGAATCCTGCTACTTCCCTAAAATGCGCGAAGCAGTGCGCGCTTATGTCTCCAGCTGTAGCACATGCCAACGTTATAATTATAAAAATGTAAGTCCAGCTGGCAAATTAATTCCTATTAAAGTAAATTTTCCTAATGAATGTGTAGGTGTAGATTTAATCGGTCCTTATCCATTGTCTAATCCTAAAAGATATAGATTTGTACTAGTTAAAGTTGATTATTTCAGTAAATGGGTAGAGTTAGTCCCCCTCAGGAAGGCTTCTGCACCTGCAGTTGCCGATGCATTTTTTGAGAATTATATTTCTAAATATGGTGCACCAATTAGGGTAGTGAGCGATCATGGCCCTTGTTTTATTTCTGATATATTTAAGGCCCTGTGTGAGAAGCTGGAGATCGATCATTCTTTTACTGTTCCTTATCGTCCTCAGTATAATATGGCTGAACGTGTAAATCGTACATTAATTCAAATGATTTCTTCGTATGTTGGTTCTCATCATGCAAATTGAGACCAGTTTCTTCAGCATTTTGCGTACGCACTTCGTACGGCAGTTCACGAGTCAACGGGGAAAACGCCGGCTGAATTGTTTTTGGGTAGAAAAGTCATCACTCCATTCCAAAGGTTAGTTATGGTGTCAGATGCGGAAAGTCAGTACATGTGCCAGGATATTGAGAGGTTGGTTAAGGAAGCTCAGGTTCAGATGGGAAAAGCGCAAGAAAAGCAAGCTCAGTATTATAATATGCGTAGAAGGGAGTTAGAAGTGAAAGTTGGAGATTTTGTGTTGGTAGAAAAGCATTGGTTAAGTTCAAGTCGTCAAAAGAGAGTAGCTAAGTTTGGTCCGAAGTTTGTAGGTCCGTTTGAAGTTTTGGAAGATCGAAATAATAATTTGGTTGTTGATGTCAATGGTGAAAGAATGACGGTTAATCTGGATCAGGTTAGAGTTTATAAGTTTAGAGAAAATGGTAGTGAAGGTTCTCATGTGTCGAGTGGTGTTTCGCGAAATTCCCGATCCAATGAGTGTCCCGAGTCCAGCACTTCTTCATCTAATTCTTTTCATCAATATTCAAGAAGAAAATTTGGTCAAACAGCTCCAAAAACTGCTATTGAAAGTCGAAAGCCTAGCAATCCGAGAGCAAAGTATGAAAATAAAAATAAGAGAACTGTGTCAAATACATCAGATTCTGTGTGCCATAAAAGGCAAAAGATTATAAACTGTCCCGTTCCTCCACTTATTAGACAGCAACCTCAGAAACACAAATTATCTAATAGTTCACCATCTTCGGTGCTTAATCCCCGGAAAAGATTTCAGATGGACACTCGCCAAACTGTTAAAAGGACTTTAAAGTCGGAATTTTTGCCCAATAAGAAACAGCATAGGTCCGGAAAGAAACGTGGCCTAGGATCTTCAGTAACTTCGGGTGCATCTAGAAAGAGGAGACAACGCTCAGATTACCGGCATCAACAGTGTGAATCTCGCCAGGGAGTGACCCCAGCGAACCGGCCAGAGCAGAGTCGTCGAGCGGAACCTACAAGTATCCCACGGCATCCATTCAGAACCAGGCTGCAGGCACGACAGTCAACTGTGGCGTCACCGTACAGTTCTGATGACGAAAGATCCTTCATACAAGGTTTCTGGGACAAGAGGAGAAAGCCATCCTGTAGTATGAAGCCGGCCAGCAGCGAATCATCTCTATGATTGGGTGATAATGTTCTTTATTAAATTTCTATTAGAGTGCATATATGTGGTAGCAATGTGAAGGAATGGAAAGCAGAGAGACTGTTTTGTATTTTTGGCCAATTTTTGGAATTTTTTGACGGACTCACGATTAGTGCTTAATTGTGTTCAAAATTTGTTTGCAAAATTGTTAGTTTTATGTATGTTTGTGATTTTGGTCTTAACTGCTTTTAAAAATTCTGGATCTATTGTTAAATTGTTATGTTATTTGTTAAAAATGTTACTATATTGTTATATTGTTCATGTGTTATAAAATGTATGTTAATGTATGTTTAAATTTTCAGAAGTACAGATAGTAATTTGGGTTATTTTGTACACGCACCGCGGTTCAGGCGCGCACGTGTTTTGCGGTCAAGAAGTCCTTGACACGCGTTTCTATCTCTTGTACTAACATTTAATGAATTAACTTTCTTCTTACCGTTCGTGCTTTATGTGTTACGTTTGTACTTTAGTTGGGAATGGTTTCCGCAAGTTGCGAAGTTTTAAGCTGCGTTTGAATTTGAAATTGTATTGTGTTAAAATTGAATGTTAATGTGATTTTCTTGCAGGGAAGTATACCTGTGTTATGTATTGATTCTGCTATTTTTCTTTTAGTTAATACAGATGAAGAGCATGATGACGTCATTTTGTAAATTTTTGATTTTTTTTTTTTTTTTTTTTTTTTTTTGATTGTTGCATAAGCACAGCGATGTGACGCTGTACGTATGTGCCCCAATTATTGTTAAAGTGGTGTTAAGTTCTGAAGAATTTTGGGAGTTAGTTCATTGGCCAATGGGTATGTAGGTATTACGTAGTAGCAGAGTTATTTTAGTATGAATTTTAGATGAGTTCGGAATTTGGATGAGGAAAATTTTTGCGCATTTGGTTTTTTTTTGGACTTGGTGCGAATTCTAGTATTAGGAAAGTTATAGTTGTATTTCAATATTGAGGAAAGTTTCGGAAGTTTAGTGTTTTGAGAAATTTTAGCACTCCCAGTGGAATGGGTTGTTTTGAAAGAAGAAGTAATTAGTTTTGAAAGTTTTACTGAGGCTATTTGTAAGATAGAAGAATGATTGGATTGAATATGTGAATTTTTGAGGCAAACTGAGGTTTTGGTTGTGATGGGTTAAAGTTAATATTTTAAAAGTTATGTTTTGGTTCTAAATTTCACCCATCACTGTGTTTTTTTTTTACGGCTCGAAATTTATAACAAGAAAAAGTCCTGGGCATGCATTTGGCCCAGTCCTTTTTCTCTGCGGAATCCGAGGGGGGGCTGTGAGGGAGTGACCTTTATCATAAAGGCACTCTAGTATTTCTGAGATTGTGACGTCAATAATTTAACATGTGTAAGCGTAAAAGCGACATCTATCCTCTCTTTTACTTTAACTTTCTAGAGTGTGTGTGCTCTTTCGGATTCTGCAGTTAGCTCGCGGTTATTAGTAATATGTTAATGTGAAGTATCTCAGTTTGCAGCATATAAAAGCTTGGGTTTGAGTGAATGGAGAGCGTCTCTGGCATTAGCCAGCGAGAGAGTGTCTCTGGCATTAGCCAGCGAGAGAGCATCTGTGGCGTTAGCCAGTGTGTGAGTATCTGTGGCGTTAGATAGCGAAGTGAGATATTGTTCAGTGAAGTGCTAGCCGATTGAAAGTAGCAGCGGGCCTCCAGTGAAGTGTAAAGGAGTTTCGATAGTTGACTTGAGAGTTGGCCGGGGTAAGAAACTTCATAGTAGTTTCATTTTGATTATTTGTGAATAAAGAATTACACACAGCCACGGGCTGTCTAATTAAGCTTTATCTAGCAGCTCAGCCAAGAGATCGTGAGAAGTATTAGAAGGTGCCACGATTGAGCTAGGCCGGAGCCTGTGAGTATGCGTTCAGCTTTTTCATAGTATTCTCAGTTGTGTAAAATTAAGACTTGCTCCACTTCCCTTCAGCCCTCATCATTTTAATAAACTTTGTTGTTTTATCTTAATTACTGAGTATGTCTGCATTTAACCTCCACCACGACCAACCAATCGTTACAAATGACACTCAACGTGTATATAACGTTACACCTCCTGCGGTTGTCGCAAAGCCGTCGATATATTCTTTTTGCCTATTTTCAGCTGTAAATTTTTACACCTCTGTTTCGCATCCATTCTGAAACTACTTATTTGCCTCCTTTAATTTTATAAAATTAGCTGGTTTCAAGATAAACCATACGTATGGATGTCCCATATGTTTGTTCGCAAGCTGTCCCTTAAATTTAATCTGGTCGACAAGCGAGGAAAATGTAATTTTAAGCACATGCATAGTTGTTGGTGTCTAGCTGCGCTATTTAAATAAAAAAAATAGAATAACGTATTGGGGAAGAAAGTTCTGTGTTGATCAGAACTTATTCGTGATATTAGATATTCGTGAGTATGTATGAGTATGCGTGCATTATGATAATTTTACCTTTAACTAAAACTTCAATCGCATGTTGAACTCCGAAACTTGTGGTACATTTATAGATTCCAGAATCCTCTTCTTGAGCAGCGGTTACAGTCAAGCTGGCACTATTTTCACCTTTTTTCAAAGTAAGTCGTCTTCCAGAGTTTTCTCTGATTTTGGTGTCTGCATGTGTATATGTTATATTCCAAGTTGGTAATCCCCAAATATTTTCAGGATACATACAATGAAGGGTAAAGCTAGATCGAGGATGTACAATCAGCTCTCCTCCTGTACCTGTTCCCATATGGCTATTCGTTTTGTCAACAATATCTGGTTCAATGTATATGGGTGGTATGAGATTTTGTAGTTCTTTAACTGTAAAATAAGGAAATAAAAATAAAATTAGTGAACATTAATGACATAAAATTATAAAACGAAAATTTTGAAACCATAATATTTTGTTTTAAGAAATGTTTCGAAATCTAACAAAAGGGTCAAACAAAATTTATTTCGCCATTTTCTCAAAATGCTGATTTTATTGCATTACTATGCCTGAAAAATGACACTTGCCTAATTATTTTTCTTACAAAATTTTATCCTATTTGTGGAACAGATGCAAGCGTTTCGTGGTTAGGTTGTAATGTACTCTTCGGAGTTGTCAACTGGAAAAGAGGCCATAACACAGATTTAACTTAACTGAACAATTTATTTATAAGACTAAGCGGGGAAATATGAATTGAGAGTGTGGGTTGAAAATGCAGATGATTAAAAAAAAAGTTCAATTTTATGAAAGACATAGAGGAAAGAGTCTTTCCCAAACTTGTTAAATTTAACTCACTTAACTCGATTCACTATTCGGTCTAAAGGAATCTATGTAATTTACTGTATTAGATAATTTTGCTATAAATGGAATTCCGTTGATTCCAATGCCTTGTTATTCAAGTAGAAAGCTCAGTTTTTTAACAAATTGGCAAAAAGTTGCCGAAGAGTCTATATAAACTTCTGATTTTTAAGTTCGCATGCGGCTCATGTTTCACGAAAGAACTCACAAACCCAAGATGCGTTCCAAATCTACTTAATTCACTTCATAATCACAATTACTTTATTAAGATATTGTTGTACTACAAATAACTGTGACAACTATATTTTTGAAGATACATACGCACTTTGAGAATAAAGAAATAGCAGAATAGATCTCATTTCACGCCCAAATGTTAGGATTCAGAATGCCACAATCGCATGCGAAATCTCAAAATTCCCTTTTCATTAGAATGCACTAAATAAAAAAATTTCTAGAACAAGATAAAATCTTTTGTGCAGTGAGATGATCATGCTAATAAAACGGCAGAATAAAACCATACACATAACTATACCTAAATTCTGAAATAGCGCAATAATTAGAAATTGCGAACCTAAAATTAATGAAACAATTGAAAGGAAGATGGAAAGAAAGTCAAAACAAAAAAACTTTTTTTTTATAAAGTACTTATAAGAACAAACAATTAAAGAACATCATTGAATGAAATCTTATATACATTAAGATTCTTAAAACTATACAGTTTCTATATCTTCAAGAAATTTTATGCGCTTATAAATATATACAGACAAAAAAATTTATATTCTGAATTAAAAGATATAAATTATCTTAAGTAATATCAAAATAGAAATGATTTGAACAGCCTTATAATCTTGGATATGCTTAATATAATCTTGGATATGCTTAATATAATCTTGGATATGTTTGAGTACAACTTTAAAAGCATCTTGCTTTTAATCATAGAATCTCTCTCTTTAAATAAAGCTAATAATTATATTCTGATAATGCTGTTTAAAAAAACGGAAGGGAAATTCTACCCCCCTTAAAGGGTTTTTTTTTTAATTATAAGTGTAATATTGATCAATTGATTAAATAAATGCAACTCTTTACCGCTTTCGCTTATAGTCGAATCGCAACGAGTTCTCCTGGGATAGTCACATACTTTCAGCTTTGAATTGTAAAACAAGTCACCGGGACAGGCTGTTATCATAGCTGTTCCATGTGAGCACTGGATGAATTGAGAGCAATTAGTTGGGTCTGGATATCCACCAGGACCAGCAGAACAGGGGTGGTCTTTCATTAATTCATCCGCTAAATCTAGAAATTAAAGAAATATAGTACATTTAATAAATAACTTAATAAATAAAGGTATACACAAAATTAGATGAAATCAGACAACAATTAGACTTGAAATAATCTTTTCAAATAATAAGAAATTCATATTTGATTACATGCCTTAAATGATTCAGTAAATTTCAAACATTAGCTAAGAATCTTAGCTAGTTTTTATCTTAAACTGAGAAAGTGAAATCTAAAAAAAATGAAAATAATAGAAAAGTTAATTATATTTCTTAATATTATTAAAGTAGTAAAACAGATGATGATAATACAAAGATGCCATTTATTTTATTACAAAAACCTCATATCTGATAAGGCCGGATACTAATTTCTAACATCTTCTTCTCGACCTTAATGAATAAATTATTCCTTTAATATTTGAAATAGATAAAAGTATTTTGCATTCTTCAGTATTTTAATTAAAAATTATTTACTGTTAGACTGGTACTAGACAGTTTTTCTTAAAATCTGAGTTACTGCACTTAATTCTTTCAAGAATAAGTAATTGCGTTTCTGTAATGTTAAATTCAAATTGGAATTTTGAAAGATTTAGTTTCAAAATAAGAAAAAGCAACTTTTCTACTTTTTCCATCTAAGTTAGAAAAGTAAAATTTAATTAAAAGTTTCTGGTGGAAATCTTAATTAAAAGTTTCTGGTGCAAATTTTGATTAAAATTACAGTAGAACTTCTATTAACCGAGGTTTCTGTTAACCGATCAAATAATAAAGTCTGTTTTTTTTTTTTTTTTTTTTTTTTTTTTTTTTAAGCTATTGCATAGCTTTTATCGCGGGCTTTGAGCGCGGCGACCGAATCCAAAAATTCCGTAACGAGAAATATCCTAACACATCGGTAACGAAAAAACCTAACACTCGGATACCGTCGTTTCACTTCGGCAGACTTCGGCATGATATCCTTCGGCAGACTTCGACAGACATTGAAGCGGTATTTTTCAGATATTTAGAGGATATCAAGTCTCAAACTTATATATCTTATTTCAGTTACTATAAATCTATAGTTTCAATAATAAAAATTCCTGATAGAATGTGTATAAAAAAGAATCGTCTTAAGATAAAACAAGGTAGGATAATGTAGCTTTTGGTGAGTGGAGACCCGCCCAATGGTAAGGATCGAAAAATTTAAATGCTTATAACTCGCGATCTAATTTTCGTAGGGCGGCCAAATTTTGTTTGGTAATTTATTATGAGACAGTGTTAATTTTTGGTGACAGGAGACCCTCACAGTGAGGGTCGAAAAAGTTAAAACGCTTATAACTCGCGGTCTAATTTTCATAGCGCGGCCAAATTTTGTTTGGTAATTTATTATGAGACAGTGTTAATTTTTGGTGAAAGGAGACCCCCCACGGTGAGGGTCGAAAAATTTAAAATGCTTATAACTCGCGATCTAATTTTCGTATCGCGGCGAAATTTTGTTTGGTCCTTTATTATGAGACAGTGTTAATTTTTGGTGAAAGGAGACCCCCCCCCCCATGGTGAGGGTCGAAAATTTTAAAATGCTTATAACTCGCGATCTAATTTTCGTAGCGCGGCCAAATTTTGTTTGGTAATTAATTATGAGAGAGTGTTAATTTTTGGTGACAGGAGACCCCCCCCCCCACAGTGAGGGTCGAAAAATTTAAAATGTTTATAACTCACGATCAATTTTCGTAGCGCGGCCAAATTTTGTTTGGTAATTTATTATGAGACAGTGTTACTTTTGGTGACAGGAGACCCCCACAGTGAGGGTCGAAAAAGTTAAAATGCTTATAACTCGCGGTCTAATTTTCGTATCGCGGCCAAAATTTGTTTGGTAATTTATTATGAGACAGTGTTAATTTTTGGTGAAAGGAGACCCCCCCCCCCCCCGATGCTGAGGGTCGAAAATTTTAAAATGCTTATAAATCGCGATCTAATTTTCGTAACGCGGCCAAATTTTATTTGGTAATTATTATCAGACAGTGTTACTTTTGGTGACAGGAGATCCCCCATGGTGAGGGTCGAAAAATTTAAAATGCTTATAACTCGCGATCTAATTTTCGTAGTGCGGCCAAATTTTGTTTGGTAATTTACTATGAGACAGTGTTACTTTTGGCGACAGGAGACCCCCCACGGTGAGGGTCGAAAAATTTAAAATGCTTATAACTCGCGATCTAATTTTCGTAGCGCGGCCAAATTTTGTTTGGTAATTTATTATGAGACAGTTTTACTTTTGGTAACAGGAGATCCCCCATGGTGAGGGTCGACAAATTTAAAATGTTTATAACTCGCGATCTAATTTTCGTAGCGCGGCCAAATTTTGTTTGGTAATTTATTATGAGACAGTGTTACTTTTGGTGACAGGAGACCCCCCACGGTGAGGGTCGAAAAATTTAAAATGCTTATAACTCGCGATCTAATTTTCGTAGCGCGGCCAAATTTTGTTTGGTAATTTATTATGAGAGTGTTCATTTTTGGTGACAGAAGATCTCCCCCCCACTGTGAGGGTCGAAAAATTTAAAATGCTTATAACTCGCGATGCAATTTTCGTAGGGCGGCCAAATTTTGTTTGGTAATTTATTATGAGACAGTGTTAATTTTTGGTGACAGGAGATCCCCCATGGTGAGGGTCGAAAAATTTAAAATGCCTATAACTCGCGATCTAATTTTCGTAGTGCGGCCAAATTTTCTTTGGTAATTTATTATGAGACAGTGTTAATTTTTGGTGACAGGAGACCCCCACGGTGAGGTTCGGAAAATTTAAAATGCTTATAACTCGCGATCTAATTTTCGTAGCGCGGCCAAATTTTGTTTGTAATTTATTAAGGTATTGCATAGCTTTTATCGCCGGTTTTGAGCGTGGCGAAAGAATCTAGAAATTCCGTAACGAGAAAAAAAAAACTAACACTCCGGCTAACATCCCTTCAGTTTGGCAGACTTCGGCACGGTATCCCTCCGTAGACTTCGGCAGACATTGAAGCGGTATTTTTCAGATATTTTGAGAATATCAAGTCTTAAACTTATGTTTTTTTTTTTTTTTTTTTTTTTTTTTTTTTTTTTTTTTTTTTTTTCAGCTACCATAAACGTATAGTTTCAATGATAAAAATTCCTGATTAACCTACATGTATTGTAAGATAATAAAAATATTTTAAACGATATTAACTTCTCACTTGTTCAATACAAGAAAAAAAATTGTTATCGGTCATCACGCTCAAAATGTTTAACTTGATTTAATATCAAAGACAAAAAAACTGCATAAATAAAAAATAAATAAATAATTATAATTGCATAAGTTGATAAAAAATGCTATGCAATAGCTTTACCGCGGCAGTCCCCGAGTGCCACACGTATTTATTTATTTATTTATTTATTTATTTATTTATTTTGTAAATGAGTCTTGAAAAATACCACACTTTTTAGTTCACATATCCGTTTTACGAGCTCTTTTAGAACTCTGGGCACGGGCCCAGGTTTCGTCTGAAGTCCGTACCTGGCCCTGCAGAGTTAGAAAAATTCTTTCAACGGGTCGAACCGATAAAAAAAAATGAACGGATCTATCGAGCCTGTATAAAAATTTAAACAAAAACGATAACATATGAGCCATATTCAATTAATAGGATTTTCGCGAGAATAACTATAGATGTGCGTCACAAGCCGATGTTAGTCGGTACAGATCGGTACCGACGTCGGTTACGTCGTACAGATCGGTATAAGACAGTTACATGGTGTCTGAGCCCAGGCTTATTATTTTTTTTTTTTTTCAGCAGACTCGTGCTAGGCCGAGATCAGGCTTGCATTGTTTTTCCTACATAGTCAAGTCGGGCCGAAATTGGACTTAACCGTTCTCAGGATATGTAGTGCAGGCAATATGCTTTGTAAAATAATAATAGCGTAATAAACTCCTGTTAACGTAATCTTTGGAAATGGTTTTTATTTGTTAAGGTGTAAAATATAGCTTTATCTATTTTAATTTGTATCATTAAAAAAAATTTTGTTTTTTATTTTAAAAATTTTAAATTCGCAAGCACGGCAAGTTTTTATACACAGTTTCTGTTAACCGAGATTTCCGATATCCGACGTACTAGCTGTCCCAAATTAGCCCGGATAATCGAGGTACCACTGTATTTTTTAAAATAGTTTAAGTTTAATATTAGTTAGAGATGGCCGATGGACAATTGAATTATGTATTTCAAAATCTCTTAGCCCCACATAGGATTTAGAGGTTTTGAAATAACTGTAATATAATAATCTTCCCATATGTATCTAGATCTGATTTCATTCTAAGTATAGAACATCTTGCAAGAAGAAAAGGTCTCCTTCCAAGAACCCATTTCACATCTGGGTGGTATTGGAAGATGTGATATTATGTGGGTCAGGAGGTGGGATAAGACATATCCAAAAAGATTAAGGGATTTTGAAATAATTAATTCAATTGTCAATCGGCTATCTCTAACTAATATTAAACTTAAATTATTATCAGCTGTTTCAGACAACTGCATAATGTGCAAAAATAATTGTAATACAACATAATATTTTCAAATATACTTACGTTCGATTTCCTTCAATGAAGGGAGCATCTTGCACGAAGGAAAAGGTTCCTTCCAAGAACCCATTTCACATCTGGGTGGTATTGGGAGATGTGATACTATATACAAACCAACCGGGCGGCAACCAAATTTCAAATAATTTCTTCCGTAAGAATCTTTTACAACGTCAGCTAATAAATGGGTATCATTAATGACTGGTTTTTCACAAGTTTCGTAGTCTTGTCCGCTTACTGAAAAAATAATCAAATATACAATATTTTGTATGTGCGGACTGAAACTATACTACACAGAAAATGTACCGAAATATTACATTTACAGAGTGTACCAAAGGGCATGAAATGCTCTGTAAATTTTTAAAAGTACTTTTGAACTAACTGATTAAGGAAGACCGGGACTAGTAGGCGCATTTTTAGGTTATAAATTTTTATAAATTTTTTGTTAAGGTCTTTTAACAAAATTCAAGTGCAGTTTTAAAGCAGAGATATTTGTCAATAAATATCCGGAGTTCTGAGTTTGTAACTTTTGTAGTATGTGCTTAGTGGAAGCCTGAAGTAAAAGAAAAAAAGATGTGCGCTAACCTACCCCTTTGTGGGGCAAATTGCCTATATCTATGGGGTAAGTTGGTACAAGATTTATAAAAAGTTAAATGAAACTCAAATAAAACACGAAGTCAGATAAATCAATTTTATTTTTACCAGCAAGTTTAAACAAAGAAATTATCCCCATAAAATTTGAATTCTAAATTATACAAACATAAAAATGATGAGTAAAACATTAACACTGAGTAATTTTTATCCTATTGGATATCATCATCAGAGTTACAGCTCACAAATATAAAATTGAGCGTCCCCGTTTGAACATAGGCCTCATATGCCCAAAGCTTGCACTGCAGCCATTTTTTCTGAATTTGTTGCTTTTTAAATTATCAACACACACCAGACAATAATATTTCTCGTCATCTGAACTATTGTTATTTTTCGTGTTTTACTCAATTACAATTTTTTTTTTTTTGGGGGGGGGGGGATGTGGAAACAAAGTTATTTTTATTATCTCCCCTCAAAATATTTTTATTATCTCCCCTTATTATCTTCCCTCAAAAAGCTTCCTTTTCAAATTATCAGTACACATCAGACAATAATATTCCTCGTCATCTGAATTATTGTTATTATTCGTGTTTTTCTCAATTACAAGCTCTTTTTTTATGTGGAAACAAACAAATTTATTTTTCTTATTTTTTACCTTTAGTTGTTGCTATTGCCTTTCTTTTTTCTTTTTTTCTTTCTATTTTTCCTCTATAAAAGCTTCCTTTTCAAATTATCAGTACACATCAGACAATTACATTAATTGTCACTTGAGCTATTGTTAATATTTGTGTTTTTCTCAATTACAAGTTTTCTTTTTTTTTTTCTTTTTGTATGTGGAAACAAAGTTTTTTTAATTATCCCATTACCTTCGGTAAACTTTTACTGTTGCCTTTCTTTTTTCTTTTGTTCGTTATCTTTTTCCTCTCTAAAACTTCCTTTTCAAATCAGCACACATCAGATAATAAGATTCCTCGTCATCGAAACTGTTAATATTCGTCCTTTTCTCAATTACAAGTTTTCTTTTACTTTTTTTTTTTTCATTTTGTATGTGGAAACAATTTTATCGTTACTTTTATAATTATCTTTGGTAAACTTTTATTGTTGCCTTTCTTTTTTCTTTTGTTCTTCACTTTTTTTTTTCTCTCAAGCATAATTTTCCCTTTTTAATGCTTTTAAATTTGTTGAGTCTGTCATTATTCCTGTGATCCCTTTTTCCTACATCTATTTTCTTTTTTGATTTTTTTTTCTTTAATGATCTAATATCTCCAAATTTTAATGATCCAGTATCCTAGACCGAAATCATAGAAGTCCTGTGGCAGCTAAAGATAAAACCGAAAATATGGATCTTGAAACTACTGAACATCCAGCTTCTCGCCTGTTATAGCTGATTTAGGAATACCGTCACTTTGTAGATCTTATGATTGGTTTCTCGAAGGAATATTAAAAGCTTTAGCAGCAGCTTGCATATAAGATCATCCGTTAATTAATACAGCATCCAAAGCATTTCTTATGACACTCTTTGGTGTTTTAGCCTGTCATATTTTTCTCTTGCAGTTATATTCCAAGAGCCGAGAGCACAAAAACCTAAAGAATTGAGCACAAGAAAAATAATCTTTATATTATGGAAGAATATAAATTGGGGAATCTAATGATCCATGTCTACCGAAAATGAAGTGGTGCTTAAGCCACTTCATTTTGGCTTAA
This sequence comes from Maratus speculifer, assembly GCA_964019185.1. NCBI lineage: Eukaryota > Metazoa > Arthropoda > Arachnida > Araneae > Salticidae > Maratus > Maratus speculifer. The sequence goes on along the minus strand of OZ025302.1, from coordinate 181,092,459 downwards.
GTACCACTTCACTTTCGGCAGACATAGATCATTAGATTCCCCTATTTTTACTCTTCTCTAAAATAAAGTTTTTTTTTCTGTATGATACCTGAGGTTTTTGTGCTGTCGGCTCTTTGTCGGTCCCATGTTTCGTGTTCACGCTTGAAAATATATTTCCCCTAAGTAGATCTCATTAGATAAGAGCAGGGGTAAATATGGATTTTTATACGCTATGTGTTTACTCGATAAGACAAGTAGGAATAAAATCAAGCCCTTTGCAAAAATTTGCTCTAAGGTGCATTTTCTGTTCAAAATTTTTCAAAAGGGACATTTTTTATACAATACAGTGAAGCATCGTTTATACGACACCGAAGGGACTACCGAAAAACGTCGTATAAACGATAACGGCGTATAATCGATTTTCACTTCCAAAACTAGGAATAATTTTGTTTTCACTAAATTTTAATGTTTAACGTGATGATTTGCATGATTTTTTAAATTAAACAAAAATAGATGAACAAATAATCTTAAAAACGGGGGGGGGGCGGATTAGTATGCAATTTAAATATGCGTACCTTTATTTATGTTTCACCGAAAGGTTCCTCATTTGCAGAACATCATTTCTTTTCCCTTTAAAGTTAAAGATCAAAAACCCCGCGTGGCCAACTAAAAGTCGCCAATACTGATAACAGTTAGAAGGATAGTCTATTTGCAACTTAAAACAGGTCGGGAAAGCTGACCATCCTCGAAAAAAGAATGACCCCTCCCTGTGTAATCTGTTACACGTAAGCTGATTTTTCAGACTAATCGAACACCAGCCCACAATTTTATAATGTGGAGAGCTCTTTGGTGTCATTCATAGCTGCCAATTTCCGCTCGTTCGTAAAATACACAAGAAAAATAAACAAAAATAAACCTATACAAAATCGAAAAATCGACGTATAAACGATTTTGGGCGTCGTATAAAAGATATATTTTTACATTAAAATAAATAGGAATGAATCGGGACCACAGTAAAACGTCGTATAAATGTAAACATCGTATAAGTGATCGTCGTATAAACGATGCTTTACTGTACTTTGATAAATACAATAGTAAAAACTATATTTATTCACAACCGAAATAACGATAGTATAAAGCATTATTATTTGACCCCAAATGCTTCATAAGGATGGATTTCTTAGATAGGAGTAGTCAAGTGTAAATGACCAGTTGACCAAAGAGATGTTGGAGGATCACGTAAAAATGGCGGAAATAAATGCAACCAAGCTAATTAAGGTGGCCAGCTTAAACCCTATAAACGACGTGGCATCGGTTGAATGATCCAGATGCCCAATTGAATACAAAACTGAATCAGGATTTCATAAGTGGGAATTGCATTCGCGCGTTGATTTCAACAACTAACATTTACATAAGTAGAGTTCAATGGAATTGAAGCAGCGGTTTAGTTGAATTTTAGAGTAGTTTGTGCTCAGCTTTGGTTATAAACGAGATTCTATTCAAATGAGACATTTGAAATCTTTAATTTAGATTAAATGTTCCGATTTCTGTCCCATTAACTTGTGATTGATTGCATAAGCGTTTCATTTGCTCCTGTAATGTATGGCGTGTTTTCAGTGATCTGTTTTCAATCAATTTTCTACAATAGGTACGAAATCCGAATTCGAAATAATAGTTAATAAAAAATTGTACTGAATTATTACAAAGTATTGGAAACATTGCAATTACATTTTATGCATTATCTCTAAAATATCCCATTTAGTTTTAAAAATAATGCAAAATAGTTATGCTCTTAAAAAAAAAAGGTGAAAGTTTATTTTAGAGGTCTGCATGGGCCCACTACCACTTAAGTAATGAAATAAAGTACTGCATGCTTCCAATCATGCATAGAATGATGTCCTTTATTGTATGCAACCAGTTGAAGCATACAAAACTAAATTAATTATTTTAAAACGAGTAATTTTCAAAGAAAAAATAATAACGTCTTTAAGTGGTTATTTCCTCACGACTTACTTATAGCTGTTCATAACATTCATATAGAAAATTCACTGGATGTTTTTTATTTACTTATTGCATCCCATTTGCCGGGGTTCGGGTAGAACTTTGGTGGAAATTTCGGATTCAGGTCAGGTTGTATACGACAGTTACGAGGCTCTAATAAAATTCCAAGGCTATGAATGTATTGGAATACTTTATGGTGCATGCTTTTTAGCACTTTCTAACAAAGTTGAAAAGTACTTATGCATTCGATTTGTCTGGCCGTTTGTCCGTCTGGCCGTCTGGCCGCGCTCTAACTCTCGTAAATATACTCGGATCATCATGAAATTTTTGGACGTTAATAACGTTTACCCAAGCACGAGCCCTATTGAAAATGATTAGTTTATTTACAGGGACAGTCAAAAGTTTTCCATTACATTACGGCCTATGAGGAAAAATCGTTTCAAATCAATTTTAAAGATGTTACACCTTGTTAAACATCTTCAAATTTATATGCATCTACAAAGTGCGCTAAAGTATGCAGCGAAAAGAATAGTTATTATTCATTTACAGGGCTACACAAAAGAATTCCAATAGATAATAATAAAGGGGGGGGGGATTGTTTGCAACATATTTTAATTATGGTAAACGATTACATAGTTAATCAAATTGATATACGTTGCTGAGGATTAATATAACTTATTTCATGCATAATACACAGTGCATAGCATTTACAAGGACACGCAAAAGATTTCAAATAATATATTCTATCCGAAATCCTGTATATTATGGAAGATGACTGTTAGATGGATGAAATGCATTATGATATATGCTTTTAAGTTTCACTAGATGTATGCATATTATATGGTTAGTATAAATGCTAATTGTTATTTTATTTATATATACAGAGTTACACAAAAGATCTCGGAAAGGTTAATGAAGAGCGTAATTTACTTAAAGGAGTTTTTTAAGTATGTTATGCCTTTTAACGATGAACTGCATTTAGTTTACTAAGAAATGTTTATAGAATATATATAAAACGATATACAGGGTCACGCAAAGAACTGGATACACTGTCGCCTTTGGATGATAATTTTTGGAAATTTAATTTAAGTAGTTTAAAGAGAATTTATTTTTAAACTAAACATTAGAAAAATACTTTCGTGTATTAAAGGTATTGTGTATTTTACAGAGATAAACAAAAGTATTCAAGTATGTTTCCATCTATTAGCATAAATTGCTGAAAAGAAAATTTCAACCAGTTAGACGTTTTCTTGCTAAACTAAATTTTGTGTATTTTACAGAGATAAACAAAAGTATTCAAGTATGTTTCCATCTATTAGCATAAATTGCTGAAAAGAAAATTTCAACCAGTTAGACGTTTTCTTGCTAAACTAAATTTTACCATTATATAGTCTATATATTAACCGACAGATCAAATACAGGGCTTTTCAAAAGTATTGGAATAGATATTGAATATGGACAATTATACGTTATTTCCCTGGATAACGGAGTTTTGCTAAAGATTTCAAGAAGTGTTGAAAAGTGCTTCATAATCTATGCTTGACGCATGATTTTTCTTACTTGTTTAAACTAAAATTATTGATACTTACCTTCTCCAATTCTTATTCGACTTACAACATTAGGCTCAATATCTGGATCCAATGTTACGACATCATCATAGCTTTCTAAAATTTGGGTTCTGTTGACAACTTTTGGTACGATTTCTGGTTCCCAATAAGTAATATCGTCAAATGTACCATTTTCATTTTCAGATTTGTTTATTTTCACCTCAAAACTTTTGCTATTGTCAATAGGCTTGTCCATAATTGTCTCATTTTTCAAATATTCCACCTGGTTTTGTAGAATTTCTACAGATTTGGTCCATTTTTCTGAGAAATTTTGCAATTTTTCTTCAAATCCTTTAAGAAAAAAAATTATATATTAAGAAAAAAAAGTAATAATTGCTTATAAAACACGTGATAAAAATATTGAATTCTAGATAGAAATACGGTTAAATGTAATTAATAAGGAAGTCTGGGGATATGGGCCATAAATGAGGGCTCAAGAAGCCAAGGGGTATAAGTGACAAAATTGAAAAAAATGAACTAAGTGCACAGACGACCTGGAAAGATGCTTTTTTTCTTTTCAGATAAAGAAATATAAGTAATATTCTAATTATGTGCTGCGTTTTAGAAATCAACCACTTTTGCCGAATAATAATCAATATTTATTAACTATAAATATAACTGAAATTGTACTCTACTTTTTTCACATTTATTGAAATAAGAGTTCAAAGACCACAATGAAACAAGTGGTAACTTCCTATTTCAATTCAGTCAACTCTTATTGATGTTCAAATTTAACGTTCAAATGTAACTCAATTTATTCCAAATCGAATTTTTCTCACTTGTACCCATCGGTTTCTGAGCTCGTCAAATATGAACACAGCGGTTATTTACAAGAATTGTGTCTTGCAATTGCAAAGAGGTGATGCAAATATTATCGCGCTATTATTTTTGTAAAAAATAGGTGAATAGCAGTGGAGAAGATTTATAAATGTTATTGTTTATTCTCCAATTGGACATCGCGCAACCATACTGATCAGATGATGTAAAGTTCATTCTATCGAACAACTTCTGCACCGATGAACTGGACGAGCTCTATACAACATTCTGTCAAAGAGTTGCTGCAACATAGTACAACATCATATCTAAGCAATGGCCGCCCAAAAGTTCTGAATTAACCCCTTGTGATTTTTTCCTATGGGTACATGCAAAAGGCAAGATATTTGCATGGCCTCTTTCTCTCTTCTGTCGCAGAAGCAATAGCGTATCACAGTCACTATCATTGAACTTAATTTAGATTCACGCTCCGACAAAATGATAGACCGGAAGGCGACAGCAAACACAATCACCTCATCGAGTTCACGGGTGAAAAACTAGAATTAGTTAAATCTCGATTCGCATATTAAAATGAAATCGGTCTGTCAAGTCATATCTTGGTGGAAAACACACGAAAACCCGATTTTAGAGGACTTTCCTGCATCCAAAAGTATGAAAACATGGAGGATTCGGAGCAGGAAAACATAATGGTAAAACTATGAGTCAACCGATGAAATCGGGTTATAGACGCTTTTACACCAAGATATGACTTGGCTGGCCTATTGCGTTTTATTATGCGAATCAAGAATTAACCAATCCTAGATTTTCATTCATGAACTCGAAGAGGTGATTGCTTGTGCTGCCGCCTCTCGGTCTATGAAATATTGTCTCTATCTGTGTCGTGTCACTAAGAAGATCACATAAAAAAGTCTGGTATTGTCTATCAATAAAGCTATCTCTTACAGTAACCGAGTTTTTGGATCTTTACCTGCCTATAAAACTTCGGTTTAGAAGTGCAAATAGCTGCTGTGTTCTCTGTTATATTTATATAGTAGTAGTATCACGAGGCACGAATACAATAACTTCGAGAAAGCGGTTAGGGAACTGAATCAAATTTTCGTATAAGAAATAATGAAAATGCGTTTAACTGGTTCATACCTCTCAAGCTATTCTCTGACTCTATGTGTTTCAAGCAATGCACAATACAGTAAAATATAAAAGCGCAGTACAATGCTCTACATTGCATGAAAAAATGACAAATTCATGAAATTTGAATTAAAATTCTATAAAAATTGTATACATATAAATTATTAGACTTTTATGTATAATCGATAAAATAAATTGGCTAAAACTATATAAAACACATTAAAATTAGAAATACAATATATAGACGTTTCATAACACAAAGTGTTCTCTGATCTTTTAATCGTAGATCATCAATCAATATAGAAAACCATGGCTACTTTTTTGTGTTTTTCTGTCTTGAATCAACTGATGTAAAATTTCTATACTATATTATAATTTTAATGTGTTTAATATAGTTCTAACCAACTTTTTTCATTGATTGCATATAAAGGTCTTTTTTTTTATTGATCTTTAATAACATTTTCCAGACAAACAATGTTTTCATATTTTAAAATGTGTGTTGTATCGTTACGACTATAGCGAAGTAATATTGTTCAATGTTTTGGTCATATGAATAATTTAACCCTTCATTGCTTTTATCAAATTGAAGTGTACTCCTGCTTACTGAAAAGTTACACATAGACAAACCTGATATACACTACTTTTATTCATCTTTAAAATGTGAAAAGCATCTGCATTTTTTAGTTTAAAACAATTAGCAAGGTTTCGTAGGGCAACTGAGCTTATGATTTTAAAATGTAACTTTGGCATTTCTGGCAATTTAACTTTTATAAGCTAAAGTTTTAATGATTTGATTTCTGAACCTTTGTAAATATATTCAGTTTTGTCCACCTTTTTCAAACAGTAATTTTCAAAAATAATTTTATATCGTGAAAAAATATTATATTTTAGTACTTTAATTAATTTTCAGCAGTGAAATTAAGTTTGAAATTCTCGAATATTTAATACGTGAATTTTCCCAATGCTAACTAAGCGTAGAACCAACTTAGTGAAAAATGTGTTAAATCTTTTTTGTTTTATATGAAAATTCACGTATTAAATATTCAAGAATTTAAAACGTGATTTCATTGCTGAAAATTAATTGAAAAATTAATTAAAATACTAAAATGTGTGATTTATCGATGCTAGGTTTCTTGTGTCTCATGTTACGCCACAGGATTGTGTGCTCATGAAGACTAGTAACATATGAAATGAGAAATTCTAAGTAGGGCATTTTCTTCGTAGCTTAAATGGTAGAGCATTTGAAGCGCTATTCCAAAGGTTTTTTTCACTAAATTGGTTCTATGCTTAGTTAGCAATGTGAAAATTCACGTATTAAATATTAAATATTATGTATTTTTATTTCTTCCCATGTCCAGTTGTCCCATAAAAATGGAGTATTTAATATGGTAAAATATTTACAGGGACACACAAAAGATATCAGATACTTATACAGTATCCGCAATACTATTACACCAAGATCTGAATATTTTTAAAACTCCGTTATAGTACGAACGGATCTCATTTACTACGTTTGACGTATAATTTCCTACTTGTTTATTTATGTGAATGAAAGTGCGACAAGTTTAATAAATCTGTGCAGAATGCAACCATGTTTTTATATCGTACAGAACTATTTTTTATTGGTTTCGCTAATTTTCTATTAATATCCCTTCGTCTTGTATACACCTCTTTCTCTGTATCGTAAAATTGCGAGTTTCCATTATCTCACTTAAGAAATTTGGTTTGATGTGCCCACTAACATGCTTTTTAAAAATTTCATTTTGTAATTTTAATAAGGTATTATATAATTTTCTTTATTGCAAGTGCAAAAAACAATTGAGAAATTAATTTCTCATAGTAAAAAATAATTCCAAAGAATTATTTATAACTATTGAGGTAAAACTGGATACACATGATCCAACTACTTCTGACTCATGTCCCAGTTAACCCATTTTTGAAAATTTTATGTAGAAATTGAAACATCGGTCTTACAATTGAAACATGAAGTAAATATGCATAGATACCTAATATTATTGATCCCTTAACCCTTTCCGGCGCAGTGTGTCCACTTCCCCCCCCCCCGGGCACACCTAATTTTAATTCCAAACTTACAAACGGCACCAATTATATTTTAATAAAATTTTACTTTTACAGTGACAGCTCAAATCAGGAAGCTCTTAATTTCTAAAAAAGTCCTTTGTAAATTCCGGTGTCAGTCAACAATTTCTCATTTAACGAACAGAATTTGTCTGCGTCGGAAAGGGTTAACTGGTTTGCCTGAACGCCGTTCGGACAAGGCGAATTTGCTTATTGCATCATTTAAAGCTTTTTGACACCACGATTATTTTAAAGAAAATTTTCATACTATTGAAAGGAGAAAATATTTAGATTAAATTTTACGAATATTTTATTTAAATAATAGTGGTGTGAATCCGCTATTTTCAATTTATTGAATGGAAAAGAATTAACCTGTTAAGGAGTTAAATTATTTATATGCCAGGTTCTTTGAAATGAAGGATTGTCTAATAAAAGTATTTACCATATTTTAATATGAAGCCAAGAAAGTTTAACTAGACCGATGTTGTTTGTAAATAAATAAATAAATTTTCGGTAATATATCACAGGAAAGAGGGAGTTATGGTTGAGTTCACACATTGCTTAAGAAGTAGAGATAAGGGGGCAATGTTTACAAAAATTAAATCTTTAAAGACATCAATGTTTTTAACAATTTGGAAAATAATTGTTGTTCCTCGGTAGAAAACTGGGAAACCTGAAGTATATCTTAATCTATTTATTGGTTGAATTCCGCAACTTATTTTATTTTATTCGTTTTCTGATTGGTCCATGTTTAATGTCCAAAGATGGAATACTTCTGTTGCCAAGATGACAAAAAAAAAAAGTAATAAAAGCTTTTAAACCAAAAATAATAATTTGAAAACAAATTATGTAAACCAATAAAATTGCACATTTTAAACAGTTAAAGTTGTATCTATAAACGACTTTTTTTTTTTTTTTTTTTTTTAGCATTGTTCTAGAAATATTAATGTTTAATGCATGGCGTGTGTAATATAGGACTCGTTATGATCATCAGAAAAATTATTATTATTAATTTAAATATAGAATTTATTTATAAGTCTTGGAAATTTTAGTCTTTTAAAACATCATTTTCGAAATAGTCGTTAGAATTTGTTAAATTACATTTTTTTCTTTTTTTTCTTTTTTTATGTGTGTATGTGTGTGTTAAATAAGCTATGGTCCAGTTACCTCATAGATCAAGTTACCCTAGTTTTGTGATGGATGATTTTCGAAAATTTACCAATCGAAAAAAAAATTAATCGTAAAAAATACAATCGATTATTAAAATATATCTTTATAAAGCAACTTTCAGTAAATGCATGGTAACTGAAAAAAGATGGAATTTAAAAAAAATCGAAAGGAGGCTATAATGGAGCCACAATAGTGAAAAAGTCATGTGACAGCGTTCCCTAATTGCAAAAGGTCGAAAAATCGCGAGTAGGTATGAAACGGTAGGGGAGTTTAAGTATCGAAAATTAGAATTTTTCGGCAATTAGCAGCAAAATGTCCAAAGAAAAAAGAATCAAAAGCACTCCTAGTGGCAAGAACATAAATTAAAAGGAAAGTAAATGGGATCAAAATCTTTCATTGATTTGTGTGCGTCATTTGAGATAAGTTTTATATTTTCTCTATTATTAGAAGACTTTCAAATGGAATATATTAAACGAATTCCCCCAAGGGACAAAGTAAATCCAACTATAGTGCCTTTCTGTGTCCCCTCTATATGAAAGTTTCATATATTATAAATTATATATCAAAAACCTCCGTAAAAAAAAGAAAAAAAATCCATCTAAAATGATAAAAAAGTTTGAAAAGGCCTCTATAAGGGGGCCAAATTGGGGAAGCGAAATGAAAAGTTCATGATATTAAAAAAAATCATCCGAAAATTTTCTGATGATATATGACATTACGGGAGCAAAAACAGTTTGAAATTTCCTCCTCACTCTTGGGTTCACTTTTTCTTCCCACAATACACCCGAAAATCACGCAGCCCTCACTTTAAAATTTTTACATTTAATAAATAATATTTACCAGGGGACTCCTTCAAAAAATCACGTCTTAATATATTTATTGTCAAAATAGCCACGATTAAAAAAAGAAAATCGTCCCTTCACCTTTCCGCGCCACCTGAAATTTAACTGCGGAAGAAGAAAGATTCATAATATGAAAGAGTGATTAAAGAGCTTTCCGATATGTTTCGCATTTCAGCAAAGCTCATCTCGGTGATTTCCTACCTCGATGATTCCGGAATCTCGATTTATAATTCCTCGATAACTTCCTCCTTCGATGATTTCCAACCTCGATGATTCCGGTGTCCCGACTTTTGGGATCCGATTATTTTCTTCGATGATTCGGCATCTCAGCTTGCAGCCTCTCGATGGTTCTCGTTCTCGGCAGAGAAGAGATGTGAGAATGTCTATCAAGGGACGAGTTAGAAAAAGAGGCATGACAATGAGCTGTGAAATAAAGCCTTAATTTTCAAAATTTCTCGTATTTTAGCCCTACCAAGCTTTCACATACTCGGAACCTCAGATAAATATCATTTATTAAAAAAATAATAATTAGGTGGAGGAGAAGGGGCAAACAATTTTTTTAAGTCATAGCAGTTTCTACCATATCATTTTAGATGTGGTTTTTTGATCGAGTCCCCTGGTAAGTATTATTTAACGAATATAAGAAATTTAAAGCGGGTTGGATGAATTCCGGGGCAAACAAGTGGACCCGCGGGAATCCGCTTAGTCTTTATTAACACCAGCGATGTAGTGGATGGTACACGGGGGTATACGCCATATGTATCCCCTGAACGTTTTAAAAGAGCATCGTATACACTCTGTTTCTAAAGAAAATTGTAATATAAGAACTCTATGGCATACCCTCTGCTTAGAGCGTATAACCTCTGTTATTTTTATGACTACACCCCTGATTAACAGCAACTCATTCCAGTTTACCCGCAGACAACACTTGATAAAGACGAATCGGATATGATATAAAAGCAATTGCAAACTGAGTCATCCAGAAAAATTTTAATCTATCAGAAGTTATCAAAATGTCCATGCAACGAGAAAATCGATAAAAACATCTCTTTATCGCCCCTCACTACCCCAGCTTACCTTAATAATTCGTTATGTGAGTGATTTAGAGAAATGCGCGACGATAAGGTAAATCTGACAGGAAAATCTCTGCCTTATCTACATATTTCAAACATGCATAGCATATACTGAACCTAAAAAGAAAAAAATTAACTTACTTTGAATATTTTTGTCTGCCCACATATCAATCAAAGCGCTTAATTGTAGTTCTGTATTGTTCAATAAATTTTTCATATTCTCTTCCATTTCCTCGATTCTATCATTACGAATCGCTTCGACTTCCAATGTCTCGAGCCTGGGAACCAGAACACTTTCTATCGAATTATTTAGTGTTTCTATGAGAGGAATAAGAGTGTTTCCAAAAGAATTGTTTAAATGATACATGTTTTCTTTCATTGTTTTTAGATCTTCCGCAAGCTTGAAAACAATGCTGACGTTGTCAGTGTCTCGAAGTTCTGTCTCGACATGCTCCAGTCTTTCAACTAAAATTCTAAATTGGAAGAAATATATATATTTCAGATTTGAGAAGAATAATCAATTTGAGACTATTATCATTGAAAAATCTAGAATTTAAAAACTACATAGAAATAAAGATTTTTTTGTAAAATGTCTTTTCTGTATGTATGAATAGTCTATTCTAGTTTCTACAGTATGCATGTACGGTGTCCTTAAAAAAGGACATTTAATTTTACTGACATCAAGAATATTTAATTAAAAGTTTTCTTTTATAACATACCTGAAAATAAACAAGTTCGTATTTTTTAATAAATTCGTTTATAAATTCTGGTGGTAGTTAATTATTTTAAACAGATTTACTCCGCGCTGGAAAGGGTTAAGAGTCTCTAAAATTTTATAGTGAAAACTCCTTATGCGACGATCTGCGAGTGAACTGGCTCTTTGTCTAGATGAAACATCACCTGAATTGACGGATGTTGAAAAAAATCCTAGAGATCATGCCACTGTTGTGCTCAACCTGCATCTGGTTACGGAAAATCTCAAAATCAATACTGTAAATATGTGCATACACACATAAATACATTGAATCGTCCGTTTTTATGATATAATGGTTGATGGAACCAGTTTTTTATATAACTGACCTGTTAATAAAATCATCTACCTATATGTATCAACAGGTTAATTGAATCATTCACCTATATGCTTCAATGGCTAATTTATTCAAGGCTAATAAAAATATCCAATTATAGAAATCAGAAGTTGACCGGCTTATGAATTAACAGCTAATTGAATTAACTTATCACAGCAATCAATGTTAATTTTAATGTGCGAATTGAATGACTCCAATTGAGCGAAAAAATGCCCATCCAGGGAAAGTAACCTAGATCCTTGTGTTACAGGATCAATGCTCTGACATTTAAGCTATCTGGGAGAGCATATTTCACTCAGATAACCTTATTGGTAGTAATATCTGGTCTATCATGTAGACAAACCCAGGCCCGTAGTTAGGAGGGTGCCAAAGAAGGATCCCCGTAAAACATTTTGAGCCTCTCCTGGAAAAGGTTCCAATGTCACGAAATACATTTCTGTTGCGAAAATCCTAATGAATTCTGTTCAAAAATCTAATTTAATTTTGAGGCATTTTCACAGTTGTGCAGAAATACTAAATTGTAACTAAAATAAGTATTTAGACACTTGCACATTCTATTTGCGCATATAAAGCTAACATGATGTTTAAATTTTCACTATTATACACTCGAATTTATCATTCTGTATTATATTCTTTTCTTAGCATAAAATGAAGTTATTGCAAACAGTTTAATAAGAAACATCGTAACTACAATGTGAATATGTACTAATTTATCTTTCTGCATAAAGAGAGAGTGAGAAAAGATGAGCCCTCCTCCCCCTTACATTTTCTTGAGCCTCCCTATTATTCACTTCTAACTACAGCCCATGATAGACCGCGCAGGTCTGCAAAATCATATCTTGCTGGAAAATACCTAAAAACCCGATTTTAGCGGTTGACTTGTAGATTTACCGTTGTACTTTCCTGCACACAAATGTATCAAAATATGGAGGGTTGGAAGCAGGAAACATAATGGTAAACTTATGCGTCACCCGCTAAAATCAGGTTTTTATGCGTTTTCCACCAAGATATGATTTGGCAGACCAATTACGTTGTAATATGCGAGATTTAATTAATCCTAGATTTTCATCTATGAACTCGATGAGGTGATTTTCTGTTCTGCCGCCTCCCACTCTAATAAATATATTCAATTAAATCTCGAAATTAGAAGAAGAAAAAATCATTTGAATTATCAATAAAATATGCTAGAAATTAAAAAAAATTACAAAAAATGTACCTAGTTTCGTTTTTGTATGCCACTCCATCCACTTTGTAATATAATTTCTTTAGATGGTCTTCATAAAGTGTCTTATTCATATCTTCTAGAGAAGAATATATGGCAATCTGCACTTGGTCCATCACAGCGTCGACCGGAGCTGTAGCGTTTAGTCTGTCGCCAAGGAAAATTAAAGATGACTGAGTCTCTTTTACTTCTTGCTGAAATCAATAATAGAAAAAAAAAATACAAAATTAATAATTTGTATAAAGCTCATTTACTTGAATGTACTGTTCCACTATTATTCATTTTTTAAAAAAAGGTGACATTTATATAAATACATATATATGTAAAATACTGCTCTAACTATTAAATTACCAGGAATTTTTGATTTCTTGCAGTCTGTAGATTAAGGCACTGAAGGAAATTTTTTTGGTATTTCCCATTTAAATACGGATTAGATCTAGACATGAGACATCAAATAAAGTCCTTTCTTGATTAATAATAATTAAAAAAAATGTGTTTAAAGCATTTTCATAATTCTATTCATAACTCTAATTTAAACTTATTACCATTATAAGGTACTGCCATAGTAACAGAATGATGTTAATGCAATAGAGATTCACCCAAATGACAATTAAAAAATCGAAGACACACACAAAAACTAAACTAAAACTGAACTGACTCTGATTCCAAAGCCAACGTAATCCTTTATATAAGTTATCAAAGCGGGAAAAAAAATTTCACGACAAACTCCTAATTTGCCAATTAAATTTTGAGAATTTACTTTTAACCAATGAAATTTAAACCGCTGACACAAACCTCAAGTTAGTTCTGTCAGACGGCCGGGTATTATTCAATTGGAATCCCTCGTTCAAACAAAAACGACCGAATGGAATTCTGGGCATTTGAATATTTGAAAGAATAAATAAAGATACAATGAATTAAGTAATGGCATTTTCTTTTAAGAAAAGAATTGTTTAGAAAGATTAATGTTTTTTAGAATAAAATAAAATAAGAAGGGTTGATTAAAGGTATGGAATTAAAAATATTGTGTTAAAATATTATAAAAAGAAAGGAAAAAGATGTATTTCATTTATTGGCCTCGATCATGTTGCAATTATTTCAAAACAAGTTGATTCATTTAAAGCTTTGATCCTAGAATTTTTAGAAATTCGATTAAGGAACCAAGGAAGTTTGTAATAAATATGTTTCTTTCCGTATTCCAGAAATTTGGCTTTGTATTTTGAAAATGCTATGAATTTTCCAAGTTCTTCAGCTCCATATTCTTATTTCTTACTCCAAATAAAAGATGGTGCCACTGAGTTGATTTTGAAAGGATTTTTGTTATTTCTGTTGGACCTTTCCCAGTTTAAATTTAATTTTTAATGATGTAACGCTGTGATTGTTTCCTGCCGATTAATATTTTAAAAAAATTTCCTGGAGATATTTCAGAAGTATAAATCGAAACGTTGAAATATGTTTTATTCCTACTTATTTTTAGTACGATGAACAGTAACATTTAATTTGTTGTAATATTCAATACTATACCGCAAAAACTGAATACACAATCTAATAACTTGTTATTCTACATTTACTTCAAGAATACAACCCTCTAAACAAATCTTAGCACTGGCATCTCTTTACGGTGAAAGGTTAAAATAATTATCGTACGCATCCAGCCAGAGCCCGATCAGACTGAATTTGGGCACAGGGCCTGTTAAAAAGTTGGGTCCCCCTACCTACCCATTTTTTATGACACTTTCACAAAAAAAGATTTAGAAGATTTATTTGACGAGTTGACAAAGATGTTTGGGTGAAAAGGCCTAGGTTTAAAGCTTCTAAAAATTTTATTGAGTCATTCAGACTATTTAAATTTTACGTTTCATATTTTATAAAACAATATTATTTGAAAAGTATTTGATTAAGGAAAAAAGTAAGCCACATAATTTTTGGAGCCTTGAAATTGGTGGGCCCAGGGCCAAGGCCCCGGAGGTCCGTGCATTAATCAGGCCCTGCATCCAGCACGCACCAAGTAAAAGCTTCAAGCACATCTTAGGGAGGGGGGGGGCGTGTATTGCAGGAAAGAAAAGAATGAAAACCTCAGCTCCCAGCGGATTGAGTAATGTATCCGAGTCACAGATTTGATTTTCATCTTAAATTTCTTCTTCGGTCAACTAATCTAACAAGGGCACCACCAAACATGGTGCACACAGATTTTAATGATTTCAAAGTATGTTGTAGGGGTCATACCACTAATTATTCAGCTGAAAGGATTCTTTCAAATGGGCCTTAGTTTTTGAGAAATTGGGGGTCAAAGTTCAGCGTATATTTCAAATACTTATTAGTACGAGCGCCGCATGTGAATCGGTGGCGTCGTGGTAACGAACGAGTCTGCAAGTCGAAAGGTTGTGGGTTCGAATCAGTCCTCGGCCTTTTAGTTATTTTTATGTTTTTTTACACTTCGCAAATTATAAGCAGATTTGAAAATTCGACAGCTTTGAACCTTTTGATATTTTCTGAAGAGGACAGTTTACATTGTCAACATTTTTTTATTATTATTTTTTCAAAATATGGTGAACTGACTGCACTTCAGGGTTCAATTAAAAGTACATTTTGCAACAAATAAATAAATAAAAATTTGTATTTAATTAAAATTTTGAAAAAGTATAAGAAAATTTCAATATTTTAAAATCTACACTACTTTAAATATTAATATTTTTAGATTAATCAGTCACTTTTTTTTCTTTTCAAATGTGTATTACACAATATTGTGCTTGTATTTTTAGATAATTTAATACTGCATTTAATGTAATTTTAAATTACTAAAATACTTAATTCGTGATAAATATGTTTAAAAATATATTAAAAGTAAAAAAAAAAAAAAAGGTTTAATCATCATTTGTAAAAGTGCAAAAATAAGACCAATAACAAGAAATCTTCATTTATTCTGATAATTACGGAGGAAAGCAGACGATTAAAAAAGTATTTTTATATGTACTAGACGGTTGCCCGCCCTCAGTAGCCCGAAGACTATCTGAATGCCAGTTCTACAACCCCACACATTCACGTTTCTGTGCCATGTCTCGTCAGTTTCCGGCAGATATGTTTGATCGGTGTTCTGGGGTTTCGTTTGCATATCTTTTTTTATTGTTAATGAAGAGGTCTTCCATTTGTTCTTCCATCTGTTCTTCTTTCTGTTCTTCCATCTGTTCTTCCATTTGTTCTTCCATTTGTTCTTCCATTTGTTCTTCCATTTGTTCTTCGATTATATTCGACGATTCACTGTTTGAGAGCCTATCTGTCCTTTTATTTATAGAAGTTCAAAATGAAAAAAGATTTTCTTAGCAGACGATTTTTTGTGATAAATACATTATCTGTTTTATATTTCTTCTGCTTTATTCCTTTTATTTATAGAGTTCAAAATGAAAAAAGATTTTCTTAGCAGACGATTTTTTGTGATAAATACATTATCTGTTTTATATTTCTTCTGCGTTTACCTAAGCTGTGTAAAATCTCTATAAATAAAAGGAATATAGAGGATGAGGGCCTATCTGTGCCTCAAATAATTATTCAATTATTCAATTAATTATCCTCGGAATTCCTTTTATATATATAGATTATAAATTTTATCTCATTAAACAGACGATACGGAAAGAGTGTTTTGATTTGTTATAAAAATAGATGTAATCTGTCATTTCTTATTTGTGTAATCGATAACTTATGTTTATGTTGAACTTTGGAGATAAATGTATTTACAGAAAATTGAAAATTGAAAACTTGGATAACTGGCAACAACTTGCATTTTAACATTACTGCATTAATATTTTATTATTTTTTCGAAGATACGCATTACTTGAATAATCTAATCCTAAAGACATTTAAAAAATTGCACCTGAAAATTATTTTGTATTATTTATACATATACAAAAAAGGCAAGTTTTCATTTAGAATGCTATAAAATAAAAAAGCGATAGATAAAAAAATCATTATTTCAGGATTGTGCTTAAAATAAAAAACGCGAATAATAATTAATAAAAAAAAGTTCTAGGCGTAAACTAGTTTTGTAGTTTTGTCAATAGAAATATTCGTTTAAAAATTGCAGAAAAAAAATTAATTTTCATGAAAAAATTTAAAAATGTAAATGTAATTTATTAAGAAAATATGAAAAGCTGTAGCAATTTTGTAATAAAAATACTTAAAATTTGTAACGTGTAAAAATACAAAAATAAATAAATAAAAGCCGATGGCTGATTCGAACCCGCAACCTTTCGACTTGCAGGCGCATTCGTTACCACGACGCCACCGATTCACATGCGGCGTTTGTACTAATAAGTATTTGAAATATACACTGAACTTTGACCCCCCCCCCCAATTTCTCAAAAACTAAGGCCCATTTGAAAGAATCCTTTCAACTGAATAATTAGTGGTATGACCCCTACAACATACTTAGAAATCATCAAAATCTGTGTGCACCATGTTTGGTGGTGCCCTTGTAAGTGAAAACGAGTTAATATCGATGATATTTATTAAAATCAATAGTTTTACGTTATTCTGTTATATAACTGCTGTTTGCGAATAGCCGGCTTAGTAGGACGCCACTCTCGTCATTGCACGATTGAACAATAGAAGTACGAAAAATCAAGAAAGAGCTCTAATTTTATTTCTAAAAGGCGGACTGTCAAAATAAAAACAGATTTAGAAACATAAATGTTCATTCTATAACAAAATTAAATTTAAAAAATGCGAATTTTTATCAAAATTAACGTTTTAAACGTTATTATCTTAAGTAAGATTATAGATAGATATGTTATAGACTAAAGATAGATTATAGATTATAGATTATAGATAGATTATAGATATTTCTTAAATAAGATTGATTTTGCGAAAGAGCTTTAAAACTTCTCCTTTTTTTTTAGTCATAAAGAAATTAGTAAGCAATTTAAAAAAATTTTACCTCCAAATGTCTTCTTACACGTCGCTCACTTTTAAGTTCTTCTTCCACTTCTGTCGTTCGATTTTCTACCATTTCAACTTTGGCTAGGAGGTTAGATACGAAGTTGCTTTCATCTTCAGATGATTTAGGAATCATCATTGAATCATCCTGCCAAAAAATAAAATATATGCTTTTTTTTAAGTTGTAAAAATAAAACCCTGTAACAAAAGAACCACTGATCCAAATGACCTGAAATTTCACTAATAAACTGCCAAGGAAATGGAATTTTTTTAAATATAGTTTAAAAAAAAATTTAAATCAAACTTTGACAGATGGTGCTGGATATGCAGTAAAATCAAGAAATGAGTTTGTGCACGGCACATTGGTGGTGCATTGGTGATAAAAATGCCAAGCACTCATAGCTCATGTTCTTTATTCTACAGATATCCTGGCAGTAAGGCGCGCCACACACCAGGGAGACATAAGTCAAAAATCATTTGACAGGAAGCAGTCAACCAGGTTTTTTCTTTGTTATCAAGGTGTAATTGTCACATGTCGCACGTTTTTTTCTTCAATGTCTCACTGGTGTGTGACGCGCCTAACAGACAGCACATTGAAAATATCTTGCTTTAGTTTCGCAGTTCTGAACGAATGCGAAAATGTTCGCCATCCTTTTTCCCAATTATTGCTTTTTGGAAAACGATGGGCGGAACTTTGAAAAAAAGAAAACTTTATTACGCATATCAAAAACATACAGGATGCAGTAATCGGGAAAAGGAAATGCGAACATCTTCGCAGAAACAGAATGAAAAAAAACAAGTTGGAAATTGCACGTGAAGCGTAGTAAATGAGGTGCGTTCGTACGATAACGAAGTTTTAAAAATATTACTCTCATATATCAATCTCATAAAATTGTAAATAGTGAATTAAAATTAAAACGCTCATCAAACAATGTTCTCCCTATACCATTATGCAATGGAATACTTTTGTGTGGCCTTGTAAATCAATAACAAACGTTCTTTGCACCACAAATTATGTAAAATTTGTGTAAAAATGACTTAATAAAATTATAGTTGCATATAAATTTTATTAAGTTCGAATGAGTGTAACACCATTAAAATGCATTTGAAACATTTTTCCCCATTGACCGTAATGTAACGGAATACTTTTTATTGTCCCTGTAATTGATCTATGCATCCGATTTTCATAAAATTTGAAATAACTCTACAAAATTATGTAATAATTATGTATTTAAAATTTCAAACGTAATTTGAAACTTTTTTCCCCATTGGCCGTAATGTAATGGAATACTTTTGATTGCCCCTGTAATTGATCTAT
This sequence comes from Maratus speculifer, assembly GCA_964019185.1. Taxonomy (NCBI): domain Eukaryota; kingdom Metazoa; phylum Arthropoda; class Arachnida; order Araneae; family Salticidae; genus Maratus; species Maratus speculifer. The sequence goes on along the minus strand of OZ025302.1, from coordinate 181,073,252 downwards.
GCATACGAATTTCATAAAATTTGAAATGACTCGACAAAATTATGTAATAATTATATATTTTAAATTTCAAACGATTCGGTTGGGTAGTTTTTGCGTTGTTATATGTGGACAGACGGACGGACTGAACGACCACTATAGGTGCTACGAATTTGCATAATTACGAATGCACCTAAAAAAGGAGTAAAATACTCGTACGGATCTGCGGAACTAACGCAAAATCAAGAGGTTTTCAATGGGCTATACACCTTTTCAATGTCAATAATTTAGCCATTGCTAGGATATCGTAGAATAATGAAGGCGAGGCATGCGTACTTCATATTTTTATCGCCGATGCGCGTGCGTCGGGCGCAAGCTCATCTCTCGACCTTTACTGCATATACATCTCCATCTGTCGGTTGGATTTAATAATTTTTTTTAACAACTCCTAAAAAATTTTCCATTGCTTTGGCAACTTATTGGTGAAATTTCAGGTCATTTGGATCAGTAGATCTTATGTTATAAGAGTTTTATTTTCACGACTTTAAAAAAACACCTTGTATTAATAATAAAAAAGAATACTGCCCAGTTAAACTGAAGGCATTGAGCTCACAGGCTACAAATACTAATTGCACATTAAAGCTTTATATTTTCAAGGGTTAATTCCGTTCGAAAAGAAAAATTAAGAAGGGGAAACAGCTCTCCCCTTTTCTCTTTTTTTATACTTAATCATTGAACCTCCTATGCTATCAAAGACATGCTTTATCATATAAAAAATCTATATCCAAAATTCAGAGCAAATTAGATAATTCTTAATAAAAACCCATTTAGCATTTATATAATTTAAAAAGAGTTATCCCCCTCTTTTATACTTAACCATTAAACTTCCAAAACTATTCAGAGATTTGAACGAAATCTGAAAATTCTGCTTGAAAAACCCATTTGTATAAATTAAGGGGGGGGGACATTAGAACCCCTGTTCCCCTTATTTATACTTATTCAATGAACACCTAATAACAGTCACGGAATGGCCTCATCAGAATGATCCTAATCTAAATTTTGAACGAAAATTAATTCTGCATGAAAATCCCATTTATATCAACTAACGGGGGGGGGCATTAGAACCCCTGTTCCCCCTATTTATACTTATTCAATGAACACCTAATAACAGTCACGGAATCGCCTCATCAGAATGATCCTAATCTAAATTTTGAACGAAAACTTAATTCTGCATTAAAATCCCATTTATATCAACTAACGGGGGGGGGGGGCATTAGAACCCCTGTTCCCCCTATTTATACTTAATCAATGAACACCTAATAACAGTCACGGAATCGCCTCATCAGAATGATCCTAATCTAAATTTTGAAAACTTAATTCTGCATGAAAATCCCATCTATATCAACTAACGGGGGGCATGAGCCCCCCGTTCCCCCTCTTATACATATCGAATGAACTCCAAAAACTAATCAGGGAAGCGCCTTGTCAGGATAAACTTACATACAAAATTTCAAGTGGATCGGATATTTTTATCATGAGTTATCGCGTTACGTACATACGAACATACATACAGAACGGACGGGCACATAAGCTCTCAGGCTATGATAGCCTGTGAGCTAAAAAAATGTTTGAGAAAAGAAAATATTAAAAAGGAAAGGTAAAGGAGATAAGGGCAATACTAGATAAACAATTTAAATGCAACGTATTAAGTAAATCAGAAAGAATTTCAAGAAATAATTTAATTTAGCTTAATTTAATTGAGATAAGCTGCAGCTATATTATGCTCTTCAAACAGACTGGAGTATTTTACTCATTACCAAACTGCCTTCTTTCAGAAACATTTTTTGAAAACATTTTTATTCTCAAACGCATGAAATTAGTAGATTCTTTTTTAAAAAATGCGTAATCGAACAGTCTATATATATATATATATATATATATATATATATATATATATATATATATATATATATATATATATATACAGTCGGCTCTCGTTAATTCGAACTCGTCGAGACCACAAGAAATGTTCGAATTATCCGAAGTTCGAATTATGGAAAATATGAAATAAAACATGCTTAATATGGTACTATTACAAAGTAATTAATGTTATAGTGTTTTTTAAATTTATTTCGTCTGTTATCATTAGAATATGACTTAATATTAAATTAGAATATATAAATACACAAACTAATTAAAAGATTAGATAGAAGCACGATAGAAGAAAAATTTAAAGCGTCACTGATGGACACGCGGGGCTCTAAGAAAGTGGATATCAAATGCATTTTATTATGTGTATACGCGTTCCAAACAATTTTCACAAAAATCAAAGAAAGAAAGTTATTCAAATGATCTGAAATCCGTGAGAAAGAAACGAAAAATGAAAAATCGGAATTCTCGTTAGTTCGAATTAAACGAAGTAAAGAGAGAATGAGTTCGAATTAATGAAAATTGTTAACGTTATTCTGCCATTGAAAATTTCGGGACTTCGTGTTTAGTTCGAATTAAGCGAAGATTCGAATTATCCGATTTCGAATTAACGAGAGTCGACTATACATATATATATATATATATATGTATGTATGTATTTGAAAAAGGCAGATGATTTTTCCCGAAAATGCTGTCAAAGTTGTCGTTTTTAACTTAATTTCAGTATTTGACAGCGCTAGAAAAACTGCCCTCCTAAGACAATAATTGCTGAGAATTAAAGTTGTAATTCCTTTATATAAAAATTTAAAAAATGTTCGATTTCATCTTACTGCAATAATCATTCCTGCAAGTTTCCTAGTGTTATGTTTAAAAATAAGTCAGAAAATCTTAGATAATCTCGCATCGTTCAACAGGAGAAAATATTTTTCTGACAGCTACCTTATAAGAAAGTAATATCATACGCACAGAGTTCATGCCCATAAGGTTTCTCTGTATGTGTGCACTAATATGTAGTAAATTTGACTTTATTTACTGATTGAACCTTATACGATTAAACAAAACAAAATTTAGCTTACAATAATAAGGGTGATAAAATGATCCACCGTCTCCCCCCGCACACACGACACACACACTTACACTACGCTACTGATTTAAGCCTTTCAAAACACGTTTTATTAAATAGTTGCATTAAAAGCCCACACTACTCACTGAAAAAGACCCAGATGATAATATAAGGTCCACGGAGTGCGGAATTGTAACAGAGAATCAACTTTCATACACTGTAATGGTAACTTGTTTAACATGGGATTACGCATAGACAGTAGCGACACGAGCGGACCACTCTGAAACTACGATCATAACATAAGAGAGGTTGCTAATTCGGCGAAACGTCGCGTCGCTTACTTGGCGACAAATGATAAGGGAAAAAGAAAAAAAATACAGCGACGGCTTGCTGCTTCTTGTTTTGAAATTTATGAAAGAATTATTTTAAACTTGTTAAACAGTCGAAATTCAATTTTATTTTAAAATTAATGTTGTAGCAAAATAATAACAAGAATAATAACAGTAATAATTACGAATCAATATAAGTGCGGAAATCTAAGATCAAATAGCATAAGCACGTGTGCAAAGATAATCAAATCAGCATTCAGCAAGAAGCACCAAGCAGAATAGGGTTACAGTTAAACAGAAATCACGAGGATAAAAATCGCCAACGTGATGGTTTAGTTTTTAAGTGATCCACTGAGGGTGCTCTTTTCAAGCCGAGTTGAGGCTCTGTTACAATTCCGTACTCTGTGATAAGGTCTATGAGGGCGTTCTTTTCAAATACCTCGCTCAAATTTTAATATATTTACGGTTTTTTTTTTTTTTTTTTTTTTTTTTGTTCATAGGATAGCTGAGGATGATCTACAACCGGGCTATTTTTTACTTTTTCGATTTTGGTTATATATTTTTTATATTATGGTAGTTTCAATTTCAGAACCTGTTTCGAAAGTTAAAGTAATTTTTCTAATTAATCTCAAACCAAAATTGAAAAAGTAAAAACTAGTTTGGTTGTATATCGTCCTCAGCTATCCTACGCCAAAAAATCATGTAAAAATATTAAAATTTGAGCGAGATATTTGAAAAGAACGCCCCCATAGACTTAATATTATCATCCGGGTCTTTTTTCCTGAGTAGTGTGGGCTCTTAAGGCTGTCGGTCACTCTTTTTCTGCATTCCTTCCCGCAATGTTAAGTCTATGGCCGTTTCATGCATTTTTAAATTCCAAATATCTCCTCAGAAAATCCATCTTTTTAACTTCTTTTTTGAATGTTCTCTTCTTAAAGGGTCTCCCTTTATTTTCTTAGTTCTCAAAATATTTCTAAAATCTTTGCTTAATTTCTATTTTATGTTTTAAAAACTGACAAAGTGGCAGTAAAATTTTTAACCTTTCATGCAAAATTAGGCATAGTTTTTAGAGATATTTAAAAAATTAAGAAAAAATAGACTCGCTTAAGGAAGAGAGCATTGAAAAAAAGAAGTTAAAAGTATTAATTTCCTGAGGAGATAAGGTACCCTGGGGTAATAACGCCACGTTAAGGTTCTACCAATTTTCACGGCTCAGTTTTAGTTTGTATTTTTCAAACAAATATAGGATTTGATACAGCAACTCATTGACTATCGATATAAAAAATATAATTTAACAGATATGTATTCATAAAATGTAATGGCGTGATTTCTTGACCAATGCTATTTGGCGTTGTTACCCACCTATGTGGGTAATAACGCCATGCAAACAAAACTATAAAAGAAGATGGAATAATGGCATGTAGATTGCCCAATTCTAAAAATACAAACTCTACAGCTCTAGAAATTGACAAATTGCATCCTAAGCTATTGAAAATGTTCAATTTTTTGTGAAAGTGTAAGAAAAATAAAGGTGTGTGTGGGGAGGGGGGGGGGATGAGGCAAAAGAATATCAGACCGTGAGCTTCTTTTTGCTTAAAAAGGACCGCTTAAATAGAATTATTAGAAATATTGCACAGTTTTAACTGTGTTTATTTGAATCAGTATTTAGGATGTAGCTCGGCCACTGTAGGGAATCAGCCGGGGTATTAATGCCAAGGATTGGCGTTATTACCCCGTTATAGTTATTGCGCTGTACATTTTAAATTACAAATTATCTCGAGAAGATATCCAAAATCTTCAACAACATTTTGAAAGTCCATGAAATGTACTACAACTTTATGTAATTAACAAAGTATTACCGGATAAAAAAATAGTCTTCACATCACAAAACGTATCTCGCAAATTTTAGATCAAGCGTTATTTTTAGCTGCTTGTAAAAACAATAAGACCTAAAAATGAAACAAATTAATTTGAAGCTGTTTTTTGCGATTTATATGACTCAAAACCCTTCTGCGCAGAGCACATGGGTGTCATTTACCAGATTATTTCATAATTATGCAAAATATTAGCACTTGGCGTTATTACCCCAGGGTACCTTATTTAGAGAATGGAAATGCATTAAGTGCCCTTAGACTTTAATATTACGAAGGGGAATTCGGAAAATGAGTGACTAGTACCCTTAAGACTTTTTATATACTCTTATAGGCAGTTTTCTCGCTGTCGCTCGCCATTGCGACTAAATTCTTCATTTGGCGAGTAAAAAAAGCGATTAGATTCGCAAAATTGCTAGTGCTCAATTTTTGCTTATTCTTTCTTTTCTTTTCGTTTTTCATACATATGCATATGTATATATATATTTAATATATTCATATTTTTAATATATTTGTAACGGATAGTTGAAATTAGATTAAAAACAATCGTTGTCGCAATTATAAAAACTTAGGTTATTTTAGAACATATTGAAAAAATGAGTACATTAAAAAATTAAACATTTGTTGTTGTTGTTGTTGTTATTATTTACGGCGAATCTATTTTGCTAATACTTTTTACTTACCCATCATATGTAGTATAGGGTAAGTCTTGCAATCGTTTTGAAAATCGAAAAAAAAAATTTGGCGGATTTACACGTTTCAGATACTGAAGATTCCGAAAAACATATTTTTTTGAAAAAAATTTTTGCCGTCTGTCTGTCTGTCTGTCTGTAACGCTCTATATACCGAACAAATTGAGATAGAGCCTTGAAATTTTGTATGTACTTAGTATGTAAGAATGGGACGAAGTCTATTTAATATCAGTAACCTCGATTTCCGGAACTATTTTTTTTCGGGCTCTCGAAAAATTCATTCTGATGAAAGGTATATAAAAATTTTCGAATTTTTTTATTTGAAAGAATAGATGTAAAAGGCAATAAAATAATGCAAATTTTGCATAAAGAAAGAAGTCGATCGAATTATTAGTTGCCGAGATATGTGTACTCCTGTTTTCCGCATTCTTTGATTTTTCATGACCCTGTGTTTCAATCAAACTTCAATTCAAAGATATACTTTAATTGGAAATGAGACGCTTCATCCGACGCAGTAAATTGTTAGTTAATATGATTATTATTTTTAGAGTTATAAGGATGTTTCTTTTACGCAATCCGGTATTACTTGAGTATTTTGGAGTTTTATATAATTTGTCGAATTTGGCTCATCAGCAATTCATTAATAAAGCATGACTATGTATATTAAAACTATTTAAATATGCGCTTAAATTTTATTTTGGAATTGCGATGCATTTTATACATGTTTTATTTTCATATTTTATATTATGCATATCCATGATGGGTAAGTATTACGGTGGCCCCCAACGACTAGTTTCATTTGGCGAATGTTTTTTATTTTTAATTAGCCAAATTACTAATGTTGGTCAAATGTCAGCGAGAACACTGCTTATAGGGTAGATATACATATTCTGCATGTCACTCTGTAATAGGGATGGGCATTATTTATCGTATTAGGATAAATAACAGTGTTACTGCGCTAGAACCTAATATTGCATTAAGATGTTACTGAAAAGTCCCTGTTAAATAAATAACACATGGTTCTTAATGACAGCACCTTCCTTCACTTGTTTTAATCAAGATTTCATTTTTTGTACCTCTAAAAAAGAATAATATTCATTAAAAACGTCCTTAATCGTTTCTTTTGAGACGTTTGCCGAACAATGTTGAATGTCCGGGCTGGGTGCCCGGACAGCCCCCCCCCCTTCCTGCTTGCGCAGACCCATTCACAATTGTTTAAAAAATTTGCTTCCCCCCCCCTTATTAAAACATCCTTAAAAACCCTTATTAAAAAAATCTCACAATTATACACTCTAAGATAAAAAAAACCTGTCTAAAACGGAATTTAAAACTGTTTTATAGGCTTCCGTTTTAGAAGGTTTTACTATATAAAATAAGATATTGTTTGTATCCAGCAAGTACAACCCTTACAGCCCCCCCCCCCCTTGCTTGCGCAGACCCATTCACAATTATTTAAAAAAATTGCGTCCCCCCCCTTATTAAAACACCCTTAATAACCCTTATTAAAAAAAATCTCACAATTTTACACTCTAAGATAAAAAACTGTCTAAAACGGAATTTAAAACTGTTTTATAGGCTTCCGTTTTAGAAGGTTTTACTAAAATAAGATATTGTTTCTATCCAGCAATTTCAGGTTAAAAATTCTGGGCACCCACCCGTTCAAAAAGCTGGTTACGCCTATGCAACCACAGAAGAAATAATTCCTTAATATTCGCTAATTCAATAACTGTTAGATTTTTCACCAGTTTTTCAATTCAGTTCAGTTATGTAGTTCTTTTCTGTTAGATTTTCCACCCGTTTTTGAAAAAATGTAGTTTTTTACATTACAAAAGACATTTTATCGCTTCGTAACTGTTGTTTATTTTCAAACGTTTTGTTACAAATTATTTGACAACCTTGAAAAGTGCTGAGTAATACACATTATCTGAGGATAATTTTGTTATCGTTAACGACTTTTGATTTAAAGTTTCGTTTCCTGTTTGGTTTTTATTCGCGGTTGCTGAAGAAAGAGGATAAATAAAAAATGATTTCGTCTGTTTTTTATTAAATATCAGAAAGGTTGAATTTAAGATTTGTGGATTAAATTTCTAAAGGGCTCTTCTGGGGGGGGGTCACCCTCCAAACATACACCTTCAAATTTCGCCCCTTTCGGTGACTCACCTAATTTTGCTCATTTCTTCACTTCATTTCAATCTTTAAAAGGCTATAACTTTGCTTCTGTGGGAGCTAAAGCGGAGAAAAAAATTCTAGCATAGCTAACTTTTACTCGTCATTCTTTTTGCTATTTCAATTTACCGGTTTTTCCCTATAGGACCATTTTTTGGGAGGAGAGGGGCGGGGGGGGGCATTTCTCATTTTTTGATGTAATATGTCTATCGAAAGCTTATGCTTCATACATTACAAATCTAGCATAAAAAATTTTCTCCCGTTATTCTGGGTCACGTTACGGACCCATAATGGGTTGAAATTTAAATTTCTCAAACTTCTTCGAGGTTTTTTGCCAAATCGGTATCAGAAAAAAATTGTGCCAACGTGATGTGTGTATGACATCTGCGCCATATAAATATTATTCAGTCTTTTTTTATTGCAATTTTTTTTATGTAAAACAATATGCATTATTTTTCATGCACAATTGTGCATTAAATGAAAATTGTAATGTAATTTTTGTAGTAGTACTTTATAATAATGAATAAAAAAAACACATTATTTAAAAGTACTTCCTGCACAATAAAATGTTTCCTGACGATTACAAAAAAATATGTCCTGACAATTCAAAAAATAAAAACGTAATTGTCCAAGTTTTCACTTCTGTCGGTACTCAAAAATGTCACTTTTTTTAGGAGGCGGGGTGAAAATTTTGTGGAAATAAGTCTTATTTTTTATTTATGTATGGATCCATATAAAAAAGTATGAGCTAGTGAACTTTGGAACCATTTTAATACAACTCATATTCCAAATATTAAAATAATTGAGAAAAATTATAAAAAAAATATTTTCAATTTAATCATTTTTATACTAAGTAAATGCAATTAAATTTATTATAAATTTAATCTGGAATGTTTAGATAAGATTTTAATATTTACAAAATATAAAATACAGTACAATATATTAGGTTTACAGCTTTCTGAAAGACATAAAAATAGTAGGATAAAATTTAGATGAGATCAACGTATTAAAATATTTTATTTTGCACAACAATATTACCTTGTTAATATGAAGTAAATGGTAGTTAATTTTTTGTAGCACCCTCTTTTGCTTTCATAATAGCGTACAATCGATCTTGCATACTATACATATCTGCTATTAAGAAACTAGTAAAAAAAAACTGAGTCTGGAAAAAATTTCATTCTCTACCATCTGTCCTATCTCATAAGTTTCTTTGTCCTTTCAGTTAATATTTGTTTTATATTTTGCAGCCGCTCTAGTAGTGGCAGCACGCATTGACTTGCTGTACGAAAATTCAGTAATGCATTTCATCTCAGATTTTAAAACATCAACAGTGCTGATTGAGTATCCGCGGTATACGGAAAATGGATTTTTGAAAAATTCGTTTTCTTCTGTATGTTAAAGAAAGTTTTCTTAATATGTTTTCTTGTACTTTCTAATTTTCCTGTTTTTCGTATTTCCTATAGGATACATTATTTTATATTCAAAAATATATGTGCCTATAGATATTTTCTTAAATGATGTTGCCCCAGCAGTGGCTGAGAGATTCTGCCCTCAAAACTGGTAGACGGCAGGCGCTGGATTAGAACAAAACCCAATCGCGGTCGTCAGCCCAATCATACGGAGTTTTTCCTTGCGCAAATACGGGTTGGGTTCCCTTAGAAAGACCCCCCCTCCCCCCACGGAGGGCACCCCCTTAGGGCCCATATCCCATGTGTTGACCATTTGGGAGCATATTTAGCAATTGTTTATAAATTGTTTATTGTATCCTGTTACAAAAATAACAGGATGTTGGAACCTGTTACCAGCGCTACTGTGGAATGATGTAACCTGTTAACCAAAAATAACCATATTTCCCATCTCTACTCTGTATGACATCAACATCGAAGAATCCCGATCGCGGAAAAATGACAGACTTTACTTCTAAAATGAAGAGAGAGAAAAATTACAAAAAAGTTATCCATTTGGAACCTCAAAATCTGTTACAGCTCGAAATTAAATTCATACATCAAAATAATACGCTTTGAAATATAAATTGAAGAACATTTATTAATCTTATAGCTACTCTAAAATTTGCCAATAAAACAATTTTCTTAAATTCTTTATATCTTTATTAATATATTGTTTACACTAAAGATTGTGATTTTAATTAATTAATTGTTTTCAGTTACTTAAACCATATTTTTTAAAAAGAAATTTGATCATTATTTTCAAAATTAATCCTAGCAATTATAGTTAATTTTAAAATATTAAATATCTCTATTTTTATAAATCTAATCTATATTTATAAAATATCTCTGCCCGCATACAATAACGCAAAAACATAAACCGAATCGTTTGAAATTTAAAATATATAATTAATGTATAATTTTGTCGAATCATTTCAAATTTTATGAAAATCAGATGTACAGTTCAATTACAAGGACAATCAAAAGTAGTCCGTTACATTACGGTCAATGGGAAAAATTAGTTTCAGGCGCATTTTAATGATCTTACACTCTTTCGAACATAATACAATTCATAGACATCTATGAAATATATACTGAAATATGCATTATGTACAATCTGTGGTGCAAAGAATATTTTTTATTAATTAACAGTGCCACACAAAAGTATTTTGTTACATAATGATATAGGGGAAAAGATTGTTTGAGGTGCGTTTTTATACTATTAAGCTATTTCATATTTTATAAAATTGATATACGTTGCTGAGGTTTACTACAACTTAATTCCTGTATAATAGAAAGCATGTAGTATTTACAGGAGCATACAAAAGATTTCAGATAGTGTACTGTATCCAAAGTACTGTATATTCTAAAAATTTCGTTATAGTACGAACGCACCCTATTTGCTACGTTTGACGTGCAATTTACGACTTGTTAGTGTTATATTTTGTTGGAATGCTCGCTTTAAAAGCTTTGATTTAAACTTTTCAGATTCCATTTCAAAATTTATTAAAATCAAAAATTTCATTTAAAAATTTAAAATTTAAAAGATATACGATATTATAAAAAATATGAAAAAATGTGTAATTTTCTTTTTCATTTAGAATAGAATAATGTTCCCGAGTTTATTTACAGATCATTTGTATAGTCACTACAATAGAATGATTAGTCACAATATTGTCCTTCTTTCTAAATATGAATGTATTTTTCCATAAGGAATAGTTTACATTTTTAAATAAGAAAAGAAAATTCTGGGTTAATCATCGATTGCAAAACACTTTCCCACATATTCAGAATCATCTATCAAAATTTCGTCGTTTAATAAGTTGAAATAGGAAGTCTATGATAGAAAGTTAATTAAATCCAATTGATTTTTTAAATCATCAGATTGTAAAACATTCACCTTTTTATATAAACATTTTAATGAAAATTTTAATTTTAATTTTACTTAAGAAAGGTGTTATAATAAAAATAAAATACATTGACATGTTTCGGAACCGTCAAATAAGTTCCATAGTCATAATATCTGTATTATGTATCTGATGTATATGTATGTATATCTGATACTATGACTATGGAACTTATTTGACGGTTCCGAAACATGTCAATGTATTTTATTTTCATTATAACACCTTTCTTAAGTAAAATTAAAATTTTTATTAAAATAGGATGTCTAACAGTTTGAAAACGCATTAATCACATTTGAAAAACTAATTTCAGTCATTCCCACCTACAAGCAAAAAATTATCAAAATTCTCTGAGTAACCCTTTATATGATACATAGATTTGTACCTATAAACTATATGCATGTAAAACTTTAGTTCCGTAAAGTAGCTTTTAGTACAGTTAAAAGTTTCTCTTGAGCAGATTTCGCTAATGAGAAGAATGAAATGTGAATTATTTTGTGTATCCCTGTATACGGGATATAGAATTTATACACAACAAGTAACTTGAAAATATTTTGTTAAATTTAAAAGTTCATACCGAAATTCAAAACACATCTTCAACAATTATTGCTTAAAGACTGTTCTGTAACCGATTTCTTTTGTGTGTTCCTGTAAATGCACGATAAATGCTATAAACCCCCTATTATATAGTAATAATCTTATAAAGAAATTCAGTGATTTATATCAATTCCAATGCATTTGAAATAGCTTAATGTCATTAAAATACACTGAAAACGTTTTTTCCCCATTGATCATAATGTAACAGAATTCTTTTGAGAGCTCCTGAAAATGAACTATTAATAATGAACTTGATGTTGAATACCAAGTGTGCCATTATAAACATCACTAACACATTCCAAATGAATGAAAATTTGAGCATATTTTTATTATTATTATTAGAGCGTGTTTTATTATTATTAGAGTATTAGAGCGTGTACAGAGAGGCAGGCAAACCGAATTGATAAACATCTTTTGACTATTGGAAAGTGTTAAAAAGTACCAACTGAGGATTTTAATGCGTAATTTATTTTTTTATTTCATTTAAACTTATAGAATTAAATAATCCCGAACAAATACATAAATTATTATTTTTTATAATAGTGCTTACATATAAAGTGAATATATTCCTTAAAATTTCCAGGGAATCTGACACCGCTATTTCCGATTAAAATCTATTATTATTGTTATTATTATTAATGATGATGATTATTAATCGCAGAATTTATAATCCCTACATTTAATCGTAGGATTTGTAACAGTTGTCTGCGATTTAATGAGGCGAAAAAAATATTAAAAAAAAAAATGTGTTAAAATTCTGCTCATCAAACATAAATACATACTTTTTTCTTTTTAAATTATCAATATTTTAGGATTAGCATATCGCCATTTAAAGAAATTATTTAACCCCTTGGCGACGAGCGACCGGTATACGTGCCGCAAAAAGTGCTCAGAATCTTTTTTATCCCCATCAGTAAAATTTACCTGATTTAATCGGGGCATTTTCTCGATTCTATAAGGCAGAAATTTCTCTTTTTAAACCGGTGACAAACCATTAAAAATTTCGTAAAAAGTTCCCGTCACGAAGGGGTTAAATCTGTAAGACTATATTTGTGAATGATCAACGATATGTTAAGGAGGAACAAAGAAATGTTCCAAATGTAATCTAAGATTTTTTTTCATATTACAAAATTTACTGTTAATTAGTTCTGCATAAGATAAATAATAAAACCATTTGCATTTAAAACTTCTTTTTCAAATAACAACAAGAAAGAAAAAGTCGTGCGTCAAGCATATATTATGAGGTACTTTCAAACATATTCGAAATAATGTAGCAAAACTGCACCATTTAAAAAATTAAAATATTCCGTCTCATTCCACCATATGGAAATGTATAACGCATTTCAAAACCAAACTTCAGCTGTTCCCATTTACAATTGGAAAGTTATCTGATTTTTTTAGCAGCCCTGTAAATGATATAGAGTTTTGTATCTATTAACAACATGCATTCCAAAATTTAGTTCATTTAAGAGATACATATATTTCAGTTGAAAATTCTCCTTCAGCAATTTCCTCTAATAAGGAGAATGGCATGCGAATACTTTTGTGCAGCCCTGTATATGAAGCATAGAATTCATATACAGGAAGTAATATGCAAAAAACTAATTAAATTTAAAAACGCACACCGAATTTTTAAACATACTCTCCAGCAATTATTACGCAAAGACAGTACTGTAATCGATTTCTTTTGTGTGGCTCTGTGCATTAATAAGAAGTACTACGAATGCTCTATTTTAACGTGATCGGAGTGAAATTGAGTGATTTATATCAGTTTCAATACATTTGAAATAGCATAATATCATTAAAATACTCTCCAAACGATTTTCCCTCATATACCATAATGTAATCGAATCATTTTATGTGTCTGTAAGTAAACTATCAATTATATACTTTATAAGCAATACTTCATATGCACCAAACATGCTCTGGGGATCCTAAATACGCTTTATCAATTGCATGAAAATCCGAATTTATGGGAATTAGAGCATGGACACACGGACAGACAAACCGAATGCATAAGCACTTTTCAACTTTGTTGGGAAGGACTAAAAAAGATTAAAATATACTGGTAAAATTATTCACTGTTAATTATAATACGATTGATAATTTTACTTACCTCTATTTCATTTTCCCTTACGCTTATCAAGTTTGCAGGTTTTGGCAAAGATCTTCTTTTCGACATATATTCTTCAATTTGCCTTTCCACAATGTCCGAAATTTCTTTCTTCCATCTCTCACTGAACCGTTCAACGAATGGTCTATACCTCTCCCATTCCATCAGCTTTCCAGTGTTGGTGTCAGCTATCTTCCATAAGTCATCTACACTGTCACATATTGATTGATATCTACGTCCCCGGCAGTTACAACTGCATTCATCAGCATATAATATGGATATTGTGTGTATAAAAATAAAAAATATAATCGAGAGTCGTTGAAGCATTCTCATCTTCTTTCTGTTTTGAAAATATTTATTTAGATATAAAATATACTACTAAAAAAATGTCTCAAACTTTTAATGCCACCTCCAAAATTTAACTATATTGATCAAACGAGAAAGTCTCAAAACTAATTATGCCAGATGCCGAAATTTGACTATATTATTCAAAAGAAAAATTTACCACAACTACTTTGCCAATTGCCAAAATTTTACTATACTATCCACGATAGAAAGTCTCAAAACTATGCCAATTGCCAAACTTTAACGATAATCAAAAGAAAGTCTCACAAGTATTATGCCACCTGCCAAAATTTAGTTATGCAAATCAGAAAAGAAAGTTTCAAAAACTATTATGTCAGTTTCCAAACTTTAACTATATTATTCAAACGAAAAAAATCTCACAATTACTATACCAACTGACAAAACTTAACTTACACTGTTAAAAAAAAATTATGTCCCACTGTTATTACGCCAGTTGGAAAAAATAAAAGGTAATCTTTGATTGAAAATCTTTCTAAAATGCCCTTAATGATTTTCCTAAAACTTCTTAATATAATTTATTTATCTTTACGTAAGATTATTTTTTTTATGCTCAACTGTTGCAGAAGTTACTAAAATGTAACGTGATCCTTCCACAAAATTAAAGTATCTTAAAAGTATTTTTATTTAAGAAATTTCTCTGATGTTTAGAAAAACCGTACAACAGTTACGATAGTTATAAAAAATATAGCTGCAATCTTTATGTAAAACTAAAATCTTTCTAAATTATTATCAGCGATTTCCGCACCGCTCCATCAGATAATATTTGTATACAAACTCTACCACACAGAAGCACTGCACGGTTCCGAGAGTTATCAAAATGTAACGTGGTGTTTTTGTCTTTGTTTTGGTATTTTCAAAAAATAAAAAATACATCTATTTTAAAACGAATGTGAAATTGTTTTTGAAGAAAAATGTTTTTATTTTCAGCTGCTCATCAATTCAAGTGTTCAGAAAATGTAATGTAAAAGTTATTACTTAAATCAAAATAAAACATATAAATTAATTAATCGTAAAGATAATTAATTTCTATGCAATGACATGAAATATTTTTGTTATGAGATACCCCTGTAAATATACATTTACATTAATTAAATCATATCAAATGAGGATCATTTAATGGTAAATTGCTAATGTAAATTTGTGAAAAATATAATATATTTAATTTGATGATTTAAACATGAAATAAAACGGCAATTTTCTGAAAACAAAAATATATTAATCAGATTTATTTTTTTCTAGATTATTGTTTTTATGGTGTATAAAGATTTAACAATTAGCAAGGTTTCGCTAATATTCAACTCCTATAACAATAGTTTGTAATTAAAAATATAAAAGGGCATATATGAAAGAAAATTTCAATTATTTCAGTCTCTTTAATATTATATTGGCGTCTGTAATACTTAGAGTTACTTACGGTTCATCTTTATGTTCTATATTACTTTCGTTCTATATTGTAAATCCATAACTACTTCAGGCAATAACATGTAAAGAAAAAAAATATTCAGATATTTTCCCGATATGTGACACTGAGACTAGAAATCAATGATATGACTTCTTCAGGCAATAACATAAATGCATTCAAGTATTTTCTTGATATCTGTCACTAAAAGTATAAGTGAAATTTGTAACTTCTTCAGACAACAACACACAAAGAAAAAAATCTTTTAAGTATTTTGTCCATACCAGAAATTAGAACGGTAACTTTTTAAGTCAATAACAGAAATGCCATTCAAATGTTTTCTTAATATCTATCACTAATTAACTGAAATCGAGCCTTTAACTTCTTCAGAAAATAGCACACAATAAAGGTAAACTAAAAATCCATTCAAATATATTCTTTATAATTGATGGTACGAACAGAAATCAAAATTTTGTAGAAATATAACGCAGATAATCTCTTAAAATAATTTCAAAAATTCATGTTTGACTAACATCCTTTGACTAATTTTTTAAAACCACTGAATTTTAGTGTAACAATTCACCACAAGACTGCTTGCTCCGCAGTTATTTCACACGAACTGTATTCAGTTATGAAATCTCCAGGTCCAGATCAGATAGAGTCACTTTTTTTTTTCTTCCATTCTGTGCAGTTGCTTTTCTTGAAACTTAAGCTGCACACACATGCTTGTTTTGCCATCCTTCTACATTTTCTATGAAATCTTTTATTCGGTACTCTTTTGTGGTTTGTTCACAAAAGAATGAGGGGAATCTATTATGAGTCAGGAGATAAGGAGATCAACCCCACTTGAGGAAAAAGTTTCTCTTATGTAGAAATCAGTCCCTTTCCTTTTAAAATCATTAAAGATCAAAACACCGCGTGGCCACAAGAAAAACGCCGATACTGATAACAGTTAGAAAGTTGGTCTATTCGCAACCTTAACCCAAGAAGGGTTCTGATTTTTGTCATCGCCTCCTGATAAAATTATTTTCGTCAGATAAAACTTTTTTCTTCTCCTTTTATTCTTCTGCTTTCATTTTTGATAGCAACAAACCAACAGTTAAACATTGGTGGGAGATTTCAATGACAGTCTTGTTAGACAGCGGAAAACAAGTATTTAGCCTTTAACCTGGAAGTAGATAAAGTTCAAGCAAACGTCACTTTTAAATAATTTGTTATGAAAATTAATTTGGTTTATTTGAGAACTTTTCGCGTCGTATTATATTTCGTAGAAAACGAATGGAGATTTTAATTTTCAAAAGTACATGTTTTCTTGGCAACAGGGCCGTAGCCAGAAGGAAATAATAGGAGGGGGGGGGGGGAGAGTTCAAGAAATTGTAGGATGAGGGCTCATATTCTCTCTCTCTCTCTCTCTCTGATGCAGAAAGATAAATTAGTGCATATTCACATTGTAGGTAATATGTTTGTTATTAAATTGTTGTAATAACTTAATTCTACGCTAAGAAAAGAATGTTGAGGAAAAATTCGAGTGTATAACTATTGCAATATTAAACATCATGTTAGCTTCATATTTGCAAGTGGGATGAACGTATGTTGAAACTATTATTTTAGTTACAATTAGTATTTCTGCACAACTGTTAAAAGACCTCAAAACTAAATTAGATTTTCTCTTTACCATAATAATTGCCATAATAAATGAAAGTATTTATTATGGCACACTGCCCCAAAAAGGGCTTATTTGATTGGATAGAAGCTCAAAATGTTTTAGAGAATGCTGAGCACTGCTTCGCAATCTTATATTCATTAATTTTCCTTCAGACCTTTTTACTTCATATAGGATACCTAAACTCAAAACTAGATCTCTTTCTCTCTATTCTTAAACGAAAAAAAAAAAAAAAGATAATTAACATATTAACTGAATATGATAATTCATAGTATTATAAAAAAAATATATTTGATGAACACTCTAATGCAGACAGTTTTTAAATCGAATAATTATTTTAAGATATATTTAATGTCAAAATCGTTCCATTAAAAATGTTTTATGAGAGCAAAAACTATACATAGGAATTTAATCTTTTTTTCTAAGGATATACAACAGAAACTTCTGGTGTGCAGACAACATTTATTATTTTTTTTATTTGACCTCATTTATTGAGTCTTTATTTTTATTTTAAATTTAGATTTTCAGCATTTCGAGAGATATTTCTTGCATATTTGAGAAAAGTTTATTACTTTAAATCGTTGCCAGTTGCAAAAATAACGCAAAGTATGATATTTCCCACAAATTAAAAATTTATTTGCACATAATTATTATAAATAGAAAAAAATTTCAAATTAAAATTGAAATATTACGTATTAAAAGCAGCAAAATATTGAAAATTACGTCATAAAAATTTATTTACAAGTAAATTTTAAATGGGAAAAAAAATTAAATAATTAATTCATTAATATGCGTTAATAGCCGTAAATGGAGGAATTTACGTCTTGTTTAAAATGGCAAAATAATAATATTGCTAAACAGTTTAAATTTGAAAAGACATTTACACCAGACATTTATTTCACATTTCTGAATGTTCTTTTAAACTATTGTTACCAATTCTAAGGCAGTGCAAATAAAAACATTACCTTTCTACAGAAATATTTCTTTAGCAACAATTATATTTTCAGAGGAATATTAAAAAGTCATATTTAAAGTAATCAAATAAAAATATTGCAAAACAGTTTAAATTTAAAAATATATTTATAATAAGAGACATTTAATTCATATTTTAAAATGATCTTTTAAACTACCATTGTAAATTCTAAGACAGAGCAACTAATATTTCCTTTCAAACAACAAAAGTATTTTTCCGTGAATATTAATAAGAGAAAGAAAATTTTGGGGAAAATTACATCATATTTAAAGCAATATCATTAAAATGTCTCATTAAAAACAATTTCTTATAGGGTTGTTAAAATGTATCAAGGAGAAATACTCTGTTTATTTAATTTATTTTACATTAGCTTATTTTCAAATGTTTAACTGATCTTATTTAATCAAATAAAAAAGCCATTGGATCTTTTAACAGCCGCTGATTCAGACTTAAAATTCCCCTATCAAAGGGAAATTAATTAAAACTCGATTACAGGAAGATCGCCCCTGATTTTTTAATTATAATTCAGGCTCCTGTAATCTTTTTAAAGTCGATCAAATTAGCGTGTTTTTAGAGTCTGCTGTGTCTGAACGGGAGTTGGTGAGTGTAGCTCGTAGCGACAGAGCTCCCCCCCCCTCCACTTCCTCTAGTGATTAAAATTTCAAAACTTGTTCGATTAATAAAACTTGAAAAAAAAATAATGATAATTTCCCATCACTCCATATATTGGATAACACACAATTTAAATCCACATTTTTTTATATTGTTAAAAATTAAAGAATGTTTTATAAATAAATAACTTTATTCATTTTAGAATATAAAAGTTATCTGCATTTCCGAGTTTAAAACAATTAGGAATATTTTATTGATAAAAATGAAATGCAAGTATATAAAAGCTCAAAGTGTCTTAAATTTAACAGAAAAAATTCATTCTACCTTATTACCATATTTCGAACACTGTAATATGTTTTGAACTTAACCCTATCACTATGTCCTACCGAAACATGCAATGCTTTGATAATGGGCTTGGGGTCCGCGTGGACCCCAGGACATAGTGATGGGGTTAACTAATATATAAAATGCTACGGTAGTGTGTACGGTACTATGTTGTAAAGATGATTTAGGACACTTTTTTGGAACTCGTGTCCGACGATTTGAAATCCGAGCCCGCCCGACCCTGCAATATTTTGCATCATCAAAGCCTGAGCCTGATACCAAAAACAGGCAAGAAGAAATTGTTAATGACATTTTAAAATTGTTTTCATTTAAAAATCTTTTCGTAGATAGAAATAAGTAATAAAACTAATACTCTCTCATGACAACGTTTTGTGATTTTGCTGTCTCTGAAAATTTGTTTAAAATAGCAAATTTGATATTTATGTCCAGTGACTGGCCGGATATTGGAAAAAATCGTAATAATTATTATTCGTGCATAACTTTGACAGATATACACGAATTCTTTTTTTTCAGTAATTATAGAAAAGGATTTCAAACAGAAGCGAAGATAGCCAAAGAATATTCCATGCTTTCTTTATGGTACTAACACTACACTGACTGTTCAAAGACTTCCAAATATTTCTCCTTATATACCATCAATAACAATTTAATTCTCTTTAAACCAGATTTTTAAAGGATTGTAAAACATTTTAAGAAACTTGGATCACATTCTTGTTTTCTAATATCAAGTGTTTTTATTTTATTTTTATTTTTTCAATTTGTATTTAAATAAAATTTTTACTTTAAGCTCGAGCTCGAAAACTTGTACAGTAGAACCTCCATAACGAAAACCTCTATTTAGCGGACATTTTTTCGATCCCCAATGCGTATGTATTTATGTATTTTCACCGCCAAATACAGGGCATCTCTGAATAGCGGACAAATTTCGCACTCTCGTGATGTCCGGTATTCAGAGGTTTTATTGTACAGTGGAATCTCCATAACGCACACTCCCGAAAAACGGACACTGCTATTTAGCGAACACCTTTTCGATCCCCAACACCTATGTATTTATAGATTTCCTCCTCCAAATACAAGACATCTCCGAATAGATGGCAAATTCCAGCTTTTGCTTTCGAGGTGTCCGTTATTCAAAGATTTTATTGTATTAAAATCGAGCCCAAATCCGCACAGGCTCACGGGCTTAGTCTGAACCCGTCTTATCTTTATTATATGGGCCATTTTCACCATTCGCTTACATTTCATAGTAACGGACTTGACATTTCAAATAAAGCTATTAAAAAGATGTATAATTTCTAATTTGATAATAATTTACATAACTATTTAGTAAACTTACTTAGCAGCTTACATTTCATAGCTTACACTTTTAAAATGAAAGAGTTGATTTGGCTTCTCAGGAAAGAGCTGTAATTTTTTTCGATCGTGAATGAGTTGTTTTTCAAACGATTGAATCTTCTTGATTCAAATTGGTTATTTAAATTGCTCAACTTCATTTAAATTTGATAAAAACAGCTCGTTCACTCGAGTTATTTCAACTCTTTTCGAGAAGTTGCCTTTCAAAACGTCAGATGAGTGGATTTCGGCTCATCTTGAGCTATTTTGTGGCTGACTTTTTAAGAGAGTACACACATGGTAACAGACATAACAAGTAATGGATTTGACATTTCAAATAAAACAATTAGAAATGAACTAGCTTGTGTAATTTCTAACTTGGATAATAATACACATGCCTTCTGAAACTATTTATAAACAATATTTAATTACAAAAGTGCAAAAATCATTATTTTAATATTAAAATTTACGGTAACCAGATTTGTAAGAGAAAAATAATTCCAACTTTGATAAAATTTGATTCTTGCCACTATTACATTGCTTCACAATTGAAGAGTAAAAAATAGCAGCGTGAATAGTTTAACTATTTTGCCGAATATTGCTGCTAATTTTAGGCGGAATTAGAAACCTATTTTGACTAAAATAATCACAAGGTAACGGATTTGACACAAAATGAGGGACAAAATATTTATGTTAATTTCTTAAAGAAAATATCGCTTGTAAACAATTTTTTTCATTTTTATAGAACACTAACGGTTCATATTTAAAATAATTAAATCTCTTTATTTAAAAAATTTAAATTAGATTTTTAAAAATAACAGTTAATTACATAAAATTTGGAATAGGTCAGGCCTTTTTGCTTAGAATCACAATTTTAAAGATTTATATCTCTAAACTTTTTATTGAATTTTTAAAATTTTCATGTGAAATATATAGAAATATTCAATATAGTCTTCTTTAGCTAATGCATAGCTGAAATCAAATTTTAAATATTAATTTATGTTTGAATATTCTTTTTACTCTCGGACAGTAAATGTAAGCGAAATTTGAAAATGGCCCATATAGTATCTACTAAATAGAAATACAGAACATGATTATAACAATACATTTACGAAAGAAACTTACTCGAAAAATTATTGACCTAGATATTTATTTTTCATATAAACAGTTTCATGAACGCAAAATTTTCTAGGTTCAATTGCATTACGACTTCATTTCCTATTTTGAAACTCGGGAGGCTTTCATGAACGGTATCCGGACTTCCGAAAGCGAGAAATAATATTTTTCGAAATTAACCTCAAAAATGATTTCCGCAGAAAATTCATTTAAAAGGAGCTGGGATCGCAGGTAAATTTTTAAGTGCTCCGAGATATTTGATGTAGGTAAGAAATTCTTCTTTTTTTTATAATCCCATTTCTGTTTGGACAAATTTTTGAAACTTTTGTCTTTGATGTAATGAATCTGTATTGCATAATCAATCAAAAGTTGATTTTTAACGGATCACAAAATTTTCAAATGTTCAATGTACATTTCATTTTTCAGCTTTTTATGTTAAAGTATAGGTTTTCTAGATAAATTTAGCTTTTTGGGTGTGTTCGTAATAATGTAAATACGAAGCACCTACAGTCGTTGTTCAGTCCGTCCGTCTGTCCGCATATAACAGAGCTAAAACTACTCAATTGAATCATTTGAAATTTAAAATATATAATTATTGCATAATCTTCTCGGGTTATTTCAAATTTTATGAAATTACGGTGCATAATTTAATTACAGAGACAACCATAAGTCTTCCGTTACATTACGGCCTATGGGAAAAAATAATTTCAAGTGCATTTTACTGGTGTTACGCTCTTTCGAACATAATAAAAATGATATGTATTTATGAAGTATATACTAAAATATACATTCTGTTCAATCTGTTGTATAAAGGATAATTTTTTTATTAGTTTATAGGGTTACACAAAAGTATTCCATTACATAATGATATAAGGGGAAACATTGTTTGAGGCGCGTTTTAATAAAATTAAACTATTTCACATTTTATGAAATTGTATACATTGCTGAGGTTTACTACAAGTTACTTCCTATATAATAGAAAGCAGATAGTATTTACAGGAATACACAAAATTATTCTGATATTCTACTGTATCCGAAGTACTGAATACTATTAAACCAAGATTTGAATATTTTTAAAACTTCGTTATAGTATAAACGCATCTTATTTGCTACGCTTGACGTGCAATTTCCAACTTGTTTAAAATCATATTGTAGTAAACAAAGATTTTCCAAAAAATGGAAGCATATTCATCACGATAATTATAGAATGCATCGATATATTGTTCATTTGGATTTGTCATTCTTCCATGTCTCCGAAAATTTCCCTATTCATAGGTTAATGAAAATGAATTACATTATCTATATTATAAAGTCCAAACGTATCTGTACGTAACGCATACGTCATTTTGCGAATGGCAACACTCTGAAATTTGAAATGCAATTTCATTTTTGCAATTTTTGCTACTGCTAATATTTTATTTTCTAAACATCGCATGTTTTCAATGTTTACACCGTCGTATAGGGGAAAAATGTACTTTTAAATGCAATTTGTTTCAAAACTATATCTTAATTTGTTCTTTAAATATTAATTTTTTATAATTTTCAATACCGTTTACCTAATCGTGGCAACAGGAGTATTCCATTTCTATTAAAAGCAAAAGGAAAAAAGCAGATTTTTGTATTTTTATGTTCCCATTTTTCCATTAAAAGTGAAAAAAAAATTATTTAAAATACGAATAAAAAAATATAAATAATTTATTATATGTTTCAACTAATAGCATCCAGACTTCAAGTTTTGAATTAAAATGATTTCAAAATGATCGAATTAAAATACCAGTTAAAAAAAAAAAAAAAAAAAAAAAAAAAAAAAAAAAAAAAAAAAAAGGTGAATACAAATATGAAAGGTACATATATAAATTTTGAGATGGTGAAAATGATGTAGGGTTTAGATTTCAGCGAAAAAAAATCAATGATTGAGTCAAAGTGGTATAAATTTTGGTTTTTTCAATTTGGAATACTAACATAGAAGCCTTAATTGAAAACTTTATAATAATAACAGATCTTTTAATATTTTTTTACTACGCTCCCATGTATGATTAAAGTTTAATTTTAACAATTTCCACAACTGAGTTTTATAGAAATAATACTGTGTTAATTTTAGGTCAAATATCATTTATTTAAAAGTTTGACTTTCCGTATAAGGTGCATTTTTTATTGTAACTAATTTTGTAGATTTATTATAAATCAATGAAACCGTTCCTTCTTAAGCATTTTCTTTCGTCGAAATTCGACGGGTTCTATCTTGTATCTATAATATAGATTTATGAGATAATTTTATTGTCTGAGCAAAGCCTATGAGTGTCTTAAGTGATTGAAGTGATTGTCTTATACACATAGTACGTAACGATATTAAAAGTCAAACAAAATTCTTTCTTCAAGCAAATCTCAAAAAAATACTTGTCAGATTTCGATTCTGTTTATACCAGAAGGTACCTATGAAGGTAACCTGGTGAATGTACCTACTACGAAAAATTAGTTCCAAATAGTTTAAAAGTTATATTTAAAAAACTGATAAAAAAGCACAATTTATTTGCATACGTCACAGAAATTTGGTGTGCATCTTTTTTCTCCGGCTGGATATTTTTGTAGACAACCGAATCAGAGTGCATGGAGTATATAGTAATTGTCTGAACGAAGCGAAAACCAATACACATAGCACGTAACGATATTAAAAGTCAAACAAAATTCTTTTCGTGACCAACATAAATTCATTTAGTGACCTTAAAATATTTTCCACGGGAGGCTCAAAATATGTTAGCGGGGGGGGGGGGGGGGGGGGGGGGTTGAGCCACCCATAGCACCACCTTAGCTACGGCCCTGTTTCAGGGGTTTGCGAGGTCCTTTTCCTTGATCCAAAGCTTTAGAAAAATATCTCTTTAGTTCTGAAAATCATCTTAAGAAAACATTTACATGGCATGCATTCATTTGCATGATATTTGAAAAAAAAAAAGTATTTTAACAGAAAAGTTTCTATTTTATTTGAACTCAAATATTCAATGATTACAGAAGGCAAAAAATACAATTTATGAAAATTAGAGTAGAAAAACCAAAAGAAATGTAAAAAATGCTCGTCGCTGCAGAGTTATAATGTGAACAAACATATTAAGGAAAAGGGCATGTGAACAAGGGCGACAAAATTTATATCACCAAAAAAGAAAAAAAAAAGGAGAAACTTGATTAAATAATCAAATACTCGGTGTATTGGTAAAATACTTTTTACTTCAAAAAAAAAGTAAATATTTTGTTTGCATTATAATCCTGTAACGAAGAGCATTTTTCACAGTTCTTTCTTTTTTTCGATTCTAATTCTCATAAATTGTATTTTTTGCCTTCTTTAATCATTGAATATCTGAGTTCAGAAAAAGTGGAAATGTTTCTGTTAAAATACTTGTTTTCAAATTCTAAGATTTTGTGCACCCTTAAAGGGCTACTTCAGTCAAATGAAAAAACCCGTTCGCTAACGCTAATCCTATGGAAGAAATTTATAAAGATATCTCGGTTGCATTTCAATATTTTTAAATGATTCTTTTTGCATTAGATAGCTGAGATTGATCTGAATGTAGGCCGTTTTTCACTTTTTCGATTTTGGTTGCAAATATTTTTTATGAGGGTGCTTTCGCTTTCGAAACCGGTTTCGAAAATGAAAGCGGCCTCGTAAAAAATATCTGTAAACAAAATTTTAAAAAAGTAAAAAACAGCCTGCATACAGATCGATTTCAACTATGCAATGCAAAAGAAAAATCATTTAAAAATATTAAAATGTAATATTTATAAATTTCTTCCATAGGATTAGTATTAGCGAAGGGTCTGTTCGTATGAATGAAGTAGCCTTTTAACCCCTTGTGGACGAGCTACACGTATACGTGCCGCAAAAAGGCTTAAGCATTCTTGTTTATCCCCACCAGTAAAATTTTACTACAAAATTTGACATATTTAATCGGAGCATTTTCTCGATTTAAGAAGGCCCCAATTTCTGTTTTTAAAAACCGGTGACAAAACATTAAAAATTTCGTAAAAGATTCCCGTCGCGAAAGGGTTAACGATACGCATACGTGCGTTTGCACTCGTCACACAGACGTTAAATAACATTGATAAAACGCCTAATTATCCAAAAGGCGCATGAAGTATGGGCTTCCCCTCCAAAATGTGCTGCCCGCAAATGAATGTAATGATCCCCTCCCCCCCCTCCCCCCCCCAAAAAAAGTGCCCAAAATGACTGTAAAATGGGGTCTCTAATTTCCATTTTTATTTTTACTTACCCATCATACGTAGTATAGGGTAAGTCTTGCAATCGTTTTGAAAATCGAAAAAAAATTTTTTTTGACGGATTTACACATTTTAGATGCTGGAGATTCCGAAAAACATAATTTTAGAAAAAAAAATTTGCCGTCCGTCTGTCTGTCTGTCTGTCTGTAAAAGCTCTATCTCCCGAAAAAATTGAGATGGAGACTTGAAATTTTGTATGTAGTTAGTATGTAAGAATGGGACGAAGCCTATTTAATATCAGCAACCTCGATTATCCGGAACTATTTTTTTCGGACCCTCGAAAAATTCGTTCTGATGAAAGGCATATAAAAATTTTCGATTTTTTTGTTTTAAGGAATGGACATAAAAAGCGATAAAATAACACACATTTTGCATATAGAACGAAGTCGATCGGATTCTTAGTTGCCGAGATATTTGTAATCCTGTTTTCCACATTCTTCTATTTTTCATGACCCTGTATTTCATTCAAATTTCAATTCAGAGGTATATTTTAATTGGAAATGAGACGCTTAATCCGACACACTTAATTGTTAGTTAATAGAATTATTATTTTTGGAGTTATAAGGATGTTTCTTTTACGCAGTTCGGTACTACTTGAGTAGTTTGGCGTTTTATATAATGTGTCGAAATCGGTACATCAGCAGTTCTTTAATAAAGCATTACTATGTATATTAACAATATTTAAATTTTGTTTATGAATTGCAATGCATTGTATAAATAGTTTTCACATGTTTTATTTTCATATACATATCCATGATGGGTAAGTATTACAGTGGCCCCCAACGACTAGTTTTACTTTATAATGTTTTTGGAGAAGAAAGTTTGACTAATACAAGAGAATATCCACATTATACTTATCTAATCAGGAAATCTTTGTGCGATCATTAGGCTTTTAACCAATCCTGTGATACTGATGTGCGGGTTATAGAAACCATCGAAAGGAACCATAGGGAGAATTACATATACCATAAAATATACTCTATCAAAAGCATATGGAAAGAATCTAGCGGGGGGGGGGGGGCGTTTAATGAAATGTATGCGAGCTTGGTGCCCGAGAATAACGCTTGTATAATTGATGAGTTTTTTTGTATGATTCAAGAAAAATTTACCGAGGCTCTCCAAAAAAATACAGTGCTTTTCCTAGTTTCAGAGTTAATCGGTCTCTGATCATTAAAATAACGAGGTGGAACCCGTCAAAATTCGACGAAAGAAAATCTTTAAGAATGATCTGTTTCATTGATTTATTATAAATCTACAAAATTAGTTAAAGTAAAAAATGCATCTTCTATTATACTCAGTCTAACTCTCAAATATTATTGTAAGCTAAAATTAACAAAATTCTACAAAACCCAATTATCCAAATTATTAAACGAAATAAAACCGAAATTCACCGGATTTCATAACAGACGCTATTTTTAAAATTGTATACACTTTTTTTCTCTTTTTTTTTTTTTTTTTTTTTTCAATTTTAAGAGAAAATGGATTGTTTTTGCTGCCACAATTACAGAATTGGTACTAAAAATTATTTTAAAAAATAACATCACAAAATTTAATTGAGATACAGCTTTGAAACAAACTGCATTTAAAAGTACATTATTTTTTTTTTCTATACGACGGTATAAAAATTTAAAATGTACGTTGTTTAGAAGTGTCAAATTTGCAGTAGCGAAAATTGCAAAACCGAGATAGCATGAAAAAGTGTTGCGCATTTTAATTTCTTTCTTTTTTTTTTTTTTTTTTTTTTTTCAATTTTAAGAGAAAATGGAGTAATTTTGTTGCCACAATTACAAAATTAGTACTAAAAACAAAAAACAAAAAAAAAATATTATCTGAAAAATAAATTGAGATACAGCTTTCAAACAAATTGCATTTAAAAGTAAATTTTTTTTCTCTGTACGACGGTGTAAAAATTTAAAATGTGCGATGCTTAGAAGTGTAAAATTTGCAGTAGCGAAAATTGCAAAATCGAAATTACAGGGGAAAGTGTTTCCATTCGCAAAATGACGTATGTGTTACGCACAGATACGTTTGGCCTTTACAATATAGATATAATAGCCCTTTAATTCAGCAATGTCACTGGTCTCTCTACATTTCTTATTAAAACTTTTAAATAGAAAATAGTTAAAGCGGATTCAAAGGATTTCAAAACACAAAGATAAACTAAAATTTCTTAATCTTGTTTTTTTTTTAACACTTTTTAACAAAGTTAAAAGGTGTTTATGCATTCGGTTTGTCTGCCTGTTCACGCTCTAACTCTTGTAAATAGATTCAGATTTTCATGTAATTGATAAAAGTTATTTAGGATCACCAAGGCATGTTTGGTATTGTATATGAAGTATATAAGAATAGTAGTTCATTTACAGGGGCACTCAAAAGAATTCTATTACATTATAATATATTGGGAATAAATTGTTTGCAGAGTATTTTAATGAGGTTGCGCTTTTTCAAATGTATTAAAATTTATATAAATCACTGAATTTCACAAAGATTACGCTAGAACAGGGAATGCATAGCATTTTTTATTAATTTACAGGAACATACAAAAGAAATTGGCTACAGTACTGGCTTTGAGAAATAATTACGGGAGTTTGCGTTTTAAAATACAGTATGCACCTTAAAATGTAGCTAAATTTTTGCATGTTATTCGTTATGCATAAATTATGTAGCTCACACACAGGGCTCCACAGAATTATTCACATACTATTCTCTTTATTAGAGGAAATTGCTGAAGGGGAATTTTCAATTGAGGTATATGTGTTTCTTAAGGGAGCTAAATTTTGGCGTACATGTACTTAATAGATACAAGTCTATATATCACATACAGGGCTGCTGAAAAATTTCAGAAAAATTTCCGATTGTAAATCGGAAAAACTGAAATTGGATTTTTAAATGTGTTATGCGTTTCCATATGATTAAATTGGACATGACATGTAAACTAATTAAACAGTGCAGTTTTGTGCATTGTTCTATGAATGTGTTGGAAAGTGTTTCATGATCTATGCTTGACGTATGGTTTTTTTCTTTCTTTCTTTTTTTTTTTTTTTTTTTTTTACCATGATTATACTATTTTCCTTGCGCTATATGTATCCGGAAATTAAAAGTGAATCATGAATGTATTGCATTGGCTATAATCAATTGTATCAGCACCATATCAGGAGCTAAATTTCAGTTTGACTGTCTAAGTAGCTTAT
The DNA here is from genome assembly GCA_964019185.1 of Maratus speculifer. NCBI lineage: Eukaryota > Metazoa > Arthropoda > Arachnida > Araneae > Salticidae > Maratus > Maratus speculifer. The sequence goes on along the minus strand of OZ025302.1, from coordinate 181,043,901 downwards.
CTTGAGTATAGAGGCATGATGTAATTCCATTTCCTTCCTCTAAAATGCGACACTTGTAACAATAGCATTTAAATAATGTAAAAAAAATCAACTTTCTTTTTAAACTCTTATTTATTTTTGTATGCGTAAACACGGAATTCCTAATCGATTTTTTACTCACTTATTGATAAGTTACAATTATACATTATGTTCACAGGTGTGTTATGATAGCAATACAATATTCTAATATTTTTAGTGCTTAATTATAAATAAGTGAATTAATTTTAAGGAATTTTTTAATTAGCCGGTGACAGATGATAAATCACCAAATACTCTTTTGTCTTGTAGTCTTATACAACTTGATAGCAACAATAGCTTCCTCTTTAACGAAAATCTACATGTTGCTGACGACTGGCTTTTTCGCTAATCGTTGCCACAGATTAAACTCCGAAAATAAAACATTTGAAGTTACTGAAAAAATTAATAGCTCGAAAAGTATTTGCCAGAAAATTGTTGGAAAAATTGCGTTAAAAAGGTTTTAAAAAATGTATATTTTAATATAAATTTCAAATTGTGTTTCAAATATTGAATTTTAAAAACTACCAAATTTCACAATCGAGTACTATAGCGAAACCTTCACACGTAAAAAGGTAACGGCTATGTATTCTGACGTGTATACTGGTTATAGCACGAATCACAAATTACAGTAACCTTATTATTCTGTTAAAATATAAAACTGTAGTTTGATGTCATGAGAGCATATTTTTTATTACATTCTCGACAAACACTACATGCGATATTTTCTTTTAATTTAATATATATATTTATATTTTTTAAATGAAATGGTTAAAAGATTTATATTTTAAATGAAATTAATGCAATATGAATGACGTCAGTGAGAACAATGGCGATTTGTCACATCGCCAAGCTAATATAAAAATATTCTATTTTTTTAGTATTAATGTAATAAACGTAGTCTTTTGTTTGTTGGTTCCAGACTTGTATTTTTAAGTATTTTGAAAAATTTGATTTGATGATTCATTAATTCATTTTCCTTTCCTTTTCTTCTCACTTTTTTTTAAAAACTATTTGGGAAATAGTTATTGTTCTCGGTAGAAAATTGGGAAATCTGAAGTATATCTGAATCTTTTTATTGATTGAATTCCGCAACTTATTTTATTTTATTTGTTTTCTGATTGGTTTATGTTTAATGTCCGAAAATGGAATACTTCTGTTTTTTATTTAATTCGTTTCCTGATTGATCCATCTTTAATGTCCATAAATAGAATACTTCTGTTGCCACAATGACAAAAAAATAATAAAAACTTTTTTAAAAGTTAAAATTTCAAAACAAATTGTGATAAATATTTCAAACAAATTTTATTAAAAAGTGCATTTTTTTCTCTACGCTCTAAAAATCTAAAATTTAAAATGTGCGATGTTTAGAAGTTAAAAAAATTTGCAGTATCCAAAATTATAAAACTAAAATTTCATTTAAAATTTGTTTTTGATGCGTCCAGGAAGGAGTCAGAAGTCAGTCTAACTCCATTAAATAAAAATGCACATTTTAACCAGTTTAAGTTGTCTATCTATAAAATACTTTTTTTTTTTTTTTTTTTTATTGTTGGTGTCGTAATATTAATGTTTAATGCACGGCGTACATAATATATGGACTCGTTATGATTATCATAAAAATGATGTATATTATTATAATTAGTTTAAATATATAATTTATTTACAAGTCTTTCAAATTTTAGTCTTTCAAATTTTAGTCTTTCAAAATATCATTTTCCAAATAGTCGTTGTAATTTGTTAAATTACAGTTTTGTTGTTATTATGTCTTTTTTAATAGAAAAAAAAGAACAGATTTTTTTTTCAAACTTAAATTTCAATATAGCACGATTTAAAATTTAACATCATTCAACAATAAGGATGCATTTTCAAATGCAAAGTGTTTGAATACTTTATTTCAATTTACTGACTTTTTATGATTTTTATACCAAATAGCTCAATAACGGAATAATAGTACATAACTATATCTTTATCAATTATTTAAAATTTTAAGGGAAAACCACGATTCCTACCTACCATCCTAGGACGCTCGTCTTTGCTAGTAAATTATAAGAGACGATACTCTTGTCAAAAAAAGCCAACTGGTTGTGAAACTCAAATAATGAAGTACAGTGAAACCTCTAAATAACGGACATCTCGAGAACTCAGAAATTGTCCGCTATTGGGAAAACCTCCGAGATTGCTAAGCCGAAAAATTGCTAAGAAATGCTTACTGTTTCATTAATTGACTTTTATATGTCATAAAACTTCTATTATATGATTAATTAGAAATTAAAATTAGTTTTTAAGCAATAAAACTGAAATAAAATTTTGCACTCCTTTATTCACTGTTCATCACATTCTTGTGAAAAAATTCTGTTACAAAAGTTTAGTTTTGCTTGCAATTTGCTAGTAATTTGTTTTTCAATGTGACATTATTGGACATTATTGAGTTTTGGGCGGGGGAGAGGGAATTGCACTTTTAACTATTAGAAGCATAAAATCTCAAAATATTCCGCGGGGATATTTCAGTGCTGTAGGAGATATTCCTCCTGAGAAACCCTTGCATTCAACATTTGTGGGTGAGGGATTTTCCTAGGATTTGTGACACATTGCCCCGATAGTAGTAGTCGGGCCACTACCAGGCACAGAACGTTCCCACCTGTCAATCAAAAAGGGGCGTGGCAGGGGGCGTGTCCACCTGTCAAAAGGGGCGTGTCTACCTGTCAATCAAAAGGGGGCGTGTCCGGAAATGACGTCACGAGTGGAGTTGAGTTGTTTTCCTGCTGGTTGTTTCGGTTTCGGTTTTCGTCTGCTATAAGACGAGGTTTTTGGTTTCGGTTTCGATGTTCGTCTGCTATAAGACAGGGAGTTAAAAGTTGAGTTGTCTATTGGGATTCGATTTTCGGCTGCTATAGGACGGGGATTTTAGTTTCGGTTTTCGTCTGCTGCAAGCCATGGGGTTAAAAGTTGAGTTGTCTTTTGGGATTCGATTTTAGCCTGCTATAAGCTGGAGGTTTTAGTTTCAATTTTCGTCTGCTACAAGCCATGGGATTCAAGGTTGAGTTGTTTTTTTGGTTTTGTTTTTAAGAGTTTCTTTTTTGAAAATGGCAACTTCTAAAGTTGGACTTGTAATATTTTTAATAGTTTGCAGACCACGTCTTCTATGACGTCATAGTTTCATGTCAGAAAACGTACGTTCATGTCTGGACGGTGAATCACGTGGCCAATGACGATTTGGAACACATAATGAGTGTAATTAATTAAGCAAAATAATAGAAATATTAATTTTTCAGAGGGGAAAAGACGAATTTAAACAAATTTTATTAGTTTTACACTATTTTTTCTCATCTCCAACACGGATATATCAATTTTAACAGAAGAATTAAACGTGTATTTTAGTTTTAACAACAGAAAAGTAATAAGTATCATTAATTAGACAAAAAAAATATATCGATTTTTCAAGAAAAGACAATTTTTTACCCAAATTTTCAACTTTGAAATACATTTGACAAATTTTATTACTTTTACACTAGTTTAATAATAATTTTAAGAGGAAAAAGACGAATTTAAACAAATTTTATTAGTTTTACACTATTTTTTTCTCATCTCCAACACGGATATATCAATTTTAACAGAAGAATTAAACGTATATTTTAGCTTTAACAACAGAAAAGTAATAAGTATCATTAATTAGACAAAAAATATGTATCGATTTTTCAAGAAAAGACAATTTTTTACACAAATATTCAACTTTGAAATACATTTGACAAATTTTATTACTTTTACACTAGTTTAATAATAACTTTAAGAGGAAAGAGACGAATTTAAAAAAATTTTATTAGTTTTACACTATTTTTTCTCATCTCCAACACGGATATATCAATTTTAACAGAAGAATTAAACGTATATTTTAGTTTTAACAACAGAAAAGTAATAAGTATCATTAATTAAACAAAAATAAATATCGATTTTTCAAGAAAATACAATTTTTTACACAAAATTTCAACTTTGAAATACATCTGTTTACATGTATTATTACAATATATTGCAAAACTAACTATTTTTAAAAGTTTGAATGTCTTTACAAATCTTATAACAAATAATATGCATTTTTTTTATTCTAGAAAACCGAAAAAGTCACTTCTCGGTGCTTTAGATACTTGACATATTAAAACTACTTCGAGATATTCTACCCATATTATTAATCAAATCAGGACATGATTCATCTTACGCTTCAAAAATTTCTGAATTTTTACAATACTTACTTTCATCAAACTTTATTCTTGATCCTATATGTGTTAGCAGTACAGAATTTTAACATCTGTTTTTATCAATTTATCAGAAAATTATTGAAACACACAACAATTTCCAAATATGAATAGTATCTTTACAGTTTAATAATACAAAACATACACAAATAGAAAGTTTAATTTTTACAAACATTTCATATTTCAAATCAAACTATTCGAAATTTTCACAACATAAGAGCAAATATTAGACGAACTTTTTAACATTAATATTGCTTAGATCTTTTCATCATAACTTTTAACTATGGTAATTATCCATTTTTGGGTTGATTGTCAAAAAACTGTAACTGAAATTACATAAACTCAATGTAAAAAACCTTGTTCTCACACAATTTCTTGAAATTCAACAAAGAATTGACTATTACTGCAATACTTATCTACATCAATCTCGACTCTCGATAGTATATAGGTATTTTATCATTACACACTTACAACTCTTTTCAAACGTTTATCAGAAAATAAGTCAATCAAAGTCTAGTAGTTATCACTCCTGTTCCTCAGAAATATTACTATCATCTGAAACAGTAAAGAAAATTGATAGATATTTAATAACCTCATACACGAAATTACTGTCGAATGAGAATACTAATAATCAATAAAATCAACTCTTGAACAAAAAATAGTACAAATTACAAAAAATTTAAATGTTTTTTCAACAAAAGTTACAAAAAATTAACATATGAATGACAAGTTAGAGAAATAACTAAAAAAAATTTATGAATATATTTACAAATTTATTAAAATCACACCTTTTTCTGGATTACAAACCACAATTTCTTGAAAAATTTAACACCGAATTTGTAAGATTTTAATCCTTGTATTACATACACTCAATAAATATTCAAAATTAAAAAAAAAAATGTTTAGTCTCATCAATAAGCAGAAATTCTATATTAAAAGAATATTTTCATAGTAGTACTTATAAAAATGAGAGTTTACAAACTGATTTTCATAATTTTATCACATTCAAACTTAGTTTTCATACAGCATATATTAAAGAAAATTAATAGGTATTTAATATTTAATAACCTCATACATGAAATTACTGTCGAATGAGAATACTAATAATCAATAAAATCAACTGTTGAACAAAAAAATAGTACAAATTATCAAAAATTCAAATGTTTTTTCTACAAAAGTTACAAAAATTAACATATGAATGACAAGTTAGAGAAATAACTAAAAAAATTAATGAACATATATACAAATTTATTAAAATAACACCTTTTTCTAGATTACAAACGACAATTTCTTGAAAAATTTAACACCGAATTTGTAAGATTTTAATCCTTGTATTACATACACTCAATAAATATTCAAAATTAAACAAAAAATAATTTTTTAGTCTCATCAATAAGCAGAAATTCTATATTAAAAGAATATTTTCATAGTAGTACCTATAAAAATGAGAGTTTACAAACTGATTTTCATAATTTTATCATATTCAAACTTAATTTTTATACATAAAACATTATTTAATCAAATTTTATACTTTCTAATTCAGTAAAATTCAATACTTTTTTAGTTTTTAACCCAATACCACAATATTTATTTACATCAAACTTGATTCTTTACCTTTTATATTTCAGCATTACACAAGTGAGATAAATACTAACTTGGAACGATTATAGAGTTGAAGTCAATTGATTCTATTCGATTTTCACCTTACACACATTGCTCCTACACGAAATTTCTTACTGCTATAATCATCTAATGTATTAAAACTAATCTACTCATAGTGTTAATCAAATTATATGTTTCCTCTTGCACTTCTGACTTATTGTCCATCAAGTTGCTTAAAATATAAATACTATCTATACAGTTTTAATGAATCATAGTATACATGATTAATCTTGAGTTAGCACTTCCATAGTATTAATCAAATTATATATTTCATCTTGCACTTCTGAATTATCGTCTGTCAAGGTACTTAAAATACAAATACTATCTTTACAGTTTTAATGATGCATAGTGTACATGACTAATCTTTAGTTAGCCCTTCCATAGTATTTTAACATTTCATAACATTTCATTGAATTTTAACATTCCATATTTCAAATAACCTATTTTCGAAACCAAACTATGTGAATTTTACCACATAGAATGATTTGGGTTTCACACTTTTCTCAAAATTATCAGATATGTACTCCTCAGAGGAATTACTGTCATATGAATAAATGAAGAAAATTTTATTTATATTAAATGTTCACGAAATTGATTGCAATATACATGTATTTAATAAAAATACATAAATAAGCGATTATTTATACATTAAACCTTTACTAAATATATATTTCTTTCATTATACAGATGTTTCAACAAGATGAACCAAAACAGCAGCAAATTTCAGAAATTAATGATATTAATGATTCATCCCTAGCATATGTAGCGTTAACGAATAATATATATATGAGTACTTATATGAGAAATACTAGAATACGTATATGAAACGTAATAAGAGTAAATGTAAAATGATTTGTCTTACTGCGTACACTTTAACAAGTGCCTTTTTACCTATATTGTTGAAGAGAATCCTAATTGTTTCCATTTATTTCTATTACAGATGTACTCTATATGCTACAAACACTTCTTAAGTAAATGGAATTTAACAGAACATACAAAAATCCATACAGGTGAAAAACCTTACACTTGGGAAGATTACCAAATGCTGTTTTCAAGGAGACGTGAATCAAAAATGTACAAAACATCATATAAAACATCGTCAGTTATATGTAAACTTAGTGAAGATATACAAAAATTAGTCAGACTTTTGTAGAATTTAGAAATAAAGGAAGATATTTAGACTATTTATCCATCATATTTTCATAACACTTACCACAATATCTCAAACTTAAAATTTGGAAGACATACACACTACTGAAAAGTAATTTTGTTACCCGTGATTCTTCTAACCAGTATGAATGTATAGATATTATTTTGCAATGTATTCTTTAAATGCTTACATTAAATATTCTTTTATATGCATATACCGTTGTGTTTATTTTTCTAAGACCTATTACATTAATGAAATACATAACAGTTTAAGTGAAACGACACTCTCACAACTTAAAAAATGCATAAGAGCATACAAAAAATAAGCAAATGTATGAAAAAATATGCAATTTTACAAAATAATTTTACTGTTTTCTAGAAATATTAACAAAAAAATATTTACAATATAAAAAAATTGCAAAAATAAAAAGAAAAAACACAAATGTAAAACAAAAAACCACAAAGTGAAAAACTCACAACAAAATTTTCGAAAAAAGAAATTACAACAAAAATTTTTTACAAAAACTAAAACTTCAAAAAATTATTTTGAAAAAAAAAAAATTGTAAAAAATTTTTTGAAAAACAAATTTTTGAAAAAAAATTTTTTTGTAAAAATATTTTTTGAAGTTTTAGTTTTTGTAAAAAAATTTTGTTGTAATTTCTTTTTTCGAAAATTTTGTTGTGAGTTTTTCACTTTGTGGTTTTTTGTTTTACATTTGTGTTTTTTATTTTTATTTTTGCAATTTTTTTATAATGTAAATATTTTTTGTTAATATTTCTAGAAAACAGTAAAATTATTTTGTAAAATTGCATATTTTTTCATACATTTGCTTATTTTTTGTATGCTCTTATGCATTTTTTAAGTTGTGAGAGTGTCGTTTCACTTAAACTGTTATGTATTTCATTAATGTAATAGGTCTTAGAAAAATAAACACAACGGTATATGCATATAAAAGAATATTTAATGTAAGCATTTAAAGAATACATTGCAAAATAATATCTATACATTCATACTGGTTAGAAGAATCACGGGTAACAAAATTACTTTTCAGTAGTGTGTATGTCTTCCAAATTTTAAGTTTGAGATATTGTGGTAAGTGTTATGAAAATATGATGGATAAATAGTCTAAATATCTTCCCTTATTTCTAAATTCTACAAAAGTCTGACTAATTTTTGTATATCTTCACTAAGTTTACATATAACTGACGATGTTTTATATGATGTTTTGTACATTTTTGATTCACGTCTCCTTGAAAACAGCATTTGGTAATCTTCCCAAGTGTAAGGTTTTTCACCTGTATGGATTTTTGTATGTTCTGTTAAATTCCATTTACTTAAGAAGTGTTTGTAGCATATAGAGTACATCTGTAATAGAAATAAATGGAAACAATTAGGATTCTCTTCAACAATATAGGTAAAACGGCACTTGTTAAAGTGTACGCAGTAAGACAAATCATTTTACATTTACTCTTATTACGTTTCATATACGTATTCTAGTATTTCTCATATAAGTACTCACATATATATTATTCGTTAACGCTACATATGCTAGGGATGAATCATTAATATCATTAATTTCTGAAATTTGCTGCTGTTTTGGTTCATCTTGTTGAAACATCTGTATAATGAAAGAAATATATATTTAGTAAAGGTTTAATGTATAAATAATCGCTTATTTATGTATTTTTATTAAATACATGTATATTGCAATCAATTTCGTGTACATTTAATATAAATTAAATTTTCTTCATTTATTCATATGACAGTAATTCCTCTGAGGAGTACATATCTGATAATTTTGAAAAAAGTGTGAAACCCAAATCATTCTATGTGGTAAAATTCACATAGTTTGGTTTCGAAAATAGGTTATTTGAAATATGGAATGTTAAAATTCAATGAAATGTTATGAAATGTTAAAATACTATGGAAGGGCTAACTAAAGATTAGTCATGTACACTATGCATCATTAAAACTGTAAAGATAGTATTTGTATTTTAAGTACCTTGACAGACGATAATTCAGAAGTGCAAGATGAAATATATAATTTGATTAATACTATGGAAGTGCTAACTCAAGATTAATCATGTATACTATGATTCATTAAAACTGTATAGATAGTATTTATATTTTAAGCAACTTGATGGACAATAAGTCAGAAGTGCAAGAGGAAGCATATAATTTGATTAACACTATGAGTAGATTAGTTTTAATACATTAGATGATTATAGCAGTAAGAAATTTCGTGTAGGAGCAATGTGTGTAAGGTGAAAATCGAATAGAATCAATTGACTTCAACTCTACCCAGGTAAAAAAATCAGCAAAAAACCTTTAAAAAAAAGTTCAGGTAAATTACCGGTATTTGGAACTAAGGTTTTTTTAAGGTAAAAAACCCGCATTTTCCCTGAAAAAATAATATTCAGGTATTTTGCAGGTATTTGGAACTAAGGTTTCTTGAAGGTAAAAAACCCGCACTTTCCCTGAAAAAACAATATTCAGGTATTTTACAGGTATTTGGAACTAAGGTTTCTTGAAGGTAAAAAACCTGCAATTTCCCTGAATATGTGTGAAAACAAAGATTTAAATTGCACATTTCTCAATTGTACTCAAAATAAACAATAACCCCTCCTCCCCTCAATTTAGAAGTTGTAGGTATAGGAACCCAGCGATAAAGAATAAATATTAATTAATTAATGAGATAATTAGAAATTAGTGTTTTACGGCTGGATGTATAGTACGGTGGGTGCGGCGTAATCATGCCGACCACCGCTAAAAACAAAAATGCCGTTCTAAAAAAAAAATTTAAATTTTAAAGAAAATTAATTAAAATCGTTAATTTTATGTAATAATTAGTCAATTTCCCAATTTTTATCTAAAAATTCTAAAAAAAATATTTTTGCGAAAAAATGAAAAAAAAAAAGGTCGAAAAATATTCTAAGTTTAGAAATTAAAACATTAAAAATGGAGAAAATAGTTAGTTTTTTATATAAATGCATATAATTACAATATATAAATATAATTACAATATATAATTACTGGGTACATTTGAGGCCAGTGTATTGTCTTGAAGTTTTTTAATCTTGAGAATTTTTTCAAAGTTCAGAAATTCCACGTGGTCGCTACGGGGTCTGAATTGCTGCCAGCAGGGGTGAACCAGACGCTATCTTGTGGATATATATCTTAATACTTATCCCCATTAGGCTGAACTTAGCGTTATTTAGCTCGAATTCGAACACATGGTTCTAGATTAATTTGGAAGAAATAATAATAAAACTTTAATTAATGCGAGAATTTTTATGAGAAAATTTTTATAAACTAATCTTGTTTGAAAATTAGACTATGGAGATGACTTTTACATGATTTGAGAATTTTTAATTAAGAGTTTAAGCAATTAAATACTTAGAATTGTGGAACTTAGTATCTGTAAGCGCTGATAGAATTAACTGGCAAAGGGATGTGACAATTAATTACTTATAATTTAATTAATAATTGTCCTAAAAACATGCAACTTACCTCAAAATGTAGCTGAGATATTCTCGCAACTAAATCAATAGAATGTTCCTGTCCCGCTGTCCGTGGGTCGCGCCTATTCTTGTATTTTGAAGAGCATTTCTGGGACACGTCCTCACGTAACAAAACGAAGGCTTGAACTAAGAAATTGTAAATATTCACTAAGTCATTAAGTCACTGAAGGTAAATTGAAGGCTATATTTTCCTTCAAAATACCTGAAGTATACTTATCGAAAATCAGCTAAGTCACTAAAGGTAAATTGAAAGCCATTAACTTGCTGATAAAAGCCTCTATACAATCTTTAAAAATTTGTGCAATTTGTTTCAGTTTTCAATTTCCTTCAAAATACCTGAAGTGACCTTCAAAATACCCGATTAGTAATTTGGAGGTCAGATAAATGCCTGCATAAAATCTTTTGATAAACAGTAAATTCCCTCAATTAAACCTGCGCTTTTAATTTGCCTTCGAAATCCCTGTAGAAACCTTCAAAATCCCTGTAAAATCTTATTTTTTCTAAAGGTTTTTTGCTGATTTTTTTACCTGGGTATAATCGTTCCAAGTTAGTATTTATCTCACTTGTGTAATGCTGAAATATAAAAGGTAAAGAATCAAGTTTGATGTAAATAAATATTGTGGTATTGGGTTAAAAACTAAAAAAGTATTGAATTTTACTGAATTAGAAAGTATAAAATTTGATTAAATAATGTTTTATGTATAAAAATTAAGTTTGAATATGATAAAATTATGAAAATCAGTTTGTAAACTCTCATTTTTATAGGTACTACTATGAAAATATTCTTTTAATATAGAATTTCTGCTTATTGATGAGACTAAAAAATTATTTTTTGTTTAATTTTGAATATTTATTGAGTGTATGTAATACAAGGATTAAAATCTTACAAATTCGGTGTTAAATTTTTCAAGAAATTGTCGTTTGTAATCTAGAAAAAGGTGTTATTTTAATAAATTTGTATATATGTTCATTAATTTTTTTAGTTATTTCTCTAACTTGTCATTCATATGTTAATTTTTGTAACTTTTGTAGAAAAAACATTTGAATTTTTGATAATTTGTACTATTTTTTTGTTCAACAGTTGATTTTATTGATTATTAGTATTCTCATTCGACAGTAATTTCATGTATGAGGTTATTAAATATTAAATACCTATTAATTTTCTTTAATATATGCTGTATGAAAAATAAGTTTGAATGTGATAAAATTATGAAAATCAGTTTGTAAACTCTCATTTTTATAAGTACTACTATGAAAATATTCTTTTAATATAGAATTTCTGCTTATTGATGAGACTAAACATTTTTTTTTTTAATTTTGAATATTTATTGAGTGTATGTAATACAAGGATTAAAATCTTACAAATTCGGTGTTAAATTTTTCAAGAAATTGTGGTTTGTAATCCAGAAAAAGGTGTGATTTTAATAAATTTGTAAATATATTCATAAATTTTTTTTAGTTATTTCTCTAACTTGTCATTCATATGTTAATTTTTTGTAACTTTTGTTGAAAAAACATTTAAATTTTTTGTAATTTGTACTATTTTTTGTTCAAGAGTTGATTTTATTGATTATTAGTATTCTCATTCGACAGTAATTTCGTGTATGAGGTTATTAAATATCTATCAATTTTCTTTACTGTTTCAGATGATAGTAATATTTCTGAGGAACAGGAGTGATAACTACTAGACTTTGATTGACTTATTTTCTGATAAACGTTTGAAAAGAGTTGTAAGTGTGTAATGATAAAATACCTATATACTATCGAGAGTCGAGATTGATGTAGATAAGTATTGCAGTAATAGTCAATTCTTTGTTGAATTTCAAGAAATTGTGTGAGAACAAGGTTTTTTACATTGAGTTTATGTAATTTCAGTTACAGTTTTTTGACAATCAACCCAAAAATGGATAATTACCATAGTTAAAAGTTATGATGAAAAGATCTAAGCAATATTAATGTTAAAAAGTTCGTCTAATATTTGCTCTTATGTTGTGAAAATTTCGAATAGTTTGATTTGAAATATGAAATGTTTGTAAAAATTAAACTTTCTATTTGTGTATGTTTTGTATTATTAAACTGTAAAGATACTATTCATATTTGGAAATTGTTGTGTGTTTCAATAATTTTCTGATAAATTGATAAAAACAGATGTTAAAATTCTGTACTGCTAACACATATAGGATCAAGAATAAAGTTTGATGAAAGTAAGTATTGTAAAAATTCAGAAATTTTTGAAGCGTAAGATGAATCATGTCCTTATTTGATTAATAATATGGGTAGAATATCTCGAAGTAGTTTTAATATGTCAAGTATCTAAAGCACCGAGAAGTGACTTTTTCGGTTTTCTAGAATAAAAAAAATGCATATTATTTGTTATAAGATTTGTAAAGACATTCAAACTTTTAAAAATAGTTAGTTTTGCAATATATTGTAATAATACATGTAAACAGATGTATTTCAAAGTTGAAATTTTGTGTAAAAAATTGTATTTTCTTGAAAAATCGATATTTATTTTTGTTTAATTAATGATACTTATTACTTTTCTGTTGTTAAAACTAAAATATACGTTTAATTCTTCTGTTAAAATTGATATATCCGTGTTGGAGATGAGAAAAAATAGTGTAAAACTAATAAAATTTTTTTAAATTCGTCTCTTTCCTCTTAAAGTTATTATTAAACTAGTGTAAAAGTAATAAAATTTGTCAAATGTATTTCAAAGTTGAATATTTGTGTAAAAAATTGTCTTTTCTTGAAAAATCGATATATATTTTTTGTCTAATTAATGATACTTATTACTTTTCTGTTGTTAAAGCTAAAATATACGTTTAATTCTTCTGTTAAAATTGATATATCCGTGTTGGAGATGAGAAAAAATAGTGTAAAACTAATAAAATTTGTTTAAATTCGTCTTTTTCCTCTTAAAATTATTATTAAACTAGTGTAAAAGTAATAAAATTTGTCAAATGTATTTCAAAGTTGAAAATTTGGGTAAAAAATTGTCTTTTCTTGAAAAATCGATATATATTTTTTGTCTAATTAATGATACTTATTACTTTTCTGTTGTTAAAACTAAAATACACGTTTAATTCTTCTGTTAAAATTGATATATCCGTGTTGGAGATGAGAAAAAATAGTGTAAAACTAATAAAATTTGTTTAAATTCGTCTTTTCCCCTCTGAAAAATTAATATTTCTATTATTTTGCTTAATTAATTACACTCATTATGTGTTCCAAATCGTCATTGGCCACGTGATTCACCGTCCAGACATGAACGTACGTTTTCTGACATGAAACTATGACGTCATAGAAGACGTGGTCTGCAAACTATTAAAAATATTACAAGTCCAACTTTAGAAGTTGCCATTTTCAAAAAAGAAACTCTTAAAAACAAAACCAAAAAAACAACTCAACCTTGAATCCCATGGCTTGTAGCAGACGAAAATTGAAACTAAAACCTCCAGCTTATAGCAGGCTAAAATCGAATCCCAAAAGACAACTCAACTTTTAACCCCATGGCTTGCAGCAGACGAAAACCGAAACTAAAATCCCCGTCCTATAGCAGCTGAAAATCGAATCCCAATAGACAACTCAACTTTTAACTCCCTGTCTTATAGCAGACGAACATCGACACCGAAACCAAAAACCTCGTCTTATAGCAGACGAAAACCGAAACCGAAACAGCCAGCAGGAAAACAACTCAACTCCACTCGTGACGTCATTTCCGGACACTCCCCCTTTTGATTGACAGGTAGACACGCCCTTTTTGACAGGTGGACACGCCCCCTGCCACGCCCCTTTTTGATTGACAGGTGGGAACGCCCTGTGCCTGGTAGTGGCCCGACTACTAAGGCCTTTTTACTTTTTTTTCCATTTTTTTTCTCGTTAAAAAATACTTTTTCATCCTTTATTGCCGAAAATAGTGTCCGCTGTTTGGAATGTCCGTTATTCAGAGGTTAAACATACAAAATTTTAGGTTTTGGGAGTGGGGATTGGAAAACTGTCCGCTATTCGGGAGTGTCCGTTACCGAGGTTTTACTGTATTTTAAACACTAAAAAATAGAAAATATCAGTAAAAAATAACTAGAGTAACATATGTTTAAAAAAAAATGCTATATGCATAATTTTATTTAGCATGAGTGCGTAATTTTTACTTTCCTGTTTATGACTAATAGTCAGTTAGGCACAACTTTTCTAAAATAGCTAGCTGATAACGCCTTTCAGTTTTCCCATGGGGCTTAAACACATGTTATTGAGTAATAGAAGGAATCGATTATCATTTTTCTCAAAAAGAAGAGACATGTAAAAAAATAATCATTGAAACATTTTAAAAAATCACACTTTTTTTTCTGTATATCTCTTGAAATATTATAGTTTTAAATTTTAGATAGTTTTTATCGAAAAGAACTAATGTTATAGAAGCATGTTAAAATTTCACTTGTCTAGATGAAACAGCATCAAAAACACTGACTATCAACCACAAATAAATAATAAAGCTTTGGATGAACTACCACGAAACAAGAGACCACACAAGATGCGTTTCGTGAGGGAAATTTTAAAAGCTCGGTATAAACAAATGTAAACACGTGTCTGTAATATATATATATATATATATATATATATATATATATATATATATATATATATATATTACAAAAAACCTTTTTTTACCTTGTTTCCTTACAGACTCATTTTTACATTAGTAGATGACGAGCTGCTAAAATTTCAATTCCGAAACGCGTCATGTGTACTCTTTTGTTTTATGATGATTCATCCAAAGTTTTATTATTTATTCGACTGTCTAGCTTTATAAAAAATTAATCTAAATATGCAAGATATGTATTATGAGAAAAGTTTATACATATATCTTTAGAGACGAGTCTGCGCTCTTTTTTCGTAGCCCGATATCGACAGTTTGAAAATTTTATGATTATGTCACGTGAACCCGATACTGAAAATATGCAGTAGAAAATTGTTAATAACATTTTAAAATGGTTTCAAGCTTAATTTTTTTCATTTAAAAATCTTTTCCCACACATAAATAATATTATTTTTAAATACTCCCTCATTTCGATGTTTCGTAATTTTCATGTCCCTGAAAACCTTTTAAAAATAGCAATTTTATTATTAATATCTAACCACTGGCAAAAATCTGCAAAAGTCACAACACCTGTACTTTTATAAAACATCACTGTATAACTAAAGCAGAAAAATATGAATTCTGTTTTCCAGTAATTCTGGAAAAAGGCTTCAAACAGAAAGTGAGGATCGACAAAAGAATTTCAGAAACGCCATTTTTTTTCTTTTTTGCAGTTTTTGAATAAATAAAATTTTCACTTAGAGCTCGATTCCATCCAAGCCCGAAGACACGTAAAAATCGAGCCTGAGTTCGCATCATATCTAATACTTGACTGGCATTATTTGTTTACGACCTTAAAGATTCTGTTTAGGGCTGTATGTGTACATATAATACATTATCATTTCTTACCCCCCCCCCCAAATCGTCTTCATAATGACATCGTTATTGATTCTAAAAATTCTTCTTATTTTTATATTTTTTCTTTTTTTTAGAAGTTTGCAGTGATATAAAATACATGGTTATACATTTATGAATAATTTATGAATTCAATTGAAAAAAAAGAAGTTGTGTTAATAAAATTTGTAGGCAATTGCTTTTTTTTATGTTTTAACTTTTTTAAACAAAAAATTATTCCTTTTGTAACAGTTTTAGAATTCATAGAACTAATATTAAAAAGAGACAATGAACAACTTCAAAAGTGTACATTGTTTTGAGAAATCCACCTGTCATTTTTAATCTTGTATACATTGTAACTTCATGAAATTTAAAAATAATTTATAAATGATGCGTTGATAAAATTTAAAGGCAATTACTATTTTAAATGTTCTGACTCTTTTAAACAAAATATATGTATATATTTCTTTTGCGACAGCCTTAGCCGTTCATAGAGCTAAAATTTAAAAGAAACAAAGATAATGGCTTCAAAGGTGTTCATTGCTATTGCTTTGGCGATCTGTGTGCTTCATCTCAAGCCAGCAGTTTCAAGAAGACACGATGTGATCAACAACGACTTGTTCCTAGACAGCTTTGAGGAAGATGAAACAAGTGGTGAGTTTTTTTGCATGCGTTGCTTTTTTTAACCCTTTTATTTAACTCAACTTTGCATGCGTTGTTTTTTTATACCCTTTTATTTAATTCAACTTTGCATGCATTTTTTTTACATCCTTTTATTTAACTCAACTTTGCTTGTATTGATTTTTTACACCGTTTTATTTAACTCAACTTCGCACGCGTTGCTCAACTTTGCATGCATTGTTTTTTTTACACCCTTTTATTTAACTCAACTTTGTCTGCATTGTTATTTTACACCCTTTTATTTAGTTCAACTTTGCATGCGTTGTTTTTTTACACTCTTTTATTTAACTCAACTTTGCTTGCATTGCTTTTTTTTAATCCTTTTATTCAACTCAAATTTGCATGCGTTGCTTTTTTACACCCTTTTATTTAACTCAACTTTAAATGCGTTTGCTTTTTTATATACAATTAGGGAGCTACGCTCCCCAATCTACGTTCAGTCACTCCATTGAGTGCCTCATCAGTCACCAGTGACTGACAGTGAACTTTTCCTTTAGGCCGCATCAATCACCTATGACTGACAGTTTTAAAATACGATATAAAACTAAAGAAAATAAACTGTTTTAAGTAATTACTGAACATTTACTTAAAATTCATTTCATTTTTATTTATTACAGGATTATACTTTCTTAATAATTACTTAAAACAATGTAACTATTTTAGTTTTATATCATACTTTAGACAACCAGTCATCGGTTATTGACGCGGCATAAACGGAAAGTCCAGTATCAGCCACCATGGCACTCAACTTGTTAAACAGCTCAATAGAATAAATCACAGATAATGAAACTCCACGTAAATACTGTGCACTACATTAATTTAACACAATTTAGTTGTCAGTTAGCATATTTATGTTAAATTAATGAAAGACGTAATAACAATGATTTCTATATTCATTAGGATCTCTAGATAATGAAATCGAAACTTCTGAAGAAACAGGAGACTGCAGTCCGGCTGCAAGGCGGAATACGGACCACTACGTCGATAAAGTCCTCGACGAAGTCAGACCCAAACTTCCAGATCCAGCTTTTCTTCCGGAACGCGTCGGCAGGTTCCGACTTTTCAACGGCACCCTCAGCAATCTGGACACCCTCAAGAGAACAGGACCTGCTCTAGTCCGCTGTACCGAAGACACCTTCAGTTTTCTAGTCCCTATTGGTCTGAGGAATTTAACAGGGCGATACTACTGGGAGACTGATGCTGGTACGTATCATTGTCAAAGTTGTTAAAAGATAACAGTCCAAGAGCCGACAGCACCTATATTATCGAGCACAAGAAAAAAACCTTTATTTTATGGATGAGTAGTAATGGGGGAATCTAATGATCTACGTCTACTGGAAGTGAAGTGGTGCATAAGCCAAAAATGAATACCACTAGTGGCTCGCTCGTAGGTCTAACATTGTGTTTCACGTACAATCAAAGGCATGAAACATGGAAAACTGGGAGCAGGAAAATACAATGATAAACCCACGAGTCAGCCACTAGTGGTACTTTTTGGCTTATGCACAACTTCAGTTCTGGTAGACATGGATCATTAGATTTCCATCTTATTCGATTGTGTTCTCGGCTCTTGGACTATAATTGTTTGTTTGTTTGTATTTATGACGATCAATTATTACAATTGGGATATAGGCCCTAAAGGGGGGATGCCCTCCGTGGGGGTCTTTCTAAGAGAACCTAACCCGTATTTACGCATGGAAATTCAACGTTCGAAGAAAACCACGGAAAACTCCGAAAGAGTAGGCCGACGGCCGCGATTGGGTTCGAACCCAGCATCTGCCGTCTACCAGTTTCGGAGCCAGAACCTTTCTGCCACTGGTGGGGCAGTTAAAAGATAAATCAATAAACTCTAAACCTAGAAATGAAGTTGAGAAATTTGGGAATTTTGAGGGTTAAAAAAGAATTTAAAAAAACTCGAGAACAAAATGTGACTTACAAAAGAAGAAAAAAAGAAAAACAATATATAATAATAAGGAAAGAAGTTTGTGAGTGTGTCGACGCTGTTCTGAAGAGACCTCTGCACGTAGAGCTACAAAATTTGGAGGGAAGGTACCTCTGTATATGAAATTTTGCACGTCGAAGCCCGATTTTAAATGTTTTATTAGTTTTTTGTGTAATTTTTATGTGATTTTTAGCGGGGTTTTGTTTTATGCTTTGTGGCGTTTTTCTACAATAATGAAATGAATATGATTTCATTATTTTTATCCAATCTAGTAATTTTTGTTCTCATTACAATAAAGCTTATACGAAATTCATACAACGTTTTTTTTTTAATTTTTAGGGAATTTTTTCTATGTAATTTTTAGTGGGTTTTTTTTTTTTTTTTTTTTTTTTTTTTTACATTTTTGCAGCTATTTTTTGATATTGGTAAAAGGAAATTTTTTTCAAATTTTTAACCTAATCTATTACAGTTTATCTGCTATATATTATTTTTAGTTTCAGCGATTTTTAATACGATTTTCAATGTAATTTTAAACGCTTTTTTTTTTTTTTTTTTTTTTTTTTTTTTTTTTTTTTTTTTAAGCGTCATTTTTTTCCCCCCATTCATGAAATATTTCAGATTACAATATTTTAACCTGTTAGAATAAATTTTGATCCCTGCCATTTTTAATGCATTTTTCAATAAGATTTTTAGCGTTTTTTAAATTTTTAGTTTGTAGGTTTAGGACAGTTTTGTTGGCATTGAAAAGTGAAATTTTGTTTTAAATTTGCTTAAATAGGCTTTATAAATTTAATGTAATTTATATGATAGAACAAGTAAAAATTTGCATTTAGAGTGAATGTCTCATTGAAAATCGAATGAAAGGAAATCATATAAGAGTTCGTTGTAAGATTTTTAAAATTCTACAATCAAAATCAAAAAAGTAAAAAGCGACCTACATACAGATCAATCTTAGCCATCTATTAAAAAAAAAAAAAAAAAAAAAAAAAAAACTTTTAAAAATATGGGACTGCAATCGAGATATCTTTATGCATTTCTTATATAGGATTAGTATTAGCGAACGTGTCTTTTTGCTTAACTGAAGTAGCTTCTTAACGCTGGTGCAATCTTCCATTAATAAAAACAAATACAAATATTTCCTTTATTTATGACAGAAATTTTGCATGAATAGGGTGTTTAAATAAAGAGAAAATTTCCATTCAAGTTTACTGGTAGAAGTTGTTAATCAAATTCACTAATATTGATAGGAGGGTTGTTTATGTTGCCAGATATCTGAACAGCAAAATCTGACTAATGCTGATACAAACTTCCGCAAGTAAAAAATGAATAGATTTTTTGCCTTAATTATGAGGAAATTTTGTGTAAATAAATAGTTACATAAGGAAGAAATTTTTATTCAAATTTACTGATGGGAGTTTATCTCAGCAATAATCAGGTTCTGCGGAAATGGTTATAGTTGAAGTTTCAGCATTTTGAAAATGTGTCTTTCTCTTTTTTCTAGTTCTTCCATGGTGCAAACAGATTTATTCTGAGATTTTTAAAACGAAAATTGTGATTTTTTTCCCTTTCACGCTGTAATTTATTTTGACAACGTAACTGATTGTATTCCTTTCTAGGTGTCCCTGTATTTCGTGGTGTGATTGACATGGCCATAGAGCATGCTGATGCAGATGTGTTATACACTAGAACTCGATCTTCCAGGGATGGCACACCTAAGGCAAGAATTGACAAGCTGACCATCACTCGATTGCAAGGCGTGAAAGTCAAATTCGATGGTTTGGGACCACTGAATACTGTAGCTTCAAGATTAACAAATCTGGTTGCCCGGTTTTTCAGCAGAGGAGTATCCAGAGCTTTGGAAGGCCCTGTGAGAAATGCTATTAATAAAGAACTCCAAAATGTCCATAAATATGAATACTATTTTTAAAGATTGAACTTGATGCACGAATAACAGTTTTGCTCTACTAAGAATTGAAGAAATTTAGAATGTAAAAAGAAACAAACAATGAATATATTTTTTTGTGAAAACTGACATCATATTAATCTTTGTACGATGAAAAAAATTTTATTCCAGTCATAAACATGGATCAGTTTTTAAACTATCATGAAATCATGATGGTCTCTTTTTTTCTCTCCTAAGACCTCTATAACAATGTTATATACATGATATTTGTAACTTTTTATATAAGTTTTAAGCTTTTTAGGATTAGGGGTCATACTGACCTATGTAATAAAAGAAATTTCTCTGTTTTTCTGATTTTGTTTTGTTCCTGATCACATTTTACTACATCTTCTTAACATTTACCGTTTTGGTTACCGCGGTTTCAAACAATCATCGTAGAAGATTTCTATAATACGAGCCGCCCTTGGCGACCAGTTTCGTTTCCCTAAAATGTATGCTAGGCATTCTATCATATTACTTTTATTCATAATTTAATTTACTTACTTATTAAATTCTTTGACAAATCAAAAGATAATGTTAGAGAAATCAAGAACTCAGTATTTTTATACTAACCGAGCGCAGGTGATAAATCGCCATACATTGTTAACGGGGCATTTTTTCGTATTTTAATTTCATTAAAAATATATTTTCACTCATGTCATTTTTAATACATAACTTTAAACTGAAACGTTTAAAATTCATGACTTTTATTTATTTGTTTTTAATTAAGAACAGAAAAATCAAAAATAATGATATTTTGATGCTCCATAATTGCTGTAAAAGAGCGAAATGTAAATAAAGCCGATTTACCTCGCCCTAATTCCTGCCAAAGAACTTTTACATAACCAATGAGAGTTAATCGCGATTTTTGTGCCACGTACGATAGCGTAATATATAGATATAGATTTACAATACAAATCTTCCACGAATATTATTGTTTCAAATTAGCGGTAGATAAAAAAGTGTCCACTAAAAACTCTGTAAGTATTATGGGGTCAATATGATCCAAATCTTCAAAAATGAAAAAAACTATATCAAACAAATTGTTTGGGTATCGTAAGAACATCTAAAAAAATTTATAAAGAACGTGATAATTTAAAAACTGCGATACCTTAAATTATAGTACCATATACGCATAGCTGCCCACTTTTACGCATTTTTGCTACCGCTAAAATTGTACAGAGATTTTCCATATGTTTAATCATAAGATTTCGAAGATTAAATAAAACAATGTATACTATAAAATTTTTGAGGGAGGAAAAGTGCGTAAAAGTTCGCAGCTATGCATATACGGGTTTAGTGTCTATTAGTAATGACGTTAAACCGTAGCAGTTATTGCATAGTTCGATTCTGTAAAAGAATAAACGTTTTGAATTTTGGTTCACTGTATTTAATTAGTATTTAAAAGTAACATTACATAACATATACAACGGCAGGCAGCAGCAGAAGTCACCGCATCGAGTTCATGGCTGAAATTCCTGAATTAGTTAAAACTCGATTCACATAAATCACAATCGGTCTGTCAAATCGCATTTTGGTGGAAAACAACAAAAAACCCCGGTTTAATTATGTGTTTTCCTGCACCCAAAGGTATGAAAACATGGAGGACTGGGAGCAGGAAAATACAATGCTAAACCTACGAGTCACCTGCTAAAATCGGGTTTTCTGATGTTTTCCACCAACCAAAGACTTAGCAGACCGATTACGTTTTAATATGCGTATCGAGAGTTTTAACTAATTTTTGAATTTCAACCATGAACACTGAGTTGATTGTCTGTGCTGTCACGTCACAGTCTAATATTATGTACCATTATAAGAAATCGAGACTAACGAAAATCTCATTAATTACATATATTCACAACAGTGGAATTCGTCTGTACATTTCAGGTAAGAAAATATTATTTACTCAATTTGAGATAAAGTAATATAAATGTCATTTTTTATAGAAATAATCTGATAAGGCTTTTCAAATACAATATAAAACGAGTAACTTTACTTTTTTTGCTAAGTTGGTATACGCTAAATTGTCATTAAAAAAAACTTGTTATAAAATAACACATCGATTGACAGACTCCATCATTTTTCAAAAACATTATTTGTTTTAAAAATCAAGAATCTAAGCAAAATATGTCTATGAGTAACAATGACCAGTGATGCAACCAAGTAAGTACTTTTTTTAAGGGTGAATATCCATTTTAGATATTTGCAAATATAGTCTGTCTCAAAAGTTTATGCACTCTGCAAATCTGGTTTTAAATAATTGAAGAAGAAAATATTGTATGCAGGGCTCCCAACACATTTTAGTCCTCAAAAAGGGGGAAAGGGGACCATTTTTATTTAAAAAAGGGACTTTGGGGGATCATTTTTGCTTAAAAAGGGGGCTTTGGGGGACCATTTTTTGTTTAAAAAGGGGACTTTGGGGGACCATTATTTGCTTAAAAAGGGAACATTGGGGGACCATCTTTGCTTAAAAAGGGGACTTTGGGGACCAATTTTATTAAAAATAGAAACCAAATAAGGATAATATGTGTGTAAAAATATAGCACAAATTTTCCTAAATAGGAAAGTAAATTTTTAAAATTACCTATGTTAGATAATTATCTTTATAAGATTTCATTAAACAATGTACACAATTTTATTTAAGCACATTTAAATATCCTACTGAAAAAGTATATAAAGCATTCAATATTTTGACATTCACCTTGATAATTCTCGTTACAGGTAAAAAAATAATAGTGATCAGTTAATAAAAGAAAGTAAGTGGGTAAGTATTCATTACACTTTCAAAACATTTTAAACTTTAATTAATAAACCTTAAAAATTAATAATTGTTTAAAATGATAAAATCCTTACGTAGATGGGGATGATATAAGGCAGTAAGAATGGAGGTAGAGAGAGAGTGAAGATTAACATAACCTGGATTTTCATTTAAAATATTACATTACATATTGTAGATTCAATTTTTTGAGAATTTATTTCAATAGCGTCCCCTGGCGACAGAAAGGGATGAAAAAATGCTAACCGTTGAAATATGTTAAGCAGATTTTTTTTTCTTAATTTTTTCGAAAATTTATGGAGTGGTAATGAACGCAATTACACATTAAACCATCTGCTAGTAATGAAAAAATGAGTTAAGACGGTGGGAAATGGATGCTTAGGCCAAGAGTTTTAAAAGAATGTGTGAAAAAAATCAATTTTCTGATTCCTCACACAACACACACATGCACACGAAAAAATGCCCCAAATTGTCTGGGGTCAAAAAAGACCCTAGCAAGATGTTGGGCTCCGATGAGATAGTACCTCCTTCGGTCAACCCTTCAAATGAGATTGAATCTTGCTATAGTTTAATTAGGGGTTGAGTTAGAAAATTACTTAAAATACTTAAGTTAGAGCCTGGGAAAGGTAAAAAAGAAACTTAGAAACTTAATCCCACTGCCTCCACACACACTTCTTAAAACTTTTTGTGTGTTATAAAAAATATCTAAGATTTTAAAATCGATAACTTGATTCCTTTTCTTAATTTCGTTCATTATTTTTACTTATTTATTTATTTATTTATTTATTTTTTTTTTTTTTTTGGGGGGGGGGGTCGGGGTAAAATTAATATTTAGATTAGTGCTAACTACTACCACTCATAAATAAAAGGAACCAATAAGCTCATTTTATCTAGCCTATAATAACAAATCAGACAAAATAATGATAATTAGTGGAGAAACGCTTAAATTTAAAGAACGTGTCATACAAAAGCATTTTTTTGTTTGTTTGTTTTTAAAAAGAGATATTTGAATAAAATTAAATCTTCATTTTCAGTCCTTGTCAAACTAATCTGATGTGGCAATCCCGAAACTTTCTTCTACCTCATACATGTCAATACTTCAAAATTCGCTATCACAGTCCCAAAATTAAATTGCAACCTATCCCTATCATGAGAATTCTAAAAATATGAAATTTTTTGCATTAGTTCTTCAAATATGACTATTGACTATCACTAAACTTGTGCAAATCCTGCAAAATACAGCTTAGGAGCACCATCTATTGAAAGATTAACATCAAAACCTAATCAGTAAAACTTGTGTCAATGTCTAACTGAATCTTAGGTTAGACAAAAATTCAGACATTAGATACATCTATTGCAGAAATCCTAAGAAAAAATGCATCATAGCAGTGCTACCGTTAATGAATTTACATCAAAATGTAGAAAATGTCAATTCATCTTAAGGACTAACTGAATCTAAAGTTTGATGGAATTCTGTGCATTAATTCTGGATATAGAACTATTGTGGAAATCGCAACAAATGCAGATTAACAGTGCCACTTGTTGAGAATGATTTATACCAAAATATAAAAAATGTCAATTCATGTCAAGGACTAACTGATTCTGAAGTTTGATAAAAATCTATGCATTGGTTCTGGAGACTGATCGATTGCAGAAATCATAAAAAATGCTGCATAGAAGTGCCACATGTCGAGCGATTTACACCAAAAACTAATCAACACCAATTTATAGCGGCGGTCAAAAGTTTTCGGTCAGCATAAAATTTTTCGTTATTTTGAAAGTATACCCATATAAAGAGGAATCTCAAAGTGATACTCCATACATTTTATTGCATAATAGTTAGGAACTTATTTATGGAATAACAAATGAATATCAATATATACAGCTGACAAAATTAATTGCAAAGAAAAATGCATGTTTTCAAAAGTTATCGGCCATCTTGGAAAGTTTGGAAAAAAATTGCGTTATAACAGAAAATCACTGTGATCAACCAGATTTACAATTAGTATGTTGTCATATCTTTAGCAAAATGTACCGAGGTGCAGCGACTTGGCATCGATTCAATGAACAGTTGAAAATCATCCACTCATCTTGAAATTTATGAGAAAATTCCAGCCATGCTGAATTGGACTTTAATTAATTTCAAACATGTTTCTTAAGTTCATTCTAAAGATTTTCTATTGTATTCAGATTGGATGCTTGGGCTGGCCATTTCAAAAGCAAAATATTTTTGTGTAAAAGGCATTGCTTGACAAGCTTTCATGTATGCTTTGGTTTCATATTATACTGAAACTAATAGTGTGACCAAAATTTTGCCTCCAATAAGGCAGCAAATTATCTTGCAAAAAATCCTTATATGTTGCATCATTCATCTTGCTGCAGATTTTAACAGACGGACTGGCATCTTTTCCATAAAATTATCCTCATAATGTAACGTATCTTCCATCATGCTTAGTTGTAAAAATAACACATCTGGAATCATGACTTTTTTTTGTTAAGTCATCAGGCATACTGTCTGCCATCACTCTTAAAAAGATTGAACTTCGATTCATCGGAAAATTCTACTTTATTCCAGTTTTGTGAGACCACTATATGTGTTCCCTCTGATTTTTTTTTTTTTACTTATGAAAGTTTTTTTAACAGATTCTTCCATAAAGTTCTTCATCAAATATGTGTTTTGACATGGTAGATCGAATTATTCCAGGTACATTTTCACTCTGTCTATTGCAGATGATTGCAGCAGCATTTTTATGTGAGTCATCAACTGCTTTTCTCGAAACAATTATGTTCTCACAAATAGTTGTTTTCCAGGTCTCCCAAACCATGGCAAGTCCAGGAGGCCATGGCCATCTGTATCTTAAAAAATATATATCGTTCACAGTAGGTTTACCGATTGATAGCTTTGCCGCAACCTCCTGAGAGAATTGGTCCTTTAATGACAAACAACTCTCTTTACAAACAATAATTGTTGAACTTTTATTTTTAAATTTAGATTGTATTATTTTTGTTGATTAATTAACAAACATGGCCAAAAACGCATTTTCCCAATAGAAAAAATGGCGAATGGCCGGAAACTTTTGCACATACAAAATTTTATATACCTCCCCCTTTGCACCAAGTGTCTTCAATACTGAATCAAAATGATCACGTGGTTAGAAGTCCTTTGTATATTCCTAACTTTTAGGGATAGCCACAGAATTTTTGCCACATACAGACATTTTCTAAAAACCACCAAATTGTGTTCAGGACCTTCTAAAATGTATAAATTCATCAAAACTGGAAACTGAAATTATTTCATGAATTCAATATTTCCTTTTTGTAAAGATAGAAAAAAGTAAAAATATGTGAAAAGGCATTTTACTCCAATCATTTTCTTTAATAGGATTCAGAGTTGCGAACTTTAAATTAATTTTTCTTAGTTTTAATCGTCTTCCACACAATTCAATGATTCCTTTAATTCAAAAAAGCTTCATTTTTATTAGTGTGTGTGTGTAAAGGGGGGGGGGGTAGTTGAAACATGCCAAGGCCCGTTATTGAAGACTGATCAAGCAGTAGCTTAATATATTAACTTTCGTGTTCTGCAATCTTTTAATTTTTAAGAATTTTAATGAAATTCTTAAAATTTGCCTGTATTGTGTGGTGATTTTTTAACATTTAGATTCATGAAAGAATTTCAATTACAATGCTTTTTTTATACCCATTATAATGCATTTTTTACCCCACTTTAATAAATTTTGTCTTCTTGGATTTTTAAGCTAAGTAATTTTCAGTTTTTTAAATTTTGCGGCGATTTTTTTAGACACAGAAAAGGGGACTTGGGGGACCAAAATGCAAAAAAGGGGACTAAAGGGGACCTTTTTCTAAAAAGGGGACCATTTGGGAGCCCTGTGTATGCTAATTTACAATAAATACTCGACATTTAATCAAAAGAAATTAAAATAAGCCATTTTGGGTGGTTAAGATAAAAAATATATTTATTTTTATTTAATTTTTGTTTTTTCTTGAAGAAAGCTGTCTTAAAAGTTTAAGCACTTTATGCAAATTTTTTTAGAAACACTGATTGGCCGTGTGTAATGACGTTGTATGACATCATATTGCACTTTTATAAACGTATAAAAGGTGGAGAAATTTTTTTATTTCGTTTTGAAGATGCCAAAAGGTAAAGAATTCCCAAAATGTGAGGTTTTGGGAAATTTTTAAATTGAAATCGCAAAATAAAACTGTTTCTGAAAGTGCAAAAGATTTAAATCGACCAAAGCGAGATACAGAGGTGTGAAAATTATTAGAATAATTGTAATTTTTACAATTTTTCTTGATTAATATTGTATATACTTGCAATTTTTCACGAAAAGCAGTTTGATTTGTTGGTCTAGTCAATTTTTCACTCCTTTAGATGAGTTTTGGGGATATAATTTTGTTAAATGTTGCCATTTCTTAAAAAGAAAAATATTTGATCCAAAGTACTCAAATTGTTTGCATTGCATAAGGAATTTGTTTGATTAACAAACAGATTTAAAATAAAATTTTTAAATTGTCTTCTTTCTGTGCTGGTATTTTCTTTCTTTTCTTAAGTTGGAATCAGTATTATTTTATTCTTAAGCAAATTTTTTTGCTGTTTTGCTCAGTTTATACTAATTGCTGGCTTATTTTCTATAGTCAAAGGATTTTTGTGTGATTATGGGTATAGCAATTGATATTTCACCTAGAAAACTAAATGTGGTAAAGTGTCTCATCCAAGAATATAACTATACACTGCACGAAATCGCTAAAAAATAAAAAATTTCGCAAGCATGTGTGTTGAGAATAAAAAGATCTTTGGCCTCCAAATGTGAATATCAAAATTCTAGAGTAGGAAAATCAGGAAGTAAAAGTAAATTTACTTCAAGAAATGAAAGAAAATTAATTCAGATTGCTAAAGTTAATAAAAGAGCAAATATTCATGAACTAAAAATCTCTTTGCAAGCGTATGAAGTAAATATATGCGATTATTCTATTTGTAGAAAATATATCTCAGCTGGACTCAGTGCTCACCTTCTAGACTAAAATCATATCTATATTATGGCAAAGAAGGAACTTATTAGGCCAAAAGTTGTACAAGAAAATTTCAGAAATAGCTGGAGCAAGAAGAGAAATATTATTTTTCCCTTAATTAATCAGTTGAACTTAAGTTATTCATTTCTTGTTTGAAAACATGTCTTGAAAACATGTTTTTTGCATACTGATTAAAGATACCGAACTGTTTATAAATTTGATTAAAAAAATTATTTTTAAGAATATTTCTCTATAAATAATATACCTCAAAGAATTTTTTTTCTTTTAGATATTTTTTTCTTTAGTCAATGTTTACGATATCAGAAGAAAGCAGTCAATATGTCAGGAGAAGTAACAGTGAAGAATTTTCCATAAACTGCTTAGCACAAATGGTTCAACATCCAATGAAAATAATGGTTTGGAACCTGATGTCTTCTCAAGGTACTAGACGTTTATACATTGTAGAAGGCATAATGGACCAGTATCTGTATTAAAAAGTGCTTGAACAAAGAGTAATTCTACAATTATAAGACTGATTTCCAAATGAAAATTCATATTCATGCAGAATGAAACTCCATACCATAGAGATTCATCTGTGACTAAGTTTTTGGATTAAAGAAAATATAAAAACTTTCCATGGCCTAAAAACAATCCAGATGTGAATCTCATAAAGAATCTATTAGCCATTGTAAAGAAAATTAAAGAAATGCAACATCACTAACAAGAATGACGTGATAGAAAAACTCATCGGAATTTCGCACCATGACATCGAAATACAAATTAATTGTCAAAAACTCATACAAAGTTAGCCAAAAAGTATTGAATCTTTATTAAAAGACAAGGCAATGAACACTAAATATTAAATGTATCATTATTTTTTAAATAATGTATTATTTCTGTAATATAACAAGATTTTATTGTAAATTTCACAATTATTCTAATAATTTTCACACCTCTGTATATATCAAGTACTCTCTAGAAATGATAATTTTAAGTGGAAACCAAGATGTGGACGACCTCGAATGACGACTCTTCAGACTGATCAGAGAATACGGAGATTGGTATGTAGACAAATTATGTCCCGAACGGCAAATTAAAAATAATCTCAGTGTACAGGTGTCCAAAGACGGTGTATATAGATGTATTAAAGTGTGTGATTACGTCATACTAAAGAGAATGGCTCGCAAATCGTCTCTCAAATTACATAACAAACAAGCAAGAATGAACTGGGCTAAAACACACATGTCCTACGGGGACAAATGGCTTACTCTCATATTCAGCAATGATAAAAAGTGAAATTTAGATGGCTCTGATGTTTGGAACGCGTATTGGCATGATTTACGAAAAAAACTAAGGGCATTTTTCAGCAAGCAGCAAGGCGGTAAATCTGTTATGGTTTGGGGGATATCTGGATTCAATGGTCGAATATCTGACTTTTTTAAAAGGAAGACAAGATTAAAAAAAAGTATCAAGAGACGCTAAACCAACATTTGCTCCCATTTGGTGACACTTTCGGGGGGGAGGGGGAGAGGGGGGGTCCTGAACGGACTTTTCAACAAGAAAATGCCTCAATCCACGTATCACATTCTACAAAACTTTGGCTTTCTCAGAAAAATATTAATGTTCTTGACTGGTCAGCTTTAAATCCATATTTAAACCCAATTGAGAATGTCTGGGGTATTTTAACTCGCCAGGTTCATGACAATCGAAAGATAGTATGAGTCTACTGAAGAAGTTCAAGAGGCCATTGAGAAAGCATGGTACTCTTTGCCACCAGAATCCCTAAAAAAACTAAAAATTTCAATGAACACACGTTTATTTGAACTAATCCGAAATTACAAAAAAATAATTTGTAAGTAACAGTTTTGCAAAAATTAAAAATCTGGTTGTTTTTGACATTGTACATAAACTTTTGAGACAGTTTTATTTAAACAGTTTTTTAATTATATTTTTTACAATTATGTAATTTATTTATTTTTACTTTTAATATCACTTGTTTATATAATGTTGCGAAATCTACAAATTAAAAAATGTTATTCATTCTAACTTTTAATAATTCTTTGATAATCCACATTTTATGCTTGTGCTTAAACTTTTGAGACAGACTTTCTTGACTTAATTTACATGAAAATGTAGAATTTAAATGACTGTAAATTATCACAAAGAATGTATAAAGTTAATGCATTTATTGGGAATTTTATTAAGATACCTTTTTGTTAAATTAAGTAATTTACATTTAGTACATGCAACGCCACATTAGATAACATATATAGTGTCCAGTAAATGACTGAACCATTTTGTACGTAAGTAACAAAAAGCATTTTGAGATAAAAATGCGCGATTTGCTGTATTGTTATTAGAAAGTCAATATATTTTTTAAATGCACTTTCTTAAAATAGTTCGAATTTCGGCCAAAAGATGGCGTCGGAGGCAACAGACTTTCAGAACACAGACATGACTCTAGTTTTCATAGGCATGAGTTTTTCAGCTCATTTTGCAGAGTCGAATCTGAGTCGACATGTTGAATCGATTCTCACATCGAGTCGCACAAATAGGACATGTTGGTTGAAAAGAGATTTAAAATAACATTTATGATTGAACAATGTCTATTATACACAATCTCCTCAGTCCTGAGACAAATATCGCGGGAAATAAAAAACTAGTTTAACATTACTATAAAACATCTCCAATGGTTATCACTCTATAAATGAATGCTTATGATATGCAGATATTTTAAAGGTCTGGAAGTAATTTTAACAATTAATTATAGAAACATTTAAATTAATTTAACCCTTTCTGGCACAGGCAAAATCTGTTACTAAAATGAGAAATTATCGTCTGACATTAGAATTCACAAACGAATTTTTTTTTATATTTCATAATCCTTAAGTTTTTATTGTAAAAGCAAAATTTTACTAAAATATTATTGGTGCCATTTGTAAGTTTGGAATTAAAATTAGGTATCCCAGACCAAGCACAGTGTCTAGGAAAGGGTTAAAGGATGTTCTTTAATGTATCCTCCAGGCGACATCAGGACTGAGGAGGCTAATAAAAATCAGCAAAATATAATTTTTAATAAACAACTTTTCACACATGTACCATAAACAAATTCTATTCGGAATATGCTTAAACGCGCCCTTTTTTTACAGCTTAACTGGTTATTTTTTTCACATACAATAAATTGAAAATATGGGATAAACACTGCTTTTTTTAAGCTAAAATAATTGTAATATTTAATCTGAACATTTCTTCCATTAATTAGTATGAAATTGCATTTAACAGTAATTGCTACTAAATTTATGTTATTGCCTAGGTATTTTAGATAAAACTGAATGTCTACTTATTTTAATTCAAATTTGTAAACACAAATATTATCAAATAACTTGAGTATTGGTGTTTTTTGATGTATAATTTTTAATATTGTTCCTTAATTCAAATCAGGTATTTTCAGAATTCTTTCCTGTTCTTTCCTTCATGCAAAATTGTTTAGAAAGGGGGAGGGGGGGACGAAAAATGTATTAAATGATTTATGATGTTTCTTGTAGTGAAATTTTGAAAAGGGGAGACTTGCAAGAAATAAAAACAGGTACGTTGATTTTTTTTTATTATTATTTTTTTTAAAGCATCCTTTTATTTCAGTGTAAATGCGTTTGCAGTCAAGGGGGAGAGCTGTGTGTAAAAGACATTTTAAAATTTCTCTTGGCTTTCGTAATAAAATTTTCAGATAGGTTAAATGTCAAATTATAAAAAATACTATAGGTACAAATTCGGTTTTCAGAAAAATTAACATTTCGTTTTAGACTGGTTTCTGTCTTAAAATGTAGTTTTGTATGTTACTTTCTTTGTCAGGTTTAATATTTTTTTTATTGTTAATACAGGATTTGTTATAAACGAATCCTTTTATTCTGAGGTTTACTATACATATATGTGCCGATTTAGAAATTGCTGATCCCTTTTTTCTAGAAGGAGACTTGGCAACACTATTTGAATACCACTCATCTAGTCACTTAACTGATTTGCCCATATGACATACGGGCAAGAAGAGTTTGCTTAATTCATCACTTAAAGCTTTTTGATACAACTAAGTTTTTTAAATCAATTTCATACTATTGAATAGCTGAAATGTTTAAATTAAATATTACGATTATTTTAATTAAAAAATAGCAGTGTGTACCCCGTATTTTCAATTTATTACACATAAAAAAGAGAATCAGTTAACCTGTTAAAAAGGTATACTCTGAATAGAATTTATTTATGGTAAATGTGTAAAAAATTGTTGCCTATTAAAAGGTATGTTCTGCTGATTTTTATTAAATATAATAGACATTGTTCAATCATAAACATTATTTTAAATCTCTTACCAACCATCAAACCCTATTTCTTAAGGTGAATTGAGAGTCGACTCAAATCTGACTCTGCAAAATGAGCCAAAAAGCTCATGCTTATGAAATCAAGAGTCATGTCTGTATTTTGACAGCCTGTTGCTGCTAGCACCATCTTTTGGCCAAAGTTTGAACTATCCAAACAAAGTATGGTTTTGAAAATTCAATGATTTTCTAATAACAATACAGCAAACTGCATATTTTTATCTTACCCCCCCCCTCTTTTTTTTTGTTCTTTACATTCAAAATGGGTCAGTCATTTACTGAACACCCAGTATGTATATTATATATATATTGAATATGGTGGTTGAAGAGTTAAATACTCTTAAGAACAAAAAAAAATTGAGACAAATATGTTAAACATATGGGTGGTAGTCAAACAAAAAATCAGTAGTTTTCTACGGAAATCAGAAAGATTGACATGAGTTTTATAAAATTAAAAAAATTAAGAACTTGATGCTGAAATATTACTGGATATTGTGTTTAAAAACATGCAGGTGGGGAATATCTGATAGTTCTGAGGCTGATATGAAATTTTTTTTTTTTTTTTTTTTTTTTTTTTTACAAAAATAGTTGTTAGGATTTGAAAATATCCCTTTTTTTCTTCAGTTTCTTTTCAAAATAGTCATTTTAGACAGCTTATGGGCTTAGAATCTAAAGTAAGCTGATGCCTAAAATAGCTGCTTTCAGTAGCACTTTATTTCTAAATGACAGCCCTGTAAAAAAATAAAATTTTCACTTTGAGTCAGAGCAAGAAAAAATAGATGATATAGAAATCCAAGCGTGTTTCAGATTGGCTCAGTCTAGAACTAAGTCTGCCTCATCACTACTACTTAAAATCAAAACTTAACATTCTAATAGTAAACACAACATAAATATTTTGTTAAAAAAATTTATTTACAGATTCACACAGTACTTGAAGACATTCAACAAGTATAGAATTTTTTAAATGAACAAGCATATGATACAAAGGTGTAAATATTACAATAACAAATCACTAACAGATCCACACATATATGCCATACTATAAATTAAAACAATACACTGGAGATTCAACAGGTTAAAGATTTTGGCAAATTATCAACAAGGATTAATTTTGACTTAGATTACACGAAGACTGTTTATATATATATATATGTATATATGGCTTGTAAATGACACATTAAATATCAAAAACATAAGCTAAAACTTCGGAAAAACTGTTTATCCAAAATAGAAAAGCTAATCTGGTGCTCCACAACATTAAGCTTGAAAAATATAGCTTTTTAGGTATCAAAACTTTAGAAAATGCTTACAAATTTTGCCATCCTGCAGTTTTTAACAATCACAGAAAATGGACCTGGCAAGCTTCTAAATTCTGTAGACTATCTAATAACAGCAAACAGCACCAAATATTTAGAGTAACAAAACATATAAATAGAAAATACTTTAAATATATTCAGAAAAATTACAGCTTTAATTTAGCTTTGCAATTTTGTAAGCCAGGGATTCCTAAACTTTCATTATAAAAAAATAAATTGAAACCAGCAGCAACAAAAAATAAATAAGAAATAAGTGCAATTTAATGTACACTACACATACATATTAAAAGCAATGATACAGGGTTAAAATGAGATGAATGAAAATTGACATATTAAAAAAAAACAGAGAGGTGAAGTCACCAATTTTAAAAATTTCAATTAAATGCATAGAGGGTAAATCTAAAGCAATCTACATAAGAGATTTTTAATTGACTTTTGTTGGTGGGCCATGATTAAGTAGCGAGTGCATCATTATTTGGCATAGCAAAGATTTCTAAGGATATGGGGTTTGAATGAATAGAAAAGTGAGTTGTTTAAGTTAAATGTAATATAAAAGGAGAATTATTAAAATTTTAAGATTTTGCTTTTCTTTGCAGCTAAGAGCATTATTTATGAGAAAAAAGTTCATTTAAATTTATTGTGTCAATGAGTTTTGCAGGACATCAGCTCGAAATCTCTCATGTATACATATCAATTTCAGTATAAGGGGCTTTGCCAATATAATCTTATCATTTTAAGGATGGGAGGGGGATCTGCTTTATGATATAAGATATCTCTAGGAGGAGGGGTCTCTCTTTATACCGATATCATTTTCAATCCAATCAAAATTTTCTTTTTTTTTTTGTAAGATAATTTTTAGTACAAAATAGTATGTTACCTTTTTTTTATGAAAATACAAAGTTATTATTAAAATCGCTAAATTATTATAAAATTATTTAATTTCTAAAATATGAAATACATAAACATTCGTTATTCCTATTTTTCTTCATATGTGTATGCATATATAACCACGGTTCGAGAAACCATATGTGAAGCATATTTGAAATGAAGCTTGTGTTAACTAATGCATAAAAAAGAAAGAGAAGGAATGTTGTCCACTTGTTTTGTTGATAAGAAATTCTATCTGCTCCCACCCTTCCTCCCTTTGCAGCAATTGCACCAAGATTTTACTACTGTTGAATGAATTATGTAACAAAAATTATAAATATTTTTAAATAGTAATTATTTCTTTTAAGTGTTATTTGATATAAAGTTTTTTCTTATGCAAAGTGATATTTTATACTTCTCTTCTTTTGAACCATAAAAGTATGCAAAAAATAATCAGTTTTGTATATCAATTTGAAGAATTAAATAAATAAAAAATAAATTCTAGAAATCAAAATTTTTACACTTTGATAACAATATCATTACCATGAGGGGAAGGTCGGGAGGTCGAGGGATAACATATATCAAAAAGGGGAAAGGGAGTCCAAAATTAACCAAAAAGTCGATAGCGTTATATTTGGACAGCCCCTAAATAACAGTTCCACAAGATTTACATGTGCCTTGTACACATCTTCCCAATAACACAGCATCGAAGCATGCTTAGAAATTCTTTGTTTTTGAGAGAATAAGAAAATGTGACTTACACTACTTTTCTTATAACTGCTCAAATACCTTTATAATTTTGACATTTAATAAAACCTGAAATGTGTAAGATAGCTCAGTTATCTCTCTTGTACATGTATCATTAATATAATGTTTTATTTGTATTATAATTTTTTTAGATTTATAAGTGATGGTAAATCTCCTTTCAAAAATTCTCCAGCATTTCAATGGTTGAAATTTCAATTGTAATTCTTGCTTTCAAATAATTTATATTAGCCTTTAGAGGTTCAATACATTCAGTTAATTTATTCTTACAAAAAAATATACATATATCACAGCAAGTTTACAATAGAAACCTAATTGGCTAAGATATAGGATTGCAACAATCAATCAATTGATCTTTAAATTATTTTTTTGCATACAAATTTACAAAACCTTATTTGATTTAAAAATAATAATAATAATAAATACTTTGGTTACAAATAAAAATGTAAACTCTGCTTTTGCATGTGCAAATAACATAATTGTCTTACTTCTTTCAGATTTTATTGATAGTCAACAAAGTAGAGATAATTTTCATTCCCTCTGTACATTCCTATGCATTTAAAGCATAACTGCATATGAACATACAGTTTTATTCTTCTCATCCCATTTTCAGAAACTCTTGATTTTTACTTTAGATATCTTTACAGAAGTGACATATACTGCACTCAATATAATGATTCTTACAATAGATAACTAAAAAGAAAATATTTTTTACATATAACTGCACTTAAAACATTGATATTTTAGACATCACATTATATAGCTATTTGCTCATAATAAACCAGTGAATCACAACCAACACTTTAGGAATCCCCGATTTAATCTATATATTCTTATTCTTAGACACATCTACAACAAAAAAACTCTAATAAATTACATTACTTATGTCTATGATTGTTTTTTTAATATGAAATGAAAATTTTAGCAACCCTTTTTCAAGAAGGAGAATTATATACATATAAAAAAAGATACTATTGTATTTAAGATTATAATTCAGTTACTTTATTAAAGTACACAAAACTGTTTCCAGAATGACATGTTTATGAAAATGAGGAATAACACAAAATCTACAATTTATTACGATAATTAACTAAATGAACTGTAATATACTGGCTATCCCTTTTGTAATGTATTTTATCAATTGAAATACAAATAAATATAATTTTCATAAACAGTTAACATCCCATTATTATTAAAAGTCACATTTTAAATATTAAATTAATTTAGATACATCTTCATAGTTTTTTCATGGAAAATTGAATTTTTTCTGTATGAGAAAACAACTTCAATCTGTAATTATGCTAAGAAATGCATTTATCTTAAAGTTCTATTTTTTTTAAATGCACTTTTAATCAACTGACACAGCATAATTTCTCAAAAGTAAATAAGATAACAAGTGATACACATAAAGATCCCCACATATGAAAATATTAAATAAGTAGACAATTATTCCAGGATCTAACTTTCGCCACCAACCCACCTGCAGTCGTGTAGACTTGGAGTAGTGAATCAGCAATACTTAATATATTTTCAGTTTTACTTTTATTGGGGGAGAAAGTGAACAAGAACAACTTAAAAGAAAAAAATATATATATCATGGATTTTTTTTTATTAAGTTTTGTCCCGGGATCCCAAGTGAAGTTAGTTGGCCTCTGAATATAAATTTTAAGGCAGAAGTTAAAAGAGCTAGTTTTTCTGATCTTTTACTTAGACCACTTTTACTATTGGTAATGCTCTAAAGTTATACAAATAATTGGTTTAAATAATTTGAGTGGAGAAAAGAAAAAACAAAGAAACTTTTACACTTTTATTTGAAAGAGAAATGGAAGATAAGAAAAAATAAAGAAAAAAAGAAAATGAGATTGAATTTTGAACTTATTACATTTTTCTTGATTGATTGATTTCCTTTCTTCAAACCATAATATTTTTTATTCTGTTTCAGTTGTATTTTATTTTGATTATCCTAAAAATAACTTCTTTTAGTTGAGTTTTAGTTCATCAAGAATAATAGCTCTTTTGGTTTCTTAGTTAATCTCTTTCACAAATGTCTCTTGCATTTTTTCAAAAAAAATTTGCAACTACTTTTTTTTTATTTAGAAAGTTTTGCTTCATTTAATCACTATAATTTTACAATTAAATTAAGC
This sequence comes from Maratus speculifer, assembly GCA_964019185.1. Taxonomy (NCBI): domain Eukaryota; kingdom Metazoa; phylum Arthropoda; class Arachnida; order Araneae; family Salticidae; genus Maratus; species Maratus speculifer. The sequence continues at coordinate 181,005,966 of OZ025302.1, read as the reverse complement.
AAAAAACTTCTGTTAAAATATACTAATGACCAAATTTAGTGTTTGTGCAGCCTAGCACATACATATGATTTTTATGAAGGAATTAATAATTATTTACATTCTTGGAAATCAATGAGAATTATAAAAGTTAATTTCTTATTTAACTTTTGATATGCCTTACATCTAAATTTAAAAATCAGAAGTGAAGCACATCAATGATTTGTATTTTATAAAACAATTTAACTTTAAGGATTGTTTTTATGGAATTTTTCATTGTAGAAATATATCTTTGAAAAAGTATAGTTCTAGCGACAGTAAGCAGCTTCAGTTTAAATTTTCCTTCGATAAAAAATATATTTTTCTGATTTTCAATTCAGATATGCTGTAAACCCCAGATAATATTTAAGAATTTGCATTTAAACCTTTCTGTGCCAGAGAAGAACTTAATGAAAAAACGCTTAAAAAAAAAAATCATTGAAGTTTGAGAAAACATATGTTTATTATCTTTATACTAAAAGCAAACAAGCATAAATAAGTTATGTAAATATCATATGCATAAAAATAAAAAATGCTTCTATTGATTGAATAACTGAATGAATCTATCTTTAACAAGCAAAATAACACAAGATTTTTTTCATTAAACCTATTAATGAAGATTTAATTTATTAGCAGATAAATCAACAAAATAGTTAAAGTTATCCTTTGAATTAAGGCCTACCACCACAGAGTTTTATTGAATTTTTCAGCTGCAAATGCAGTAAAAAACAAAAGCAAAACTTCACAAGGATTTTTCTTTTGAATAACACTAGCATGTCAAAGGCCATTATTATATTTGAAACAAAAGTGTTTTATTAATTTACTTTGTCAATCTTATAAAATTCACATTTTACATTATGATAAAAAGTTAATTAAATCCAATTGATTTTTTAAATCATCAGATTTTAAAACATTCACCTTTTATATAAACATTTTAATAAAAATTTTAATTTTACTTAAGAAAGGTGTAAGACATTGACATAACATGTCAATGTCTTTTATTTTTATTATAACACCTTTCTTAAGTAAAATTAAAATTTTTATTAAAACATATTTTACAATATTTTTATAATCTGTTTCATAACTGCAATTACATAATAAAATCTTCAGGCAGCTTCATCAATTATTATTAGCATTGAAGGCAAGTTAATATTAAAAATAAAAAAACTGCAGTCTGTAATTAATGTAAGCACTAAAAATACAAAAACTTACACAATGCACAAAACTATGATTAATGCAACATAAACACGTGAAGTGGCCAATAACTACAATACATTTAGTATACAATAGCTTAGCTATTCAAAATTTTCAAAATTTAACACTGCTGTGCAAAAGGAAAGAGATTGAGTTAGTGAAGAAACTGCAGCAGGAATACTTGTGAAACTTATGCTTAGTACTATTTTTAATATGAATTGCAAAAAAGGAATTTTTAACAAGTTATTGTATTTTGTCATTAAATGTCATCTAACAAATTTCAAATTAAATATTTAAAAAAAATCAAAGATTATAAAGTATTTTAAAGGGTTTAAAAGTCACCATAAAATGAAACAAATGATAACTGTGAGTATTTTAGTTCAACGAACTGTTACAAGTTCTGCGTAAGGATAACAATTTATCTTTTTTTATGGTCTATAATAAATCTTAATTTAAGCACAAACACAACAAACATGCACAAAAGAAAAGGAAAAGGCCTGACTACATTTTAAAAATATAACAGGCCAGATGAGAAGACTCCAAACATACAAAAAGAAAATAAAAACATTAACTTTATATATCTATGAAATTACAATGTTTATGCAATTTCTTTCATTTAACTAACAGTTAAACAAGATTTTTTTTTTTAATTATTAGTTTCCTTAAAAATGAATGCATGAATTTCTGAGACATCTTTAGATAGATAATTCACTAAGTTGAATATAAATGCAGAAAAAATTAAAACACAGAACAGCATGAAACCTCAGAAATGATACTAATTAAAGATTTAAATGTTTCATAAGCTTGGGACAATAATATACAGACTCAGAAATTCTAAAATTAAGATTTTGAAAACAAAAGGTTATAAAACAGAAAGGGATAATGAAAAATCCTCTTCCACCATTACAATAGAAAATTCACCTTTATGAAATCATGTTTTTTAAAAGTATTATTAAAGTTTAGAGTAAAGTATCAACTGAAATTTGAGAAAAATTATCAGACGATTAGAAATATTATTTTAAGGATAGAAAAAGTTAAGAATAATTAACTAAAATGGGATAATAATTAGTTAAATCTTATAAGCAGCATGAATATTCAGACAAAAAGTACTTTTTAATACATAATTTGCACATAGGTTTGCACAATTAATTATTTCGAGTACAATTAATAGTTACAAGTATACTCATCCTCTCTTCTTACCTTAATTTTGAAAATAAATATTCTGAGCATAAATACCACAAATGATATGGAACAATTATAAATAATAAATAAGTGCAAAAATGTGCCCTTCTAGCCTACAGTATAATAAAAAATGCAACATTTTGTATGTTATCAAAACAATTTTATGAAAACAAAGTTGTACAATAATCAAGAGAGAAAGAAAAAATATATATTTAAGGTTTTTTTTTTTTTTTTTTTTTTTTTTTTTTTTGAGAACAAAAAGGAGGTATGTGTGTGTAAAGGCATGGATATTTGATACTGAAATGCAGAGAAAGAAAAAGACAATTCACAAGGAAAACTATTGAAAGGCTTTGAAAAATGCTCCGAAGAAGAACAAAAGAAAATTCCAATTATTCTTAAGGCAGTAAGCAGCTAAAACAAAATAGCAAAATAAAAGTAAAAATATCACACTTATCAATTATTCTATCACAAATGCTTCTTAATTTGTTATTCCTCAATAAAAAAAAAATCCCTTAAATCCATATATTCATTTTCACATTAATAATGCTTAAACATTTCAAATATAAAAGATTATCAGGGAATTTTATTTATACATATTAATACAGTTCTTGTTGAATATAGCATCTCAGTGTTGTGCACAACAGAACATATTCCATAATCTAGTACATTCAGATACTTTTTAAAGAATTTTAAATAATCTGAATATTTGCAGAATTTAGATAAAAGCATTTCACACAGAATTCAAAATTGTCAATGTACAAAGTGTTAAATATGTGATTAGACAGCAAAGACAAAAAAGCAACAACATACCAAAGCCACAAAAACAAGTAAGTTTAAGACTATAAATATGTTCTTTTGTGTTTATAATATAATGAGATTTAATATAATTTTAAGTTAAAAGAAACTTTAAACAGTAACAGTTTAGCAAACACAAAATACAAAAATATAATTTACAATATAATGTCTCTAAATAAAAAAATAATCTTTCAGGTGCAGTCAAGTTTGGGTGCAATTAATCTCTGATTAATAATGAAATAGATGTTAACCTTTACAGTGAAATGTCATACAAGTAGCATTACATTTCTACATGCTAGGTTGAATAATTATTGTAAGAGAATTTGGTATATTTACTAATGGTAACATGATAACCTATTAATTTAAAGGGAAATAACTTAGTTTATTATTATTATTAAACGTTCTAATATTGATTGAAAAATTTTACAAATTTATTGGATACATTGTCAATTTTTTTATTTATTTTTTCATAAAACTAAAATCCTATCAAATGAAATATTTTTCTTGACAACTTACTTTAAGTATTCAGATTCAATGAGCAGTATCATTAAAATATATACTGGCCATAAAGGCTTAATTTTTATGACAAAAATGAAACAACCCTAGGACTACATATTTCTTTTTTGTAAATTTATGTAATAAAGTTATAAACAATAAGCAATTTTGGGGAAAGAGAAATTTAAATCTTTTTCTTCCCAATCTTACAGACTGACACATTAAGAAATGGCAGTAAAATTTTAAATTCTGATATATACTTTACAGCATATGAAATCAAGGATCAATTCAGAATAAACTTAAAATAATTAAGTTTCATGTCACCAAAAGCACACAAAAGCTACATTTAAAAGCTACACAAAGAACAGTATACAATAGACCAGCACCGGTATAAAACTCTTGTAAACATTCTAAAACTTCATCCATTTTTTTTTAGAATGAGAAAAAATGTAAATAAAAAAAGAAAGACTGTGGTCACCAATTAAATTGTAATAAATGAGTAAAACAACCTTACTGGCATTCTGCTACAACATAAATAATTTGAAAAATAACTTGAGATAAGAAAAAAATAAACAAAACATAGTAAGGCCGAGAGCAAAAATAAGTTGTTTAGCTACAAAGCAAGTAAATCATCCATGTGGTCATCAATAAAGCAATCACCATTTATGTTTTGGGAATTATGAACATACTGTTGTAAATGTTCTAAATCTTCAGGTTTAATCCCGATTCCAAACATTGGATGTGTCCGAGAATGAGCTAATCTACAAAATTAATAAATAAAAATTAATGCGTAAAATTTCAATAGAAGATCTACATCTTTAAATCTTATAAAAAATTGCAATGGAAATTTTTTCATCTAAATAAAGGGTTGTATTTTAACACATTTATATGCTGATTTAAGAAAAAAAAATACTACAAAAAATCCAATCATGTAACAGTTTTAACATAATTGTGAATTATTGTCTGATAATTAAAATTATACATTTTGTCATAAATACACCAGTTACAACACATAGCATTTATTCGTGTATGAGCATGAATCTAAACACCCTGAGTATGAATCGCCAAATGATCCAAATGTATTGCCAAGGTAAAACATATAACATTATGTTGACATATGATGCATATGATAAATATTACATATATATTGATATATACAGTCCCTGGCCAAATTATTAGACGCACTCCCTTTTCCTTGTGTCGAATCATATTACTAGCTTCATAGAAATATTACTGTGTGAATAACTGCAATTAATTATGTACATTATTTGTAGAATTATAATAACTAAAAAACATGCCTACGACTTTAAAACTCTTTCTTTTTACAAATTAAATGAAAAATGGCTGAAATTGTAAAATTTATAACTTGAAGCTAAAAAAAATGTCAATATTTTTTGGAGCCTCTTTTGGCGGCTATCAGTGCCTCTATTCTTCGCGGCATGCTGTTAATACAAAATTGAAGAGTTTCTTGTATGCGTGGGTGAGGATTCCAGATAATGGATAATATTTTCTATGAGCTGGGTTTTGTTTGTTATGACTTCTTAGTCAATTCTCCAGACCAATATAAAGAGGTTTTCAAAATCGGTTTATTCTAAAGCTAAAATGATGATTTCCAAATGAAGAACCATTTGTATTTTTGCAAGGTAAAGCTTTTTTGTTACATAGCACGATCCGTCAAGGTCTACTTTTAATAAAAATATCCCTGTGTTGAACTGCTCCCAATAATTCGTCAGACATGAATACCATTGAAAATGTTTGGGAGCTAATGAAGAAAATCCTGGACAAAGAGCTCATAACGAGCAAAACAGCTCATAGAAAAACTTATCCTTGTCTGGAAACATCACTCACACATGCAAGAAACATTTCAATTTTGTACTAACAGCATGCCATGAAGAATAGAGGAACTGATTGCCGCCAAAGGGGCCTCCAAAAAATATTGACATTTTTTTTAATTTCATGTTTTAAGTTTTACAATTTTAGCAATTGTTAATTTAATTTACAAAAATAAATAATTTTAAAGTCATTGGCATGCTTTTAATTTATTATAATCCTTCAGATGATGTATATAATCAATTGTAACTATTGACATAGTAATATCTCTATGAAACTTGTAATATGATTCGACACAAGAAAATATGAGTGCGTCTAATAATTTGGCCAGGGACTGTATAGTGCATATATAGCTAATTGGAATATGTATGTACACAGTTAAAAATCTATTGAAAATTGGCCTGTTATTTGATTTTTTTATAGAAAATAGTTGTTTTTGTTTCACCATAATTTGCTGTTCCCACTGATTATAACAAGATAAATTATAATTATAAAACTATTTTCTATGAAAACTATTGAATGAAATTTTGCTGTAATTTTTTAATAGCATACATTTGCATATGTACAATGCACATATAAGCTTAGCAATGATCTTGGTGAAATCTTTTATCTAACCTTAGTATAATCATAACTGTAGGAAATGCTATAACAAGGGAGTACCAACCAGTAAATTGTAAATTTTGTTACACACACCAGATAACAACAAACATTAGATGAATAGATTACAGCTTGATATGTATAAGAAGGCAGCTATGACAAACAACAAATCAAACTGTAAGATATAATACATTTGTATTTTTTTAAATAAAAATGTTCTAAATTCTGCTAAATATTCTATTAATCTTTTTTCAGAATCTTCATCTCCATTTTGTGAAAAACCTTAGATGATACAGGGAAAAAGCTTTATTTTTTATTTAAAATAATGAAAACAAAAAACTCAAAATGGTGCACAAAGACAAGTGTTATTTCCCAGACTTAATTCTTGTGCTCTTTAATACTGATAAATTACCTATAACTTAGAGTAATTTTAAGAAATAAGCTTTTTATTTCATTTTCTGATTTATATTAAAGTTATGATTTCAGATACCTTTATATATAACTTTCACTCTAACCTTGAGGATAAGCTTCTGTTATGACTAACTTTACATTTTTATAAAAAAATTCATGTATTATGTTTTTTAATTTAAGAGATCCTATAAATAAGAAAGACTGGATATTGACACCACTGAAGTCAATCTACACCACTGGAGTCAATCTATTTTTGCATATTGACATCAGTGTTTAGATTTTTTTTTTACATTAAAATGCCAAAATATCTAAGGTACAATGAAGAAAAAAAGACAGAAAAACTAAATACACATATCAAAAATGTGATATGTCATATGTGATGTGATCAAAAATGTATGGATCATATCAGTCTATTTCATGAAAAATGTGCCATTTGCATTTTTATTGTAATAAAAAAGTTTTACTTATTTTTTATAGATTGAGTTTTTTCATCATTATTTTCTTTATTATAGAAAGTAACCAACTTGCAAATTGCATGTGAAGCATAGCAAATGAGGTGTGTTCATACTTCAATGAAAATTAAAAATATTCAGATCTTGCTGTTATAGTACTTTGGATATAGTATGGTGGTCGAAATCTTTTGTGTGTTCCTATAAATACTATCTGCTTTCTATTATACAGGAAATAAATAAACGACAGGAACGTATATCAATTTCATAAAACATGAAATAGTTTAATATAATTAAAACACATCCCAAACAATATTTCCTCATATATGATAATGTAGTAGAATACTTTTGAATAGCCCAATAAATTAATAATAAATATTCTTTGTATCATAGATTGTACAGAATGTATATTTTAGTATCTATTTCATAGATTCATGTCAATTCTATTATATTCGAAAGAGTGTAACATCATTAAAATATGCCTGAAACTATTTCTTCCTATTGACAGTAATGTGATGGAATACTTTTGATTACCCTGTAATTAAACTATACATCCGATTTTCATAAAATTTGAATTGATTCGTCAAAATTATGCAACAATTATATATTTTAAATCTCAAACGATTAGGTTGGGTAGTTTTAGCTCTCTTATATGCGGATAGACAGATGGATGGACGGAGAGACTGAACAATGACTACAGGTGCTGCGTATTTATATAATAACGAATGCACATAAATATATTCATATCTTGGTTTAATAGGTGTAGTAGTATTTCAGATACAGTATAGTAGCTAAAATCTTTTGTGCATCCGTGTAAATACTATCTGATTTCTATTATACAGGAAATAACTTGTAGTAATCCTCAGCAACGTATATAAATATTAACAAGTTGGAAATTGCACGTGAAGCGTAGCAAATTAGGTGCGTTATCAAAAAATTTGAAATAACTCGACAGAATTATGTAATGATTGCGTATGTTAAATTTCAAATGATTAAAATGCATTTGAAACATTTTTACCCATTAACCGTAATGTAACGGAATACTTTTGATTATCCCTGTAATTGATCTATGCATCCGATTTTCATAAAATTTGAAATAACTCGACAAAATTATGTAATAATTATGTATTTTAAATTTCAAACGTATAGAATATATTTGAAACTTTTTCCCCATTGACCATAATGTAATTGAATGCTTTTGGTTGCCCCTGTAATTGATCTATGCACATGATTATCAAAAAATTTGAAATAACTTGACAGAATTATGTAATAATTGCGTATTTTAAATTTCAAACGATTAAAATGCATTTGAAACTTTTTTCCCCATTGACCGTAATGTAATGGAATACTTTTGATTGCCCCTGTAATTGGTCTATGCATCCGAGTTTCATAAAATTTGAAATGACTCGACAAAATTATGTAATAATTATGTATTTTAAACTTCAAACGATTTGGTTGGGTAGTTTTTGCGTTGTTATATGCGGACAGACAGACAGACGGACTGAACGACCACTATAGGTGCTACGTATTATATAATTACGAACACACCAAAAAAATGTTAAATAGTTTAATACAATTAAAAACGCACACAAAACAATGTTCTCCCTATGTCATTTTGTAATGCAATACTTTTGTGTGGCTTTGTAAATCAATAACAAATGTTCTTTGTACCACATATTGTACAGAATGTATATTATAATATATACTTCATAGATCCATATCAATTTTATTATGTTCGAAAGAGTGTAAGACCATTAAAATGCACTTGAAATGTTTTCCCCCCATTGACTGTAACATATCGGAATCCGTTTGATTGTCCCTTTAATTGAACTATGCATCCGATTTTCATAAAATTTGAAATGACTTGACAAAATTATCTATCATATCTTAAATTTCAAATGATTCGGTTGGGTAGTTTTTGAGTTTTATATGCGGATAGATGGATTGATTGAATGACAACTATAGGTGATACATTATTTACATAATTACGAAAGCACCTAAAAAAGACATGAGGTATGAAATACCCAAGAACTCTGCTCATAGTTATCAGTTTTTTTATGAAAGTATTTGGTACACTTCATTTTCAATAATTATATCTTGGAGTACAATTTTCAATATTTGTTTTTATTTCCACAGCTTTACTAATTCAATGCATTATATATTGACAGTGATAGATTATTCTTGGCAAATTTGCCAGTCTACTTTATGAAAAAATGAATTTATAATTTTTATTATCATTTGATATCTTTATTCCAATTTTCTTTAGTTTCAAATGTTTTAGATGCTTTTATTTGTTATTATATTAGAGCTTCATAAAGGGTTTTATTTAATATGATGTTTTGTAATTTTTCAAGTGACAAATATGCGGAATATTATTTGCCATCTTTAAATAGGAGTTTTGGTCACTATTTTTTAAGGTTATCTTTGTAACTTTATATTAGGTTATTCTACATATAAATTAAATACATTTCATCTTAAAATTAGAGATTTGGTCAGATTTTATTAAAAGAACCTGTCCACTGTTTGTTTGTTTTTTCCCCAAAGGCATTATATATAATACTTGGAATAAATCTAACTTATCTCAATTTACAAAAAGACATCTTCAAAACAAAGTAAGTTATAAAATTTTAGCTTGGTAAATTTTATTGACTTTTTTTTATTATTATTCTGACAAGTCTATGTCAAAAAAAAAAAAAAAATCATATACTAAAATTTAAATCCATTGCTGTGTTATATAATTGCTTTAAAATATAACTTTTAAAATTAACTTTTCAATATAAATGCCACAAGAGATAAAGTAGATCAATTGCATTATTTAATCCTTAACTGAAAACGTCAATATCCCATGCACAAACAGAAACTGCCTGCAATATTGCTTAATTTTGAAAACTGCTATAAAATTTAAAAAAAATAATAATAATTTACCAAATCGTGAACGTAAGACGTTAATCAGTAATAGTAATGCATTAACAGGACCAATTTTTTAATATAACAGCATAAAAATAATTTTTTAATGTCGAGACAGAAAAAGTTTTAAAATTATACATCCTTTAAATTATTATATTTTGGACATAATAATTAAATAATTGCAACTATTTTTATTTATTTCTGTACAAACAAATTTAGAAAAAATATTAAGCAGTAAAGTTAAGAAAATATTTAATAGTAAATATTGCAGCATGTTCTAAATATCTGCATTTTTCATGCAACCATTATATTTAAGTTTAAAGCACTGAGCAATTTTGCGTTCAGAATTTATATATTCATCACCTGAAATACTTTTAACATCAATTAAGTCACTTTCCACTTCATGAAACCAAAGCAAAGTAATTTTTTCAAAGTCTCTATCATCATAACATATCCGCTTTGATGACCCCACCATTCCAATATCACAGAGTAAAAAAACTCTGATAACTTGGCTTGACCAACAAAAAACTAAATCAAGATAAACTAAATTAGAGCTAAACCCCAAAGCAGAATACTTTGCAATGTTCTGCAATGAAATTCGGCTAGTCAAAAATGTTCTGTGGGAATGAACATCTACTCTAGATACTAATTATGTTTGTTTTCACCTCTTTCATGAAATGCCCCATTTTTTCACACTCTTGATGAAATGTGCCTTTTTTTTTGTGTGTTTTGACAAAACGAAAATTGATATTTTTTTGGACTTTTTTGAAGACAGATGTCATTTTTTCACACTTTTTTTCACAAGATTTGTCGGGGTTTTTTTTTTTTTTCATTTTTTAAAACAAAATTTACAGCTTTTTTTTAATTTTTCTGGTGAAATTTGTCTTTTTTTAACAATTATTTGAAGAAATCTTCTGTTTTATCATAATCATTTAAAGGAATTTGCCATTTTTTCACTATTTTTTGCCAAAACTTGTAGTTTTTTTTTTTTTTTTGTGATCCTTTGACGAAATTTTCCATTTTTTTCCACGATCCTCTGATGAAATTGGAAATTTTTCTTTGCATGATTGACGGATTTTTTTTTTTTTTTTTTTTGTTACCCTTTGCCTAAATTTGTAGATAAAAATTTCCAGATTTATGACTTTTTTTTTTTTTTTTTAAATTTTTGGTACCTTTGTGAATTTTTCAGATTTTTTCCTTGATTGAATGGTGGAATACTTAAATAATTATTTGAAATGTTCTGCAGAGAAATTTGTTGTTCTGCTACATACGTCGCACTTTTAGGCATATTCTGCTTTGGGGAAGATAAACCCAGTTTCTTCTCTAAGAATGAGCTGTAGAGACCAAAACTTTTTGTGAAAATTCACATATACACATACACGCATGCACATTGAATAGATTTAAAAATAGAAAAAAACAATTCAGAGAACTTGAAAATGTTAAGATTTGCCAATATTTCCATAATTGGGTTTTTTATCATGTTTCATTACATTTTTTTCAAACTCAATGACGTTATATATTCACCGGGTGACATCTATTAAATTATCAATGAGACAATATTCACATTTTTTTAAAACTATTTATTGCCTTTTCAGTTTTCACATAAAAATCTTGCTGTAGAAAAATTGACATTTTTTTTTTTTTTTGTTGTTGTTTTTGATTTTTTTTTTCAATTCATCAAACAATTTATTTTCATTTTTCACATGGAAATTTTGCAATAGAAAAAATAACTGCTGAGGTAAGAATTTTATTATTATTTTTTAATTGTTGGCAACTGCTATAACGAATAATGTTTCTTTTTTATACTACAATTTTTCTGTAAGAGCAGGCTTTATCAGAGCCATGTTAAGGCAGCATTCAAAAATTTTTAATCCTCTCCATTTTTACCCTGTTCGGCCAATTTTGCCCATTTGCAATCCTCGCTGAGATATTAACGGAATCAATGTTTTTCGCGAATTTGGAGAGGAGCTGTACATAATTACGACTTGCATCACGCAGACAACATTTAGTACACACATACATACACTTTTTAGGTGGGGTTGTTTTGGGTTCCTAGGGTCATATAATAAAAAGCTATGAAGAAATTTTTCAAAAGTCATACCATGGTAACGACTGCAATAGGTAGTTTTTTAAGAAGTCTGCATAAAATTACATATATGGAAACAACATTCCACTGCCAACATTGAAAATACTTTTTTTTTTTTTTTTTTTTTTTTTTTTTTTTTTTACTAAAACAGCACAGGTGTTACAAATGGATGGGGGAAAGCAGAGGATCAATATCGTAAGGATTACAATATACGAACGATGTAAGATTTAGTACTTGTTCATTAATGTGTAAAAGATAGACATGTTGACAAAACTATCTCACAGATGTTGCATTTCTGATTAAAGGTTAAAGATAAGTGAAACAATTTTATGAAAACTGTTACAATGTAAATCTATCAGTTAATATACAATTACCATACATTTAATACAGAATATACAGTAGAACTCAATATGAGCATAAGTAAGATTAGAATATGGTTAAATGAGCAATTAACATTTTAAGAATGATTAATTAACCACATTAAATTTTTTACATTTTTTATGAGCTATAAAATGTAGGTCACAGCTAATGATCAAAATATTCATTTTATGAAAGCTTTATGTCATGACATGATATTCATAAATAAGTATTTCAATCAAGCAATCAAAATCCAGTTTTTATAATCCCTTTGTTTCTCATATTAACTAATTTTAGCTGCATTTTTTAAATGGTCAATATATAAATAAAGATAGATACAATTTTTTGTACTTTATAAAATAAAGTACGAAACATATTATAGCTAAAAATAAGAAAAGAAATTTACCTAGCAAAACTGTCATCAAGGTTTTGATCATTTTCAAAACCCTGAAAGAAGAAAAAGAAGTCAAATACAGTGAAGAAAGAAATACAGAAAAATAGCAAAGAAATAGATGAAAAATAAAAATAAGCCACAAAATATTTGCTAATTTTATCACACTTTAATATAAACTAGCAAAAAGCAGCTTTGTGATTACTCGTGAGATTCTTTTTACTTAGTAATAATTTATTATAAGGAAGTATTTTTTTGTGAATTTGTCACAATAAAAATTAGATTCCACATCTCGAGATCTTAACCGATCTTTGATGAAGAAAAGAATGTAAGATAAGTTTGGATTCTTTATTGTCAGTTAACGTCTGTCTTTGTGGCATTTCACTGTAACAATAGACGCTTTCAGTCATGACGTCAGTTATGACGTTTTGCTTGGATACTGACTCCAAACAAACGGTTGCTACGCTGTATTTTCTATTTTATTTGCATATTACAACAACATTTTTCAGCAATATATAATTGACACATTTTTAATGCTTTATATACAATGATACCATTTTCTACGATTTATATTTAATGAGATATGAAGCATAGCAACCGTTTGTTTGGAGTCAGTATCCAAGGAAAATGTCTTGATTGACGTCACACTGAAAGCGTCTATAACAATTTCATTTAAATTTTTGACATGTGTTCACTAAATTGCATTATACCTCACAGACAACTGGATAATGCATAGCATTTTTCTATATGTTCGTGCCATATGTATTTACATACATACGTACTTATCTAATATTTATTTATAATCAATGTACATCTCATAAATGGACCAATAAAATAGTATTTCATGCTTAAATTAGTTTTCATTCATTAAATTTCACATAAAAATGTTTATTAAAAAACTACTGAAAACTATTTGTTTCATATAATTTGAATGACAGATGTCAATTATTATTATTTTTTTTATAACTATTATCACACATTAAACTTCACATACAATATATATGGCAAAATCTTAGAAAGCACCCCATTCGTTAAAGAAGCAATCAATAAATAAACCTGTAAGCATTTTGAATTTATTAAAACAAAACAAAAGAAAAACAACGTTGGATGCAGCAGTCTAGTTGTATAGTAATCTAAAAAAATTACAAAATTCATCAAAGCGTCATTAAAAGAAATGTACATGAAAAACAAAAAATAAAAAAACACTGGATAAAGCAAATTATTGGTGCAGTAATCTCAAAAATGCACAAAAATCGTTAAAGCATCATTCAATAAATGTATATGTAAAGCAAATAATAATAATAATAATAAATAACTGGATAAAGCAAACTACTGGTGCAATAATCTCAAAAATGCACGAAAATCTCAATAACTACCCTGTCACAGATGCCACCTATGCTATCTAAAGTATTAAAAAATATGTTATTTTAACATTCTTGTTTTCAGAATATAGCGCAGGCGTTATATTATGAAAGTTTATATTTTATTTGTTTGCGATAATTTATCAAAATTTATTATATATTTTATGTACGAATTTTTGAAATTATGACAGACTTTTTTTATTTTTCGAAAATGACTGCCTTAATTTTTCTTAATTTTAGGAAAAATCTGACAGAATCATAAGGATAATTTTAAACCCAAAAGAAAGAAAAAAAAATTGAAATTTTCAAAATGTTCTGAAAGGTTACAACAACAGAGATAGGGAAAGGAAGAGGCAATTCCACTACTGACATGAACTATACCTTTTTTTTTTTTTTTCGCACCCCTTTTTCGAAATTTGTGTTTTTCTGCGATCTTTTGACAAAATTTGCAGTTTTTTTTTTAAATTTGCTGTTTTTTTGCAATTTTTTAACAATATTTGCTGTTTTTTCATGATATTTTAACAAAATTTGCCTTTTTTCACCGAATTTTTTGATGAAAATTTTGAATTTTTTCTCGATTATTTGACGAATTTTTCATTTTCCCATGATTTTTCGAACTATGATTCTTTCATGACCTATTGAAGATTTTTGCACAAATGACTGACAAATTTTAAAAATTTCCCCCCCTCAATCAAATAATAATTTTTTTCCCATAATAAATGGATGTATTTTGTGATTATTTTTGCTTTAGCTACTAGAAAAAAAAATGAATCAAACAGCCACATAAAAAAGGCAGTAAGATTCCAGACTCAACTTTACAAAAGAGCCCTGAAGAATGTAAAAAGTGCCCTTTCTATAGCAGTAGCGCCCTGACCAGTGTATTTTGCATTGAAAATTAGTTTTTCAGAGTATTTAGTCTAATTCTGATTCAAATCAAAACTTTATTAGAAGACCAGATTATTTACTGTTAAAGCAATTCTACACATTTTTAAGTGTATATCACAAAGAAAAGAAAAAAAAAAAATCAATTTAAAAACTGATTGAATATAACTATCACAATGTGATTCAAGAAATGATAAAAATGATTCACTGTGATATATATATATGATATATGTGATATAAATTTTATGCTTTATGTAAAAAGCAAACACTCATTGTGAATTATATGGTTTTTTACCTAGAGCAATATTCTGAACACTTTTGGAAAATTAGTTTAAGCTGGACCAAAATAAAAAAATAAATTAGTGCCAAGCAAACCTGATGTATTACTTCAATTGATATCAAGTAGTTTGCAAGTTAATATGTAAAAGATTTATAAACAGTAGTTCATCTATAATATTTTTTTTTTCTATTAGATCAAGAAAAGCAACAAAGCATCAATCTCTAATTTCACCCCCCCCCCTTTTTTTACAACTTTGATGCATACATAAATTTAGTTTCTTAAGGCTTCTGCAAACAATGATTATTTGGACAATTATCCAAGGAAAGAAGCTAAATGAAACTTACAACAGGTGAACAAAACAAATGTGCTGACTTTAATAAAAAATTACCAATTGTATTACCTAAAATAAAATTGGCTTCAAATTTAAACATTAATATCAGCTAACCTTAACATTCACCAAGCAATATCAAAAACTAAAAAAACAACATATAATCTTACCAATTTTTTCATAGTTTCAGAAGCTGAATGTGTGTCAAAATTAAGGTCAATAAGTGTCCCTTGTTCATCAGATTTGTTATTACAAGAATAAGTAGGACTCTGAACATTTTCATTTGCACTAATTCTTTCCTAAATGCAAGTAAAACATAGAAATTAGCTTTATTATTTTCAAAAATAGTTTATTATTAAGTTTCATAAAAGATTTAAAACAAATAAAACTTTAAATTTCAACAAACTAAAAGTGAAAGAACAGTTTAAATTGTGAACAACAAGTATAATGTATATTAAGCACTAGTATAGGGTTTACTAAAAATTTTTACAGTAGATTTAGTACCCTTCTAGATTTTATCAATTGTTTATTGACCCCCAAATACTTTACTATATACCAATTATAATAGGGCACTTACAAAATTTCTTCATAATTATTTCCATACTAGTATATAACCCCTACAAAAATGACAGAATGTGAACGATAAATCTTTTAAACAATGTTTAAATCATGAAGATAGTGTACAGTAGGAAGGCAAAAATGAAGATAGGCATGTCATCATAGGACTTATATTCAAAAATAGTAATAGTTTTGTGGCGCTACTGCTCCCAACCTAGCAATCCCATAATCATTTTAGTTTTGATTTTTGATTATAGATAGCATCATCAAATGTTAATGGGTATTTTATTCTTTCTTTTTGAAATTACAAAAATCTAAATGATCAATAATTATGAATGAAAATAAGAAAAACTGCTGGTTAACAAAGTTACCAAACACTTTGTTTTCTTTTCTTTTAAAATTTAAATTCATAGCAAAACACAAACTTCTATCAAAAAAAGTACATTTTCTGGCAACATTTAATCATAATAAACTTGCATTAAATAATAATATTAATAATAAATAAATAAATAAAATCTAACTAAAAGAAAAATTAGTTGGATATACCAATTTCAAAACTTTCTCCTATCTCATACATTTTAATATTTCAAAAAAGTAGTTACAGATGTTAATACTGCAAACATTATTGGTTCCATACAATACAACTTTGATTTTCATCTTAAATTTCTATTCCAGTCATATAATTGAAGTTAAAAAAAAAAAAAAAAAAAAAAAAAAATTAGTTTTGATCATGATATTTATTAAAATGAAAAGTTTTTTATTATTCTGTTATATATCAACTGTTTGAGAATAGCTGATTTGGCTATACTCAGTTCCCGTCGCAGCACAAAATGCCAATGGACAACAGAACTATGAAAAACAGAGAAAATTATTCAAAAATTGCTATCACATCATTCCTTTCTGGAAGAATATTTCTAAATTCAATGTGGACCAACTGACCTTAGTCAAAAAATTACACAAAACATTTGATTCAATTCTATTCATAATTTTACACACTTTTGAAGGTAAAATAAAGGTGGCACAAAAATCACTATTAAAACAACCCTTTCCACCAAAATATTTCCAAATTCAAGGAAAAAGGAGTAGTCACATTTGAAATCCTTAAACATAAAGCAGCATTATTAGCACACAGAGGAATTTCAAGCATTCAGTGTTTCAAATAGTTATGCCACCTTTTTAATCACTTAACAATTTTATTTCATGTATATGAGCTTTAAAAAAAACATCAATTTTTACTGAAGAAGCTATTTCTGTTCTTATTAATTTATACCAATTTGTTCTTTATTTTTTATGTATTCTTAATAGAGGTTCAGCTGATGTCATTCTTTCCTTTTTTCTTTAACTATTTTTTCCCTTCAATTCAAAACAAACGTGACGTTTCTCCGTTTCTGGGATCGGAGGAGATAGCGTCACATGCATACATACGGTCAGATTTTAATAGTGTAGATTAAATATCTTAATACATTAACCTTTTGATTATGGATTAGAAATGTGACTTTTTTTATGTTCATTCATACCACACTTTACCAAAAAATTCTTTGGGGTAGATTTCTTGTAAAATTATTTTGGTCTAAATGTATATTATAGATCAGTTTTCAAAGAGTGGTGCAAATATAGTAGTGAAATCATGTCTGGGACGACATATATCCCAACCCATAATCAAAGAGTTAAATATGCAATTTTATAAACAATGCCTTTACTAAGCTACTGAGATTTTTTTTTAATTTTTGTTTTTAGCAATCAAATATTTAATAATTGAAAAAAAATGGCTTCAAACAAGTTTACGTTAATAGAAAGAGCGAAATTAATATAATTTTAGATGTTTAAGTTGAGTTAAAAAGTCAAACAAATCACTATTTCTCTTGCTCTAGACAAAATCTTACAGATATAACTAAAAATTTAGAATAATTCTGCTGTGTTAATTTTTTAGAAATGTATCTTTTTTACTACCTAAGTACCAAGATAAAATATAGCAAGTACAGAAAGATATACAAGTAATACAAATTTCTTACATGAAATGAATTATAAATGTGCTATAAAAATATAAAATAAAATTTTCATTTATTTTAGTGGCAAGTAAATATTACTTCTCCATTTTGACTAGACTTTTCTTCCTTAGCCCTCTCCCAGAGCTCAAAGGCAATGTTGAATGCTTGAGATATTGTCAAGGCTGCTGCTTCAGCAACTTTACGTTTTGAGCAAAGAAAAGCATGGCACTCGAGGGTTTCATTTTTGTTGGTTCCTATAAATGCTACAACACGGTCATAACTAGCATCAGCTGAACAAAAAGATATCCTGAGAGCAAAACAAAACAAAACTTATGAATATTTAAAATAAAAAATATTTTTATTACAACAAATGTTTGAAATCTGTGATAGCAAACAAATAATAAACACTTCATTTTAGAGTAGGGGTGCACAACCTTTTCAAGAGAAGGGCCACTTTCAAATATGTCTGGGTGGTCGAGGGCCACATCAATAACATGGAAATAATTCAATTTCGAAGGTGATCTGTGGGCTATAATCGGATCAGAGATATATTTTCATAGGGAAGTGGGGAGGATACACCTTTAGGTTTGATTGACAACTCAAAATATCCAATTCAGTTGGTAAGGATATATTAGCAGTTTTTACGTTTTTATATATAACAGATATAGCAAGGATTATTCTTAAGATGTAATTGTATTCTTTGACTTTATTCAAGAAACTAAATTCTGTCTTCTTAAAAGTGCTAAAACACAAAGTTAAGTGGCTGGTGCCGAAAAAAAATGTGAACTTTATGAACGAAGGAGAGGGAAGGAACCGATCAATAAGATATTTCTGGACCTCATTACTGAAATTTCCTATTTTTCAATGCCCAGTCAACAAAATTTGCAGCATTCCATGCCTGATCAACCAAATTTGGGCTTTTTACGAAAGTGATTAACAAAATTCACAATTTCTACGAAACAGATCGAGAAAATTCAATCTTTCCGTGGCTGATCAACAAAATTTGTTATCCTCATAAAACCCATCGGCAAAATTCGCGATTTTAAGAAACGGATTGATTAAATTCAGAAATTTTACAACGCCAATCGACAAAATTCGCGATTTTTACAAAGCCGATCGACGAAATTCGCGATTTTTATGAAACCGATCGCTGAAATTCGCGATTTTCACAAAGCTGATCGGCGAAATTCTCGATTTTTTCTCGCAAGAACGATAAAATTCGCGATTTTTTGCGGCTGATCGACAAAATTATCGATTTTTACTAAGCTGATCGACGAAATTATCGATTTTTACGAAGCGAATCGGCGAAATTCGCGATTTTTCTTAGCATTATCAATAAAATTCGCGATTTTTCTGAGGTTGATCGACGAAATTATCGATTTTTTCGAAGCCGATCAACAAAATTCGCGAATATTACGAAGCCGATCAGCGATATTCGCGATTCTTGCGAAGCTGATCGATGAAATTCGCGATTTTTACGAAGTAGATCGACAAAATTCGTGATTTTTACTAAGCCAATCGACGAAATAAACTGAATTTTTACGAAGTCGATCGACGAAATTTGCCCTTTTTACAAAGCTGATTGGCGAAATTAGCAATTTTTCTTCGTGATCAACAAAATTTGCGATTTTTCTGCTGTTGATCGACGAAATTATCGATTTTTACACAGCTTATCGGCGAAATTATCGATTTTTACGAAGCCGATCGACTAAATTCGCGATTTTTACAAAGCTGATCGACGAAATTCGCCATTTTTAAAAAGATGATCGGTGAAATTTGCCATTTTTCTTCGCATGATCGATAAAATTCGCGATTAATGATTTTTAGGAAGCCGATTGACGAACTTCGCGAATTTTACTAAGCCGATCGACGAAATTTTCGATTTTTACAAAGCTGATCAGCGAGTTTCGCCATTTTTTTCGCATGATCAATAAAATTCGCGATTTTTATGCTGTTGATTGACGAAATGATTGATTTTTACGAAGCTGATCGACGAAATTCGCGATTTTTACGAAGCCGATCGACCAAATTCGCAATTTTATTTGAGCCGGATTGACGAAATTTGCAATTTTTCCGCGTGAGATCAACAAAATTCGTGATATTCCCGTCTCTGACCAACGAAATTCTTAATTTTTCAGAACCAGGTCAATAAAACTCGCAATTTTTCCGTGTCCGATCGACGAAATATGCCCTACTCCGTCTTTAACTGACGAAATCTGCATTTTTTCGACGCCCAATCAACGAAATTCGCGATTTTTAACTAATTTTGACGAAATTACATTTTTTTAATGCGGAAAGTTGAAATTTGCGATTTTTTTCTCTTGATAAACTTACAAAACGCACGACTGTTTTGCAGCTGATTACAAAGAATTTTAAATTTTTCTGCGCAAAATTCTCTATTTTTCCGTGCCTTACAACGAACTTTGCGATTTTTTTGTTCTTGATTTATAAAATTCGCCGATTTTTCGTGCTCGATCAAGGAAATTCGCGTTTTTTACGCGCGATAAACCAAGAAAACATCCGATTTTTTCGCAGCAAATGAGGGCGATATTTTCTTGCCCGATCGATGAAATCTGCCATTTTTCACGTCCGATCGACAAAATTCGCGATTTTTCCGTGCCTGATCGACAAAAACTCATGATTTTTCCGTGTCCGATCGGCTAATTTTGCTACTTTTTCCGACCTTGATGGGCAAAATTCGCGATTTTTTCACGCATGATGAACGAAATGGGCGATTTTTCCGCACTTGATCAATGAAATTCGCGGCTTTTCTCTGCCTGAAGAAATTTGCAAAAGTGACTGAGGAAATTTTACATTTTCCCGCGATAAAATGACGAAATTTACAATTTTTTTCAAAAAAATATTGCAATTTTTTCTAGCTGTAAATTGACGAAGTTCGCGGGCCACACGTTAACCCATCGCAGGCCACTTTTGGCCCGCGGGCCATAGGTTGTGCATCCCTATTTTAGAGCTATAAATAGCATCATAAAAAGTAATAAAAAAAAAGCATAATGCATTTTTAAAAACAAATCTTTCCCTTATCAGCCCTTTTTTTTTTATTATTATTGACACTAAGAGTCTGATCTACAAATTATGCCCGCTACTTCCCATTCAGAAAACTCACTCTAAAAACAGATTAATTTGATCTGCCTTAAAAAGATTACAGAAGATTGAATTTTAATTTAACAACAATCAACAACCAATACTGATCTCCCTGCAATTAGGTTTCCATTCATTTCCCTTTGACTGTGCGATTTTAAAATCAAATCCGTTACTACTGAAACTTCTACTGGATGTTTTTTGTGAGTGATTAAATAAGATCAATTAAAAGATTAAAAAAAATCAGCTTACATAAAATGATCTTTTTTTTAACAATGCTAATAAGAAAATGATTCTAAATAAGACATTTTACATAGAGTTTTAAATCCGATCTAATTTTTAAAGTTTTTTTTTTCACATTCAAATACCTTTGTTATTTGAAAATAAATATCATTAGCACTGTTTTAGGATTGGCAATAATAATTAAAAAGGATCACCACACTAAGTACAAAACTGAAGAATACATCTTCCTTCTTATTCTGCGACAAGGCGGACAATTAAACCCATTACTTGGTGGAAAGGTATGATCTGATTAACAGATTTTCGGCAGAGCCTACCTCTAAACTTGCTCAAATAGCAATATTTTTACTATCAAGTCCTCCTAGCTCAATTTCAGTTTAAAAACTATTATTTTCTAATTCTGACTTCATATACTCTAAACTCAGAAGACGTTTAAGTATAAATAAATGTGCTGTTTATGAGCTACTGGATGCTGCAAGGTAAAATTGATCCAGATTATTAATTGCACAAAAGATTTTCTTCTGATTGAAAGATCCAAAAAATAAAAATATTTTGTTACACTTAATAATTGAACAAATTTTGTAATTACTATAACCCATACAAATAGAAGAAAATTTTACTTTGTCTATCTTTGGGAAAATAGTCCAAGGCCGCTCTTAATCCACCTTAGCCACAGAATTTTAAAATTTTAATAATTAATTGAATTATTAATTAACAATCACATCTCATTGTCGTAAAAAAGTCAAATTAATCTCCAATCAAGGAAAACACATGAGCATGCTTACAAACTCCTTTAACATCAGGAGCTAGCTAAGAAACATTTTCGACTGCATCTGTTTTATTTTGTTTTAATACAAATTGACCAAACCGCTTAGTACAGTTAAAATTGAAAGACATATTGCAAAAGATTGTATACTCAAATAGTGTAATTTCTTTAAAAATATCACAGGTAACCCTTTGAAAAAAATTTCAAAAAAGGTTGTTTTCAGAAAAAAAAAAAAAAAAAAAACCTTTTCTGAAATTTTTTAAAAATTTCTACTAATTAACGGCACATTTGATTTTTTTAAAATATGAATTTTAACTCTTTCAAATACACTGGTAAACTCAGGTCACTTCTCACCTTACGAAAACAATAGCCTTTTTTACGCTAAAAGCAACTAAATATTCACATTCAAGCACAATCTTTTTAGGGCATCTCAAGCCGCCAGATTTACATCACTTACAAAAAATTTGAAGCTAATGGATAGAAATATTTTTCACAAAATAAAATGTGTGAAAACTGACTAAATCAGTAAAAATCTGAGTGTTTCATCACAGTTTAATTTTTACAATGTGCAATTGTAAAGATACCTACAAACCAAAAATATGTTCTTAAAGCTGATTAATCAATAATGCAATCGGTTTTTAAAAATATGAATTTTAACTCTTTCAAATATAACCAGAAATGCAGATGACCTTGCACTTCATAAAGACTATATTCTTTCTATGAGAAAAGTAACAAAACACCAATTTTAACACAACTTTTTGGAGCATCTTAATCTGAATAGACCAGATTTACATCACATAAAAAAATTTTAAAACATTCAAACAGATAGAAATATTTTTTTACAAAATAAAATGTGTGAAAATTTAGAAAAGATCAGTAAAAACCTGAGTGTTTCTACAGGATTTCACTTGCTTTCAGTATGCATAGACCCCCCCCCCCCCTCCCAAGAAAAAAAAATTATACAAATAATAAAATTATAAAAAAAATAAAATTACACAAGAAAGAAAATACTAAATAACATATACTTTCAATTTTTTTTTTTTTTTTTTTTTTTTTTTTATTTAAAATGATAAAATCAACAAAATGGAATTAAAGATATAAAATCATACAAATTTGAGGTTCATTTAAAGGTCATTCATCATGAGCCTAGACAATGCCGGTAAGTAATCAAGTTTTAAATAGAAGATTATATAATCAGTATGACTTATTTAATGAATATCTATTGTTGTTAAAATATTTTAAAGTGTGTTACAAGCTTTTGGTGGTTTAAACCAGTTTATGACAGTTCAAATCAATTTTTGACACTTGTCAGAAAAAAAACCCTGCATTGTATGCGATATGCAGCGTATTAACAACAATGAATGTGACAGCATGTTTATGCATTATTCAGGGATGCCACTCAGAAAATAGCCAAAAAGAGGAAATTATGCGTGAAGTAAAACTTACGACATTTTTCACAACATTTATGCATGAATTTTGTAAACTATATTGTTTATAATAAATTAAAAAAGAATTGCAGCTCTGTTTTTTTTTTTTTTTACTTTTAATTTATAAACTTATAATTTAACTTTAAAAAAATGATTTTTCTTTAGATTACAGTATTTTACATGAATTAATTTAATCCAGCAACAAATTCAGTGAGGAATTTTATGTATCACATCATTTTAAATCAATTTAAGTAACCCAACAATAAATTCGATGATTATTCCAGGAGTAAATAGCAAAAATTTGCAAATTTTTCTAAAATTTTGTTTGTTTTTTCCGCGATTTTTTTTTCATTTGACGAAAATAGCTGTTATATTTCATGATCTAGCTTTCTTAAAGCCGCTTTCTTTCGCGATCGTTTGACGAAAATCGCCGTTTTACATGGTGATTGTTTGACGAAACTCGCCGTTTTATTTCGCGATCGTTTGACGAAAATTGCCGTTTTATTTCGCGATCGTTTGATGCAAATCGCTGTTTTACATCACAATCGTTTGACGCAAATCGCCATTTTACATCGCGATCGTTTGTCGAAAATTGGCGATTTACATCATGATCGTTCGACGAAAATCGTCGTTTTACATCGCAATCGTTTGATGAAAATCGTCGTTTTACATTGCGATCGTTTGACGAAAATCACCATTTCGTTTCGAGATCGTTTGACAAAAATCACCGTTTCACACTGCAATCGTTTCACGAAAATCACCGTTCCGTTTCGAGATTGTTTGATGAAAATTTCTATTTTATATCGCGACCGTTTGATGAAAATAGCCGTTTTATTTTGCGATCTTTTGACAAAAATCACCGTTATATTTTCGCGATCGTTTAACGAAAATCGCTGTTATATTTCACAATCTTTTAACGAAAATTGCTGCTATATTTCGCGATCACTTGATGAAAAAAAGCTGTTGTATTTCGCGATCGTTTGATGAAAATAACCGTTTTATTTTGCGATCTTTTGACAAAAATTACCGTTATATTT
The DNA here is from genome assembly GCA_964019185.1 of Maratus speculifer. Taxonomy (NCBI): domain Eukaryota; kingdom Metazoa; phylum Arthropoda; class Arachnida; order Araneae; family Salticidae; genus Maratus; species Maratus speculifer. The sequence continues at coordinate 180,981,291 of OZ025302.1, read as the reverse complement.
TGCGATCTTTTAACGAAAATTGCTGTTATATTTCACGATCTTTTAACGAAAATCGCTGTTATACCTCACGATTTTTTAACAAAAATCGCTGCTATATTTCGCGATCACTTGACGAAAAAAGCTGTTGTATTTCTCGATCGCTTGACGAAAATTGCTGTGTAATTTCGCAATCGTTTGACGAAAATTGCTGTGTAATTTCGCGATCGTTCGACGAAAATCGCTATCTTTTTCACGATCGTTGGACGAAAATCGCTATTTTATTTCGCGATCGCTTAACGAAAATCGACAATTCTTAAAAATTAAAAAAAGCGGAAATCCGCTTTTCGGCGGAAAAGTGGCATCCCTGATTATTGGGATTAAATCACGTTGTTTGATAACTGATTTTTATTTACTGTAAATGGTCAACAAGAAAGTAAACAAATACTTCAGAAATGTTTATACAAATTAGTCCTATATATGCAAGTTACATCTTTTCAGACATAAAAGAAAACCAACTTACCTATATATTGAAAAATCAAGATGTTTTTCTTTTGTGTTTAAGTCTTTAGTCACAATACCTTTTGGATTTACAGTCAAGGCCACTCTAGGTAATTTCTTCCCACTGGATTTAGCCTAGAAATAAGATTATAATTTATATATTTAAAACACACAACCTTTTTTTCATCATCTGCTCTGAACTTTTTATAGAAGCAATTTTAATTTTTTTTTTTTTTTCTTTAGAACTGAAAACTGTTCATTTGTAAATGAGCACATGTATGCTATTTGTTTTATAAATATTCATACTTTTATATTTAACTTTCAATTAAAAAAAAATAATAACATTTCTTTAAACAGATGGCACTCAGGTTTAAAATGTCACACCATAACATAAAATTAATTAGCCTAATCACATTCTATCAAACAGAAGCATGAATTCTACCAATGAAAATGGCTTCACATTTGAAATAATTGCAATGGATTTCATAAAATCTAAAGATTTTTAAATGACTGTGTAAATCACTTATCAAGAAAAATTAAGTAATCTATGCAAATGAAATAAGTCTAATCTATCATATGTGAAGCAAATTTACTCCAATGGAGAGATTTTGAAAATAAGATATTCATTTTTATCCATGAACATTCATTACCATCATATTATCCATGAACATTGAATTTCATTAAGAGCAAAATTTTTCTGCAACATAACATCCTTTAAGTGTACAAATGGGTGACATTATTTATACATAACAAACACAATAAACAACTAATATAACACAAACCAGATATTATAGGACAGATGTGCCAGTAATGATAACCCTTAAGGAAGTTTTTTTTTTAATTATTTTTTTATTATCAGTCATAATTATCATATTCCTGTTTCTTCAATATTATATTAATCAATCAACAATATTTAACCATTCTTATAATCAAATTTATCAATATGAATACAAATTTAATTTTAACTAACAGAAATATCAAAACACCCAAACCTCAGTAATGGATGGGCACCCCATAAAAAGTAATAAATATAAATGTTTTTATGACAGTATTTAGGATACCAGTAATTATTAACCCTCTAAACGTCTGGAACGTATTATTCCGTATACTATGTTCCAGTTTTCACTGCAATATAAGCAATATTTAAAATACTATAATTCTATAGATTTAATGAATTTTCAATACATCGAAGAATGATTCATACTCTGGAGGATTACATTCATGCTTATAATAAAGTTTTGTTTTTATAATGTTGAAAGAATCATATTTTTTAATATTTAAAAGAAAATGTAGAGAAAACAACATTACAATTTTATCCTTTTGCAAAATGCTTGGAGGGTTAAAATATTTGTGATAATCGTTCACTATTTGCATGAATTATTGTAATTATCAGAAAATCGATTTTTTAACTATTTTAGATGGATAGTTTAAAATACTAAATATCAGGCAGTTACTACTATCAAATTATAGAGACTATGAGGGGATTTCAAAGGTAATAATTAAAAGTTTTGAAGTATTTGGTGTATAGTTTCATTTCACTATTTTTAACAATTAATCTTGAGTATAGAGAGTTACAGAGTATTAAAACAGGGAGTACTTGATGCATTACTTGTAATAATTAATATTACAAATATGAAAAGAAATGATATTTTGAGTTTGATATTTTAAATACTAAATAAAACATTTGAAAATAAAACTGCTGAACTGATGTTTGAGGCCGCTGATCTGGAAATTTCATGATCACTATTATTTTTATTAATTTTACTTTTTTTTTTTTTTTTTTTTTTTGGACCAGAGAGGAATAAACAAGTATTTAGTAGAGAAAATAGATTTTCATAACTGCTGTAACTTAAGTGTTTTTATTTAAATGGCGAGGGATTCAGCCTTAAGATCTCCTCTTTGATTATGAGTGCCCTTAAACAATATTTTTGGCTTTCTAGCTGGTTTGAAGCAAAATTATAAAATATGCAAGGCAGGGTTGTGTTCAATTAATTTAACACAATCAAATTGATTAATAAAATTATCATTTGAAATGAATATTTCCAATTGAATGAAAAATTGCACAGGCTGGGAATCGAATCCAGATGACTTAAAAGACCAATGCTTTACCATTTAAATTAACTGATCTTTGACTTAAAAAGCCTGTACTACTCTGTTATCCCGTCGACTAATTTCGCCAAATTATACAAATTGCCAAACTAATAGCCAAATTATACATATTGACATAATTTTTTTTTTTTTAAATAATGAAAAAACAAATAATTAGTAGAATATTAATAAAAATTCGAAAGAAAAATCACTTAATGACATTTTAAACACGTGAATTGTGTTTAATGTCTTTGAATGTGGCAATCACAATCATCCATTATTGGCATTTAATCTTATAATTTGGCGATAATTTTTTGGTCGACGGGATAACCTAGTAGTACCAAAAAGCCAATATTTTACCATTTAAACTAACTGGGTCAACAACTAGAAGGCAAGCCAAGCATCTGGGTTCGATTCCTAGCCAGGGCAATTTTTCACTCAGTTGGAAATATTAATTTCTTAAGAGTTTAATCTCATTTAAAAAATAAATAAAACATTGAAATTTTATTAACTACATAAAATAACTTTAAAGCAATTATTTATAAAAATGTTCTGATGTTATTACAATTTGGTAAATGTAATTTTTTAATTAAATTTATTTAGGTTTTCTATTAAGTCAAAATATTTTAGGCACTATAAACATTACCGAAATTGCATTTTTAGCAATGTCTACATGGGGGTGTCCATTGCTGAAAAATAGCTAAGCATCCCAGTAACGGGCATTCCTTTTAAAACTTTAAAAATAAAATTTTATAAATAGCTATTAGTATGTAAAATTCAAAGTTTTTTACAACTACTACCAAAAGAAAAAGTTGCAACTTTGGTAAAAAATAAAAAATATATAAATTCGATAAATGAAGCCAGCTTTTAGCGTGTTCATTAAGATTTTCACTGGAAAACAGTGGATCTTTGAAACATTATTTTCTGTTTCTGATTGATTTGATTAAAAGTGTCAACAATGCAAAATTATAAAATATGGAAGGGGTGTTATGAAAAAATCATCTATATAACAAAAGCCTAAGTCATGTGACTGTCATCAACAGTTCTGGGCTGACTGTTTCACTTTTTATATGCCATACAGCCATTTTGGAGCTTTCTGTTAGTCGAGTGCTGGTTATAGATCACCAAATATTTTTTCATCACCATCTTTCCTTTTAAAACATACACATATCACAGATTTCATTTTAAATACAATGGCTTTCATTTAAAATATGCTTGTCAGATATGTTTAAAATACACATCTTTCCTTCAACTCATTTAAAATACAATAAAGAAATAAAGGTGTTTTCCAATATATGTACCTAGCAGGGGAAAAAAAAAAAAAAAAACATCGTATTTTAAGATAATCTGTTTACTATTTCATACCAGAAGCAATTTTTCCATTCATATGTAATTTAATATAAAAAAGCCATTAATCTATTTTTATGTAGAGAGAGAAATAATTTACAAATAAAACATTGTATAGATGTATGTGTGTGTATAAATAAAAAAATAGGCACAGATGTCATGTACGCACCAGGGTACCTAACTGGTGCCGAAATGACATTACCTTACTTCATATTTTTACCCAGCTTTATTTATTTATTTATTAATAAATTGTTCATTGACTCTTTTATATAAATTGTTTTATTCTATAGATATTAATTATTTTTTTTAATTAATGTTATTTACTTTTTAAAACAATAAAGAATTATTAAAAAATGTAAATGTAACAGATATTCGAAAATCTGATTTTTGCATATTGGCATAAGAAAAAAAAAAAATTGTGTCAAATGTGGTGCGTATACGACATCTGTGCCAAAAAGTTTATATAACCAAACATAAAGTTCATCAGGTTTATTTTCATAGTTATTTATATACATATTGGTAACAAATTTTGCTTTCTGAAACCCAAATTGCACCAAGTTAGAAAAAAAAAAAAAATGTCAGGCCTTTACAGTGGAAAAGCACATAAATAAATAAATAATAATATAACAACATTAGGGATGCACCGAATATTCGGTATCTATTCGGCCATGTTACCGAATATTCGGTTAGGCCGAATATTAAACTATTCGGTTGAGCCGAATATTCGGCTTGGCCGAATATTCAGCTTGGCCGAATATGAAACTATTCGGCCTGCCGAATATCAAAGTATTCGGCCGAATCCAATACTTAATAAAACCTTTTTGCTATTTCTACTTTTAACTGTCAATTTTTTAATTTATATTTAAAATACTTAGAAACAAAATCATTTTTAAATAAAATAGAATGTTTTTACATTATTTATTTGTTGTTTGTAAAGTATAACTTAAGAAAATTAACCATGAAAAGGATTAAAATGGTGATTTATTAGGATTCTCCTAAGGAATAAATTATGTGCTGATACAAGTTTCTAAATTTTGTTTGGTAAATAATCTGTTTTTTGTTTTTCCCCAAATAAAAGTCCTTTATAAGAAAAAAAAAAAAAAACTTTTGAGATAGTAATACCTATCAAGGCAGACAATTTTTGTTCATGAAACCATAATCAACTTATTGAGTCATAAGTACATTGTATTTCATTTCACTCTAGGTCATAACTTGTGTGTTCGTTTATTACATTAACAATAAATAAGATAACATATTTTCAACTCGCATGCTTTGTTTTCTGTAAAATATGATATGATGGGAAGGGTAGAAAATACCACCATTCATAAGAAAAGAACTATGAGCCAAACATACTTTTATTCAGAATTAAGTTGAAAGTATTTGTACTTTATATTGAAAAAAATCTGCCTTGAGTTATTTTAAAAGGACAATTATCAGACTGTAAAATTTTTCTTCAGCCATTTTTTCATTATTTGATTTTAAAATGCTTGTTTTGATTCGTAGAAAATTTTTTTTAACTTTCATAATTGTGCTTCTTAAATAACTCAAGGCAGATTTTTTTCAATAATAAATGTTCTTATAAAAAGCACATGTTTATCAAAATGTAAGTTTCTTTTATTAAATATTATGTAAAACTGTTTTAAAAAGTAACATTTTAATACCTTTAAATTTTGAAATAAAGAAAGTATTTGGAAAGCCGAATATTCGGTATTCGGCCGAGTAGTCAACCATTCGGCTGGCCGAATATTCGGTATTCGGCCCAACAATTACTATTCGGCTAGCCGAATATTCGGTATTCGGTTCACCTGTCGGCCGAATATTCGGCCAAAATCACTATTCGGTGCATCCCTAAACAACATAAATCAAAATATTACATTTCAACATCATAATATTGTTTTTAATTTACATTCAAATAAATATATATTCTGCAATAACTTCAATTGAAATTAGGTTGCCAACTTACTTTCTCATTATGTAAAGTAAACAAACACAAGAGATTCATTCATAGTGAACGGTAAGTGATATTAAACCATGCAGATAATTATTCGTAAAAGCAAGTACACCAACAATGAATGGACATTATTCTTATGATATCACAATAGGTAAATGGATGCAGTTTTAAATTGGCGGCTCTAAATTTACAGTTTGCATTCCCATCAGTTTTATTTTAATATTTCATGGTTAGTTCTTGATTTCTTTATCGCAATCTTAAGATTTGGCTAAAGACTGAACAAGTAAATTATGAATAAAACTAACATGATATATTGCTTAGCATACATTTAAAGGAGATCAAACTGGTCGCAAAAGGTGGCTAGTAATAATAATAAAAGCTAAATTATTATTGGTTATTTTTTTATAAACCAAAAACATTGGGGGGGAGGGGAGCAGACTCCATTACTGACACATCTACCCTATATATTCATAAGTAATGACTTTATCTGTTTTGAAACTGTATAAATAGAATCTAAAAACCTAAATTTAACAAATCAACATTAGAAAAATTATTTAGGAGATTCACTTAGAGTAATTTAAAATAAATTGCCTCAATATTTAAGATTTATTAATTTAGCACGAGATTATATTGCTGTAATTTGTAGCAATGCAGCACAGGTTTCAAAACTATAACTCAAACAATTTATTTGTGGAAAGGATTGTACACATATGCTTAATTATTTCAAATAAAATAAAACTTGGCTGAAAGTTTTCAGGCACTCTTCATTAAATTTTTGACAGCTATCTATATATTTGGTGCAACAAAAACTTCAATAATACATATTTGTACATTTTCAGTTACAATACAGCAATGCCAAGGATACACTATAGCACATTGTTTAACCCTCTTGGGAAGGCCATCTTTTACAGAATTTTTAATTTTTCATCACCGCTTTTTTCAAAACAAATTTTCTTTTGCCTAATTGAATTGCGAAAATACTGATTCAATAAGGTAAAATGTACAATAAAAGCTTACTGGTGAGAATAATCAAGGATTCTGAGCACATTATGCTTATGTGGCATGTATGTAGGTCACTTGTCCCCAAGGGGTTAAGGAAAAAAATTATGACGAGTCCTTTGGGATGCATAATTTTCTTTTTGAAAGATGATAAAAGTAGCATATTTTGCATTACATGCATAGAATGTCTTAATTTAAGAAGGACCAACTTTTGTAAAAAACTTTTATGAGTTTCTCAGTCCCAAGATTTCAAATGTTTAGTTGCATCAACATACTCAGAGCGGCTATTACTAATGTAAAGTTAATTTTTTTATGAATATACATGCATAATTACAATTGTTTTCCCTATAAATATATAAATTAACAATTAACTAATTCATTTAAAATAGGGATGCACAACCTGTGGCCCGCGGGCCACAATGCTACCACTATTTTTGTGCAGAATATCTTTCCTTATAATAATGACAGAAACTTTGCTATTCAATAAAACAAACGTCACTTTTCAAATATTCTGGTGGGAAACAATTTTCTGAGAAAAAGGTTGTGCATCACTAATTTAAAAAATACAAAAGAAATAAAAATTGAATAAATAAAGAAGAAAACTGTTCTTAAAGAATACCATCATGATAATTGCTTTAATTGCATCTGCAGTTCCTTGCTGGTCATTGGGTTCTTCAACTAATGTACTTCCTAAATATTTGACGTAGAAAGTTATTCCATCCAAAACAGGCTCTTTTATTGAATCATCCCATTCTTCAGGCAATTCTATTTTTAAAAAAGTATAAACATTACTCAATATTCATTCATTTTTTCTGAAATTTTAAATGTTTGAAAAATCAGGATTTGTCTTTTGATGTCAAAAATTGGTTTTTGACTGACAGTACGACATGATTTTATCAGTTCAATTTATCGAAAACCTAATGTTTTTCCCAGTGTACCATGCGGCAGAGAATAAATTTAGCTCGAAATTTTCTTTAATATTAGCTTTATAATTAATAAAAAGCATCACAATTAATTTGTATTAAATAACCATTTTCTTCCAAACTTTATATTTGCTAGGAAAAATATACTATAACTACAGCTGGCCGAATCCATGTCGATTCAGGCAGGGGGGTTACCTTCATAGTCTCAGAAGTTCTTTGATTGAACATATGTTAAAATTCAGGAAAAAATAAAATTCCCGTAATTTTTGGTTTACCTCAAAAAAATTTCTGGACCGAGATACAGGGTGCCAAAGATGGCATCTCCAGCACCTTCTCCCGTTTGCGATTTTTGAAAAAAAATTTAGAGTGCTCTATCTCTGAAACGATGCAAGATATTTCGTTGCAGTTTATTTTATTTTAAAGATACTATTTTTCTGCTTAAAAAGATATACTCCATTTTGAAATATGTATTTAATTATTTTTACAGCAGCCTTCTAAAAAAAATTTTTTTTAATCAAAAATAATTTTTTTCTCAAAAATGCCAATCTTAAAAATTGATTTTTTTACTGTTAGTCAATACCATTGAGTACTACCTTCACTGTAAAGGAGAACTTCCACTTTTGAGTTTAACAAGTTTTAGAATCATTTCAAGAATTTAGAGAATTTTACAGGAACTGCGTGTCAAAAGTTCCAGTAAAAGTCTCTCAATTTTTGTTTATTTGTGGGTCATTCCATGTCAAATCAACACAATTTTTAACAAAAATTTACCTTACCTCCACAGATTTTGATGAAATTTGGCACATAGTTACTTCTTATATAGATTTAGAAAAATACCAAATTTTATCAAAAAATATCAACCCGTTTTGAAAATATACCCCCGGGAATGTTCAAAAAACAAGTAAAAAAAACCTTGACAGACCAATTTTCAAAATGATGTGGAAACTTTTCTAATTACGTTAGAGAGATAAAATTGATGCCACTGTACAGCACTTTTCAAGACCTTTTCAATGATGTGTAACACAATGAGGTTTTAGAAAAAAATATTTTAATAAAATTTAAATTTAAACTTAAAATTTAAATTTTTCAAAATGCGCCGCTTCAAAAATTTTCAAAAAAATTTGAATGTTAGTTTATTTAGTACTGAAATGATTGTATGAGTTTGAAAGTGGGATCTTTATGGGTTCATGTTAAAATATTTCATTGAATAAAGCATTCTTGATTAAAAAACGCACAATTTACTTAATACAACATCTTTCAAAGAGTATAAAACATTTAAAAAAATAATTTAAGATTTGAAATTAACCATATTATATATAAATATTACAAAATTATGTAATAATTATCAAGCTAGAAAATTTGAATGAACTCCTATAACTCATTGCTGGTTAAAAAGAAATTTATTTAAGATATAAGATTTGAAATTAACCATATTATATATAAATTTTTAAAAATTATGTAATGATTATCAGGCTAGAAAATTTCAATGAACTCATAACTCACTGTTGGTTAAAAAAAGGAAATTTATTTAAGATGTGAAAATATAATAACATTTTGGTTTTATATAGATAATTTACAGATCATATATTTACATATTATCATTTGAAGTTCTTGTACATTTTGTTTACGCGTAAAACTTCATTTTCTGATAATTTATATACTCTTCCTGTTGAAGTTATACGGTTTACTAACGATAGAATTTGAATGATAGAAAACCACAATATATCTGGCCTACTTGGAAAAGAAAAAAGAAGGCAAAGGTCCTGCTGGATGTAGGAAAGATACCTTTACTTCATCATCAGTTTCATTTTTTGCTAGCACATATGCAAGCCACCAATTGTGTTCATACATAACCTTTTACTTGTGAAAGTTGAAGTCTGTCTTCTGATAAGGATACTTTCTCAATAACCGACTCAGATGCATGAGAAAACATCCTAACTTTAATTTTTGATGTACTTGAGGCTACGGGGATAAATCCATGTAATTTCTGCGTACCTTTAATAGTAATAGTTTCAGACGATCTATTAGAAAATTTTCTATATCTATGTATTCATCTTGAGTGACATATAGAAAATTTACGGATGGAAAATTTTCTACAGCCCACTGGTATAACTGTATTGGAGTCATAATTTGGTTTTCAGATGGCCGTTGTAAACTCGCCCTAGCAGCTAACCTCTTTATTGTGCCACCAACACCATCACATGGCCCTTTGCCATGTGCAGTGGCCGAAAAGTGCCACTCTGCTGCAATATTAAAATCATTTTTGTGGAAACACAAATTGGTGAAATTCTTCCTGTGTTTATATTGTGCAGTTGGACCATTGGAATAATAAAAGATCTTTTCAGTTCTTTCAAACTTTGCTTTCAAATAATCAATCATTTTTTTCTGGAAGCAATACACTGCTACTGAGTTGTGTTCTAAGCATTCAGATATTACAACTAAACTCTCATGTTTAATCTTTCCTTCACTGTTGTAATAAATCACAAAAGGGTGGATAGTGGCTTATTCACTGGTCCAATAATAGCTTTGGACCTCGTCTTGTAAAACAAATGCATAGTTTTCAGAAAAGTCACATATTACAACATATTCTGAATCTATCAAATTGTTCTTGATTTCATTAATAAAGGAAGTTTGCTGTTTGGCAATAAAATCATGCCGAGCAAGAACAAAAAGCTTTTCACAAAACAGATCAATGAATTCTGTTACAGATTTCCCTAGTTTCTAAATTACACCGATCAACAGAAATCCATTGTCGAAAAGTTACTTTTTCAATCATGTTTTCCTCAAATACACTTTCTAGTATGTCTTTAATATCTTCACTCCCAGGACAAGATGAACATTCTCCCAAGTAACAAGCTACTGAAGCAGGATTACATAGTATTTTAGCAAGGCAATGTTTATATGTTTTTAATTTACCATCAGTTAGTTCATCAAGTTTAGTATTTTCGATCATCAACTTTATATTTTGATGGATAGTACATACACAAACTGTATAAGTTCCACTTTGACCAGCGAGTATGCAATGCTTAGGCCTGAGTTCAGCAAATTTAGAAAAACCTACCTTCATATTTGGAATTTTTTCTTTGTATGATCTGTAAGCTTCCATTAGATTACACAGGACTAACCTTTTAGATACTTTTACTTTTTCTCCATTTTCTGTTCGTACAGACAGTCTTTCATCCCTGGCAATATTCTACTTATTTCATCACTTTCATAAAAAGCCTTTATGTTTTCAACAATTTCTGCTGGAGGACTTTTTCCAGGTTTCTGATTTGCACTTGCTAGGATGCCTTTGTTTTGCAAAAGTTTTTTTTTTTGCGTTCCTGACCGTATAATTGGGAGCATTGAATTCTCGCATAATTTTCCGTATACTCCATGTTTCAGGCAAGCAAGTCAATATCATATTTTTTTTTAACTTAAGAGGTGCAGTTAGAAAATTGAATTTTAAGATTGTTTAAAACTGCTTCTTCTGGTGTTTCAGTCTCACTATCTGAAGATCTTTCACATTTTAAATGCATTGTTTTTTTGTTTTTTTTGTCTTATATTTTCTAGACTTTAAAAGATGTATTAACTAAATTGTATGTTTTTTAATCAGGAATGCTTTATTCAATGAAATATTTTAACATGAACCCATAAAGATCCCACTTTCAAACTCATACAATCACTTCAGTACTAAATAAACTAACATTCAAAATTTTTTGAAAATTTTTGAAGCGGCGCATTTTGAAAAATTTAAATTTTAAATTAAAATTTAAATTTTATCAAAATATTTTTTTCTAAAACCTCATTGTGTTACACATCATTGAAAAGGTCTTAAAAATTGCTGTACAATGGCATCAATTTTATCTCTCTACCTTAATTAGAAAAGTTTCCACATCATTTTGAAAATTGGTCTGTCAAGGTTTTTTGACTCGTTTTTTGAACATTCCTGGGGGTTTATTTTAAAAATGGGTTGATATTTTTTGATAAAATTTGGTATTTTTCTAAATCTATATAAGAAGTAACTATGTGCCAAATTTCATTCAAATTTGAAATGGTGAAGAAAAATCAGTGTGTTGATTTGATCTGGAAAGACCCTTGTATCATATGTAGCCTATTACATATCCTAAACAAGTTAGAAATCACATGTCAAACATGGTAAATGAGGTGCATTCATACTATGACTAATTTTATAGATATTTAGATCTTGGTGCAATAAGTATTACACTCTTGTGAAAACTGGCATGAATACAAAATTTATTATGTTTCTATATATTAAATTTAGTAATACGGAAGTAATATGAATCCATCTTAAAAAGAACATAATCACCAGGGCAACCTAGAATCATTACCTATCATGGGATATGTTTGAGTTAATTATGTGTGATGGGATTTAATAGGATGAATAAAATATTTATGATCTTTATTTCAAAGTTTTAATTTGACTTTCATAACATTTGACAACCTTTTTCACAACATTTGTTGCTTTTTTTTTTTTTTTTTTTGAAGGTAACATTTTTCTGTTTGAAATGATATATTCAATTTTGAAAAAATGTATTCATATTTTCTGATGCAGCCTTTTGATTTTTTTTTTTTAATTAAAAGAAATCAAAAATGCTAATCCTAAATTTACTTATTTTATTTATTTATTTATTTTATTTGACAAGTTATCAAAACACATGTAAAATTTTGCCATATATTTTACCAGTTCCTGTATGAAAATCACATACTGGTCTCAGGAAATCAAAATCTTAGTCTTGTTTGGCATAGAATTTTATTTCTTAATAAGTATAAGAAACTGACAGCTTTAAAAATAGCTTACAAAAGAAAAAAAAAACATACACTAAAGTTTACAAAATATATGTATAAGTTTCATAACATATTACTTTCAGTGTACTCTGCTTAGAACTGAAATTAGAAATTCATACATTTTATAATTTGTTGAACAGTATCTGTGTCTTCCTTTGATATTTAGTGATGCCTTCCTGTTTAACTAATAGGGTCTGGGGCTTCCATAATCCTTAAAACATTGTGAATAGGAAGTGAACACTGGTGGTGGTGTTAATGTCTAGCAGGTGGAAATCTATATCCAACAGCCGATCCATGTGGGAGCATAAAGTTAACAACAATTTCATAAACAACTGATTTCATTTACCTTTGCCATCCACCACTCACAGTAATGTACACAGGCAACAAAAATTCCTTTTTATAAATTGTGAATCTGAATATTTTGCAATTGTTTCAGAGATCTTGGTTGGACAAATGAAATTTCTTCTTGCTTGCTGTTCAAAGTTTGAGCAATTTAGATACTATGATATTAATAGATGAATATACCCATCACTATGATATTAATAGATGATTGTTCATTCTATTAAATTCTATCACACATAATTAGATATCACATGATAGGTAATGATTCTAGGTTGCCCTGGTGATTATGTTCTTTTTAAGATGGATTCATATTACTTCCTTATTACTGAATTTAATATATAGAAAAATAATAAATTTTGTATTCATGCCAGTTTTCACAAAAGTGTAATACTTATTGCACCAAGATCTAAATATTTATAAAACTAGTCATAGTATAAATGCACCTCATTTACCATGTTCGACGTGTGATTTCTAATTTGTTTAAGATGTGTAATAGGCTACATATGATACAAATAAACAAAAATTGAGAGACTTTTATTGGAACTTTTGACGTGTAGTTCCTGTAAAATTCTCTAAATTCTTGAAATGATTCTAAAACTTGTTAAGAGCAAGAATCTGAGAAAGTGTCACACCTAGCATTATGGGGTGATTCATGACATCTCAGATTTTCTCCAAAAAATTACCAGTTGTTACTTATCTTGTTAAAAGACCAAAACCAGAATTTTTTGATCCAAAGTTGAGTTGTTCATTTTTTATGGCCCCCCAAAGGTCATCATGCCGTGAAAAAAAATAAGCGTTTTTTTATGACATGGATATTGCTATGACTCACAGCTCTTTGCGCATACAACTTGCCACGAAATTCTTTTTATATATGGAATGTAAGAGGGTTGAACTTTATATAATAGATGTAAAACCCGTGGCAAGTTTTTGCCGCAAGGTCACAGAAGGTCACAAAAAGATTCATTTTTGCTGGTTTTTTTCATTTTTAAGACCCTATAACAGCTTGCGCGTTCCACTTGCCTTGAAAAAAGAGGTGGCATTTGAAAGCCATGCATTGGCACTTTTAAAAAATGTATATATAATTGAGGCAAGTTGTATGCGCTTTTAGTTACAGAGTGCCAAAGTCTGAAAAATGTCATTTTTGACCAATATTCAAACTGTCATAATTTCTTGCGGCAACAACATTTTGAAATAATTCTTTTGCCATTGTTTTATTCTATTATTGCCCTTTTCAAAAAAGTAAACTCCATTGAGGCAAGTTGCTTTAAAAAAATTTAATGTTTTTTTTAAAATATGGCCTTTTTTAATAGTCAGAGCTATTTTATTATTTGAAACAACTTGACTGGATAACAATATTTTATACATTTGTTTGTCTATATAAATTGATGTTCTAATATATTGTGAGATATATATGATGCTAATGGCATTTATTTAATTTTAACCCTTTCGAGTCCGATTTTTTTTTTTTCAATTTTAGAAAAAATTACTTTTACTTTAATAATATTGATACTAGCTATCCTAATAGATTAATTAGAGTTTAACGAATATTTCATTGTCTGAAAAATAACTAATAAACTCAGTATGCAGAAAATAAAACACAAAGAAGCATGAGAACAAAATCACAACATACCTGGTTGATGGAACATGGAAGACTAAGTTTATTCTGATGAATAATACACTATATGTGGTTACAGCAGGTGGCGCCATCTTTTGGCATACAATGCATTTAAAACTAATATTCTTAATACTCCCACTTTAGTTTTAAATTATGCTGAAAACAAAATACAGATGGGCGAAACAAACAAACAAAAATAATTAATTAATGTTCAAATTTGTAGTCTATAAAAAGTTTCAAAAGAAAAAAATCTTTCTGGAACTTAAAATTTTAAGCCTATTGCTTGAGCACACATCTCATGTTTTGCACGCTGGACAGTTTTTGTTAGAAAATCTGCTACCATCTCTGCAGTTGGAACACTTTTAACAGTAATTTGTCCACTTTTGACAGTTTCACGAACAAAATGGTGTTGAATGTCTATATGCTTAGATCTTGCATGATAGACGTTGTTCTTGGATAGATTAATTGCACCATTATTGTCACAATTTATCGGGATCATTTTTATGTGCTGTAAACCAAGATCTCCGATAATTTTACTTAGCCAAATAGCTTCTTTGGACGCAGCTGACAGAGCCATGTATTCGGCTTCTGTTGTACTCGTTGCTACTGTTGGCTGCCTTTTGCTGCACCATGATACAGCTCCACCTCCTATGAGGAATACATATCCTGTCGTTGATCTGCGATCCTCAAGATCACCACCATAGTTCGCATCACAATACCCAGTGATTTTATCACATTTGTTTCTGGTGTAAGTTAACTTAGCGTTTGCAGTACCTCTAAGGTAGCGCATAATGCGCTTTACAGCAGTCCAGTGTATCTTATTTGGACTTTGACAGAATTTACACAGTAAATTAACACTATAGCCAATGTCAGGTCGAGTTGCCTGAGCTGCATAAAGCAAGCTTCCAACAGCTGCTTGATATGGAACCATTTTTAAGTCTTCCATATGTTCATTATTTATGAACAAATTTTTATTTATATCTGAAAGAGGTGTTGTGACAGGATGGGAATCATGCATATTGTATTTGCGAAGCATATTTTCCACATATTGAGTCTGATCAAGGCTAATGGACCCATTTTTCCTATCACGTTCAATTTTGATGCCTAAAATATAACTTGCCCCTCCTAAATCTTTCATTTCAAATCTTTTCTTCAGTTGTTCTTTAACCGAATTTTTAAGGCTTATAGAATTACTGAATATAAGCAAATCATCAACATAAATAGTTACAATAACTAAATCTTCATTATGATTACCTTTAATGTATGCACAACTATCGAAAGAACTTTGCCTTAATCCCATTTCAATTAAACCTTTCTCAAGCATCTGATACCAGAGTCTGCCACTTTGTTTTAAACCATCTAAAGCTTTATTGAGTTTAAGAACCTTCCCGTCCAAATTTCTTTGATAGTATTCATTAAACCCCTCTGGTATTTTCATATAAATTTCCTCATCTAGTGTTCCCTGTACAAAGGCCATAACAGCATCCATTTGATCAATTTCCCAGTCATATATAGCAGCATATGCTAATAAAACTCTTAGTGTAACATATCGAACAACTGGTGAGAATGTTTCATTATAATCTATCCCTTCTATTTGTGAAAAACCCTTAGCTACTAATCGAGTTTTGTACCTTTCAATCTCGCCCTTAGAATTATGCTTAACTTTAAACACCCATTTACAATTTATAATATTTTTATTTTTGGGTTTATCTACAATTTCCCATGTTTTATTTTTAATGTGACCAGATATGGTTTCAGATATAGAATCTTTCCAATCATTTGCATTTACACCATTTAATGCTTCATCAATTGTTTTTGGTTCGAAGCAATAATCTATTTCCATTGCAGCTAAAGCTTTTACAAAACACATACGGTTTAAATTTGGCATTTGCAAATCTGGCATACCTTTCATGTCAAAATCCTCATAACGGCGTGGGAGCCTACTTTCTCTGTATGGACCAGTCAATGCAGGTGGATGTGAATTATTTACTGCATTGTCCATATTTACATTATCATTAACAGGATCATTAATAGTACCGATATTTTCTAAAGAATCATTATTTATTACTGTTTCTGTTTCATTGCTTGATTCATTATCCTCATTATCGGAAAACCTGATTTTACTCCCACTGAATAAAGAGTCGGTATAAAATTCAGATTGATTACCAGTTTGATGATACATTTGATTTTCTAAAAAATGTACATCTCGTGCATTTATTATTTCATTAGTTACAGGATCTATTAAGCGGTATCCTTTCCTATCCTGACAATACCCAATGAACATCATTTCTTTTGCCTTTACATCCCATTTTGTACGCTTTTGTTTTGGAATGTGAACAAATGCACGACACCCAAACACCCTTAAGTATTCTAAGTTTGGTTTATCTCCACTCCATTTTTCATAAGGAGTCATCCCTGGAACTGCTACTGTAGGAGAAATGTTTTTACAATGATTTGCTGTCTGTACAGCTTCTGCCCAGTACTTTCGATCAAGATGAGCATCCGCTAACATTGATCGTGCCCGTTCTACAAGAGTTCGATTATTCCGTTCTGCAACCCCCATTTGCTCAGGTGTATACGGAACAGATTTTTGATTCTGAATCCCTTTTGATTCTAAATATTTTACCATCTCATCATTTACATATTCCTTTCCATTGTCAGAACGTAATATTTTGATAGGTTTGCCAGTTTGCCTTTCAACATATACTTGAAATGTTTTGAATTTCTCAAAAACTTCAGATTTATGTTTTAAAAAATAAACAAAAGTCATTCGTGACAAATCATCAATGAAAGAAATAAAATAACGCGAGCCACCAATTGATGAAACAGTCATTGGCCCACATAAATCACTATGTACAATAC
The DNA here is from genome assembly GCA_964019185.1 of Maratus speculifer. NCBI lineage: Eukaryota > Metazoa > Arthropoda > Arachnida > Araneae > Salticidae > Maratus > Maratus speculifer. The sequence continues at coordinate 180,963,902 of OZ025302.1, read as the reverse complement.
CCAATATTTCCTTAGCACGTTTAGCTTTACCCTTAGGAAATGGCTGCCTATGCATTTTGCCCTTAATACATGATGTACAATCTGACAAATTTCCATTAAATGTGAAACCTTCAACCATATCCTTTAATCTCGTCATTCCTCCCACACTTAGGTGACCTACCCTTTTATGCAATAAATCATTTGAAATATTTTGAGGAGTAATTAATGCCCATTCATTACATATATCAAGTGCATATAAATTGTCACTTATACCCGTTCCACTAGCAACTAAACGTTTGTTTTTGTACACAAAGCATCTTTCTCCTGTAAATGTACTAACCATTCCGAAAGTCTTATTCAAATACTTAATGGAAAGCAAATTCGCTGTTAACTTTGGTACATATAAAACATTACTAAAAGTTACTTGCACTTTTTCTCCATTTCTAGATAAAAGGAATGTTACATTGCCTTCACCTTCAACCTCTATCACTGAACTCCCTGTTTTAATTTGTTTAACATTAGGTTTTGTGTAGTTATCAATTAATTCTTTATGTGGAGTCATGTGATAAGAAGCACAAGAATCCATAAACCAAATATTAGGATCTGGATTAGAATTAGCAACATATACATGTGCTACATAAGCTTCCTCCTTTTTAGGTTGTTTTGGTTTAGAAACATTTCTTTTACTGAATTTATTTTCATTATTCCTAACATTTGAATGAGGAGATTTTTGACACTCTGAACTTTTATGCCCATAAAAATTACATTTAAAACATCTTCCCTTAAAAGGTCTTTTAGTTTTAAACTTTTCATTGACAAATGCATTTTCCATACTATCATTTGATTGGGGTTTTACATCTTCAGCTAATAAACGATTTCTAACATTATCAACTGTAATTTCCTCACCACAATTCTTTAATGCCATTATAAGGGGTTCAAATCGATCAGGTAAATTTGCTAAAATTATCCCTGCAATTAATTCCTCATCAGGTTTAACACCTGTAGTTTTTAACTGCTGATATGCTGAAATTGCCCTGTGCAAATAATCAGTCATATCTTTACAATCTGTATAACGAGTGTTAACTAATTCCTTTATAATTGAAACTTTTCTTGTTATACCTTTATCCTCATAGGTTTCAGCTAATACTTTCCAAGCTTCTTTCCCACTTGTTAAATCCCTTAAGTCATTAAAAATTGTTTCACTAACCCCCTCAACAATATATGACAAAGCTTTGGTATCTTTTGCTTGGTCTTCCTTACTACCATCAACAAATTCCCACAAATCCTTTTTGATAAGGTGCATTTTCATGGCAAATTTCCAATCCATATAATTAGCCCTACCAATTAACTGTTTATGATTAAATGAACCTTCTCCTGCAGGCATGTTTATTCTTATTTTAACCCTAACCAAGTAAACTAAACAGAAATAATTTTGAGAACAATTCTAATAAATTATCTATTAAAATTAATTTATCCTCAATAATTATATAATCATTTACTTAAATAAAATATACAAGATTAAAAGTTAAAATAATTTCAATTTAAGACACATTAGAGTCACTTACTAGTTAAGCCTAACAAACCATGTGGAACAGAACATATTTTTTTAAATCTAAAATTTTGAATAGAATTAAATTAAACAATATATCTTAACTAATTTAGAATTCATTTTTTATTTCCTGGACCTGGGCCCATAACCTAATAAACTCAGTATGCAGAAAATAAAACACAAAGAAGCATGAGAACAAAATCACAACATACCTGGTTGATGGAACATGGAAGACTAAGTTTATTCTGATGAATAATACACTATATGTGGTTACAGCAGGTGGCGCCATCTTTTGGCATACAATGCATTTAAAACTAATATTCTTAATAATAACAAATGTTGTTTTCTGCACTATTAAATTCATATTCATGCAACAATAGGCTAAGGAAGAGTTTTTGGAGAAGGTTTAAAAATATTATATTGCAACAAGTTAGTGACATTACAACTTTCTAATACTTTTTAGCGCTTTATTACACATAATTCTTTCAGGAAAGTAACTTTTATTTTAAGTTAAGAGGGAAATACATTTAAAATAAAATAATCGCAAACAATACAAAGAAAATTAAGCAAATATTTATTATTATTGCCTTAACATTAATAAAGTCATATAATAAATGCACAGACACATAATAACATTGCTACATGTAATTAGTAACAAAAGTATTTCTTAAAGATAATAATACTCAAAAGACATGTATAATTAATGATACACCAGCTCAGAAAAGGTTAAAACGAAAATATTTGACATTTACAAATTACAACTTGTAATTAAAATGCAAATATAAATACAATCAGCCAACACTGTTAGAATTTTTACAGAGTTTTATCATTACGAGCAGGGTTGGCACGGTTTAAACCAATTGGTTTTAACCATGGTTTAAACCACGGTTTAAACCAAATGGTTTTTTTCTCAAAAAAACCAGTTGGTTTTTTTAGAAGAAATCTAATGACATTTTCTTTTTTTTTTCTTTATAATTTACATGTTTCAGATTATTGGACATAAATAATTTCTACTTTTAACACTTTACTTCAGTAATAAGTATTATGTATAGTGGGTTTAGGTCTTTTTTTATGTATAGGATTAAACCAATTGGTTTTTTCTATATAAAAGAAAGCAATTTATTTTTTAGAAAAAATCTAATGACATTTTCTTTTTTTCTTTATAATTTACGAGTTTTAGATTTTTAGATATAAATAATTTCTATCGTTTTTTAGAAGAAATCTAATGGCATTTTCATTCTTTCTTTACAATTTATGAGTTTCAGATTATTGGATATAAATAATTTCTACTTTTAACACTTTATTTAAGCAATAAGCATTAGGTATATTGGGTTTACGTCATTTTTTATGCATAGAATTCAAATCAGTACACATTGGTGAACACATCTATTGCTCTAAAGAAAAAACTTCGAACATGTGAATTGATCATAGATAAAATAGATTCAATATTTAGTATAAAATATTTTAATTTTTTAATGATGCAGAATGTTTAATGCAATTAATAATGTAACACAACAACCTTTTAAGATTTTGCACATGCTGTAAAAGAAATTTTTCTTTTGGGAGATTATCTTGAAGAATTAAAAGCAAAGACTAGTTGCTATATATAGCATTTTAATAATAATTTTTCCCCTCTGCTATCTGCTGAATCTAACGACTAAAAATGTTAACTTCAAATTGTCACTCAGAAAGAAAAAATCCTAAGTAGTATTTGTAATTTATTATTTGAATAATTGTGGAAAAGAATATTTATCAAACTACATCCAAACATTTATTATTAGTAATCAAAAGATTGTTTATAAAGATTTACAGGGCATCAATGGTTCACTGTGTAGAACAGTTAAAACTTTCAATTTAAGACTGTTTGCCCAAACTGTTTAAATTGAAAAATGAATTTTTGCAATTTTCAGCATAAATTCCCTATAATTATTAAATTTAAATTATTTTAAATGAAATTATACTGCTTATAAACCAATAATGTCTGTTTTTATCAGTAAATATGCATGTATGTGTCATAAGAAGGATGTTTTTAAAAAAACCTGGTTTAAACCAAAAAAACCTGGTTTAAACCAAAAAAACCTGGTTTAAACCAAAAAAACCAGTTTTTTTGGTTTTTTTCAAAAAAACCTGGTTTTTTTCCAACCCTGATTACGAGAAAAGAAAATCGAAGATATAACCATTCTTTTTAAGATATCTCAAGATGTCTTTTAACCCTTATGGGATTTTTTTTTTCACTTATGGGAAAAATAAATTTTCTTTAACATTAATAGCTATACAAGTATATTAACTGAAATACCTGAATAGATTACTATAACTGTTAAAAGGTATCTTCAGATATGATACAAGAAAGTTACATTTTTGATTTTCTTTTCTCGTACTGATAAATCAATGTAAAAATATTAACAGTGTTGGCTGATTGTATTTATATTTGCATTTTAATTACAAGTTGTAATTTGTAAATGTCAAATATTTTCGTTTTAACGTTTTCAGGGCTGGTGTACTATTAATAATACTTGTCTTTTGAGTATTATTATTTTTAGAAAATACTTTTGTTACTAATTACATGTAGCAATGTTAGTATGTATCGGTGCACTTATTATATGACTTCATAAATGTTAAGGCATTTAGTAATAATAATAAATATTTGCTTAATTTTTTTAATATTGTTTGTGATTATTTTATTTTAAATGTATTTCCCTCTTAATTTAAAATAAAAGTTAATTTCCTGAAAGAATTGTGTAATAAAGTGCTAAAAGTATTAGAAAGCTGTAATGTCACTAACTTGTTGCAATATAATATTTTTAAACCCTCTCCAAAAACTCTTCCTTAGCCTATTGTTGCATGAATATGAATTTAATAGTGCAGAAAACAACAACATTCGTTATGTTTCAGACAATGAAATATTCGTTAATCTCTAATTAATCTATTACGATAGCTAGTGTCAATATTATTCAAGTAAAAATAATTTTTTCTAAAATTGAAAAACAAAATCGGACTCGAAAGGGTTAAAATTAAATAAATGCCATCAACATCATATATACCTCACAATATATTATAACATCAATTTATACAAACAAACAAATGTATAAAATATTGTTATCCAGTCAAGTAATTTCAAATAATAAAATAGCTCTGACTATTGTAAAAGGCCAAATTTAAAAAAAACATTTAATTTTTTCAAAGCAACTTGCCTCAATGGAGTTAACTTTTTTGAAAAGGGCAGTAATAGAATAAAACAATGGCAAAAGAATTATTTCAAAATGTTGTTGCCGCAAGAAATTATGACAGTTTGAATATTGGTCAAAAATGACATTTTTCAGATTTTGGCACTCTGTAACTAAAAGCGCATCGCATACAACTTGCCTCAATTATATATACATTTTTTAAAAGTGCCAATGCATGGCTTTCAATGGCCACCTCTTTTTTCATGGCAAGTGGAACGCGCAAGCTGTTATAGGGTCTTAAAAATGGAAAAAAACAGCAAAAATGAATCTTTTTGTGACTTTCTGTGACCTTGCGGCAAAAACTTGCCACGGGTTTTTCATCTATTATATAAAGTTCAACCCTCTTACATTCCAGATATAAAAAGAATTTCGTGGCAAGTTGTATGCACAAAGAGCTGTGAGTCATAGTAATATCCACGTCTTAAAAAAACGCTTATTTTTTTTCACGACATGATGACTTTTGGGGGGCCATAAAAAATGAACAACTCAACTTTGGAGCAAAAAATTCTGGATTTGGTCTTTTAACAAGATAAGTAACAACTGGTAATTTTTTGGAGAAAATCTGAGATGTCATGAATCATGGGTGTGTCACTCTCTCAGATTCTTGCTCTTAAACTTAAAAGTGGAAGTTCTTCTTTACAGTGAAGGTAGTACTCAATGGTATTGACTAACAGTAAAAAAAATCAAAATTTTTGAGATTGGCATTTTTGAGAAAAAAAATATTTTTGATTAAAAAAATTTTTTTTTAGAAGGCTGATGTAAAAATAATTAAATACATATTTCAAAATAGAGTATATCTTTTTAAGCAGAAAAATATTATCTTTAAAATAAAATAAACTGCAACGAGATATCTTGCATCGTTTTAGAGATAGAGCACTTTAAACTTTTTTTCGAAAATCGCAAATGGGAAAAGGTGCTCGGGATGCCATCTTTGGCACCCTGTATCTCGGTCTAGAAATTTTTTTGGGGAAAACCAAAAATTACAGGAATTTTATTTTTTCCTGAATTTTAACATATGTTAAATCAATGAACTTCTGAGACTATGAAGGTAAGATTTTTACTTTGGCTGCCTGAATTGACATGGACTATGCCAGCTATACTTCAGGGATAACTAGTTGAATGTGTCAATCCCAAAACTTTTTATCTTACATATATCTTAAACCCTTCACTGCACGATTTTTCCTATATTATGAAAAAAATTATTTGAAATCTATATAATGGTCTAATAATGGGAAAAATAGTAAAAAAAATTACATTTCAATTTTCTGTTCAAATTTGATATTTTATGGTGTGTATCCTAAAACACAAAAGGTTTTTAAATATCATAATCATATTGCTAGATTTTGCAACTAAATAAGCTTAAATTAATTTTATCTGCTCAACATTCTGCAACTTTTTTTACATTAATATTTTTAAATATTCAATATAAAAATAAATTTTGCTTTAATAGCTGGATTTTTTTTTTTTTTTTTTTTTTTTTTTTTTTTTTTTTTTGTTTCCAAAAAAAACAAATTTTTTCTTTTTGTGTGTGTGTGTGTGTGAAATGCAATAATTTGACATGGACAAAATAAGCCTTATTCTATTCTTTGAACTGTTCTTGATCAGTTACAGTGATCATATTGAACTAATTAATGGCACATAATAAGAATTATAGCGCATTTAAGGTATGTGCCAGATGTTAAGGTATGTGCCTACAGTGCAGTGAAGGATTTATATTTCAAAAAGTATTTGCACATGTTAATACAGTAGACTCCCTCAAATTCACATATCACAGATATAAGCAATGAAATATTCAGTTCAGATGTAGGGGTAAAATTACAGAATTTTTTAGTTTTATATCATTACGTAATGTATTTTAATATGTAGTTAACGATAATATGACTGAACTCAGGATTTTTCATGAAAGAAATATAAATTTATTTTGAAAAAAAAAAAAAAAAATCAAGATATTGCTGATATTATTGGTATTCACAATATTTTTTTACCAAATATATACGTGTATTAATCATAAGACTTTCTAAACTTGAAATGAAACTTCCTCATTTTTTGATTTTTATGAGGAAAATTTCATTGAATAATTTAAGGAAAATGTATTATCTTTATTATGCATATTTACTTATACATTATTTACTTGACCTTTACTTTTAATAATTTAATCATTTTAAAAATTATCTTACTTGTTATCATTTTAGTTTATTGCTTTACTTATTTTAATATTTTACTATATTGCAAATATCCATTAAAATTTTAATCACATTATTACATTTAAATTACTGTTAAAAATATAAACATAACAATGACCAGAAATCCACTAAATTCTATAAGCCGCACAACCTCTGATTCTAAGCTGTGCAGATTTGATTCTTTAATATTATTAATTCAATACTATTATACATGCCAACTTTAATTTTCATTTTAAATTTCTGCTTCAAAAAATTAATCAAAGCAAAAAAAAAAAGTTAATGTAGATCACGATGTTTATTAAAATCAATAGCTTTCTCTTATTTTGTTGTCATCAGCTTTTGTAAATAGCCAGCTTAGCAAGATTTCTTGTCTTTGCACAAGCCGATGGACAATACAGACTATGAGGAATAAAAAAAATGATACAAAAATCACTATCACAATGCATCTTTCCCACAGAATATTTCCAAATTCAAAGAAGATCTGCTGGCCACAACCAAAAACATATACAAAAAATTTTGTTCAATTCTGTGCATAACTTTAATACATTTTTCGATGGTACAATAATGAAAATAGTACAGAAATCTCTTTCACAGCACCCACTTCTGATAGATTTTTTTTTTTTTTTTTTTTTTTTTTTTTCAAATTCAGGGAGGACCTACTTGCCATAACCAAAAAATTTGGAGTTCAGTTTTATATATAACTTCATATAATTTTTAATGGTACAATAATGAAAATAGCACAGAAATCACTTTCACAGCTCTCACTTTTGGCAGATTTTTTTCAAATTCAGGGAAGACTTGCTGGCCATAGTCAAACACATATACGAAAAATTTGGTTCAATTCTATGCATAACAGTATTTTAATAAATTATATTAGGTAATAATGAGTCATCATACTTCAAAATATTCTAATAGGCTAACAAGGGATTTCACGATTGGGCAGTTTGATGCAGCATCCCCTTAAGGATTTATTTATTATTTATTCTTTTGACTCATTTAAAAAACAAGGAATTGTAAGCTTTTTCAAGGACAGGATAAATTCTGTAAAACATTCTTTGTTTAAAATGCCACAAATACCTATATAACAGAATGCTGCTGCTGCTGTTAAATTGTATAACAAATATGGCAACAACATAGAAAAGATTTCAAAACTGAAATGGATTTTGATAGACAGCAGAATTACATATAGCAGCAGTTGCCAAGTCACTACTTTTTTGAAGCACCAGAAAACTATTAACTTTAGCATAAAAAGCTATAATTATCACTAAAAATAAAGTGCAACATTTTGAACTGTTCTGAATGTCCAAAACAACTCCAAAGTCGTTGAAAAATCACTCAGTATAGCAACCAGGTCAGAAATTAATAGGAAAGAAAAAAAAGAAAAAGATGCTTCATGCTTTATTTGAATGAATTACATTACATATATTTAAAACTGGCTATCAGAAGCACCAGTTTATAATAGTTGTACCAATATGAGCTTAGCAAGGGTGTGGCAAATGGAACAATTGTCACTATTTAATATTTCGATAATTATTTTGTACATAATATACTCCGTTTTCTCTCTTAAAGAAAAAAAATTCTGGCTACACTCACAATTATTGCCAGTTAAAAAAGTTTTAAATTCTAATATCACATATTAAAGATTACTATTTTATTACTTAATATTTAAATCAAGATACTTATCCATCTAAAAGGGCAAGGTTCAGAAAGATAATAAACCTGAAAGTAAACTTAACATGAATCACTCGTACATAGATTAAGCTAAAAAAAAAAATCTTTCGAGAAATTTGGTCAAGGTAATTTAACAAAAAGTAAATTGCACAATACTCCTTTAAAAATGAAATCATGAAACAGTCAACATTAATAATAAGTATAATGTCATTATTTAGCAAATTCTATTTAAATGAATAAAAAGTTTGGAATAATCTTCATAATATGTGAAAATTTAGAAAAAATTACACAATACGCAAAAAAGAAAATATATATATATATCCATCAAAGAAAACTAAATTAAACTCACTTTTATGCTTCAAGCGACCAAACAATCCTGAAGATCCTACGCGAACGGCTTTTAAAATTGAAGCCATTATTTATATTAGAATTGAAAATTATATAAAAATAAAAATTTAATTTCTCGTGAATCGCGCGACGTACATGACTGACACAAAAGTAAAAGTAAAACTTACTACAGCACCCTCTAGTAATTAAAATGCTAACAATTAATAAACAATTAAGAGAAATTTTCAAACGTTAATAAAGCTGTAAATTCAAGCAAATTTATATTAGTTAAATTATAATTATTCTGAAATTTTTATGTTTTTACTTTAAATTGTTTTTTATGGCATCTCAAAGCAAAGTAGAAAAGATACCGAAACTAATATTATTTGTACACAAGTGGCATCAGTTTATTTGTTGCCAAAACATGTGTTATTTCTTCTTTCCCGGCAAATTTGTGTTTTATTAAAACTAATATTATTTAATTTATATTTTCGGTAACTTTTGCAGTAAGTTATTTTTTTATCTTAATATTCGCATTCAGAAAATATTTTTTGTTAATAAATTGTTCCGTTATGTATTGCACTATCGTACTATATTTACATATTTCTGATCTAAAATATAAACAAACAAAAATCCATGGTTACGCACTGTATGTGTTATGTGTTCGGGGTAATTGAACGGGAACTTTTATTTTTAAAATGTGATCAAAATAAGCAATTAATATGCGATTAAATAATTCCTACAAATTGTGAATTATGAACCCTTTTCCACTTGAACTTAAAAATAAAGTCAGGAATGAACAAAGAAAATTTTAGAATCGGTACGGCAAATTTGATTGTCATCCAATTAAAAAATACAGAGTTGGGCTTTCATTTGATTAGTAATTAGGTGAAGATAAACTGCCGTTTTAAATTATACTCTTCATAAATTACGAACTAACATTAATTGATAAGATCACAATGTCAAAGTATTGTCTTAAATAATCATTTTTTTCCGGGGTAATAAATATACTTATTAAACCATTAATATTCACATGTGTTTTAAAGTATATTATTAATTTATTACTCCAAATAAAAAGTTAAAAGCTAAACTTATAATTAATTCAGTACGACATCTTCTTGAACCTGAAAGGGTTATTGTATTTGAACTTTAAAATAAAATGTTTTGAACAATATTTTGAATACTATAAACAACTGAAATATGATAAATATTCATTTAAATCTATGCATTATGTCACAATCTTGGCAATGACCCCCCACAGAGTAATTATGGTTATATTTTCATGATTATTTAAAACATTGACAATCAATGGTTTCTTTTTCAGATATGTATTATTTATTGCAATTGTTAAAGTTTCTGAAAATTAGCAATTTGTTAATTATTATTTTTATTTGTTGATGGGATGTAGTAATATAAAGAAAATTAATATATATATATATATATTTGGTTTGGCAATAAGTAAAAAAAAGAAAAGAAATAAATCTGACAATTTCCTTGTAAATTTTCTGAAAGTGATAGAATTATTTATTTAATAGGGCAGAAAGTATCCATTGGGCACTTGCATATGACAACTAAATAAAGTAAACAATCAGCTGTTACTTTTTTTTTAGTGTTCCAACTTTTTAATTGTTTGTCCCACATTATTTTTACTTATGTGGTGGTCTCAAAACCCCACATTTGTAGTTATCAATTAGCCAAACCTTTGTTAATTGTTATAATCTATATAAGAAATTAAGTTTAAAGAACAGATGTACTGGGTTGGTGCAATTTTTCTCTTATGCCATTTTGTCAAGTAAACTCTGTTTTGAATGCCTATTAACCCTAGTATGTGAAAATACAAAATAGCATGTTAGTTTCATTTTATTATGGCAAAATTTTATTTTAAAACACTTAATTTGACTATAAAACATTACACATTTATTTTATTATTAAAAAAGCAATTTTTAATTTATTATAAATATTTAATCTAAAGTAAAACCTGTACAATCTGTTTCTACTAAGTAGCCATATGAAACAGAATTACTAGATTGCCACATCCAGTCATATACTAATGCAATATACATTTTGATATAAGAAAAAGAAAACTTGATACATGCTGTGACATTTGTATCAATTTAAATTTAATAAAAATTAAAATTGCAGAAGAGTCGCTAATAAGGGATTGATTACTTATTGATTGGATTAAAGATACCAATTTACTGGTTTATAAGTTACCTTTATAATTTTTCATATAATGGATATATCAGTAAATGGTTACAAGCACTTTTAAATATTAAAATCAATGCACCTGAAAATTTTTAGAGATGTCGGATCTCTGAAAATCATTTTAATCTTAACAAGGAATGTAATTTTCGAAACTTGCTACTTAGACTTTTCATTAATCTTGAAACTAAACTAACCTAAAAAGTTTAGATTTTTCAGTTACAAAAGATGCATATCTAATTTTAAAGGGAAAAAATCCTAGCAGGATTCCTATGGGTCTAGAACGGCCATACTCAATCTTTTTTTTTTTTTTTTTTTCTCACAAGCTGCAAACATTATATTGTGACAGTATGATAACATGTATGTAATACAACAAAGTTAATATTATTAGACGGCTGAACATTTGTCATCAAAAAAATTTTAACCCATTATTTCAAAACAATAAACTTACTGGTAGATTTCTATGCAAATTTTGTAGAAATGAACTGGAAAATTTGTTGTTTGGAAATAATTTTGTAGCAAACTTTTGGTACCAGTTTTCTTCCGTAACAAACTTTAAATCCTAAAAAGCATAAGTAAAAACTAAGAATATAATAATGCAAAATTTTCAGTTCCTAAGGAAAATAAACTAAAAAGTTTTCTCTTATTTTGCTCAATGCACAATTTTTTAATTTGCAAAAATATAATGCAAATTTAATTAATTTGGAACAATGTTTGATTAGTGTTGATGTTAAAGAAATGTATATGCTTCTGTGGCACAAATAAGAAATATTAAAATTAGATAATTTTCATCTAAATTGAACTCTGAATAAGTTTAATTAGCAAACTATGTCAAGTTTACATTTTGAATAATTCTTTTGTATGTGTTATATTACTAAACTAAAATTGCTGAAAATAGTTCAAAATGTAACGAAAGTTACCATGGAATGACCCTAAACTTTTCATTATAATAAATATTGTAATGTGCATTCTTATAATAGTTATAATAACGATAAATATATAATATTTTTAAATTCTTGTAGGAAAAGAACAAACATGAAAGTTTTCTGGACTTTTTATTCTAATTTAAAAAAAAAAAAAAAAAAAAAAAAAAAAAACATTTTCATATAGTATTTTTTTTAATTGGAAACTAAATTAGTGAATATCATTACGTCATTATGTGAAATTATAGTACTAAATACCAGAAAATTTTCACCCCCGGGAAAGTATAAACTTAATTGATAAATTTTCATAAAAGTGAAAAAAACAGTCAAACTAATAAGTTTCTTCATAAGTGGTAAAAACCGTGGTAAAAACATGTTTTTCCAAAGACAGTAAAAACCATGGTAAATATCGGTAAAAACTATAAGATGGTAAATACCGTCCGACCCTGATCCAAAGTCACGATAAAATGGAAAATTTTGTCAAAAAATTCACGAAAAACAAAAAATTTCTCAAAAGATTTGCGAAAAAAAAAAACTTCAAGTTTTGTCCAAAAATTGCAATAGAACGGCAGATTCCATCAAAAGATTCGCAAAAAACGGCAAATTTCGCAAAAAAAAAATGCAAAATTCATCAAAATATTTAAAAAAAACAGAGTATTTCGTCAAATAATCACAAAAAAATGCAAATTTTGTCCAACGGGACAAAGAAAAAAAAAAAAAGTTAATGCCAGAAGTGAATTTTTCTGTTCTAAAAACTAATTTTTCTGCTTCAAAATTGTATTTTTATTGCTCCAAAAGTGGAATTTCCCAATTCACAACCATTTACGTGCAAAGAGAAAATTGCACCCGGAGCATAATTAGAATTTGACGCTCCCCCCCTCACAACTTTTTCTTGTGACAGCCCCAAAATGATATTTGTAGTACACATTTGGCGCCCCCTAAATTTCAATGCACGATGCAACGACCCCCCCCCCATGGTTCTGTTCACAATCCGTTTTTGATTGTCCAAATCATTCTAAATGTGGCTCTTGAAAGCATCCGTTCATTAAACAAGAACTCTTTATTCAACAAAAGTATTCTTTTTTTTTGTCTTTTTAATAAATATGTCTAACACCTCTAACTTTAATTAAACGTGACAAATTTGGCGGTTTGTCGAGATCTGTTGAAGGAACTTGCCATTTTTTTGTCATCTTTTAACAAAATTTGACATTTTTTCACAATTTTTCATGAAATTTGTTGTTTTTTCGCGATTTTTTAACAAAATCTGCCGTTTTTGTGATTTTTTAACAAATTTGGCTGTTTTTTGCTATATTTTAACAAAATTGTCCATTTTTTCACAATTTTTTAACAACATATTCCTTTTTTCGCGATCTTTTAACAAAATTTACCTTTTTTTTTTCAATTTTTTGAACTGCTATATTCTAGATTCAACTTTATAAAAGTGCCCTTAAAAATCAAAAAAAGTGCCCTGAAGAATGTAAAAAGAGCCCTTTTCAGAACAGAAGCGCTCTGCCTCTTTTTAAACCTAGAGGAAACTCTGATTTTACAAATACAGGATTATGGCAGTGGTGCAGAATATGTTTGATCCGGCGATTTAGGATCGGGGGGAAATTTAGGCCATTTAGGGAAATTTTGTACAAAAATGTACAATTGATTTTGATTTTAACAACAAATTACATAATTACTCAAGACAGAAAATTTCTCATTACAATTAAAAAGATCTGCATGGTAACCTTTACAAAATTGATCCCAGAATAATATATACTCGCGCATATATTAGAAAAGTTTGGGGAAAAAATCTATACCTATGGTAATACAGAATTTATGTAAGTCCATAATAACATATCGTAAAAGTTTTCGAAAATTTTTATGTGGATTGGGAGAAATTTTGGAGTAAAAACATATTCTGCACCCCTGGATTATAGTGCCTCGGGCCGCCAGTTGAGTATTGCTAGTCTAGAAAATTCAGAAAACCTCAAATTTATCTAAAAGTAGGAAATTTCCAAAAACACTCAGGGCACTCTGTTATGAATATAAATTGAAACAACATAAAGTAACAATCAGAGTTGCATAATATAGACGCACACCGTGCACAGAAAATTTTAGAAAAGAAACAATTTTTATAACTTTTTTTTTTTTTTAGTACCAAAAAATTAAAAATATTCTCCCAATTTTATGAATGATTTACTTACTGTTAATGTACAATTAAAAGCAGGGCTGATTTTCAATTTTTCCAAAATTTAAGGCATTTGATGTTGAAAAATTTTTAAAATTCATCAGTCTGAAATTTTGGACACAAAAAATCGGAAATTTCGACAAACGGTTGTCTTAAAAAATCAATTTCTTCAATAAAACACAAATTTCCTCAAAGGATTATGCAAAAAACACAAATTTCGTCAAAAGACCTCGAAAAAATTGCGAATTTCAACAAAGAATCGCATAAAAAAATGCACATTTCGACAAAGGACTGCATAAAATACTCGTATTTCAAACAAAGGACCTCACAAATGACGTGAATTCCGTCTTAAGAACGCACAAAAACTGGAATTTTGTCCATGAATTGCGTAAAAAACGGGAACTTTGTCCATAAATCACGTAAAAAACTGACATTCCGTCCGTGAATCGCGTAAAAAATGGGAATTCCGTGTGTTAATCGCGTAAAAAAACCAGAAATTCCGTTTGTGAATCTTGTAAAAAACGTCCCTGAATCGTGTAAGAAAAGAGATATACGTCTGTAAATCGCGTAAAAACAGGAAATCTGTTTGCAAATCACCTAAAAAACAGGAAATCTGTCCGTAAATTGTGTAAAAAATGGGAAATCCGACATTGAATTGCATAAAAAACGCTAATTCCGTCTGTGAATTGTGCAAAAAACAGGAATTCCGACCGTGAATCGTGCAAAAAGCAGCAATACCGACCATACATCGCATAAAAAATTATAATTCCGTCCATGAATTGCGTAAAAAAGGGTAATTATGTCCGTGAATTGTGTAAAAAAGGTAATTATGTCCGTGAAATGTGTAAAAAACGGTAATTATGTCCGTGAATTGCATAAAAAATGGCAATTTGGTCCATGAATTGCGTAAAAAGTGGGAAATCCGTCCCTGAATTGCACAAAAAATGCGATTTTCGTCCATGTCAAAATAATATAACACGTAATTTTATTAAACATTAAATTTGCAGAAAGTTTTGACTCAATATTTATGTGCACAGAAAGTTTTTGGTTTTATACAAGTCTGGTAACAATACTTAAAAAATTAGCTGTAATCAATCTGAAAGCAGATGAAAATTTCATAAAATTTTTGGGTACTACTTGGTTATCTTGTTGACAAAAAATTATTGCCAAACTATAAAATTAAATGCCTATAATGAATGATCGTGAATATCCTATTCCCCTGATTAATTAATTTTTATTAATTATTTGTTTTTTCACTATTTAAAGTAAAAATTAAGTCAATATGTATAATTTGTCTATTCGTTTGACAAATTGTATAATATGGCAAAATTGATCAACGGGGTGACCAAGTAGTACCGTTTTTTATGATATACATTTTTTTCTTTTCTTTTTTTTTTCTGCCTTTACAAAGATTTTTAACCAGTGAAAATCAAAACAATTACTGCATATTCCAGTGTATATATCATGCACATTTTTGATGCAATGAAAATCAATCTAAATTCATTAAAATATAAATTAATTTTAATAATTAAAGCATCACAGTAGTATTCATTTTTAATGTAATTTATATTCTACTCCTACCAAGCTTTTCCAACTAAACTGGTCCGTTTCTCCAAACAAAATGTCTGTAAATTTGATTTTGTGTTTTAAAACAACACTGACGTTTACCTGGAATATTCTTCTGCATTGCTGAAAAGTTATATGAAAATCTTTGCATAATTATCAGGGATCTGTTTAGGAAAAAATTGGGTCCTTTAAAGAACCCTTCACATTTTTGTTTTCATCTTAAAACAGAATTTTCACAAAATTTTTCATTTCAGAACAAGACCCTTCACAAAACTTTTCACCTTAAAAGGGAACTTTCACAAAATACTTTGTCTTAAATAGGACTTTTATTAAAAAAAAAAAAAAAAAATCAGCATTAAATTAAACTTTTTCACAAATTTAATCACTTAAAAGTAAAATCTAACCTATCACTTTTGCACATATAAAGAAAATGTATGCATTTTACTTGCATCTATCTTCCTAAAAGTAAATAAAAATAAACCTGAATGTAACAATAATTTCATATTCACAAAATTAGGCCCAGATATTTCACAAATGTAAAAAAGCTTATTGATAATTTAACAAAAACAAGACCCTGAGAAAAAAGTTTGGAGAAACCTCTGATTATATTTTCTACTATTTCAGATAAAATTTGCGCTGTTAAGACCATCTGTTTTAGTTGAACATTTACAGTAGTATTCGGTATGCAACAACCGTCCCAGGGAAATCCTCTGGCAATGCAAGTTAAATTGAAATTTTTTCAGCACAGTCTTTTTAAAAAGGCTAATCTTACATAATCGAGTTCATCTCATTATATTAACTTTTCCAAATAATTAGAACAATATGTAATATGTACTACAAGTTGGATATTCCAATCCCAAAACTTTCTTCTGATTCATACATCTTAATATTTCAATAAGAACCGTTTCCAAAAAATCCACACGTTACTTTGTATTATGCAAATTAGCAAAAAAAAAAAAAAAAATACAAATCAGATGAAATTTGTGCATGAATGTTGTTTACTTTCTTCCATCTTCACAAGAAGAAAATATTGGATTCGGGAAGATTTTCGAATTTCAGTTTTTGACAGATTTACATGTTTTAGTGATTCGAGATTTCAAAAAACTTTTTTTTTTTTTCAAAATGTTCGTTTGTATCTTTTTCTGTCTATCCAAATGAGACATAAATTTTGTGGGCACTCAAGCTTTAAAACTAATGCAATGTAATGAAAATTTATATTCAGAAAGTCCCTGATATAAATTGATGCTGATTAGTTTTTGGGTATAAGTCGCTCAATAGGTGGCACTGCTATACTGCATTTTTTGTGATTTATGCAACACCTATTTTTCAGTAACTAGTCTAATGCGATTGCCATTAAACTTCAGATTCAATTAATCCTTAACATGAATTGATCCTGTTAACATTTTTTTATGTAAATCACTCAACAGGTGGTGTTGCTGTGCTGCATTTTTCATGATTTCCAAAGTAGTTCTATCTCAAGAATTAAAGTACAGATTTTAATCAAACTTCAGATTTAGTAAATCTATGATATGAACTAGTTCTGTTTATGTTTTGATGTCAATAGCCCAACAAATGGCACTGCTATGCTGAATTTTCCCGATTCCTGCAATAGCTCTATCTGAAGAACTAATGCATAAGTTTTTTCATCTAATTTCAGATTCAGGTATAGCTTGATAAATATTATTGCTGTTTATGTTTTGGTATAAATTGCCCAACAAGTGGTGTTTTCATGTTGCATTTTTCTCAATAAAGTGATTCATCCAACAACTTACATTTAGATAAGACTATCACCAAGAAGCTTAACATCAAATATCACAAGAAAAGAATCAAATCAAAATGTGCAGAAAAGAAACAGATTGCCATAATACCAAATGTGGTCACGTGTTCTGAAAATTCTTTGATCGAGCATTCCTATTAAATGACAGGTCATATTTCCTGCCCACTCCCTCCAATTTTAATGATAGTGGTGGATGCTGCACGTTTTGCACGCAGTCGTAAAAAGAAAAAAAAGCAAAGAGTATGTCTTCTAAGCAGAGGGTATATGCTCAAGGTACAGGGTATACCCTAGAGTGTATATGTCCCTTTCAACCTTCCCATTCATCATTACTGGGCATCCATTCCATAATTAGTGGTATTTTCTGACTTTAATTAATTTGAGAAAACTTGAAATTTAGATTTCATTCATGTAATTCCTTTATAATTTTTATTTAGCATATTTAATTTAATCAAAATAAACTTAAATGTGTTTTCTTTACAGATTAACATGGTTCTATCATAAACTTTCTATCATGAGTGAGTTTGAAATTGCTAGAAAATTGAGAGACTGTCTTGTGCATCTCACTGATGGAAAAGTAACTGAAAGAAAGGTTGTCTGATTTTCTAATTTATTTGTGTGTCTATATATATATGTAGTATAATACCATTAAAAGTAGACAAGATTCACCAATGGATTTTATCAACAAAACAATATATATATGTGTGTGTGTGCGTGTGTGTGTTATAAATTTTGCTGTGGGGAATCCAAAAGAGACAGGGCTTCATTATGAGGATCCGACAGCAATGGGGCTTTCTTTGCATCACTATTCTGCCGATGTTCGCTTCCTGTTGATCTAGAATTATATTTCTGCTAAAAGATAGCATATTTAGTAGTTCAGATTTATGTTGTTGAATCAAATAAAACGACAGTAAGTTCAATATAACCCAGATTTATTATCCTTTTATCAGTGCATGTTGTTTTTCCAAATCCACGTCCAACCAGTTTGCAAGTTGGTAATGGGTTTTTCTAAAATCTATGCTTAATTTAATATTTTATGTTTTAAAAACTGACGAACTAAGAGTAAAATTTTAATACTTTATATAAAATTAAGTATAGATTTTAGAAATATTTTAAAAACTAAGAAAAAAAGTGACATCTTTTAAGAAGAGAACAGTGAAATAAGAAGTATAATAAATATTAATTTTCTGAGGAGATACTTTAAATATAAGAATGCACCAAACACTCATAGCCTTTACATTATGGAGGGGAAATCAGAATGTGAGTGACCTGTAGCCTTAATAGTGTAAAACAATATATTAGTTCAATGCATTCATGCATTTAATTCTGCAATTTGTCTATAATCATGTGATAGAATGATTTGTCCTGAGCCTTATATCATCCACTAATCACATCTTCCAAAGTGAAACAATATCCTCCAATTTTAATTTTTTAATATATTTTTAAAAAATCCCTGCCATCTTGGCCTACAGTCGGAGGTAGATTTTGAAATATTAGTACTAAATTTTACCAAAAGAAACTAAATCAAAATTAGAGTTAAACCAAGTTTCTTCACTAAGAATGAGGACTAGCAAGCAAAACCTTTTATGAAAATTCTAATATGTATGCATACACACACGCATGTATGCGGAATAGATTTAAAATATTGAAAACAAATTCAGAGAACCTCAAAATATTAAAATATGTCAGCATTTCCATAGTCGGGTTTTTATCATGTTTCATTACGTTTTTTCAAACTTGCATGACATTATATATTTACCTGGTTACATCTATTATTTTAAATATGATATAATATTTGCATTTTTAAAAATTTGTTTAACTATTTATTGCATTTTCAGTTTTCACATAGAAATTTTGTTATAGAAAAGTTATCATTAAATATTCCAGGGTTCCCAGCATCATGGAAAGTCATGGAATTTCAAAGTAGTCAGGGAAAGTCATGGAAATTTCAAGATATATAGGAAAAGTCAGGGAGTTTACAAATATTTTCTAAAAAGTCATGGAAAAGTCTTGGAGAAAAAATGAAAAATGGCGCGAAAGTCTAGTATAGTCTCTGGAAAAAAAAATCACAAAATTCATCAAACAATTGCAAAGGAAAAAACTAGAAATTTGAGGAATAATTACAAAAAAAAAAACAATAGTTTTGACAGAGGATTATGAAAATAAGTACCAAATTTCATTGTATTCCCGTTTGGTTAAAGACATTTTTGAAATCCGGTCATGGAAAATCAGGGAATTTTTTGAGATTTGGTCATGGAAAATCAGGGAATTTGCCCGTCATGCTTTGCCAGGAACCCTGTATTCAAATTTTTTTTCTTTAAATTCATCAAATATTATTTATTTTATTTTAATTTTTCATGTTGAAATTTTGCAATAGAAAAATAATTATTGTGATACAAATTTTTTTGGTTTTTATTGTTGGCAACTGCTACTACGAAAAATGTTTATTTTTCCGTAAGAGCTGGTTTTATTAGAACCTTGTTAAGGTGTTATTCAAAAACTTTTAACTCTCTCCATTTCTACCCCCTTGGGCCAATTTTGCCCATTTGGAATTCCCATCAAGGTATTAACCATATCAATGTTTTTGGCGAGTTTGAAGATGATCTGTGAATAATTTCGACTTTTACTGTGCAGACAAAATTTAGTACAGATATATTCTCTTACAAAATTTACTTAAAGTGAGTGTGATGGATCAGATGAGATGAATAAGGTATTGGGAGCACTCAATTGTCTAAAGCAGTCTATATTATTACAGCACACGGTAAAAAAGTACATTGTCTTGATGTTGTAGAACATGGAAGGAAGGAAAAATATTTTCATAAAATTTGTGAATTGTGTTATAAATTTATTCTCCATAATTTTGCCAAGTTATAGGTCTTTAGTGCCACTTTTTTAATATGAAGTTCAAAACTTTTTAATCATATGTCCATGGCTGAAATATTTAGAAAGGTGTTAAAAATTGCATGAAATATTTAAAATGAATAAAATTATTAAAAATGTTCAATTATTTTTATTAATTAAATGTTTAAATAATATATGTATTTTTTAAATTTAGCAACAAGTGGAGAATCTATGTAACTATCTAAATCACCGTGCTTACCTCCATCATTTAAATAAAAGTTCTGCTAAAGGATCAAATGTTGCTGAACGTGGAACCATTTCTATTACATGGAATAAAGTCTTCAGTAAAATTAAAGATTATATAGAACAGGTATTTTTTTTCCTATCTCAGTCTCATGATTTAAAAACCTGAATCTTTTCTGTATTTCTATTTTGTTATTGTTTCTGTTTATTTTACTTAGAATATTCATTATTAACTTCAAATTATCTATATATTATATGTATTGTACTATATTTAAAATTTAATATTTATTGTACTATATGTCAAATTATCTCTATATATGTATGTCTTTTTATAATTGCTTTAGTGAGGTATGAGAAATGGCCATATGGATTGAAAGAAAAAAATATCTGTTAAAAAACTTTTCAGTTATCCATTCATTGATTGCACCATATTAAGTCTGGAGATATCCAGTCACCACTTAATGGCAAAAAAAAAAAAAAAAATAATAATAATAATAATAAATAAATAAATAAATAAAATTTTATTACTAAATAAAATAAAGAACAAGCCACTCATTTAATAACTATAAATATTTCAACCATTAATTAGTTTGACACACATGTTTTTATATTCATGACAGTTATTGAAAAAACTTTTACTTTGTAATGAATTACAAATAGAAAATGCAGTTAACTAGAACTACTTTTTTTAATTAATCAGATGTACCAATCCTAAAACTTTCTTCTATTATGCATTTTAGAAACAAACAGGATGTCGAAGTGTGCGTCATTGCATGACCATCCACTGCAAACACAATTGCATTGATTTTGATTTTCGTTTTGAATTTCAGCTTAATTTTATTAATAAGCAAAAATATGTGTTAATCTCGATCATATTTTTCAATATTATCAGTTTTGTTTGCCAATCTGTTGTATGTCATTTGCTTCCAAATTACCTGGTTTATTTGGATATAAAGCGTCTGTCATTGCACGGACAGCCAATGATCAGCACATCTATTTCAATGAAAAGATTCAGTGACTTAGAAATATTTCAGTTTTTGCATATCATCTTTATGATTGTGTAGCCTCATCAGCAAGCACTGAACATATTTTTTTTTTATTCCAGTTTTAACATGATTCAAAACAAAATTAGAAATAGGCTTAGAGTACAAACCAGGGTTGTAAAAAAACCCAGTTTTTTAACCCAGCCCAGGCAGCTTTTATCTTTTTTAAAAAAAACCTGTTTTTTAGAGGAAATTCGGAAAATAAAATTCATTCTTTTCTATAAAGTAACAATATGTAGCATATGTGTATATATATATATACAGTAAGGATCTGTTATCCAGAATGCTTGGGACCTCGGATATTATGGATAAGGAGTTTTTCCGTAATTCGGAACACTTTACTATAAGTTTAAGAATAGTACAAAATGACAGTATGAAATGCATAAAATATGAATAATATATGTAAATATATAATTAAAAATTTGTTAATAGCTTATTTCTACAAAATAAAAAAAATAAAAAATAATTTTAAATTACAATTCAAATTGTAAAACATTAATATATAAGATTTGAGAGCAGAATCTTTTGATTCTGGTTTTTAGAAAAAATTTAATAAGATTGGTTGCTTATAATGTATAACTTGTACTGATTGCTCCTGTATCCTGCATTATAATGATTTGTTGTTCATAGAAGTAACCTCTCTGTTGCATTCCACAGATCGGTTGTTCAGTTGAAAAATATCAGTAGCTCATTTGAATTTTTTTTACTTACACCATTCTGCTGATCACCATCATTATTTTCCAGGGCTGGCACGGTTTAAACCAATTGGTTTTAACCATGGTTTAAACCACGGTTTAAACCAAATGGTTTTTTTTCTCAAAAAAACCAATTGGTTTTTTTAGAAGAAATCTACTGACATTTTTTTTTTCTTTATAATTTACGTGTTTCAGATTATTGAATATAAATAATTTCTACTTTTAACACTGTATTTCAGTAATAAGTATTAGATATAGTGTGTTTAGGTCTTTTTTTATGCATAGGATTAAACCTATAAATAATTTATATCGTTTTTTAGAAGAAATCTAATGACATTTTCTTTCTTTATAATTTACGAGTTTCAGATTATTGGATATAAATAATTTCTACTTAATACTTTATTTCAGCAATAAGCATTAGATATATTGGGTTTACATCATTTTTTTATGCACAGGATTAAAGTCAGTACACATTGGTGAACATATCTATTGCTGTAAAGAAAGAACTTCAAACATGTGAATTGATCAAAGATAAAATAGATTCAATATTTAGCATAAAAAAAATCTATTTTTTTAATAATGCAGATTATTTAATACAATTAATAATGTAACACAATGATCTTTTAAGATTTTGCACAAGCTGTAAAAGAAATTTTTCTTTTAATGCATTTTAATAATATTTTTTTCTTCCTCTGCTATCTGCTGAATCTAACGACTAAAAATATTAACTTCAAATTGTCACTCAGAAAGAAAAAATTCTAAGAAGTATTTGTAATTTATTATTTGAATAATTGTCTAAAAGAATATTTATAAACTACATCCAAATGTTTATCATTAGTAATCAAAAGATTGTTTATAAAGATTTGCAGGGCATCAATGGTTCACTGTGTAGAACAATTAAAACTTTCAACATAAGACTGTTTGCTAAAATTGTTTAATTTCAGAATAAATTCACGATAATTATTAAATTTAAATTATTTTAACTGAAGTTACACTGCTTATAAACCAATAATGTATGTTTTTATCAGTAAATATGCACGTATGTGTAATAAGAAAGGATGTTTAAAAAAAAAAAAAACCCGGTTTAAACCAAAAAAACGGGTTTTTTGGGTTTTTTTTAAAAAAACCTGGTTTTTTTCCAACCCTGTTACTTTCATTAAACATATCTTTTGTCATTATGTCACACATTTCACTTCCAGTGATCAGATCAGCAAGAACAATTTTCCACTGATTATTGTTCAAACATTGAAATTCTGAACATGAATATCCCTTAGCTTAGTCCAGCAGATCTGTAATATTTTCCTTCTTAGAAATTTTAAAGTCTTCCACTTTATGTTCATTCAGATCATCAAAAAATATCAGATGGCCACAAATTGTATCACTTTTGGATATGTGTATATCTGTCTGCTATATCAAATGCTTGATGTAAAATACATCTTATTATTATTATTTTTTTTTTTTTTTCTAAACGAAACAAATTATTTTTCGGTTTTCATTTTGCATTCTGGTTTTTGGAATTTTCTGAATACAGGTTTCTGGATAACGGGTCCCATACTGTATATTTTATCTTTTATTATGTTTGAAGATACATTGTTTAATAAACATTAGAAATACTATTTAATTAATTATTCTGCTTGAAATTGAAGGTTTTCAAATGTTTGCATTTACCTGCGTTTAAATTTTAAGTACAGAAGTAGAAAAACAAGACAGCTTGAGGATATACTAATAAATTTGCAGAAAAATTAATATTATATTAAATTTTAAGTTAATTATTATTAATTCTTTAAATCTTCAAATAAAAGTCATTAATAAAATTATAAATAATGTACTAAAGTACACAAATGTGAGTTTGTTGTAAGCTCTCTTTTCTTTATTACAGAGGATTTTCTTTTTAGTAATCTTGCTTTCTTGTATTAATAAAATTAAACTTTTATTTTTTATCCCCGGTGTTACATTTTGACAGTCCTAGCAAAACTCCATAGGCTTAAAAAAAAATTAATTCTCTGTATTCAGAACACTCCATTATTATGAATGCTATTTTTGATCTCCAGTTCTACTCTGCCTCTCTGTAAATTGAACATATGTTTGCAATCAGAATTCATGGTATGCCCTCATCATGGAGTTTCAAAGAAACCGTTTGAAGTTTGAAGAAATAGTTATCATATTGTGCATAATAGCAACAATGTTTTTAATATAATTCTAGATTGAAATATCTTCATCTGTTAAAAGTCTTTATGAATAGCTTCATTATTAATTTAAGCAATCAGTACTAGAAATAAGTATTCAAACATGGTGTTTGTGAATACTTGAGATGCTAACTGTATGTGAAGCCAAAAAACTGTTGTGTCATCTTTATTCCCTAGTAATAATTAGATTATTGCTTGAATGGAACTTCTAATATCACCATGCTGTCACAAATTATGTTCACCATCAGTTTTATGACTTATTCACTCATTGAATTGTGTACAATTTCCTTCAAAACAAATGTGGCAAAAGTATAGTGTGTCATCGTAGTTTCTATCCTCAGGTGCAAAATTGCAACTGTATAGACTTACAGTCATGCGCTAAAGTTTAAGACCAGCATCCCAGTTTTGGTATTTAAACACAAAGCATCATTAATGTTAAATTATAACATCATCTTACATGTCAATTGTGTCAGACTTGCTCACTTGTTATAAAATAACTTCCCTCTTCTCATTCCTCATCAGTTGTTAGTGGATGTAACTGTCGAGCGGTGCTGTTACAGATAAAACAGGGTGCAATGTCTGTTTTGGTACTCCTCTTCTCTGTATTTCCTGCAACTTAGAACCATTATGAATGGAAGTCGTTACCTTAAGGAGATTGATCATTCAACTTCTAAATTCCTTGCACTAATGTAAAGTTTATGGGCCTTTTATGCATGCATATACAGTCAAACCCTGTTATAGCGAACCCGGTTTATAACGAACTCCCAGATATAACGAACGAAAATTTTGGTCCCACCGTTTTCCTATTGTACTTAATGTTATTTTATCCTTTTATAGCGAACCTCCAGAATCTTAAGAATCGGCTATAACGAACTTTTTTTCATAGTCGACCATGATTTTTTTTTTCTCTTTTTACTTTTCAGCTGCTGTGGAAAAAGGTTTTTGACTCTAATTTTATGCCAGCTAATAAAACATGGTGCAAATCAACGATAAGTCTTTTTATTAAAGAGTAGTAAGACCTGCATTCATTCTGTTTTATGGTAGCCATTCTGCAGATGTGATCACGCCTATCTGTCAGTTATTTTCCATTACCCCTGTCATAGCAATTCAGTAATACATTTAAGCTAACTTATTTAACTAATGTATTTAAGAATAATTCAAGATATGGCAGCCTTGAAAAGAACGTCTTCTTTGAAGCAGGCAATAATCAAAAGCTTTTTTCCTTAAATTATATTTTCTGGAGTTCACAAGATGATGAAAAAAAAGAAAATTTTAAATGATAAAAAAGTAAACAAACAAAATAAAACAATTTTTAATGCGTCAATAATTAGTGTTAGTCATCCTAAGCCTGGATAAAATGTAAAGATTTTAGTATAGTCAGGATCATTTCTTAAATTGTTTGTTCATTTAACCTAAAATTTATTCGAACAAGGGTTGGTCTCAAATGATTAGATAATCGGCGCTTTACTGTATTTCTATTTGTCTTCCCTTTTAGTTAATTTATTTAGTATTGTGCCAGTTTAATGTAATTAATTTTAATCAATTTAATTCATTAATGATCATATCTAATATAATTTACTTTTTTTTTTTCTTAATACATCATTATTGAACATATAGGCATCAGATAATTATATACATATTTTGTAAACTCTAACATTTCTTAACAGTTCGGATGTAGCGTACCACCGGATATAGTGAACAAAAGCCTTGGTCTCTTGAAGTTTGTTGTAACGAGGTTCGACTGTATTTAAAATATCTCCTTGGGAAATTGATATTTTTTACTTCTGTTGTTTGTGTATACTTCTTAAATAATGTCTCTGTTTTCCTTGGCTCCCAAATATTTCTAAAACATATACTTAATTTTACATGATATGTTAAAATCTTAGTTACAGTTTGTCAGCTTTTAACACATAAAATATTAAATTCAGCATAATTTTTAGAAATATTTTGAGAACTAAGCGAAAGAAAGATGTCCTTTAAAGAGAGCACACACAAAAAAAAGTTTAAAACATTAATTTCTCAAAGAGATATTTTAAATATATGAATGCATCAAACATCCATAAACTTAACATTATGGAGGAGAATTCTGAGTTTGAGTGACCAATATCCTTAATTTGTTACCTGATAAGATGAAACTTCACATGCATGGTTCACTAATGTTCTATTTTCATGCATGATAATGCTCTGTGTCAAAAGCTGTTAGGAGTAGCTGCACAGGTCAAAAGCTGTTAGGAGTTTTCTGACGAAGACTGTAAACTCAAGTGCTTGACTGACCAAGTAACAGCCCAGATTTGATCCCAATAGAGAATCTGTGGTGTAGTTTGAAAAATAAAGTGTCTGAAAAGCAATTATCATGTGCTATGCAACTTGTTTAAATCATAAAGAATGCCTGCTCAGAGATTTCTCAAACCTACTGAAAGTCTCTGATCTATAGTATGCCGAACAGGATTGTAGCAATGGTTAAAAACAAAGGAGGTGCTACAAAGTACTCAGTTTAATTTTAATACTTCAATAAAAATACTCGTAAATCAGTTTTGTTATTTTTTAAATATTTTTATATTCAAGCTTTCCTTTAAATCTAATATTTTTATGGGTGGTGTGAAACTTTATCACACATCTGTAAAATAACTTCAATTAATTTTTTTTTTTAATGAAAAAATCAATGCCTGAAAAATGCTTTCACAATTAAATATATCATCTTATTATGAAAAATGAATCATTAAATATTAATTTCTTATGATGTCCAAAATTGATTTAAAATAAATATATTTAGTGCATATTTTAAATTACTTCCTTTCCATCATAATACATAAAAAAACATTTCATTCATCAATCTTGAAATTTTGTTTATTATGTATTAATCTTCTGAATAAAGAAATAACAGTAAAGTAAATACAGTTAAACCCCATTAATATGCGAATTTTCTTTGGACCCTTGAAATACTCCTATCTTGTGCATATAAAAAAAACCCTTTAATACGCGAATGGTTAATACACGAACCCTTTTAATACGCGAAATTTTATCAGTCCCTAGAAAGAAAAACCTACGTTTAATGTGCGAATGAGCTTAGTTCTAAACATACGAGTTTTTAGATGAAGTATTTTTACAATCAATTTTTTATACAAAAATTATATAAACAATTATTCAACTTATTTTTTATACAAAAATTATTTAAACCAAATTAAATTGAGCATTTTTTCTCTCAAAACCACACACTGACTAGATTTGCACCCCGATCCGAGGCTATCACAACACAGCCCAATCAAAACTCTCCCAATGGAATTTCACAAGCGAGATGAGGCTAGCGTTGTGCGAAAGTTAAAGACATGTCTGCTTTGAAAAACACCTGTTATTATTTGGAGTGTACATAAAACCAAGTGTAAGATTTTAATGGAAATTCAAATTTTTAAAAAATACAGCATTTAGAGATTTTTAACTTATGCATTTCGGCTATCATGAGACCTTTATTAAGAATATATAAATTAAAAAATAATTAATCAAAATATTTTGAAATCAGTAAAAACCTGAGTGTTTTGTCATGGTTTCGCTCGCTTTCTGTACGCATAAGCTCAAAAAATCAAATTACGCAAAGCAGAAAGTACCTTCAATTCAATACTTTTCTTGTGATTTTTGTCATTTAAAAATATAAATGTAGACAAAAAGGGAATTGAATTTATAAAATCATACAAATTTGAAGTTCGTGTAAAATTCATTCGTCGCGGGCATGGGCTGCTCGAGTCAGCTACTTTTTATAAAAAGTAAAAATAAAAAGAACTTTTCCCGATGATTAAGAAATGATGTGACCCCCCCCCCCCCCCCCCCATATTAGAGTGCTAGAACCGACAGATGGAGCCTGCGCTACAATCGCAGATTAATCACAGAGTCTTTCCAATCGCTGTTTCATCAGTGCTGTGATATTTTTTAAAAGGAAAGTCACTTGTTGCTCCCAGTATTATCTAGTCTACGATATTTATTTATGCTTTTATAAACTAGTCTAAACTCTAAACTATGGTGGAAGAAACAAAACATATTAAACGAAAAGCTCTCTCTATCACTGAGAAGTTACATATTATAAATCAATACGATGCTCAAGCCGTCTCAAATAAGTCTGCGTTTGCCAAAGAAAAAGACATACCTGAGTCAACTTTAAGAACTTTGTTAAAAAATAGGAATGCCATCGTTAACCAAGCTGTGGTTGGAGGAACAAAGAACAAGAAAATAAAAACCGCCAAGTTTGATTACATGGAAAAGTCCCTTCACGAGTGGTTTGTTCAAGCGCGCTCTACGAATATCCCAATAAGTGGCTTCTTAATACAAGAAAAAGCTTCTGAAATCGCAGCAAAAATGGGATTGCTAGATTTCAGTGCCTCAAATGGATGGCTGGATCGATTTAAAACTCGGTACAGTATAAAATTCAAGCAAGTGTGTGGTGAGTCAGCTGCAGTCAACATTGAAGATGTTCACTGTTGGAAAATTAATGTGCTTCCGCAGCTTGTAAAAAACTACTCAAGTCAAGATATTTATAACGTGGACGAATTTGGGATATTTTACAAACTGACACCCAATAAAACAATGGCCATGGAAGGAGAAACATGTCATGGAGGCAAACTGAGCAAAGAGCGTCTACTATTCTGCTCGGTGCCAACTCTGATGGATCAGTTAAATTAAAGCTGCTGGTCATAGGGAAATCACGCAATCCACGATGCTTTAAAAATGTCAAGAATTTCCCCTACTTGTACGAAAGCCAGAGCAGAGCATGGATGACAGGCAACATTTTTAAAACGTGGCTTCATAATTTTAATCGATGTATGCGAAAACAATCGTGCCATGTGTTATTGCTTGTAGACAACTGCCCTGCACATCCAAAAGATAACGAAGACTTGGGTAATGTCCAAGTAGAATTTCTACCTCCAAATTCAGCTAGTGTCACCCAGCCAATGGACCAAGGAATAATTAACAGCGCCAAAGTAAATTACAAGACTCGCGTCGTACGGCGATACCTTCACGAAATGGAACACGGCAACAATCCTTCTTGCTATGAGTGTCATCCAATTACCGTCCTTGACGCTATGCACTGCACATGCTTACTGCAGCGTGGGAGAATGTCACACCAACAACAATTACAAATTGCTTTTACAAAGCGGGTTTCGGAAGTACCGAGGACATCATTTACACAGAGCCAACCTCGCAACCTAATGTTGAAGAAGATTGGCTAGCCGCACAAGAAACTGTAGGGGAAAATTTTGTCTATTTAGACACATTCATTAATATTGACAAAGATCTAGTTACCTCCGAACTTAGAAGTCAGGATGATATTATCGCCGATGTAACTGAGACTGATAAACCGGATGAGGAGGAAGATGGTGAACCTGCACTTCCGTTTCCATCCCCAATCTCCAAAGTTACAGAGGCATTCAATTTCCAAAGACAATATGCGTCATCACTGGACGAAGGACCCTCAACAAGCGAACTTTACCACTACCTAAAAAGTAGGAAAACATCATGGTGATGGTGCGACCGCATGTCAAAAAGGCCAAAATTGACAGCTACTTTTCAAAAAAGTAATTTTTATGACATTATTGGCTTCAGTAAGTTTCTTTAAATTGACTTTATATTACTATCATCACTATTTATTATCTTATCGCATCTATTTGTTAACATTAGTTTTAGTTAATATGGTTAGCAGAAATTTTTGTGTTCATCTTATTCACTTTTATGTGTCATACATAATAAATCTAAATTTGAAAAGACATAGGATTTTTACTTGAGAAGATAACGATTATTTGAATTTTCAGCTTTCAAACGTTCCTGCACATAATGATTAAAATAAAAAAAAGTCATGTCTTAAAAAAGCTAAAAATTGACAAAAAATGTGTTTATTTTTGCACAGATTGTTATTAGATAGACCACTTGATGAAAATTCGCGACCTTCTGTTAATACGCGAACCCGTTTAATGCGCGAATTTTGATCGGACCCCAGATTCGCATATTAACGAGGTTTGACTGTGTTAAACTAATGAATTTTCAAGACTAAATATCAATTCTGTGAGATATATTTATTTTATTGTTAAATTTTATCCCTAATCATTTTGCAGTCATTTTTTAACACTTTCCAACAAAGTTGAAAAGTGTTTATGCATTCGGTTTGCCTGTCTGTCTGTCTGCACTCAAACTCCCATAAATATGCTCGGATTGCTATGAAATTTTTATATGTTTTTTATGTTTATCCTAGCATAAACTCTATTGAAAATGAAGTTTCTACTATGAATATTTTATTTACAGGGATAGTCAAAAGTTTTCCAATACATAATGGCCTATGGGAAAAAATAATTTCAAATGAATTTTAAAGGTGTTACACCCTGTCAAACATATTCTTATTTGCATGGATTTGCAAAGTACACTAAAATATGCATTCTGTAAAATATGCAGTGAAAATAATAGTTATTATTCATTGACAGGGCCACTCAAAAGAATTCCATTACACAAAAATATAAGAGGGATTTGTTTGCGACATACTTTAATTATGTTAAACGATTTCAGGTATCATAAAATTGATATATGCCACTGATACTTAATATTTAACAGATAATATGAAATGCATAGCATTTACTGGGACACACAAAATATTTCAAATTTTATATTCTTATCCAAAATACTGTATATTATCGATTATAGCTGATTTATGGATGAAATACATTTTCAATTATGATATGCATTTTTAAGTTTTATTAAATGTCTGCAAATTATATGGTGTGTATAAATGTTATAGTTGATATACGAGGTTACACAAAAGAGCTCATAAAGGTTACTAAATGTGAGGATAATTAACTTAAAGGTGGCTTTTAAATAAGTTATGCACAGGGGTGGGGAAATTTTCCAAATTCTTACCAGCCAAGGATTTATTTCGCCAGCCCGCAAGATGTAACACACGCAGTTGAAAATAGTTATGACAAAATCGCATGCGATTACAGACAAAATTACTATTACTACAATGCATTTTCATAATTCTTTTTTGTATAATATTAAGAAATATATGTAACAAAGGTAAGATTAATATTAGATAGAACTTAGTACCATACTTACACTGTAATAATTTGGAAAGTTAAAATATCTAGATTAAAAAAGTGTTTCTGATAATGTGCCTATTGCCTACAGTTTTTCAAAAACTAAAAATGCACTCGCCTTATGAGAAAATCCACTCGCCATTGGCGAGCAAAATGGTGTATTTCCCTGGTTATGCAGTTTTACGTTGAACTGCTTTCTGTTTACTAAGAAATGTTTGTAGAGTATAGATAAAATTACATACAGGGACAAGCAAAGAATTAGCTACATGATCACACACAAATGATAATTTCTGGAAATGAGATTTAAATAGTTTTAAGAGTGTTTTTTCTTTGAACTAAATTTTAGCAAAATACTGGCATGTAATAAAAGTACTAGGTAAATTACAGGGCTGAACAAAAGTATTCAAGTATTTCCCATCTATTAGAATAAAGTGCTGAAAGAGAAATTTCAGCCAGTTAGGCCATTTTCTTGCGAAACTAAATCTTCCTATTATATATATGTATCAACCGACAGATCAAATACAGGGCTGTTCAAAAGTATTGGAATACATATTTGGCTATGGACAGTAGCATCTTATTTCCCTAAATAATGAAGTTTTGTTAAATATTTCAGGAAGTGTTGGAAAGTGTTTCGTAATTTATGCTTAATGCATGATTTTTCTCACTTGTTTTTTTCCCCACCTATATTGATATTTTAAAGTTATATTTTTGAGATTTACTTGTTAATTTTAATTTTGTTTGTTTACATTTTTAACTAATCTCAGTTTTTTCCATTAAACATTTGAATGTATAGTTTTATTTTTAACCAAGTTCTTATCTTTTAATCGGTATCATTATTTATAATTAGTAAATTATTCAATTAAAAATAATTCTTCTTATAATTTATTTTTCTTTTTTAGGAGTGTGACAAATTTAGAGAAAAAGAAATGAATAAAAATTTATCAGCCATTGTTCAGCATAATATAACTTGTCAGAAAAGAAGCTTAACTTGTTTGTTTCGCACCTATGTGAAAGCTTTGAGTCTGAGTAAGATATTTTGTAATATTTTATTTCTAATAAATAGTAATAATTTAGCAAATTTAAGGTTTTTTGTGCTTATAATGAAATAATTTGATGTGGGTGTACTTATTGTTTTTCTATTGTATTATTATTACATCATCATTTAATGACATGATTGTTGTTTTAATGAAAGAAAACTAAAAAATTAGTAAAACATCATTAAAAATACAGAGAAAAATATCAAATTAAAAATCGCTTGATGGCATAAGAATTATTATTATTATTATTATTATTATATTCAAGCATAATGATTAGGTTAACATTATTTATGCTGTTTTTGTTGATTTTTAAGGAAGAAACTAAAATCACACACAAAACACTAAAAGATACAAACATAAAATTGAAAGACACTCCTTAATTAATTTCTTGATTTTAAATTTATTCTTAATTAATAAAATTTAATTAGTAGAGATTTGATTACTACTTGCAGAAAACTTTCTAGATATAAATGTTTGCATATTCTCATTACGTTTTCTTTTCTATTTCAGATAAGCAGTGTTATATGGCTCAAACAGTAGTACAACATATATTAGCTGTTTTGAATGAACCGTATGTCCAGCTTGCCTTGGGAATGCACTATTCAAACATTTTTTTAAAGTTTATCCTAAGTGACCCATTTATGTGTTTGAGTATTTCTCCTGAAATATTGGACGGTAATTATACTTTTTTTTCTTATATTTTTTCTTATTTTATCATTATTTTATCACTAATTTTTTTTAAATTATTAATTTAATTTTCTTTTACAGATGCCATTTGTATTTATAAAAAAATTATTAAAAAGTCTCCAACAGGTTGGAACAGAAGTGCTTCAACTCAAGTATTACTTCACTTAGTTACTGTAAGATTGAATTTTGGAGCATGGGATTGCCTAAATATGCTAGAATTTTTTGTCCACATGTTTAATACTTGCATGTGAGTATTTTAATGAACATTTTTATTTTTTCTTTATTTTCTGTGGCAATATAAATTGTTAAATTGTCTTGTTCATCAGGTTAATTAACACACACTGTAATACTTTGTGCACCATGCAGTTAATGTAAATTGTCACCGTGTGTTTCCATTCACTGGACAAAGGAACTGTTTTTGTGTTTCATGTTCATAAAATAACTTTTATATTTATTTAATTGATTCTAACTTTTTTATTTTTGTCATTTTATAGTGTCATACACACTGTAGTGAAAAATTGCCTATCTTCATTATTTAAAAAAAGAAAGATAATAATAATAATAAACTGTGTTAACATCATTTGTTTTAGAAAACCATTTTAATTTTACTCAGTGCAACAGATTCAGTAACACACAATCGTGGTTCATAAATACAAATTCTTCTAACGTACCACTTCTTTTTAATCTTTTGAGCATCTGAGGACTTTTCTCATTTTCATAAAACTTTCTTTCTAGATATTTTTCAAAACATCATTAAGCTAAAAATATTTTTGTCTTCATCCATTTTAACATGATCTCTCCCTAAACGGAAAATACTCTGGCCAGACACCTAAAAGATTTATAGCCCTGTGTCAGAATTTTTTTTTAAGCTTTCTGTAACAAGCCAAAAAAACAACAAATTTTTCAACAACATGATGTTATTTGGCAGCAGAAATGAATGTAAATTCTTATGTAATACAATTAGAAAACAGCAACTGAAGAACTACTATATCATAAACCAGGTATTATATGTTATTTATATATCATGGTCTTATCTATTTTTAAACTACATATAAAAAAGAGGTGAAAAACATAAAATTAATAAATCAGCATTGGAGGAAATATTTAGTATATTCACAGTAATTTGGAATAAATAGATCATCTTTTTTAAGATTTGTTGATTGAGTGTTAAGTTAAATTGTTACAATTTGCAGCCAAAAAAAAAAAAAAAAAAAAGAAACCAACTATAATTAGATGAATATATTGGGTTGAGGGGAGAGGGGATAGTCATTGTACACATATATTTAATTATTAGAGATAATTAAAATCTGAAGTAATATGCATACATACATATTTTTTTTCTCTTGTTAGAAGGATAAGGACATTCTTATTCTTGGTATAAATAAAAATAATAACTTTATCCCTTTTACTCAAGTTAATTTAAAGCCAATTTTTTAAAAATGTGTGTTATGTTTTCTTAATAACTAAATAAAGAGTTGCTTAATTGTACAAAATTTTAATCTTCTGAACACGTCTACTCCTACATTAATAATTTTAACTTTTATCTGACGCTAACTTTTTATATGTGATTTTATATTTATATTATATTCGCAGCATGTAGGAGTAGACCACTATATTTTAAAAATACATTTTATAGTATATATCTAATGCACATGTTGTCTAAGTATAACTAAACATATTTCATTTAAAAAAAAAGTGATGCCAATGGAATAAACTTTGTATAAGAGATCAATGTCTTAATATCTTGTGGGAAAATAAAATGGAACAATAAGATTTAATACTTTTTATTTGAAATAAAAGTAATAGTAATGGAAAATAATATTCCTGTAATCTACATATAACAGCTCGAGGCTAAAAGTTTTCTGCAAGGTGCAGTTTTCTTTATGCAGCAATGTTGCCTTGTTGCAGTGTTTCTGCCACGAGGAATAATAGTAGAGTTCAATACAATATCACGATCTTGTTTAAAATAGACTAGCCACTATATGTTTCCAAATTGCATTCTCACCATATGAAATCTTAACTTTAATTTTTATCACACAGTATTTGTTTTAGAGTGATCTTCTAATTCACAGATTCTTCTTTATTTCACAAAATCTCTCCTACATATTACTTATTTTCAATGTTTGACAAATAAATATAAATTATATTTCTCTAATTTAGAGACACTTAGAATTTCAACTTTTTTTTTAAGCTAATTGCTATCTTTTTTGAAGCCATTCTCAAAACATTAATCTTAGAAATAAATGCATCTAAAACTCAATATTCTCTGAAAACAGAACAAAAAATGGTGTGAACACATTTTGATGTTTTGTAAAATGTGTTTTGATTGTTCAAAAAATATATGTGTATCTCAATAATCAAACAGTAATTAATATAAAATGCATTGCAAAATAGGCTGTTTTTTCCAGTATTTGTATCTTTCTTGTCTTTTTTTTTTTTTTTTTTTTGGACTCCTTCAAAATTAATTCACAATTTCCTAATAAATAAATAAATTACAGTAACTTTTTCTTTACAAGAAATGCATATTAGGTTTTTAGTTTTTTTCTTAAGTTCTGATATATCGATCTACTTGTCAATCTGAACTGTTCTCATCTTGTCCTGCTTCTGTTTTTCTGCTTTATGTAGTGATGCACCTCTTTTAATTACTGTTTTAATTATATGAATGTAGTCGATTAAAATTAAAGGCTGTTGCTAAAATTATATATCTAAGATTCACTTTTAAAACAAGTATTTGTATCATAAATTGAACAAATGTTGTCCAGTAACAGTTTTTATAACAGCAAGTCAAAAATGGACTTGCAAATTAACACACCCTTCTCCTTACACATATTCACACAAATTTTGATTTGTCCAATACTTCAATTTAATCAGCCCCTTATTAACCAGGATCTACTAATTAATCAATATTGATCATTTTTATGCATAGCATTATTTCAGTGGCGAATATGAAATACAGTAAACTCCCTAAAATTTTCACAACTTGGAACCAAAGGTTCTGCATATTTTAGAAGTTTGTGGATTTCTGGCCATTGCTTGTTTTATATTTTTTAAACAATAAGTTAAATGTAATGCGTAATGCAGTTAAAACTATAATGAATGTTTGCAGTATTGTAAAATTAAAATAATTAAATAAAGTAATAAACTAAAATGATAAAATGTAAGATAATTTTAAAAGGGATTAAATTATTAGAAGTAAAAGTCAAGTAAATAATTAAAAATGTATAATTAAATATGCATAATGAAGATGAGATACATTTTTCTTGAATTATTCAATAAATTTTTTCTCATAAACATTCCCTATTTATTCACATCAAAATCAAAAAGTAAGGAAGTTTTATTTCAGGTTTAGTCAATCATAATAGCCAAAAAAGCTTGATTAATATATAAATATATTTGGTAAAAAGATAGTGATTACAAGTAATATCAGCAATATCAATTTTTTTTTTTTTTCAGAAATAATTTTATAATTTTTTTTATGAAAACCACAAGTTCAGCCATATTGCAGAGAATTACATATTACAGAAGTATATAATACAAAAATAAAAGATAAAACTGCCATTTTGACCCTGATCTGAATTGATGTTTCATTGTTTACATCTGCTGTGATGTGCAGATTTGGGAAGTCTACTACCCAGACAGCAAAATATGTCGAATTCTATTCGGCCGGTTATCTGGATTATCGGCAGAATATCGGTAATCGTCCACTGATATTATTATGATGTCTGTAGATCATACTCTTTTCACATAGTCCAATGCTAGTATCGGCAGCAAACCGCATTAACTAATGGATTTGATTTGATAATATTTGCTCCTAAAATTTCATCGGCCGATTTTCCTGTGTCGACTATTGCCCGACAATTTGTAGCCCTCAACAATGCCCCTCTGCAGTTTCAGTTTAATTCTGAATCACGTGACTGCCTGCTCCCTTTCAAGGACTTTCTCTCCCACTTTCTCCAACCCCTCAAAATTCTTTTCAGGGGTTGGAGAGGCAAGATTGCAAGCAAGGTCATTCTTAATCGGACTTCGAAGGGAGACGGGCATGTCGAACCTATGTGATGCGAGAGAGTGAGTATACATTTCTTAGAGTTTTCTTCAAAAATTAGTAATTTTTCATCTTTCAAAAATAAACGATTGCTCGATATATACTGCAAGCATATCTAGAAATTTTTAAAAAGTTTGTGCATGTTTTTTATGGAATTACAAATAGTTATTCATACTTAAAAAATTGCTTGAAAAAACTGGAAAAAAGGGAATTATATTTTTTGCTCAAAGACTATTTTTTCTGTTTGCATAAAAACATTTAAGATAATGAATATTTGGTGGTAAAATTAAATCATTAAACAGCTATTTGCGATATTTTTTTTTTCTTTTTCTGAGTTAGAATTGGGGAAAATATAAAATAACTGATATAGTTTACGGTAAAATTCCTAATTTCTTATTCATGTGGCAAAAATATTGCCACAAGAATTTTTAAATGAGCAGATATGACACATAATGAATATCTTTTTTGGGAGTGGTTTGAGGGTTAGGGCAAACCTATGAAGAGGTAATCTAACTTTTTCTTTTGCTTTCTTTTATTTCTTATCTTTTTTATTTTTTATGTAGGGATGGGGGGGGATAGAAACTCTACTTTTTATCAAGTAATTTCCATGTATTTGAGGAAATGAAATAAGAACTCTGTTTCTTTTCTAAATTTAATGATTAGCAGAAAACGTGAAACATTTTAATTTATTATTAATATATTATTAGTTTAAATCTGATGAAAGTCTTAATGTTCTAAATTATTTTAATAATTAAAGAAATATATATTTTTACTGGTTTAAAAAAATGAGATGCTAAATTTATTATTTCATGTAATCAATTACATAGTTTTACTCTAAAAGGGCAAACCTATAATTTGATAATTTAATTTTGCTTTTGCTTTCTTTTCTCTCTTGTCTTTTTCCTTTCCTTTTCTTTTTTTTAATTTGGTGTAGAGAGAGGGGGGGGGGGGACTTATGGAAATTTCTGCTAATTATCTGGAAATTTCGATACATTTGAGGGAAAAAATAAGAACTTGCTTTCTTTTCTAAACTTAATGCTTTGCAGAAAACGTGAAGCCTTTTCATTTATTATTAATATATTAGTAGTTTAAATCTGATTAAAGTCTTAATGTTCTAAGTTACTTTGGTAATTAAAAAAATATATATATATATATACTCGTAAAAAAAAAAAAAAAAAAAAAAAAAAAAAAAAAAAAAAAATTATTATTTTAACTAATCAATTATATAATCTTACTTTAAAAACAGATTTGGTGCAAATAATTGTTTTAATATTCAAAATTTTTTATTATTTTTTATGAAGACAACTATATACGTTATTTTCAGTTTATTAAACTAAGTTACGCAAAAAACATAGTATTTATACCAAGTATTTGAAGTAAGAGTACAACGGTGTATTTGATTACATTTTACACATTAAAACATTTTTAAACATGAATTATTCCTTATTCCTAAAACTCAATAGATAAAATTTCTTGTAATATCTATAGACTTGCTTTACATTATTTATCGAGCTGTCATTTATTTTATTTTTTTAGATGAAGGTGTACTAATTTTTGTAGAAAATTTGCTAAGCAATTTATATTTACCAAAAAACCACTTTAACGAATATATTTTACTTTAAAAAATTAACTACAAAGTCACAGATTAATAATCAAGAAGGGAAAAAATGTATTTCTTTAAACATTACTTTCAGCACAAAGCAAATTTTTAAAGGGTGGGGGTTTCACAGACAGTAAATCTCAAGAACAAGAAGGCAAGAAATCTGGGAGGAAGGATTGAGGGGGAGGGGGGGGGGGTAGAAAATAGCAAGAAAACCGCATGAATGTAGTAGTCATAAAAGAGATCGGCAATACGACCAAAATCTGTGCACACGATATCAGGATCCA
The DNA here is from genome assembly GCA_964019185.1 of Maratus speculifer. NCBI lineage: Eukaryota > Metazoa > Arthropoda > Arachnida > Araneae > Salticidae > Maratus > Maratus speculifer. The sequence goes on along the minus strand of OZ025302.1, from coordinate 180,924,603 downwards.
ACGATCGTCAGATCTTTTGCCGCGCGGCCAAAAAGCCTTTCCTGCCGATCTCAGGAAATGAGGTTGCGCAGACGAAAAATAGTCAGGTTGGGATGTTTGGCAGGCGTTCGGCCAGGGATTATTTGCTGTTTGGGTATATTGAATGTAGAAAATTATACTCTTTGTAATAACTTATGTAATGAAAAAGAAATTATTTTTAATTGGAGAAGGTGGGAATTTCTCTTTTCTGTGCCTCTTGTGGTTAATGTCTCCTACAGTAGAACCTTTTTTTATGTTCTGAAAATTTGTTTTCCCATAATTTGTCATACACTTTTTCTAAATTTATATTTTCTTACTTTTTATGATTTTATTTTATTTTTCCTTTTTTCATACTTGTAAAGTTCTATTATAGCCAAATTTGAATTTAATTTTGTTTCAGTAACATTGTTTTTTTTTTTTTTTTTTTTTTTTATGTGTATTTGAAAAAATATTTTAATAGATTTGCATTTACTTTATCTTTATTATTATTATTATTTAATCTTTATTATTTTTTCAAGGTCTGAGAAAGCTAGTAGACATCATGAAAACCTCCTTCAGTGCTTCCTTTTAATATGTCAGGATTTAAAAAATGATTATCCTCTCCAACTCTGTGATATAGGAGAAAAAGTACTGTTGCCAATTATGCAACTGTGGAAAACAAGACCATCAGAGAAGACTCAAGTTAGTAAAATTCAGAATTTTAGTCTATCAGATAACAATCAAAATTTTCCTCTCTTATTTTTGTTTCCAACTCCTTTCTCTCTTAGCAAAAATTATGTTTTAATATTGTTTCAAGGTTATTAGTATTTCATTCAATGAAATTATTTTAATTTTCAAAATCTTTCAATTTATAACTTTTCAAAACTGAAAATTAAGCAGTTCTGTAAAATTTCTGCATTATTCTAAATTTTTCTAAAAGTAGCAAATTTGTAACATAGACCGCTTTAAAAGTCTTTATTTTTGTTTCAGCCCTACAATTGTATGATTTAATTATATTGTAACATAAGAATCAAACTAGTTCCTTGTATTCTTTTTGATATATTTTAAATCAGCTCTTGGTCTTTTTTGCTTGCCTGTACCCTCTCTTTCTTCACATTGATATTTTATGCAGTTCCTCTCCATCTAATGTTATGGCAATAAAAACAATATGTATAATACAGTCATATTAGTAATTTATTAGAATTAAGTGAATTAGTGGTATTATAAATTCATTTGTAAATAATTTTCCAAGGTATTGCATGCATCTTTTTCCTATTTCTTATTTTCTTATTTGGATATTTAACTCCTCCTCCCTTCCCATACCTTTTGTATCTAAAGAACAACTGATGTAAATAATTTAATACATTACATAAGTTTTGTATTGATTGTGTTGGTCATTGTTTTATAGGAATTGATGCTTGAATTTATGAGATTCCAACTGGCCCTACATCATCCCAAGGGAAATCAAAAAGAGCAAAATGGTGCTCGTGCTTATGATTGGAAAGTTTGGAAGAATCATTTGTTAAGTCTATATAAATTATTAGTGAATGAATTGGCTACTCTCTGTGAGCGAAATAAATATCCTCATGGGTAAGTAGTAATTATTATTTCTCAAATATTTAATGTGCATTGCAAGTTGATCTATTCTTTCCTGTTTAAAACCATCAAATTAATAAAATGTATGTATAAAGTTGCAGGGGCCTCGCTAAGGGGGGGGACAGGGGGGAGCTTCCCCCCCAAACATTCGCAAATGTTGTTACATTTGGTAAATTTAATTAAAATTTTAATAAAAATTGTACAGTAGAACCCCGATAATCCGGATCGGGTTTTTCGCTTTTTTTTTCAAGTTTGAGAAGCGATTGGCTAATTTCTTTAACATTAACTTGTTGCAGCGTCGTATTCTGAATAATAAAACAAAAACTTTTTTGCCAATCGCTTCTCAAAGTTGAAAAAAAAATGAAATAACCGATCCGGATTATCGGGGTTCTACTGTAGTATATTTTCTATTTTTGATAGAATTTGCAAAAGTTATAACTCTAATTGGAAATATTATTACATTTTTTACAAATAAGAACTGTATTACATTTTCTAAGTGTGGTAACTTGGCAAAATTATAAAACGAGTTGGCAAATATGAAAATTTGACTTGACAATTTAAGGTCTTCTCCCCCATCAATAAAAAGGCTTAGCAATGGCCCTGTAAAGTTGTTAGCTTGACATATAGCTCTCTGTCTAATCATCTATATATATATATATATATATATAAAGCATGGCAGAAAAAAGCAATTAATTCTCTTTTGCCAATGCCAATAAGTGGTTTGTGGTGATAAGAATGATGACAATATTCACTAATTTTCTAAAATTAAGAAAGCTTATCAAGATATTTAAAAATTTTATAGTAAATGTTGATTTTTTTTACATCAAAAATCGATTTTTTTTTTAATTCATTAGTAATTTTTCTTAATTTTTGAAAAAAGAAATTGCCTGTTTAGGTCTCTACCCCGTTTTCAGCCATTATTTAATATCTTTTCATTAAAAGTTTTTATATTTTAACCACTGTTTAGGGATATTAAGCAAAGATATTTTATTTTTAATTAATTCATGCAAAAAAATTTCCCACTGTAATTTACCTAAATGTTAGTCTGTTAATATATTTTTTCTTTTTTACTTTTTATTGAACTCAAGAACCCAAGTTGTAGCCTCTCCCCCCCCCACTCTACTTTTTAAAAAATTTTCACTGCTTCCCAAGGAAATGCAACTTGTCATCTACCTCACATGTTCAGTTTTTGTTCAGAATGTGGGACATAGATATCAGGCTCCTTGGCAAAAAAAGATGTTGTATTGTATTAAAAAACTGCCGTTGATTGCACAAAAATTCACAGAAAGAAATCAGATTGATACGAGCATATAAGCACTGTAAAAGCCAAACTTGTGTGACTGTCATAAACAAATACAGTCTGACAGCTTCAGTTTACATCTGCCAGGTGACCATTTTTAATAAAAAAAATTTTTTTTTGCAAATGAACTTGCATAAATATTGCTTTTTTTTTTTTTTTTTTTTCCTCCAAGGATTTGTTTTTCAGTGAGAAAAAAAAATATTAATTTGTGGAGGTAAAAATTCACTAAGCAGGTTCTCCAATAATGAATTTTGCAGCACTGCCTGGTGTCAGAAAAATAATAGGCCAATCAATGTTAGCATAATTGTGTAATATGATGTAACACAACATTTTTCACAATCTTTCTTTTATTTTAGCTAGGCACGATTCTCGCCAAAAGCATTTTTTTGCTTGCCAATAGCAATTGTTGTTTTTTGAATATGTAAATTAGAAACAATGTTTTAATACTGAAATAAAATGTTTTTATGTATATTATTATTATTATTATTATTTTTAAATGAAGTAATTGAAAGGCATGTATTTTAAATGTACATGATATATGTATTTTAAATGAATGCAGTATGAATAATGACAATGGAAACAATATTTGGCAATTTATCATTTTACCAGGCTAACATAAAAATACTCTATCTCAGAATTCCTTATTTCTCTATCAGCATTTACTGATATGGTGAAAAATTGAACAAGTAAATTAAATTATGAGCAAAAGTAACATGATACAATGCTTACCATACATTTAAAGGAGACTTAACTGATCACCAGAGATGGTTAGTATATTATAATTTTGAAAACTGGTAAAATATGACACTTGTTTTTTATTTTGTTTGTTTCTTTCTATTAAACAATGCAAATAAACTTGCAATTAAAAAAGAATATTTTCAATTTTAACTATTAACAATTAATTAATAATTATTAATTTTTCAAACCATTAACAAAATATTTTATTTTTATTTTTTATAGCAAAGAATTGATTTTAAAGCCAATCTTAATAGCCGTAGTAATTGAAGTTTGTGCACAAGTTTTTGTTGAGCCTATAGATGTTCTAGATGTAACTCAAGCTTCTACATCTTTTGATGTGTCAACACCTGCAAAGAAACGTAAAATTGATGTTTCATTCAAGACATTCATCGAAAATTTATCATCCACAAAAATTATTCCTTGGTAAGTTATTTATGTATTTTATGAATTCTTATTAAATATTATTGATTTAGTTTACTTATTATCTTTTACTCTTACTAAATGCAGTAAAATTCATTTAAGATACGAATCAATGGACCAAGAAAATTTCTTATCTTTAGCAGGATCATATCTTATCCAGGTAATTTTACATGGGTTTCGTTTTCAAGAGACTGCCGATCATTTGTATATTAAGTGTGATCATATGTTAAACGTGTTTTACTTTACTTGTAAAATTTTCTATTTACTATCCTTATTCTTAATTTGTACATTAGAATATAGGCTTATATTGTATAAATTTTTAAAAACATTCTTTTGTATTTAGGTATTTTACCAAATCAGTATTTGTTACATTTCTAATAGTAATGTAACAATTTCTGAATTTCATGTTTTCTGCCTTAAATTACAATGTCAAAGCAGAATTTAATCATTTTAGAGGAGGTTTGTTGTTTTTATCTTAAAAAAAAAAAAAAAAAAAAAAAAAAAAAAAAAATTGAAAGAACTTTACATTTTTTTAAAATACAAATTAGAAGTATAGAGGATAAACAGTTGAAGTTTCAAGATAAAGAACTCTTTTATAAAAAAAAAAATAATGTAAAATTTGCCTTTTTATATAAGTGAAATATTTTAGAGCATTTTCTTATTCCATATCAATATTGCAAAAATCTAAAAGGAACACAGTGGACCATTGTTTTAAGTGAAATTTTCAATAGGAAATTTACAACAGTTACAATTTCCCTTATGACTCATTCTCACTTAAAATGAAACATGCAAATAAAAAATGTTTTAGTATATCTCATTACATTTTTATAAAAGAAAAATAATACTATTAGTTTTGTGTTTTGCACAATTTTAATGTCCTGATGTATCAAAATGTAGTAAAACATAATGTAACATTTTCTGTATGAATCCTCCATTTACAAATCAGCGATAAAATGGAGCCGTGTTTTGCACAATTTTAATGTCTTGATGTATCTAAATGTAGTAAAACATAATGTAACATTTTCTGTGTGAATCCATCCATTTACAAATCAGCGATAAGATGGAGCCTAGTTAAGTTTAAATTTGATTTGTGATGTGTAGGCTATTTTTTTAGTCATCTGCCTTGAGCTTTCTACTGAATCAAATTTAATAATTATTATCTTTTTTAAATGAAAGCAGTTTATTTGTAAATGTGCTAACACAAGCATTTTTTTTCTCCAAAAGAAAAAAAAAGGTGGGGGTTTATAAAGGTCATTCACTATGATGGTAATTGAGTTACTTTCATTGATGCAAAGGAAAATTATGAGAATTACTATATCTTTATTCAAGCCATTGCCACATTACAGTTAAAAATATATAAATTTGTTTTAATCTGAACAGAAGATGAAGTTACGTAAAAATAAAACACTTGTTTTCTCTCCACTAATACTGAGTTTTATATGCTAATCTCGGAGGAAGCAAAATGTTTTAGTGAGTGAAAATGACATCATAGTAAAAAGGAAATGAGTATTTTCTTTAATAAAACTAAATATTTTACAATGAATACATTAAAAAGAATAAATTTCTAGATTTCACTGATACTGAAATCAGTGAAAGTATGTGCGTTAGTAGCCTCAAGTCCCCAATATGAATGTTCACATGAAAAGTTTTTGCTAGAAATATATACAAGTTTGGAAACATTTATTAATAATTTATTACATGTTAAAATATTTTTTAAATGATGAATATTAATATGGAAGTCCATATGTAAATTTTGAGACTGTGAAAATGATGTTATGTTTATATTTTGTTGAAGAAATTATAATAATAATTGTTTCAAAATCATGCAATTCTTGTTGATTTTTCATTGAACAATATCAGAGATCAAAGCTTCAATTAATATCTTTATAGTTACTTCTTGATTACAAAAAAAAATCGTATGTCCTATGCTGGTAAATTTGGCAAGTATTTATGGCAGTAAATGTTTTGATGTGATTGTTGTCTTTTTGTGTGTATTTCGTTAGAGAATTTAGTAAATTTGTAAATAAAGTAAAAAATAAATAATATAAATATAATATAAATAATTAATATGCATATGTATTAGTAATCATACAGTCCTGGACAAAATTATAAACTCAAATTTTTTTTTATTTGTTTGCATCATAATATAAATACAATTAGCTTTACATTAATAAAATAATTGTGAATATTTATAATAAGACATCTAAAATTAATGTAACTTATAAATAAAATGGAGTAAGTAATTTAAATAAGAAAATACATAACTTAAAAAAAATAACATTATGTGAAACTTGGACAAAATTATAAACTCAAAGTTATGATTTTGTATATTCTGGCACATTTGATATAAATAAATGCATTTTGTGATAAAAAACTAATAAATGGAGTCATTATGAATAAATACATTTCAATACATCAATACGTGTTTTAATTTTTTTCATAAAATGACATTATGTGAAACCTGGACAAAATTATAAACTCAAAATTATGAATTTCTACATTCTAGTATTTTTTATATAAACAAATGCATTTTGTGATAATAAAGTAATAAATAAAGCTATTAGGGATGAATATATTTCAATACATCAATGCCTTTTTATAATTTTTAGTTAAACAATTTTGTTAAATATGGTTTATTAATTTGGTTTTTGTATATAAAATGGAGTGTCGACGTCCAAAGATTCAGAAAGAAATCGAAGATCTATGTGACGAACAGCATTTAGTACTGGAGCTTCTTCTAGCCAAATTGTAAATACTTTAAAGCTAAATGTAAGCTCTCGAATTGTCAGGCGAATTCTTCAACGAGCGCCGAATATGAAATGGAAGAAAATGAAAGCTGAGTCAAACTTGAGTCCCATCACATGAAACCCAGACTTCATTTTGCACAATAGCACATTTCATGGACAACATAGTAGAGCACAATCATCTGGTCAGACAAAAAGAAGTTTAATTTAGACAGCCCAGGTGGCATACGATACTATTCGAACGATATGAAGCCTAAAGAACGGCATATCTTTAGTCGAAACTTTTTTGAACAATCAGTGATGGTGTGGGCTGTTTTTTTCCTAGAAATGGTAAAATTGCTCTGCATTTTCTTAATGGAAAACAAAAAACAGAAGCCTACCAGTTAATCCTGGACGATAATCTTTTGCCATATGGACCGTTGACCGCTGGAGAAAACTGGGTATTTCTGAAAGACAATGCAGCAATACACTCTGCAAAAATTACAAAACAGTGGCTGCAGCGATAGGTATGTCAATGTCTTGAATTGGCCAGCCCGCAGTCCTGATCTAAAACACATTAAAAATTACTGGAGTGCAATCGTTCGAATAGTCTATCGTGATGGACGTCAATATCAAAACACAAATGATTTAAATATGGCTATACTTTCAGCCTGGAACCAGTTGTCTATGGAGCAGTTGGAAAAAATTATTCAATCTATGCCGAGTCGCATATTCGAAGTCATTCAGAAAAATTGTGGTATTTTTGAATGCATGCGTTAATTCTTTGCACCAGTATTCAAAAATACGTTTACTTCTTAAACTCTATAATTTTATGTTTCCAATTTACACATGTACTATATTTATATTTTACTCATATTTTTTGAAAAAAATTATAAAAATGCATAGATGTATTGAAATATATTCATCCCTAATAACTCCATTTATTAATTTATTATCACAAAATTTGTTTATTTATATCAAAAATACTAGAGTGTAGAAAATCATAAATTTGAGTTTATAACTATGTCCAGGTCTCATATAATGTTATTTTACCAGAAAAATTAAAATATGCATTGATGTATTGAAACGTACTGATCCATAATGACTTTATTTATTAGTTTCTTATCACAAAATGCATTTATTTATACAAAATATGCCAGAATATAGAAATTTATAACTTTGAGTTTATAATTTTGTCCAGGTTTCACGTAATGTTATTTTTTTAACTAGTGTATTTTCTTATTTAAATTACTTACTCCATTTTATTTATGAATTATATTAAATTTAGATGTCTTATTATAAATATTCATCATTATTTTATTAATGTAAAGTGAAGCTTATTTATATTATGATGTAAACAAATAAAAAAAATTCTGAGTTTATAATTTTGTCCTGGAGTGTATACACCGACGAGCCATTACATTATGACCACCGTCCATCTACAACAATGGGATCGCCCAGGAAGAAAACCAGTGCGCGTACGCGGCTGAGGTTGGAGTATATAAAAGGGCTATGCATTGTCTTTCCGAGCATAGCTTGATTAGCGACATAATGGGAAAAGCAGCTGATTTATCAGACTTTGATAAAGGTCAAATCGTTATGGCTCGGCGACTGGGAACGTCGATATCAGAAACGGCGCGTTTAGTTGGCTGTTCACGTGCAGTAGTTGTGAGCACTGCTATATAATAAGAAAAAATAAAAAGAAAATGTGAATATTTGCTTATTTTTAAAGGGGTTAGAAAATGGGTTATTGGAAAAGGAATATTGAGTTATTAATTTAAAGTTATATTTAAATAGTGGCAGTACATCGCGCACGTAGAGGAGGGAAAGAAGCAACATGGTGGAAAACTAATGAAAAACAACCAATCACTCACCTGAACCGGAACTCATGAGTTTAAATACATTTGCAGACCAGATACCTCCTGTATCATGAACATTACATTTTCACAGAGAATATTTCAATCCTGTTAATGACTGAAACGATTGTTGCTCAAATACAGAATCATGTACAAAAAGATTTTAATCTCAAATCCAAATAATAGCAACTCATATAAAGATGAAATATTTTATTAATTTTCATAATAAAATCAAGGAGGAGAAAGGGAGGACGTTGTAATAATTAGTGCACTAATTTACAAATAATAGATTTTTCATTCTTCCTCTTTTCTAGACATTATTAATTATCAGAAAATTAAAAGGCTGTAAGGCATTAACATTAACATAAAAAAGGTGAAGCTACTCATGTCCATAGTCTATGTGACCAACTAACGTAGAGAGTTCTCAAACCATGTAGTGTTGTCGCACTCGTTTATACAGTTCTTTTCATGGAAAGTATTTAGAGGATGGGCAGATTCTCATCGTGACAGTACCGTCAAAACATGGGAAAGATAAATTTCAGATTATCCTTACCGTTCAGATGCTAAGACTTTCCCAAAAGGATATGTCAATCGGCGTAAGTAGCCGATGTATGATGAATCGTTGAAGATCACTTATGTTGCCTTGAAAATGGGAGTCTGCAATATTATTTGTTGAGTAATAGTAACTCGTAGATATTAGTTGGTCCTGGAAATTTAATTTTCTTCTGGATTGTATTAAATCACGATCTGCCAACACACAGAGAGGTTGTAGCTGCTTTTCACCATACACCTTGAGTGGCGGTATGCCATAGCCACCATACAATTTTTTATTAAGTGTTGAGTATGGAGCGACATCAAAAACGAAAGAATATGTTTGTCATAATACCTTACATTAAAGGAAGAAATAATAGAAATAATTACAAAAACTACGAACGTAGATAGACAATGAGGACTCCACTGGAATGCCGGTATAAAAATACAGCATCCCAGCGAAGCCCGCACGTCCCTTCGCTATCAGATCCAACGTCCAAGAGACCGAGATCGCGTCCTTCTCTTTCGAGCGTTGTTCCGAAGAGCGGTAAAAATGCGCTACGCTGATTGGCCAAAATCAAACGTGCGCCAAAGACGAACGTTGGCCAAGATCAGCGGTTATGGATAATTAAACTATTGAATAAAAGATCGTTAGAAAAATATATTTGAAAGTTATTATTATAAATTACGTTTAAAAATATTAATTAATGGGGTAAATATTAGAGTTAAGATATTTAATTTATTTAAATTTATATAGACGATCTTTTAAGAAAAATTTAATAAAATTATTTTTTACATAAAGTTTAGATAATTAAATTAAGGATTAAATATTAAATTATAAATATTAAAGTAAAATTATTTTAGAATTAAACATTAAAATTTGAAAATCAAAGTTAATTATTTAAATTTTTAAAAATTAATAAATGTTACCTAACAAGCACATATCGAAAGTGGTGCATGGATGGTGAAACGACAAGTCGCCGGCCAGCGGTGTGTCGTCCACGGAGCATTGATTCCAGAGGAGAGCGGAGATTACTACGCATTGTTCGCCGTGATCCAAGAGCTACAATAGCTGAAATCAGTACCAACTATAACAGTGGCGACCCAGGCAGTGTTTCTCAACACACTGTGCAGCGTACATTGCTGCGCATGGGCCTACGGAGCCGGAGGCCGAAGCATGTCCCTGCACTGACAGCACGTCATCGCCAGCTGCGTCTGCAATGGGCCAAGAAACATCGGAATTGGACATTAGAAGAATGGAAGAAAGTTGCATGGTCCGATGAATCACGTTTCCTGGTTCATCACATCGACGGCCGTGTGCGAATACGCCGATTTCCAAACGAAACCCTGGCTCCCGGGTGCACAATTGGACGGAGACAAGCAGGTGGCGGAGGTATTATGGTGTGGGGATTGTTTTCATGGAGCACATTAGGACCCATAATCCCTATACAACAATCCCTGACGTCAATGCGTTACGTGAACATCGTTGCAGACCAGGTTCACCCATTCATGGCAACAGTATTTCCAGAGGGGGATGGTGTTTGCCAACAGGATAATTAATGTGCGTAATATAACCTTTGGAGGTTTATATATACGCTGAAAAATATCATTAAAGAAGCAGATAACACAATGGAGCTTTTGCTGGTACCTAACACTGTATTGGAAGTTAAAATAAGTGTGAGCAGTATTTGATGTCGATCTCTTTAGCAGCAAATAAAAAGTCAAAAATAAAACTAATATATTTATTTCATTACTTGGAGAAGTTGAATCGGCATTACAGATGGCTTGACACGGCGAACTCCATTACATTGGTACAGATGAACACATTAACAGTTGAATATATAGTTGACAGCATTGTGCAGGTTAAAACAATTAAAAATAAACTAAATAAAAACAAGTATAAATAAATTATACGTCCAGATTGAAGTCCAGCTTCAATACAGTTACTTGATATCCTTCCATTGGTAGGAAGATAAAAGCGGCGAAGAACAGAAATAAACATCGCGTATTTATACTAAGCTAGCCGGATTGAAAACATCGTTTGCGAGCACGCCCACGAAACAAGCCAATCAGAAGAAGACATGTGTATGAATCGAAAGATCGATTCGGTAAAGCGAATGAAAGATTCGATTATTGTTACGATATTCCAAGTCGCCATCTGGCGGGGAAAATATCGTTACGGAAAAATATGATTAGTCGGAAATAAGTTATTGTCGATGTAGGTTGGAACTAAAGATGGAGTCCGTGGAACAAATTATGAAAGGCTATTGAAGTTAAATAGATTATTGGATGTTCTGAAGTAGATAACGGCTGGAAAGGATTTAGAAGGTAAGTTAATATTTATTGGATATAGATATTATGAAATAATAAATAAATGAATGTTAAAATAAATTATGAGTGAATGAATTTATGAATAAAAGAATATAGGAGGCGATGAGAAAACCATCTGTTGATGGGATTCCATCAATGCCCCCCCTCTCATTGCCTCTGTAAAAAGAGTTTCAAATGAACTCAAAGAGCAAAGGATTGAAAAATCCATAGATATCACAATTACATTCACAAATTCAAAAGACAAAATTGAAAAAAAAAATTTTTTTTTGTTTTGTTAGTAGTAGTACCTCCACATCATGTCAACTAGGAGTACCTCATTAACCGGAGCAAGTCAGGATTTACCCCAAAAATTTAAGGACTTGAAATTCCATCTAGTTCATTTCTGAACTGAAAAAGTGAAACAACTGCAATAGTTGAAAAAATTCGAAAAATACACGACTTCACCAATTGAAGTCAGAAAAAATTTAAACGAAGCCTTTTAAAAGTGCTTCGAACGTAAAAAAAATTTAAACGAAGCTTAAACACTTCGAACTTGAAAAAAAAACTTTAACAATTTTTAAACAATTTAACAATTTTAACAAGAAAAATTTGAATAAGTTAACAATTTAAATGATTTAACAATTTAAAAAAAATTTAACGATTTTAATAATTTAACAATTTGAACAAGTTAACAATGAAAGTGTTTGAAAAATAGTTAAATTTTACTTGTATAAGAAAAGTTTAAAGTATTTGCGTAATTAACTTTCCAAAAAATTAATTAATTGGCACATGAAAAATCTCAATCCAGTGACAGAGGCCGGCATATCCTAGATAAGAGATCACTAAAAAGCCAAGCATGAAAGTTAATCTATAAAAGATGCAAATAAGAACTTTTCAAAAATTTAAAGTATGAAAGAAGAAAGATGGATATGATGTACCATCTAGAAAATTAACAATTTCCAATTTGGAAATGTTACAACCAGCTCTAGTTGATTTCTTGATCACAATATATAAATAAATCTTTATTACAATTAACAACAAGAAAATTTATGCAGAAAGAAATTTAAATTTTCATTATGAACTTGAACTCCAGGCATCTAGTCCTAGGGGACAACACAACGGCTCTTTCAAAAATTCTAACATTCAGATTCATTAACATGAATTAGGGACTCATTTACTCTCCTGACAATCTTCCGGTACCTGGAATGCATTCACTCACAAAAAATGGCTGTTGGCCCTAGATGCCTAGAATGAACAAACAGAAATAAGTTATATATATATAAACAAAAATTGTATAAACACAAGTACAAACACTTTAAAAATAAGATTTCTCTATAAATTAAAAGCTGTTGGTTTAAAAAGAAATCACTATTTTTAACAATTAAGTAAATTTTAACAATTTAAAACTTTATAAAATGATCAAGATAGCTGGTTATTTATATTGAATAATTATGCTGGTTAGTTAACAGTAACAATAGCAGATGTCTACACATATCTTTTTAAACTTAATTTACAATATTTAAAGTATAGTGTAGTTACAAAAAGCTTTACATGTTACATAAAAAATTTCCAGCTTAAATTAGGTACGTTATATAAAAAATTTAAATGTGAAATACATGAAAAAAAAATTTATATGTTATATGGATTTAAAAATTATTTTACATCATCACTTATAAATAGAATCTTTATAAAGTTAAGTATTTCATATTTAGACAATGGTTTGGTAAAAAAAAATATCTGCAATTGCTGGACCCCGAATCCATGCCCCCCCTCCCCCCAAGTGGGCAATCTTGAGAACTGCTGGAAGGACCTGGGATGACCTCAGGTTCAACTTCGACAGCATCATCTCGATTGACCGCAACCTTGGGAGAAAAGAGGACATAATCATCGGTGCCCAGCACAGCTACACTGCGCCTAAAAACAACAGAACTTTCGAACCTAATGGATTTACCCATTAAAAACTGGAAGCAGGTGATGAGTCTCGGGAACCACAGTCGGAGTCGTCAGATGGGCATGATGAGTCAGTCTGGCATCTCTCGGGAGACCGTTGAACGTGTCGACCTCGGGAACTGGTTGCACTGGAAGAACGGGAACGTCTGGATCTGGAACAAGGAGAAGGATGACGAGACTGGCGATGAGGTGATTTGGCGTAGCAGTTGACCTGGATATGTCCCAACTTCCCACATCTCCAGCATTTTCTCTGTCGAGACTTCTTGAAGCGAGGTTTGCTCTTAAAGGACCTGTTCACCTTAGCAGTAGTGGAGACGCTGACCTGTTTGGCACTGTCTCGATCACGTAACTTCTGCCTTGTTTCTTCAGCCACGAGTGCGTCCACAACAAGGTCAAACTTAAAGGATGCATCAGGTTTGGATAAGACTTGTTGGACAAGGTTGTCGAAACTGCTGGGTAGAAATCGTAAAAATTGGTAGGTCAAGTAACATTCTGAAAAATTTTCCTCTATGAGCTTTATTTCGGAATAAATCTTCTTCAAACGAGTTGCAAATAAGTTAATAGGTTCTCCATACCGTATCCTCTCTTCCATAATTTCATTAAACAAGGTCATATGATGAGTGCGTGAGTCAGGGTGAAAATTTTTATGTAGTCTTCTCCATGCTTCAACAGGCTCTTGACAATCTTCTATTAATCTTTTAAATTCAGGCTCTATGTTCAAGTAGATTAAAGAGAGAGCTTTGTTAGCACGGGAGGTAAATTGGTTGACTGTATCGGCAGTAACACTTTCACTTAAAACTGGGGTTTCTTGCTTTAACTGTATAATATCCCAAAGGCCTTTTTCCATCAACAAATATTTCATGTCACACGCCCATGTGGCGTAATTTCTTGTACTTAACTTATCAATAGGATTAGTGGCCATTTTTAAAAAAAAATTTCAGGATAAATCTTCAAGCAAACAAAAAAAAATTTTAAGTGTTACCGCCCCCCCGACTTTTTCGTCGGTTCTCTGTTAAAGCCAAGTCAAACTTCTCAAAAAAAAATTTCAAAATATCATAAAGTTCAACAAAAATCAGAAACAGTCTATTTTGAAAGCATAATTGAAGCATGAAATAATATAAACGTAATTAATTCATTCTGTAAATCATAAAAGTTCAGCAAAAAGATAAATCAAAACTTCTTCAAAATATAACTAAACAGTTCTGTAAACAAAAGTCCGGCAGAAATCAAAACAAAGTTCTTGGGAAAATATAATTAAAGTTCTTGAAATTAAACAATAAAAGTTCTTTAAATCATAAGGTTTGGCAAAAAAATTTCAGTTTTTCATAAGGAAGAAATCATAAAACGTAATCCAGGATATTTCAAAACATAACACTTCACTTTTGCCTGCCGAGATCGATCTGCTCAAAATGGCTTCCAGGGTTAGGCTTAGCGCCCATAACCCCTTAATGTGCGTAATATAACCTTTGGAGGTTTATATATACGCTGAAAAATATCATTAAAGAAGCAGATAACACAATGGAGCTTTTGCTGGTACCTAACACTGTATTGGAAGTTAAAATAAGTGTGAGCAGTATTTGATGTCGATCTCTTTAGCAGCAAATAAAAAGTCAAAAATAAAACTAATATATTTATTTCATTACTTGGAGAAGTTGAATCGGCATTACAGATGGCTTGACACGGCGAACTCCATTACATTGGTACAGATGAACACATTAACAGTTGAAAGCATTGTGCAGGTTAAAACAATTAAAAATAAACTAAATAAAAACAAGTATAAATAAATTATACGTCCAGATTGAAGTCCAGCTTCAATACAGTTACTTGATATCCTTCCATTGGTAGGAAGATAAAAGCGGCGAAGAACAGAAATAAACATCGCGTATTTATACTAAGCTAGCCGGATTGAAAACATCGTTTGCGAGCACGCCCACGAAACGAGCCAATCAGAAGACGACATGTGTATGAATCGAAAGATCGATTCGGTAAAGCGAATGAAAGATTCGATTATTGTTACGATATTCCAAGTCGCCATCAGGCGGGGAAAATATCGTTACGGAAAAATATGATTAGTCGGAAATAAGTTATTGTCGATGTAGGTTGGAACTAAAGATGGAGTCCGTGGAACAAATTATGAAAGGCTATTGAAGTTAAATAGATTATTGGATGTTCTGAAGTAGATAACGGCTGGAAAGGATTTAGAAGGTAAGTTAATATTTATTGGATATAGATATTATGAAATAATAAATAAATGAATGTTAAAATAAATTATGAGTGAATGAATTTATGAATAAAAGAATATAGGAGGCGATGAGAAAACCATCTGTTGATGGGATTCCATCAATAATGCACCATGTCATAAGGGTGGAATCGTCAGGGAGTGGTTCGAGGAACATTCCAGTGACTTTCAAGTCATGTCTTGGCCTCCAAATTCTCCTGACCTTAATCCAATAGAACATTTGTGGTCCCACCTGGAAAACCAAATTCGAGCTGCAACGCCACCCCCTCGTAATGTGAGGGAATTGCAGGACCAGTTGGTGAACACTTGGTACCAGATACCTCAGACTACGTATCAGCACCTTGTGGAATCAATGCCTCGCCGGGTTCTGGCAGTTTTGAGGGCTAAAGGTGGTCCTACACGTTATTAAGAGGGTGGTCATAATGCAATGGCTCTTGGGTGTGTATTATAAAGCAGAAGTTCTTAAACTTCCAAACGAGTGTTTTCAAAAACTACCCAATGGATCTTTTTGCAGATTATATCATTCGATAGGAAATATTTTTGAGGAGGTTTATGATACAAATATACAGGGATAACTCTGATTTTTCGTACTAAATTTCGTATTTTTCGGTTATTTTTGACAGAAGGGTTGCAACAACTAATTTTTTCGTGATAATTATATTTCAAAAAAAGAAATGAAATGCTTTCTCCAATGGAAAATAATATAAACATTTAAAAAAAAACCCTGTTAATTCATTGATTTAAAATAAATAATGATAAAAAGAAAAAAATCCGTTTAATGCAAAATAATATTATGAAAGGAAAATATTTATCTTTAACGAAAAAAACAAGAATATTTATAATATTTAAAAAGTAACTCAATGTGAAAGAAAGTGACACAATATTTGGCTATTTATTTCTTTCGAGCCAGATTAAAAGAAAACAACCTCTCAAAAATTTCATTAGGTAAAACATAAGTATTTTTTCTTTCTTTTTTTAAAAATATTTTTAAATCTAATTTTCCCGTTATGTGTTTTACAAAAGAAACTCGCAGAATTAATTTTTTAAAAAAAGGCTTTAATTGTTATTTGTATGTTGTTTGTTCAATTGGGTGTTTCAATCTACTTTTGTCGCCAATCAATGCGATTCTAAACCAAAAAAACACAAGACGGAGCGATGTTCGCAAGAACTATTTCTCTCTCTCTCTCTCTCTCTCTCTTTTAATGAGTGAGAGCATTTTTAGGAAAAAAATTTACATTTAACTTAAATACATATATAGCAGTTAATACCACAAAAATGAATAATATTTAAATTTTAGGGTAAATGTCTTTCCACATACATAGATATTGTAAAATAATTTAACTGCAACTTTAAAAAAAATTTTTGGCACAGATATCTCATACGCACTACATTGGTGCGATTTGTCTCTTACGCCAATACCGTATATACATCTGGGTAATTAACTGACGGCAAAGTGTCATTATTTTGCTTGATATGGCAACCCGGATGTTATTGTCTATATATTAATAAACTGTCTATTTACATTTTTTTTTTCTTTTTTTTCCCAATTACATAAACTATTTTAATCTAGGCACATTTGTCATACATGCGCCACATTTGCGCGACTGCAATAAAATGGTGATTTTATGCTTCACTTGGTAACCTGGCTGTTGTTTATTTATTGATAAATTTTTATTTTCTTTTATTTTGTTTTATAATTATTAACTAAACTTTTTAAAATTTATTGTTATTTTCTATTTAAAATAACAGAAAATAATTGTAAACTATATATGTAAATGGTATTTGAAAACAAAATTTTCTCCGAATCGGCATCAGAAGAAAAAAAAACGCGCCAATGTGGTGCGTATATGTCATGTATACATTTTTTTCACTATACTGCAATATATACATGCATATATACATATATACATACAATTTATACATGCTGTATAAATAACGATTATTGTTTTTTCCAAACATGTTTGGCACAGATATTATATACACACTGAGGTATCTGACTATCGCCAAAACGGTTTTATTTTGCCTGATATGGTAACCCAGCAATAGTTGTTTCTGTATTAATAAATTGTTTATTTACTTTCAATTTCTTTTTTAGAAATTCTATAAATTGTTTTGTACTATAGTAGCTTTTTTTATGGTACTTCTAGGTTATCCTGTCGACCAATTTCGCCAAATTATACAAATCGCCAAACTAATAGCGAAATTATACATGTTGACATAATTTTTATTTAAAATAACGAAAAAACAAATAATTAGTAGAATATTAATAAAAATATTAATAAAAAGGAGAAATAAAAATCACTTAATTAGATTTTAAACACGTGAATCACATTTAATGTCATTGAATGTGACATTCACGATCATCCATTATTGGCATTTAATCTTATAGTTTGTCGATAATTTTTTTGGTCGATGGGATAACCTAGAAGTGCCTTTTTTATTTATTAATATTTTCGTTTAAAAATAACGAAAATAATTTTTTTAAATGCACATTTCTTCGCTATTCTAAAACGAGGATTTTGCCACATTGGTATTGGAAGGAAATCTTGCAAATCCAGGTTTGTGCTGGAGTTTTTTTTTAAATGTGATATTTTCAAATGTAAATTGAGTGCTACTTGATTAACACGTCAGCCAGTTTCCGCCAAACTATTCAAATTTACATAAATTCATTTTAAATAACGAAAGAACAATAAACATAAATAAAAAATACAAATTAAAAATCGAATTAAAAAGCACTTATGACATAAAAAAATATGTGTATCACGTGTAATATCAATTGCTGTCATACTTACGATCATCGATTATTGACATTTATTCCTATAATCTGCTATTAATTTTTTTCTCGACAGAATAATCAAGTAGTACCGTACATTGTACAAACTCCAGTTAATATTACAAAAATAGAGCTAAATAACTAAATTTAGGTGCAAATGCACACACCCATGTTGTAAGAAAGAGGCACAAATGTCATATATGCACCATGTTGGGGGTGATACATTTCTGGCGCCATTTTAACGGGAACTTCGTTTTCAAATGACAGATACATTTCTATTTTCTATTTTACTTTTCTATGTATAGAGCATAACATTTTGTATCATTTTAAAATGCAAATGAAAGTAAATAAATAGTTCATTAATAAATTAAAAACAAAGCTGGATTACCATAAGAGGCATAAAATGTTCATTTTGTTTCAATCACGCCAACGTGATGCGTATATGCCATCTGTATCAAAAAATGAATTTCACACATTCAAAAAACATTCACCTTATTTTTCTAAGGAAAACTTTATTTAACTTTATTTATTCTTCTGCATTCCAAAAACGGAACACTGTAATAGATTTGTCAAGAGCAGATGTACGTTGCGAAATATAATATTCATAGAGGATGTATTAAGGTTTCCACAGATACCCATATCCTCAAGTTGAGAGGTTTAGAGTTCAAAAACTATCAAATGAAAATGAATCACTTGAAAATTTTTTTAATTCAATAGTCAATCTCTGCGATCATAATGTTCGCTATTTTAGAAGTATGGTGAATAGACAATATTTAAATTGCTCTTTTCATAATTGACTCATTTATCTATCAATCTCTACAATAAATGGTCAACTGAAATATTTTTTTCTTAAAAACCCGAATTTTATCGAATGAATAAGCTGATACAACAACATAATATATTTCATTATTATTTTAATATATTTTGGCGTCAACGGGCCTTGATTCGATTGTTGTTGTTTTTATTTTTGGCTCAGTTTTGTTTTTTCTAGCTCGCTGAGTTTTGGCACTGATGAAGAATCTCGACAGTAGATTCGAAACAGCTGTTTGCTAACTTTTAATGCATTTTTGGTGCATTTATAATCGTTGGTTTTCTATCTTTAAATACAATGGCGTTTTGTATGATTTTCAGAAATGTGAAAGACCATTCGAGGTGTAGTTGCTTTAAAAAACACAATCATATTCAATATTTTGTTTGGTTCATATTTTGTTTTGAAAAACAGACCAGCGCAGCGGGCTTAGCCTGCTAGTATTATATAATAGGGCTTTAGAAATTTACATAAAGTAAGTTAAAAAAAACTATCAACATCTTCTTTGTCAAAATGAAATGTTTATTGCATATTATATAATATTTATTTCAAGTACATATATATAATAATTAAAAAAAAAATAGTCCATGAAAATCTGTGACTTTCAAATGTTATATTTTTTAAATGTATGCTTTTGTGTGTAATTTTTTTTAATGCTTCACTTCATATGAAATTCATTTTATGCCAACTGTTACGCTTGCTGACAATGGTGTTGGTATAATTGAAAAATACCATTAATATGTTTTTCTTATTAATAATTAATAGTATTTAACTTTTTTTATATTTTTTACAGTCCAAGTCAGTAAAAACTATTTGTACTGATATTGCATTCAATGTGTACCTGTTTCCATTACTAATTAAGATAGGTTTGTAAGTTCTGCTCTGTTTTGTCATGTTATTTACATCCGATTACATTTATTTATTTATTCTAACCTGAATCCATGTATCAAACAGGGCCTGAACTTAACATTTCAATCAGTTTTCCTTATTGTTGATGGATAGTATATGAATACTTTAATCAAATTTTAAGTGCAAATCATGATTTCTATCTACTGTCTCAAAATGAGAATTTACTCTAGTATAGCTACTAATTTATATTGAAATTGTAAAATTTCATTTAAAAGGTTACTTGCTTTATCTCCTGTTCTTTTAGGTAGCTTTCATTACAAAAAGTAAAAAGCTACCTATTGCAGCCGTCCGGAGGAAAGCACTTCCAGAAAATTTTGGTATATTTTCGCCGATCATGACCCCCAGACCCCAAAACCACCCTCCGTTCAAATGTTGACATATATATATATATATATATATATATATATATATATATATATATATGTTATGTCATGTTATATTTAACTTGTTAGTCTATTAAATTTTGTTTAACATGACATACCTGTGTTTTTATCATCCCCAAGTCAAAACAATGTTTTGAAAAGTACGCACGGCGCCATTGATTCAAACATCGTTCTGAAGTAAATAGAGTGATCCTGTAGAGCTAGTTTTACTGTGATTTTGGATCACTGTGAATCACCGTTCACGGCCTTGCCGCGGTCGATGTTTGACGTCATAGTTAATGAGCCAATGGCGCTTGGCGTACGTAGTTCTTTTGGTATTTTCTGAGGTTTTTTCTCCTCAGATAGTGGCAACATGGACTTTGTGGAAAATATGTAAATATTTCAGAGCAGATTTGTATAAAATGAAGAGATGCAGCTTTGTTCTTCGCCCATGTTTTTCGTTATGATTATATGAAGCATGTTTTGTCTTTTTGATAGCAGCTGGTCTGGCTATGCCTTGTCATGACGGCATGTAGTTAGTTGAAATATGATGCTGCTTCAGTTTTAAGACTTTAATTATTTATGTTTTTAATCTTTTATTTTTCGGCATAGTCTGCTGAAGTTTTTGCTGTATAATCATGTTTCTTCATTAAAGTTTGTTGTTATTGAAACTTACGCCTTTTCAATAAGTCTTCCACGATTACATTTCCACTACATTCAGATTCCACTGTGCAATTTGATTGAATCTACATCAATATATATATATATATATATCTGATTTTTGTCATACGATAACTAACGTATTTATGAACCGATTTGAATGAAACTTGGTATGTACATAGTACATACAAATGTCTCGACCGAGTTCGTTGGCCAGCATCATCCGACATTTTGTTTCAAAATGGCAGCCATTTAAAAAAAAATTTTTAATTTAAAATTTAATGCGAAGAAATTAAAAGTTGAAAAATATTTTTCTTTTACGTGTTAGAACTTAAAATAAAGATTCCAGAACACTTTTTATTTTGTCTATATCTTAAAAAATGATTGAGTTATAGCACTTTGAATTTTTCTTACAGCTGACATTTTGAAACGATCTGATTTTTGTCACGTGATAACACACATATTTATGAATCGATTTGGATGTAACTTGGTGTGTACATAGCATATACTGAGACCTGAATCGAGTTCGATACTCAGTTCCATCCGCCATCTTATTTCAAAATGGTGGCCATTTAAATTTTTTTTTATAAATTTTAAAATTTAAAATTACGTACAAGAAAGTGAGAAATTGAAAAAGATTTTTCTTTTGTGCATTTGAACTTGATACAAAGATTCCAGAGCATTCTTTGTTTCGTCTGTATCTTAAAAAATGGCTGAGTTATCGCATTTTTAATTTCTAGTGTTGCTCATATCTTGAAATGATGATTTTCGTCACGTGATAACACGCGTATTTATAAACTGATTTAGATATAACTCCGTGTGCACATAGTACATAGCAATGCCTTGACCATGTTCACTGTCCAACTTCTTCCGTCCTCTTGTTTCAATATGGAAGCCATTTAAGTTTGTCAAAAATCTTTTAAATGTATAATGATGTACAAACAAAAAATTAGAAAGTGAAAAAAGGTTCTTTTTAAAGTATTTATTTTAATAATGAATTCAGGAGTATTTTTTGCTTTGTCTTTAACTTAAAAAACACCTGAGCAGTTTGAATTTCTAACGTGGGTGACATTTTTTAAAAAATCAATTCACCCGCGACAGCACTCGTATATATTAATCGATTTCAATATGAGTGTGCATGTGCACCTGAATTAAGATTTCGACCAAGCTCATAATCAGGTTCCACTAATTTGAGCTTAGTATTTTTGAATAATATAATTTAATTTAAAATAAATAAACAAATATATAAGTATATGAAAGCTACCTCTTCCTCCCGGCACTGCCGGAAGGACTATTTTTTATTATTATAAGAATATAACTCCATTAATTTGGAATATATTTCAGATGTAAACAAACAATTAAGTCTTTTTTAAGCAAGATAATGTTGTCATAATAAAAGTTGATTGATTAGATGAATTTATTGAGAAATTTTTCAGTTATTTCTGCATTCATTAGAAGGAAATGTTTTGACAATCGTGTAAAAAACTGTTAGACTGCTGTATTTTAAATTTCATCTGAAATTCACTCTCTCAAATTTTGCTTCGCACCCCCCTCCCACAGTACTCAAATTTAAAAACTCTTTAATATTGTTTAATTTTTTAAAAAATCTGATCTATTATTTTAGTGTCACGATAAATAATTAATCATGAAGATTTTTCTTCTCACCTGAAATTAATATTTTTCCTATGCTCCCTCCACCCCACCCCTTACACACACATACTCGCACACATTTTAAAAGATCATAATATTTAGAATCGTTAAAACTCTTTAGTTATATTTTTTTAACTTTTTGTACATTTTTAGTAAAGTAAAATAAGTCACCTAATAAAATCCCCTCAACCTTAAAAAATTTTAAATAATCTGCTGCTCTCTTTACCTCATCTGTTCATAAAGTTTAAAACCTTAATTTCATTGCTTTTTAAAAAAAGCATTTTCTGCTCTATCTGTTGTTTTAATACAAGAAGAAATAGTTGATCGAACAGTTTTACTACTCCTCCTACTGAAATGGACCCACCCTTAACAAGCATAGAAAATTTAAAGTCTTTTAAACTATTTTATTTTCATTTTTTGCACTATTTGTAGATCTTTAATAAAGTCAGTTATCAGTCATCTGTTAAACTCTCCATCCACCCTCCCCTCCAAACAAACAAACAAACAAAAAAAAAAATTTTGTTTATTTTACTCTCAATTATCTATTTTTATAAACTATTACTATCTATTTCTTTATACCCCCAACTATAGCTCAATCTCAAGAGCTAATGCACAGATTTACTTCACCTTCAGTTAATCCTTTATTTAAATTGGTGCTAATTACATTTTGATGTAAATTGCCCAACAGGTGGTGCTGATATGCTGCATTTTTTTACAATTTCTGCAATATATTTATCTCGAGAACTATTACATGAATTTACACCAAACTTCAGATTCAGGTACACCTTGAAAAATATTGGTACTAATTATATTTTGGTATGAATACCCAACAGGTGGCGCTGCTGTGCTGCATTTTTCATGATTTTAGAAATAGCTCTATCTTAAGAACTAATTCATGAATTTTCATCAAACTTCAGATTCAGGTATACCTTGATAAATATTGATTCTGATTATGTTTTGATGTAAATTGCCCAATAAGTGACACTGCTGAGCTGCATTTTTCACGATTTTTGTAATATCTTAATCTCAAGGACTAATGTATGAATTTTCATCAAACTTCAGTTTCAGACAAATCTTGATAATTAGTGGTGCTGATTATGTTTTGGTCTAAATCATCTGATAGGTGACACTGCTGAGCTGCATTTTTCATGATACCGCAATAGTTTTGCCTTAAGGACTAAAGCACGAATTTTAATCTAACTCAGATTCAATTTGACATTGTTAGACACTACAGTTGTTGTTGATTAGGTTTTGTTGTAAATCATCCAACAGGTGGTGCTACTATGCTGCATTTTGTAGGATTTACACATTTTTAACAATAGTCATATCTCAAGAACAAGTGCATGGAATTTTATATCCTTAGAATTCTGATGATGAACATAGATTGCCATTTAATTTTTGTCACTCTGATAGTGAATTTTGAAGTATTAACATGTAGAGATAGAAGAAAATTTTGAATTGGTACAGACGACTAGAATTTTCTTCTGCTGTATTTTTTATTTTAAAATTTTTTAAACTTTTACTGCCACATGCTGAAATTCCCCACTTCACCTCCCTTCCCAACTATCTGAATGTTTAAAACTTGTATTTACAAAAATGAAACTCTTTTTTCAAAAATTCACTTTATAATTTTTTATTTGATTTGTAATTTTCTATATTTTTTAGGTTTTGGTATTTGAAAGTCTTTAAATTTTATTTAAAGAAATATGTACAAACAGTTCAATTATGTTCAGTTAACAAATATTCAGTTCAATTAACATTATTGCATCCATGTTGGATTAATGGCAGGAAAAATCTGTGACTCTCTGTAGTCTTTAATGATAGCTAAAATGATGATTCTGAATTTGCTTGATTTAGATTATAAAATTGTTGTTATTATTTACCATTTTATCTAATATATACATATAGGGCATTTCTGCATTATATTTTTGAGTATTAAAAATTTTGAATTTAGCTGTAAGTTTATATATTTCTTAAATACTTTTGGTGCAATGTAATATTTGTAAAAATTGATAAAATTTTTTGCTTTGTGGAAACATTTTTTTTTTTATTCTTATAATTTTATTTTTGAAGGCTTCAAGTGATATCTGCATTTCTTCTGAAATATTCATCAACTGTATCTGAACTTGAAGCTACATCTCTCCTAGATGCACTCATAGATGCACATGTATCATGTAATGAGTAAGTCCACTACTTTTCATTTTATTGAAGTGTAAGCAAGGTTCTTGTATCACATGTAGAACCTGCAAATCAGGTTACATATTTTGGTCCTAATATTGCAAGAAAAAGCCCATAAATTTCCCCTTGAGTCTGGGAAAAATGGTTCACTTACTCTAGAAGAAAATGCCTGGTCTATTTTTAAAGCTTATGTCTAAACTGCTTAGTATTATATGTATATTTATATATTTACTTCATTATTATTATTATTTTATTTTTGCATTTGACCCATAGTTTTACTTTTGAGCATAGCCTCAATCTGTTTTAAAATATTAACCCTTTCAAAAAAATTATTTTTCAGACTCACTTTTGAATCTTTATTTGTTATCTGTAGTCTTTAAAATTCTGCAAAACTTCTTTGATTTAAAAAAATTCTGTATATTATAAATTGGGAAATGTATGTTTTCAATATAGGAGGATATCTTTTTATATTATTTAGGTTTTCTCGAGAATTTTTTGTTAGAATTGAAAGATTAATATATCTAAACATGAGAAATTAAATCAGCAATCCCTATAACTAGAGATGGGAATGCTCAGAAAAAAACCGGAAAAGTTGGGGGGAAAACCGGTTTTTTTTTTTTTCAGTTTTTTTCCGAATGCTTATTTTTCAATTTTTCCGAGCTGGAAAAATTGAAATTATTTTTCCAGCTTATTATTTTTATTTTATTTATTTTTATGTTGAGTGTCCCATATGAAAACTTTAATATAGGTAATCTGATCTCTGAGCAGAAATCTGTTTGAGAAGATTTGAAAGGATTAATCACATTTTTTTCTTGTTTGAAACACAAGACCCTTCACAAAATTTCTCTTGAAAATAGACATTTCAGAAAAAAGGTTTAAGCTACAAATTGAATCTTTCGCAAATGCAGTGATTGAAGAAAAAAAAAATGTCATGCCATATAGCAGCTGAATCTTTTCAAGTTGTATATATGTATAAATAACCTTATTAAAAATGTCTAAATAGGAACCTAAATATAGTAATAATTTGTTATTCACAAATTCTGATTATATTTTGTACAAGTTATATACAAGAAGTTCACAGTTTCACAAAAATAGGATTACATGAAAATATCTAGATATATAATTAAATGCAACTTCTCTTTTTAAAAATTAATTTTTGTGCAAAATTGTTTCAATCATACGCCGATTAATGGAAATTGTAAAATAAAAATTTAAAATAAAGTTTGAAGCATGCATTTATTACTTTTTTCTATCTTTTCAAGAAGTAAGTATTGAATTCGTGAAAAATTTGGCTTCCAGTTTTTGGTGTATTTAAATGTTTTAGAAGTCCTGAACACAATTTGATGGTTTTTGGAAAATATCTGTCACTCTGTGAGTGTGTATAGGACAAAAATTATATGGGCACTCTATCTGAAGAACTGATGCACATAATTTCACAAAATTTTAGATTCAGTTACACCTTGATATAAACTCGAGATGTTTCGTTATTAGTGTATATCGCCCAACCGATGGCACTGCTATGATGCATTATTCATAATTTCTACAATAGTTCTGTCTCAAGAACTAATGTATGTATTTTCATAAAACTTCAAATTAAGTTAATCTTTGATATAACTTTGTGCTCATTACTGTTTGGTGTAAATCACTCAACAGATAATGCTGCTATGCTGCATTATTCTTGATTATCACAATAGCTCTATCTCAAGAACTAAAGCACAATTTTTTATCAAACTACAGCTTCAGACAATTCCTGATATATATTAATGTGTTTAGTTTTGGGCGTAAATTGCTTTATAGGTGACACTACTATGTTGCATTTTTCAGATTTCGTTATAGCTGATTAATTGAATGTTTTTTCAATGTGTTGAATCTAAAATTGACTTCCATTTTACCTCCATAATGTACAGTTATGTTGCAAAAACATGGGCAGTTTGCATTCAGAAAGTACAACTGCGATGGGGGGGGGAAAAAAACAAAAAGCACTCATATTTTATTACAAGTAACTATGTTCCAAATTATACTTTCCCTCATGATTAAACTTTGAATTTTTGTAGTTTTCTAAAGCATAGTAGAAGTTTATCACTGTATGTAACTGTTTTTGTTAATTTTTCAAATAGCGAGCATTTTCTATTTGTAATGTTCTGTTTTGATAAATTTTGAGTTCCACTCTTAGAAATATAAAATTACCATATTTAAACATTATTGAATATGGTTTCTTACTCAAGAATGGAATACCAGATTTCAGGATTAAAAAAAAAAAAAAAAGAAATTACGTTTAAGAAAATTTAAAAAAAAAAAAAAAAAAAAAATTCTGGTTTCAGTTAGTAAAAATCTAACAGTCAATAAAAACTATTCTATTTTTTATTCACAGACCTAAGTAAGCCAAACTAAAACTTAGTTTTGTTTGAATTTAGATTATAAAACTAAATCAAAACTTTTTTGAGTTGAGATTGGAAAGCCATACCAAAATTAAACATATTTTTTAAAGGAAATACAAGTATAATTGTAAGAAAAAAATTTAATAATGTAAAAATATGCATTTTTAAAACAAACAATGGAATTTTTGAATACTGATATTCATAATAATGACAAAACTGCAATAATTTCTTTAAATTAGTATCATTTACTTAAAATCTATACTTATGTAAATGGAATGCATAATTTATTTCATTCCAAACTGCAGACATATTGGCTCTGGTTTTTACATTAGGTCAATTGGTAGTTAAACATGTAACTGAAAAATCATTTCAACAAAGATATGATATAACAAACAATAGTGTTTAATAAAAATTCTTAAGCTGTGGAAAAAAAAACTAAATTTTTTAAGACAGTTTTTTTCCGCCACTTATATTTTTCTGGAAAATTTACATCTCTAACTATAACACACCTTAGTTTATTTGGACAGATTTTCATTCAAAAATATGTAATGATACAAATTTGAGTATGTACTCTGTCAAAGGCAGTGGGACTCTCATCATTGAGTAAACATTTGGAAAGATTTTGGTTTAATTACATAAATTCATTCAATGCTTATTTTAAGTTATTATGATGTCTGTGTATGCTGGTCTTTTGTTTAAAAATATAAAATCAAAACAAACTGGATTATGTGTATCACATCTAGTGTTTGCTGTCAAAGGCAGTGTGGCACCCAACTGTAGGTTCATTTTAATATATTTTCATTTAAATGTATAAATTCATCCAAATATGAGGATGTATGCTACCAAAAACAATGGTCCGGAAAACATTAGGATCATTTGGAAAGATTTTCATTTATATATATACAACATGGATTTTAAGTATATTTAAGTTTATTGTCACTAGCCTGGGCAATGCTGGGTGGGTCAGCTAGTGCTAAATAATCCTGGTAAATTTACCCCTCCAATGCCAACAGAATGAATTTAGCACAAACTGTAGATATTATGAAATTGAAGTTGTGCATGAATCAAGTTACACCCCACCTGAACCACTTACTTTAATATGAGCTCGGCCTGAAATCCAAAATAAAACAAACTAAATACTTCAATTCATTTATGGAAAAGCGTCTACATTTCTTTCTTTAATATGAATTTTATTCTTTATATCAAAACTTAAACTATACATACTTATTCCAATAAATAGCTTCCTCATCTAAAACAATTTTCTGCTGTTTTAAAAAAATTAGTAAAGCCAAATTCAAGCAACAAAAATATCTAAATCTGACCCAAACCATAAATAATTAGTATTAACTCAAACGCTAAAAGGAAAAACAAATCTTTTATCTCTAAAATGACTCAAAATGAACTGAAAATCTTATTAAATAAAATTAATCCACAGTTCAAGGTAATTCTGAAAAAATAATAATCTATAACATCTGTAATATCAACTTTGTCATAATGAACATGTAAAGAATCATTTTATGTGCAATTTTTTATCTAAAAAAGTGTTCTGAACTTTTTTTGAAAAGTCAGTTTAATTAAATCTTGCTAGTATCAAACTTAATGAGAATCTGAAACAATTAGTTAATTTTAACCCATAAAGTAAAGAATTAGTGGCAATCTAACACAAACTAAACCACATGTCATGTATTGTATAGGTAAAATCAGCTTATCCAACCCAGTATAGTACTTCATATAAAATCAATAGTATAAATTATTTATTAAAAACATTCATCTATATAAAAAAGACTTTTTTTTTACATATTTTTTATTCTCTTTTTGGAGTGGTTTATTATTTCTAGGTTATTATTCCTAAGTCTGAATTTAAAATATGAGAAAAAAATGTGTCTTGTGGGAAAGGACATAAATATTAGCTGCCAATAGGCAGCTAGAATTTTTTACTGACTACCAGACTTTTAAAAATTTGTAAATCTCTGGTTAGTGCCATTCTTCATTGTACAGCATGGATAGTATTAAGGACTGAACAAAACTGAAAACAAAACCAAATTTTGGTGATCTTCCCTATTTTCCAGCTGAAAACTAAAATGTCCAAAAAAAAATTTTTTTTTAATTAATTATATAGGTTGCCCAAGTTGGTTCAGTGCCTCTGACAAAAACTTTCTATATTTTAATAACATAAAATGTAATTAATTCATCAATGGCACAAAATGATTTTCTAATTACACAAATATCTTCTCATTAAAAAATGTTTTAGGTATGCATACCTGATTTATCTTTTATGATGATTTTTGTAAATGCCCATCTGTTATAATAGAGGTTTCTCAAAGAAATTTCGAGAGACTTCTGCAGTTTCAAACTAAAAATTTTCTATTACTATTAAGTCTGTAGCTTTTAATGAACATGTAATCTTGAAAGTTTAGTAGTACATACATTTCTTGCTTTATATATTTTGCAATCATGTATTGAGTCAATTATGAATGATAATTATAAACAGCAAAGCTCATAACAATAAGTAAAGAGTTTCTTATTGGATGCAGCTCAAACTAGGACTTCCCTCAGAGGGATTAGTCTGAGCGATATTGCTGAGAATACACATTTAATAACTTGCGCTAAGTAAAGAAAATGAGATGTTACCTTTAATTGGTCATTCATTGTGATAAAATATAATGATGAAAATAAGCATATCGAATCGTAGAACTACAAAATCTTGTTGCATATACTATTTTTATAAAAGAAAAGCAAACCATGCATGGATATAAAATTGGAAATATGCAAAATGTTAAAAGTAATACAGAAAATAAAACACCAATTTTTTTTATATTGGAAATATAGCTCTTTGAAATGATGTCATGAGCATAAACAGAAGCTTCGCACCGATTTGAGAAACTATAAATAACATAAACTATTATGCTTGAAGAGAAATGGAGTGTATTTTATATCGTGTGAAATCCATCCGAATAGTTTATAATGTTGAATATCTGTTTTCCACGGATGCAATGAGGTTGTCGATAAGAGTCGATCCTTTTTTAAAAATTTGTCCTAAACGAGCACTTACATCTTATAAGTTACTGTGATGCCAAAGTTATAGTTTCTGACCCCAACAGTATCCTAGAAATTGCAATATTCTCAATAAATTGGGTTTAAAACTTTTTCTAGAAAAAAATGTTTAATATGTGAAATTAAATTGTCGAATGTTTTAGAAATCGTTTATAACGAGAATATTATATCTTAAAAGTTGCCACCGAAAAAAAAGATTTTAAATATTTAGTCATATCAACATCAAAGAATTCTCAATTTTAGAACTTTTTTTGCTTGTGCATTGATAGTGATTATTGTTCCTATGCAAAATATAGTATATTTTGCAGCAAAGATGGTTACCAACATTTTTTGCCCACATTATTTTTTAAATCGGCTAGGTACTCCCAATGCTAACGAAAAACACACAAACGTTAATGCTTTATAGCATAGAAATACAGAATCAAAAGCTATTCATCTCCTATTATATACACATAAACAGGGGTTGGGAAATACATCATTTTGCTCGCCAGTGGCGAGTGGATTTTCTCATAAGGCGAGTGCATTTTTAGTTTTTGAAAAACTGTAGGCAATAGGCACATTATCAGAAACACTTTTTTAATCTAGATATTTTAACTTTCCAAATTATTACAGTGTAAGTATGGTACTAAGTTCTATCTAATAATTAATCTTACCTTTGTTACATATATTTCTTAATATTATACAAAAAGTAATTATGAAAATGCATTGTATTAATAGTAATTTTGTCTGTAATCGCGTGCGATTTTGTCATAACTATTTTCAACTGCGTGTGTTACATCTTGCTGGCTGGTGAAATAAATCCTTGGCTGGTAAGTATTTGGAAAATTTCCTCACCCCTGCACGTAAATTATCTAATTAGTGCTAGCAGATGAATTTTTAAATACACATAGATCAATATAATGCTTCATTTTTCTTTTATTGGTATTTCTTAGTATTCATTTTTCATTTATTTGTATTATTCAGTAAAAAACTCACTTTCTTAAGCCCGAATTACGTCAAACTTTTTATAAAAACGCCTAAGTCCATATAACAGCGAAGTATTGTGAAGAGTATTAAATACAAGGTAGTAAGACACTTAGCCAAACGCAGGTAATAAATTGCCAAATATTGTCTTTTTCGCCCTCTCTCGAAAGGCATTTTTTTTCATATATTTAAAAGCACGATTTTGAGTCATCTTATTTAAAATTCAAATAAATAAATGAGAGGAAGCAATAATAGCATAAGTCAAAGCATTCATAAGTCAACATCAAGGAATTGTATCGTAGTTACACATGTGGAAAAAAGCTGCTTTCGGCCAAAAAACGTTGTCTTCACTAAATTTGAATCCGATTAAAAAAAGTACCGTGATTAATTAAAATGTTATAGGCAGAGCTGCCAAGTCTCCAGCATTTTGGGTACCGGTATTTTAATACAGAAAATGTTTTATTAAATTGGAACATTCTGCGGATTAAAAAAATAAGTTTTCCTATAAGAAAATTCTGCTATGCAATAAGCGAGGGTTTGGCATCTCTATATAGGAATATTTCGTAATCTACTTTTTAACCTTAAAAAAGCAACGACCATTTTTCGGGTACAAAAAGTATTGCTAATTGTTCCATTTTGCATACAAGGTACTGATTGTAATATTGATACATCTATGGTGATAAATTTCCAATAATTTTTAAAATCCCATTTATTTCATTAAAAGTATAAATCTTTTATTCATTTAGTTTAAAATAAATGGTTTTTAACTAATTTCATAATACTTTTGAAATATCACTTTTTATTGAAATATTCATACTTAATCCATAACGTACATAATATATGACTCTGTTATTACATAAGTCACCTTTTTATTATCATAAAAACTGTGTTTTTACTGATTTTTGTTAACTCAATAGGAAAAATTTTGTGTTTTGAGCAATAGATGTCCGTATTTCCTATTATTTATTTATTTTAACAAAATTCTTTGTATTTCGAAGAATTTTTATTTAAATAGGAAATCCAGATGTCGCTGTTAATAAAGAAGAAAGTTACAAAAAAAAGGGTACAAAACGAGTAGACACATACTATCAATTATGGGAAAATGGCGAATTCCAAAAAGACGTCGTATGAAATATCATCTTTTAAAGCAAAAAAAAACGAGGTCTGATTATCGAGCCTACTGATTACAAAATGTGCATTACATTAAAAAAAATGCTGCAAATATTTTTTCTTTTATGCAGTTTTGGCTTGGAAAGGTGCGCTGTTTGCAAAAAGATATAAGCGCCTATGAAAACACACCTGGTAAATTTTCATGCTCAGTTTTACAAATAAATATGGCACATACATGCCCTATATACACCGAGGTACCAAATTGGTGCCAAAATGGCGTTTAGTTGCCTAACATGCTGGTTATCATATAAATGTTATAATAAACTGTTTGTTCTAAAAATATTATCATTTATTGATTGTTATATCTTTTTTAATAACAGGAAATGTTTCATTTATTCCTTTTTTTTCATTTTGAAATAAATAAATAACGTGTTGTTATAGCATGCTATATGCATCTGGTAATCAAAACGATGTTTTCGCTTAATTGGCACAAAAAATCTCGCCAAACCCGGTGCTTATATCGCTAGTATATTATCTCAAGTATTTTATTTATGTATACTATAATTGTTTTTACATAACACTTACTTCTTCTGGTATATAGAAATAGGTAAGTGGCTCCTTTATGCAGTATAAATTGTATAAAACTTTAAAAAATAGCCCCGTTGCCCCTTTTTGGTTCGAATTAAAAAAATCAATGTCTAATTCCAGTATTGCTCCCAGGTATGCATACATACTCCATATTTCAAAGTTGTATGCCAACAGTAAAGGGATGAAAAATGGGAAAAAATGTCACATATGCACCAGGGTACATAATTGGCGTCAAAATGGCATTATTTTACCTGAGATGGTAACCCGGCTTTATTTATTTATTATTTGTTTATTTACTCATAAAATGTTTATTTACTTTCACTTCCTTCTTTTAATTATATAAAATATTTCTTTTTATAGTTATTAATTATTATTATTATTTTATTTACTGTAAGTTCTTTTTGAAAATAGAAAATAATTTAAAAATGTGTATGTAAGCGTTATTTGAAAAGGAAGTTTTCGCCAAGTGGGCTTTGAAAAAAATTGCGCCAAATCTGGTGCTCTTGTGGTATCCGTGCCAAAAAATTAGTGACCAGAATTTACTTCCATACACAAACAAAATATAAGTTAAAAGAAAACATGCAATGAAAATAAATATAAAGGGAAAATGATGTCATAAAAGAAACTTTTTATTTAAAAACGTAATTGTTTCTAATTTTCACACGCGAAATATGTAAAACATTCTTTTAGCGATCAAAAAGTGCTGTTAAGAGATTATCAAGAAATCTCAAAATCAAAGTTTTTATGACATTTTTTAATATAAAAAAATAACAGTTTTATTTTCCTGCATGATTAAATTTTAAAATGTTTTATTGCATTCAATATTTCTGAGTGCGAAAATGATTACTATTTACTCCATGTACTGATTCGGTTATCTACGAAAATGTCCAGCCGGTGAAAATCACGCTCACCAAATTTCTGTGACGTATGCACATAAATTGTGCTTTTTTATCAGTTTTTTTAATGTAACTTTTAAACTATTTGGAATTAATTTTTAAAAGTAGGTGCATTCACCAGATTACCTTCATAGATACCTATTAGTACAAACAGAATCAAAATCCGGCAAGTACTTTTTGAGATTTGCTTGATGAAAGAATTTTTTTGAATTTTAATATCGTTACGTATCTCTGAGTATAAAGACTTCTCTTCGCTTAGACAATTAATGAGTAATGTTGAAAATTTCTGAAGAAAGAAATGACGTTTTTAGAATACAGAAAGTTTCTTTCCTGCAGAATTTTCAACAGCAATATCTCTGAAAACAAATTTTTGACAAAACTTGGATCTTGAAATGAAAAAAAACTCTGAATTTTCATTCAATCTCAAGTTAGTATTTTAGCAAGTGACTTCCTGGGAACATTGCATATTTTTGTTTACTATATGTATTTAATATATTGGCACATTTAGTCTGTGGTATGAAGAGTTTTTTTCATTGCACTGTAAAAATTTAAAAAAATATATATTTCTTTACCTATAGTGCATTTACTTAACGGAGGCGGTTCAGTTCTCCCTCTGGCCTTGCTTTCTATGGTCAAAATCAGCGTATTACCGCCTCTTTTCTTTTTTCCCACTACAGTTCCGCTCTGACAGTTCGGACAGTCCGGAGTCAGGAGGAAGCATTTTTTGGTGTTAATTTCTCCGTTAAATTTTGTGCATTAGCTCAGGTTTTACCCGGATTTGAGTGATGTTTATTTAATGGGTATGCAGTGCTGTAATTGGGTGGGAACACCTTTCCCAGAAATATTTGGTTTATTACTGTAAAATAATTTAAAATATCGCGCACGAGCACCAACTTTTTTTCCCGAGCAAAACGATAATTATTGTCATTAATTATGATGATAATTATCAAGTTTATTGATACTGGAGACTAGAAAAGAGCCTAAAGAGTTAAAATAAAACTATAGAGCTATAATAACTATAATATAATAATTATGATTGTTAAATCTAACCATTATAGTTATGTTTCTGTCTTGAAAAAAGTCGGTTTTTGACTAAATATTTTAGATTGGATTTTGGGTACGTGGAAATCCGGTACCATCAACATCTACTCTAAAAAAAAAAAAATAATAAAATAAATAAATAAATAAAAAATAAGTTCCCACAAATATTTTTTCCAACTACAGCACTGTGGATATATGTCGTGAAATTCGTCCTACATTTATTTTCTAAACATCATTAAGCTTGATTTTTTCCGATACATTAAATATTTACTTTTAAAATATCACCCTATAAGATATCTTTTATTTTTTCATTCAAAGGAAGTGTAAATGAACAACATGAGTTTAATCAATCAACTTTTATTAGTTATAGAGTTTGTAGATAAATAAATAATTTTCCCCTTGTCCTTTACCCCCCCCCCCCCCCCTCCAACCTCCGTTACCTCTTTGGAAAAAAAATTCTAAGCTTTATGTATTTATAGCTAAATTTTAATGCAGAATCAATAATTATGTGAAACAATATCAACTTAGAACAGTCAGTGAAAAATAAATTGCCTACTTTAAGTAAACTTTTATTTACAACTTAATCATAAATATTTCTTTTTGATATTGACTTAAGTCAGTTAAACTAAACAACAGGTTAGAGAACAAAAAAGCACACGAGCGTATACTTACGTTAAAATTTTTAATAAAATTTTGTATTTATAGTTTTATTGTCTAAAGCATGAAATTTCTATGATGCTTGGTTCTGAATCCTTTATTTTGTTTTTCAATTAATGCAAAACAAAAAAATTTATCCTTTTTCAAATAATAATCTTTCATTTTGTGGTAAATGGAGAATTTGCTAAGAAAAATTAAGAGAAAAATTATGCAAAACGGTTGTTAGAAAAACCTTGCTAAATTCGTGATTCAGCTGTCGGTCTCAGTATTATTTATGCTACGGATTATCTACATGTGGAATGTATGCCTTAGTGGGGTGTGCTTTGTATGTGTGTGTGTGCTTGGGGGAAGGTGATCTTTCTAAAAAAAACCTAACTCATATTTATGGAAGGTTCAAAGAGATCCACAGAGTACTCTGAACTATTAGGCCGACGAGCGCGTTTTTTTAATCAAACCCAGCACCTCCCGTCTCCCAGCTTAGAGAGAAGAACGTCTTGGCTATTGTTACAGCCCATTCAGACGTTAAAAAAATTTCACTCAGGTTTTCATCCTACAAGTGTGATATTTCGAAAAATAGGAAATAGCCATTTCACCCCTTCATCATCAGCCCCCCCCCCCCCATTTTAATGCACACAACAAGTAATAATGAAGATATGGAATTAAATTAATATAACAGCTTGGTTTTTCTTTATATAACGTTCACTTGTACTATTATTTATATATATACACTATATTGCCATTGATTATGGGACGCTTGCGATTTTAGACATTTTACTAAATATCTAGAAAAATACATGAGGAATCATCTCGAAACTCTTAGTGTATAAATATAATAGTATACGTCATACATCTCCGTAAAGATTTTTTACCGAAACGCCATAGGGGACCGCCAACAAATTAAAAAATAATGAATATCTTTTGAATAACCCTGTCAAAACTAATGTAGCAAAAGCGCTCAAACTCTAGATTATGATTGAATGCCTTATTGTAATACACTGTGTTCATTTTTATGCAAATAGCATGCACACTCGCAGAGTAATTAAGGTTTTTATAAAAATGGTCCCAAATTTTTCCAAGTTTTTCCATTATAATTTTCAGAGTTATAAATATAAAATAATTTTTCTTTTTAGAAAATATGACAAACAACATTGCACACAGTACCCTGTAATCAGAATTAAAAAATAATAAAAATTGTATGAAAAATGAGTAGGTTTACTATATAATTTTTTACTGCGCATGCGTCAAAGATATCAAAATTTCATTTGCATATTATGTTAGCTAAATGTATAGAGCAACTTTTGTAAAAGTCTCAAAATCATAGCTTGAAAATTCTGAAAGTAATCGTCTATAGAAAAAGGACAAAATCCGTTGTTTCCAAAATGAAGCAAAAAAATGAGGGATTTTATCCAAATGCAGTAGTACATCCCATATTGTGTATTCTATATTGACACTAATCAATGAATATATGGATACAACCCCTCTTGTTTTTGCTTCATTTTGAGAATAACGGATTTTCGACTTATTCAATTGACGATTATTGTCAGAATTTTCAAGTTATGATTTTGTGACTTTCACAAAAGTTGCTCTATACATTTAGCTAACATAATATGCAAATGAAATTTTGATATCGTTGACGCATGCGCAGTAAAAAATTATTTAGTAAACCAACTCATTTTTTATACAATTTTCATTATTTTTTAATTCTGATTACAGGGTACTGTGTGCAATGTTGTTTGTCATATTTTCTGAAAAAAATAATATTTTATATTAAGAACTCTGAAAATTATAAGGAAAAAACTTGGAAAAATTTGGGATCTTTTTTATAAAAACCTTAATTACTCTGCGAGTATGCATGCTATTTGCATAAAAATGAACAAGGCTTATTACAATAAGGCATTCAATCACAATCTAGAATTTGAGCGCTTTTGCTACATTAGTTTTGACAGGGTTATTCAAAAGATATTCATTCTTTTTTAATTTGTTGACGGTCCATTATGGAGTTTCGGTAAAAAATCTTCACGGAGATGTATGACGTATACTATTATATTTATACACTAAGAGTTTCGAGATGATTCCTCAATTATTTTTCTAGATATTTAGTAAAATGTCTAAAATCGCAAGTGTCCCATAATCAATGGCAATATAGTGTATTAATTCGGTTATGGCTGGTAAAGGTAAAGGAAAGTTAAGTGCCACTATTTAAAAGGACTATTATATATATATACACTATATGGCCATTGATTATTGGACACTTGCGATTTTAGACATTTTTTTAAATATCTAGAAAAGTACATGAGGAATCATCTCGAAACTCTTAGTGTACAAATATAATAGTATAAGTCACACATCTCCGTGAAGATTTTTTCCCGAAACTCCATAGGGGACCGTCAACAAATTAAAAAAGAATGAATATCTTTTGAATAACCCTTTCAAAACAAATGTAGCAAAAGCGCTCAAACTTTAGATTATGATTGAATGCCTTATTGTAATACGCCTTGTTCATTTTTATGCAAATAGCATGCATACTCGCAGAGTAATTAAGGTTTTTATAAAAATGGTCCTAAATTTTTTCAAGTTTTTTCCTTATAATTTTCAGAGTTCTTAATATAAAATAATATTTTTTTCAGAAAATATGACAAATAACATTGCACACAGTACCCTGTAATTAGAATTAAA
This sequence comes from Maratus speculifer, assembly GCA_964019185.1. Lineage (NCBI taxonomy): Eukaryota > Metazoa > Arthropoda > Arachnida > Araneae > Salticidae > Maratus > Maratus speculifer. Next base: position 180,886,240 of record OZ025302.1, on the reverse strand, counting down.
AAATGATGAAAATTGTATACAAAATGAGTTGGTTTACTAAAATAATTTTTTACTGCGCATGCGTCAATGATATCAAAATTCCATTTGCATATTATGTTACCTAAATGTATAGAGCAACTTTTGTGAAAGTCACAAAATCATAACTTGAAAATTCTGAAAATAGTCGCCAATTGAATAAGTTGAAAATCCGTTATTCTCAAAATGAAGCAAAAACAAGAGGGGTTGTATCCATATATTCATTGATTAGTGTCAATATAGAATACACAATACGGGATGTACTTCTACATTTGAATAAAATCCCTCATTTTTTTTGCTTCATTTTGGAAACATCGGATTTTGTCCGTTTTCTACAGACGATTACTTTCAGAATTTTCAAGCTATGATTTTGAGACTTTTACAAAAGTTGCTCTATACAATTAGCTAACATAATATGCAAATGAAATTTTGATATCTTTGACGCATGCGCAATAAAAAATTATTTAGTAAACCTACTCATTTTTCATACAATTTTTATTATTTTTTAATTCTGATTACAGGGTACTATGTGCAATGTTGTTTGTCATATTTTCTGAAAAAAATATTATTTTATATTAAGAACTCTGAAAATTATAAGGGAAAACTTGGAAAAATTTGGGACCATTTTTATAAAAACCTTAATTACTCATCGAGTATGCATGCTATTTGCATAAAAATGAACACAGTGTATTACAATAAGGCATTCAATGATAATCTAAAGTTTGAGCGCTTTTGCTACATTAGTTTTGACAAGGTTATTCAAAAAATATTCATTCTTTTTTAATTTGTTGACGGTCCCCTATGGAGTTTCGGTAAAAAATCTTTACGGAGATGTATGACGTATACTATTATATTTATACACTAAGAGTTTCGAGATGATTCCTCATGTATTTTTCTAGATATTTAGTAAAATGTCTAAAATCGTAAGTGTCCAATAATCAATGGCCATATAGTGTATATATATACATATACAAAACTGTTACCAAAATCGAAAAAGTAAAAACTAGCTCGGTTATAGATCGTTCCCAGTTATCCCATGCAAAAAAAAAAAAATAAATAAATAAAAAAAAATAAAAAATAAAATAAATAAATTGTATATTATATATATATATATATAATTAAAGCAAGAAATTTGTAAAAAATGTCCCCATAGACTTAACTATAGAAAAATCCAAAATCCAAAACGCGCTCGTCGACCTAATAATTCAGATTATTCTGTGGTTCTCTTTGAACTTTCCCGTAAATGTGAGTTAAGTTCCTTTAGAAAGACCCCCCTCCCCTGAGCACACACATACGGAAAGGATTAATACGGGATTAAAGGATATATAAAACCAAGCATCATGGAAAATTTATGCTTTTATACAATAAAACTATAAATACAAAATAATTAGTTTATTACAAATTTTAACGTAAATATACGCTCGTGTGCTTTTTTTTGTACCCTGACCTCATGTTCAGTTGTCAAAATCAAAAAGAAATATTTATGATTAAGTTGTTAATAAAAGTTTACTTAAAGTAGGCAATTTATCTTTCACTGACTGTTCTAAGTTGTTATTGTCTCATATAATTATTGATTCTGCATCAAAAAACCAGCTATCTATACTAATAAAATAACAAATCGCTCTGTCTGCGTGTGTGTGTGTGTGTGTGTGTGTGTGTGTGTCTGTGTCTGCGATGGCTAGCAAAATCTATGGGACGTACGAAGCTCAAAATTTTTATGAGAGTAGCCCAATATCTCTCCTGATGCACCTGAGCTTCAGAATTTCGAAATTCTATTTATTAACTGAGTAATTAATTAAATTCCAAAGATCACTCTCATAAAAAATCGCCTTTTTTCTTCTTTTTTTCCTTTTATTTAGTTATGGTTGGTTGGTTGCATAAAATTTTCGCATAAATAATTTTAAAAGCTGGAACAGACCTTTAAAATTCATAGACTGTAAAACTGTCAGTTTAAATGATGATTTTTTATCACAGCGGTTGTAAACCATGGAGGAAAAAGATAGGTGGTGGTGAAGTAAACCGAAAAAAGGGTTGCAATATTAAACCATTTATCGCTCAAATTTTAATGTCCCAAACAAAAGCATGTGGAAGGGATTTTGTATTAATAAGACGAATTGAAAGAAATGAATTACAGCTGAAGCATATTTTACGAAGAAATAGTAATTTTTTAAAATGGTCTTTTTTCTATTATATTATTTTTTTTTTAAATGTTTGCTTTTAAAATAATTGAAATTGATAAATTCGAAACAATTAAATGTCAAAATAAAATAAAATAAAATATTGAAAGCATTTGATTTGAACTAAAAATTGTATTACTAAAAGTTTTCTTTTTTTTTTCAGAACTTTTTAATACTTTATAACGTAGATGAAAAAATGTTTATAATTTAACAACATATTAATAACTCTATGTCAATGTATAAAATATATTTATGAAAACATTCTTTTAAAATGATGCGCGAAAACTTAAATAACAAATATTAGTCTAAAATCTAGATTTCAGAGTGCAGACGATTTTAAGACATTAACGAAAGAATGTTAACTTTTCAAGCAAAATCTTAAATGATGCTTCTATATTGATATTTCAAAGTGACGGCTAGGTTACATTTATGTTATATTTAAGTTACGGTAGGGTACTGTGAAGTCGCAGTTAGGTTACAGACAGATTATGGTTATGGTACAAAAGTTTACGGTTAGGAATTTGTCCACAGAGTGAACATTATGCATGCTTTGATTAAAAATATGCACTTACTTTTGTTAAATGGCTCTGAAATTATAATACTATATACCAATCTTTTATCACCGCGTATCGATTTCATTCACGGTGTAGTCGGATTTAAGAGTGATATAATTAGTTTGAAATTCAAAATATTTCACTTCGGATTTCTATGCGAAAAAAATAATTAGTTCCGTGATTTAAAAGTGATTTTTACGGGTAAATATCAACACTTTAACACGAAACTAACGCAATCGTTGGATACATGTTCCCTCCCGTGTTTCTCATTGCTCATTTTGAGTATTTTTAGAGCTTAATATTAGTTATTGTTTTTAAAAGCGATTTTTCACAAAGTCAGCTGCGAGGTATTTCAGACAATGCATTTCTGCATGTTTCCAGTTAATGATAAAATCATACAAATTTCAAGTTCGTTTAATACTATTAATACGGACCCGGGCAACGCCGGGCGGGTCAGCTAGTATACTAATAAAAGAACAAAACGCTCTGTCTGTGTGTCCGTGTGTGTGTCTGTGTGTGTGTCTGCGATGGCTAGCAAAATCTACAGCATGTACGAAGCTCAAAAATTTTTTGAGAGTAGCCCTAAATCTCTCCTGATGCACCTGAGCTTCAGAATTTCGAAATTCCAATTATTAACTGAGTAATTAATTAAAATCGAGAGGTCACTCTCATAAAAAATCATCTTTTTCCAATGTTGTACTTTTTCGTTTGTTTACGGTTGGTTGGTTGTGTAAAAATTTTCGCAGAAGTGATAAGAAAGCTGAGACAGAATTAAAGAAGCCCATAGAGGAATGAAATAAGTAGAGGTGAAGTAAAGCCTCAAAAGAGTTTTGCAATATGAAACCATTTATTGCTCAAATTTTAATGTGCCAAACAAAAGTACGTGGAAGGGATTTTGTATTATAAGACGAATTGAAAGAAATGAATTACAATTGAAGCATATTTTAAGAGGAAATAGCAAATTTTTAAAATGGTCTTTGTTCTATTATTATTTATTAAAATGAATGTTCGCTTTTAAAATGAAAGAAATTGGAAAATTAGCAATAATTAAATATCAAATTCTTTTAAAATCATGTATGAAAACTTAAGTAATAAATATTAATCTAAAATATAGATTTCTGACTGCAGACGATTTTAATGTATTAACAAAAGAATGTTATATTTTCAAGCAAAACGTTAAAATAATTTTCTATATTGATATTTAAAACACATATGATAAAATCTATACTAATAAAAGAACAAAACGCTCTGTCTGTCTGTGTGTCTGCGATGGCTAGCAAAATCTATTTGACGTACGAGGCTCAAAATTTTCATGAGAGTAGCCCAATATCTCTCCTGATGCACCTGAAGCTCAGAATTTCAAAATTCTATTTATTAACTGAGTAATTAATTAAATTTCAAAGCTCACTCTCATAAAAAATCGTCTTTTTTTGCTTTTTTCTCTTTCATTTTGTTATGGTTGATTGGTTGCATAAAATTTTCACAAAAATAATTTAAAAAGCTGGGACAGACCTTTAAAATTCATAGACTGGCAAACTGTCAGTTTAAATGAGGCTTTTTCTTTCTTTTTTTTAATCACAGTTGCTGTACGCCATGGAGAAAAAGATAGGTGGAGACGAAGTAAACCGAAAAAAAAGTTGCAATTAGTTGCAATATTAAACCATTTATCGCTGAAATTTTAATGTCTCAAACAAAAGCACGAGGCAGGAATTTTGTATTAATAAAACGAATTGAAAGAAATGAATTACAGCTGAAGCATATTTTACGTAGGAATAGTAATTTTTTAAAATGGTTTTTTTTCTATTATATCATTTAGGTTAAAGTTAGGTTAAAGTTAAATTGCATTTATGTTATGGTTAGAATAAGGATATGTTACAATAAAGTGAAGGCTAGGTTACATTTATCTTATATTTAATTTACAGTGGGGTACTGTTAAGTCGCTGTTAGGTTACAGACAGGTTCTGGTTACGGTACAAAAGTTTAAGGTTAGGATTTTATACACAGAGTGAACATTACGCAAGATTTGATTAAAAATAACACTTACTTTTGTTAAATAGCTCTGAAATTATAATACTATATACCAATCTTTTAGCTACCATAGAGTATCGATTTCATTCATGGTATAGTCGGATTTAAGAGTGATATAATTAGTTTGAAATTCAAAATATTTCACTTGGGATTTGTATGTGAAAATAATAATTAGTTACGTGACTTAACAGTGATTTTTACGGGTAAATATCAACTTTTTAACACGAAAATCACGCAATCGTTGGATACATATTCCCTCCCGCGTTTCTCATTGCTCATTTTGAGTATTTTTAGAGCTTAATGTTAGTTGTTGTTTTTAAAACCGATTTTTCACACAGTCAGTGGCTAAGTATTTCAGACAATGCATTTCTGCATGTAACGAGTTAATGATAAAATCATACAAATTTCAAGTTCGTTTAATATTGTTAATACGGACCCGGGCAACGCCGGGCGGATCAGCTAGTAAATAAATAAAGCTTTGAATTTTTTTCCAAAGAGGAAGCAGGAGGGGGGGAGGAATTGTTGACAACGGGTAAAATTATTTATCTGCAAACTCTATAATTAATAAAAGTTGATTGATTGCACTCATGTTGTTCATTTACACTTCCTTTGAATGAAAAATTAAAAGATGTCTCATAGGATGATAGTTTAAAAGTAAATATTTAATGTATCGGAAAAAAATCCAGTATAATGATGTTTAGAAAAAAAATATATAGGAAAAATTTCACGATGTATATGCATTAATAAATATCATTCAAACCCGGGTAAAACCTGGGCTAACGCATAAAATTTAATGGAGAAATTAGCACCAAATATGTGTCTTCGTAGCTCCCGACCGAACTGTCATAGCGGAACAGCAGTGGGAAAAAAGAAGAGCGGGGAGTTATTTTCACCACAGCAAGCAAGGCCAGTCGGAGAACTGAACCGCCTCCGTTAAGTAAATGAACTATAGTAGGAAGGTTCACAAAACTATAAGTTCTCCTAAGATACACATGCTACTAAAATATGTCCCTATATCTTCATAAATTACTTGAGATATTTTGAAACTATATTTGAGATTTAAAGAATCATTTCTGAAACAAACATTTTTCTAACCGTTTATTTTCAGAAACATTAAGAAGTAATTTTTAGAGTGTATTAATCATTTTTTCTAACTCAGAGTATCTATTTTTAATGCTCTCAATTCTCAAATAAACATTTCTATGTTCAACAAATATTCTAAATGAATGTCATTACATAAAAATTAACATTGGTTTCTGACTCTTACATGTATAAATTCCGTTATGCAGCTGAAAAGTTTACTTGAGAATTGATAGCATCTGAAAAAACTATTATTCCAGGTTGAGAAACTGATAAAAACACCGAAAAACTACTCAGAAATGTTTTAAAAATTACAAACAGCAAAAAAAACTTTCGTTACAGATATGTTTTTTTAACTTGTTAGCACATGTGCCTACATTTTTAGATGGGGTTTACAATGTGATTGGAGTAAATTTTATCCCATCCTTGTGTGCTGACAGATTAAATTTTGATAATCTATTGGCTGTTATGGTTTCTAAAGGTAAAGAAATGCTTTTCAAAATTGGTGGAAATTTGGAATAAGTTATATCACATTTTTGCAAACCCAATTTTTTGATTAAGAAACACTTCTTTCTTCTTCCCCCCCCCCCCCCTTCTCCCAGTTTGGGAAATGAAAAAAAGATATAGAGATATTTGGCCCCTCCTTCTGGTAATGTAGCTAGAAATATTGTAAACCAAAAAGTTCTTAAAATGTGTTTAAAAAGTTTTTACTTTTTAAAAAGAGATGAGAACCTTTCAAAAAGAACCTGAAGTTCAGGAAAATTTGATCATGACAGCAATGATGGCAATAGAATCAGATCTCTGTATATTTAAGTATTGCGTGGCAACACAATACTTATTTATTTTTAGTGCAACTACTGATTGTTAATTTAACGTAGTAAAACATACAGAACTTATAACTTATAACTTATTTTACTTCTTTTCATCATTTTCTCCTTCATATGCCACAAATATATTTACTTAATCTTTGATATGCCTTGATATTTACTTAATCTTAATTTTAATAAAATTGCAAGTTTGAAATTGTGTAAATGTTTGAGTGATAGCAGGATCAAAATATATGATTAAATGTGTTTTCATATGAGTGTATTACAACTGAAAGAGTAAGATAGTCTATTATTTACTTTTTTAAAGTAATTTTATTTGTAATTCAAAATTTTGTTACTTTGTTGGGAATGAATAGGCATATTGTCCATAAAATTTTATATTTGTTACATGATTTTCAAGTGAAAAATTAAATTGACTTTTTTTTTTTTTTCCGAGGGAGTGGGGGGTTAAACAGTGCATATTTATGGCATTATGCTAGAAATAAAGATATACAGGATTTTTAAATAGTTGATACTAGTACAAAAAACATGAATTACAGAAAGCAAGTGAATAGGACAACATATTTATAACCAATCAGCATTGGATATGATTATTCCCATGCATTAATGTTTCTTGTAAGCAGATATTTAGTCATGACAAAATGACTGTAGAAAATTTATGTATGCATCAATTTTACAATCAATATTTTTTGAGAAATCTCCAGTTTTTATTTGTATAAAACAAAAATAAGAAAGTAACTTTATAACTAAGACTAAATTTATAATCACTTTACACTAAGCCAAAATATTATAATACATAAACTTTTCATTATGAAATTTTGTATTTTGTATTAGAATTGTATTTAACATGAAGTTTTTTAAATGTTTCATGATAAGTTTCTTGAAACTTAATGTTGTGAAATAAACTTGAAAATTTTAAATCAATTTTTTATTTAAGGAATTTTTTTTTTTTTTTTTTTTTTTGAAGAATGGGACTTTGTGTCTTTATTTGTGTAGAATTTCTAAGGTGATTATATATATTCATTTTTATACTTCTAATTTTTAAATTTTGGGGTTAGCATCTATATGCTTGCAAATATCAGCACCACACAAAATAAGCATCAACATGTTATTTTGTTTATTTTGAAAAAATTAAACGTTCCTGTGTCTTTTTTCTTTTTTTTCCTTTTTTAGCATAGAAACAAAGAATTGGTTATTGAGTTGTTGCAAATCATTTGTTCAAGCTTTTGGTAGTCAATATACTTTGAAAAGATGTGAGGCAAATTATGAGTGGCAACGTCTATGGGAATTAGCTGTTAAGTAAGTTTTGTTTTTGCTTGTGTGTGCTTAAATGTTTGATTAACTTAATGCAGTTCACAAATTTGAGAGAACACCTACTTATTATTTAAAATTAAGATATTTTATTCATGTTGTTATTTTTTTTTTAAATCAAATTTGAAATGTTTGCTTTTCAAATGCAATAATATTTATAAATATGAATATTTATCCCTCTTTTTTAGCACTTTCCAACAATGTTGAAAAGTGTTCATGCATTCGGTTTGTATGTCCCTCTGTCCATGTTCTAGCTCCTGTAAATATTCTTGGATTTTCATGCAATTGGTAAAGGTATTTAGGGTCACCAAAGCATGTTTGGTATTGCATATTAAGTATGAATGATTAATGGTTCATTTATAGGGACACTAAAAAAAAAAAAAAATGGATTACATTAATGTAATATGGGGAAAAATTACTTGGTGAGTATTTTAATGACATCAAGCTATTTCAAATGAATTGAAACTGATATAAATCATTGAATTTCTCTATGATCACATTAAAACAGAGCATACACAGCATTTTTTTTCATTATTATTTACAGGGACACACAAATGAAATCAGTTACAGTACTGTCTTTGCATAATAATTGTTGGTGACTTTCTTTTAAAATTCGATGTGTGCTTTTAAATTTTAATAGTTTTTTGCATATTACTCTTTGTATATAAATTCTATACCTCATATACAGGGCTGCATAAAAGTATTCACATACCATTCTCCTTATTAGAGGAAATTTCTGAAGGGGAATTATCAACTGAAATATACATATCTCTTAAATGGACTAAATTTTGGAATGCATGTTGTTAATATATATAAATCTCCATATTATATACAGGGCTGCTAAAAATTTTGGATAATTTTCTGATTGTAGATGGGAACAGCTGAAATTCAGTTTTGAAATGCGTTACCCATTTCCATATGATGAAATGAGATGTAGTATTTTAATTTCTTAAACAGTCCAGTTTTTTTTACATTATTCTGAATATATCGGAAAGTACTTCATAAACGATGCTTGACACATGATTTTTTCTTTCTTGTTTACTAATTATCTTGCTTTACAAAGCAGAATGGCAGGATTAACAATCAAAATTTTGAAATTCCACCCAAGTGAATTGATTGTTTTAAATTCTTTCAATACTATTTTTGTCATCTGTTAGGGATGTATTAAATAGCACATTAAGATAAATGTAGAATTAAAGATATTTTTCTTTCTCAGACTTTTCTTTCTTCATACGATTTACTTCAAAATATGAAAAAACATAATGTTTTTGCATTATTAATGAATGCAATGTATACAGTATGCTAATAAATACTAATTTGTTGCCTTCTAAACTGTAAAAGAAATAAATTAAAGTTATGAAAATTGATATTTATTTTTTAAAAAGCAGTTTTTTTAAATTAAAAAAATAAATTTTTAAGATTTTCTGTAATTTTATATGCATACATATAACTTCATGCAGTTTCAAATGCCATAATTGCATCAGAAAGAATTGGCACCAGTAATTAGGCTTCATCGGCATGAACTTTATTCTTTGCTTCTTCGTCATTATTTTAATTTTTTGCATTATCATGCATTTCTCCTATGTTTAGGACATCACATGTTGAAACATCTTGATCATTGGAAACATAACGCATATTCTGCATCTAATCACATATTATATGACCACTCTTCAACTGCATTATTGTCGCCACCATCAACACAAACAGCACAAATGAGTTATTTTAGGATAAAAAAAGGGATTCCAGTTTGTAAGTTATATGGATTGGCATGACTTTCAATTTTATTTTGATGAGAAGAAAAAATTTACAACGATGAATGTGTATAATTTGTATAATTAAGTATAATTTGTGCTGTAGAAATAATAATTTGTGATTAATTAAGTATAATTTGTGCTGTAGAAATAATAATTTGTGATTAATTAAGTATTAATTAAGTATAATTTGTGCTGTAGAACTGTAGAAATAAAACAATCAATGCGGCTAAACAATGAATGCTGGAAAAATAGTTCGGGGTTTCACTGTATAAGAATTTGACCAGATTTGCATTATAAACAAAATTAAATAATTATGAAGATGTCCACTCCTGTTGCACTAAATTCAAAGTTTTTGAAAATACAGTAGAACCCTGCTAATTCAGACCCCGTTAATCCAGATCTCCAGATAATCCGGATTGGTTTGGTCGGTCTTTTTTTTTTTTTTTTTTTCAAGTTTGAGGGCAAATTTCCATAACATAAATTTATTTCAGCCTCATATTCTGAATAAAGAAGTGTTTTCCGAAATCTTTTTGGTAGAATACCTCAAGCTTTCATATTTAAATTCTTTAATGTTATCTATGAATGTAACAACTATACATCATTTAAGCTTTGCCAACTCCAATTTTCACAGTTTTCTATCTAATCCATTCAGAAATGTCATCAAAAGCTCACTGCTTAATAAAGTTTTACTCGGAACATTGCAAGAAAGCAAAGTAAAATAGTCCTTATAGACACACATACTGATAAGGATCGCAATCCAATCGTTGTCAGCCAGTCCATAGGTCATCTTGGGACTGTTTCCTTGTCTTCGTGTCAAAACCCTTATACAAACCACTTGAGGAAAATCGAAATAAAAGGAGGAATACACGAGAATGCTCAAGAGAATGTGCGACCATGTGGCCCGTAAAACTGGCTGAATATGACGAATTTTATAATTACAAAGTAAACATTTTTACTGTCTGTAAATATTGAATATGTTTAGTATAAAGGTGATTTTCTTTGACTATGTTTTATTTTATTTCATTTGTTCACATTCTCCGGATAATCCAGATTTTCGACAATCCGGATTGGGCCTGGTCCCAATTAATCTGAATTATCGAGGTTCTACTGTTCTTACAATGTTTAAATAAAAAGAATAATTATTGATTTCGCAGAATTAAAGTAGGTTTAGAAGTTCTCTTAGCGCATGCAGTCCTGGATTAAATTTTTTCATTTTCAAGTGCTAAATATAAAATGACAATTTCACAGCATCTGAATCACAATCAAAAAATGTTTCTTTGTTGAGTAAGTAGTAATGTTAACAAACTTTATAGTCCTGGAACTGAAATTGATCATTATTTGCCAAATGATACTGCATTATCATATGGTGGAAAAAATTAGCACTGAAAATAATATAGATTTTTTTTTTTTTTTTTTTTTAAAGATTATAAGTACCATAGATGTTTATTTTTTATTGAAAGGACAAAAATCATAGATAGTAAGTAGTTTTGTCATAAGTTTGAGAACAAAACAGATTACTTAGCTATTTAAGTAACAGAAATGTTTATTTGAAACAGTTTTTACTTGGAATGATTTGTATTTTAAACTATTTGTTTAATGAAAAAAAAACCACTTGTTTATTTAGAATAAGCATAAAGTTAAAAGACTAAATTACTAAGAAATTGCCAAGAAAGATTAATAAATTTTTATTTAAATATTAATTGAAATCATAACAGGTTTCTACAGACTACTTAGATTTCATGGAAATTCCTTAGAAATGAAAAAAAGCTTTGAATGGGTACTTAGAACTCTTTAAATAGATAAAATTTTCCCTTAAAAATCCTTAAATTATCTGGAAATAGAATTTATCATGATCAATGATCAAAAGTTGAATCAGGAGTAGAAAATGAAGACTTGTATCTTACAACACAATAAATAACGCTGCTTGAATACTTAATGCTGTATCTTAGGTATGCATAGCATGAAAGAGATTTAAAGAAGTAAAAGAAAAATCTTCTGTTTAAAAAGTAAACATTCAGGTGTTAAATTGTCCTTTTATTCAGGCATAAAAGCCTGAAGTAAAAAAAGAATTTTTTTGTAGATGCTGCATGTTTTGTTCTTTTTAAAATTTACTTTTAAAATCCTGATGTGCACATGATACATGAGTATTTGAGATTTAATTAGTACTTGTGTTTGTAACCATTGGTCACTGCATAAAATAGTTGACTGGTAATTTCATACTCTAAGTTATGAAACCTTTAAGCAATGCATTGTGAATTCTGTGTAATTTTAGCATTAATTATTAGATTTTAATAAAATAAGATCTGTTTTTCTCTACACATGAGGTATTAACAATTAGAGTTGGTGCAATTATTGCAAAATAGCATAATATACATGAAAAAAATAAGTTGACCTCTCTAAAATTCCTTTACTGCTTTGACTTCTTAGATTTTTTCTTCCCAAGTTTATATTAAAATTTGAAACTGTAAATAAAATAACAAATGTTATATTCACTTATAGCAACACTTAATAATCACAAATTTTATACTACTTAAAATTTTAGATCATGAAATGTATGCTTATAATAATATTGTAACCCTTTGCATTATATTGTCTAGTAATATTGAATATCATTTTTTTGGCTGAACATGTTTTTATTATCCATAACTATTATAGAGATACCAGGAGTTATTCTATTCTTGGCTTACCTTATATGTCTGGGAGTTTTCTATTAATCCTTCTGTTTTTAGAGGGCTATAGTGAAAAAACAGAATCTCATCTGAAAATGCACTGTAAAAAGTACAAACAGTCAACCAAATGCTAGCAATAAACATTTTATTTTAACAGCCTTTATGTAGAAGGTGATTTTAGCAAAACTGGCAAACTCTCTTCCGCACATTGGTTTGAAACATAGATGTGCTTTCTATCCACATGACAAAATCCAGTTTTCAAAATGTAGTATTTTTGATCCCGCGGACTCAGATAAAACTTAGGAAATAATATAAATTTGTTAATTTATATCAATATTTTGCATTAATTTTCAGGTTTTTTCATTTTGCGTCACAGTCATCCTTGGTATACTATCCTCTAAGCAAATTTTAAATATTCTGTTAAAAATGTGCTGCGAAAATGTTTTTGGAACATATATTATCAAAATATAAAGGTTATTATCACTAGGTAACGTGCTGTCAAAATATAAAAAATGGTAGTTTTTACATTTTTCTAGGAAGTATATTTCAGATATGTATATTTATTTTCTTTCTTCCTTTCTTTCTAGATCAGTTGCTCTTATGCATCAGTGCCATGAGGCAGGGCATAGTCTTTTATCTGTTCTTCTATTTTATAAATTAGTCACTCCTAGAACTGAATTTTGCAATCTTTATAGCCCAGGTTTGTATTAAGTTGTTTATAAATGTTATTTATATAAAAGGTAATTTTTTCTTTTTGTTAGTATACATTTGAAAGGATAAAGTTTAAGCCTTTTTTTAAAAAACTTAAATTTAAAATTGAAATTCAAAATTTTAAAATTTAAAATCCCAATTTTTTTTTTAATTTTTAATTTTGATGCTTAAAAGCATTTTGTCCCTGATAACTTTATTTTCCAACAATACATCTTATTACTTTCAAATGTCATGCTTGGACACTCTTTAAGATAAAAAATGATGGCATAAATACAATTCTTAGTTTTTGAGATTAGAACTAGGAACCCAGTTTGGGTTCCTAGATAACGTCATGAAGCCCAGATTCTTTTTAACCAATTAAATCAGATTATCTCCCATTCTTGTAGTGTCACAATCTGGCAGAAATAATTTTAATTACCGCATTTAAAAGGACACACAAAGGAGCATCTATTCGGCATGGCTTTTGTGTCATGTGTCAATCCACTAATCACTTTCAGAATATCAAAATCAAGCCTGTGCAGACCTGGTTTCAAAGGACATCATGCATGAAAAAAGAATAATAAACCAGGTCCCATGAAATAAACTGTGTTATCTTTTGCCTCCAACTGAACCACAGCTACATGCGTTTGCTGACTTCGAATCACAGCCGGCCATCAACAACACTAGCAATGCCGGCTCCATTCCACGACAAATTCAACTTTGCATTCACTGCTGAGAAGACAACAGCGAGCAAGCTCTGACTACAGCCCTGCAGGACACGTGCACGTCCTCACATATATCATAGCAAACACGGTAGCGTTTGGTATAATATGTTTAAGAAATGGAAAATGCAAACGTCTTTTGGAAGTTTCTAGCGAACCGAGAAGAATAGAATGATAGCATTCAAAAAATTATCGTAGTTTACTGTAATTTTTTATTTAACTTTTAACGAAGAAATGAAGACCTAAAATTCAACAAGTGATAGCTAACGATCCCATGGATGAATTAACTTCATTTTTGGTTATTTTAATCCTTTTGGTAAAACTTAAAATAGTTTTTTTTGTCATCTTCGTATGTTTGATGATCACTGAGAAAATCGAATTTGTGTTTTAAAGCTCCAGTTGAACATTGTTTCTTGTTGTTTCTGTAGTAGTTTTTTTTTATTCGTTGCTACCAAATTTAAATAAGTATAAACTTTTTATGTATCTAACATAATTATGTGTTTTTATTGCAAAGCATTTAGTTTCAGTTCTTTGAATAAAATTGTGAGTGCACTGTAATTATTTTCGTTCGACTCCTTGTTTTATTTTTCAGACATCATGTATTTTATATGACATTGCAATAACTTTCTTAATTATTCTAATACAACAATAAAATTTTGGCAACAAATATTTTGCTTTTCAAGATATAAAAAAATCTGCAGTTTTTATCAAAAAATTTGAATGAGAAGTATTAAAAAATGCTCTGGTGAGCAACAAAAAAGTTAATATATGTTTTTAAGTATGAAAAAGTGTTTGACAAGTGCTTCTAATTGAGCATGAGAGAGGACATGGCTCCCTTCTTTGTTGCAGCTCACTGTCAATGCCAAATTTGAAAAAGTCATATTTGTGCTTTTTCCACATAAAAGAAATTTGCACAAAAATTTCAGTCTTTCTTTTTAGTAAAATTTTCAATCCTGCTTTACATGTGAACTGCGCTGTTGACTCTGCACTGCAAACTGCACTGTTGACTCTGCATTGCAACTGCATTACAAATCAGTTTTCTATGCAGCTCTATGCTGCGGGCATGCTTGGTGGCACTGCATGAGTATGATACTCTAAAGGAACTAAGATTTCTGGTACTATTTCGCTTTACATTCATGTTTAATTACGCTGCCTTTTTTCTGGCTATGTCTTTGCGCTACACATTTTTATCGTAATTGTGACTGATTTCTTTTACACGGAAAAAATTCAAATATGATTTTTTTTTTCAAATTTGGCATTGACAGTGAGCTGCAGCCAAGAAGGGAGCCATTGTCCTCTCTCATGCTCAATTAGAAGCATTTGTCAAACACTTTTTCATACTTAAAAACATATTAACCTTTTTTGTTGCTCACCAGAGCATTTTTTAATACTTGTGTGTATATCTTTATATATAAAAATCTTCTGTGCGTGTGTATGTAATTGAACTCCTCCTAAACAACTGGACCGATTTTGATGAAATGTTGTATGTGCGTTCCAGTAGATTCAAGAATGGTTTAGATTCACATTTCGTCGAAATTGATTCAGTACTTTTTTAGTAACTAGGCAAAAACTAATAGTTAAGGATTTTTCGCTAATTAAAAGTGCTATATATATTAAAGAAAGTCAGGATTTCGTATTAATCATAGCACAAAAAAATCTACTGAACCAAAAATCTTGAAAATGGGGTAAATATACTTCTTATAACATCGAGTGCCGCTAAAAATGGATTTTCGAAAATTCCACCCTTAAGATGAGTAGAAAAAAGAGCGAACTTAAAAAAAATTCCTTAAAAATCGGCTTTTGTAGCTATTTTTCAACTGATAACATATTTTAGTGCATTTTTTCATTCTGAATCGAATGGTACTAAGCAAATTCGTTTAATTCCAGTAGTTTGTGAGATAATTTATCTTTTCCAAATTTGGCAATGTCTTTGGCACAAAAACCTGAAATTTTCAATCCTTATCTATATATATAAAAGAAAGTCAGGATTTCGTATTAGTAACAGCACAAAAAAATCTACCGAACCAAAAATCTTGAAAATTGGGGTAAAAATACTTCTTATAACATCGAGTGCCACTAAAAATGGATTTTCGAAAATTCTACCCCTAAGATGAGTAAAAAAAAAGAACGAACTTAAAAAAAATTCCATAAAAATCGGCTTTTGTAGTTGTTTTTCAACTGATAACATATTTTAGTGTATTTTTTCATGCTGAATCAAGCGGTACTAAGCAAATTTTTTAAGTCCAGTAGTTCGTGAGATAGTTCACATTTTCCTAATTTGGTGATGTTTTCGGCGCAAAAACCTGAAATTTTCAATGCTTATCTTTATATATAAAAATCTTCTGTGTATGTAACTGAACTCCTCCTAAACGACTGGACCGATTTTGATGAAATTTTATGTGTGCGTTCCAGTAGATTCGAGAATGGTTTAGATTCACATTTCTTCGAAATTGATTCAGTACTTTTTTAGTAACTAGGCAAAAACTAATAGTTAGGGATTTTTCGCTAATTAAAAGTGCTCTATATATAAAACAAAGTCAGGATTTCATTTTAATCACAGCACAAAAAATTCTACCGAACCAAAAATCTTGAAAATTGGGGTAAAAATACTTCTTATAACATCGAGTGCCGCTAAAAATGGATTTTCGAAAATTACACCCCTAAGATGAGTAGAAAAAAGAGCGAACTTAAAAAAAATTCCTTTAAAATCGACTTTTGTAGTTATTTTTCAACTGATAACATATTTTAGTGCATTTTTTCATTCTGAATCGAATGGTACTAAGCAAATTCGTTTAAATCCAGTAGTTCGTGAGATAATTCACATTTTTCTTATTTGGCGATGTCTTCGGCGCAAAAACCTGATTTTGAATCCTTATCTTTATATATATAAATCTTCTGTGCGTGTGTATATCACTGAACTCCTCCTAAAGGACTGGACCAATTTTAATGGAATTTTGCATGTGTGTTCCAGTGGATTTGAGAATAGTTTAGATTCACATTTCATCGAAATTGATTCAGTACATTTTTAGTAACTAAGCAAAAACAAATAGTTAGTGATTTTTCGCTAATTAAAAGTGTTGAATAAGTTCGATGAATAGAGTGCGGACGGAATGCCCGAGCGGTCTAAGGTGCCAGATATAAGCTCTGCTTCTCGAAGAAAGAGATTGCGTGTTCGAACCCCGCTCCTGTCAAATGTGTATGCTTTACAGTTATATAGACTGTATTATAATTTTGATTAACTGACTTCAGAAAATCGTTAACTTTTATCAAAAAAGAGAAAAATAAACTTTTCTACCAAAAATTGAACCGACTTCAAAAAATACTGAAGAGTGAAAAATAATTTCCTTACATAATTGTAATAAGAAATTAAATTAAGAGCGTAGTGTTTATCGTGCGTATTACTATATTTAAGTACATTTATTTGATTTTCTGGTGTCGGCCCCAGGACCGACCCCCGTCTGTCGGTGACAGGACAACGTCTGTCGGGTCCGCTAGTATATATATATGTGTGTGTGTGTGTGTGTGTGTATGTATATGCAGAGGAGGGCAGTGTTGTCTGGATAATATGCAATGGTTAATTATTTTAAAAAAAAATGAGAGTGGGAAATGCATTTGTTAAATTGAAAAACATATTATAATGGATGTTTAATATCTAATGATTGTTCTAATAATATTTTCTGGAAAAATTAAAACAAATGCCTTCAGTTGGTGATTAATAATTACTCTGGAAGAGATATGGCATTATTCCAATCCCTCAGTAACTTCAAAGTACGTAAATATTCAAACTAATCAAATTTTATTTAATTTTGATACAGAATAAATATGTCATAAAAATTACATAAAAATATTTCATACTTTAATAATAAATTTTAAAAATATGTTCAGTAATGTATAATATTAAGATATTTGTAATGTTTGGGCAAAAATTAGCTTGAGCGACAATAATCTAATTTGGTCACAATGATTATTAGTTTTTTCCCTTCCATTTTCTGTGGGTTTTTCCTAATTATAACAAAAACTTTAGAATTCTTATTTATTTTTGTGATCAAAAATCAGCTTTTAATTAATTATTTAACTTTTTGTGATTTTTTTTTTTTTTTTTTTTTTTTTTTTTTTTTCAAGATTTATATTTAGAAACTATAGTGGATATGATTTCATGGATTTCAATAAAACACCCAAAGGCATTTTTTGCTTTTTTACCTATACCACATTGTGGAGGTCTTGGGGATTAAAATATAAACTATTGTGAGTTAATGTCATTATAATAATCTCATGTCACTGTATTTTCTGCCCACCGCTGAAAATTACCGTTATATATTTTTTAATGATTTTATGTGAGTCAGTGCCTTTTTAAGTATTTCATATTGACTAATTTTTAATTGTCTGTGATATTTTTTCCCCTTTTCATGAAGGAGGGTTGTATCCTACTTTCACTGTTCATTTGATAATAGTTCACGAATTATAACAATTCTTAGATTTACACCTTGAATTAAAATGCCTATTTTTATAGGCAGATTTCTACTTATTAAAAGTTCATCCGAATTCCTTTTACAAATTTCTCTTCTCCAACTTTCTCTCTTTTCCATCCCTCAGCATACAAAGTCCAAAATCCTTAATGTTTTAGCAATAAACAACTATCCATTTAAATTTCTGTCCCCATCCCTCCTCCATACCAAGTAAGCAAAATTTTATAAATCTTTAGCACCTTTTTTTTCTGCTCTTTTTATTTATTTGTGTTCTACCAGTAAATAATCATCTAAATTAGCTCCTCTTCTTATACCTCTCCCCCCCCCCCCTCTTTCTCTGGACATTAAGTTTAAAGTCTTTAAAAGTTATTATTATTATTTTTTTTTAACTGTTTATTGCTTTGTAATATGAACAAATAAATATTCATTCATCTAAATTCTCTCCCCTTTAAATTTTTTTTGTTTCCCCTTTCCAGTAAAAGAAGAATTTGTAGATATTGTTGATAATGGTTCGGAAGCAAGCTATTTTTTCATTTTTTGTGTTTTCATCCCAAAATTCAATAATTTAAAAAATGTATAATCAATACAGGCAAAGTTTTTTAATCTGTGAAAGTTGGGACCAAAGGTTTTGCAGATTATTGAAAACTGTGAATTACAGAGTATTTTGTAAATTATGAGTCATTTTGTTTTTTAATGAAAATTGTTTTAATGCCATATTCAGTAAACTATAAGTATGAAATCTAATAATTTAATATGCAATTTAATATGCTAACTCAATTTATTTTATTGAAAAAAATATATAATTAAAGAGTAATAAATACATTTATAATTTGATCTGATTTTTTTTTTTTTTTTTTTTTTTTTTTTTTTTTTTTTTCAATCCAATACAAATATTAGTGTTTTTTCCTGCAATTTTTTGATAAAATTCATTTTTTTTTTCCTTTGATTGTTTGTTGAAATTCAAAATATTTCTCAGCAATAGATTGGCAAAATTTGCTACATGATTCAGTGATCATTTGTTGAAATATACAATATTTTTTCTCAATTCTTTATTGAAATTGGTATTTTTCAGCTAACCTTTGATGCAATTCATGATTTTTTAGCAAGATCGATTGATAAAATTTGCATTTTTTTCCGAAGATCAATTGCCAAAATTCATGTTTTTCCCACTATAGTTTCACTTTTTCTCACTCAATTTTTACGAAATTTTTGTTTTTTCCTGTAATTTTTTGACAAAATTTGCAATGTATTTCTGAGATTTTTTGACAACATTTGCAATTTTTTTTCCAGCACCATTTTCCACCAAGTCTTTTTTATGAAGTTCACTTCATACTTTTTAACAAGAGATTAGCAAAATCATGATATTTTTCTGACGAAATTCACTTTGTGTTTTCGCAATCTTTCGGATGACATTCAAGATTGTTTCATGAAATTAGCAGTTTTTTCATGATTATTAATTGAAATTGGTTATTCTTTTCCACATCATTTATTGAAATTCTTGTGTTTTCTGCAATCAATTGACAAAATTTATGATTTTTTACAGTGAACATTTGTTGAAGTTTGCAATTTTTTTCAGCAACAAATAGCAAAATTTGCAATATTTTCCTTTGCTGAGCAATGTGGATTATAGAAAATTACAGATAAGAGGTGCATGGATTATCAATCCTTGATTGTAACTAAATACAGATATATCAGTAAAAATTTTTATATTATAAAAGTTCTTAAATAATAATCTTTATTTTTTAAACTGAATCTTTTTTATATGTACTTTTTATTTTCACTAGAGTTTCTGTAATGTAAATAATTAAATTTGTACTATGTAGCATCTAAAATTAATTTTTTTTTTTTTCAATTTTTAGGATCAAGTAATAGAGTTACTAAAGCGTCATTGAAATCACTTGCCATATTTCTAGAGAATTATTCACCATCATCCATTATAGGTCTTAATTCTGTCTGCTTATACAACAATTTTGAAAATCAAGTCCTTGAATGGCTGTTTTCAAGAATAAATGATGATAATTCACCATTTCAAGTTGTATCTGATGACAAGGATTTATCAACTTATGAAATATTTGCTTATGTTGCAGCTTTATTATGCCTTCAAAATAATGACTGTGGAGCAAAATTAGACATGTCATTTACATCAACAGGTTTGTAAAATATAGTTTTCTTTTTAGCTTCAAAACATATTTTGTTAAAGTTTTATTAACCATAATAAATCTTTAAACAGCAAATTCAGCCAAGATATTTAAGGGTGTTTAAATATGGGGATATTTTTAAATAAATGTCATGAAACATTTTTAAACAAAAGACACTGTTAGCAAGACTGTCAACTACTACATATTATGTGTAGAAACTGCACATTGGTATGTTTTTATTACATATTATACATTAATTACACTTGTTTTCAAGTTGCTTTTTAGCAAAACAAATTCATGTTTTTATTATGCATCAATTTTACACTATAAATCTTATGATTTAAAATATGTATTGTGGGCTTTGTATTCTGCATGAAATACATATTTTAAAAATTTCAATTGATTATTTTTTCAATTTTTATCTCTTTTGGTATAGCCTATTTTAATTAAAAATACATTTTGTTCAACCTACCAAATAATTAAAATATGAAATTTTTTTATTTAAAAACCTTGTAAATTTTAGTAGATTTGCTAGACATTATACCGGCAAAAATCCTTCTTTTATTGATTTAGATTGTTCTTTTATTGATAACTGCATAAAAATTTTCTATAATAAAGATAGAAATAAATTAGTTTGTTTTAAAACATTTTATTGAGTGTCAAATGATAAGCAGCTACAGTAGTATCTTTAATTATGCCCCTCGATTTATTCTACTCCACATTTACATCATCTGACATGTAAAAAAAATGTCCTTAACACACACTTTGACCTTTTTTGAAGATTTTTGGTTCTATGGAGGAAAACTTTACCTCGATAGTCAAGTGATAGTGATAACTAAATGAAAAAAAATCAGAAGCACTAGAAAAAGCTTAGAAAATTCACTCTGCTGTTCAGGGTTAGAAATTGGGAATTTTAAGAAAGGTGTCAAATGACGCCTAAAAATTTTTTTCTAGGTGCCAAACAGCATTTTATGGTAGCAATTTTACATTGCATCATACTTTCTTATTTCTTTTTGCAACCATGTTAACAATAATATTGTTTCTATTTTCATGTGTTAAGGCAGGGGGGGGGTGTATATATGAAATACTTCATCCCTGTCTTAACTACTAAATCAAAATACAAACTGGCTTTCTATAAAACTGTAAAACCTGATTAAACTACAATATATGGATTCAAGAAAAATGTTTAACTAATTCTTTTTACAAAGCCATTATACTAAATATGAAAATAAACAATTCAAAATATGAAAATACAAACAAGCAATACAAAAATTAAAATCATGATGTTTTTAAAATTAGGTATCTTAACTTGATAATGCATTACATCAGAATACCATAAATTAAAGGCCTTTTCAGCATTAAAATCTTTCAATTGGGGTCCATATAATTTTAGAAATGTGGCTTCAAGTTCAGTTTTATCTATCATTAGTTAAAGTGAAGTTAGCTTAGATTTGATTGACAGGTGCATGTGAGTTTTAAACCATGTTTTCTGAACAAGGTGTGTGAATTTTAGGGGCATGTGGCCCTAGATCAATTTTATCAGTCATTGGTTAAAGAAAAGTCAGCTTAAAGGTGATTGACAAATGGCAAGGGTTGTGTTGAACACATATACTGTCCAATATTTTATGTAAAACAGGATACTTCAAGTATGTGTGGCAGGGAGACAAAACATAAGCTAAATTTGGAATAAGAGCGTTTGTTTAAAAAAAAATTAAAATATAAAAAAGCTAGGCATCAAATTTGGCAACTGGATATAATTTTGTGGTCGCCAAATGCAATAATTTGGTTGCATTTGGCGACTAACGACTGCTAATTTCTAACCCTGCTGCTGTTACAAAGAGCTTCTAAAAACAAAAAAGAAAAATTTGAGTTTTAATTTCATTGCAAGATTTTCTTGCATCCTCAAAGACTCAAATAAGGCAGCTAGAAGAACAATAAATTGTTAAGTTAATAAATATTTGTGTTTCATACGTAAATGCAATAAAATATGTTCATTAGAATTTTGGTGAAATTTCATTACTTATCCTTTTTCACTCAACTAAATGTATCTCGGTTTATGTCACTTGTCTTGGAACAAACTGGAGGCTATAGATGTATTATTTTATATTAAAAAATGATATACATAATAGGATCTATTTTTGATGTTTTTGAAATTTTATTTATTCTGAATTTTGTTCACTTTTATAAAATTTTAATCAGAATTATTCTAATGATTAATCAATTGCAGTAGAAAATTTTTAATATCACTCTTACCAAAAAGCATGCTTTTTTAGGGGCAAATATATGTTTTAATAAATGATTTAATCTTACTAGAATTGCATCTCATTTATTTACTTGTTAAATAGTTTGCATTTAAATAAATTAGAACTGCATATTCCAGTTCTATCTTTCTGAATGCTATCGGCAATTAATATGATGGTTTACATCCTTTCATAACTTTAGTTACCAATTCATAATTGCCAGTATACCTAAACAAATTGTATTTTAAAATATTATACATGAAATCTTATTTTAGAATATATGAAAATTATGGTCTATTCACAACTATGAATGAAACTGTAAAATATTGATGAAGTTTTTTTTGCACTTTTCTAAATTTTGTGCATTGTGAAGATTACTATCTCAGCCAATGTGTAACTGTATTAAATATTTTGTTTGCGATTTAGTATTTAAAATAATTTCAGAAGTAAGAATCTTCCTCATTTTTATTTCAGCAGATTTCCACCTTCCCTTTGGATCTTCCACATCACAAAGATGTGTTAATTTTTTTTTAATCTTTATACTTTGTTTATGATTTTGCACTGACAATAATCAATAAGTGGATTAAATGTTTAAATTATGACAGTCTGTGAAAGCAAATTCTAAGGATTTTCTGAAAAACTTCTCTATTTTATATAACATAAGAGAAGAAGAATATGTGGAGGTACTTTTCAATTAATAGAGTGCCATTTACACCAAGTGCACATGCTTTTGTCAAAATTAACTAAGGCACAAATGTAGAAAAATATATATAGGAACTGACTTCAGATGGGCATGGTAAACCTAATGATATGTATTTCATTTAATGAAAAGAATAACTATCTTTTAAAATACAAATTATAGAAGAAAATTCAAAAACGAGAAAATAGCTGTTTAATTATAATGCCAGCATAAAGTTGCTGATTTCATTTAGCGCAGCTGAAAAATTTTCATATAATTGATGCCATATAAATTCAGTTGAAAATAATTAACAGAACTCTATAAATATAAACTATTAACAACAGTAGTAAGTAAATAAAACTCTAGTCTGTAAAGAAATGTAAATTTCTTGGAATTAGATTTTAGTATGTATGCCTTTTTTCTTTAATTCTAGTAACATCATGGTGTTTTGGATTTAAGAATATATAATTTTATTATATGCTTTTATTAACAAAATCTCATAGTTTTAATTATGCATTTGTCTTGGCACTTTTATTTCAAAGTTTTCATTATTTGATTATTGGCAAATTGTATAAACTAGGAAGAAATATAATCACCTGTTCATTGAAAAGATAAATGTTGAAAGAGAAAACATGTATAAGTGGCAGTCAATGCTTTGATTGCTACACTAGACATGAAATAAACAATTTACCACTTATGGGACTTTTTAGTTCGAAACTGCAACTGATGCTCCATTTGCTAAAAGTTCTAGTGTCCAAAAGATTCTGCTCATAATGTTGGTAGATGGGAAATGCTTTGTTTGAACCCAATCATGCCCATCAGTCTAAATCATTTAGAGTTTTCCTTGAATTTTTTCAAACTTTTGATTTCCTTACATAAATACTGGTTAAGTTCCCTTAGAAAGATGCCACTGAGGGCACAACTTCTTGGGCATATATCCTTCATATACAGTACTCAGCAAAAGTTTAGACAATGATTGATTACGCTTCTATTTTCAGAAGTATGTAACGAATTTTTGTAATTCATCTGTCATACATTACTTGTTACTTATCCTTTACTCACAAACAATAAATTTTAAATTTTACCTTTTACATAATTAGAGATGGGAATGCTCGGGGAAAAAACAGAAAAATTGGAGGAAAAAAAACTTTTTTTTTTTTTTTCAGTTTTTTTTCAAAGGCTTATTTTTCAATTTTTCCGAACTGGAAAAATTGAAATTCCATTTATGAAATAATATAGTGAAAATTTTGTATTAGCTACATTCTCATACTTTTTATTTTATTTATTTTTATGTTGAGTGTCTCGCATGAAAACTTTAATGTGGGTAATCTGATCTCTGAACAGAAATTTGTTTGAGAACACTTGAAAGGATCCTTCAAATTTTTTTCTTGTTTGAAACACAAGATCCTTCACAAAATTTCTCTTGAAAATAGACATTTCAGAAAAAAGTTTAATCTACAAATTGAATCTTTCGCAAATGCAGTGATTGAAATTTTAAAAAAATCTCATGCCATATAGCAGCTGAATCTTATCAAGTTGTATGTATGTATAAATAACCTTATTAAAAATGTCTAAATAGGAACCTAAATATAGTAATAATTTCTTATTCACAAATTCTGAATATATTTTGTACAAGTATATACAAGAAGTTCACAATTTAACAAAAACAGGATTACATGAAAACAATCTAGATACATAATTAAATGAAACTTCTCTTTTTAAAAATTAATTCATGTGCAAAATTATTTCAATAAGATGCCGATTAATGGAAATGATAATATTAAAATTTTAACATAAAATTTGAAGCATGCATTTATCACTTTTTTCTATCTTTTAAAGAAGTAAATATTGAATTCGTGAAAAATTTGACTTCCAGTTTTTGGCAATTTTAAATGTTTTAGAAGGTCTTGAACACGATTTGATGGTTTTTGGAAAATATCTGTCACTCTGCGAGTCTGTATGTGACAAAAATTTTATGGGCCCTCGATCGCAAGAACTGATGCGCATAATTTCATAAAACTTTAGATTCAGTTACACCCAGTGTTCTCGCTGGCATTTGACCAACGTTAGTAATTTGGCTAATTAAAAATCAAAGACATTCGCCAAATGAAAAAAGTATTCGCAAAATAGGTTCGCCGTGTAGCCAAAAAAATCTTTAACCCTTTAAAGTACTCCCCTTTTTTCAATATGTTCTAAAATAACCTAAGTTTTTATAACTGCGACAACAATTGTTATTAATCTAATTTGTACTATCTGTTACAAATATATTAAAATATGTATACACGAAAAATCTGTATATATGCATATGTATGAAGAATGAAAAAGAAAAGAAAAGAAAGCAAAAATTGAGCACTAGGAATTTGGCGAATCTAATCGCTTGTTTACTTGCCAAATGAAGAATTTAGTCGTAATTTGGCGCAAAGGCGAGCGACAGCGAGAACACTGGTTTCACCTTAATATAAACTCGAGATGTTTAGTTATTAGTGTATATCATCCAACTGATGCCGCTGCTACGCTGCATTATTCATAATTTCCACAATAGTTTTATCTCGAGAATTAATGTATGTATTTTCATAAAACTTCAGATTAAGTTAATCTTTGAGTTTCTAATCTTTAATCTTTATAACTTCAAGCTCATTACTTTTTGGTGTAAATCGCTCAACAAATGATGCTGCTATGCTGCATTATTCATGATTATCGCAATAGCTCTATCTCAAGGACTAAAGGATGATTTTTTTTTTAAATCAAACCACAGCTTCAGGCAATTCCTGATATATATTAATGTTGTTTAGTTTTTGGTATAAATTGTCCTAATGGGTAGCACTACTATGCTGCATTTTTCAAGATTTCGTTATAATTGATTAATTAAATGTTTTTTCAAGGTATTGAATCTAAAATTGACCTCTATAATGTACAGTAATGTTGCAAAAACATGGACAGTTTGCATTAGAAAAATACTATTGCGATGGAAAAAAAAAAACAAAAAAAAAACATGTTTTATTGCAAGTAACTATGTTCCTAATTATACTTTCCTTCTTAATTAAACTTTGAATTTTTGTAGTTTTCGAAAGCACAGTAGAAGTTTATCTCTGTATGTAACTGCTTTTGTTTAATTCCTCTAATAACGAGCATTTTCTATTTGTAGTGTTCTGATTTCATAACTTTTGAGTTCCACTCTTAGATACAGTAGACTCCCTCAAATCCACACAGCTTGGGACCAGAGGTTTTGCAAATTTTAGAATTTTGTGGATTTCTGGTCATCGTTTTCTTTTGTTTATATATTTTTTAAAGTAATTTGAATGTAATTAATAATGAAATCAAAAGTATAATGAATGCTTACAATATACTAAAATATTAAAATAAGTAATAAACTAAAATAATAAAAAAAATTAGATGATTTTTAAAATGATTAAAATACTATAACCAAGGGTCAAGTTAATAATCTATGTACAGTTAAATATTCATTATAAAGATTAAATGTGTTTTTCCTAAATTATTCAATAGAGCTTGCCTCATAAAGGTACATTACTAATTCACATCAGGATAATAATATAACAAAGCTTTATTTCAGGTTTAACCAGACTTAATAACTAAAAAAAGCTTGATTAATATATAAATATATTTGGTAAGATTGTGATTACCAATTATATCTGCAATATCTTGATTTTTTTTTTTTTTTTTTTTCAGAAATAAATAATTTTTTCTTCATGAAAAAACATGAATTCAATAACATTAACAAAATTACAAATTAAAGAATGTATGGAATTGATATAAAACTGAAAAAGTCAAATTTTGCACCTACATATGAACTGAGTGTTTCATTGTTTACATCCATAAATTATGTGCGAATTTTAGAGATTTGTGGATTTTAGGAGTGCGGATTTCAGGGAGTCTACTGTATATAAAAATACATATGGAAACATTATTGAATATAATTTCTTACTTAAGAATAGAATACCAGATTTCAGAATAAAATGAAAAAAATTATGTTTAATTAAACTTAAATATATATATATATATATATATATATATATATATATATATATATATATATATATATATATATATATATATATATATATATATATATATATTTTTTTTTTTTTTTTTTTTTCTGGTTTCAGTGAGTAAAAATCTAACAGTCAATAAATCTTATGCTATTTTTTATTTGTAGACCTGAGTAAGCCAAAGTAAAACTTAGTTTTGTTTGAATTTAGATTATAAAACTAAATCTAAACTTTGAGTTGAAATTGGAAAGCTATACCAAAACTAAACATTTTTAAAGGAAATAAAATTATAATTGTAAGAAAAAATGCAATACTGCAAAAGTATACATTTTTTAAAGAAACAATGGAATTTTTGAATACTGATATTGATAATAATGACAAAACTGCAACAATGTTTTTAAACTAGTATCATTTACTTAAAAACTATACTTATGTAAATGGAATGCATAATTTATTTCCTTCCAGACTGCAGACATATTGGCTCAGGTTTTTACATTAGGTTAATTGGTAGTTAAACATGTAACAGGAAAATAATTTCAACAGAGATAAGATATAACAAACAATAAGCGTTTAATAAAAATTCTTAGGCTGTGGGGGAAAAAAAACTAAACTTTTAAAAGCAGGCTTTGCTACTTTCTTTTTATTTTGTAATATAAAGTGAAAATAAGTTTAGTCTAACACAAATAAATGGGAAAAAATGTTCATTATTTAATATTCTCTTAGAAAATATAATTTATTTGGGAGAAACAGCCATAAAAAATCAAATTTTGCATTTTTTTCCAAAAAAAAAAAAATAGTAAAAAACCAGTTTTTTCCGCCACTTATATTTTTCCGGAAAATTTACATCTCTATACATAATATATAATGACAAAAAAAATGAATTTAACATTGTTGCAAAAGTATAGACAATCTGTATATTTACAGAAAAATAACTACAAATTAAAATCGAGTGGCATGCATAATGTCTGTAATTAGTGCAAGAATGTGACTTTACATCGAAGAAACTAAATGCTGCATCACTTGGGGATCTATTTTGTACTAAACACGTTAAATAGCAGCTCAAAACTCATTAACAGAAAAGTATAGCAAAAATCTGCATAAACCTTTTGCGATATGATGTCACAAAGGTTTTTGATTGGGTCCAGATCAGTGCGAAATGCCGACCAGTTGAGATCAGTAGTATTTTCAGAGTTAAACGAAGTTTTTGTTTAGTATGCAGCATGAATCGATGCATTATCTTGCTAAAATCCATCTTTGGACCAGCTAAAAGTTCTCCAAATGACTTAAAAGTTGTTCACCCCCAACGTATGTATGTTGTCTTGTGTTGCTCTGCAACCGTTGAATATCTCCAGAGGTACTTGAGCATTAAAGCAAAGTGAGGACCAAATCATTAAAAAGTGAGCTCCTTGTTGTCAACTTAAGAAAGTCCTAGGCTCTTTACGCAAGTCATGCCAACAGTGTGCCCACCCATTTGGGCCGTCCAAATTCCACTTTTTTTCATTACTGAATATCATAGTGTAATATTTAGTTCCATGTGACGTATGTTTGCAAGTCCATTGCATTCTTTCCAATTTGTAGTGAGATTTCAAAGCTGGTTGTTTTATAATTTTCACGTAAATTAATTTAACTCTTTATTTAATTCATCTACGAATCATATCCGTCAACACAAAAAGTCCTGACTTACTTTCAATGTGAATAGCAATCATCATTTGTGTAAATGCTAGTTTATGGATCCTTTTGTCATATCATTTTCTAATCACACAAGGACTTCCAGATTTATGTTTTGTTTTGAAGGAATTACCCTTATACTATACTTCATAGACAGACCTATTTGAATGATTCAGTGCAGCTGAAATTTTTGCAACAGTCTTCCCTTTCTGTTTCAGCTTCCCTACTTCAATTACCACATCTAACTGAATATTTTTAGCTTGCGGCATCTTCACTAACTGATGCTGTATCGAGGTATATTTAAATACTTCAGACATGTAACATTATAACTTAGAAATATGCATTTTACTGCGAACAGTTGACAAAAAATGAAAAAAGTGTCTAAACTTTTGCAATATGTAAATTTTACTTTTTTTCAGTTAAATTAAATATTATCTTATATTATAAACATTATTTTCATCCTAAAATCTTTAAAATATATTTTTAAAAAATTATGGCCATTTGTAAAATTCAAGAGTTCGTATTTTTTATTTAAAGGTTAAATAACACCAGTGTCTAAACTTTTGCTGAGCACTGTAGATAGCAGTCATCATAAACAACACCCCATTTACTGAAAAGCAACTGCATATGAATGCATGAAAATATCATCAATGTTATTAACATAATTTTAAAATTATGAAATGTAATGTGTTTTCCTTTTAATTTTTAGAACCATTTCAGTGGATAAGTGACATGGAAAATGAACTTCTCTCTGTAACTTTTGTCCTGAATAAAAGTCAAACTGAAACTAAAGAATCAAAAATTAGTCTACCATCAACTGTAATATCTCAGCCAATGTGGGATAAAATTCTTAAATTTTTTATTGAAGCTACTGGTGGTATATTTCAAGAACAAATGTGTAACATGCAAGTATGTATTGTCATTAAAAAGTTAAAACAATGTGCTTTTATAATTTTCATATTTTATTGTATGTAGTATAATCAGTATTTGGTGCTATATATCAATGGATATACAAGGAAACCTTAATGTATGACTACCTCCATTAAGCAACCACCTCCCTGAACGACCATTTTTTTATAGAACCAAATTTATTCTCATAGGGACAAAAGTAAATGTACCTCTATCAGAGATCATTCCAGTTGAAGTCTCTCCATGAGTTATCACTTTCTATGAAAAAAATGAAACAAACTTTTTTTTTTTTACTTGCTTGAAGAAGGTTTTATAATATTAGAAAAATAATTCTGGAGAAGCATTATTCATCAGTTTTCTAAACTAAGTTTAGATTATATTGTTGTTATTCTACTAACTTTTAAGTGTTTAAACACCTTTGAGCCGTTTTTAGCAATGAATTTAACTATTTAACTCTGATGATGAATTAAGAATGATGGTCCATAAACTCTCTCTATTCCTATTCTATCGGAAAACTGTCAAAGAAATAGATGTAGTAATGAAATCCTCTTTATTTGTTCCCATTCAAAAAAAAAAAAAAAGCATATATTTACTGAACTTTAAAAGGACTTGGAAATAAAATTTATTAAAGATAAAACCGTAAAATCAAAACAAACGTCAATGTATTCATTTTTTAAACTCTGCATTAATTAACTTATTATTCTTATGTAATTAACTTTTGTTTTGATAGTCAAATTTTTATTTATTGTTTTTTTTCTGATGCTAAAAATAAATTTTAGTAACATTAATTGTTACCTTTTTTCAACATTTAAAATTCTAGATTTAAACATGATCTCCATTAAGAGACTGCCTCTTGGAATGACCAATTTTGATTGGAATGGAACGTGGTCGCTTTAAAGAGGTTTTACTGTATATATCCATATTTATTACCAAAATATCATTGAGTTTGATATTTTTAATGTTTTCATGTATTTGATATTTATTTTTTAAATATTATGTATGTTTTTTTTTTTTTTTTAACTGTTATTGATTGTACCTTCAGAGTTGCCACAGGTGATTATTTTTTAATTCTACTTCATACCTCTTTAAAAAAAAAAAAATAAATAAATAAATAAAAAATAAGATAAAATAAAAATTACATATTTTTGACAACATTTAAAAATATATATATATACTGTAAAATGCATTCTTTTAAAAATAGTGGTGCAAGCAGAATATAAAAATAGCTGCCTGTGGTAAGCCTTGTATACTTAAATTTTCCAAGCTTTATGTTTGAAGTTGAATTTTTAAGTGTAGTACCAATAATTATGTGGTACAATTATTATTTAAAAAAATACATATATATTGAAAGATGAGCTGTCTAATATAGATAAATTATTTACAACTTCTTTACAAATAATATATTTAGGAAATAAAAAAGCAATTACATTTATGTTCAAATCTTTCAATAAAAACAAATTATTTTGTACTTAAAATTTTATTGTATGAAACATAAAATTAATTTAATAATAAAAAATCCTGCATTTTTTTTTTCTTTGTGAGTATTAAACAAATTGTTTATATTTTCAATTAGTGATATTTTCAATTTTGTTCAGGAAAAATAAACAAATATAACAAAAAGAGATATAAAATATTGTCTTTATTAGATTTTTTCTTTCTTTCTTTCTTTTCTTTTTTTTTTTTTTTTTTTTTTTTTTTTTCCTTTTTTGCTAAGTACATTGTGTTTTAGTTTGTTACATATTGGATCTGAAAATGTTTATAATCATTGAAAGATTTACTGTATTGAAGATACAGTAAACTCTGCCTAGGGCAGAATCAATCTGGACTGAGAAGATTTTCTGTAATTGACAATATTCTGCCTTAAACAAATTTTACTCTATGTGTATTAATTCACAGGCACTTGAAAATTTTTCTGTATTATACAAAGACTATTTTACAGAGAGTTTACTGCATTGAAAAAATATATATTTTAAAAATCAGGTGTATATTTTTTATGTTTTTGAAATATATGATATTTATGAATCCTAAATATAATATATTCCTAAGTTATGTAAGTTTCCCAATTTTCAATGGAGACTCTGTTATCTGCCATTGTTTTTTTTTTTTTTTTTTTTTTTTTTTTTTTTTTTTTTTTTAAATACATATAATGATTTTTAAAAAAAAATTTAAATTCATAAATTTCACCAAAATTTGACGTTCCTTTTTTTTCTTTTTTTGCATTCTTTTGACAATTTTCCATTATTTCTCAATCCTCTAACAAAATTTGAAATTTTTCTGTGATCTTTGACAAAATAGATGATATTTCTTCAAAGGATTGATAAGGTTGAATTTTTTCTGTGACCGTTTGTTGAAATTCGCTTTTCATTTTATGTCTGAATTTTTGGATTTATTACCATTTTTTTTTTTTTTTTTTTTTTTTTTATTAAATTATTACCTTAGTTTTTTGGAATATTCAGAACAGAACTGTCCCTGATTTGCAGTTTAACAGGAATCAGAGCTTCATCAATCGCATATGACGCAGATCATATTGCCATGGCACATTGCAAAAAATTTCTAGCAAACTTTTTTTTTTCTTCCAAATTTTAACAGCACTGTGCCGATTCTGCATCCAAGCTAGCAAGAGCAGTTTTCTGTTTTCACAATAAAAAGCTTGTTTTAATGAAGTAAAGCAATTGATAGAATTAGGAGGCATACTATCATAAAGAAAAGTGTGAATGGGTTAAAATTATTAAGTATTTCATTAAAATTTCATTCTGTTTTAAATTTTTCTCACAAATATAATTTACTTTTACTAAACTAAATGGCTGTTGCTGGCATAATTAATAATTTAAAATGATACAATTGTTATCAAATTACAATATTGATACTGAATTAAATTGTCGTCTTGTTTTTTCTGTTTCAGTTTTCAACAGTGTCATCTTTTATTAAGCATAGCTGTTTACTTTTTGAAACACTACAGTTGTTTTATTTTGAAGGAATAATTAAAGAAGCTGAGTTGGAATCAAACATCTTTGTGTCATATTTACATGTATGTACTCTTTTGTTGTTTTTGTTTTTTAATACACTCATATAAAAAAATAAAGTTGATTCATTTTTAGAACTGAGATATGTATTTTAATTGTGCTATTTTATTTAATATACTTGATTATATTTCTATTTTAATACTTTTCTTTATTTGCTTAAGTTTCCTTAATTAAATATTGTACTTTTATCCTCACCCCCCTCTTTCCTTTCCCTTCCCTCTTATGCCCATAAACACATAAAAAATCTCTTTTTTCATAATTAATTAACAAACATTTAGCATTAGAAATTAACAAATTTGATTAATTATGAAAAATAAGCATTATGGCTATAACTTAAAAAAAAGTAAAAGAAAGACTAAGTTAACTATTAATTAACACTATTAAAACTATTAATTATTAGTATTAAACCTAAAATTAACTATTGTAGGAAGAATTAGGCTACTTGTCAAATAAGGAAGGCAGGAAGTTTTATGTAAATAGAAATTAATAATTATTTGTGTTAATGTTTCTTTATCAGCATAGCTAAAAGTTTAAAATGACATTTTTGTGATATCATATGACAAACTTAAATTAATTAAAATTAGATAAAACAGATTCAACAAATTTTTCTTTTGCATTTATAGCATTACCTAGCAGAAAAAAAAGGCAACTAAATATTAAAAAAAATTGTTTTTTAATAAATTTTCAGAATAGGCAAGTTTATATTTTGATAAATAATTTTTATATGATAGCTGTTTTTTCACTGGTAGCATTACTGGGAGAAATTGCATAACTAAAATTTCAAAATGGAATTTTTTTTCTTTTAATGTTATATGTGAAAACCGTGCCTGAAATTAAAATTAAGTAATTTTTGTCTTGTGTTTATATTGTATCCTGGAAAGAAACAAAATTTAAGTAAAAGCAATTTTTTTTTTTTTTTTTTTTTTTTTTGCTATATGACAGCTATACTGATGTTAAAAATAACAAATAAAAATTCAGCACAATGTACTTTTTTGATCACCTCTTTAAAATAGGCTAGCCTTTTTTTTTCTTCTTCTTCTTAATGTTGAAATTGGACATTTTTGTCCAAAATGCAACAATCCACATTATTGCACTGATAAAATATTTTGGATTAATTATTGATACGTTAAAATCATAAATTATATCCCAATGCTACATAAATCAAACCTTGATGATAGTATCCTCTGTTAAATTTGAAATATGTTCATCTACAGCAATAGTTATTCAAACTCTTGACTTATTAAACAAAAACATAATTTTTAGAATAAATAATTACAGAAAATATGTATATATTATTTTTTTTTCTACATTTTTTAGGCCCAAGTAGAGTCAGATATTAAGGTATTTCATTCAATCACAAAAATTTTAACATTAGTGAAATTTTTTAATCCTCTCTCTTCTCTCATTAATTTAGTCGTTTAGTTAATCTGGAGGAAATTTTAAATTAAGTACCTGTAGTAACTTTTGAAGGTACCCTTTATTTGCACCTTTCAATGTTTTTTTTTTTTTTTTAAAGTAACAAAATAAAAATTTGTGCTAACATTTCTTTATGAATAAACACCACACAAACCATAAAACTTACATATACTTATATGTGTGTTAAATTAAGCATAATATGGAAAGATAGGCACCCTTACTTGGCTCTGATCTTGTCCCTTCTCCCCTCATTCTGTAGTAACCACCTCCTCCAGGTAAAAAGATGCTGCTGAACACGACCTCTGTCAGCAACATCAGGGTAAGGGCAAGTTCTGACCCTACAGGTTGTATAGGATGTCTGGGCAGAAAGCTTCCTACACGTGAGAAAAGATCAAATGAATGACTGAAAAAATTTCCAAAGCAATTGGCAGAACCTGCTTCATTTCAAAATTCCTTTGCTTTATCAACTGCATTTTTTAGATCAACAGTGGATGAAATTTAAGATAAAAACTTTAAAGAAGACTTTGATTATGAATGTGCTGCAGAAATTACACCTGGAAAAATTACATTAGATAAACTCAGATAAAGATGAGGGAAGATGTAGAGCTGTGATAACATCAAAAGTTATTGCTCCTTTTGACAATAATAATATAAGTATACGGAAGTCAAGAATGTTACTTGCATCTGTCTAGAGCATAGGTTCCCAATGGGAGCGATACCGCCCCCCAGTGGGCGCTGGAGCCTTCCAGGGGGGGCGGTAGCGACTCTAAAGGAAAATGGGGGGGGCGTTCAGACGGTCGAGGGGGCGGTCATAGCATACATACTTATTTAGGAATTAATATAATGAAAATAATGATCTCTTCTACATTGCCTAGACCAAGACAAAAACCTTAACTGCACCTTTAAATGGAAATCTTTGCAGGCGAACCTAAATCTGAGGGGAAGGAGGGGGAGGGCGACTGAATTTATTTTATTAATGTCAAAAAATTCTTTCAAAGAAGGGCTATGACTCGAATTAAAAATCATTATGAATTCAAAATTGTGGAGTAAAATATTCGCAGTAGTTGGCGCCTAAAAGTTTTAAACACAATTATTTTCTTTTATTAATTTCTATTTCGAAAAATTCTGAAGTTTAACGACATATGCCTAAACAAATACTTTTAAATAAACCCGTAATTTGAATCAGTTCAAGAAATTTATTTAACCTTAGTGAAAGTGGTAAAAATCCAGTTCAAGAAATTTATTTAACCTTAGTGAAAGTGGTAAAAATCATTATATCTATAAATTTGTTCAAAAGTAAATTTATTTAAACGTATATAGGTAAAAATTTTATATTTCAAAATATTCGAAGAAGAAATGCCAGCAGTACAGTATTGAACATTTGAAATATGGATTTGGGCACTCTTCTATAAACCAATCATTACCTATGTGCTTAATTTGAAAAAAATTTTTTTTTTTTCAAATGAATCCCTGAAGCCTTTTGGTTACAAAAGCCTTTGAATAAATTTGTGCCGATAGAAAAGACAAAGATATATCCTAATTTTACTTTCTTTTACCTTTATAAGAAGACAGTATTAGATTCGTTAAAATTTTTAAGTTCCGGATTTTGACGGATTTGCACATTTTAGGTGTCAGAGATTCCAAAAACATGTTTTTACAAAATACTGTCTGTTAGTCTATCTGTCTGTATGTGGCATAAATATTATAGGCACTCTATCTCAACAATTAATGCACGGAATTTATAAAAAATCTATATTCATGTATTGTCTGTTAAAAATTGATGCTGATTAGTTTTTGGTGTAAATCGCTCAATGCTGCTTTTTTTACGATTTCCGGAACGGCTTTATCTCAAGAACTACTAAACAGATTGTCATGAAACTTCTGACTTTATTATTCCCTGACATGAATAGATGCTGTTTACATTTCGTTGAAAATCGCTCAACAGTTGGCGCTGTTATGCTATCTTTTTCACGATTTCTGCAACAACTATTGTATCTCTAGAATTAATGCACGGATTTTCATCAAAGTTCAGATTCACCTTGATAAATATCATTGCTGATCATGTTTTGGTGCAAATCGCATAACAGGTGGCGTTTTTATTCTGCATTTTTCTCGATAGTCGCAGTAGTCATATTTCAATAGCTAATGCACAGAATTTCATGCCATTAGAATCCTCACGATGAACATAAATTGCCATTTAATTTTGATATTGTGATGGCGAGTTTTGAAGTACTAACGTGTATGTGATAGAAGAAAGTTTTGAGATAGCAACATCTGACTAGTTCAAAGACTGGAAAAAAATTTAAAAGAGTCAACTATATCAAACCTTTTAAGTCATCTTCTAAACAAGAAGATGACGGACTACGAAATTCATATAGCATTATAATTTTAACTACAAAAGTATTAAAATTGCGCACAGTCGGTGAGAAATTAATCTTGTCTATAGTCAGAGAAATAATAAAAACTGCTCTTTATCATAAGAAACCGTCTGATATTAACAGAAAAATCCTGAGTAATAATTCTGTACAAAGAGGAATAGATGGCTAAAAGCATTGAAATATCATTATGTTGTTACTTAAAACCAGCAAATTTTCCATTCAACTGCACAGATCAGCATTACCAAATAACAAAAACTCAATAAAAGAAATTATAAATAAATAAATAAATAAATAAAAATCGAGTCATTATTTGCTAAAAATTTGGAAAATTTGGATACAAAGAGAGAATCGGGAGCTAATCACAACACAAAGTTAGTCAAAGTTAGTAATCATATCACAAAGTTAATCCAAGAGAAAGAAAAAAATCTTTATCATAATATTTTGTCACTTGCTACCGATGTTGCTCAAACAACGATGGGACATTAGGAGGGTTTTATTAATGCATTTTTAACAAACAGTACTAAATGTACTCTCTGTACATTCCGTTACACATAATCAGCAAATGGTTTCAAAAAATTGGAATGAACACCTGTATACGCTGCTTCGTTACATTGTTATAGTAGTCAAAAGGAATAGAACCAATTCATGAATGACAGGATATTTTGTCAACTTTTTCATGAAAATCATTTCACAACAAAGTGAAACAGTTGTTTTACTTTGTAGTGCAGTTGTCACTATCACTTTGCATCAGACTTGCAAACTAATTCAATCAGTTGTTGCTACACACAGAAGTTCGTTGTCTCTGAAAAGGTATTTGTTTGAATTGTTTTTCGATATATTACTTTTAGTATTGCACTTTACTAAAAACAGAGGTGTAAAAATATGCTAAAACCTGATTGCATTAAAAAACGACATCGATTATATCATTTGACAGACCTATTTAGAATCTTTAATTAAATAAATTTAAATATTTCAAATATTCATAACAAGGCATAAGATGATTACAAGATGACGAGTTGAATTTAATTAAAACAAAAAAACCCTCAAAACTGCTTCTGTAGGTAAACTTCTTTTGCTCAAAGAAAATCTAAGTAGAAGAGTATATAGCCAAATTATCACATTATTCGCAGTCTGTGAAAACAAGAATATTTACTTACTTACTGTCAACACTTGGACGTTCTTCCTGAAGTTTTCTCAGAGCCATTCCAAGATATTTATACATGATTAAACCGAGTTGTTTTTTAGACCCTTCGCAAATGCAGCTAGAGCAGTATCATCATATTTGGAGGAGGAAATCGTGGAATTCGCAGTGAATGAGAACTATAAGTAAAATTCAGAAATGGATACCAAGAGTTCTAACTTCAAAAACTACAGCTCTCTTCTCTTATCTGGATTGTGAGGGAGAGTACATAAAATTTTAATTGCTTTCCTTTCATTAAATTTGGCTGAAAGTAGGTTCCATGCAGAAGCTAATTTACTGCCTAAGAAAAGGAACATGTATCTTTGAACCTGACAATTTGTGTCTGATGTTGAAGAATTTGGAATCTGACATGAAAAAAATTGTTAAAACTCCAATAGCCTAAACTACTTCACTATTTTTTAAAAATTCTTATTGGCTTTCTGATTATTTTTCCATTTTTATTTTTAAGAAAAATTCTACATTTGATGGTCGTTTTAATTAACTTCTACTTTGATTAATAAATTGACAAACATATAAAATATAGATAATATGCAGTAATATTTTAACATTTTGTATAATTAACTATTATGGAGGGGGGGGGGCGTTGGCATTTTTTTCTCTTGTAAAGGGGGCGGTGGACCAGAAAAGGTTGGGAACCTATGGTCTAGAGCATCTTTAGAGATGGTGATGACAGTGAAGTGGACTGTTAAAAAAGTATTATTCATCATGAACATCAACACTTACTTAATAAAACTGCACCCAGCAGCAGAATTTTTTTTTTTCTCCAATCTGCAACACAAGTAGAAACTTTAAAAACAGTCTACAGAACGTAAGGACAAATGCCCTCTTTTCCAGTCCTTTGCATTATATTACATGCACTCAAACCTCTCAAGTATTTATGATTAACATAAAAAAAAGTACCTTAAGAAAAAATTACTTTTATCCTCAGAATTTTTTACGACATCATACATTGTCCGGAAGGAGGAGAAAATCCACTCCCACCACTATGTTTTTCTTTTTCTTTTTTTTTTTCAGTGAATTATTTACAAAATTTGTGTTTTCTCACGATTTTTTGACAAAATTTGTGGGGTTTTTTCCCGACATTAAGAATACTTGTTGAAGTTTGCAATGCATTATATGTCAGTATTTTCTGATTCATAATAGAATGATTGCCTTAGTTTTTAAGGAAATTTGGAACAGAATCGTCCCTGAGTTATAGTTTAGCACGAATTTTAGCTTTGTCAATCGCATGTGGTGCGGATCATATTACAATGGCACATATTAAATAATTTCTAGCAAATTTTTCTTTTTTTAATTTTAACTGTTGAAAAATAATCTGCAGACTTTTTCAAGAATCTGTAATGTGCATCACAGCATTGCGCCAATTCTGCACCC
This sequence comes from Maratus speculifer, assembly GCA_964019185.1. Classification (NCBI taxonomy): domain Eukaryota; kingdom Metazoa; phylum Arthropoda; class Arachnida; order Araneae; family Salticidae; genus Maratus; species Maratus speculifer. The sequence goes on along the minus strand of OZ025302.1, from coordinate 180,846,914 downwards.
AGGAAACTACTTAATAGATAGAAATAGAGTTTAATACCAAAAAGTTATTACCTAATTTATCATTAATAGTGCAATAAAAAAGGTAGACCATTAATTAGTGTTAGCTTTATCTCAGAATTTTTAAGCTGTTATCTGATATAAAAGAAACAGCAGCAGCGGCTTTTGAAATTTACAGGCATTGAAATATGACTCTCAGATTATTGGCATGTACCACACAACCTCCTCAAATACAGGTAAGTTAAGGAGCATGTGTTCTTCTTGAATATAAAACTGGAAGAAACCTTTTGTGATTAGCCTGTAGACATCATGTTTGAAGTATTATTTTTAGTTATATTGAATGCATGTCTTGACCATCAAGTAGACCTCAAATTATTATGTTTAAGGGATTTTAGAAAAAGGGGATGGGAATTGAACTTAACTAGTACAATCCAAAATATCCAATGCAATTTAATAGCAGCAATCAACACTTTGAAAACTTTTATTATGAATCAACTTCTGGTAGTTGTTAAAATACTCTCTTTAAATGTGATTATAGAGAACCATTAAATCTTTCCATTCTTATGATTGAAATAGCTGTCAATAATTTAGCTGTCAATTATTTAGAAAATAGATGCTCTAAGCAGAGCTCAATGGATGTCATGTATTCATTAGGTGCGTTCGTAATTATGTAAATACGTAGCACCTATTGTTGTCGCTCAGTCCGTCCGTCTGTCTGTCTGTCCGTCTGTCTGTCTGTCCGTCTGTCTGTCTGTCTGTCCGTCTGTCTGTCTGTCTGTCCGTCCGCATATAACAGCGCAAAAACTACCCAACCGAATCGTTTGAAATTTAAAATACATAATTATTACATAATTTTGTCGAGTCATTTCAAATTTTATGAAAATCGGATGCATAGATCAATTACAGGGGCAATCAAAAGTATTCCGTTACATTACGGTCAATGGGGAAAAAAGTTTCAAATGCATTTTAATCGTTTGAAATTTAAAATACATAGTTATTACATAATTTTGTCGAGTTATTTCAAATTTTTTGATAATCGGGTGCATAGATCAATTACAGGGGCAATCAAAAGTATTCAATTACATTATAGTCAATGGGGAAAAAGTTTCAAATGTATTTTATACGTTTGAAATTTAAAATACATAGTTATTACATAATTTTGTCGAGTTACTTCAAATTTTATGAAAATCGGATGCATAGATCAATTACAGGGACAATCAAAAGTATTCCGTTACATTACGGTCAATGGGGGAAAATGTTTCAAATGCATTTTAATCGTTTGAAATTTAAAATACATAGTTATTACATAATTTTGTCGAGTTATTTCAAATTTTTTGATAATCGGGTGCATAGATCAATTACAGGGGCAATCAAAAGTATTCAATTACATTATAGTCAATGGGGAAAAAGTTTCAAATGTATTTTATACGTTTGAAATTTAAAATACATAGTTATTAAATAATTTTGTCGAGTTATTTCAAATTTTATGAAAATCGGATGCATAGATCAATTACAGGGACAATCAAAAGTATTCCGTTACATTACGGTCAATGGGGGAAAATGTTTCAAATGCATTTTAATGGTGTTGCACTCATTCGAACTTAATAAAATTTATATGCAACTATAAAGTACATATTATAATATACATTTTACATAATCTGTGATACAAAGAACATTTGTTATTGATTTACAAGGCCACACAAAAGTATTCCATTACATAATGGTATAGAGAGAACATTGCTTGATGAGCGTTTTAATTGTAATTCACTATTTACAATTTTATGAGATTGAGATATAAGAGTAATATTTTTAAAACTTCGTTATCGTACGAACGCACCTCGTTTGCTACGCTTCACGTGCAATTTCCAACTTGTTTTAAATTTAATACTGCTTGATGGAAATGAATTTATAATGTAATTGCTACTTCACCAATTTCAGAGCCTTCTAAGATTCAATCAATTTGTTGTGTGTGTATCTGTGGCGTAGCTGGGATGGGTGACACCCGGGGCGGAAGTAAATGGTGTCACCCCCAACCACCATAATGTCACCCCCCCCCCCCCAAAAAAAAAAAAAAAAATCTGTCACATTTTTTTCAATCTCAATTTTATGTTATTATAACAAATGACAATACCATTCCTTATTTACCTTTTCTCCTTCTGCATTACAAAAAAGAGCGATTTATTATTCGTCCATAATTTGCATAGGTCAATCCGGTGTCTATTTGTGAAAGAAAAATTTTTCGTTAAAACATTCTTTACTATTCTTTGCTTTTCACTATCCACTCGTTGGATAGATTGTTTTCTGATCCCTGGTGAATATCTTACTTAGACACCCTTTTCTGTATAAATTTCACATTCTCAAAGAAAAGAAAATTAGCTTTAATGCATTGTGTGTTAGAAATTTCATTTTCCTGAACTTTTCTCCAAAAATCTTATTAGCTTATGTGTATATATTTGCAAATAAAAATTGGGTGTCACCCCTTAGAAGGTGACACCTGGGGCGGACCGCCCCCTCCGCCCCCCGCTTGCTACGCCACTGGTGTGTATACATCCAATCATGGTACAGATGTCAGTTTATTTTAGATACACCAGTAAATGGCATTTTACTGACATAAAGATTGCATGAATATGATGATATACAATTATGCGAAAGAGGATTAGAGATGATTCTGTGTTACTTCTAATATTTAAAGGGAAAATTTGCCACTCTTTGTTTTTTAAATTTCTTGCTGACTTAAATATTTCTCACAGCTTATTTTATGTTGCACAAATAGACAACAGCTTCTTATATGTTCTTGTTAAGAAATTGCCAGAAACACAATTCTTTAAAGAAGCTAGAAAAATTGTTAAACATTTGCCTTGTGTTAATGACTATGCTGAGTGAAGCATAACATTACTCAAAAGTTTTAATGATGCAACAAAAAATAAACAAAAACAGCATTTTTGCAGGTAGTTGAGATGCATAGAAAGAACTTAAAGTTCTTCAATGTATGTAAAAATGATTATTTATATGTAATGTTATGCGATATTTTTCTCTTTATTATCTGATTAAATGTGACAGGTGAATTTTGCTGAAAAATTCTCTTTTTATATTACTTTTTTCAATTTTGGATAAAAATTCATTTTTAGCCATTTTTTTTCATAATTTTTCTTATATTTTCTATATTAAATATTGTCAGTAGAGCCCATCTTTTTTTTTTAAGAAACGACAAATTAAATGCATATAACTTAAATATATATATATGTAAAATTAAAAAATAACAGCTTTGTAAGTAACTGTAAAATATATTGTGGAAGTTAGATATTTTTTTTTTTTTTTTTGGCAACCTTGATAAACCTCTATTTTTATTTTTATTTATTTATTTATTTTTTTTTTTATGTTGTTATCCTCTTTCTCCCAGCTGAAATTTTGCAGGAGATCTTAATTTTTCCAAAAGAAACTATTTATGGGGTAAAAATCGAAATATTTAAATTTTTTTTTTGTGTGTGGGGGGGGGGGGGGAGGGCACACACTTTTCACCTGGGTAATAATGTGATATACAGCAGTAGAGATTAAACAGCTTGCTTCAAACAGTGAAATTAAATGTCAATCACAAAACAAATGCACTGTCAGAAACCTCACAATCTCAAGCACAGTTAGTATTCATTTTATCGATTAAACCTGAAAATATAAGGTCGACTTTCACCACAATGGTGACTAAATAAAATAAGTATTTAGCAGTTTATTTATTTATTATTTTATTTTATTTTACCGGCTATTGACTACTAAAAACATTTTAATATTCAAGTCTAGTATTGACCCCGAAGGAAAGATTGATTGAATCTTACTCAAAACAGGACGGGAATCTTGGTCCAGTAGTGGGGTATTGCACTGCATTCATAATTTAATAAAATTGTACAATTAATGCTGTACTCCAGTTTTAAATTGCTATATGAATAAAGAAAAAACAATATATTTATTTTTACTTTTCTTTATTTCTAGCGCTCTTTTACTGCAATTGTTGAAATGATTCGCAGAAATGAGCCTAACTCAGACAGTATGATACTTCTGAAAAATTTAATGAATCGCATCATTTCTGTGATCAAACAAAAACAGAAAATGTTTGGTGAATTTGCTGAATCTTTTAAAGTTCAAATAATAAAATTGATGCCAGAAGAAATGCTGATGGATCTGCTGAATTTTAGTTTGAAACATGTAAGTCGTGATACTTTTGTGTTGTAGTGTATATTTAGTTTATGCTTAATATGTTTTCTATGACAACTTTATGATTCTTTAACCTATGTATTACAGTGTCAATAATTTTAATCAGACTTAAATCAGATGATTATTTTTAAAAAATCATGTAATTTTTAAAATTGAAAAAATATTAATATCTAAGATTATATAATTTTAATGTTTCTAAATATATTTGATTAGTTAAATTAAGAAAAAAAATTTAGGATGATTGTTCATAATATCTTACACTTGTAAACAACAAAACTTGTAAAAAACAAGTTTTTAACAGGCATAGAAAATATTTAATTGTAATTAGTATTTAATTCAATATATTATAATTCACATCTTCACAATAACTTCCTCTGAATAATCAAATTATTCATACTTTTATGCAAGATAAACAGAAGAAGCACAAATTTTTCTAGAAGACAAAATGATCCTCTTATTTTCTCATTCTACTTTTGCAAATAATGTTACCATAAATTAGAGCTAAATAGAATGGAAAATGGTAGAGGTCTGCACGGGCCGAAATTTCCAGGCCCGGGCCCGGCCCGAACGAAAGAAATTTTGGCCCGACACGGCCCGAAAGTTAAAATTTCAGCCCGGCCCGGCCCGAATGAAAAAAATAATGGCCCGACCCGGCCCGGCCTGAAAGTTAAAATTTCGGCCCGAGCTCGGCCCGGCCCGGAAAAAACTTTGAAATTCTGTCCGAACCCGGCCCGGCTCGAGTGAATTTCTACAGAACATTGATCTTTAATCTTATGGAAGAGTTCTGACCAAAAAAAATTATATTAGTCTTTTTTTTTTCCATGTTTATAATCTCCATTTATGCAGAAGTGCCGTAGGCTGCGATATTTATGCTTTTAAATGAATCTTTGTTTGTTGTATGTAAATGTTTCAGTTATCACTAGTATTATTAATCCATATTCCCTGTAATGGAGACAAAAAATCTAAAAAGTGGGTATGGTAAAATTTCCAAAGACGAAATCGCTTTGGAACGAAAAAAAATGCAATCCCTTCTTAACAGATGTAAATGTTTAATATGTTTTTTTCTCCCGTATTGTTGTATTCATTTTGCATGGATGAACATTTTAAAAGAAACTTTCAGTTTTCAGTTTAAAAAAAAAATTCCGTCATAATCCTGTTTTTTTTTTTCTTTTTTTTTTTTTTGTGTGTGTGTTTAATTCTATTTTAAAACGCCTAGTAATCTACGATTCTTTAAAAGGAATAAATTCTAATGTTTAATTGTAGAATAATGACGGCTTAAAAGTATATACTTTTTTGCAGAAATTTTGGGACAAAGCCAAATATTACTGATTTATAAAAAGTCGAGAAAAGGATTTTCATATAGGAAGATTCAATAGGAACTGATTATTTTGGTCCATGAAAACTAGGAAGAATGGAATCAGTCTCGGCTTCGTACGTAAAAAAAAAGTTATGCCCGGCCCGATACTCCAGCAAAAAAAATTAAGACCCGAGCCCAGCCCGGCCGAAAAGATTAGTGACTAGGCCCAGCCCGGCCCGAAAGGATTAGTGACTAGGCCCGGCCCGGCCCGAGTCTTCAGAAGTAAGGCCCGGCCCGAGCCCGGCCCGTGCAGACCTCTCGAAAATGGTAACATTTGCTCAACAATTATTGCAAAAGATTTATATTGGAGGGGAAAAGTCCTAATTAGTATCAAAATGCTAAGCATAGTAAGAGCTTTGTAGAAGTTAAAAGACTGTTTTCTACTTTAGAACTTGTGTACAGAATATTGCTCATCTGCAAAAAAAGTAACGCATCTCAACAAAGTAAATTTTACAGGATAGTCAAAATGAAATTTCTGTGATTTTACAGTAACATGAATTTATAGTGCTGAACTCTGCATACAGAAATAAAAATGTGCATAAAAGTATAAAACCTTTAACAATTTAGACATAGGAGGAAGTTTGGAGGGTGGGCATTTTTACCTCTTCACACAATCTACCTTTCTTCTGTGGTGGAAATAATGTACATACAGGGATGCCGCTGGACTTGAAAAATCCTGGGTCCCCAGGACCCAGGACTTCTACAATTCTGGGTCCCTTTTTAGAAAAGCGGGTCCCCACTAATGAGTCATATTTTTAGATGCAAAAATTGAACTTGTTCATTTGCAAAAGAAAAATGAAATGCATTAATTAATATTTTAATAATAAATAAATAATTAAAACCAATATTAATTTTTTTAAACTATTAAGAAAAATTTTCTTTACTTGTTAAAAAATAAATGTGCAAGATACAAATTTAACTATAAAATATTGAACATTTGAATTTATAAGATAACAAGTATCACTATTGTTCGCATTTCTTTTAAAATACGGGGCGACTGATTTATTGAAAAAGGCATTTTTGCTGAAAAAAAAAATACTTTTGTTGAGTATAGTGATAAGACTTTGTTTAATGAATGGGTGTTTTCCTGATTCGCATTTACTCAGAAAGACTTAGAGAGCCAAAAAGGATTGGGAAGCAGGAAAATCCATTTTTGCAGCAGGAAAAAAAATAATTTTGAAGCAAGAAAATTAGTTTTTGGAACAGGATAATTCACTCTCGGCATTAAATTTTTTTCCCCATGGTCCTTCGACAAAATTTGAGTTTTTTCACGATCTTTTGACGGAATCTGCTGTTTTTTCGGGATTCTTTGACGAAATTTGCCGGTTTTATACAAATCTTTGACGAAATTTGTCATTTTTTCAGGATCTTTTGAGAAAATTTGCTTTTTTTTCGAGATTTTATGGCCATTTAGCATTAGCCTTAGCAATTAATTTAATGCAATTAGCATTAGATATTTAGCCATTTTTTGCAAATCTTTTGAGTAACTCGTCGTTTTTTCTCAATTTTTTTTTTTTTTTTTTTTTACGAAATCTGTCGTTTAATCGCGATTTTTTGACAAAATATGTCTTTTTTTTTTTTTTATTTTTTTGAAGGAAATTGTCGTTTTTTTCGAAATTTGTGACAAAATTAGCGATTTTTTCAACGAAATTTGCCGCTTTTTCTCGATATGTGACAAAATTAGCATTTTTTTTCCACGAGTCTTTTCACAAAATTTGCCCTTTTTTTGACGAAATCTGTTGTTTTATGAAAATTTTTTGACAAAATTTGCCGTTTTATCGCGATTGTTTGACGAAATCGGTTACTTTTCGCGAATTCTTACACAAAATTTGCTGCTTATCGTGATTTTTAGATGAAATTTGTTTTTTTTTCGTGATCTTTTGAGAAAATCTGCCTTTTTTCAAAATTATTTTAGGTAATTAGCCATTTTTTGGGAATCTTTTGACAAAATTTGCCAAAAAATGGTCATTATTGCACAATTTTTTAATGAAAGTTGCCATTTTTTTTTAGGGATGGGACGAATATTCGGCCACTATTCGGTATTCGACCCTTTTGCCGAATATTTGGTTGGCCGAATATTGAAGGCTTGTTGACCGAATACTTTGGACGAATACCTGTAGCCGAATATTTAGAGATATCTGGCCGAATATTGCTAAAATCTTGCCGAATAATGAAAGATATCTTGCCAAATAAATTTAAGATTTAAATAATTTCATTTCTTGCATTTTTTTTTCTCTAATTTAAATTGGCTACTTCATTCATGAAGTCATTCTCATTCTTACTTACAAAATATGCAGTTATTCGATTGCTAAAAAATACACAGCCTTTCTGTATTTCCTATAAAAGTTAGTGATATTTTAGAAAATGCTGCCCAAGTTGGAGATTTAATGTACTTCATTAGAGAATGATATATTACAATTCAAGATACAAAAACACTTATAGAAAAAAAAAAAGAAAAACACTGCCTTATTCTAAAACACATGAATATTTATTAATGTCTGCAAATTCCATGCACATATAAAAAAAGTTCTTATGAAATTCGTAACTTGTTTTCTGTAAAGTAAGAAATGAAAAGATTCATTCACAGTGTATATTAACAAAGATTCATTTTCAAAATTAGATATCAAATATCACTATTCCAAATACAATGGCACATCTGAAGACAGAACTGGTGGCAAACTCGGTATGCATTAGATGACACAACTTGCTTTATGAAGATGGTTTAATAAGTATCTACACATAAATTCTAAATACTGAACAAAATAATTTTTTTATTCTATAGTTTTCACTTTTAAATAATTTTCATAATTACTGACTTAAATATGTAATATTATTACGTCTATATTTTAAATTTACATATTCCTTCATTCATGTTGTTATAAATTTCTGTTTATGCTTTTAATACTTGTTGAATAAGTGGAATATTGATGTTGAATATAGTATGCGCCAATTCAAATATCAAAGATTTTGTTACCATATGCGTTCTACTTTAAGCATAACCTTTTGCTTTAACAAAATTTGTAATGTAAGGCTTGGCAACTGATTTCAGAGCAGTCTCATTCTTACGAATTTGCTTATTATTAGGGACACAAACTCTAAATGATCAAATTTACTTCATTATTTTAGAAAATATCTCCTCGTGAGTTCTGAGAGAGAGAGATTAAGATTATTATTAATTTTGGATGGAAGAAAGGCTAAAAGTATCATTTGATAGTAAAAGTGAATTACATTCTTCATAAGTAATAGGTTGTTGCCTGGTGCAATATGATAAAGTTAAAATTATTTTCAACATTAGAACACCAGAATATTCGTATTCAAAGCATACCGGTTTCGGTAGCATATAGCATACCTTCCTCAGTGCATAGGAGTAGCATATAGCATACCTTCCTCAGTGCATAGCTCAGTGCTTAGTGCCTTCCTCAGTGCATACCTTCCTCAGCACTGAGGAAGGTATGCTATATGCTACCGAAACCGGTATGCTTTGAATACGAATATTCTCGTGTTCTAACGTTGAAAATAATTTTAACTTTACATTTTTCATATTTTAATGGAAATATCTTACCATCCTGACTTACTGAAAATCAATGTGATGTACATTAAGATAAAAGAATATAATGCAATTTGATAATTTTTTTGTGTTAAAATAAGTGTTTTAAATTCAAAAATACATTTAAAAGCACATTTAAGAGTAATAATTATTAATGAGCTCCTATTTTTAAAATTATATATAATCAAAATTTATTTTCTTTATTGGGAAAAAAAAGTTGGTATTCAGCCGCCGAATATTTGGTATTCGGCCTAAAATTTGACCGAATATTCGGTATTCGGCTATTCGGCCAAATCTCTATTCGTCCCATCCCTAATTTTTTTTTACGAAATTACGCGTCCCCTGGGACGTGTATAAGCTATTTTTCTGCATCCCATTGCTGATTTTTTGCATATTTTATGCGCTATAACGCGTCTGTGGCATCCCTGTACACATGTGTAATAAAGTTATTTTCCATAAAACTATACTTATGAAAGTTTTTGTGTAGCAAGACACACATATGACAGACCTAATTGTGGAATAAAACATAAAATGAATTTTTGTGAGGTGTATTACTTTTCTAGCAAGAGTGAGTGATATAAAGAAATTAGTTAAGAGTAGAAAAAACAGCAAAACCCTTTTTTTTTTTTTTTTTTTTTTTTTAAATTCAAAGCACTAAATCAATAATGCCCATTGAATACGTAATAATGCTTATATTTAATATTTTGACAAATTAATGAGATCCCGGATATTATTAGTCATTATTATATTTTCTCTATTTATATGTATAAATTAACAGATGTAATTGTTTTATTTATTTATTTATTGGAAAGTACAATTGTTAAAATAACTGCCACAATATTTATGCTAGTAGCTAATTAAATTATTTATGTGTTGTTTTTATTTAAAAAAAAAGTACTGTAAACTACATTTTCTTATATTCTCAAATACAAAAATTGCCTTAATATTTGTTTGTTTTTCAAATGTCAGCAATGCTGGCAGTAATGTTGTTTAAATTGAATTTGGAAGAAATAAAGTGTTGCCACAAAAAAAATTCGCTGTTATGACAAACCATTTTCACTAAAAAATCAAAGTTATCTTCATATTTTTGAGGAATTATTGCTCATTTATGACAGTTATTATAAATGTATTAAAATAACACTGTATTTTACCTCCCCTCTTCCTTTTTATATATATTTTGTGTTTTATTTTATTTAGTTTGAAAATAATGCCTCTGATACTCTTAATCCAAATGGAACATCTGATGATGCTGTTGAAGATGAATTTGCTGAACCTCAAAATAAATCTGTTTTAGGTGGAAAAGAGGATGAATCAGATTTTGATTCTAATTTAGAAAGAGGTAATTATCAATTATTATTTATTTTGATTACTTTTATGCAAGGCTGGTGAATTATATCATTTACTTGCTAATGGCAAGTGAATTTTCTGTCTGTGCGAGTGAAGTTTTAAGTTATCTTTTAAAACTTCAAACTGTAAAGATGCCAAAATCCTTATTTTTTTTTTTTTTTTACTAGTTCCATATATTTTGCAACTTTTCAAATTTCTTTAATATAAACATGGTATGAAGTTCTATTCTATAATACTAATATTTTCTTTCTTTTATATATTTCCTACTTTTATAGAACAGAGATATGAAAATGCATTGTAGTAATAGTAATTATCTATTTTTGTAATCATTTAAAATTTGTCTTAATGATTTTTAACTGTATGTTGCATTTTCCTAGCTGGTAAAATAAATCATTGGTTGGTAAGATTTCTTGAAAATTCCTCACCTCTGCTTTTATGAATATATAAACACAGTTTAACTTTTTATTAATCATATATTTTTTAGATATTAAGAAATTTTGTCTATTTGTGTTCTAAGTGTAACTTGTGTCACATATATGTCTTGATTTTTCTTCTAAATATGGAAAAAATAAGTAGATTTATTTATCAAAGGTTTTCACTAAATTTGATTTGCATTTATTTTGTGTATTTATGCTTCTGTTATTTGCAAATTATTTAACAATTAAAAACTCTAAAATTTTCTTTAAAGTTGGATGACCTGTATTTCTCTTAGATTGATCTAAATATTGAGATAGAAATGTATGTATATATGATCTTTATATAAATGTACTGTTTTTGACAGATTAGTATTAAACTTCATATGTAGACTGTTTTAAAACTTGAGGAAGATTACTGGCTAGTTTTAGACTTTCCTAGACTACTCTTTCCCCCCTTTTTTCAACTGTCATTATTTGTCTTTATACAAATCTCTTATTTTTTAATTTTCTAATGCAATTTTTTTTCTGTTGTGATTTTCTAAAAAAAGGGGCAAAGAATATTTTGCTGATAAGATTTAGATTTTTGCAAGTCAGGTTAATGGGAATTTCACAAAAAGTTTGGGCAAAACTATTTTTCAGGTGAAAATAATTGTGAATTTTCATATTTTAATATGAACAAAGGTATATTTAATTTATGGTATGAGAAACAAAATACAGATAAGAAATGTGATCATAAATTATTTTTTTATTTTGATACATCTAAGAGCCCTTTTTTCTTCTCTCGGATTTAGAAAAATATTACCAACATTTTATTTTTGATGCATGTGAAAACACATAAATATATAAATGTTAGGTATTAAAACATTGTTGACTAAAAAAGCGTCTAAATTTTTCATTTGATTTTTTTTTTTTTTTTTTTTTTTTTTTTTTTTTTAATGATTATGTCAAATTTAACCTGATTTGCTAGAGGGGAAATCCAACCCAAAATAGTAAGACTACTTGACCTGCTACAAAAATTAAATTCCAGCCTGACTCAAAAAAAAAAAAAAAAAAAAAAAAAAAAAAAAAAAACTGCCATTGATGTACATTAATATATATTTATACAGAGTGATCAATTTAAAAGATTGCCCGTTTTTTTTTTTTTTTTTTTTTTTTTTTTTTTGTATTATCTACATGTATATGTAACAAGACTTTCAACATTATTGCTTATTTAATGTTCATATTTAATGTTGAGTGTCATTTTTTTCACTTTCTGAATGCAAAAACTCATTTTAAGCATAAATTTGTACAAAAATCATTAGTAATTTTTAATTGGATTCTGCACAGATCATGTGCTTCTTTCAACTTTTTTATTTATTTTTTACTTTTCAAAACTCATTTCATAAGATTTTGAAAGGCAACAATAAAAATCCTCTGCATTTTGTGGAAGAACGTGTTTTTCTTTACAATAATCACATTCCTTTCTTCTTTACAAAAATTACATTCCAACAAATCCTTTAAATCAAACGTAGCAATAGAAGTGTCTAAAATTTTTTTGATGACTGTTTAATTTAAAGAAGTCTCTGGCCACCAAGATCTGTAGACCTCACTGCGTTAGATTTTTTTTATGTGGGGTTATCACAAAGACAGAGTTTTCTAGAGAAATCTTGCAAATATTGATGAATTGAAACAAATCATAACTGTTGAAATCTCATCACTAAAACCAACAATGTTGCAAAGAATGTCAAAAAACTTAGTTTGACATGTTCATGTTTGCATTCAAAATGGTGGCAATCACTTTCAACATTTGCTGTAAGGAATGATAGTGTAAGAAATTTGAATTAAATTGTGCTTTTGAAAAATAAAATTATCACAGGTTTAAAAATAACATTGTGCATTTTCATATTTGTTTTCCTCACAAATAAAGTTGTAGCAGTCCAACAGTATTGCAAATTGTTTCCCACACTTAAACAAGGTTCAAACAATTATACTTCAGTGTTAGAATAGTTGTCACATCCGTTATATTTAAGGGTAATAAGAAAAACCAATGGGTACTCTTTGAAATTGATCATCCTTGATCATGATTGTATAACCATTGATGGAAGTCAGTAAAAAATATGATTCTCAAAAAAAAAAATAATAATAAATAAATAAATAACTACTTTATTCTTATAATATTAAAAATGCTCTTAAAAATTTGTATAGAAAGTTGGTTCTCAATTAAACAATCTATAGTGTACAATTAAGAATGTGTCACATTAAAGTTCATTTATTTATTTGTGTTCAATTTCAACTTTTTTTTTTCCTCCAGATTCATTTCAGCTGCTTGACTCCAAAAGTCTATCGTCAGATTTTTATCTTCAACTGCAGTGTCTTGAAGTCATTGGAGAATTTCTTAGTTTACTTGAAAATGGAAGCGGTTTTCTTAATAGTGTGCTAAACAAGCTTATATTGCTTTTGCCAGATGATAATAAGAAATTCATTTTAGTAGAAGATGTTCATAAGGTGAAAAACATATCAAATACTATTTATCACTTCATATTTCTAATATGGCCTTACTCTGATTCTTGAAAAAAATTCACTGTTTTTGAGTGTTAATGTTGAAGGAGAAGAAAAAGTAAAAAAAAAAAAGTGATTTAACAAACTACAACGAAATTTTAAAGACTTATAAATTCTATATTTAAATTAATGATAATGATAAACATCATTTTTATTATGATCATAACAAGTCATATATTATGTACACCATGCATTAAACATTAATATTCCTAGACCAATGATTAAAAAAAACAGTAGTTTATAGATATACTACTTTAACTGTTTAAAATGTGCTTTTTTTTTTTTTTTTTTTTTTTTTTTTTTTTTTGATGGAGTTAATCAAACTGATTTCTAAACGTCTCATATTACATACAACATGGATTAAACATTAATGTTCCGGGACCCATCATAAACAAATTTTAAATCAAATTTCTGTTTTACAATTTTTTGAAATGCAAATTTTTAAGCTTCTAAACATCACACATTTTTAATTTTTACACCATTGCGTAGAGAAAAAAATGCACTTTTAAATGAAATTTATTTGAAATCTTTATCACAATTTGTTTTCAAATTATAATTTTTTTTTTTTTAAGTTTTTATTACTTTTTTGTCATTGTGGCTACAGAAGTATTCCATTTTTGGAAATTAAACATGGACCAACCAGAATACGAATAAAATAAAATAAGTTACAGAATTCAACCAATAAAAAGATTCAGATATACTTCAGATTTTCCAGTTTTCTACCAAGGACAACAACTATTTTCCAAATAGTTAAAAATGCAAGGAAATTACAAGGTTGCCACTTGTTCCAAAAATGTCAGTATTTCTTTGCAAGTATATAATGCAAATTTAAGGAGAAATTTCTGTAATTACACATTTACCTTACTTTTTTGTCTTAATTAAAAATAAGACAGCTTCGGGTACAAAACAAATTTAATTTTAAAGTTAATACATTTACTAATTTTAAATCCTGTCTTCATAATTCTGTATATCGTAATATGATCCTTAATCATTTATGTAGAATAAAATGTTTATGCTCTTCTCATCTAATCAATGCAAATATTAAAAAGCTAAATTATGATGCACTAAATAAGGGCTTTCCTAAAAAATTAATATATTCTTTAATATACAATTAGTTATTACATGATCTTAAAAATAATTAACACATTGCATAAAAAATGTACAAAAAATTATTAAAACATAAAATTAGTAATAAAAAATTAAAAATGTAAAAAAAATATATCAAAAACATATATAATAGGATGGCTGGGTAGGTAGATGTTAGAGTACGAAGGAGGGCAGTGTTGTCTGGATAATACGCAATGATTATTATTTTTTTTTTTAACTGTGAGGGAAGATGTATTTGCTAAATTGCAAAACATTTTATTCAGGATGTTCACTTGACACTAATGTATGGATAATTGTATAGTTACATCAATTAATTCTATTAATATAATTAAATTAATTTACATGATTAACTTGTATGTAACTTTTAACTAATTCAACACCCATAATACTATTTCTAACAATAAAAAATGCATATATTAATTATCCTTACGGAATGTGTCCTCTTCAGCTGATGACGAGCTGTATTATTTTAGCTTGAAACACGTTCTGCTTTGATTTTTATCTTAAACTGTTAGATATGTCTACACAAGTAGGGGAATAAAATAAGTGAGAGATTTCAATTAATTATGTGCATAGTATAATCAAGTGTCTAATAATTAAGAATTTGCTTTATATATGTACTAGCTGACCCGCCCGGCGTTGCCTGGTCCGTAATAATAATCTTAAACGAACTTGAAATTTTTATGATTTTATCTTTAACTCGAAATATGTGTAAATACACTATTAAAAACTTGACCCTTTTGTTGCATCGTCACTCCACCGCTTTTATAGAAAATGATTACTTCAGCCTATTATGGAGCATTCTCATAGGTCAAAAGAGAGATATTCTATAAAAGCGGGGGAGTGATGATACAGCAAAAGGGTAAGATTTTTTACAGTATTCATTATATTAAATACGTGCCCCCTGACTGTGTCAAAAATTGGTTTAAAAAAAAGTAATATTTAGCTGCAAAAGTACCCAAAATGATTGCAATGGGAGACGCAGGAGGGCATATGTGTCCAACGATTGCGTGATTTTCGTGTTAAACTGTTGATATTTATCCTTAAAATTACTGTTAAGTGACTTAACTAAATACTTTTTCACATAGATATCCCAAGTGAAATATTTTGAATTTCAAACTAATTATATCACTCTTAAATCCGACTATACCGTGAATGAAATCGATTCTCGATGATTAGCTAAAAGCTTAGTATATAGTATTATAATTTCAGAGCCATTTTACAAAAATAGGTGCATATTTTTTATCAAACATGTGTAGTGTTCATTCTGTGAACAAAATCCTAACCATAACCTAATTGTATTGTAATCATAACTTGCCTGTAACCTAGCTGTATCTTAACAGTAACCTAACTGTAACTTAAATATACCATAAATGTAACCTGGCCGTCACCTTCTCATAACCTACCGGTAATCTAACCGCAACTTAACCTTAACCTAACTGTAACTTAACCATGACCTAACTGTAACCTAACAGGAAAATAAATATAACATAAGGCTCATCGGAACGTAATTGCAACCTAACTGTTACCTAACCGTAACCAAGTTCTAATTTAACACTAACTATAAACGAAATATGTTAACCATCTCGCGCTAAGTACTTAGTTTCACTTTCCGCCGCTACGGAGCGCATTATGTTTTGTAGAACATTCGAGTTTTAGATTCGGATTGGATTCATGTTCATGGAAATTATTTTGTCTTTTTCGGATACGGTTATGATTGTTTGGAATATTTTTGTTCGGTTTAGATTCGGTTCAACTCAGATTTCGTGGGTTTTTTTTTTTTTTTTTTCTTCAAATGAGATTTTTAAGCCCGGTTCGGGTTGTACTTCCATGGAAATTAGTTTACCTAGTTCCAATGAGGTTATACTTCACTGAAATATTTTTGTTAGGTTCAGATTAGGTTTGGTTCAAATTTCGGGATTTATTTTTTTTTACAAATTTTCTGGTTCGGATTGGGTTTATGCCCGTGGAAATTATATTGTCTTGTTCGTATCTGGTTATAGTTATTTGGAATATTTCCGTCGGATTCAGATGGTTCGATTCAGATTTCAGGTATTTTTTCAAATTGATTTTTAAGGTTCTGGTTGGATTCATATCCAAAGAAATTATTTTGTCTTGCTCGGGTCCGGTTTTGCGTCTTTGGAATATTTTTTTCGGGTTCAGATGTCATTCAATTCAGATTTCGGTTTTTTAATGGAATTTTTAGATTTAGGTTGGGTTGCGCATCAACGGAAATTATTCTGAATTGTTTGAATAAGGATATGTTTCTCTGGAATATTTTTGTCAGATTCAGATTTAGTTCAGTTTTTTAGGTTCGGATTGGGTTCATGTTCATGGAAATTTTTTGTCTTGTTCAGATTCGGGTATGGTTCTGTGGAATATTTTTGTCAGGTTCATATTTGGTTCGATTCTAATTTCAGGTATTTTTTCCAAATGGAATTTTAGGTTCGGATCGGGTTCATGTCCATGGAAATTATTTTCTTTTATTCGAATCCGGTTATGGTTCTTTCAAATATTTTTATCGGATTCAGATGTAGTTTGCATAAAATTTCACGTGTTTTTTCAAATGGAATTTTTTAGGTTCGAATCAGGTTTATGTTCACGGAAATTATTTTGTCTTACTCTTATCGGGTTATAGTTCTTTGGGATATTTTTATCGATTTCAGGTTTCGTTCTGGTCATTTTTTGGGTTTTTTCAAAGAAAATTTTTAGGTTCGGGTCGGGTTTATGTTCATGGAATTTTTGTCTTGCTTTGATCGGAGTATAGTCTGTTTTTTTTTTCTGGTTGGTATCGGGTTATGTGTTAATACGCCTAAACATTATGTTTTGCCACTATTCTTTTAGTGACTATTTTTGATATATAATTTGCTATTTGGTAATTTATTAATGTGTATGAATCGTCTGCCGATTCGAACAATTGTACGTCAAACAGCCATTTCATTTTTGTTTTAAAAACAAATTAAAGTCTTAATAAAATTTTAACTTAAATAAAATGCATTCAAATTTAATCAATGATGTAAAAGACTGCTAAAAAAGCCTCATATACTGATGTACCGTGCTTGCAGTGGCCCCAGATGGCAAAATGCCAGGCCGAATCCATTCACTGAATAGGGAAGATAGCCCGGCGAAAGCGGACGAAATATTTTTCACGTAACCAAGGCAATGGTTTTAAATATTGTTTTGAATTTTTTATTCTGAGTGAAAACTGATATTAATGCTATAGAATATGTTTGGGCAGAAATCAATCCGGAAACAGAATGTGACAGGAGAAATTTGCATGTCAAAATTATTTGCATATACACATGAAGCCATTGAAAATGTTACAGTTGAACACTGGAAAGAATAATGTTCACATCATAAATTCTAACGATTGTCATCGTTAGAATCTATTTATGGCATAATTGAAGAAATGTATAAACACTTGAAATACATCTTTATGAAATGGATTCTGTTTGGGATTTATCATCTGAATCCAGTGATTCATAATTGTCTACGGGAAGAGTTCCATATCCTGTTCTGGTTTTTTATGGCGAGAATTTTTTTTTTTTGGCATTAAATGAATCGACATGGTTGCAGTCTCCAGCCTTTGGGGTTGTTTTTTACTACTAGAAGAAAATTTATCAATTTGTTTTTTATGTATTTTTATCTATTTAGCATATTTTTTCGGAAAATTTTATAGATTTTGTTTAAATTTGTCATATTTAATAAATATATAAAATTATAAAAATAATATAAGGTACTACTTAGTTATTCCGTCTACCGATTTCGCTAAATTATACAAATCGCCAAATTAATAGCCAAAAATTATACATATTGACGTAATTTTTATTTTAAATAATAAAAAACAAAAACAAATAATTAGTAGAATATTAATAAAAATACAAAAAAAGTCAAAATAAAAATCAATGACATTTTAAACACGTGTATGGTATTTAATGTCATTGAATTGACATTCACCATCATCTATTATTGGCATTTAATCTTATAATTTGGCGATAGTATTTTAGTCGACGGGATAACAGAGTAGAACCCGTTTATTAAATAAATAAATCTTTATAAATTACTTAAAAATATTGTTTATCCACCATCTTGAGAAATCTAATAAGTTGCTAAAATATCTTTTTGTCACCAATTTCAATTTTTTCGCCAATCGCGCCAACCAGAACAGAGTATGTGTCTCTTCGCTTGTCTACGATCCATTTAATAAAAAAATCCAATGAATAATGATAGGCATGGATGTCATATATGCACCACATTGGCGCGATTGCAACTAAATAGCGATTTTATTACTCACTTCGAAACCTGGCTATAGCTGTTTATCTGTTAATAAATTGTTTATCGACTATGATTTTATTTTTACAGTGATATAAATTATCTTTTTTTCTATAATTATTAATTAAACTTTTATTTATTATTATTTTCGTTTTAAAATAATAGAAAATAACTAATATACATATATATGTGTGTGTGTTACTGTATTTGAAAAAGAAGTTTTCACATACAGTAAATTGTGAACAATATTCTTTCCAGTGTTCAATAGTTACATTTTCAATAGCTTCATGTGTATATGCTAATAATTTTGACATGCAAATATCTCCTGTCACATTGCGTTTCCGGATAGTTCAGTTAAAATTGGCGACAGAAAAAACTCGCGCCAACATGGTGTATATATGACATGAAATCTGTGGCAAAAAAGTATCAGATTGTTGCAAATTATTTGCAAAAAATGTTATGATTCATTTTTTTTATTATTATTTTACTATTAATAAATGTATTTTTATTGTTACATATCTTTAAATAATATTTTTTACTACATTTGTCTTTTTATAACTTATTTTAATATGATAGTATTCCAATATAATATTTTAGAATATATGATTGAATGACAAAAACAAATAGGTATTTTCAGTGGGGGAAAATGACATATCCGTGATGTTTTAATAAGTAAACACATCCCTCCCGAGATGATACGGACTTCCCTATTTTCGACATAGACTAGCCTTTTCTGGTCATGCGCAGTTCGCTTCAGGTTCCTATCAAACGTGGTTCATCAGTATACATATACATATATTTACCGCATTATAGCTAACCGCACATACATTCTAATGTACAAAGTACCAACGATCTGACGTAACAGCTGTGTTCAAAAATCCTAAGTTAAACTGACATTTTGCCAGTCTTTAAATTTTAAAGGTCTTTGGGGGAAAAAAACAGTCACTTTTGAAATTTCAAAATCTCAAATTGGTTTCTTTCATAGAGTAAAAAGAAATTAAGAGAGTGTAAGTATTATCTCTGGAGATGATGCTAAAAATGTAATCCTACATTAAGTCCAATTAAGTATCAACAAAAGTACGTGCTTTGACATGCCTATCAATTAAAACACGTTTAAACCCATTTTTTTTTTTTTTTTTTTTTTTTGCTCTTGTTTCTTAAAAAGAACTAATCAATAGCTTCACCGGTAAAACTTTATTAATTATTTTATCATATGTGTTTTAAATATCAATATAGAAAATTAGTTTAACGTTTTGCTTGAAAATATAACATTCTTTTGTTAATACATTAAAATCGTCTGCAGTCAGAAATCTATATTTTAGATTAATATTTATTACTTAAGTTTTCATACATAATTTTAAAAGAATTACTTTGATATTTAATTATTGCTAATTTTCCAATTTCCTTCATTTTAAAAGCGAACATTTATTTTAATAAATAATAATAGAACAAAGACCATTTTAAAAATTTTCTATTTCCTCTTAAAATATGCTTCAATTGTAATTCATTTCTTTCAATTCGTCTTATAATACAAAATCCCTTCCACGTATTTTTATTTGGCACATTAAAATTTGAGGCTTACTTCACCTCCACTTATCTCATTCCTCTGTGGGTTTCTTTAATTCTTCAGCTTTCTTATTACTTCTGCGAAATTTTTTACACAACCAACCAACCGTAAACAAACGAAAGAGAAAAAAATTGGAAAAAGATGATTTTTTATGAGAATGACCTCTCGATTTTGATTAATTACTCAGTTAATAATTGGAATTTCGAAATTCTGAAGCTCAGGTGCATCAGGAGAGATTTAGGGCAACTCTCAAAAAAATTTTGAGCTTCGTACATGCTGTAGATTTTGCTAGCCATCGCAGACACACACACAGACACACAGACAGAGCGTTTTGTTCTTTTATTTGTATAGATATATATTGAATTTAATTTTATGAAATTGTGGTTCACATAACCGTTCTCATATGCAAAGATTATACAGTAAATCACTGGATAGCTAACAACCACATTAATTTCGATTTAATCAAAATTATTGATCCATTTGACTAGTATGTTAATATTTTGCTGAACTTAATTATCTATACTAATAAAATAACAAATCGCTCTGTCTGCGTGTGTGTGTGTGTGTGTGTGTGTGTGTGTGTGTGTGTGTGTGTGTGTGTGTGTGTGTGTGTGTGTGTGTGTCTGCGATGGCTAGCAAAATCTATGGGACGTACGAAGCTCAAAATTTTTATGAGAGTAGCCCAATATCTCTCCTGATGCACCTGAGCTTTAGAATTTCGAAATTCTATTTATTAACTGAGTAATTAATTAAATTCCAAAGATCACTCTTATAAAAAATCGCCTTTTTTCTTCTTTTTTTCCCTTCATTTAGTTATGGTTGGTTGGTTGCATAAAATTTTCGCATAAATAATTAAAAAAGCTGGAACAGACCTTTAAAATTCATAGACTGGCAAACTGTCAGTTTAAATGATGATTTTTTATCACAGCGGTTGTAAACCATGGAGGAAAAAGATAGGTGGTGGTGAAGTAAACCGAAAAAGGGTCGCAATATTAAACCATTTATCGCTCAAATTTTAATGTCCCAAACAAAAGCATGTGGAAGGGATTTTGTATTAAGACGAATTGAAAGGAATGAATTACAGCTGAAGCGTATTTTACGAAGTAATAGTAATTTTTTAAAATGGTCTTTTTTCTATTATATCATTTATTTTTAAAAAATGTTTGCTTTTAAAATAATTGGAATTGATATATTCGAAAAAATTAAATGTAAAAATAAAATTAAATAAAATATTGAAAACATTTGATTTGAACTAAAAATTGTATTACTAAAAGTTTTCTTTTTTTTTTTTTCAGAACTTTTTAATACTTTATAACGTAGATGAAAAAATGTTTTTAATTTAACAATATATTAATAACTCTATGTCAATATATAAAATATAATTATGAAAACATTCTTTTAAAATCATGCGCGAAAACTTAAATAACAAATATTAGTCTAAAATCTAGATTTCAGAGTGCAGACGATTTTAAGACATTAACGAAAGAATGTTAACTTTTCAAGCAAAATCTTAAATGATGCTTCTATATTGATATTTCAAAGTGACGGCTAGGTTACATTTATGTTATATTTAAGTTACGGTAGGGTAATGTTAAGTCGCAGACAGATTATGGTTATGGTACAAAAATTTACGGTTAGGAATTTGTCCACAGAGTCAACATTACGCATGCTTTGATAAAAATATACACTTTTGTTAAATGGCTCTGAAATTATAATACTATATACCAATCTTTTATCATCGCGTATCGATTTCATTCACGGTATAGTCGGATTTAAGAGTAATATAATTAGTTTGAAATTCAAAATATTTCACTTGGGATTTCTATGCGAAAAAAATAATTAGTTACGTGTTTTAACAGTGATTTTTACGGGTAAATATCAACACTTTAACACGAAACTAACGCAATCGTTGGATACATGTTCCCTCCCGTGTTTCTCCTTGCTCATTTTAAGTATTTTTAGATCTTAATATTAGTTGTTGTTTTTAAAACCGATTTTTCACAAAGTCAGCTGCGACGTATTTCAGACAATGCATTTCTGCATGCTTCCAGTTAATGATAAAATCATACAAATTTCAAGTTCGTTTAATATTGTTAATACGGACCCGGGCAACGCCGGGCGGGTCAGCTAGTTTATAATATATTTCCAGCTTTGTATTGAATATGAATCTTATATGAAAATATCATGATGTTTTGAATATTAAGTAACAAAAGGGAATAATCTGAATATTAGTTTAGTGATAAAATAATGTAATTTTAAATGTGGCGCTTACCATTATTAACAGTGGTGCAGCAAAATTATGAATTCCAATTTACTGGTATATCATTCTTAATATATCACTTTTAAAGTTTATACACCTCTGTATTTAGTAATTTAAAATAAATATTAATGCTTATTTAATTGCAGTGAACTATTTAAAGGGATTAAGTAATGGATAATAAATATTTTTTTATAATTCCTCATTTATTTATTTTTTCTTTTTTTCACATTTTAGGTATTGCATCTGCTAAAATGTATTCTTTTGACTAAAAATCTAGATGAAGAAATTATAGGAAAACTTATAAATACATTTAGGTATAACTTCATGTTTTTTATTTTACTTTCTAAAATATATTATTGTTTATTATAAATTTTTATTATGCTTTTTTTTCTCTTCGCCTTTTTCTTATTAATCTCTATTATATATTTGGTCTCTATACTCATCCAAATTTTTTGTTGTGGTTCCACATTATAGATAGAATATTTTTATGTCTGTATGCTTAACGCTAGAATGACATAGAACACCGTCCAGTGTCATTTTGACACTGGTTGATAATAAGTAAAATATTCAAATAAAATGTGCATAGATTGCTCACTCTAATATTCTTTTTAAAAATATATTGTAGTCTGCAATCCATCTGCTGAAATTAAAATGTGTTATTTCCTGTATAAGCTATTGCAGATTTTAAGTACTTATTGATTTTGCGAATTATCAATTTCAGTACCTTTATCACTTTCAATATTAAGTGATACAAGAGGAACTAACTTTTTATATCCATTTCAAACAAGTTTTTGCCTTTGGATTTGTTATCAAGAAATTTTGTGAGAATCATCATTGAGAATAAGCTGAAATTGGCATGAATCAATATAAACAGAAAAAACTTCTTAAAATCATCAAAAAAAAAAAAAAAAAAAATTCTTAAGATTTTGAAAGATCAGAGTCTTTCTTTGTCAGGTGCAAAGAAAATGCACATTTGCTATGGAAGCAGGATCATGACTGAAATGAAGGTGGGAAAAAGAACAAGCTGAAGGAACAGCCAAAGGAAAGCAGAAGACATCAACCAATCACAGAAGAGTATATTCAAAATGGACACAGCATAGAAGGGGAATAAAGAAGCAAATTAATAGGAGGAAGAAAAAAATTTAATTAAAAAAATATATATATAGTAAAATGAAAACACACACATATATGGGAGAAAAATAAAATGAATATATATATAAGCCTAATACTAATTAATGCAAAAAATAAATTGTATGGTAGGCTGAAAAGGTTTTTCCAAGCTTAAAGAGCATTTTAGAATCAGATTTATCAATAACAATAACTTTATAATTAAGATAAGTAGCTAAATTTTCAAGAAAATCTAATTGATGGATATTATTGGCATAAAAATAATTTTAATATTTTGAAAATTAAAACTATAGCTAGAGTCCCAAGAGTGCTTCGCATAAAAAATATTAGAAATTTCTTGATTAATGACATAACGAGAGTGTTTTTTTAAGTGGATTTTGAAATTTCTTTCAGTTTGATCAATTTAAAGTAAATTGCAATTATTACAAGGAACAATATAAACTCCCTATTTATGAAGGTAAGGAACAGAAGATTTAGTCAAAGAGAATTTGAGTTTATTGAATGTTTTAAAATAATGTTATAATTGAAACATCTTGAAACTTTAACTAATTTGAAACATAAAGGAAGGACGACCAAATTATCAGACTTACTTTTGACAGAATTGGAAAGAGTAGATTTATTAGGCAGTGTATTGAATTTGTTCACAGGAATATTGATGATAGAAAAATTGAAACCTCTTTTGACATCAACAGCCTTTAAAAGTAATTCACTTCATCCTTAAGGGATGTAGAGTTGGAACAAGAGAAAGCATGATTTTGTCCTGAAACAATAAATTTTGGAAAACTTTTCTTTATTCAGATTTAATTTCAAGTACTCTATTCAACATATGTAAAACCAGTTTTTAAGTTACAGATTTGATGCTGTTGAAGAGATTTAGTTCCATATAAATATTAACATTTTTTGGAAGTTATTAGCATAGCCATCGCAGAAAGATTCATGATTTATAGTTTAATAAGTATAAAGTTTCCTCTTTATGTGTAGAATATATGTGTGTTTATGTTAACAAAATTAATATATTTGACTCAGTTCTCTTCCTTTTATATATTTATATAGAAATGCATTAAACCAGTTAAACAGAATGCAGGATGTTAATCAGTTTATCTTGAAACTCTTTCCCCTTTTGCTTCATCATATATGTGGTAGAAGTCCCGTGTTATCTCCAGATCTAAACAAATACAAGTCTCGATTGTTGCTTTTTATTTCTAAGTTATGGTAAGTTAGAATTTTTTTATTTTATTCTATTTTTGAAATTAAACAATTTATTTAGTGAAATGCATGAACTATAGTATGCGATAAGTTGAGGTGAAACACTCAAGTCCATGAAATCAATTTATTGAAAAACAGAAATCAAAGTTTAAGACTGATATGTTCATCAACAGCAGTAATGTACTTCTGACTAATTTTATTTAAACTTATGTTTTTTGGCATAGGAATTGAGGGCATATCCTACAGCACAGTATACCCAAACTTAAATTTTGTAAAAAATTAGACAAAGTGTTTTTTGTTCTCCTGACTTTTTATATTTAGAAATTATTCTCCAGTCATGTTCTAATTAAAGAAAATTGTATAAAAAATTTGAAGTTGTATAATTGAATTTGTTGAATAGCTTATCTTAATAACTAAATAAATAAACAACGTTAAAGAGCACAAATATTACAAAATAAAAGATGTTAAAAGCATACATGTTTCAGGACTTCTTAAGTCCCATCATCAGTGCTAAAAAGTGTAAAACGTAAAAGAAAATCACATCATAAAATAAAATAAGCCGTGTAACTGAGCTCGCCGCTAAGGCGAACTGACTAAGAAATGTTGCCAAGCAACAGTAAAAATAAGCTGGCACGCACACCCAGAGGAGACCAATCATATGTCACATCTCACTGGACGAGTCCAAATCAAAAAGAACAGGAGGGGGGAGGGGGAGTGAAATTACAGGAATGGAAACCAGACATCAGAAAATCTTGGAGTACTGGACATGTCATTAACTAAATTAGTAGAGTTTTTCCATATATGATAAGCTTCCCAAAAGTCTAAATCATAAACAGATGAACAATATTGTATTATTGAGGCTTCGGAAAATTTAAAGTTATGACTATTGGACCATCAATGGCTGGCGATAGCGGAATGTTTTATTTCACAATTTTTAACGTTAGCAGTGTGCTCTCCCACACGCTTTTTTAAGGTACGCTTAGTCTGACCGATGTACATTTTATCGCATTCGTAAGAAATCTTATAAATACCCCCAATGTGAAAAATCATCTATTGGATCTTTGAGATTAGAGAATTTAATTTTATTGATTTTAAAATAACCTTTACTCCTTTCAATAAAATTAAATTCTCTAATCTCAAAGATCCAATAGATGATTTTTCACATTGGGGGTATTTATAAGATTTCTTACGAATGTGATAAAATGTACATCGGTCGGACTAAGTGTACCTTAAAAAAGCGTGTGGGAGAGCACAGTGCTAACGTTAAAAATTGTGAAATAAAATGTTCCGCTATCGCCAGCCATTGCTGGTCCAATAGTCATAACTTTAAATTTTCCGAAGCCTCAATAATACAATATTGTTCATCTGTTTATGATTTAGACTTTTGGGAAGCTTATCATATATGGAAAAACTCTAATAATTTAGTTAATGACATGTCCAGTACTCCAAAATTTTCTGATGTCTGGTTTCCATTCCTGTAATTTCACTCCCCCATCCCCCTCCTGTTCTCTTTGATTTGGACTCGTCCAGTGAGATGTGACATATGATTGGTCTCCTCTGGGTGTGCGTGCCAGTTTATTTTTACTGTTGCTTTGCGACGTTTCTTACTCAGTTCGCCTTCGTGGCGAGCTCAGTTACACGGCTTATTTTATTTTACGATGTGACTTTCTTTTACGTTTTACACTTTTTAGCACTGATGATGGGACTTGTCCCGAAACATGTATGCTTTTAACATCTTTTATTTTGTAATATTTGTGCTCTTTAACGTTGTTTATTTATTTAGTTATATATAAGCACAAATTACAATCCTCCCCCCCCCCCCCTTAGCTTATCTTAATATTCTCCTTTATAATATTGCTTATAGTAACAATAAGAGTTAAAATACAGATCTCCTCAAATGTTGTCTTACTGAATACAATTATTCAGTGTTGAATTTAGGGGTGACCTGTGGGGGCTGGGGCTGGGGGGTAATAACCCCTCAGAGCAATGAGATATTTCTCCCCGAAAGGTTTGAGATTTTGTGTTTTCAATTGTCAAAAAGTGCAATCCCTCCTCTCTGTTTTCCTGCAGCCCCAGAAATCCCTCCAGAATAAAAGTGTCTGAATTCAAGTCTGCAATTATTGTATAGAATAGAATGTTGGAATTAGGAGCTATGTTAAAAAATTTGATATAACAAAGCTCTTTCTTAAAAATAGTTAAATTTGAGTCTCATCAGGTTTTATACTAAAATTTTCCACATTCTCTAAAAATACACTAATTTATGTTTAAAAAAAAGACTGCAAATGTAGAAACTTAATAGCAAAAGATAAATGTTTTAAGAAATGGACTCAGTGACTAAAAAAGCATTTAAAAAAAAAAAAAATCTCCTGCAAAGGAATTGTAGCTATGGAACCTAAAAATTTATGGAAAATACACCACTTTGGGTAAGAATAATAAAATATTTGTTTTCTAATAAAACTAGACTTAAAATAAATAAATAAATTACGTACATATATATATATATGCAAGTACATATAATCTGCTGAATGCTGTACATCTTTCACTTATAAAAACCATACATTAAAAGCTAATGTATTAAAATATTTGTTAATCTTAAAAATCAAAGTTACATTTAAAAAAAAAGGTCTGTTAACCACGAAGTCAAAAACTTTTCATGTATCATTATGATATTATGCTCTATGTGTCACTTCAATACTTGAAAAAGCGTGATTCAGTTTAATTGATAATTTTCACCAATAAAACTTTTGGCACCTGATTTATGTATTAAAGTTTTCTTTCATTTTTAATATTCACTTGCAAATGAATAAAAGGTATGTTAAAATATTAAAATCTTATTTTAAATTTCAAGCTTAATTTCTCTTAAATATTTTTTAACCCTTAAGTGAAACTGCCCCATTTAAGTTGACATCATCAAACACCTACCCCCCCCCCCCATCCTGTTAAAAATTATTGAAAAAGCTGATTTATTTGTGGACAAAAATCCACAAAAAAAAAAAAATAATAATAACAGTTTTAATAGTTTTGAGGTGCTCTATTAGCCTCATGATAATCTAAGTAAAAAAATTACCTCTATAATTCTTAGAGCCTCCATAGCAGCGATTGAACTGCCACTCTCTGGATGTATCTTTGAACTTGATTAGCTGTTTCAAATAATTATTTCTGCCAGCCTAGTCATATTTTTTATTTATATGGATTTGGTACATATATATAATTGAAAATACATTGTTGAAATATTATCAAGGTTTTTAATTTTGGCGACAGTATTTAAAAAGTAGGTATTTTAAAAATATGGAATTGTTTTCTATTTGGAGAGCAGAATTTTGTATACATTTTAAGAAAAATTATTGAATATGGCACACTACAATCTAGTGAAGTATCTACCTGCAAAAATTGCAATGTATAGTTTTTGATCCTATAAAATATATGCAACTGAATTATCTTGGGTGATTTCAATATCAAATAGCATTTAAAATCATTCTTCAATTTGAAAGAATGTTTCTGTGATGTTTATCTTGCATTTCTCTTTAAATCTCCCAAGTTTTTATGCTGTTATATACTATAGTTTTCACAGTTCTAGCTAAAAAAGGTGGGAAAAGAATATAATGAATTTAAAAATAATAGCACCAGAAGCAGTGTTTGTAACTTTTTTAAGAATAGAGCAAAACATTTCAGCTGAATTTACTTAAATTTTTCAATGATATTTTCTCCTGTGGGGTTAATTTAAACTATGCATTAGAATAATTTGTGCAGTTGAAGATGCATTTCTCTCCTTCCCAAGCAATTCTATTTCCTACCTTTTGCAAATGTTGGTTGAGAAATTGTTCTTTTAGAAAAAATTGAATTGCAAGCTATGCATTAATTGCTGGATTAAATTGGCTTTCAAGTTGGTTTAGCATTAACATAGCTGATTCTGGTATTAAAAACTTTATTTAATTGATAACTTTTTTATTTACCCATCATATATAGTATAGGGTAAATCTTACAATCATTTTGGAAAAAAAAAAAAAAAGATTTACATGTTTTAGACATTAGAGATTCCAAAAAACATATTTTTAGAAAGAAAAAAAAATGCCATCCATCTGTTTGCCTCTGTGTTTGTAAACGCTCTATTTCCCGAACAAATTGAGATAGAAACTTGAAATTTGATGTGTACATAGTATGTAATAATGTAAAGAAGCATATTTAATATCAGAAACCTATATTATTCAGAACTTTTTTTTTCAGGCTCTCGAAATATTTGTTCTGATGAAAGGTACATAAAAATTCTCGAAATTTTTTATTTTAAGGAGTGGATGCAAAAGGCAATAAAATAACACAAATTTTGCATAATAAATGAAGTCAATTGGATAATTAGTTGCCAAGATATTTGTAATCTTATTTTCCACACTCTTTGATTTTTCATGACCCTGTATTTCATTCAAATTTCACTTCAAAGATATATTTTAATTGGATATTGGAAGCTTAATCCAACGCAGTAAACTGTTAGATAATATGATTATTATTTTTGAAGTTATAAGGATGTTTCTTTTACGCAGTCCGATACTGCTTGAGTAGTTTGGTGTTTTATATAACTTGTCAAAATTGGTTCATCAGCAATTGTTTAATAGAGTATTACTATGTGTTAAAAATATTTAAATATGAATTTAAATTTTATTTGAAATGGCGATGCATTTTATAAATAGATTACACATATTTTATATTCTGCATATCCATGATAGCTAAGTATTCCTGTGGGCCCCAATGACAGTCATATATTTGTTTTGTAATTTATCTATAAATATCTCTTATATTTATTGTATAATATTTTGATTTTAGGTATTTGATTTTTTATTTATTGTATATGTTTTAGTGAAATGCAGTTTAATGGCAGAGGTACATCACTGACCTGCTACTATATTGTAGAAAATCTCCTCAAAATTATCCAGGTAAATGTATTTATAAAAACTGTTTTTATTTTTTATTTATATTCATATTAATCTTTATAATGTAATTTTTTCTTTTTACTGTCATTTCTCTTTGGGGGTTATTTTTCTTGTTCTGGAAAAATTAGAGGTAGGCAATAACCACACCTGTCAAATCCACATGAGAAATTTGGACATTGCAGGAAGATATTTTTATACATATAAGATATTAAGAAAATAATTAGCCTTCTAAATATGGAAAAAAAATGTACAAAAATTACTAATTTTCTCACTTCAATAGAACCATGTCAGCAAATTTCATTCTTTTCCAGAAAGCTTCATAATGTTGAGCCAAGAGGAATTAAAGAGAGAACAACTTCAAAAGACAAACACTATTCAAACATTTATTAGTAGAATTCTGATTGTATTTGCTTATAATTACTTTGTTGCAGATTTCATAATATATAATGTTATACTATTAGTTTTTTGCTTCATTTTACAGCCTCGGTATTTTCATGCTTTATTCAAATTATGAGGTTTAAAATAATCATACCATAATAAAAAAAAAAAAAAAATCCCTGAATTTTCTGCACCAAAATGAGTTCAGAACTAAATGTTTATTAAAAAGGTTAATAATAATAATAAAACTTATAAAAAACACTAAAAGGAAAAATTGTAATGTAGTTTTTTAAATGAAACTGTTAGAAAAGAAATGTAATTGATTCAGACATAGCCAATAAGGTTGATTTGCTCAAATGACATCATAGACTGCTAACTCATATTTGTTAAATTGTTGAAATTAATTGCTTCTACTTTTAATTGCTAAATTTTTAGTTAGAAGGATTATAAATGAAAAAAAAGGACATGAGGTATTTTTATGCTAATTATTTTTTTTTATTTCATTATTTGAATGCAGAATAGTTGTTAACTTTTATGTAATTTTTTTTTAATAATAATTTGATGTATGAGCAAAATAAAAGATATTTTGTTAACAATGCATATAATTTGGAATAATTAAAACCTATATAAAATCTTAAAGTTTTAGCCGGATATGTTCGTTTTTGGTGGCATAGATAACACAATGATGTTAAATTAAAATGTATTTTTAAATTATTATATGCATACTTAAAATCTGTATTTATTCCTGTTTTCCTCCAATGTACTTTCTCTACTTTTTTCAACTATCTCCTTCCCTTTGAAAAGCACTATCTTGAAGATACAAATATATAAGAAGTTTTTGTTCTAAATGTGACAAAACCCCATTAAAAATTTAAAAAATAATCTATGTGCTTTTGTTGCTAAATAGGTTACCTGGACAGCAATCAAATGAAAAGGTTTTTTAAATCTTTTGGTTAAATTCAAATTCAATGTCACTAGATTCTAATATCCATTTGGCTATGCCTAACATCACAGCAAAAGATAGGGTGTTCGTACATCCTAGAAAATCCTTAAAAGAGCTTACAATTTCTAAAAGAAATTTTTGGTGCATAAAAGTACTTATTGTAAAATCTGCAAAAGTACTTAAAAGTGCTTAATTTTATTTTTGTATTTTTTAATAATAGGTTAAATTCTGCATTCTTTTGAAATTCTGATTTAAAAAAAAAAAAAAAAAAAAAAATCTTAATTACCTCTTATGTTTCTTCCTTGTGATTCCCCCCCCCCCTTCTACAATACCAAAGTTTAAAATCTTTAAAACTTATTTTATTTACGCTTTATCTACTTCGTTTTTTATTTTAGAGTGAATAAATCATCAGTCTAAATATCATTAACAATTTATTCCATCACATTCGTTTCATTAAAGTTTCTTCTGAATTTCATCCTCACAAACATTTGTTTACTTCCCCTCCCCTCTTTTTCCCCCCAAGTTTTTTGTGAAACTTGTATTTTTCAAAAATGAAACCCTTTATTAAGAAATGTATATTTTAACTTATTTGTTTGTTAAATCTGTAGGTTCTTACACCTTTTTTTTTTTTTTTTTTTTTTTTTTTCAAAGTCCTTAAAAATCTTTGACTTTTTTATTTTCATTTTAAA
The DNA here is from genome assembly GCA_964019185.1 of Maratus speculifer. NCBI lineage: Eukaryota > Metazoa > Arthropoda > Arachnida > Araneae > Salticidae > Maratus > Maratus speculifer. The sequence goes on along the minus strand of OZ025302.1, from coordinate 180,815,037 downwards.
AAATGTGTGCCATCCCTGAAAGAGTTAAATAAGTAATAAAATCTATTCACATTAAAGGAATATTATTTTTTGCTTTGATTAATTTTATCAAACTGTGTAAGTTTCAATGTTTCTAAAATAAAAATATTTTCTCTTTGACTTAGATTGACCCCAACACTTCTTGGAGTGCAGATAAATCAGATTTGCTGATTAATACTTTGCTGAAATTTATGAACAGTCAGCATGTTCTTGTTCGACTCTCTGTTGCTCAAAGCATCAATGAAGTTGTTCCTAGACATATGTCTGAAAAGACATTTCAAGATATCTGCTCAGAAACATTTGAATTGCTGAAAACTGCTGTAAGTATATGTTATTAATTACTTTGTAACAAATTTTAATGTTACAGATATGTTAAAACTAGTAATAAGTTTTGATTGCAGAATTTTTTATCATCCAACAAATATCTAAATTAGTATTTTGTATTTTTGTTCCTTCTTAAAGATCCTTAAATTTAGAATGATATTTAACATTTTTAGTCTTGTAACATCAATAAGATTTCAGCTTGAATTATACTTATTTGATTTATCAGTGAGCCCATTGTCACTCTGTCGGGGAATGAATGCAAAAAACCAATAAATTTAGAGAGTTATGTCTGAACTTATTCAAAGTAATTGTATAAAAGTTAGGATATTGCAAAATATTAACATCCTTTTTCTGTCAGGTAAAATGCAACTCAAAATCTTAGTTTTCTTCTAATCTATAATGTAATCAATAAAAATAACTAAGTAATACAAAGGTTAATAATAGTATGAATAATAGGAAGTCATGCTCATATTGTAAAAAAGAAATCCATAAACATTTATCTGATTTAAGATTGAAATTTTACCCTCAGGTTATATGCTATTTTTTCTCTGTATTCTCAGTTTCTTAAAAATATCAAACTAGTCTATAAATTTTTTATTACAGATGTTGTAAATGAACATCAACCAGTAGTATCTGTGTCATCTTTTGTGTAAGTTGCTGTAAATAAAATAAATTTTAGTTCAATTTTACATGGAATGTGAGTTTAACAAACCATTAAAAAAAAAGTTATTGTGATATTTCTAGTTATTTGACAATTAATTGTCTTTGATTAATAATGCATTTAAAATTAAATTATCATTAAGATCAAAATTTGAAAAACAAAATATAGAATTTGTTTTATTTGTTGTGATTTACAATTATAATAAAATAAAATGCTTAACTTTATTTTAAAAATATTAATGTTAAAAGGGAATTTCATATTTATTAAGTGTCTTTACTTTTTAGAATTTTTATAAAACTCTATTCAGTCTAATGACCACAGCAATATAACAAAAGAAATTTCTGTATGATTTGATTACAAAATTATTCAGAAGAAATTATTTTCCAGACTTGCAAAGAAATTGCTGATTGTTTTTATGTTTCATAAACATTTTTTCATCTCATTGGTATTTTACACTTCTACTGTAATAGAATGCATTGTCTTACATGCCTTTTTCTCAACAAAACAAACCAATGGTGATATTTTCTTCTCTGATTTCATTTAAATAAGTTTTTTGTAAACTTTGTATAAGTTGTTTTATGAAAATCCCCCCCTCTCCCCATAAGAAAAAAAAACAAACTTGCATGGTATGCCTGATTTTTACCATTATTTTTATCGAAGTTTCCATTTCTATAAATTAAGAATGAAAAATTATTTTTAAAATGCCAAGTTGTTCTGACTAATTTAATTTAGTCCTGATAATGTATGTATGTAAAATACTCATTATGAATAATTATTCTAGAAATTTTAATAATTTTACTGTGCTTTTACATGTCATATTTTCAAATTGGTTATTATGAGAACCCTGTCTTAAAAAGTAAGACTGTTTCTTTCATCCTTTGTATAACTGAGTTAAACTGTGTAAATTCTTTTTGTTGAATTATACCTACATATGTACTACTTTAATTTTACAGGAAAGAGATACTCTAAGTAAAAAAGATGAATTCGCTAATAGGATGAGTACATTTTTACACTATCTGAATCATGTTCTTGTCCAGTTCCCTTGTTTAGAAATAGAAGCTATATTCATGATGTTAAAATGCATCAAATTTAAAATGGCTGATGAAAGTCTTATATCTATTGTAAGTATTTGTGAGATATTTTTTACATACAGTTTTATTTTATGTCATTTTTGAGTTTTGGCTATGATTAATTGTATAACTAAAATCAAAATGTTTTATTAACACTGCTGCTAACAACTTCTGAGTTTTAAGACTTATTTTCTACTTAAAAAAAATAAAATCTTCTCTTTTTTAAAGCAAAAAATGATTTTAAAAAATATTTGTATATAAATAGAAGAAGAAAAAAAAAACTGGGAATCAGATGACATTGATAAAATTGATCTAAAATAGATTTTCTGCAAGTAATATACATGGGTAAAGATGAGTAAAACAGTATTTGTATCAATATTAAAAAAATGTCCATACTTATTAATTAAGAAAATCCTTTGAAATCTCAACTGCAATTTAGGATCAAAATTAATAATGCTAAGGAATGAGATTAAATATATATGTATATACATATATATATATATATTAAAACATATGCAAACATAAATAAGGCTATCCTGTTATTAAAAAGAAATAAAACTTGCTTTCAATTTTTATATCTTTATGTCAGATCTATTATGTACCTTTAAAAATACCTTAACTTTGTTTTGGTAATTCTTGGGTTTTGATTTTCCAATTTTTTTCTTTAATTATTATTTATTTATTTATTTATTATTATGACACATATAATGTAAGGAAAGTATAGAAAATATCAGGAATGCATAAAAACCAAATTAGGGATTTTTTTTTGTGTATCTTTACATTTTAATCTTTCTTGAATTTGCTTTTGCTATTTTTATAATGACGTCATATAATATGTACATATATTGCTATTTATTTATGCACTTTGATCCTCAGAGTCCATTTTTGGTGTTTTTTAACCCCTTTTGACATGAAAATTTTACGAAATTTTTAATGGTTTTTCACCAGTTTTTAAAAACAGAAATTTGTGCCTTTTTAAATCAAGGAAATGCTCTGATTAAATAAGACAAATTTTACTGATGGGGGTAAACAACGATTCTTAAGCCTTTTTGTGGCACGTATGTATGTTGCTCATTTTCAAGGGATTAAATGATGTCTTTGTATGCATATGAGTGAGTGATTGAATATGATAGCATCCAAAAGATGTTTCTAATCAATCTCTCATTTGAAATTATGGTATAGACTAGCAGTTCCAAGCAACCCACTGGTGGGACACTGTTGGTGTTTTGGTGATTCATGGAATAATCAAGGTTTGTCAGAAAAATATATCTTTTATTTTATATGTTTAAACAATATGAATCAAAACCCGTCAAATTTGACGTTTGACAATTATAGTTATTGTTTTCAACAAAATCTAAAAACATCTTTTACATCGTTGCAAAATTTACATGCATACTTTTCATATTCATGGTTACTATTTTAGAAATATTTTAATGTACAATAGAGTATTAATAAATATATCCCAAAACTTGATGTCATACTTGCCAGTTACAATTTTGCTTTTAAGCATTCTGTACTTAATCAGTTTGTTGGTGAAATCCAGAAATTTACTTTTAGATTCATTCATAGAAAAATATTTAGTTTTATAAAGTTATTTATAATAAATAGTTTTATAGAAAAATATTTAGTTTTATAATTCATTTTATTTTTACTATGACATTATTTTCATCCACTGAAGCTCTCTAAGTGTTTCAATCTTAGTAGTAGCAGAAGGAAGCAAAAATTGAAATGTAAAAACGGTATCAATAAAAATATGTTATTTTAATTAATGATGTAATTTTCTGTTTAAAAGTTTTTAAATATATATATATATATACAGTCGCGTCTCCATATAACGAAATCCATTGTTCAGTCAAAAAATTCGTTATTTAGAAAAATTCGTTGAATAGAGAACGCCAAAATTTTTTTCATTTAATGTTTTAATTTTGAAACAAAATTGTTTTTGAGCTGTTTAATTAAGTGTTGGAAATATTTAATGAAATTTTTCCAGAATCTTAAGCATTTTTGCCACTTCTTTTTTTTTCCTGTTATTGATTATTTTCAAAATTATTACTTTATCAGAGAGAGTTATATTTATCCTTGAAGCAATTTTATGTAGATGCAGTAGAAGATAACACCAGCATAGATGACATTTAGTAACAATTCTTCATTCAAATGGTATCTCACAACAAAAAATGTTCTGAGTTTAGGTAAATGAAAACATGCTAAAACAGACGATCTTTTCTGTAATCGCCCCCTTATCCCTTCCTTGTTATCCAAATCAAGAAACAAACATTTTTAAGACAACAATGGACTAGTTTTATATGTTAAAATGCTTTGTGATAATTGCAAATCGCTCCAGTAACAAGCAAATGTTTCAATCTTTTCCAAGAACACATGCTCATCTTGGCTAAAATAAAGTTAAATGTAATCTTGATTTTCTTGGGGGGGGGGGGGGTGAATGCCTTTTTTTGGACATAAGGAATAAGGTAGAAGAATGCAGCTATGAAATATACACCAGAAATTAACGAAAACAAATTATTCTACAAATAATTTGAAGGGTTTTCTGAACATATGAAAGAACATTTTTGAAAAAATTTGTTAAATGGAGATATATATTTCCCTATATGGAGATTATTTTAATGTAATCATGAAAAAATTGACCGTTCTTACAAAAAATTCGTTAAATAGAAAAATTTGTTGGATAGAGTTTCGTTATAGAGAGACTCAACTGTATATATATTATTGTAATAGGAAAATGAGTAAATGTAATGATATCGTAATTTTCATTCTTTTCCTTCTCTCTTCAATAGTAGGAATAAACTGATTGTCACCAATGTGAAAAAATTTCATAAAGGACTTTTAAAAAATAACAGTGCAGGCACTTCTACAGATAAAAGGTTTTCATCTTAAATAATAATTATCAAAATCGTTTCAGTAGAATGTTCGGGTCTGAGGACTAGAAATGCAGCCTTATCTTTTAAATATTTAGATTATAATTAAATAGAAATGACGCAATTTTCAGAAATATATTTGTGCATAACAAGGATCTTTAAATAACAGAAGTTCAGTCTATTTAGATGAGGAATAAAAGTAAATGAATATGACGTCAATACAATTATAATAATATATATTCATAGAGTAGATTTATCTGGTTTCTGAATGCTGTCATCTTCCTCATCAGAAAGATTTCATTTAAGACATTTTTTTAACATAGATTATTTTCTGGTACATTATTTACATAGATTACTTAATATTATTTCTCAGTAAATTGTCTGTGTTCTTCTGCAATTAATGCATAATTACTTGCAATCATTTTATTATGGTTTTTATGAAAACCATTATTTTTTTTTTTTTTTTTTTTTTTTTTTTTTTTTTTACATATGATGACACATTTACTGATGAAATCGAGCTTCTGATTGGTAAAATATGATAAAGTAAAATAAATTTATATTACAGAAAGAAAAGAGCAATCTGATTGCTACTATTATAAAGAAATACCACAAAAATCTTTTTTTAATTAAAAATTAAGTATAACAAAGAAATAAATAAAAAAAAATATCTAGAATGGGCACATCTGCAAATCAACAACTTTCATTTAAAAAAAATCATAATAACTATCCAAATTGGTTCCAGTAAAAAGCTCAGGGCTGATGATTAAAGAAATAGCTTGGTCTTTTAAATATATAGATTGCACACAATCATTTTATTATAGTTAAATTTTATGAAAACCATTATTTTTTTTTGTTTAAATACAATAACATATTCACTCATGAAATCACCCTTCTGATTGGTAGAATGTGACAAAGCAAAATAATTTTATATTATAGAGAGAAAAACATAAGCTGATTGCCACCATTTAAAAAAAATATCATGAAAAGCTTTTAAAATTATATATAAAAATGGAAATTAAAAAATATCTAGAATGGGCACATTTACAAATAAACAACTTTTTTCTATTATTAGTTCAGTAAAAAGCTCAAAGCAGGTGACCAAAAAAAAAAAAAAACAGTCTGGTTTAAATATATGGATAACATACACAATATTTTACAACTGCAATAATAAAAAATGTTATTAGCTTAAACTGAAACTTCATGGCTTCCACTCTCGAGCTTGTGGATTAGAAATCCTTTTCAAGGAAAACATTTGAAAAAGCACAAAACCTGATGAAGATTTCATCTATCTTGCGATTTCTCTTTGAAAGCAGATTTCAAGGAAAAAATCTTTAATTTCCTTCTTGATGAATATATGAACACAACAACCAGAAATATATAAATCAGCTTTGAGGTCATTGATGTTGTTCTACATGACATATTTATGGACATGCTTTTTCTGTTTTTGAAAAACAAGTGCAGAAACAAACTGTGTGTAGAAAGTGATTTAAGATTAAAATTAACCAATTTTAACCATTATAAAGATGCTTTCAATAGTAAACACCAGTGAAAGAAGTATCACTGATTGTAAAATTGTGTTTTGATAATCATTAAAGGTATTTTCATTACTTTTTGTAATATGAAAGCCATTTTAATTATCATTCCACTTACACATATTGGGATTACTGATTCTTGATTTTGTTAATACTGTATGCTATGTACAAAATTTCCTGTTTGTATGGTAGGGTAGCCAATATCTTATAAAGGTCATAGAATAATTTCCTTGTTGATACTAGATTAATCCTTATATTAGCTGGATTGTAAAATTTGTTTTTTACTTAAAGGTGGGCCATATACTCATAAAGGTTGGGAACTCTTGGTATAGACCTTGTTCCAAGAACTGTATTAATTTTTGTACAAATTAGGCAATGGATTTGGCATCTAAACCATTTTGTGACCAAAGAAAAACCTATACATTTTGTTTTTTTAACTAAATTGTCCAGTTAATTACTTTTATTGTGTACATTCATTGAATGTTGATACAACCATCATATTTTAGTCGAACATAACTTGATTCAGTATTTTTTTTTTTTTTTTTTTTTTTTTAATCTGTAATTTTTAGGAGAGAAAAAACCTTATAAATTTAAGTGGTTAAATTTAAGAGGAAAAAATGTAAAATTTCAAACATGGAAAGAAAGAAGAAGAAGAAGAAATACATATTTTTTATTTGTTTTAAAATCTGACTTAAACATTTTTTTAATTTACATTTTTTTTAATTTACATTGTTTTAGCTCTATTATATAATAGTTTAGTATTAAAGAAAATAATAATTTTTATGTATTCCAAATACAAAAATAAAATTATTCTAAATGTGATCAAATGGTAACTTTAGTAGTAACTTCTTTTACTCCAGAAATGCTTAAAATGAACAATTTATTACTAGAACAATAATTGTAATTATTTTCATTGGACAAATCAGGGCTAATTAGTATTGGTAATAAGCTTGCATTTTTTGTGATTTATTTTTATATATTTGATGTAATTTTTAAAATCTTATTATCATTCTTGTTTTGTATGTTAGTTTTCCCTTATCTTGCAGGTTTTGAAGCAAGTTTCGTTTTCTCTAGGATATCAAAGTGTTGAACATTTTATTGAACCTCGTGTAAGTTATTTATGTCAAAGGTGGTTTGAGGCCAATTACAAACTTGAAGAATTCCCAGTTTCAATATTAGGATTAAATTTTGACTTATTTATCCAGTAAGTCAACATTTTGTATTGATTTCTTTGTCTGTGAAATGTCTGTAAATAATTATATTTTCCAGTGTATAAGTCAACTTTTTAAACTCCCAATATGTAAGGAAAATTTAGGAAGTCAACTTGAATATAAAATCACACATCAGATAATTGCTGTTTGTAGCTGTAGCAATAGAAAAAATCATTTTCTATTGTACTAAACTGCAACTATTTGTTTTAAAAATTAGTGACTATTAACTACTTTTTGAAAGTAATTATTGCTTCATTAATTCAGATTTTTCCAAAGGATTCAGTCTGTACTCAAAATTTAGGACACATTAAATAGCACAATGATTGCTCATTATATCATGTCTGTTTGGATACTGTAAAATAAATCAATGTAGTCAAAAACATTAAAAGTTAACATTAAAAAAAATGTTTTGTGTTTACCTTCAAAATTTTAATTTATGCAAATATTATAATTTTCTTGGTGAAATTAAGAGATTCATAATACAGTATACATTTAAGTATATTTATATATAATAATAAATATAATTAAACTACTACTTAATTTGTTAAAAGAAGCAAAAACAGATCTGTACATCTGAACCAGTGATATGCAGAGGGGTAATAATGTATGTTGTTTAATTTTATAATTTAAAAAACTGAAAAAAAAAAAAAAAAAAAAAAAAAAAAAACTTTTTATGCAAACAGTGACAAAATCTATAAATGAAACAATTTTAAATAGAAAAGCACAACATTAAAACATAAAGACCTAAAATAAGTAAATAGAAAAGAGTTCAAAACAAGGAAATTAATTTTTTTGCTTTTACCTAGACTCTAGTTTTTATCAGCAGGTGTCAATAAAAAGAAAATTACAACATGATGTGTTGCTAAACAATGCAGCTGAAAGTAGCGAATTGTTGAGCAAAACACATATTGTTAAAACAAGTTGGAAATTGCTCATGAAGCATAGCAAAAGAGGTGCGTTCGTATGATAACAAAGGTTTAAAAATATCCAGACCTTGCTGATATAGTAGGATACAGTATAGTGGTCGAAATCTTTGTGTTCCTGTAAATATGCAGGAAGTAATTTTTATTACACCCCAGCAAGGTATATCTTATTCATAAAATATGAAGTAGTTTATTATAATTAAACCATGCCCCAAACAATATTTCCCCGTATAGCATTATGTAGTGGAATACTTTTGTGTGGCCCTGTAATTTAATAATAAATATTCTTTGCATCACAGATTGTAGAGAATGTATATTTTAGTGTATACTTCCTAGGTTCATGTCAATTCCATTATGTTCGAACGAGTATAGCCCCATTAAAATGCATTTGAAACTTTTCCCCATTGACCGTAATGTAACGGAATACTTTTGATTGTCCCTGTAATTGATCTATGCATCCGATTTTCATAACATTTGAAAAGACTAGACAAAATTATGTTATAAATATATTTTTTTAATTTCAAACGATTAAAATGCATTTGAAACTTTTTTCCCAATTGACTGTAATGTAACAAAATCTTTTTGATTGTCCATATAATTGATCTATCTATCCGAGTTTATTAAAATTTGAAATGACTCGGCAAAATTATGTAATAATTATATATTTTAAATTTCAAATGATTCGGTTGGGTAGTTTTTGTGTTGTTATATGCGGACAGACAGACAGATGGACTGAGCGACAACTATAGGTGCTACGTATTTACATAATTACAAACGCACCTAAAAATGCAAGTTATGATCATATAATTTGTAAAATGACACTTTTTCAGGCCACTCTGAAATAATGTTATAAGTGCGTCAGCGCTCACTACAAATTACTGATTTTTTGTATTGTTCGACTTGTTGCATCACACTTTAGAAAGTATTCATATTTGGCTTACCTTTATTTACCTAAAGTATGGACCACTACATATAGAACTAAAATAGAAAGCAGTGACTATTGTAGTTTTACTATATGTAGCACATTATTTCGAGCACTGATTATAAAATAAGAGTTCAAACTTATCCTAAAAATTTTTGTTGTTTTGTATAATTATTACTATAAAAACACTCATTTCTTTTTAGAAAAATCTTTGTGGTATTTGCATTTCCTCTTTTTTTTTTTTTTTTTTTTTTTTTTTTTTTTTTTTTTTTTTTGTACTTGACTTATTTTTTAATACTTTTATATTTTCAAATAAACATATCATTTCTTTCATTAGTGAATTAAGGGGCCGAAATACAGTAATTCAGAGTTTAAAATATATAGGCGACTTGTATACTGGAAAATTAAGTATATATATTTTTATAATGAAAAAAAATATATACATATTCACTTACAATGCTGAATTGTTTTTTAGGAAATTTTATAAAACATTAGTGCCTATACTGTTTTATCTTGGAGATTTGCCTTCTGTCTCTGCCATTGCTGGAAATATGAATAAATCTGTCCAAGATGTACTATGTGCTTGCTTACCAAGTACATACTCTTTAATTTTGATTGATTTTGCTCTTAATAGAAACAAAACAAATGCTGTGAATTGCCAGCAATTATTACTCAGCAATGTGCCTAAAGAAGTGAGTTGTATTATTATTTTTTTTAAACTTTATTTTCAAAATGTATTTTGAAACTTTTTCATATTAGATTACATTCCTTTTTATTTTTATTTATTTATTTGTATTTGCAAATTGTAATTGATATTTTTCAGTTGACTTTTAGTGAACTTATTAAGAACATTATCTATTCTCATTATATACAGTAATTCATATTGGTTAATTATTTTGGGAAGACTTTGTGGAAACAATATATGTTAATCCTGTGTCTGAAGCTAACAAATTCAATATTGTGATCATTTACCTCGTGTACAATTCAGATTTTTTTTTTACAATTTACTGTGTTTATGCATTCACTGTGCATGAGAACTGTTATTCTAATAGAGCAGTCCCCAAACTTTATAGCTATATGATTTACCTAATAGCCAGATATATAGAATCTTTTTATAGAATACCTATGGGAAATTTTAAATTTTGTATAAAGTATATACATGACTATAATAATATGTAATTCTAATGTGAAAAAAAAATAATCATAAAACAAAGCTTTCTTTACTTCATAAAGAAAAATGTTTTTTTTTTTTTTTAACAAATTTATTTATTTATTAAAAATGCAGTTCAAAAGTTAATTTATGTCATTACTTTGCATGTACAAGAGATTATATATCAGGATTGAAAATTGTTAATTTTGACTTCAAGCCATTGTCTATGAAAAATTTAATAAAACATTATGTTTTCATAAAGTTATTTATATTTCTTTTAAATTTGTAACATTTTATTTTTACAGCAAATAATTTTTATAATATATTTTCTGAAGACCTTATCAATCATTCTATAATCTGAACAACAGTTTGAGAACTGCTGCCTTAATAGGGGGCTTTTCAAAAAATAAAGATACATGGTAGGGCAAAAAAGTTTTAATTAGTGCTTTGGCAACACAGATTGTAACCTTGAACCTTTTACTTTCCCCTCACACTTTTCCCTTCGTTGATTCTATAGTGATCCTTCTTCATGTAGCGATTGTTTAGAATGGCTGCATCAATTAAAAATCCTGCCAAATATGAAGTTCAATATGTCATATATTTTCTTCATGCAAAAGGGAAACGTCCAGTGGATATTCACAAAGAAACTGTTTCTATCTATGGGAGCACTATGAATTGACAAAATGTAACAAAACATTGTTTTGTTTTCTCTTGTGATGGAATAAGTGTTCATGAACAGATAGGGAAATCCAGAACAGGTAGACCATCTGTCATCTCTGATGCCCTTCTTCAAAGATTAGAGAAAGTTATTTGAGCAAATAGGTGTCTCACAATGAAAAAGTTGCATGAAATCATACCTGAAGTGCCTATGATAACTCTTTGTAAAACTGTGGCTTTGACTTTACAGTACTGTAAATTGTATGCAATTCAGAACAAATGTAGGGGTATGCTGACAAGTGGAATCTGTTTGCTTCTTGATAATACTCGTCTTCATGCAGAACTTCAAACCAAAACACTACTTAAAAACTTCAAGAGGAAAGTTTTAAGCCATCTGCCATACTGCCCAGACCTTGCAACCAGTGACTTCCGCTTATTCCTTTACCTGAAGCGACACTTTGCAGGCAAAACATCAATAACAATAATGAGATAAGTTGAAGTGTAGTATCGACAACAGGCGGCAAATTTATATGACAATGGGATACATAAGCCTGTACCCAGACTAAACAAGTGCTTGGACAATAGCAGTAATTATGTTGAAAAATAAGGTATATACTTGTAAGTAATTCATAATAAATATTTTATCAAATAAGATTTTTTGAGTGTCTATGCAGCACTGTATCTTTACTTTTCGAAGAGCGCACATGTATATTTGCATAATAAAAAATTTGCTACAGCTCTAAATTATGTTGAACATGTAGTGGTTAATAAAGTATCATGGATGTATAAGTAATAAAGTAATCTGATGAAAACTTTTAACTTAAACGGTCAGTTTCTGTTATTGTACAGCATTTTTAAATTATTTATAAAATTAGCAGTCTTTTTATTTTTACTAGCTGTCCCACCCAGCATTGCCTAGGCCCATAATAATGTTCTTAAATGAACCTGGAATTTGTATCTCAGGTCCATAGAGAGTGGAGGAGAGGGGTGGGGGGTGGGCAGAGACAATGCAAATTACCAGGCCCCGGCTGTTGTTCAGTTAGAAAATTGTGTAAAATCATAGGTTAAGATTTTGAATTTTTATTTGTATCACACTTTAAATTCTTTTACTGAAAATTAATTGACAAATTCAATTAAATTTGATTTATATTTGATGATGAATTGAATTATATTTTCAATACTTAAAATCTTTAAATGAAAAAGTAATTATAAATACATTAATAAAATGTAATACTGAAAAAGAAATAATAAAATCTTTAACATCTCTAGCATAACAACATCTTTAGATGAAAAAGTTATCATAAATACATTCATAAAATGTAATACTGAAAAAAAAAATAATTAAATTGCAAGTAAGCTGTAAATAAAATATACTATTTAGCAAATTTATTTTATAATATATTAAAGCCTATTTATAGCTTTAAAAAAAAAAAAAAAAAAAAAAAAATCAGTCTCTTCCCCCCTTCCATACACACACGTTAACCTCCCCCCCCCCCCCCCCCCCCAAAAAAAAAAAAAATTGCAAGCATGCTTTTTTCAGTTTAAAGAGCCTGCATAAAAAAAGGGAATTTATCATTGATGGTTGTGTTTCTGTCTAAGCAGGTTTTATTGTATCTTCTGGTGGGAGCCCTGCATTGGAATTATTACCGGAACAGGCAGACTATTTCTATGGCCAAGTTTCTTTCATTTTATATTCTTAGGCATTTTTTCTGGTGTAATTTGGCGAGTATTTTTATAAGTGAAAGATTTTATTGGAATAATTACAAAAAAAAAAAATCCTTAAAACTGTCAAAAGAAAAAAAAAATAATCAGTTAGACAATGTAAAACATAGTTTTATTATTATTGTTATTCAATCCATTTATATGTAATATTTTTTCTCAAATAATTCAATTGATTTAAAATTAAGAATAATTAAAAACCCTTAAAATTATTTTTAAAAATTACAATATTTCTTTTAATAAAACTAGGTAGAACTTGTCAAATTTTGACGAAAGAAAATGATTAAGAAGGAACCATATTATTGATTTATAATAAACCTACAAAATTAGTTATAGTAAAAAATGCACCTTATATTGGAAAGTCCAACTCTTAAACAAATCATATTTAACCTAAAGTTAACAAAATACTATCTCCATAAAACTCAGTTGTAGAAATTGTTAAAATTAAATATTATTCGTGCATGTAGAGCAGTAAGAAATATTAAAGATCTGTTATTATGATTAAGTTATCAATTAAGGCTCTTATGCTAGTATGGCAAAATGAAAAAAGTAAAATCTATTCAACTTTGACTCCATCATAGATTTATTTGCCTGGGAAACTAAACCCGACATCATTTTTCCCTATCAAAATTTACAAATGCACATCTCGTATTTGTATCCATTTTTTCAAAAAATTGCTATCTTAATTTGATCATTTTGATTCAAAACTCTAAGTATCGATGCTATTTGTTGAAACAGATATTAAATTATTGCTATTCTTTTAAGTATAAATAAAATTTTGTAAATGAAATCAAAATTTACCGGGTTTTATAACAGCCGATATTCTTCAAATTCACAGCATGTATTTAAATTTCAATTTTTCCCCCTTTTAATGAGAAAATGGCAACACAAAGATATAGTAATCAAATTTTTCCCTTTTTTTCTTTTCTTTTTATTCTATGGCTTTTAATAGAAATGGTATACTCTTGTTGCCATGATTAGAAAAGCAGTGTTAAAAACTACAAAAATAATTAATATTTCAAAAACAAATTAAGATACAGTTTTCAAATAAATTGCATTTAAAAGTACATTTCCCCCCTATATGATGGTATAAAAATTGAAATGTTTATGTGTTATAAATGTAAAAATTTGCAGTAGGAAAAATTGCAATACCGAAATTTCATTGAAAATTTTAAAGTGTTGCCATTCGTAAAATGACATATGCGTTGCGCACAGATACGTTTGGCCATTATAATGTAGATACATTGAACAATGAGATTTATAAAATACAGTGTTTTTTTTTTTTTTAATAATTTAATTCATTTGGGTGTAGTTTATTTATTTTTTTAACTTTCTAAGTGTTTGGAACATAATATTCCATTCACTAAACTCCAGGCTTCACTGCAATCTAAGCAATATTTAAGATAACATAATTCTATAGATTTATTGACTTTTCAATACTTTTTAGAATGATTAATACACTCAAGGATTACTTTCATATTTGTAATTAAGTTTTTTTTTTTTATAATGTTGAAATAATCATATTTTCTGAGCATTTAAAACAAAATGCAGGAAAACAACATTACAACTTTACCCATATGCAGTACGCTCAGAGGGTTAATAATTCAATTGTTTTCTAGTTTATAACATTTGCTGTATTGTATTAATTTATTTATTGCAATATAGATTTATAAATGCGAAACTTTTTTTCTTTAGAATTCTTAAAAGAAAAATGAAATCCTTAAAATAATAAATCTGTACTAATTCAAATTTTAACTTAGTCCTATCGAGTATCGAATCAGAGTACGTCATGCAGCAAATTAAACCATTTTCTGTCTGTACTACAAATTCTATGCACAATTTAGTAAATTAAGGTTCCCTATCAGAGTGTAAATGGTTTCTTCTTTCCTCTTTTTTTTTTGGAGTTGGCTTCATTAGCATAACAAACTATAGTTATTGTTGCCTGAGTTCTCTGAAATTTTAATGGAACGTAAATATAACTCAAACCAAGCCCTTTTTAAAATTTCATTAAAAAAAACATGCATATTTTTGAGGAATAAAGTTAAATAAAAATTAAGAGAATTCACCCCAAAATGTAAATCCTCTTAATGAGGCATAACGTGACTTGTGTTTAATTTTGTATTTAAAAAGATAAATTCATATTTTTAAAAATCAATTATACTCTATTGATTTCAAGAAGGTTTCAGCTTTATAAGCATGTTTTTGGGTTGTTAGTACTAGAGATGGGAATGCTCGGAAAAAAACCGGAAAAATTGGGAAAAAAACCGGTTTTTTTCGGTTTTTTTCCGAAGGCTTATTTTTCAATTTTTCGGAACTGGAAAAATTGAAATTTCATTTATGAAATAATATAGTGAAAATTTTGTAATAGCTACATTCTCATACTTTTTATTTTATTTATTTTTATGTTGAGTGTCTCACATGGAAATTTTAATGTGAGTAATCTGATCTCTGAGCAGAAATCTGTTTGAGTAGACTTGAAAGAATCCTTCACATTTTTTTCTTGTTTGAAACACAAGATCCTTTTTGCAAAATTTCTCTTGAAAATAGACATTTCAGAAAAAGTTTAATCAACAAATTGAATCTTTCGCAAGTGCAGTTATTGAAGAAAAAAAAATCTCATGCCATACAGCAGCTGAATCTTATTAAGTTGCATATATGTATGTAAGTAACCTTATTAAAAATGTCTAAATAGGAACCTAAATATAGTAATAATTTCTTATTCAAAAATTCTGAATATATTTTGTACAAGTATATACAAAAAGTTCACAATTTCACAAAAACTTGATTGCATGAAAAAAATCTAGATATGTAATTAAATGCAACTTCTCTTTTTAAAAATTAATTCATGTGTAAAATTATTGCAATAATATGCCGATTAATGGAAATGATAAAATAAAAAATTCAACATAAAATTTTGAAGTATGCATTTATTACTTTAATCTATCTTTTCAAGAAGTAAGTATTGAATTCGTGAAAAATTTGACTTCCAGTTTTTGGTGTATTTAAACGTTTTAGAAATATTCTACAAAAATTCCTGAACACGTTTTGATAGTTTTTGGAAAAAATCTGTGACTCTGTGAGTCTGTATGAGACAAATTTTATGGGCACTCTTATCTCAAGAACGGATGCACATAATTTCACAAAACTTTAGATTCAGTTACACCTTGATATAAACTCGAGATGTTTAGTTATTAGTGTATATCGCCAAACCGATGGCGCTGCTATGCTGCATTATTCATAATTTCCACAATAGTTCTATCTCAAACTAATGTATGTATTTTTATAAAATTTCAGATTAAGTTAATCTTTGACATAACTTCAGGCTCATTACTTTTTGGTGTAAATTGCTCAACAGAGAAAAAAAAGTAATAATGTAAAAATATACATTTTTTAAACAAACAATGGAATTTTTGAATACTGATATTCATAATGACAAAACTGCAATAATTTCTTTAAACTAGTATCATTTACTTAAAAACTATACTTATGTAAATGGAATGCATAATTTATTTCATTCCAAACTGCAGACATATTGGTTCAGGTTTTTACATTAGGTCAATCGGTAGTTAAACATGTAACTGAAAAATCATTTCAACAGAGATATGATATAACAAACAATAGCGTTTAATAAAAATTCTGTGGGAAAAAAAAAAACTAAGCTTTTAAAAGCAAGCTTTTCTATTTTCTTTTTATTTTGTAATATAAAGTGAAAATAATTTTCATTTAATACATATAAATGGGAAGAAATGTTTATTATTAAATATTCTCTAAGAAAATATAATTTATTTGGAGAAACAGTCATGAAAAATGAATTTTTCCAATTTTTCCGTTTTTTTCCGAAAAAAACCGGTAAAAAACCAGTTTTTTTCCGCCACTTATATTTTTCCGGAAAATTTACATCTCTAGTTAGTACCTTTAAAATTGCAATAAAGAAGAAAAAACATTCAGAAAAATAACTTTTTCTGATTTTTTTTTTTTTTTTTTTTTTTTTTTTTTTTTTTTTTCCAAGAGGTTAATTGCGATGTATGTTTTAATTGGTTGCAACATTTGAGATGTAAGAGTATGATCTTTTAGAACATGTCTTCTTTTTTTAACTTTACTAAGTAGTGATGTTAGTTAATAAATAATGACAAAATAACCCAAAATAATTTTTTTGGATCTTCACTTTCGACCAATGCTTTATAAGTCATCAGCACATGCATCACAGATACTCCAATCTCCTAACAACCAAGATAGATTTTTATTGAGAGTGAGTTATAGTTGCTAATTAATAGCTCAAATAATTTAAGAATTTTAAAATTCTGAGGTTTAGGTACAATAGGAGATGCCTTGGACATTCTTCACAAAAAAAAATTGAGCTTCATATGTGCCATAGATTTTGCTAGACATTACACACACACATACACAAAGAGACACAGACACAGTGATTTGTTCTTTTAATTGTATAGATTTTGTTAATTGTCTCACAAGGAACTACCTGAGATACTAGTCGCTGAGTTTGATAAGATTGGTATTGGAAAAGTTTTGTCATGAGAAACAAAAAATCCATTGGAACTACCTGTATGAAATTAACCCATAACTGGAGACATGAATTTCCTATGCAATTAAGGCATGTATAGTCAATAAGACTCTAATGTAATTTTTCTCTTTTGCCTTTTGTAAATAGCAGTGGAATTTATTTTGAAAATGCAATATAGTCTGGAAAACATGTAATGATAAACTACTTGATGTACTGAAGAGATGATTGTATTCAGTGACGAAAACCATGAGATAATCTGAGCCAAAGAACAACACAGAAACATTTTGACTCCCATCTCCAGTTACGGGTTAACATCTCAGGAGCTGCAAGGCAAATTTAGGCTACAAGTGGATTGTATTTCAAAATATTTAAAAAAGGAAAAAAATCGATATGTGAAGAAAAGAGACTTCTCATCTTGGATGAGTGGGCATGCGAAATAGATCCTGAACTTCACAGAAAAATGAGGAAAACATCAAAATCATGATTATATCTGGAGGTATAACAAAGTACCTTCAGTCCCTTGAGGTTGAAACATTTCTTTGCCTACAAACTTATACATTTAATCTTGAATAATTCAAAGGATTCAATCAAAAGTTGGAAATATCCAAAAATTATGTAATACTGATATGGGAATAACCAGAGTGCAGAGTGCAAGTGCAAACTGTCTTTTTCCCCGTCTATTCCTCTCCATTTATGATTCACAGAATGAAAACTGCATTTAAAGCTTGTTTCATTTAATTCAGCAGTACATTGATCAATCACGAGTCATGTTCCTAAGTAATTCCTATTAGAAAAAAATTTCATTGCTCAGTAAAGAATACATGCTGTTTGCAACAGCTCTACTGGATGATGGTCTTCTTCTCTGGGTTTGGGGCTTATACTTGGGACATCATCAAAATGCATAATCAGATCAGTTCCTATCAGCTTTGTTTATGTAACTTAAGGTTGTTCTCAACTCTCTGCTTAACAATCGCAAAACATTCACATTTACAAATTTATTTTTTAAAAGAAAGATGTAAAATTGGAAAGCCTTGCTATGGAAGTGATTTAAAATTGAATTGTGGCTCCATTTTTTGATAAATAAATTATCTATTTAGTTATAAGTGATTTTGATCATGTGCCAAATACATTTTTCATCCTTCCTTGAACGGTTATTCTTTTTTCACATAAAAATTCCTCTTTGGATCTGAGAACACCCTTAATGGTAAATGTTTAATTTTGGGCAAATAAGAATGCTAATAAAAATGAGTTTCATATTACAGTTGTGAAATTAATATAATTCTTTGGGTAAATTTTTATTTAATTTATAAATAGTGTAAACATTCTTATATCATTTCTGTTTTTGCCATGACTTGTAATCTATTTTATAAATTGTAACATTGCTTAGTACATTCTATTAAACTATGTTTCATTCTCTAGATTTGTAAGCAAATTACAGTTACAAAATTGGATAAATTAATTGTTTGTCTATTATCCTTGTTAAAAGATGATGAAAAGGATCATACGTAAGTTTGATTTTTTTTTTTTTTTTTTTTTTTTTATAGTTTTTAAGTGGTGTGATATATATTTATAACAGGCTTAAATTTTTGTAAGTTCAAGTTTTGTTTAACCGTATATTTTCTGACAGTGTTTTAAAATATATTTTAAAGAATTTACTGAATAAT
Source organism: Maratus speculifer (assembly GCA_964019185.1). NCBI lineage: Eukaryota > Metazoa > Arthropoda > Arachnida > Araneae > Salticidae > Maratus > Maratus speculifer. Next base: position 180,795,794 of record OZ025302.1, on the reverse strand, counting down.
TTAAAACTATGATTACCAATAACAAAATTTGGGATGAATTGTAAATGTTTTATTGCATTGCAAAAGTATTATTTATTGTACAATGCTAAAATGTTTTTAAGTGGATAATTTCTTTTCTAATTATAACTCTTCAGATTTGTATATGATAAAAGATGTGGGGTCAAAACTCAGTAGAAGACTTAGCATATCTCTTCAAATACATGAAAAATATTTCTATGTTGTGTTTTCTCTATGATTAAGTAAATGGATTTATTTGAAGTTTTCATGTAAATATCTGCAGTTTCCTGGATTATTATGTTTGTTCTTAAAAATTTTACATAAAAATGTGAAATTTTTACTCAAAGATTAACTAAAAAGCACTAACTTATCAGCCAGAGCACTTTCAAGTAAGGAACTTGACTGTCACAATTTAAATTATACAATTTTATAACTGTGTTAATTTATATATTTTCTGTATTATTATCAATTTCTTTCAACTTTTCCTAATGTTTATATTTTCATATTTTATGTCATCATATAATATGCTTCAAAGTCATGTGTAATGTTCGGTCAGGCTGTCTCAAGAGCCATATCCGAAACATTTTGCATAAAAACATAAAATTTCAATGTTCTTCCTTAAAATTTATGTCTCAAAATCTAAAATTTAAATATATTTTCAGTAGCAAAATTTAGCCCTCATGTGTTAGTAAACTTAACTTTAACATTATACAGTAGACTCCCTCAAATCTGCTATCCTAAAATCCACAACTTTCTAAAATCTGCACATAATTTACAAATGTAAACAATGAAACTTTCAGTTCAGCTAAAGGAACAAAATTTGACATTTTTATTTTTATAACAATTCTATACATATATTAATCTGTAATTTTTGTTAATGTTACCGAATTCAGGCTCTTTAATGAAGGAAGAATAAAATTATTTCTGAAAAAATTCAAAATGTTGCTGATGTCACTAGCAATCATAATCTTTTTGCCAAGTATATTTATGCATTAATCAAGCTTTTGTTAATTATTAATACTGGCTAAACCTGAAATAAAATTTTCTTATTTTATGATTTTGATGTGAATTAGTAGTGCACCTATAAGGTAAGTTTCATTGAATAATTTAGGAAAATGGCATCTCATCCTTTGCTTTTAATATTTTAATGTGTTTAAAATAATACCTAAATTTATTAGTTTAGTTGATTACTTAATTATTTTAATATTTTATTACATTGTGAGCATTGATTATAGTTTTGATTGCATTAATTACATTTAAATGACTGTTTAAGAAATGTAAACTAAGCAATGATCAGAAATCCACAAAATTCTAAAATCTGCACAACCTCTGGTCCCAAGCTGTGCGGATTTGAGAGAGTCTACTGTATTTACTTTAAATTTAACTTTAGGTTTAACTTAAACAATTACTTTAAAATTGTAGCGTTGCACAATTAAATTCTTATCGGATTTTCTATTCACCAATTTCCATGTTAAGTCCTTCCCATATTTATTTGCATAAATCTAGTGGACCTCTATTTAGGCGGGGGGAGGGGAGAATATGAAAGAATAAAGACTAAACCCTTTTTAAGATTTAAATTAAAATTCAAAAATTTTTAAGTCTGAATTAATATTTTTTAACTTTAATGCTGAATCTTAAAACTATTTCTTCCCTGATAACATTCTTTCATAGTCTAACATTTAACATAGCCTAACATATTTCATTTTAGGACAATTCTTAAGATTAAAATTGCTGATTTAAGTGCTTTTTGACGGCATTTGTGGTTAAGGCCTGATACATCACAGAACCTTTGAATTGTTTGGGCCTAGACTACATATCAATCAAAAGCTAAGCAGCCAATTAAAGAAATGTCCCTTCAAATTTACAACTGTGCCTTTTGCTGGAAAATATGATAAGTCCTACAATATTAGCAAGAACACTTGTGAAAAGAGAGAGATTTTACGCATTTGAGATGTGTGTAAAATTTACAATCTGGTAACTCTTGTAAATCAACATAAATGGCTTGAGGGACTTCCGACCAGACTCACAGAGTCCATCTGTAAGGTGGAGCAGTGAAATAGATGAGTTCGGTCCAACAAGAGGTTCGCAAGTCAAATTCTTATAAAACAATTTATCTCACCTCCAAGCTGTCATTACACATACTAGTAGATCGAACCCGGGCTTCCCGGGTTACATAGCAAAGATAAAAAGCATTTTTTTAAATTGAGAACTTTAATGAATTTTCTGTATATAATATGCGTTTTAGATTGCTAACTCCCAAAAAGCATTTTTAACACTTTAACCCCTTGAAGGGGGGAGGTGAGATAAAATATATCCCACTTAATTTTAATAGCAAAACGCCTCATTGACGCCAGTAATTTGAAATAGCAATGTTATTTTTGTCAAATACCTGAAGAAACGCTTTTAAATATTTTAAAACAAATTTGTTTTTAATTTCTGGTGTCAATCATTCCAGCATTTTAAGAATTTGATTGCTTTTTCCTTCAAAGAGTTAAGGATCTTGCGAGTTTTTTCATTCATGTTTCATTCATAAAATAACTGTAAAAAGTATTGTATTCGATAACGTTACATCTTTTTTTATCTTATACAATTCAAAACATTAACATTAATCTCAATATTATAGTAAATCAATCTTTGAATTAAAATATTACATATCGGAAAAACATAGTTAGGCTAACATGGTTAGGTTAAAGGGTTAAATGAAAAATATTAACTATGGAATCAAATAAAGCAATGGGTTTTTTCAAAAGTTATATTTCCGTATTATACGCATGCTGAAAGTTATTAGCCAAAGATTTCGTTACGGCAGGAATTTTGTTTCTGGTCATTTCAGTGCTTCGAGCACGTAATTCAATTACATGTCTGTTAAATTTGTATTTATTTATTTTATTTTATTTTATTATTTATAAAGGAAATTTTAATTTTGCTATAGTATATTAGCCGGAAACAAATCCTGAACTCTTTATATTTTTCTAAGGACCAATAGAGTAATCCATCGTAATCGAGTTTCACTTGATAGAGATATATTAAAAATAACTCGCACCTGATTTTTTTTTTTAAACCACAGCCAATCAGTAAATTAAAATACAGTTTTCAAACAAATTCAAAATATTTTTAATTTTTTTTTTCTTACTTGGCAGTGAAAAATTTTAAGTTGTTTGATTACATGTTAAATTTGTAATTTTTAATAATTTAATCTGCGTTTTTAACCATTCTTTTATTTTATTACTCAACCAATTTTAATTTTATAATGGGAAATTACCAGAAACAATATTCACAGATTTATGAGTAAATTGTGTATCATTATTTCTTAATGGAGATACGTGATAGAGATTTAAAAAAAAAAAATGCTTGAAAAATATAAGCTAGCACTAAATGAGTCAAATGAGATACAGTTTTCAATCAAATTACATTTGAAAGTAAATTTCTTTTCCCATATGAAATAAAAATTGAAAATGTGCGGCGTTTAGAAGATTAAAAAATTGCAGTAACAAAAATTGCAAATAGTGATTTATCCGGAAATGTCATTCGCAAAATAACGTCAGTGCTATACACGGAGACATTTGTTTTACAATATAGATTTTGCGCATATGAAAAATCGGTATTACTTGATTATCCCATCGACCATTTTCGCCAAATTAAAAAAATCGCCAAACTAATAGCCAAGTTATATATGTTGACATAATTTTTATTTTAAATAACAGAAAAACATGAATAAAAATACAAATAAAAAGTGGTATTAATCATCTCTTGACGACATTTTAAACATGTATATCGTTTGTAATATCAATGAATATGACATTCACAAATCATCCATTTTGGGCATTTAATCTTATAATTTGGTGATAGCTTTTTGGTCGACGGGATAACCAAGTAGTACCGAAAAATCTTACGCGCATGCTAAAATGTTAAAAGTAAAGAAATGACTGCACGTATATTTTTTTCAAAAAAAATTGCTTCAAAGTTAACTCGATGACAAATTTAAAATTCGTTTTATAAATAAAAATACACAACACAAATTAAAAGAAAAAACGATACTACTCTGTTATCCCGTCGACCCATTTCGCCAAATTATACAAATCGCCAAACTAATAGCCAAATTATGCATATTAACATAACTTTTTATTTAAAATAACGAAAGAACAAATAATTAGTAGAAGATTAATAAAAATACTAATAAAAAGTCGAAATAAAAATAACTTAATGACATTTTAAACACATGAATCGTATTTAATGTCATTGTATATGACATTCACGATGATCCATTATTGGCATTTAATCTTATAGTTTGGCGATAATTTTTTGGTCGACGGGATAACCTAGTAGTGCCGAAAAAACATTGCACTCCGTCACTTCAACGTGCCAAGAAGATGCCGTATTTTCCGTGAAATGCACAAATCTCGATTTTTACAAATCATGCAAACTAAATTTTCAATTACATTTTAAACATTGGATATTAACGAATGATGAAATCTCATTTCGTCATTTACATTGTTCTTTTTCTATTTCAGATCAATTTTCTATGTGAAAATTCACTTTTTTTTTCTTTTCTGAAAATATATTTGGAAAATAAAAATGGTTCTAAAAGTAAAAAAATAAAGGTACTACTCTGTTATCCCGTCGACCAATTTCGCCAAATTATACAAATCGCCAAACTGATAGCCAAATTGACATAATTTTTATTTTAAATAACGAAAAAACAAATAATTAGTAGAATATTAATAAAAATACTTAATAAAAAGTCGAAATAAAAATCACTTAATGACATTTTAAACACGCAAATCGTATTTAATGTCATTGAATTTGACATTCACAATCATACATTATTGGCATTTAATCTTATAATTTTGCGATAAATTTTTGGTCGACTGTATAACCTAGTAGTACCAAAATAAATAACAAAAATATAATTATTCCAAGAAGAAAGAAAAAATAATTTTGTTTTGAATTTTCCTTCTGGTAAAATGACAGGTAACAAAAAAAAATCTAAAAAAAAATCGCTTGTTCTAGCGAGTTTATCTGAAATTTATAAAAAATTACATTAAGCGAATAACGTTATTTTAATATAATTACAACTGAATGTCTTAAACAATTGGACAAAAATTTGGGGAACCGGACATTACTTTAAACCTGGAATTATTTCCAAGATAATCTTTGTTTGCTTGCTATCTCGGCGAAAAAAATTCAACCCGGAGAGAGAAAAAAAAAAGAATCACATTGAACAGGTACTAAATCCTTTGATATCAGCCGTGCGTTTTTTCTCTAAATAGAAAAGATATGCTTAAATTTAAGCATTATAAAGTAGAATTTTATTTTATTATAAACTAAAAACTATAGTACTAAAAGTCTCCACAGACTTGCCATTGAAAGTTTCCTTCTTTTTAGCGAAAACACGCGGTTGTGTTTGGGCTTAATGTAGCAGATTTCAGGGTTAATTTTTTCGCACCACTCCCAGCCACCATAAGTTCTCTTCTATTTCTTCTTTTTATTTTATGGTTATTTTTCCTTTACTTTGCACAGAAATGGAGTACTCAAGTTGCCACCTCCAGAAAAATTAAATTAAAAACTACAAAAAAATTAATATCTCAAAAACAAATTAAGATACAGTTTTCAAACAAATTGCATTTAAAAGTAGATATTTTTCCCTACACAGCGGTGTAAAGATTGAAAAAGTGTGATGTCTAGGAGTTAAAAAATTTGCAGTAATGAAAATTGCAAAAGTGAAATTTCATCAGAAAGTGTTGCCATTCAAAAAATGACGTATGCGTTACGCACAGATACGTTTGGCCTTTATAATATAGATATAGATATATTTAATGCTTTTTGCATGGAATAAGTTGATCATTTTAACAGTTTCTTTCTCTTTTAATAGTCAGTTATCTAAACATAGCATTATTTTCACAATTAAATGATTTTTGTATATAATAATTTAATTATTTTAAACTTTTTTCCACTTCTAATATTCATATATTAGTATTTTTTTTTCTTTTTTAAAATTTAAAAAATATTTTTATCAGCATTTTTTTTTTTTTTTTTTTTTTTTTTTTTTTTTTTTTTTTTTTTGCAAAGTATTAAATAAATTGCTTTTGAAATGAAGAAATTTTGATCTGGAAACTAAAAAAATAGACAAATTTTTAAAATTATCTGACACTGCATACAGCAATCTAGTTATTTATAAAACCTGCAAAAAATGATTAAATTATCATGCATATTTTTTTATCCTATAAAACTTTTTTTAATAAATGTATACTTTAAGTTCTTTTAAACATATTATTTATGTAGCTGTATTTTTCTAGATCAATGTGTCATACATTCAACAAATACTCCATAAATTCCGAAGACTTTGTGAAAACTCTCTCTTATGTTAAGTCAGAAACAAACTACAATGGGTCCTATGCAAGTTTTCTATCGCAAAAAGCTGTAATATATTTTTTATTTTATTAATTATTATTATCATTATTTTATTATTATTATTTATTTATTTTTTTTTTGTAATTCTCATTTTTTTATGTGTATCTAAATATGCTTAAGCATATCAACACACACATATGCATGTCTTGACCTGGTTCTAAAAGGATTAAAATCATTTTTTATAAAAATTGGATACAATTTTTGATTTTGAATTAAAATTTGAAACTTTGCTTCGATATGTCATTGAAAAAAATTAGACTAAAAGTTTTAATAGTGAATTTGTTACTACAACTCCATATGAAGAAATGTAGTTAGATTCTATAAAAAAAAAAAAAAAATGTTAAGAAAATTTTCTAGTCCAAGTTTAATATCAATTACAAATATATGTATGTACCAAGAATTAAATGTTCTTTTTTTTAATGTTTAAATTCTGGTTTTATTAATTGATAAAGTTATTTTACAGAACTCTACTTTAGCAAATTTTCATATGTTTATTATTATTAAGGACTTGAATTTCATGGCAGGTGGCACAAAATTCATAATTTTCTTCTCGCAAAAAATTAACAAATTTTATTATTTTGTCCTTGATAGATCGACAAATTTCACGAAATTCTTCTCTTAACCAACCAAAAAAATTCTTGAATTTTTTGTTAATGCTTGAAAGGTATTTTTTGTAATTTTTTTCCCCTGTGACTAAAAAAAATCATGCATCAGGTCTAGATTATGAAACACTTTCTAGCACATTCCAAATAATATAATAAAATTGCACCATTTAATAAGCTAAAATATTATATATAATTCAACAATATGAAAATGCATTTTCTGTTACACAGAATGTAACTTCTAATAAACCTCACCAATGCTTATCAATTTTATTATCTGTAAAATACTTTAACCTAATTAAAATATGCCGCAAATAGTGTTCCTCCTAAGCCACTATGTAATGGAATACTTTTGAGGTGCCCTGTAAAGTAATAATAAATATTCTTTCTTCAGCATATTCTACAAAATGTATATTTTAGTACCCTTCACAAATGCACATCAATTTCATTATGTTTTGATGGGTGTAACATCATTAAAAAGCACTTGAATCTATTTATTCCCATCAGTCATAATGTAATGAAATACTTTTTACTGTCTTGAATACTTGAATTTTCTCAGTGAATATTGAAAACACTTTTGTGGTTTCAAACTAAACATTTTCTATTACTGTTAAGTCTGCAATTTTTAATGAGTGCGTCCTCAAAGTTTAATCATATATGCACTATTTGCTTTTGCTGATGCATTCATGTCTTGAGTCAGTCATGACTGATAATTATAAACAATGAAGTTCATACCAATAAATAAAGAGTGTCTCATTTGAGCTGATGCAACTCAAATCAATGAATCATGTTGAAAACTTTCGCAGGAAAAAATGAGATTTTTGGAATGCAGATAGTTTTAGCCCTACCAAATTTTCAACAGCATTTTCTCTGAAAACTCTGCAAAATTGAGATTTTGGGGGGGGAAATGAAACTAAATTTTTGGTCATTTCCTTGTTATTAGCATCTAGAGAAATCATTTTATGATAATTGTAGACTAATTGTAGCACCAAATGCAAATTGCATTGAAATTATATCAGTATGCTATGCATCTATATCAATCCAAAATACATTGGTGTAAATAAAAAATTTTTGGTCATTTCCTTGTTATTAGCATCTAGAGAAATCATTTTATGATAATTGTAGACTAATTGTAGCACCAAATGCAAATTGCATTGTAATTATATCAATATGCAATGCATCTATATCAATCCAAAATACATTGGTGTAATAAAAAATAGGTGGTGAAATTGAAGAAAAATCCTAATGTGGCAGTTCAGCTGTAACACTTCTTTCTCCTTGAGCTAAAAGCATTTCATTTTTTAGCCATATTGTTATTTGCATTATCGATATTTTTACATAAATTTAATAACTGATGATGTGATGAATGATCTTTTTTTTTTTTCATTTCAAGGATTGTGTTCCAAGTATTTTCCTTTCACTTAACATCATGTTATCAAAAGCATTAAGATCTCATGAAGCTCAGAGAATTTTGTGTATGTACCAGAGTTTTCTCTCAATCTTATTACCTGGTCTGCAAACAGATCTAAACTGCAGTGTTTATATCATCCGAGAAATTATATGCAGCCTGATAAATTTCCTGACAGATGAAAGGTAGATTTTCAAATATTTAAGTATGATATTAATATTGATATATTATGAGAACTCTTAAAGACAGACAACTTGAATAAGATATTCTTCTGCGATTTAAAATTTAAATATGTAAAAATGAAACAGCCTTACATTTCTTTAATGTCTCATAAACCAATAAGAATAAAATCTTGAAACTTGTCACACCTAAAGTATATCTAAAATTAGCAAAAACATGTTTTAGAATTTTTCAAAATGTGCCTCCTGAAGGAGGAAAAGAGAGGGTCTCCCTGAAGCACCCCCAGTTTTTGAAAGACATTGTAAAAACACTATGTAAGAAGTTAAACTAACATTGCAAAGCTTAATAGTACTTAATCTTAATGATCACTCAATTATAGTTTGATTTCTTATGGAGAAATTAGTATCAGCTTCAACAATGAATATGAGTTGGAAAGTTCTAATGGCAGAATTAACATTATAGTGCAAAGATTTGTCCATCTTAGTGAAATATTGTCAAATTTGGCAACAAAAATGTTGCTATGTATGCAGCCATCTTGGTGATACCTAGCTAATTTGGTGAAATTCCCATTTAAATCAACTTATTTATATTTCTAGATTTTTTTTAATTTATTTATTTTAGTGAAAGCATGTTTTTAAATTTGCATTTATAAGTATTTTTTTAATTTTCTATAAAATTATTAACTGATACATTTTTGTATTTTTTTCTAAAAGGTGTATGAAAAAGCATACAGGAAGAAATGATACCTGTATTGAATACTGTTGCAACATAATTTTTAGCTTATGCAAAGAAGCTGTAGAAGAATTCAAAGAAGTAATATTTTTATTTTCTTTATGTGTGTTTTTTTCTGTTATTATTGGATTTTAAATTTGAAATGCCTCTTTGTGTTATTAACTTAATTATACAGATTTCTGTGTTTGTTGTAATTTTTAATTTCATTCTTAAATCTGTAAAACTTCAAACATTTCTTCTATTTCCATTTTAAATGTATGCTTGATTCTTCAAAGTAAGCAGTTTCAACAATTGTATATGCTTTTACATATCTCTTCTAGAGCATCTTAAAAGTGCAAAAGTATTCTTGTTACTTCTTTGTTATTATGTGATAACTGTTGTTTGTTAAAATAATTTAAAAAATGGGGGTTTTGTTGTGGTAGTTATTATTAATGTTATTCCTAAAAATTTTTAGTAAAAAAGTAAGTAAAAAAATTGCAATTCATTTTGGGACTTTTTTATACAAATATTTTTATTAGATTTTAGTCTAGCTATTTTATTTATATGTTTAATATTTATGTATATCATTGATTTGATCCTCTTAAAATATATTGCAATTAAAATCTTTAAATCCCTACATAATAGAATTTTCTCTAGGTCTAAAACATGTACTATTTTTAATCTTTCTTATTCCATTATATCTCATGGAACAACTATATCTCTACAAAAGTTTTAGCAACACATTTAATTGCTGTAAAATAATATTCTTTAATTAAAAAAACTTGAAAAAGTTTCTTGATTAAAAAGAAATATATATTATTTAAAGAAATATTAAAGGCAGGCTAATATATTATGTTTATAGAGTTAGCTTAATAGTACTACCAACTTATCCAGTTTCTGGATTGATTTTTTTTAGGTTTTTAAGAAGTTTATTTTTATTTTTTTTCCATCCATTTTCTATAAAAAATATTATATGATAACTCCTCATCACTGCATCTCATTATATTCTTTGTTTTTTATCTGTGTCTCCTGAAATAAATTCTATGTTAAGCACATTTTTTAAATAACTGCATGTATTTGTTCATTACAGCATTAATTTTCTTAGTTAAATAGCTTAAGATAATTGGATATGTGTATGAAATAATATTTAGTAACAACTATAAAAATATGCTTGTAAGTTACTGTGCTTGTGAATTTTTACTACCCTCAGTTGTATATTACACTTATCTACCAGCATGCATGATATAATGAGACTGTTATGTATAAAATAATTGCAAAAAAAGCATTCAGTGTGCTTCTAATATTTATTTAAAATAAATGAATAAAGCAATGATGTCATGATAGAAGTTTGCTTTAGTTTAAAGAGGAATAATTCTATTCTTTCTAAAGTGAGTGTTTTTGTGGGGTTTATAAATATATATCAGGCTTGAGATTCTTCCGCAGATCCGTGGTTTTCCTTTTTTTTTTTTTTTTTTTTTTTTTTTTGTCATTTTCCGCTTTTCTTTCTTCAAAGGACCGTGGAAAAAACGAAATTTTCGTCGAAATATCGCGGAATAAAAAACGATTTCCGTCGAAAGATCGCGGAAAAAACGCTATTTTCGTCGAAAGTTCGCAAAAAAAACAGTTTACGCCAAAATATTGCGAAAAAACGCAATTTTTGTCAAAACATAGCAAGAAAAATGCGGTCTTTGTCAAGCCATTGCGAGAGAAATGCGGATTCCATCAAAATATCGTGAGAAAAACCGTGATTTTCGTCAAAAAAAAGCGGGGAAAAACTGGATTTTCGTCGAAAGGTCATGAAAAAATGCTATTTTTGTCAAAATGTCGCGTGAAAAACGCAGATTCCGTCAAGACACCGCGAAAAAAACACGGATTCCGAGAAAATATCGCGAGAAAAACGCATACTCCAACAAAATATCGCAAGAAAAACGCGGACTCCGACAAAATATCACGAGAAAAACGCGGACTCCAACAAAATATCGTGAGAAAAACGCGGACTCCGACAAAATATTGCGAGAAAAACGCGGACTTTGGCAAAATATCGCGAGAAAATCGCGCATTTCGTCCAAAGTATCGCAAGAAAAAATGAGATTTTCGCCTACAGATCGCAGAAAAAAACAGTAATTGTGTTAAAGGATTGGCAAAAAAATACCAATTTAGTAAAAGAATTGCAAAAAATATTTGCTCTAATATTGTTTTCAGTAACTTTTTTGCAACTGAATGTCAAATTAAACATTATCTTGCCATGTTTGTTAATAATTGTTTTAAGTGAAAACATGTGAAAATTTAAATTGGACTAGTAACCAAGATTAAAAAAAACACTGCATCAGAAGTAAGAACTTAATTTAAAGACTTTAATTTCAGAACTACTTATTATATTTGCATATATGGTTTCACTCTGATCCTCTTCACCCCCCCCCCTTCTCCCCCAAAAATAAAATAAAACAGGATTTAAGCAGAAGTATTGACAATTTTGTTGTGAATAAAATAAGCTTCTTAATTGTCTTACACCGCACGCTATTTAAAAATAATTTCTCATTTTCCAGTTCATGCGCTTTTCCTCTTTTTTTAACTTTTTGCATTCTCATGCCTGGTATTGCAATATCACGAAATTATTTGTGACATTGATGAAGGTAAATCTAACATTTTAAAATCGACAGCGTTAGTGGTTCAAACAATGCTGATAACTGTTTACTAATATTACCAATCAAAATCTAACCCTAGGGGCCATTCATAAATGATGTCACGCTTGAAGGAAGGGGGGTCGGGGAGTTTCATGAAATTGTGACAAGTGTGTGGCAGGGGGTAAGAAGAAATGTGACATCATACTTTTTGGTTAAAATAAAAGCATTACAATTCTGCAGATTAAATTATGAAATATGAAGTTATTTTAAAATTAAATATTTTGTTTTTATAAAGATAAAATTTAAAGCCAAATATGTTTAATTCTACTTCAAATTCCAAAATACTACTGGTTTTCATTTGTTCTTTCATGTAAATATTTTATTTTTATTTTATGTTAATTATTTTTTATGTTGTAAATCTTTTGTTGTAAACCTCATTTCATACAAAATAAGTATGAAACATTTTTACTGTTCAGCTCACAAATGTCATTAAAACACATAAAAAAATAAAATTTGAAATATGATCTAAAACATAGTGCTTTGTTTCTGAACTAAAAGCATATCTTTATTTAAATAAGCGTGACATGTGTCAAAAGGTGGGGGAGGAGGTAAAATGAAGTGTGACACTTTGTGACACTGGGGAGGAGAAGAGTCAAAAATATGGAAAAAATTTGTGACATCATTTATAAATGGCCCAATATTGAAGCAGATGAGATGTTTGGATTGTGTTGCAAAATTAGAAATTGATTTGGTAAAGTACTGTTTTTGATCTACTAGTGCAAAGAAAAGTGATTTAGTACTTTAAATTGTATAACTACAGCTTTTTTTTTTTTATTATTATTATTAAGATATTTACATTAACAATATTTACATTAATTTGCATATTTTTACTATAAATACTAAATTAAAAGAATGTTGTTGCTTTTCTTTAAAATTTTTAATTCAAATTAAGTAATCATTTTTTATACAATTCAGTTGTTTATGTAGTTTAATGCAGACTTTAATTATTACTGACCAAAAATGGTCTCCCATGGAAGTCTGTAGTAATGGGAATTTATTATATAAGTTTTTCTTTGAAAATTAAAATTTTCTTAAGTTTTAAAGTTATAAATTAAAAAAAAAAATCAGCATTATCTATCCATTTGAATACTATCAAATATTTGTTCTAGTGTGTAACACTTCCTCTTTATAGACAATTGGTGAACTTCTTCCATTTATTGCAAGTAACTTGACTCCTCTAGCTGATACATCTTCTGGTGGTATAAAAGTAAGTTTTTCATTTGCAATATGTAATATAAATGAAGTTTATGAATTTGTAGTTCTAAAAAATAACAATAAACTAGATGTTTCAAAATAAGGCCTCTTTTTTACAAGAAACTGTTTGTGCATGTGTTTGCATATATATATATATATATATATATAATTTATGTATTGGTATTGAAATATCAAATTAATTCTTTTGTGTTGTTTTCCTTTTCTAAAACTGACATCTAAAAAATTGTTCTTTTGGCCTGTGTGAAATAAAAATAATGATAATTGATAATTTTACTATAAAACATACCAAGATATTACAAAATAAAGGGAAAATACACACAATATTGTTATAAATCATTATTAATACATATGTATGCATGGGAAATAATTTTTATTTTTATTTTGTAAATTCAAATCTTTTTATCTTTTGAATTATTCTGAGAAGTGATGTTAATTATGTGAATTTTATGTCAATTTATCATGATTGATTTTATCCTAAGAAATTTACTCCCCTTCCCAAAGACTCTTTTCTGATGACAAAGTAGTTGTGGTCATTGTTTGCTTATCCTTCTCAGTCCTGAGACAAACATCACTAGGGACCACAAAAACCAGTTTAAAATTACAGTAAAACCCCGATAATTCAGATTAATTGGGACCAGTTCCAATCCAGATTATCGAAAATCCTTATTATTCGAAGAATTATAAAAAATAAAAAAATAAATAAAACATACTTACAGAAAATCACCTTATGTTTAACTTATTCATTATTTACAGACAGTGAAAATGTTTACTTTGTTATAAAAAATTTTGTAATTTTTTGTTGTGCCAGTTTTTTATACCTTTTGCAAGCCGTACGGTCACGCATCTGCTTGAACATAAGTAGTTCATTCGCTGTAGTTTAAATAAGAGTCTAAATTAAAAAAAATTAAGGTAAAATTTCAGAAAAAAGTTTTTTTTATTTAGAATACGACGATGTAACAAGTTAATGTTATCGAAATTAGCCAAATTGTTTCTCAAACTTGAAAAAAAAAAAATTTACGAAACCGATCCGGATTAATGGGGTCCGAATTAGCGGGGTTCTACTGTACTATAAAATATCTCCAAAGATGTATCAATGATGTATACATTGATTCTTAAGATATGCACACATTTATTTAAAGGTTTATAAGTAATTTTAACTACCACAAGCATTTAAATTAATTTAAAGAGTTATATGGTGTCTACTCCAGGCGACATCAGGACTGAGGAGGTGATATCCCATCTCTTTCTCTGGGGTTTTTTTAAATGAAATACTGTTCAGTAGTTTGAATGGTGTTAATTAAAACCATGAATGTCTCAATAACCGTTTTTATTCAGGATAGAGATCTGCTTGGATCATACTTATTTTCATTCACAACATTTCGGATGGTCTGAGTTTGGTCTTCTCTCTTTTTTGGGCAAGCCTTTTTTTCTGAAAGATCAGACCAGACCTAACTCCCCCCCCACCCCCCCATACTGAACTGGAACTGGCTTCATTCTTCTAAGGTCTGCACAAAACCAAAACTCCCCATCTTGATATAGCCTATATGAAAATCATTTTCTTGGCATGGCCTTGTTTGTGTAAAAATCAATAATCAATCAAATTTAGTCCAGCACAAGAATTTTAGCAAAAAATATATGTATTTTAAATTGCCATTATTTCTTTCTAGAAATAAACTTTAAAATTTATTATTTTTAAAGAAGTGTTATGCTGATTATTTTGGGTCTAAAATAATAGGAAAATAATAATAATAAAAAAATATAATAATAGGTTGTTTTATTTAAATAATTAGTTTTTACTTGCTTATAGGATATATCTCTTTTTATCAAACAATAAACAAATTACTCCATATTATATCTGATGAATATTTTTAATGTCTAATAGCTTTTGAGGAGGTTTTGTTTGTATTGGCTCAGCACCTGCTGGTATAAACAATCCTTCCTCGGAAAATATTTAATATAATGTGTGTGAAATTCAGATTTAAAATAATAATTTGTAATTTGAAAAAAAAAAATGATTGTTTTGGAAGTCTGTAGAAATAGGTAATTGGAAAATATACAAAGATATTTTATGTTTTAATATTTTGAGATACATGTGGGTCCGGACATCGAGTAATGTATTCATACATGGCAGGTAGTCGATATTTTGACGGACGATATTGTTTTCTTTTTATAAAAAATTTTGCTTACAAAAAAAAAATTGTAAAATGTAAATGCAGTATCAATTAGTTAAATAAATGAAAACAATTGTTGAACAACCAAAATAAATAACAACAATACATGTCAGCAAGCAAACGGATTCTTTAGTCTAAGCAATGGAAATTGAGTGATGAGGCATGGCGATAAAAAGGCGAATGCGGGCCTCGGATGTGGATATTGGATTCGATGAGCGGTAGTGAGAAGAAAGCGAACGCCGAACTGCACGATGCCGCTAGAGCAGCAAAGAAGATCGGCGAGGAAGATGTGACCGGTGAAGGAGCGAGTCGAACTAATGGTAGCAGAGGACCTTGGCGAAGAATCAACTATTTTCAACGACGATGGAGTCTCCAAAAAACCTCCAAATTCTGGAGAAAAACTGGACCCAAACTGATGTCAATAGATTTTTAGTGTTTAATTGAATCTGTAAGGTATTATTCCATTTTTTATTTCCCCGGGGTAATGAAAAAATTAATGTTGTATTAATGTACTCAAATATGTAATATTTGTTTGTATTTCATAATGATTCGACTAATTTATTAATTAAATTAAATAAATAGATGTTAAAATTTAATTTCATAATTTAAGTCTTTAATTATTTATACCCCACAGCAGCCTATGTATATTTATGTTCCCTTTTTGATTTTGTGTGATTTACTTGATAATACTATACGATCCTTTTATATTGAATGATTATCCTTGAAGTTTTTAATTATTTAGGTTTATGATTAAGTTCGGTAGAATGTATTATATTCTACCACGTGTTAGTGTCAGCCTCGACACAACAGAATAATAGATTTCTAGACAATAAAATTAAAATAAGGTAGAACCTTTGAAAAATAACCTGCCTATGACTAACATAAAATTTGTTCATATGAAAGGAATACAGTAGACTCCCTCAAATCCGCAAAGCTTGGGACCAGAGGTTGTGTGGATTTTAGAATTTTGCGGATTTCTGGTCACTGCTTTGTTTAAATTTTTTAACCAGTAGTTTCAATGCAATTAATAACGCAATCAGAGCTATAATGAATGCTTACAATATAATAAAATATTAAAATAAGAAATGAACTAAAATAATAAAAATTTAGATAATTTTTAAAATAATTAAAATACTAACAGCAAAGGTCAAGTTAATAATCAATAGTGTATGATTAAATATTCATTATAAAAATTAAAAGTATTTTTCCAGAATTATTCAACGAAACTTGCCTTATAAAAGTACATTACTAATTCACATCAAAATCATAAAATAAGGATTATTTCTTCAAGTTTAGCCAGGCTGAATGACCAAAAAAATCTTGATTAATGCATAAATATATTTGGTAAGAAGATTTGTGATTACCAGTGATATCAGCAATATCTTGAATTTTTCCCCAAAAAATTTATTCTTCCTTCGTGAAAATAACATGAATAGAGTATTATTAAGAAAAATACAAATTAAAAAATATATGAAATTGATAGAAAACTAAAAAAATCAAATTTTGTCCGAATATCTGAACTGAAAGTTTCATTGTTTACATCCATAAAATATGTGTGGATTTTAGAGAGTTGCAGATTTCTGGTTTGCAGATTTGAGGGAGTCTACTGTATAATAATACATGAATAAAAAATGTAATACATTTACATCTGCTAAAAAAGGAACTTGCCTATAATCTTTTTTTCTTTCCTCTTTTTCTAATGTAATTCCATTTTAGAAGATTTTACTGTATAGCATTTTTCAGATTTTGAAATTTCCTTACATGGAATTTGGATTAACAATATTAATGATAACGTGAATTTTTATATACAAATGTAGATTCATTTAAAAAATAAATGTTGCAGTTTCTGATGCTCCTTTAAAAATAAAGATTATAAATATGAAAAAAAAAAAAAAAAAGCTACATATTTTTGATCAAAACTCCTCATGCAAGACAACTTTTGACCATTTCATTGTAAAAATCCTTGTTTTGTTGAAATTCAGTTGGGCATGGCTGAGACTGCAAATTTCCTGGTTTCAGGCCAAAATTTTCAGTAACCATACTATGTTATATTATCAATTATTGGGCCGGACTCAAGCCAAACTTTAACTTTTATATCAGACTAAGCTGGACTTTTTTTTTTTTTTTTTTTTTTTGTATGGGTCAAGACGGGCCTGGTGTTGGAAATTTTCTCCCACTCAGACCTCTAATTCATGATATCTCATTACCATGGTAGATTATAAATTTTTAAAGAACTTAATATTCAAAACTGATGAAAGTATCAATTTTTAATTTCTGTGTATATGTGTATGTTTGTATGATGAAAAAAACCAAACCATCGCCATATAATTTACATTAAACTTTATCTCTCACTAGTTTTTTTTTTTTTTTTTTTTTTTTTTTTTGAGAGGATAGAGATGATTTTTATAAGGTGTCTTTCATAAAATTTGGGATTGGGTTTTCAGTAATATAAAGAAATTGATTTAAAGAACACTGCAACCATATCTAAAGCTGGTTTGTAATCCATTTATTCAATCAAAAGTATAAAATGTTATACTTAAATCCAAACCTAGACTTTTTTTTTTCATAATTTTAATAATATTGAAGATATTTCAACAAAATTCTCAACTAACATACTTTACTATTTTCAAAAATGATAAAAAATTGAAGTACACCATACTTTGATCAGTTACACTGTCTGTAATGTCAGTTGCATTTTGAAATATGAATTTGTTTGCAGATGGGAGTTACCTTCAACAATCTAATTATATTTTATATAAAGCAAAATAAGTTTGTTGCAAAATTGTAGCAAAAAAAAAAAAAAAAAAAAAAATTTTCAGCATTATCATAATCATGATGAAAAATTCTGGGTTTGAATTGGGATAAAAAACGTAAGTTATTTTGTTGGTGTTGTTATCCCTCCCCCTCCCCCCTTCCCAATAAATAATTGCACTGGGACACTGCTTTCCTATCTAAAAGTTATTTATTAAATCTTGCTCTAGCATATTTTAAATTTATATCCTGGTATTACGACACAGTGTATATTTAACAATTTATCTTTCTAAAAATTTTTACTGTAAATAAAAGTTTTATATTTTTAGAAAAAAAAGTTTTAAAAAAATTTATAGGATTTATTACAAATTGGGTTATTTTCTTTGGTTATTGTTACAAATTCAGTGCATTGATTTTACCCAAATTATTTTTTCTAGGTATTATCCATGCTGAAATTTTTACTGATTGATTGTGAAAACCATTTAGTGCAGTACATTCCATACTTGGATCCTTTTCCAAGTGATGATTATTTTGCAAGTCTTGCTATGCAACAAAAACACGTGAAATATAAATATGGACAGCTTACTCTTGAACAGGTATTTTTGCCCTTAAAAATATTTCATAGCTAAATAAAATTTTATGAATTAAGCATATATATATATATATATATTCTTAATTCATAAATTTTTATTTAGCCATGAAATATTTTTAAGCCATCAGTTTTAAAACATCAAATCACTCATTTTCTCAATAGTAAATATTTTATTATTTTATTTATTATGTAGGAAATACAGTTTTTCTTGAAATCTTGTAAAATGATGGGTAAAGCAACAAAAGATGGATTAAATCATCTATGTGATCAGTTAAGTTCACGAAAAACAGATTTTTATGAAATCGTAAATGCTCTGAAAGGTATTACTTTTAATTTACTATACTTTTACATCAATAGTGATTTTTTTTTTTTTTTTTTTTTTTTTTTTTTTTTGTATGATTTTCTTAAGTGTTGTTGTTTACATATGACTGTTAAATATATGCATAGAGTGAAAAAAAAAAAAAAAAAAAAAAGGATGAGCTATTGGATGTCTTTAAAATATCTGCTAAAAAAATAAAATACGAAAGGCTAAATTTTAGTACTACATGTATTTATTGTAATTAACTGTGCTCACTTTATAGAGATATCAATCAAATTTGACAGTCTCTGTGAATAAACTTGTTTCAGAGCTATTTTTAGGATTTTTAAAATAATATTAATCATAAAATGATGCCATTCTAAAGCACATCTTTTCAATGGAAAGTTAAAATAAAGGGAACAACTTTGATCACATATAAAATGTTGAATTACTTAAAATTTTGAAAATTGAGTTGGATTTGTTTTTAAACTGTCACTTTGAAATATTAAAATTTTTTCCTTGTCTACAGATTTTATTGATGCACTAGAGTAGTAAAACATTCTTTTACAGTAAAATTGAAAATGTATTTATTGATCTGAGTCATTCTGACATATAAAAAAATATGCCAATAAGATATATATGTATTTTTTACTTTATTTTCTTATGTAGTACTTTAATATCATGAAGGTTAATTTTGATAAGTTTGTTGATCATAATAAACTATACCTTTCTATTCTCTTTATTCAAATGATTTATCTATTTAAGAAAACAATTTTTCAATCATCTATTTTATAATGTATTTTTTTTTTTTTTTTTTTTTTTTTTTTTAACTAAATATATCTGTCCCTAACAATAATACCTTTTGGCTGTGCTTATACTGATTATTTTTGTCTGATAACTTTTTTGAACTGGTCTTGTAGTTGTTTAAAAATTGAAAGTTATAGAACTTTAAAAAATATATTCAGTATGGAATTTTCAAATTAAAATCCATCTACTGATATAAGCATTTATCATTTTATTCATTATGTATTTTTATATTACCGAGAAAATCAGAAAAAATCATTAAATTGTATTTCTTCAAGAAAAAACTTGAATTAGAAATATTTTCGTCAAAAGCGTAGAATCTCTTTCTAAATTTTAGGTAACTCCCTGAAGGTTAAACCATTTCATGTATTCTTACTTCATAAAAAGATCTTTGTTGATTCTTTGATAATGGTTGAAAAATAAAATGTTGATCAATAAATTATTCTACTATTTTTAAAATCAATCTGCAATGGTTCTTTGTTACATAATTTGGCCAATGCCATAATTGTTCTTGTTGTATGGGTGTATTTGAAAAAACATTTTTTCAGACTCATTTTTAAAAGTAAAAACACAAAACTTGCTGAAGTGGGTTTTGAAGAGATATATAAGAGGCCATGTGATTTTATTTTTTGTTTAGTTTATTAGAATTTGATTTATATTATTTTCTCAGTATGATCATTTTTTTCATTCTCAGATCTCCTGCTTTGGAAAATTTTGTTCAAAACGCCAATTTTGACAGCTATCTTTTTGCAATATTTTCTGCAGTTATCAAAAAATTTACAAGCACAGTACATTATGTAGTATCTAAGTAAGAGAATTTGCCAGTTTGATGCTCTTAAGAGCAAAAAGGAATTTAAAAATAAATCTGAAAATAAGCAGTTTGGATTGAAATATATCTTATATTTGTTTTAGTCTAGTTTAAAACTTTTTGTTTGTCATTTCTATATAAAATTACACTGTTCTATTATCTTTGGTGAAAGGTATATCATACACCCTTGATAATAGATTTGGTTGTATTGATCTGTTTTCTTATAGACTACATCTTTAAAAAAAAATATGGAATTTTATGGGAGAAATTTTATGGTATTCCTTTAAATGTATTCACAAAAATTTTCTATTATAAATAGTCTCTGCTTTTGCATGTTTTATTACATTAGGATCCATTTGATACAAATTAACAAATACTATAGTACTAAAAGTGATAATAAACCCTTTATCCATCATAAAAAATCAGTACTTGTGGCATCCCTTCACAGTAAGACACCTGGCAACACTAGTGAGCATTTCTAAATTTCCGTAAGGCTCTACCTTTTCTAGTAACTGACATCATGAAATTGAGACATGTTGTTTAAGTACTAATTTATGTTTTTAAAGTATTCATTGCATTGTGTATAGTTATGCTGTCATTTTCTACTCATCAAAGTAAGTAATACTACCAACAATTTGATTTAAAGCGAATGTTGACCTCAATAGAAAGTTGCTATGAAAATTGCTCTGTTGTTTGAAACCACTCTCATTAAAGTACATCATTTGGCTGGCAATAGATTAATATCATTGTGAAAAGGTAAAATACAACACCCCCCCCCCCTTTTTTTTTTCTAGAAATATATTTTATGTGACTGCATCTGCTATAGGCATGTTTCATTTTATGTATGTATTTAGCTATAAACAAGCATTGAATTTACTTTTTTTGTTTTTAGAAAAAACGATCTTTACAGAAGATGTTGAAAAAAGTACTTTGCATGAATTAACATGCAAATTAGCTTCGTTTTGTTCACCAGAAAATGATTTTGAGGTAAAATTATCTTGAGTATTATGTACTATAAAAAATTATCTATTATTGCAAATATTTTGCTGAATTCAAAATGTGTATATAAGCTGTGTACCACATTTTATTTGCATAATTTTTGCTCCTGTGTATTTTATAATTTCCTTGCTTATGGCCAAACATTTTCATAAAAAAAAAAAAAAAAGATTCACATATTTTTTACATCTAGATTGTGGCATAGTTATTTGTTGTCATTAAAAAAATATTTTTAAGAAATTATTTTTTTCTTTTGCTTACGTTTATTTATACTGTCCAGATTACATAGGTGTGCAGATTAGCAGTACTCTATTGTAATTTATTGGAGAAACTGGAACATGGTTATATTCACCTAGTTTCAAAATTATCTGCAAAATTTTGAAACTGTTATGCATTTAGCTTAATCTTAATTATTCATTTAGTAAAATATCATTGATTTTATAAAAGGTCATTTCTTTTCCTATTATAAGTTGCTCTTAAAAAAATCCATTTTTATTTCAATTGCCAACTGAATTTATTTTTCCCCCTAAATAAACTGGATTCTACTAATATTATTTGACTAATGCCAATGTTAATGTGTTGGCTTTCAGTAGCAAGGTGATCTCCATCCTCTCTTTTTATTTAGATACATAATTTTGATTTTAAATAATAATTTTTCAGAAATATATTTTTATTATTATAAAATGCTTACATGTTATAATACTTGGAAGAACAATTTCTAATCTTAATATTTTTAAAGTCTAAAAATTTTATTTTGGAGTGTATTTAATATAATTTAAATAAAAAGCTATTTATTTATTATCTGTTATAAGTATATAAATGATAGCTAAATGTCTGATTATAGTTTTTATGTTTTATTCTACTGAGGCAATTCAAAATGTGAATGAAAGATGTTGAAGCTTTTTGTTATGTTTCCCCCCCTTGGTAACATATGTACAGACTATTAACATGTGGTATTAATCTATCAGATAAAATTTTTGGCATTTAATTATTAAGTAATAATTATATAGTTATTATGTAAATTATTCCTAAAAAATTAAATATAAAAAATAATGTCTCATATCTATGAGAATAATAAAAATCTTAGTATTTTAGATTTATCTTCTTCACCTCATAATTTTAAATCATAAGACCTTCATTCAAAAAACAAAACAATTTTTAAGGAAAATGTGGCATACCGTATTTTTGGGTGTATGCGCTGCTTCTCCGAAAATATATTAAAATAAAACAAATGTTAGTCAGAAGTGCCGCACCATCGTAAGCACCGCCCATATGAAAATGTATAAAAATGTTAAAAATTACATTAGTTTCTGCGTTTCATGACAATCTTTTACATTTCTTAAAGGAATTCAATTTTACTGTTAGTACTACAGTATTTTGTCCTTTATTTATGATAAACTTTATTGTTTTTCATTTATCTATTTATTTATTTTTATTTATTTATTTTTATTTTTATTTTTTGTGTGTGTGTGGGGGGGGATTTCCATATGATTTTTATAGTTTTTTTTTTTCCTGTTTTTTAAAATTCAAAACAGAAATCCTGATTAAAATATTAGTCTAGTATAGTACAAATATTATGTTCCCTGCAGTTTTCATTTTTTTTTTTTAATTTTTTTTCCCCCCACCAAATATATATATATCTTTTACTCAATAAAATTTATTTTACAATTCGGGACAATTTTTTGATATTTATAAAATCTATTAATATTATTAGTAAAAATTATCAATACTATAACCATTATTAAAATCTTATCCCAATATAGCAAATTTTGCTCTCTTTTTAATAAAGCTTAATCACATTCATCAGCGATTTTCAATGTGATTTTGTACGTGTTTCATTTTAGTTTTCGATATTTGTAAAAAGAGTCAAATTTAAATGGTTTAACCCAACATTTTGTTCTTTTGTAATTTCTCAATTTTTACACGTATTTTTTTATTTTTCACGAATTTTTTTTTAAGTTTTTATTACAATTTATAAATATTTAAAATTAAAGATGATATTTATTGAAAAAAATGAACACACTTTTTAATTCCAAATCATTTGAGTATTTATGCAAATTTTATTCCTTTAAATGTAAAAAAAGATACCATGAATAAATAAATAAGATTGTTTAGCGGCATTCAAAAATATATATATATATATTTGAGCAGCAAACAGAAACAATGAACCTAAAACAAAAGTCTTCTTTTCCTTACTATAAAAAAGAAGAAAGAAGTGGTATTTTTGTTATTAATTGACTGATTTTGTTCAAATTTTCAGCAACTGGCAATAAACCAAAATTTTATTAAAATATAATAAGTTTTAAGTAAATTACAGATACCTATAAAAAAGCCCACTGGATAAAAAAAAGCCTCATTACCATGACACGTTTGTTTATTTAGCTTCATAAAAACTTGGACACCGTGAAAATCAGATAAGCATTCCATTGATAAATGTTTTGCTATGCAAAAGAGAAACAGTTTAAACCAAAAATATTTTGTGAAACAAAATGGAAGGAAAAGATTATTTATTTAAAAATAAACACAAAATGACTTCATTTTTCATTAAAATCTTCCTTTAATGTTTGTTTGCGTTGTAGGGAAAGCATAATTTTAAAGAGTGGAATCCTGAAGAATTTAAATAAACATGCATCGTTCGGGCAATTTTCAAATTGAAAATACAATCAGTAAAAGTTATTTACATGAGAACTCCCACTTGTTAATATTATTATAATTGAAATTTTTTTTTTAAATATCTAGCTGGCACTTCACTGTTTTTATTTTGATTTATTTATTTATTTTTGCGTTAGCTAGCAGACATCAATCCTTTCAGAGGCTGCTTTATACTTTTTTGATTTCCAAAGACTTTTTTTTTTTTTTAACAAGGATATTTTCATTTTCAAAACCGATTCTAAAAGTAAAAGTTAAAAAAAAATTATTATTAATTTAAATGAAGAATTAATTTATCTTTTTATAAGTCTTTTAAAACTAGTCTTTGAAAATATCATTTTTCAAATAGTTGTTGTAATTTGTTAAATTACAATTTTTTTATTATTATTATTATTTATTCCAAACAGAATCACCTTTGTAATACATATTGCTGCAAGGGAAAAAAAAAAAAGAAAGAAATTATCCTATCTGCCACCACATTTAAAGCGCCACACTAAGCATATTTTTAACTTTTAAACTTGTATGCATCGTGATGCTTATGCCTGAAAATATGATAATTCCTTCTTTCATCTGTGTCTTCAATTACATACATAGACATTAAAGGAAATATCGTTAAATTTATTAGCCATGGAAAATAAAATTTGTATTTCTGTATGCATCATGTTTGAATTATAAAATTTTAATTTAAACATTTTTAGAAGAACTTCCAAAAATAATTATGATTGACTTTGTCCTCTTAGTTAAAATAAATGTTAAATAAAGACTTTAGGATATTTCTATCTTTTTCGACATAGCATGTTCATAGCCGAGTTATACAAGGAAAACGAGCTAGTTTCTTTTGGAACCTGATTTATTGTTCTATTTCATGATATATCCTTGTGAAAAACAGATCCTGTGACGAGAGAATTAGTTGACGGATATTACAATATCATTATATTTTCAATAGTCCGGTCAATCTCCCGTACCTCTCTAGTTCTGCATATGATAAACAAATTTGAAATTATATGTCAAGCATAGCAAATGAAGTGCATTCATACTATAACTAGTTTTATAAATATTCAGATCTCAGTGCAATAGCTGTTGCACTGTTATGCAAAACTGCATGAAAGCAAAATTTGGTATGATTATAGAAATTAAATTCAGTTATGCAAAAATAATAAGATTTTCTCTTAAATAGGACATAATTAACATTGCAAATCTAGAATCATTACTTATCTTGGGATGTCATTGAATTAATGATGTATGATAGTATTTAGTAAAATGAAGAAAACTTTTAAATTCTGCTTCGATTTTCATAAAATTTGAAATGACTTGACAAAATTCTCAAACAATTATATGAGTGAAATTTCAGAACATTCAGTTAGGCAGAATTGTACTGTTATATGCAGACAGACGGATAGACTAGATGATGATTATAATTGCAATATATTTATGTAAATATGACATTTCCCCATTGACCGTAATGTAATGGAATAATTTTGAATGTCTCTGTAAATAAACTATGAATGTTATGTACTTTATTTTCAATATTGAACATAGCATAGTAAATCTCAATAACATATATCAATTACAGAGCAATTAAACTGTATTAATACAAGTTACAGAATGAACAGACAAATGGAATTCTTAAGCATTTTGAACTTTGCTGAAATGGCTTAAAACACACAATAGATTAAAATTTGACTTTCAGAAATTTATATGAGTAGATGGTAGCATACTTGAATACTTTTGTACAGCCCTGTATTTTATCTACTATTTTTATATGCATTCCACTATTTAGCTTTTATGTTCCATAACATGATTACAACAACAAAAGAATCCCAAAACAACATTCACCTATTTTTTTGTAATAATTTTTTTGCCAATTTCATGATGTATACACATTTGGAGAGTTAGCGAATGGTTAGTGCAGCCCCTGATTTACATTTTATAAACATCAATCAATGTTAAAGATATATATTGTAGTAAATTACCTTCACACATTATATTTAAAATTAGGAAAAGAAGTTAGGAATTTTGAATTTACAAAAAGTTTTATATTTTATTTTGTTATATATATAATTATGTATTTTAATGTATTTATTCTAGTTTAACATTTATCGTTTAATTTTTAGATACAGAAAGCTGCTAGTAATTGCTTAGGTACAATTGGTCCTATAGCATTCTCATCTGTAGTCTTACAACCATCTCCTCAAGTCATTACTCATAAAGGCCATGAAAATCTGAATGTGCTGCAAAAAAGCTATGTTTCTATTTTAAGTGCCCTCACAGATTATCTTTTTGACAAGAAGTAAGCCTTTTGTCTTTTGAGCTTAAATTAAACATTTCTGTATAAATTATAATGCAAAACATGTACATATCATATATTTCCATACATTATGTACATCTAAAATTTGAGACAATGTTATTTATTTGTTTATTTTATTATAGGTATACTGTAAAAGTGTTTATTTTCATGAGGCATTATTTTTGCAATTTTTACAAGTCCATTGTAATTGGGAAAATTTAAGCCTCACAAAATATTTTTTATTCGCCTCATATAATAATAAAATATCAGAAATTTTTCACTTATGCAAAATTTATTAATTACAATTTCTTAAATAGGAAATCAATATGAAAATTTCTTGAATAGTTGTAAGTATTCAGTTATTTTATGAATACTATACAACTACTTCTTTAATAAAAACAATAATACAACTAATAGAATGCATCTCATTCACTTACAATATTTACTAACTTCTTTGAAGTCATTTAAAACTATCTTATGTTTGGCTTCAACACCGTTAAATGTGCGCACGTGTAAGAAGAAGCATGAATCTTTTTGGTTGTGATATTCACAGGTAGATACAAAATTGTTTTTCCTCTAGAAATTTAAGCCTTTTAGAATACCACTCATTAAACTCATTTATGAGTAAAAGCTTGAACTCTTCCTTTTCAATCTTTCCTGTGCAGATTGTGGGCACAACAACTGGTATAATATTTTTTTCTACAGTTCAGCCAGAAAAAGAGGATCTTGGCATGCCTTAAAAAACACCGAATAAAACTCACCAGGTTATTCTGTAACCAACCTGAGTAGCTCTCTCTGATTGTCATAATAAGGTTCAAGACTATTCTTGATGTATCGAATTTTCTCAGCATTGCTCCAGTGCAAATTGGTGTGCCACACACCTCAGTCCGCTGGGAATGTAAGCTTTGGATGACGATTTATTGTTTTTACAGCACATAGCATTTGTGGTCAAAGTAAGCTTCCATAAAAGAAATATGATAATAAAAGAATCATCTATCTTTTATCTTCCTTGCCAATTATGGAGCAAGCTCTTCCAATGTGTATTCAAATGTAGGCACAATCTTTGTGTTTCTCTGATTGAAATTAACAAACATTTCAGGGAGAACAACATTTTGTCGATCACTGTGCAAACACAGTTAGGGAATTCATCCCGAATAGCTGTGAAATATGGGGATAGTTTTTGTGCAGCTTTGGTTCAGCTTGTGCAGCTTTCTGCAGACAAATTTCATTCTTACTAGCAGGCTTCTGGCACAACTTGGACTCAAATTGAAAAAGTTTAGTAGAGGTGGTTCATGCGATTTCTCAAATCCTTTTGCAGTTGCAATAACAATAGTGCAGTCCTGGTTCACTATTTCACCAGCAATCCACAATTTATGTATATATGTTTGAACACTTGCATCAAAATCACCAAGTTTTAAGGGTAACCCTGATTACCGTGTGGTAAAATTGTTACATCGGCTTTAGTTTGCTTTGATGCTTAAATATATTATTTCTTTATGCTGTGAATGGTTGATTCGTTCACCAACCCTCCCAGTTCAGAGTTGAAAAGTTTCACTGTTACAGAATTTCTGTTCATAGTAGCATAATCATCAGCAAATTTTGGATTTCAGTTCTTCATCGTATGCTGCATACTGCCTGCCTTTCACTCCACGTTTTTCATTCAAAGCTGTAGAATCATCGGTGTCAGGGGATATTATTTCTTTTGATTCAACAAAGGACTTAGCATTTCTTGAATCCAGAATTCCTACTGGTGGTGGGCTCCTATAGGAATTTTCTCTCCATTGTCTGTCAACTTGGACAAGTATTTTCACATTTTATTACGGCACTGGTGACACATTTTCTCTCTTTAATTTTCTATCTCATACTCACAGGAGTGGACGGTCCAAATCCAAAGAAAGCGATTTAAGCAGTTTTGGGATTTTTCAACTTTCGGTTCTGTTCATGTAAAATTCACAAAATTTTCAGCTTGTGAAATCATTGATATCTTCATTTTCCCAAAAATTACGGTTTGTGAAAATAAGTGTTTTTACAGTATTTGCTATATTTCATTCATTCTGTTTCTTCCAAAGAAACCTTTATGAGATTAACAATTCGATCCAATAATAAACACTGATAATTATATTAACTAGTACAAACATAAAGAAAAAAAGGAGCAAATGTAATGCAAGAATATACGATACAATACAATGTTTATAAATCTCAATTCTTACGCCAATGCAATCTTTTCTTCATTCTTATTAATCTTTCTTGTCTTTTTTAGTTCTCAGCTTATGACAGATGCTTGTAAAGTTTGATGAATTTTATTGTATCAAAAGTGTGTTTTATGTGTCAAAATATATTAATTTAATATTGTTTTGTTTAAATATAAATTTATTATTGTTTAAAAAAAACTGTGTTAAAAAGTACAATTTAGATTAGAAATTTTGTATTTATAAATTCCCATGTTTTAATGAAAAAAAAAATTATATATATATATTTATTTATTTATTTATTCAGAATATTATTTATCTTAGTGTTAATAATTGCTAAAGCTATCTGATGTTAAATAAACAATTTACATTTTTTTCCTTGTGAAACTTTTTTTCTTTTTTTCTGTCTTTTTTTTTTTTTAAATGTTAATCTTTACAGAAGATAGCCCCCCCCCCCCCCCCCCCCAGTGGCCGCGAGGTTCTGACCTCCAAACTGGTAGAGGGTAGGTGCTGGGTTCGATCCCAATTGTGACTGTCAGCCTAACCGTTCGGAGTTTCCCATGGTTTTCTTCTAAGCTTGCGTAAATACGGGTTAGGTTCCCTTAGAAAGACCCCCCACGGAGAGCATCCCACCCATTAGGGCCTATATCCCAAGTGTAGATAATTGGCCGGCATAAACAAAACCAAACCAAAACCTTTACAGAAGATTATTTTATGTCATCTAATTATTTTTATTATTCTGGAGTTTTTAGTTTTGAGTATTTTTACTTAAAAGTTATTACAAATTATTTATTTATTTGTTTAAATTTGCATCTCAAAATGTTATTCTTATCAAAAAATTGTTTTTTGCAACTTCAACAGATTCCAGTATGTTCCTTTGTATTAGTGTAACGTCCAGTCTTTTATATGCCCTATCATGATACATCATGTTGTTGTAAAGTTTTCAGATAAAATTAACTTTTCAAATAAAACCTTAAATAGCCAATGTAGGAGAAAATAAAAAGTTTCTGTGAAATCAAGATCAGTGAAATCACTTATAGCATCCTTCCGGTATCTGATGTTGTGAAGACTGATTTACATTTGAAGCCTTCTTCCTTTAACTTTTAGTTATATTATTAAGATTTTAAATCACTTTAGTTAAGGATAAATTTATTAGCTAATTTCTTCAAAATTATATGCCAGTAAATGAATATAATATTTTCTTCATAAAAAGCCTAGCATTTCCTTATTTTTATATTTTATGTCTCAATAAAATTGACTAATGAGTTAAAAAATATTTTATTCTTAAAATAAAATCATTTTTTATCCTCTCATAACTCATAATATAAATTTTTCAGCACTTAATTGTACCTGATAAACAAGTTCTTTCGGAATAGCACATCATATGCTTCCTGAATATATTATAAAATATTGTTTTGTAGGCAAACAATTAGACTTTAAAGATTATAATGTCGAGTTGCAACGTTTTTATCATAATTGTATACAAATTTCTGCTGCTTTTGATCAAGTTTAAATTTTGCTGCATATTATCAAAGGTATTACTTTTAAAAAATTTGTGTTGAGTTTGCATTTATTGATTTTTTGCTATTTCTAAAGCATTCCTGTTTCATCTGGTATTAAATCATCCCTATTCATCTGTAAGGGATATTTTTTTTTTCCAATGGAATATACAGAATACAAAACAATCACCTTCTGCTTTTTTTAGATGAAATTATTTTGAACTAGAAATGTTATTTAATAAATGAAATCAAATAAATCTCATGTTGAAATAAAAATAATCTATTAAATAAATTTTTTGACTCAAACATGTTGTTCAAACATGACTTTTAACCCGTCAGTAGTCGCGTGTCGGTCTTTTCGCCGCCCGTATAACTTATCTTCTCCTAACTTATATCACATTACAAGTACAGCGGAGATCTACCATGTAGCTGACTTTAAAGATTTCTCGAGCACCTTAGTGAAGTAACAGGACACATCTGTTTTTATTTCAGGTAGATTTTTTGAAACAAAGTTGAAATTGGCAAAAAAGTCTACGTAAAAGTCAATAATGCGAGTTCATTTTGACTTTTTCCAATTACTCCAGGTCTCATGAATAAAATGTATAATTTAAGAAAACTACAAATTTATATCTTCGTTGTAATGTTATTTTCGTATATTAGGTGAAAAATATTTCTTATTTTACATATTTGGTATGCGGGGGGCCAGCGGCGAAAAGACCGAGCGCGACTAATGACGTTGTGAAAAAAGTCGCGACTACTCGCGGGTTAAAATATTGGAAGGATTCAACTATGAAGCTAACTCACTCTTGAATTTTCAGTCCTTATTTATACTAATGTAGATATATAAAAATATTTATGATAAACTGTTTTTGATTTTAATGAAAAAACTTTAATAGAATAATTTTGCTTTCTTTGAAATATAACAATATCAAGAAAACTGCTCATGTTGTATTGTGTCACCATATGCTGCAATTCGGAAAATACCTTCCAAATGTTGAAGCCAGATGGTTGCTAATCAAGCTGTATTTTTCATTAAATAAGTAGATTCTGACAGTGATTTCTTAAACAAATACAATAAAACGTTGGTTATCCGAAAAGCATGGGACCAAAGCATAAGTTAAAATCCAACACTTTATTTACTACCTCTGGGAAATGGGAAGTGGAGCTAAAGTTCAAGATTTCCAGTCACTAAACACAATACTAAGAGATTAAATTGTAATCTATACTCATATCCACAGCTAAGTTCAGCTCGGAGCACTCACACCGGCTCTACTTTCAGGTCGTGGCTTACGGCTACTCTAATCTATAAGAAAACAGCCTGTGGCTGCACAAAATCTTTATTCTCAAAATACTTAAAGTGCTAATCAACTCTTACCCACTGGTTCTCCTTTTAGGCAATCCCAGCTCACCTCAACACAACATTGTACTTCGCTGGAGGCTAACTCAGCCCACAACACAAGCTATCTCGCTTTGCTGGCTTCTCTAGCTTCACGACCCACCTTGCTGGCTCCTGTAAAATCACAACACCTTGCTAGCTTTCCTCACATCACAACACCTTGCTGGCTCTCCTCACCTCACAACACACTTTGCTGGCTCCTGTCGCCTCACAATACCTCCCACTCCAACTCACAGCTTTTATCCATTGCAAACTGAAGACGGAGCTATAAATTTGCATAATACTCCTAATTGCAGTTAACTGTAGACTCGAGGGTGCCGCACACGCTCTGGAAAGTTAAAGTTGAATAAAGGATAGATGTCACTTCTGCGCCACACATGTTAGAACATTGACGTCACGATCTCACTAAAAATACTAGAGTGCCTTTATCACAAAGGGACACTCCCTCACAAGCTGTGATAGTAATTTAGAACATCGTTGTATAAAAATGTTGTGGTAACATATTGCAGATTATGGTAGATGTGGTACAGGATTGCTCACAGTGAATCTATTAAGATCTTAGATGTGGAACTCTGATATATTGAAGTAAAAGAACATGCAACAGCATCAGATGTGTTGTTATTTAAAAGGTGGCATGATAAAGATGCACTGAAACAATGCAAAGTTGAAAAACAAAAGAAAATCGCAACATATTTTGTAAAATAATGAAGTATCGTACATGTCTATATAATGAAGTGCTCAAAATTACACAATGGAACAAATAAATAAATTAACTCTGTCTATTTATTTTATAAAGAAATGCTTTTTTAAAACTATTTCTACCAGTTCCCAATAACACCTTTCAAAGTTCTGATTTGTACTTATTTTGTTTCTAAAATTAAAGCTAATGAGCATTAAAACAAATTTCAATGTATTTTCAAAATGTTTCAGAATTATTTTTATATATGACTTACAAATTAATTAGTAATCATATTTCAAAATATATTAAAAAGTGTCATTTGACATTGGTAAAAACAGTGTTTATGATAAAATTTTTCACATTAAAAGAGAACTTTAAGAAATTTTTAAGTCTTTTTTCTCGATTTTCAGATTTTAACCTCAATTTCAGATAACCTACGTTCTACTGTATTGTTTATCTTGACATATATTTTCATCCCTCATAATTCTGATCATCAATTCAAGATTCATCCTGTATTTACATTATACAACTTGGCTCTCTTGTTCGAGAGACTGTGCCTCCTTGTTGAACAAATTCTAACATCATCTCTGCTGAAAAGCTGTTTCGAGCTTGACGTTGCTTGGAGAAATCTGTGCATATTCCATTTATCTCATCTGCTTGCCTATCCTTTTACCACAAATAATTTTCAACATCCCAACCCCTCAGCCTATTTCAGAGATCTCTCCAGAGTAGAAGTGCAACACTAATATATTTTTGTTGAAAATTTTACTTTTTTGGTGATTCTGATTTTACTTATTCCTTTTTTATAGCATTCACATAAAAATAGCAGCTTCAAAGGCTCTTAAAAATGTGCTTTCTACAAAGATTGGCTATCTTTTTTTTAAAGAATACAGCAAAGTGTTTAAAAACAACAGTATTGTGAAGTATGCACATCCTTTCTTTGCATGCCAGAATGTAAGTCTCTCATGATTTTTCTTTTTTATAAAAATAATTTATTTTGGAAAAGTTGCCATATATGTGTAGTTTTCATATTATATTTTTATTTATTTATTTTCAGCCCAAAGAACTTCTGCAGAATTGTAAATATAAATTAGATGTAGAAAATTTGCGAATGTCCATATGGCTTCCAAATCATGATGAACATTCTGAATGGATAAGAAGTTTAGTTTGTACACTCTTAGAATGTGGACTTACAAGAAATAATTTTTATGAATGTGTTGTGCCTTTATGTAGAGAAGAGGTCATTATTATTTTTATTATTTATTTATGTACTATTTATATTCAAAATATAACTTAATTAACTAGATTATTTCAAATTTTTGTAATTATTTTTTTTATATTGTAAAGGTATCATTTCTAATGTAATCTCATGAAAAAATATTATATTCCAGTTGTTTGTACTTAAGCAACATTGTTTAAAAAAAATAAAACAAAATAAAATAAAATAAAATTACTGGGTGGATTGCAAAATGACTTATGTAAAGCAGAAAATATGAGAAAAAAAGCTTAATTCTGCCCTTTCACAATCAATTGCTTGTTTTTTTTTTTTTTTTTTTTTTTTTTTTTTTGGGGGGGGGGGGGACACGTGTGCTGGTGATTATATAATTAAATATAACTGTTGTATTTTCCTTTTTTATATGTATAACATGTATTTTTAAAATTTTTCAAGACTTGTAGATAGTTCTTTTTAAATTATTATTTTAATCATAAAAAAACTTATATGAAGATTCTGTTCAGTATTATTATTACAAAATGAGAGCAGATTGCTACTATTCATAATAGTCATTTGCTCTAAACAAACTTTTATACAATTGTCTAGTTACCTCATTCAAAGACAGAAAGTTGCTTAGGAAATATAGACTTGTTTCTAAAGTTTTTGCCGATTGCTATAGAAGATAGTTAAAGTAAAATCTGAATTTTCTGTTTTTTGAAAAGAGATATAAAATTACCAGAAATTATTAAATTATCTACAGTTTTTTAGATTTGTCAGAAACTCTGCAATTTTTTATTTTGTCCCCTCCCCCCCCCCCCCCCCGCCCTCCCCCTAAAAATTAAAGATACAAATGATTTTTTTAAATTTTCCAACATTTCCCACTACTGCATTATAAAGATTTTGAAATCTGATGCATTTGCCAAATGGTCAAATCATATTAAGATAATTTTTTAATATGACTGAAAAAAGGTGTTTCAGAATATGTCTTATGACAGCAATAATTATTATTAGTCCGGCATTCTACTCTTGTTTAAGAATTCACAGAACTTTTTAAACATCCTTCCTATATGGAAAAATATTTTTCTAGCAGGGTTGCCACGCCACCTGGAGAACCTGGAAAACCGGGAAAACAGGGAATTTTAAAATACCCTTCCAAAACAGGGAAAATCCAGGGAATTTTAGAAAAATCTGGAAAACACAGGGAATTTTTTTTCCTACTATATCCAAACATAAATTATTTTTCTTTCGGCCTTCAATTATCTTATGATATTTTTTTAGACAAAAAATAAAGCAGTATTGTGTATCAAAGTTATCCTATATTTTATGTGTCCTGTATTTTAATATAAATATTAATTTAAATGCATAAATTAAGTAGCTTTTCCTCTTTTCTTTTCTTTTTTATTTTTGCAATTTTTGTGATATTATGTTCAAGATAATTGATTTTTAGGTAAGATTCTTTAAAATTTTATATTCTTTAAATTATTAGATACAAAGTTTTTACATATTTTAAAATTCATTTACAAATATTTCAAAGTATTTTTATCAGAATGTTTGAGTATCGCTTTACTGTTTATATTAGTATTAATGTAAAATGTAGGATTCAATAATATGTTACAACTTTAAAGGGTTTTTTCATTTGCTCATATCACATGATGCATTATATTTGTTCAGTTAATTGGGTAATGGCGAATTATAACATTTCTAATTAGCCTGCATACACTCAGATATTTTTGCGCACTCAACATAGAATAAACGCGTTGCAGTACAGGGAAAACACAGGGAATTTTTTTCCAAGATTAGAGTGGCAACCCTGTCTAGTGAAATTAAATAAAGTGGGGAAATTTTTAAAAACAAACACAGTTTGAAAAAAAATATTTTTTTATTCAAATTTGGAACATTTCATTAAAGAAAAAGAAAAAAAAATTATGCAAATATTAACATTTTCAAATAGATTAAAAAAAAAAAAAAAGACTTTATTAATTTGATATTTTTGCCACTTAATGATAGAAAAATATCATTGAATTTAAATTATTTTTATGATTATGAATTTAAATTATTTTTATGATTATGTTAAAGAAATTATTTAATTTTTTAAATACATATACAGTAAAACCTCGTTACAACAATATTTTAGGGACCAAATAAATATATTGTTGTAGAGGGGTTATTGCTATACCGAGGGCCTACATATTTTGGGTATTTAATTAAGATTTCTTTTTACTTTAAGTTATATACTACTTAAATATTTATATTTAGAAAAAAATAGTTAGCATAATTTTAATAGTAACAGTTAAATAATGTAAAATAAATTTAAATAATTGAAAAGAAATATTCAACAATCTGAAAACATTTTTATTGAAAATAATCCAATATTTTGGTGTGTTTATTCATCTTTTAACAATTAAGTCAACGAAAAAGACATGCGTTGAGTCTAGTACACGAAAATTATCTTCATTTGTCGACTAAAGGTTGAAAAAAGTGACTGTAAAGACTTCGGAGATTGAAGAGCTTCCTGGGATGACAGTACAGATTTTATTGGACCCGTATCATTATCATCACTATCCTCTCCTATCACCATTCTGTTGTTTTCTTTCTCAACAGTAGTTTCAAAGTAAGGATGTCTTCATCAGCATATTCTGTGAAAACCATAATGTCATCACCTGCTGTTTAATAGTCTTCCACGCTAATTCCAGATTTTTTGCCACTTCTTTTATCAATTTAGTATAAAGGTTTTTGGATGTTCAAAACACATTCTTGATCAATGAATTCTTGATCAAATTCTCATTTTTCATCACAATTAGATTTTTTATCTTCGTGACAAAAACCGACCTTTTCCCAACAATTACGATTGTTTTTCTCTGTTACTTCCCATCAGTTCCAGAAATATTGTCACATGCTTTCTTCACATTTACAGCTTTAAAAAAGGTCTCCTATTTTACTTTCAAAATGTATAAGTATCTACTCTGCCAACCGTTTTCTGTAATACCCCTTAAAACACTTAATTATACCCATATCTCAAGCCTGCAGAATAAAAGTACAGTTGGCAAAGAAAAAAATAATTTCTACATTTTGCAATTTTGTAAATGAGTCATGAGTTCAACAATTATCTACCAACAAAACGATTTTTTTCTTTCTCTTCTTCATTTCTTTCTGTAATTTTTGTAATCATCAAAAAAAAAAAATAGAATTTATCCAAGACTTTTTATTGGCTTTATATTTCACGGAAAGACTTTTTAGGTTCTTGAAGCACCGTGGGTGCTATGTGTGCCTGTGCTTTATGTACACAGAAGAACAATAGATTTCTGTTTCAATTTCTTCCCTCCATAACACTTTTCACTTTTGAACTCCTGTGTCCAATCGGGTTGGAGTTGGAAAAATAGCCCAGGTTCATGTGCGTTAGAAACTTCTTCTGGAACATGTTTTTTATAAGATTTGTTCATCTTGTTTTCCGCTATTCAAATGCGTCATTAATCGGGGCAGACTTTTTCTGTCCGTGAATTTCCTGGAAAATTATTCCGTGACAATCCCTTAACGGATTAGCCAACCGTTACACTTTTTAAAAATTTCGTTCCTTAGTGTTACTGTAAATTTACGTGCTTGTACACATGACAAAGGTCCTTTTATTGGAACATTTGGTACCTTCACCTCTTGGTACCATTTTAAAACAGCAGCATCAATGTTTTCATTTGTATTCAATTGTTTTCAATTGTATTTGAACTTATAATGTCTTCGATATGTTTCCTCTTCTTTGGGAACATTGCAATAGTAGAATTCGACAATTCGTATTTTTTAACTGCATCAACCTATTCCATTCTCTCATCAATATCGTTCATCAAGAATAGTAGTTTTCGATCTGCCATCTTAGGCGATCATACACTGATGAAATAAAGAAAATCAAAAATCAATTTTTTTGTTTAGAACTCAAAATTACTAAAGACTCTAAAATCTTTCATCCCTTTTAAAAGCTTCGAATTCTTTTTTTTTTTAGAATGTCACTTATAAATACCTCACTTTTCCTCTTCCTCTAGCAACGAGAAAATGACAAACCAAACGATTTGGTACATGTTCCGTGACAAGGGTTATGTTTTTTCCCTATCCATTTCCAAGAAATGCTTTACATGGTCCCCACCATCTAAATCTGAACAATAACCAATCTTTCATTATAGAGATATGTTGAAAATCAACAGTGATTCTTCTGTTAACAAAATAGACCGAAAAAATGACAAAGATGATGAATGACAAAGTTTATTTTCTCAGTACTCAAAAACCAAAATATCGTTATAAAAGTAGAAAATAACATTGAAATTTTAAAAGAGAAATCGTTTTACAGAGGTTTATTGTTCTAGAGAATATCGTAATATTGAGGGAAGGTTAACATTAGTTTATAGGCAAGTTCACCCGGACCAAGAAATATTATTGTAGTACAGGGAGTTATTGTTGTATCGGATATCGTTGTAGCGAGAGTTTACTGTATATATATTTAAAAAATTAATATTAAAGTGCTAAATGTTTTATTCTTAAGATTATCAAAATCTTAGTACTAGTAATTGTTATTCTTACTGATTTGAAAGAAGAAAACATTTCTGTTTTGAATATAGAAAGATAGCTGCCAATTATATAAATATATGTATAAAAAAGTTTATTTTCTTTCTGTTTCTACTTTTTTTAATATTTTTTTTTCTTTTCTTTGAATAAACTTGTATAATAGTTGATGCAAACATTAAGCTGATATGCCTTTTTCTTTTCCCCTCTCTTTAAAAATTTTAATGGTGATACATAAATTTGTGGTTATGCACAGAAGGACGACAGAATTTTATTTGTAAAAGGAATTTTCATTCAATTACAAATATGTAAAAATTTGCAATTAAAATTATAATTTTTTTTTAATGTTTATTTTATAAATTTCTTTTTAGGCGAGTTTTTGTGAAAAAATCATTCCCTATTTGATTCACATGATTCTGCTGACAGAAAATGAAGAAGTTATTAAATTTATCTCTAGTGGTATAACTTCTTTCTTCTCACAGTTTTCTCATTGGTTGGAGAAGTCATCTAATGACAAAGAATCTTGTTGTAAGTTGTGTCTTGTTGTAAAATAGTGTAAAATATTACTCTTTGATAGAGGTATCCAAAACATGACCTACCAAAGAATTAAATCAATTTTTTAAAAATATTACATAAAAAAAAAAAAAAGGAAATCAGGTGCTATCTTTCAAAAGCATTAATTGTGTTTAAAATATACAAAGTGGATGAGACTTATATTTACACTTGATGAAGTAAATATGAGTGAAACAAGATTGCCAAATTATGCTGTTTATATATTGCCTATTTACATTGCAATACATAAAGTTGTAAAATAGAATAGACATGCTAAAAGAGATTATAAACATAAAAGCTTATAAAACATTTAAAAAAAACCAACTGCCTAATTTTTTTAAAACGCAAAATAATAGTGATTTTCTCCAGATCTGTAATGATACATAAACAAATATCATAGGATATCATTTACCACAAAAGCAGGCATTGTAACAAAAATGATCCTATATAAATAAGATTTATTTTATAGAGTCACCTAGGGTAATTCCTGGTTAAAAAAAAAAAAAAAAAAAAAAAAAATCAATATTCAATTATTATAAAAACAACAATTCAACATTCAATTATTATATAGTATTGTTCCTTTTTTTTTTTTTTTTTTTTTTTTTTTTTGTGGAAAAAGTGCCTTCTGATGGATTTGTCAGAAGGGTAAGGCTTGATTAAGGTTATTGTGTTGTATTTTTTACAACAAGAAACAGCAGTTAAATCCAGGCATTTTCTTTTAGCTATTCATTTACAATAATTACAACCTCAAAATGTCTAGTAATTTCTGATAGTTTCTCATTCAGACAGATTATGTATTCAAAAGATAAAATAAGAACACTTCAAAACAGTAATAAATCCCTCTTTCTCTTTTTACTTTATTTTATCTTTACAATAATAAAGTGTTGGATTTGTGAAAATATTTGAATCTTGGTTTTCGATAGATTTATAAGTTTTATAGATCTGTGATTCTGAAAAACATGTTTTTACAAAATCTCTGTCTGTGACTCTGCCTGTCAGTATGGGACACAAATTTTATGGGAGCTCTATCTCACGAACTAACACGTGGATTTTCATAAAAATTTACATTCAGTCAGTCCCTGATAAAATTTGGTGCTGATTTGTTCTTGGTGAAAATTGCTCAATAGGTGGTGCTGCTATGCTATATTTTTCACGATTTTCTCAATAGCTCTAACTTAAGAACTAATGCACAGATTTCCATCAAATTTGAGATTCAGGCATACCTTAATAAATATTGGTCCTGATTATGCATTGGCGCAAATCACCCAACAACTGGCTCTACTTTGTTACATAAATTCATTAAATATTTCTCACACAGCTGCTGTATCGGCATTGTTATGTAGTAACATTTTTGCAATATTTTCAGAAATTAAATGCATAATTTTCCTAATTCAAAACCTAAACAGAATAAATCTAACCCCTCATTAAATTTCCAAAATAATATATACCGTATATTTCCATATATAAGCCGAGTATGTGGTTTTTTAATGAAAAATCACCCAAAATCGGAAACCCACATGTAAGCCAATGTTAAAAATTTTTGATGAAAAAATTTAACAAACTAAAACTTAGTACTCTTTTGTGCAGATATAATAGGGAAAATAGGGTCTCCAAAATTATTGATCTCTCCTATTTGGGTGTGCTGCCAGAATTGTTTAATTCTATCCTGTTAATTCTGTTATGGCTTGCACATTCATAAAAACAAATATCCTATTTTTTGATTGAATTACTACAAGAATGATTGTTTGATCTTTAATGAAAATTAAACTTTTGCTAGAAGTATTTTCTAATCTTTCTATTTTGGCCCCATTCAACTACACATTTTTCAGTAATCTTCCCAATATCAAAATCATGTAAATCATTTACATCTCTGCATGTATAAAATTTATTTTCTGGAATTCTCGTGTATACTTCAAACAATTAAACAAGTTTTCCTTTTAAACTTCCTAATTGATTGCTAACTGGACGTTGCTTTTTTGTGACTTTCAGGTCTACATTACTTTTTTGAAACTGTTTTACTTTCGTAAGAAAAACAGAAAAAAATAATTTTTGAACTTGAACAGATGAAATTATCTCAAAATATGTAAGGATGAAATTTTTATAATTATATCAAAGTGTATACAGTTTAAGTTAGAATGTTAGATTAATCTAAGCTGTATGTTAGAAAATATGCTATAATCAAAGCATAATGTATGTTTTCTTTTATCTCATTTTTCTTGATATATATATATGTATGTTTTTTAATGTAGCTACTCCTACATCTGATGCTGTTTTCCATAAAGCTTCAGTTCAAACTATGCTTTCCATCATGCATTACATCTGGTTAAATCCAAATTTAGAGTAAGTAAACATATTATTACGTTTATTGAACATGAAAACATAAAATATTTTTAGAGGGGGAGAAAAGGTCAAAATATTAAGTTAACATTAATCTTTCCTTTTTTCTTTTATTACAGAAATGAAAAAAAAAAAAAATCTTTTTATAAATCTTTTTTCATAAATATTGGTTGTTTATGCAATTTTTTAAGCACAATTAATTTGATTTTTTAAAACTTCTTAAGAAACTTAAAATTAATGTTTCATCTCTATCATCTTAATATTAATATGTTATATATACAGGGTGTCCGAAAAGTCTGGAAGCGGTCGAATAACTCAAAAAATACATATGAGATTGAAAAACGTAAATATACATGTTAAATATTTTTAAATAAGCTACTCAGTGATACCAAATTTGGCCTTCGGAACCGACCCCCTGGGGGTCAGAGGGGGTCCAACTTTGAAATCTTAAATTATAACCCCCATTTTTTATTGCAGATTCGTATTCTACGGACAAAAATACGTAACTTTTGTATTTGATGTTTATTTCGAATCCTCGTTTATCAAGGTGTAATTGAGCATATTAAATCGATACATATTTCGGCTTTTCCAACGGGATTTTCCCTAATCGAAACTAATTGGGGAGAATTTATGACATCAAATTCCTCGTCTTTTGCAATAATAGCGTTTCCTGAAAATCACCCGTGCCGATTATTTCGGTAGTGCTACACAGTTAAAAATTTGATCCATTTGCTGTAGCGTCACTCCACAGCTTTTATAGAATATCTCTTTCATGACCAATGAGAATGTTCCATAACACAGTAAAGTACACTGTAAAAAAATTGACCCTTTTGCTGCATCGTCACTCCACCGCTTTTATAGAAAACGATTACTTTACTGTGTTATGGAGCATTCTCATTGGTCACAAAAGAGATATTCTATAATAGCTGTGGAGTGACGCTGCAGCAAATGGGTCAAATTTTTAACAGTGTAGCACTATTGAAATAATCGCCACGGATGATTTTCAGGAAACGCTATTCCTACAAAAGACGAGGAATTTGACATCAAAAATTCTGTCCAATCAGTTTCGATTAGGGAAAATCCCGTTGGAAAAGCGGGAATATGTATCGATTTAATATGCTCGATTACACCATGATAAACGAAGATTTGAAATAAACATCAAATATAAAAGTTACGTATTTTTGTCCGTAGAATCCGAATCTGCAATAAAAAATGGGGGTTATAATTTAAGATTTCAAAGTTGGACCCCCTCTGACCCCCAGGGGGTTGGTTTCGAAGGTCAAATTTGGTATCACAGAGTAGCTTATTTAAAAATATTTAACACGTATATTTACATTTTTCAATCTCATATGTATTTCTTGAGTTATTCGGCCGTTTCCAGACTTTTCGGACACCCTGTATATATATACATTATGTTAAAAAATTAATGGGTTATGGTTCTAAGTATGGAATTCCATCCAAATTAAATATTAATTTTACAGTAAAACAATTTACATATGACTTATTTATTTATAAAATTGCAATATATTACAACAAACCTATCGAATATTTCAATCAATGGAAAATTTTAGTTATTGATAAATTAACTAAGGCTTATTCATGTCTGGATTATATAAATACAAAACATCTTTTCAAACAAATCACTAAATTGCAACAAAACTTTGTAATCACTTATGTGGACAAATCTCCAAATAATTATGCAGTTACATGTAAATCCTATTATCATCAACTGCTTAAATCCACTATATCTTTTAATAACTTTAACTATCCATGTCTAGTTCTTATATCCAAATTTCATAAGAATCCAATTAAATTAAGAACAGTTACATTCAGTTCCAATATTTACAATAATACAGCTAATAAACTACTATTAAAAATTCTTAATCAAATATATACAATAACAGAAGCCAGTGATAATACACATTGTATAAAGAATAACTATGAACTGGTCAATATTATGAAAAATCTTAAATGTATAAAAAATATAACTACATATGACTTCAAAGATCTTTTTAATAATGTAGATTTATTAGATCTACATAATATAATAAATGCACTATTTAAAAAATATCAACATGATTTGAATATATCAATGAACATTGATGCTGATTATTTTCTTATTTTAACAAATTTCATTATCTATAACAATTTTATAATGCAAGATAACATAATATATATACAAAAAGTCGGTATACCACAAGGGGATTGTACATCTAGCATATTATCAGACTTATATTATTATGGATGTAAATATCTATACTATTAACCGCAGTAAACGTCTGTCTGTCTGTCTGTACCGCTAAAAACTTTTCTCAGCGGCCGAGTGGAGTGGCGCTCTGGGTGTCTATCGACTCGGGACGATTCGGCCTTTTGTGATAATGAATTTCAAGAAAATCGCCCGGTAATTACCCGAGATATTAATTAAAAACTACCCGGGAAACGTGACAAAAAATCCAAGTTCCAAGACGGTTCTCTGACGGAGCTCTCCGGTCGAAACTAGCTTTCCGCGGATGAAGAACCACGAAGGTGTCGAAAATACGAAAATTAAGGAGTTTTATATAATGTCGCATCCGCGCTGCAGATTCACGGTTTTTAAAACAAATTACATATTCTTGAAGGAAATTTAAAGACCTTTCTGACGGTCTATTCGGTTTCAAGAAATACGAACATTAACCTTTTGAAAAAAACGTTTTCCCGAAAGCTTTCATTTTCCATTTTTCTCCGCAGAATTTTCGACCGAAAACTATCGAATTTTAAAACAATTCCATCCTTTTTAATTTTGGAGGCACGACAAAGAAAAAAAAATACCCCCTCAAAGACGCTTCTGTCTAATTTCCAACGGTGTGTTTATTTTTGAAGTATTCTAATTGAAATTCCTTTGAAAAAAAATCGAGAAAAAGAGTCTCCGATCGTACAATTTTGTTTGCTTTTTCGACACTTTTTCCACTCATATTTATATGAATAAAATCCCTAATTTTCAATATTTATTTTCCATCTTTATACATCTCTTAGTGAATACATCGTTTTGAGTTGTGTCAAAATTTCAAAAAGATACAACGTTTAGAAGTATTTTTAAATCTGTAAAAACCGCGAAATTACGGCGTAAAACGGGCGATTTTTTTTTCTTTTCTGCCATATTTTTAGGTAAAAGTAGCCCTTAAATCCTGTATTCTTCAA
Source organism: Maratus speculifer (assembly GCA_964019185.1). Taxonomy (NCBI): domain Eukaryota; kingdom Metazoa; phylum Arthropoda; class Arachnida; order Araneae; family Salticidae; genus Maratus; species Maratus speculifer. Next base: position 180,751,646 of record OZ025302.1, on the reverse strand, counting down.
TGATTTTTATATGTGTGTTTGGGGTACTGGTTTTACACCTTGCATAAAATTTTTGAAAAAATCGGGAGGCCGTAACTGTATTTTAAATAATATAATAGGCGAATTTTTTAATTTAAATTATTAAATGTGAAAAAGGAAAAAACTAAAAATTAAAATTTTTGTACAAAATATGCATATTTTTACACGAAAATTATACTCAAGGTTTTTTTCAAAGTGTGTAATAGTAATACATTGCGACCTCACTAATCCGACACTCGGTAATCTGTATATTTTTAAAATGTCGTTGGAGAACATTATTGCAAATAAATACACTGAATCAAGACAGCCACAGGATGATTGATGGTTTGTGGTCAGCGGTTAGAAAACGCAAGTGTGCACCGGGCCTTAGAGATATTATTTTTTTCAGAAAGGGGCCGCTAACGGGCGAAGCTCGCTAGTTTTAATAATAAAATACATTTATATTGTATATTGATGATATAATTTTTATTGACACTGATAATACTAGTATACAGTGCTCAGCAAAAGTTTAGACACTGGTGTTTTTTAACCTTTAAATAAAAAAATAAGAACACTTGAGTTTTACAAATGGGTATGCTTATTTTTAAATATATTTTAAACAATGTAGGATAAAAATAATGGTTATAGTATAAGATAATATTTAATTTAACTGAAAAAAATGAAATTTGCATATTGCAAAAATTTAGACACTTTTTTGATTATTTATTAACATTGAACTTATTGAATTTATTGAATTTATTAACATTGATTATTTATTGACTTTATTAACATTGAATCGCCCAAAGTGGTCTGTCTATGAAGTACAGTCTACAGATGACTCCTTTAAAACAAAACATAAACCTGGAAGACCTTTTGTGTGGAGAAAATTAGATGACAAAAGGATCCATAAACTAACATTTACACAAATAATGATTGCTAATCACATTAAAAGTAAATCAGGACTTTCTATATTGATGGATATGATTCATAGATGAATTAAAGAAACAGGTAAATCAATTTATGTGCAAATGATAAAACAATCAGCTTTAAAATCTGGCTACAAATTGGTCAGAATGCAATGTACTTGAAAACGTACGTCATATGGACCCAAATGGTATGCTATGATTTCAGTAACGACAAAAAAGTGGAATTTGAATGGCCCAAAAAGGTGGGAATACTATTGGCAGGACTTGTTTAAAGATCCTGGGACTTTCTTAAGTCGACAACAAGGAGGTGACTTTTTAATGATTTGGTCCTCACTTTTTTTAATGCTCTAGTATCTCTGGAGTTATCTAATGGTTGCCAAGCAACACAAGACTATGTATATAAGTTGAAGATTAATTTTTAGTCATTTGGGAAACTTTTAGCTGATCCAAAGTATGGACAGGCCTCGGAGCGAGTCGCTAAACTCACTTTTCTCGCTATTTTTTTGCATTTGCCTCTTTTAGTCTATATTTTTCAAATTTAGTCTCTTTTTTCGCTTTTTTTTTTTTTTTTTTTTCTAATATTCCTTACCCATCGATCGATCGCAGGAAAAAGATCGTAACTTTCCTCATTTGATAGCGGGAAAACATCGCGAAATTCAACAATTTGTCGTGAGGAAATATCGGAAGACTTGGTTAATTTGTCGCAAAAAAATCTCGAAATATGTTAATTGTTCGCGGGTAAAAAACGCAAAATTTTTCAGTCTGAAACCGGCGGAAAAATCATGGATTATGTTAATCTGTAGTAGTATGAAACCATGAAATTCCTTGGAACTATAATGAAACTTAGTCACGGAAAAAAATATACCAAATTTGTCTCTCATTTGCAGGGAGAAAAATTCTAAATTTCGTCACTCTATCGTGAAAAAATGGTTACGAAATTAGCATATCGTTCGCGGGCAAGAATCGCAAAACTTTTCTGCCGGACATTGAAAAGAAAGTGAATTTGGTCAATCTGTGAAAAGATAAAAACGTGAAATTCGATAACCATTCGAGGGGTAAAAAAAAATCGTAAACTTCGTCGCTCGGTCGCGGGAAGAATATCACGATTTTGTCATTTTCGCGAGAAAAATAACGCGTATAATCCGTCAATCGGTGACAGAAACGTATTGCAAAATTTGTCAGGCGAATATGTGAAAAACAATTGAGAAATTCGTTAGTGGATTGCAGGAAGAAATCTCAAAATTCTTCGTTCGGTCGTTATATATACGGGGATTACTTTTTCCACAAACGGCATATTTTCACGTTTTTTAATATATATATAGCGATGTTAATAAATGCCAACTTGTACAATTTGGCCGTACAATGTACGGATTTTGTTCGAAGTGTACGGTTGTACTAATGAGCAATACGATTGTACGATTTTACGCTCGAAAAAAGTAATCGCAGAGTAATGCAACTTTCATGAAAGGATCGCCAAAAAAACGCACGTTTCGTGGAAAAACGACGATTTCGTGAAAAGATCGCTGAAAAACGCAAATTTTCTATATAAATCGCGATAAAGTATGAAGTGCGGATTTCGTATGAAGACCGCGGAAAAGCGTCGATTTGCTCTAAAGATTGTGGATATAACACATATTTCGTCAAAAAATCGCGGGTAAAAACGCCGTTTTCGATAAAAGATCGCTTAAAAATATTTTCTCAAAAGATCATTGGAAAAAATGCCGATTGCATCAAAAAATCACGGAAAAAACGCCGATTTCGTTAAAAGATCGTGGAGATAAATCGCCGTTTTCGAGAAAAGATTGCGCAAAAATGCAAATTTTGTAAAAAAGATCGCAATACATCGCCGATTTTGCTAAAATACTTCAGATAAATCGCCGATTTGGTCTAAAGATCGCGGGAAAACGCCGATTTCGTCTAAAGATCGCGGATAGAACGTCAATTTCGTGAAAAGATCGCGCAAATTTCGTGAAAGGATCGCGGAAAACTGCAACCAATCAGCAAAATTTGCAATTATTTCAAAACTGATTAAAATGCATTAAAAATGTATTCCGCAGATTGTGTTAAATTTTATAGTGCTTGTCTGTATACCGAAAACATGTAAGTGAAGAGAAAAAAAATGTTTTTTATTTGGTCTCCTTTTAGTCTCTTTTTTTAAATTTTGGTCTCTTTTAGTCTCTTTTTCTTGTGATTTAGTCTCTTTTCTCTCTTTTTCAAGAGTGACTCAGCGGTCCTAGGCTTGTATGGATTTTCGCAAGATAATTCGTCTATTCATGTTGCATGCAAAAGAAAAACCTCGGTCAACTTTGAAAATACTACTAATGTCAACTGGCCGGCGTGTAGCTCTGATCTGGACCCAATTGAAAACCTTTGTAAGGTCATATTTCGTAAGGTTTATGCAAATTTTTACGATACTTTTCTATTAATGACCTTCGATTTGCTGTTGAACATGTTTGGTACAAAATAGACCCCCAAGTGACACAGCATTTATTTTCTTCGATGAAAAGTCACATTCTTGCACTAACTGCAGACAGTGTGGGTGCAACTCGATTTTAATTTGTAGTTATTTTTCTGAAAATATACAAATTGTCTATAATTTTGCCACAATGTTAATTTCGTTTTTTTGTCATTATATGTTATGTGAAAGGTAAAATTCAAAATTTATTATTTGTGGATAAAGGATAAGTCGCAAATAATGTATGACAGATGAATTACAAAAATTCGGTACATACTTCTGAATATAGAAGCGTAATCGTTCATTGTCAGAACTTTTGCTGAACTCTGTATCTCAATTCTCAGTAGAACTCTAAAAAAAACTGCTTTCTAATAATACCATTAACTTTTTAGATCTTAAAATAATATTAAAAGAAAACAAATTAATAACTGATATATATGACAAACAGAATGAATTTAATTTTAAAGTTATTACATTTATTAAATTTAAATCCTGTCTTCATAATTTTGTATATCGTAATATAATCCTTAATCATTTATAAAGAATAAAATATTTATGTTCTTCTCATCTAATTGCTGTAATTTCTAGCATATAATCCGTGGATCAAACAATTCTTTTCAGACCCAGAAATATTATTTAGTGATTTATGACAAATATTTATGGCGATCTGATAAGATACATTTCTTTTTAAAAAAATTCTTGGTCTAAAAATAATTGTTTGATCCGCAGATTATATGCAGGAAATTACAGTAATGCAAATATTAAAAAGCTAGTTTATGGTGCACTAAATAATGATTTGCCTAAAAAAATTCATATATTCTTTAATATACAATTAGTTATTACATGATCTCAAATAATGAACAGATTGCATAAAAAAGTACAAAAAAATTATTTAAACATAAAAATAATAATAAATTGAAAATGTAAAAAATATAAAAAAATTTATATAATAGGATGGCTGGGTGGGTAGATGTTAGAGTACGGCGGAGGGTGGTGTTCTCTGGATAATATGCAATGGTTAATTATTTTTAAAAAATTGAGAGAGGGAAATGCGTTTGTTAATCCTTTAAGCATCCTACAAAATTTTACATGCAAGTTTAACGATTCATAAAATAACAGCTACGGAAAGTATTGATATGGATATTTCTATTCTTCAATCTTAGATATTTATTTATCATATGCAATTGAAAAAAATAGCATTAATGTAAATTTTAAGTCAAATAAGCCTTTGAATCCAAAAACTACGTGACACATGATTAAACATAACTTTTACCTAACTTTTAATAAATTGGAGATCTATAATATTATTTCTAAGTGTATAGGGTAAATATATTAATTATCTATTTTTAAATCTTAAATCATCTTATGTTAAGATATTGAGTTTAGCCTAGCATAGTCAAATTAAATTATTTTGTTTTAAATCTTAATTGGGTAAACTATGATGTATGGTTTATTTTTTCTGTTATCACATTATTCCGTTTTTAATTAATTTATTTATTATTATCATTGACGATAATTATTTTTATTTTTTTCCCTTTTCATTTTGCTATCCAATTTTATAATTTTGATGTGCCTTGTTTTTGATGTTTTTTCTTCATTTAATTTTGGTTTTATGTGTGTTGGTAGCCCCAAATTTGTATTATTTTGCTTTTTCATGGCAAATACGAAGATGAAACCACACACTTCATTTGTAGTTCCAAAGTATTTAAGGCACGAAGATTCTGCTTTGGTTCTACAAATTCCATTTGTAATCATTTTAATTATTTATTTTTTCCCTCCATGTTCAATGTGGTATAAGTTATTAAATTCAATGGTTCATATGTTGTAATACAATTAATGGTTATATATATTTCTAATTCACTTTTATGTATTTCCATTATTTTATATATTTCCAATTTGCCTAATGATTTATAGTTACATGTGTTTATAGAGACAAAAATAATCCCATAATCTAGATTTCAAATTTGAAAATTAAAAAAAGAACTGGAACAGAGTTAACAACAATCTTTTTTCTTGTGTTTTTTGGCAAAACTAATGGTCTTTTTTTTTTTTTTTTTTTTTGGTAGATTTCATTAGAAAAAGTAAAAAGCTACCTATTGCAGCTGTCCGGATGAAAGCATTTCCAGAAAATTTTAGTATATTTTCACCGGTCATAACTCTCTGACCCCAAAACCACCCTCTGTTCAAATGTGACTTATATGTACATATATACACATAAAATAGTATCTGATTTTTATCATGAAGTAATTCTCATATTTATTAACTGATTTCAATGAGATTAGTTGTATGCATAGTACATAACAGTGTCTCGATTGAGTTCGTTGGCCAGCTTCATCCGCCATTTTGTTTCAAAATGGCAGCCATTTAAAAAAGAAATTAAATTTAAAAAGTAGTGCTAATCAATTGAAAATGAAAAGAGCTTGATCTTAATATAAGAATTCCAGAACATATTTTATTTTGTCTTTATCTTAAAAAATGGCTGTGATGTAACAGTTTGAATATCTGGGATGGCTGACGTCTCAAACAATGTGATTTTTGTCATGCTATAATACTCATGTTTACTAACTGATTTGGATGGGATTGATTGTATGCATAGTACATTCCAATGTCTCGATCATTTTTGTTGGCCAGCTTCATCTGCCATGTTGTTTCATAATAGTAGCCATTTTCACCATACACTTACACACAATGCTTAAATGTTATTAATGTATGTTAGCTTCAAATTCTTGTTAAGCTTGGCAGCACTTGGCATAATATTGTCAAATTTAGCAAGGAAGAATAAGTAATCATAAATGATGTCAATTTAGCCGTAGCTTACTAATTTGGCACAGTTCTCATTCAAATCCTGTATTGGCGAATGCTTTCTTTTTGGGTTCATCACATTTTAGTTTCTTAAAATTTGCATAAAATTAGCTTCAAGTAAAGCTTGCAAAATTTTAAAACTAAGAAATATGAAAGCTACCTCTTTCTCTTGGCACTAGCTGAAAGGATTTTTCTAGTTTCTGATATCACTAATTATTTTTAATCAGAAATTATGTAAAATGAGAGATAATAATTTTTTTTTTATAGCATTAAGAACACTTTCACATTACTCAATTTTTGGCTACATTTAACAGCTGTTAGTCAGTTAAGTTTATTTTATTTTATTTTATTTTTTTTTTTCTGAAAGGTTGTGATTAATATAATTAGTTTTATTTTAAAATATATGTGAAGAACTTTTAAGTTGATAGCACTTGTAAAATATTAATTTTTAAGAAGCATCCATGTATTAAATCTAAAATATAAATATCATATATATTAAAGCAGTAGCCTACTTCTTTAAGAGCAACTAAATTTGGTCTGTGCGCATGCGCGAAGGTGAACTTATTAGCCCTTCAAGTTAGAGGAAAATCGAGGTAAGTCTGGTTAGCTCAGTGGTTAAAGGCACGGATTTATAGCTCTGAGCTTTTGTAGAGGCGTTGGGTTCGATCCCAACGCTCGGCAAAACCTTTTTTTTTTTTTTTTTTTTTTTTTTTTTTAATAATGATACATTTTACTACGAGGGGAAGTTATATTATTTTTATTCTTTTGTTGTTATTATTATTTTGATGCTTTATAATTAAATAAAGTTTAACACTCAACAATGATTTTTTAAGTAACAATTTTATTTTTAAAATATTTCAATTAAAACATAGTAATTATTAGATATAAACAGCCAATTTCCAATTCAGGGCTTTAGAGATACATTTATAAAAATAAAATTATAGAAAAATAATAAATAATAATTTTTCAAAACAGAATCGTCCTTGATTTATAGTTTTTATCATGTTTATATCATATTTAATGATCATGATCATATTATCATGTTTATATCAATTTACAGTTTATATCATGTTTTCTGAGATATATGGCGAAACTGGTGATTTTTCTTCACACAATTAACAAATGTGATTTATTTATTTATTTATTTATTTATTTGAGTTTATTTGACAAAATTTACGATCACTTCAGTTAGATTACTTAGTTTAGAAATGACTGTCTAAATTTTTCGGAAAATCGAAAACAGAATCGTCTTTGATTTATAGTTTTTATCATGTTTATATCATGATCATGTTTATATTGTGTTTTTCCCGAGATATATGTGCGAAATTGGTGCTTTTTCTTCGCACAATTGACAAAATTATTTTTTTTTCCTTTTTGATATTTGTCAAAATTTACTATTAGTTCGGAATTTTCAGATTTATGACGGTTTTTTCTAAGTTTAGAAATGATTGCCTAAATTTTTCCGAAAATTCAAAACTGAATCGTCCTTGATTTATAATTTAATGTGAATCGTAATGTGCGTAATATAACCTTTGGAGGTTTATATATACGCTGAAAAATATCATTAAAGAAGCAGATAACGCAATGGAGCTTTTGCTGGTACCTAACACTGTATTGGAAGTTAAAATAAGTGTGAGCAGTATTTGATGTCGATCTCTTTAGCAGCAAATAAAAAGTCAAAAATAAAACTAATATATTTATTTCATTACTTAGAGAAGTTGAATCGGCATTACAGAAGACTTGACACGGCGAACTCCATTACATTGGTACAGATGAACACATTAACAGTTGAGCATATAGTTGACAGCATTGTGCAGGTTAAAACAATTAAAAATAAACTAAATAAAAACAGGTATAAATAAATTATACGTCCAGATTGAAGTCCAGCTTCAATACAGTTACTTGATATCCTTCCATTGGTAGGAAGATAAAAGCGGCGAAGAACAGAAATCAATATCGTGTATTTATACTAAGCTAGCCGGATTGAAAACATCGTTTGCGAGCACGCCCACGAAACGAGCCAATCAGAAGACGACATGTGTACGAATCGAAAGATCGATTCGGTAAAGCGAATGAAAGATTCGATTATTGTTACGATATTCCAAGTCGCCATCTGGCGGGGAAAATATCGTTACGGAAAAATATGATTAGTCGTAGATAAGTTATTGTCGATGCAGGTTGGAATTAAAGATGGAGTCCGTGGAACAAATTATGAAAGGCTATTGAAGTTAAATAGATTATTGGATGTTCTGAAGTAGATAACGGCCAGAAAGGATTTAGAAGGTAAGTTAATATTTATTGGATATAGTTGTTATGAAATAATAAATAAATGAATATTAAAATAAATTATGAGTGAATGAATTTATGAATAAAATAATATAGGAGGCGATGAGAAAACCATCTGTTGATGGGATTCCATCAATGCCCCCCCTCTCATTGCCTCTGTAAAAAGAGTTTCAAATGAACTCAGAGAGCAAAGGATTGAAAAATCCATAGATATCACAATTACATTCACAAATTCAAAAAAAACAATAATTGAAAAAAAAAATTTTTTGTTTTGTTAGTAGTAGTACCTCCACATCATGTCAACTAGGAGTACCTCATTAACCAGAAAAAATCAGGATTTACCCCAAAAACTTAAGGAATTAAAATTCCATCTAGTTGAAAAAGTGAAACAACTACAATACTTGAAAAACACACGACCTCAACAGTTGAAGTCAGAAAAATTTAAACGAAGCCTTTTAAAAGTGCTTCGAACGTGAAAAATTTAAACGAAGCCTAAACACTTCGAACTTGAAAAATTTTAACAATTTTTAAACAATTTAACAATTTTAACAAGAAAAATTTGAATAAGTTAACAATTTAAATAATTTAACAACTTGAAAAATTTAACGATTTGAATAATTTAACAATTTGAATAATTCAACAATTTTAACAAGTTAACAATGAAAGTGTTTGAAAAATAGTTAAATTTTACTTGTATAAGAAAAGTTTAAAGTATTTGCGTAATTAATTAACTTTCCAAAAATCAATTGGCACATGAAAAATCTCAATCCAGTGACAGAGGCTAGCATATCCTAGATTGGACTAATAAAAGCCAAACATGAAAGTTAATCTCTAAAAGATGCAAATAAGAACTTTTCAAAAATTTAAAGTATGAAAGAAGAAAAATGAATATGACGTACCATTTCAAAAAAATGAAAAATTTCCAATTTGGAAATGTTACAACCAGCTCTAGTTGATTTCTTGATCACAATATATTTAAATAAATCTTTATTACAATTGACAAAAGAGAATTTATGCAGGAAAAAAAAAATTTAAATTTTCATTATGAACTTGAACTCCAGGCATCTAGTCCTAGGGGACAACACAACGGCTCTTTCAAAAATTCTAACATTCAAATTCATTATATGAATTAGGGACTCATTTATTCTCCTGACAATCTTCCGATACCTGGAATGCATTCACTCACAAAAAATGGCTGTTGGCCCTAGATGCCTAGAATGAACAAATAGAAATAAATTATATACATATAAATAAAAATTGTATAAACACAAGTACAAACACTTTAAAAATAAGATTTCTCTATAAATTAAAAACTATTGGTTTAAAAAGAAATCACTTTAAAAATATTTTTAACATTCAAGTAAATTTTAACAATTTAAAACTTTAAAAAAAAGGATCAAGATAGCTGGTTATCTATATTGAATAATTATGCTGGTTAGTTAACAGTAACAATAGCAGATGTCTACACATATCTTTTTAAACTTAATTTACAATATTTAAAGTATAGTGTAGTTACAAAAAGCTTTACATGTTACATAAGAAATTTCCAGCTTAAATTAGGTACGTTTTATAAAAAATTTAAATGTGAAATACATGAAAAAAAAATTTATATGTAATATGGATTTAAAAATTATTTTACATCATCACTTATAAATAGAATCTTTATAAAGTTTAGTATTTCATATTTAGACAATAGTTTCGTAAAGAAAAAATGTCTGCAATTGCTGGACCCCGAATCCATGCCCCCCCTCCCCCCAAGTGGGCAATCTTGAGAACTGCTGGAAGGACCTGGGATGACCTCAGGTTCAACTTCGACAGCATCATCTCGATTGACCGCAACCTTGGGAGAAAAGAGGGCATAATCATCGGTGCCCAGCACAGCTACACTGCGCCTAAAAACAACAGAACTTTCGAACCTAATGGATTTACCCATTAAAAACTGGAAGCAGGTGATGAGTCTCGGGAACCACAGTCAGAGTCGTCAGATGGGCATGATGAGTCAGTCTGGCTTCTCTCGGGAGACCGTTGAAAGTGTCGACCTCGGGAACTGGATCCACTGGAAGAACGAGGACGTCTGGATCTGGAACAAGGAGAAGGATGACGAGACTGGCGATCAGGTGATCTGGCGTAGCAGTTGACTTGGAGGTGTCCTAACTTCCCACATCTCCAACACTTTCTCTGTCGAGACTTCTTGAAGCGAGATTTGCTCTTAAAGGACCTGTTCACCTTAGCAGTAGTGGAAACGCTGACCTGTTTGGCACTGTCTTGATCACGTAACTTCTGCCTTGTTTCTTCGGCCACGAGTGCGTCCACAACAAGGTCAAACTTAAAGGATGCATCAGGTTTGGATAAGACCTGTTGGACAAGATTGTCAAAACTGCTGGGTAGAAATCGTAAAAATTGGTAGGTCAGGTAACATTCTGAAAAATTTTCATCTATGAGCTTTATTTCGGAATAAATTTTCTTCAAACGAGTTGCAAATAAGTTGATAGGTTCTCCATACCGTATCCTCTCTTCCATAAGTTCATTGAACAAGGTCATATGATGGGTGCGTGAGTCAGGGTGAAAATTTTTATGCAATCTTCTCCATGCTTCAACAGGCTCTTGACAATCTTCTATTAATCTCTTAAATTCAGGCTCTATGTTTAAGTAGATTAAAGAAAGAGCCTTGTTAGCACGGGAGGTAAATTGGTTGACTGTATCGGCAGTAACACTTTCACTTAAAACTGGGGTTACTTGCTTTAACTGTATAATATCCCAAAGGCCTTTTTCCGTCAACAAATATTTCATGTCACACGCCCATGTGGCGTAATTTCTTGTACTTAACTTATCAATAGGATTAGTGGCCATTTTTAAAAAAAATTTCAGGATAAATCTTCAAGCAAGCAAAAAAAAATTTTAAGTGTTACCGCCCCCCCGACTTTTTCGTCGGTTCTCTGTTAATAGCCAAGTCAAACTTCTCAAAAAAATTTTCAAAATGTCATAAAGTTCAACAAAAATCAGAAACAGTCTATTTTGAAAGCATAATTGAAGCATGAAATAATATAAACGTAATTAATTCATTCTGTAAATCATAAAAGTTCAGCAAAAGGATAAATCAAAATTTCTTCAAAATATAACTAAACAGTTCTGTAAACAAAAATCCGGCAGAAATCAAAACAAAGTTCTTGGAAAAATATAAACAAAGTTCTTTAAAAATATGATTAAAGTTCTTGAAATTAAACAATAAAAGTTCTTTAAATCATAAGGTTTGGCAAAAAAATTTCAGTTTTTCATAAGGAAGAAATCATAAAACGTAATCCAAGATATTTCAAAACACAACACTTCAATTTTGCCTGCCAAGATCGATCTGCTCAAAAATGGCTTCCAGGGTTAGGCTTACAGCCCATAACCCCTTAATGTGCGTAATATAACCTTTGGAGGTTTATATATACGCTGAAAAATATCATTAAAGAAGCAGATAACACAATGGAGCTTTTGCTGGTACCTAACACTGTATTGGAAGTTAAAATAAGTGTGAGCAGTATTTGATGTCGATCTCTTTAGCAGCAAATAAAAAGTCAAAAATAAAACTAATATATTTATTTCATTACTTAGAGAAGTTGAATCAGCATTACAGAAGACTTGACACGGCAAACTCCATTACATTGGTACAGATGAACACATTAACAGTTGAGCATATAGTTGACAGCATTGTGCAGGTTAAAACAATTAAAAATAAACTAAATAAAAACAGGTATAAATAAATTATACGTCCAGATTGAAGTCCAGCTTCAATACAGTTACTTGATATCCTTCCATTGGTAGGAAGATAAAAGCGGCGAAGAACAGAAATCAATATCGTGTATTTATACTAAGCTAGCCGGATTGAAAACATCGTTTGCGAGCACGCCCACGAAACGAGCCAATCAGAAGACGACATGTGTACGAATCGAAAGATCGATTCGGTAAAGCGAATGAAAGATTCGATTATTGTTACGATATTCCAAGTCGCCATCTGGCGGGGAAAATATCGTTACGAAAAAATATGATTAGTCGTAGATAAGTTATTGTCGATGCAGGTTGGAATTAAAGATGGAGTCCGTGGAACAAATTATGAAAGGCTATTGAAGTTAAATAGATTATTGGATGTTCTGAAGTAGATAACGGCCGGAAAGGATTTAGAAGGTAAGTTAATATTTATTGGATATAGTTGTTATGAAATAATAAATAAATGAATATTAAAATAAATTATGAGTGAATGAATTTATGAATAAAATAATATAGGAGGCGATGAGAAAACCATCTGTCGATGGGATTCCATCAAATCGGAGCTTCGTCAATCGTATGTTATCCGGATAATATTACAATGGAACATGGTAAATGATTTCTAGCATTTTTTAAAAACTTTGACCTGTGAAAAATAGTCTGCAGACATTCTCAAAAGTCTGTGACGAGCGTCGCACCAGTGCACGATTCTGCGCCCGGTATCATGTGATATTGGTGTTTTGTCTGTAAATGGAAAAGTGTCAGATGAGACAAATTCTATGAGTGCATTTGTGAATGTAATTTGCCTGGATATAAAATGCAGGGTTTTTTTTTCATTTATTGAAATTTTTAATAAAAATTAATCTTTAAAAAATTCTTTTATAGCTGAAAAAATATTTTTTTCTCTTCGTTGCTTTTATATTGTTGCCGTCAAGTTTTGACAGGTTCCATCTAGTTTAATATATATGGAAAGGATAAGTGTAAAAAATGAATAATTTTAATTTGATATATAACTGTTCTCGCTATTCTTGTGTCATACTTCCTCAACATGCCTCTATAAAAATATATCTGGCTTGAATTTTCCAGCAAAAGCACTAATGTCTTAATAGTCATAGTAAAATTCTTAAAAATCTGAGTTTTTATGTTTTAACTTTTAATACAGTATATACTCATTATAGAGCTGTTTCAGGTATATTGCACATTTTCAGTGCCTATTGGAAGAAAAAAAATTGCTTGAATAACTTTTCAGCTGTTTGCAATATTAAGATATGTAAAAAACAATCAATAAATGTAGTTAGTTTTTTGTTGTTACTTTAATAAAATTGCACTACAGGTCTATCTTGCTTTAAGTAGCTGCAGTTAATGCAATTTCTTGAAACAGCATCTGCTAGACATACATCTAAACTTAAGTCAAAGTATGTAAGTGCAAAAAGGTTTAAAAAATCAAATTTCATGTTATAACAAGATGGTACCCCAAAAGAAGAAAAGCTGTGCAATCAACCACTGATACATTTTTTCTTAAATAAGTTAAAAGATATGTAGGTAATGTTTCTTTTTTGTTGCTTATTAAATTAGCTTTTGTGTTTATGTAAATGGAAATTTATAAAAATTTCTAAGAATTATACATAAAAAACAATACCATTGTACATTGTTGCATAAAGTAAATTGGAGTTTTAAGAAAGTTGGCTGTGGATTTATTTTAACTTTTCCCATTGAATATATTTGTTTCAATTAGTATGAGAGATTAATTAACCACACTAATCCAGGGAAGCCTGTTTACATATAAAGCAAGGCTAATATAAAACTCTGCCACCTTTCTTTTTTTTTTTTTTCCTCTGAACTTTGTTATATCATTACCATTGGATAAGACTTTTTTGTAGTTTTTTCAACATATGTTTTATAATAAAAAAACATTGTATTTATTTTTAAAATGTTCTGCAAACAGACAATGGTGTTTTTAGTTTATTTTCTATGCATTTTTTTCATTACATTTAATTTCCTATTTCTATTACAGCACACAGAATCCAAGAAATGTACTAAAAGACTTATGGCTTGATATCAATTATTTGGATATTGCTCAAGCTGCACAGTATTGTTCTGCTCATTTCACTGCAATTCTTTATACTGAGTTGTGGTGCGATATCGAAAGGTACTGTTAATATATGTTTTCTTACAAATATTTCAGATCTAAGTTAAAACATTAAATTTTGATTTCTATTTTATATATATATATATATATATATATATATATGTGTGTGTGTGTGTGTGTGTGTATATATTATATATTAAAATGTGCCTATATCTATGTTTCACATTAATTCCTCTAAAAGTATTAGAAATTGCAATCTGTTTATGATATTCCTAAAGATTTGAAGCGATATTATAGTAACTTTCAAATTTAAATTAAACTCAGTTTTATTAAAATGAAATTTTGCAATGAATTCAAATAGTAGCAACTGCTTTATGCCATTGTTATACTGGGAAAAAAAAGAGAAATAGTCAAGATTATTGTCTTTATTGTAGTTTTGTTGGTTTTTTTTTTTTTTTTTTTTTTTTCCCCTTTCATATTTAAAAGAGGGAAAAAAAGTTTTAAGAGATTCCATTTAAAACTTCATTTTTAAAAGAAAGTTTGTATTCTTTTATAATTTCATCAAAATTATGCCATTTCATTCCATCAACTCTGAAATTAAAAGTACCAAAGGCTTTCATCAGGGAAAATGAAATTATTAAAAATGAATAAACTGTACATTCAAAATTAAAATAAAAGTAATTAAAATGTTTAACAATAATTTCATTAAATTTGATTTACATTTATAAGAAAGTTTATAAACCTATATTATATCGTAAATATAACATGAACTTAAAAGATTCATTGCTTATTTAAAGGGTGATGTTAAAATAATATAGATCCATTTGTTTTTATTCTACCATTTAAAAAAACCATTGGGTTAAGTCAAATATTTCAAAAAAATTCAATTAGTGGGTTATTTAACGGTCACAGGTCAATGCATTTCAATGGTAATGAAGGTTGAAGCATTAAGCTGTTGAGCAGCTGGCAATAAATAAAGTCACAAAGTTAGCAACATTTCATCATATTCTGTGAAATATTGGCAAGATTTGATGAAAAATCAACTTTTAAGATCACTAATGCAAAATACATGCGTGTCACCAAATGAAAGAATGTTGCTGAAATTGGCAAAAAATTTCCCTTTCAGAATCTGAAAGAATTTTCTAGAACTTCTCAATAGGTGTCTGTATAGATAATATGATTCAATCAATCAGAATTCAGCTAACAATTTACAGTCAAAGTTCTATAATCCGCACAAGTTGGGGCCAAAGGTTGTGTGGATTATGGAATATTGCAGATTATAGAGCATTGTGGATTACGTGTCATTTTATTATTCCTAGATGGTGTTTTAATTCTATAATCAGTATATTATGAAAAAAAAAATATGAAATCTAAAAATTAATTTAATAAGCTATCTCAAAAAATGCCTTTTTAAAGTTATTTTATTAAAAAATGTATGTGCATTTAAATAAAAATAATTGCGTAGGTTCAGTGATACAGTTTGTTTTTTACTGTTAATAAAATAAAAGAGTTATCTATATTAATAAAATAACAAATCGCTCTGTGTGTGTGTGTGTCTGCGATAGTTAGCGAAAACTACGGCACGTACGAAGCTCAAAATTTTTCTGAGAGTAGCCCAATATCTCTCCTGATGCACCTGACTCTCAGAATTTCAAAATTCTATTTATTAACTGAGTAATTAATTAAATTCCAAAGATCAGTCTCATAAAAAATCGCCTTTTTTCTTCTTTTTTTCCCTTCATTTAGTTATGGTTGGTTGGTTGCATAAAATTTTCGCATAATAATTAAAAAAGCTGGAACAGACCTTTAAAATTCATAGACTGGCAAACTGTCAGTTTAAATGATGATTTTTTATCACAGGGGTTGTAAACCATGGAGGAAAAAGATAGGTGGTGGTGAAGTAAACCGAAAAAAGGGTTGCAATATTAAACCATTTATCGCTCAAATTTTAATGTCCCAAACAAAAGCATGTGGAAGGGATTTTGTATTAATAAAACGAATTGAAAGAAATGAATTACAGCTGAAGCATATTTTACAAAAAAATAGTAATTTTTTAAAATAGTCTTTTTTCTATTATGTTATTTATTTTAGTAAAATGTTTGCTTTTAAAATAATTGAAATTGATAAATTCGAAATAATTAAATGTCAAAATAAAATTAAATAAAATATTGAAAACATTTGATTTGAACTAAAAATTGTATTACTAAAAGTTTTCTTTTTTTTCAGAACTTTTTAATACTTTATAACGTAGATGAAAAATGTTTATGATTTAACAATATATTAATAATTCTATGCCAATATATAAAATATATTTATGAAAACATTCTTTTAAAATCATGTGCGAAAACTTAAATAACAAATATTAGTCTAAAATCTAGATTTCAGAGTGCAGACGATTTTAAGACATTAACGAAAGAATGTTAACTTTTCAAGCAAAATCTTAAATGATGCTTCTATATTGATATTTCAAAGTCATATGATAAAAATAATCACTTAATTCTTGCCTATGATTGATATATTTGTATCTTTTATGCATTCCGATCGTGTATTACAGTCAATAATGGCTCAAAACATTATTTTACGGGTAAATCAACACTTTAACACGAAACTAACGCAATCGTTGGATACATGTTCCCTCCCGTGTTTCTCATTGCTCATTTTAAGTATTTTTAGAGCTTAATATTAGGTGTTGCTTTTAAAACCGATTTTTCACAAAGTCAGCTACGACATATTTCAGGCAATGCATTTCTGCATGCTTCCAGTTAATGATAAAATCATACAAATTTCAAGTTCGTTTAATATTGTTAATACGGACCCGGGCAACGCCGGGCAGGTCAGCTAGTATTTAAAAAAAATAAATGTTTTATTATCATTTTTTTTACTATTAATTATTTTTAATTATTTGTTTAAAAAAAATCGTTTTTGGATCACAAATTTGTAAATTTTCTTAACTGTTTATTTCATTGTTTACTTTCGTAAAGTAATGTGAATTATAGAAAATTACGGATTATGGGTGTGCGGATTATAGAACTTTGACTGTAGAAGGATGCCCTCTCATTGTAAATATGTAAGTAATGTGAAATTCAGAAATATGTGCATATTTTTTTTAATTGATTGTTTCTGTAAATAATGCTGTTGTAAAATAAAATGCTTTATAGCTATAGTACATTGAAATTTTATTGTTATAAGGAGTTGAACGTAAAGCTAATTTACCGCAGAATAGCTCAATCATCCCCACTTGTTATATTGCAATGTAGGATAAAATTTATGTGTTCCTCTTCCCTTAGCAAAATCAAAAAATTTCACATAATGCAAATGCAATATGTATTAGACTGTCATCTCCCCCCCTCCCCCCCCCCAAAAAAAAAAAAAAAAAAAAAAAAAAATCTTTATCAATTGTATACAATTTGAGTGTGTTTAATATGTTTGAGATGAAGAATTTCTATAAGATTTAATCATTTATTAAATTTCATATATAAAAGTTTTAAATTGAACAGATTTATTACAAGTTTATGAATTCATTTCCTCCTTTTAGATATTTTAATTCAAAAACATTTTTAAATATTTTGTTGAAAATTTGATTTCAATCCAAATTTGGAATCTATTTCCATATTCAAAAATAATTTTGTTTTTAATTATTCATAAAATATGTTTTACAAATAAATCATGTGTATTGCGTACATAAAATAACATATATCAATAACACTTTCCTTTAAATTACAACCGCTAGTTTTGAGAACTAAATCAATGTTTGTAATGGGTGGATGGTGGTGGTAATGATGTGTGTTGAATTGATTGTCAAACTCAGTCTCCTATTTTATTTTGTTTACCCTTTGCCATTGGAAAATCTTAAAAAATTGCAATATAAAAAAAAAATCTTTTAACCATTATATTTTCAATTTATTCCAGATACATTTTTACTATGTTTATATAGATACATTTAATAATGTGAGAAATGAGCAATATGATACACTAATATATAATCCATACAATTCTGGTTTCAAGATGTGCAGCATAAAGATTTTCTATTGCATATTGCATTTCTCATAAGTTATAAATCCAATATTTTCAGATTTTAAGAATAACACATTTCAATTCTTCTAAAAGATTTTCTATTTTGTTTATTCTAGAGAAAAAAACAGAGTTGCTGCTCAATCAAAGAATAATTCTGATTCTGGGAGCATGGAATGTTCTCCATTATCCTTTATTGGCTCGCAAGATCATGAAAAAGCTTCTTTAGTTTATGACATTTTGTTTGAGTCTTATACTCGCATTGGAGATTCAGATGCTATCAGCGGTTGTGATCTAATAACTGCTGACAGTCAAGCTATCTTAAAACACAGTTACCTCATTGAAAAGAAATGGGACGGCCTTCTAAAATTAAATGACAAACAAAGAAATAAATTGGATACTATACAGGTAATGTATTATTTTGTTAATTTTTGTATTAGTATATATGCATGACAGTCATTAGATTACTTTTCAACTACTACTCACTTTTTTAAAGGCAAATCATCTTTTTGACAAAATTAGAATTAATTTTGTTTTTGATTCATTGATTGATTGTTAAGTACTTAACTTTTAAAGTAAATAATAATAATAATAATAACAATTAAATAAAGCTGTTTCTTTTTTTATTTATATTCTGTATTCTGTCTATTTTCTAGTTATATTTAAAAGTGCATTTGATTAACATGGCAATAAATAATACTTAAATTAGTAAAACAGTAAAAATTGCTTAAAATGGAACTCTCTGTATAACCTTGTTAACCTCTTGTTATCAGGTAATTGTCTTATCACTTACCAAAAATTCAAATACAAAAGCTGTTTTCAGTGTTTATTAAAAAAAAAAAAAAAAAAAAAAAAAAAAAAGTATGAAGCTTGTGTCTATTTAAAGGACTGTAATAAAAAAATCCATTTGTTTATTTGTTATCATAAAAGACAAGGAAAAAAAAAATCTTAAAACTTTGCTTAGTGTATTTAAAAAAAGTTTTAGCAGAGGATTTATGATTGTTGCTTGCTTTGCACATAATGGCAAATTAAAAACTAGTTGGATGTGCTAACCCCTAAACTTTCTTCTACCTTATACATGTTAATGTATCAAAATTTGCTAGCACAGTGCCAAAATTAAATGGCAATTTGTACCCATTATGAAGATTCAAAAGATATGAAATTCTGTATATTAGTTCTTAATATATGATTATCACTGAAATCATGTAAACCATGCAAAATGCAGCATAGCAAAGCCACCTGTTGGGGATTTACATCAAAACCTAATGAGCAACAACTTATTTTAATGTCTGAAGTTTGATGAAAATCAGTGTATTATTTTTTGAGATACAGTTATTGCAAAAATTGTGAAAAATGTAGCATAACATCGCCACATATTGGGCAATTCATATCAAAACCAAATCAGCTCTAATATCTATCAAGGTATGACTGAATCTAATGTTTAATAAACATTCATGCATTAGTTTTTGAAATAGAGATATTGGAAATATCATGAAAAAGAAAATGAAAGAGGGGATAAGATTTTTGGAGACGGGGGTAGGGGGGGGGCAAAAATTCATGTTTCTGGAGCTATTCATTTTATAAAAGTGAAAGTATCATTCAGGGTTGGCAGGTTTCTTCCACAGTGGAAAAAACCGGCCGGAAGAAATGAAAGAAACTGTTATTCTTTATAAATTTTCCATATAACTTAAAACTTTATAAGTTATAATAAATGTCTTCTTGCTACAATCTTTAGTAAATTAATTTCACCAGATCTATACAAATTTAATTAATTATATGCTAAATTCAGCATTACATCAGTTTTTAAGCCAAGATCACATGAAATCAGTCTAAAGATTTTCTACTACTGGCTAAATGAAGGAAAAGAAATTATATCTAAAATACACAAAATCAATTAAATGTTATTCATTTTAATTTAACCAGCATATTTTTTAGTTATTAAAACTAGTAGTAAATAGTACAGATCATTTATCAACAGTAGAATTAAACTCATTAAAAAAAAAAAAAAAAAAAAAAAAAAAAAACAGTGCTTTGAATTTACATTAATTTTACTAAGGTAAGTAATATGATACAATAATTACTGCATTAAATAAATTCACCAAAATCCTCATTTTCCTTACTGTAGCAAAGGAAATTTGTTCAACTTACTTCTCAAATTTGCTTTGAATTTACATCAATTTTACTAAGGTAAGTACAGTAGACTCCCTTAAATCTGCATCCCTAAAATCTGCGAATGCCAGAAATCTGCACATTTTTTTCAGATATAAACAATGAAATTAAAGATGGTGCTGAAGTCAGCGGTTAATGCAGTACAAATAATTCTATAACATTATCTATTTTTAAATCATTTTCAACTTCTTATTTTTTTATTAATGCCTTTCAATTTAAATTCTGCAGTGTTAAATAATATGTTTCTTAGACATACGATAATCGATATTTAATCAAAATAATCATTATCGTATCATAGTTGCAGCATAATATAACTGTCAGTGGTCGTTTGGCAGTGTTTGTAATTCGCGTGGCAGGATAATTTTTGCTATATAAAATTATTTTATTGTTCTATTACTATTTTCTTATCCCTGCTAGTTACAAAACGAATTTGGGATCTACATCCGGTTTACTAATTAGGATGATCAATATTTAATCGAAATAACCATTATCGTATTGTAGTCCCAGTGTAATGTAACTTTCAATAACCATTTGGTAGTGTTTGTAATTCGAGGGGCAAGATAATTTTTGTTGTATAAAATGAATATTTTAAAATTAATCAAGATTTTTTTTGTTTATTAATAAAGTCAAATATTTTTCTTTATTAAAAAAATTGATTTTTCCTCATCATTATTTATATTTAGCAATATATCTTAATTATCTAATTTATTTTAATATTTTTCTATAATTTTATTTTACTTAACTTTTTTTGTAATAATTACTTGCTTTTTAATTATTTATTTATTTAAATATTTAACTTAATTATTTTAATGTTTGAATTTATTATATGCATTCATTATAAGACTTAACTACCAATGAAATTAATGTTTCAAAAATGTAAGAAAATCAATGACCAGAAATCTGCAAAATTCTAAAACCCACACAACCCCTGGTCCCAAGCTTTGCGGATTTGAGAGAATCTACTGTATTATAATACAATAATTACTGTATTAAATAAAATCATCAAAATCCTCATTTTCCTTACTGTAGCAAAGTATTAATATATACAGTCGACTCTCGTTAATTCGAAATCGGATAATTCAAATCCTCGCTTAATTCGAACTAAACATCAAGTCCCAAAATTTTCAATGGTAGAATAGCGTTAAAAATTTTCATTAATTCGAACTCATTTTCACTTGACTTCGTTTAATTCGAACTAACGAGAATTCCGATTTTTCATTTTTCTTTTCCTTCTCACGGATTTCAGATCATTTGGATAACTTTCTTTCTTTGATTTTTGTGAAAATTGTTCCGGATGAGTATACATATAATCCAATGCATTTGATATCCACTTTCTTAAAACCCCGTCTGTCCATCAGTGGCGTTTTAAATTTTTCTTCCATTATGCTTGTTTCTAATCTTTTAATTAGCTTATGTATTTATACATTCTAATTTAATATTAAGTCACTAGAAGACAAACGTGTTGACACGTCAAAATGACGTGTTTGCATTTTTAAAGGATGATAAAAAATTATAACTGTGGTCAATCATAGCCACTTTAGGCTGAAACAATTTTGATAAATACAGCGATTAAACTTAAAAAGGGAAAAATCTAATAAAAAAAAAAAAGAAAGAAAAAGAAAAAAAGAAAGAAAATTTCAACTGAAATCTGCATTTAAAACTATAACAAAATTATCTGGTAGATGGGGGTGGGGATTATAATGAAATTTAAAACGCACCCGCGGTTTTCTTAAATAAAAAGTTTTAATTAAATATTGTTTTTGAAATCGTGAAAAAATTTCAAAGCAAAGTAAAATGTAGTCGTCATTTACAGCTCCCACTGTAAATCTGACCAATGAGAACGCTCCATTACAACTATGGAACGGTTTCATTGGTCAGAAAATAGATTGCTTTTAAAATCGGAGGTAACTTTTCACAATGTTTTTTATAGATTTGAAATTCTCAAGAGTCATTCACGGCTGTAAATAAAAAAAAAAATTACAGCAACCCGAATATAAAAATTTTAACAATATTGCATTTAAAATGCACCTTCGCTTTCCTTTAATAAAAAGTTTTAATTTAATATACTTTTTGAAATCGTGGAAAGATTTCAAAGTGAAATAAAATGTAGTGACGTCATTTACAGCTCCCACTGTAAATCTGACCAATGAGAACGCTCTATTATGACTATGAAACGTTTTCATTGGTGAATGAGTTTCTTTTTCTCGTGGATAGGTTGACCCCGGAATTGTTATACACGGAGGAGTTTTATATATATAATATTCTAATGATAACAGACGAAATAAGTTTAAAAAAAAACACTATAACATTAATTCCTTTGTAATAGTACCATATTAAGCATGTTTTCCATAATTCGAACTTTGGATAATTCAAACATTTCTTGTGGCCCCGACGAGTTTGAATTAACAAGAGTCGGCTGTATATAAAAAATCTTTTAGCAGTAGAATGCTGCAATAAATTTCTCACCTTAGAAGGGATGAATGCAAAAGATGAAAACACATCGACATGCTCATAGATATGGGTGTAAAAATCTAGGCAACAGGCAGTCTTTCATCACTTAATTTTATTTGTTTTCTTCTCTTAAATTTTATTAGAATTCTTGCAAAAAATTTAGATGAAAAATAAGGAATAAAAATTAGTGGTGAAAAACTGCTTCAGATTTTTATAACCCTGCCTATAGATATTTTGAGAAAAATAGTTGTCAAAAAGTCATGAATTTCATCAAAAAGTTGCAGAAAAATGTGAATTTCATCAAACAATCATAAAAAAATTACTGTGGTCTTTTTAGAAAACAGTACACATAAATACATCTATGTCTATTGTTTTTCTGAAAAAATACACTGAACTAATTTTTGAAGAAAACGGGTTGATCCAAACCCAGGTTGCAGGAATCTACTCTTAGCCTGAAATCAACCAGAATGGAAAACAGCTAATCCAACCTGCAACAAAATTAATTAGCAACACACACATACCACTGCTGTAGCCTTACAGAAAATTTGCTTTGAATTTCAGCTTCTTTTTTTTTTTTTTTTTTTTACTCAGATTCATCTCTGAATTGGAGTTGTTTTTACTGTGATTCTTGATTTTAGTTTAAAATAACAATGATAGATGATGTTGCAAGCAACATATGCTTAATCCATGCCCGGAGGGGGGAGTTCAGAAATAGGACATACATTTAACGATTATTTTTTGCATCACCATCTATGGCTTAGTAACGTAAAATCAAGAATCACAGTAAAAAATCTCCTGACATCTTACATAATCCTCCTGCAAGATTGTTTTTAAATTGTTATCACCATTTGCAAGTTACTGAATTTAAAAATCAGTCAGTCTGTTTTAGGACACCCGCTATTCTTTTTAATATGTTTCAAAGCATTCTTTACTGAATTACAACTGCTCTTAGATTTAAAGAGACAAGGCATCTTATACCAAATTAATATTTTTTACATAATTCTAAAGATTAAAAAGTATTTCTAAATAATTATTTTGGCATGTCCATTAAGGAACTTTTACTGTGTATTTATATACTGTATATCTTTGAAAATATTTATATTTATTTTTCAGAAATTGGATCAACTCAAACATCTCTCGCTAAAGTAAAACCCAACCTGAAACACACCAAACCCCAAAATAATGTTTTTCAATGTGCCCCAAACCCAATATGCTAGGTGCAGCTAAAAAGTAGAAGTCAACCAGACTCAAATGCAACCCACAGCAAAGAAAAAAAAAAAAAAAAAAAAAAAGGTTAAACCTACCAGGAACAAAAAATAGAAGTCAACTGGACCCAAACCCAACCCACTGTGAAAAAAATTATCCCTTGTTCCATTCATCAGATTTGAGTATCTAATTTTTTAAAACAGCCCCCTGCACCCCTGGGGACAGTGGTGTAGTCGTAAACAAAACAGAGGGTATACACTTAAGGCAAAGAGTATTCCCTAGATTGCATATACTATAGCTTTCTTGAGAAACAGAGGATATACCGTGCTCCATTAAAAAATCCAGAAGGTATATGGCATATACCCGCATATACCCTTCACCACATCCTTGCCTGGGGGACTCTCCAGATTCACCCTTGATATAAAAATTTGATTTCCAGATGATTAATGCATGGGTTCAGAAGAGTTAGAAAAAGAAATGAAAATAATAACTGAATTTCTTATTGTTTTAGGCATTACAACTGACCGGCTTGAATCATGTACTTCTTGGTTATTCTCAATCTTTACTACAAGATAAAAACAATGTGTCACCACAGGATATCATTGAGTACCAGTGCCAAGCTGCTTGGAGAATGAGTCAGTGGGATTTACCTGTTACTGAAAAGTAAGTGACTTATAAGCTTCTATATCTAATTTTTAACCATGAAATCGTCTTTTTTGTGTGAAATATAATTTAACTTTTTAAGCATAAAGCTTTAGATCAAATTATATTTTCCTGTATTTCAGCCAAATAAAATGTTTAAAATTTTTTCCCCCTTAAAAATAATTGTATTTGTTCCATCAAAAATAACCATTTTTATCCTTTTTTGTGCAAATTCTGCTTCAAACCCCTATTTTCTATAAATCATCAAAAGATGTATTCTTAAGCAAAGATGTCTTCATACCAAATTTCTTTTCACTCCCATATTTAAAGAAAAATCTTGTTTTGAATATAGTATAATGGTTCAACATTAATATTCAATTAGCTTCCTCCTTCCTGTTAATGATAACCATACATCCTGTCCTAAAAGCATCTTTTGTTTTAAAATTAAAAGTACTTTTCAATATTGAATTTATTTTTTAATTTGGTAATTTGGAAGTATATATTTTAAGATAACTAAATATTTTCATTTTTGTCAGCTTATTCAATTTGTTCAACATATACCTACCAACATATTTGCAGTTTAACTTAATTGATGTCAGTGGTTTATATTTTCATTTATCTTTTAATTAAAATGTTATAAATTGCATTTTAAAAAACTAAAATATTTTTATAACTTGATTTGGAGCTGAATTAAAAAAAATAAATAAATAAATAAAAAATAAAAAAAAAATTAAAAAAAAGGTTTATGCCCATTTATTTATTTATTTTCATTTATTTATTTTATGTTTAAAGCTTTTATAAAAATGCATTGAATTCTCAATTTCACTGACTAATTTTTGCAATGCTTACTCATCTATGCATACTTATAATTATTTTTTTAATACTCCATAGTTCTAGTCATGGATTTCAAGAATACTTTTATAAAAGTCAGCAAAGTTATGTGTCAGAAAATAAACTGATGTTTATGAAATACTTAGATTCAGCTAGGTAAGCTATCATTTCATAAATCCTTCTCTCTTAAACAATGTATTGTTTTAAATGTTTGCCTTGTGATCTGCTGTATATATATATGAAAGGATAAAAATAAATCCCTTTAAAAAAAAGTATTTTTAAAATTCTAAATTTAAAGTCAGGAAACGCAGCTTATTTTCCATAAACTCATAAAATAAATAATTAAAAATATTTTCTTCATCATTATAATCTTTGACTCTAATTGATATTTATAAAACAGATTTTGGAGAAATTACCCTTTCTTATTCTTAGTATAATACACTTATCATTAAACTATTAAATGATCTTAAAAATTGTACAAAAGTAATAAATCTCTCATGAGCCAAGAAAAAATCAAACTAGATAGTTCATATCAAAAGAGAGAATTGCATCATAATATTTTGTAGCACAAACAAACAGTTTTTTCAATGCTATGCTAGATTATTTAAGAATCAAATTATAAATAATAAAAGATTATGATAAATATAGATTAACATTTATATCATAAAGTTTAATCAAGTATCTCCAGAATGACAGTTATTATTTTCAGAGCAATAAATCAAAATAAATATGTTTAGAATATAAATTTAAATTAGTGTGAAAATAAGAAATTGATTATTACATTTTAGGATGCAAATCATAATTAACTTTTGTCTGATTGACAGTTAATACTGTGATTAGCTCATAAATAATATTTAACATTAAAGGTAGGATTAACTTTGTGGTGCAATCCAGTATGAGTCAAGACTCTTGTCCCCATAACACCATACTTATAAAAAAATTATGAAAGAATCAGGGGGGGGGGGACCCTCCCACTTTGATACTTCTGTCCTCTGCTGCTAGGAAAAGTTTGAAGTAACTAATAAAATGCAGGCTGCAGAGAAAAGATATAAAGGGATTATGATGTGATCAACTATCCAATCAAAATCTGGTGAGAAGCTCTTGAGTTTCTGACACCAAGTAACATAAATGCAAATAAAGTCAGGTTTATGATTAAATTCCCTCTCTTATTGATGCCATGACTACATTTAACATAACATGATGGACAAGAGAAATCTTTTCATGCATATATATAATAAGGTGTAAAAAAATCA
Source organism: Maratus speculifer (assembly GCA_964019185.1). Lineage (NCBI taxonomy): Eukaryota > Metazoa > Arthropoda > Arachnida > Araneae > Salticidae > Maratus > Maratus speculifer. The sequence continues at coordinate 180,724,781 of OZ025302.1, read as the reverse complement.
TGATTTTAAAAATAATAATGATAATGATTGGATTTTTTTTTTATTTAAATCTGATTTTTTTTTTAAATTTAAATTGGATTTTAAAAAAAAAATCCCCAACATTCAAATGCGCAATAATTACCTTTGTTTAATTTGTTTTTTAGTTCTGAAATACTGGTTCAGTAATAAACAATGAATCAGATTTCAAAGTAATGATCCAGGATTTCATATCAGTGAGAATACCCATTACACAGTAACAAATACATGCAATTTACAACTGCTCTATTGAATAAATGCAATGATCCCAAATGTTGTATATGCAGACTTATTCATTTTCAGTACTGCTGTATTTCCAATTGGTTTTGTGTTGTTTGCCCCAGGGTTGATGGCTCATGAACATTACTCCATCATGTGCTGGGGTTTGCAGCCTTACCAACAGATCAGAGTGAGAAGTGTTAGGTCTGGCATTGTCCAAATATCTTCTGGCAAAGTATTGATGCATGTAGTCAATTACCCTAGTTTGATTTCAGGTATCACTTTTTCATTCTGTTGGCTGTGCACATTTTAAGGAATTGAAATTTGAAATTTATTAATTTCCTTGAAAATTTTCAATTCATTTGAAGAAATAAGTAAGTCTCAGTAACTTTTTAAAAACATATTTTTTCTTATTATTATATATCATATTTTCTAAGCATCATTTTGTTTTTGGTTCATTAAATATAATACAAATGTAAAAAAATAAATCTCACAATTTCCCATGTAATCGACTAAAAACAGATTTTTGAAAAAAAAAAAAAACACTTATGTGTATGTATTTTTATTCTGAAAATCTAATTACTCTTCCTGTTTAGGAGGGAAAGAAGTAAGTACTTTTTCAATGCTAAAATTATGAGAATTAAAAAATCTACCTACTGAACATTTCCATCTATATAAATGTTTTAAAAGTTATATTTTCTATAAAAATATCTCAACCACTTCACGATGAGCATCCTTAGAGAATATTTATTGTTTTATTGCCAGATTTTAAAAATAGAAATTTTTGCTTAATTGAATCGCAGAAAACTTTAATTACAAGAAAATTTTCAATTGAAAATTTCTGATAAGAATAATCAAGGATTCTAAGCACATTATTTATTATGATATGTGATGCTTGTTGTGAAGGGGTCCATATGATTATCTGATAGAGGATTTATCTTTGTATTTTTTTAACGTTAGGAAAACTCTGTTTGAAAATTTGAATAATACTAGTTTGGAATCTGTGAGAAATATATTGCCTGCTCTTAGCAACCTACAGTTGATAACTACTTTAGAGGATTTCTCCAATAATCAATCGAAGTAAGAATATATTATTGTAGTCACATGATATTTTGTTATTAACACGTTGAGCCCTGATGGTTCAAAAGTTATTCCACAATATTGTTTCAACTAGAGAAACTATCCATTTGAATTTAAATGAACAACATATATATGTAATAATAAAATTTTTCCACCATTAATTATTTCCAAATTCTTATAATATAGTAGACTCTCTCAAATCTACAACCCTAAAATCTGCATATCATCATAGATGTAAACAGTGAAATTTCAGTTCAGATGTAGAGGTAAAATGACAAAATTTTTTACTTTTATTTCATTCCATATGTATTTTAACATTTAATTCTCGAAAATATGACTGAACTCATAGTTTTTCATGAAGGAATTATAAATTTATTTGTGGAAAAAAAAAAAAAAAAAAAATTGCTGATACCACTGGTTATCACTATCCTTTTTACCAAATATATATATTGAACTTTTTTGATTAATAAGACTAGCTAAACATAAAGTAAATCTTCCTTATTTTATTATCGTGATGTGATTTAACAAGTTATCTTTATAAGGACAGTTTCATTCGATAATTCAAGCAAAATATTTATCATCTTAATTATGCATATTTAATCATACATTATTTAATTATTTACTTGACTTTTACTTTTAATAATTTAATCATTTGTAAAATTATCTTGTTTTATTTTTTTAGTTTATTGCATTACTCAATTTTTTAATGTTTTACTAAATTACAACCATTCATTATAATTTTTATTATTACAATTATTGAATTTGATTTCTTGTTTAATGAATGTAAACAATAAGTAATGGCCTAAAATCTGCACAACTTCTGGTACCAAGCTGTGTGGATATGAGGGAATCTACTGTATCTAAATTTTCCACTGTCTTTAAATAATGTCTTAACATATTTATTATATTTTACTTCTATACTTATCTATACTTCTATACTATTCTTTATTTTCTTATTTTAAAAAACTTTAATCTGCTAAAAGCATCACTTTTCCTAAAACCCCATTACTTTATTTTTATTCTTTCTTTTGTTTCCTAATACCTTATATACATTATACCTTATATACCCACAGTTCCCTGCGAGCGATGCTCAGAACCAGATTGCATCAGATATTCAACCGGTGGAGTGAGAAAATTGCTTTCTTTTTTTGCCTGTTTAATTTTTGTATTGATCAGTTTTCTGCTTTCTGAAAAGTTTATTGGCAATGCAAAACATTGTCATAAAATCCTATATTTGTGTGCACTTTGATGTACAACAATATTGCTTTGACTTCAGAAGCATAATTCTACATTTTTTCAAGTGTTAAACAGAACTTCGTCATCTGGTAAAGTTAAACTCTTTAATTGATGAACTTCTATTCTTGTAATATCATCTTTCTATTTTATTATGGTGGCATGTTACATTGGTACAAAGTTTTAATGGAAGTATCTGTGGAATTGTTTACTGTGATGAGAAGCATGGATAAATTTGTTTAAAGGATGTTGCCTATGTTTGATTTGAATGGAAAAAATTTCCAAGGAATTCATTTTTTGTTTTACCACCATGTGCCATGCATGACTGTTAATAATACGATTGAGTGCTCTTGGTAAATGGTATATCAAGCATTAGTCATTACATATATTATGGTTATAAACCAGCACTTAACATATATACTGGGGTGCAGATTATGTCTGATTTGGCAATCTAGGATCGAGGGAAGTTTTAACTATTTGGGGAAATTTTGCAGAAACATATACAAATGATTTTGATTTAAACAACATATTTCCCAAGATAGAAAAATTTTACGACAAATAAAAAGATCCATATAACAACCTTGGCAAAATCGATTTTAGAATGATATGTACCATATGTCAAGGGCGATTCTGTTCCAAATTTTCTGAAAAAAAAAAATGATTTTCAATTTGAAAATTTGGGTATAGAAATACTGCAGGTGTTGTCCAAGAATTATCAAAAAACACAAAATTTCGCTACATGATCACAAAATAACTGCAAATTTCATCAAAGGAATGCAAAAAAAAAAAAAAAAAAAAAGCGAATTTTGACAAAAGGTTGCAAAATAATCACAAATTTTATCAAAAGATTGTGAAAGAACTGTAAATTTCGTCAAAAGATCACAAAATGAAGGCATATTTTGTCAAAAGATCATGAAAAACCACAAATTTCTTCATAAAATTGTGAAATAACTGCAAATTTTGTCAAAGGATGAAACAATCATAAATTTTGTCAAACCATCACGAAACAACGATGTATTTTGTCAAAAAAGAAAATAAAACCCACAAATTTAATTTTAAAAAATCACAAAAAACTGTAAATGGTGTCAAAAGATCACAAAAAACTTCAAATTGGGTCAAACATTTGCCAAACAATTGTAAATTTCATCAAAAGAAGGCAAAGCAACTGCTAGTTTCATCAAAAAATCACAAAATAACCGTGAATTTCACCAAAAGTAAACAAAATAACCATGAATTTCATCAAAGAATTGTGAAATAATGACGAATTTATTCAAAAAAGGGTGAAGTAACGACGAATTCTGCCAAAGAATGGTGAAATAATTGCAAAACTAGTTAAAAGATCACTAAAAAACACAAACTTCGTCTAAAGATCTTGAAAAAACAATTACTACTGGGAGTGGATTTTCCTTCCTTAACTTACTATGCTGTGACTTTTCAGAAAATTTTCTGGGGATTTCAAAAATTAAATTTTGTTAAATTTAATTATGAAAAGCAACAGTTACAATTCATTACAAAATGATACATATTTAAGATTCTATTAGATTACTTAATCTTATAGAATTTGGTGTAGTCCTATAAAATAAATAAATGGTACACACCTAAAATCGTATTAACATTGCAATGTCATTGGATATAAATAACTATGCAAATTGAACTACGACCAAATATTTGGAAGTGAGTTAAAATTCGAATACTAATTTTGAACTGGGAAAAAAAACATACGAATGTTATAAGTAAAATAAAAGCTTATCAAAGTAACACAACTTTTTAAAATGAAATCATGAAAAGAAACTGCTTTATTTCCTTACAAAATAAAGCATATGTAAAAATACAATTGAGGATGTTAATTTCAAAACTCGCCTTATTGCTCTTGTTTTCTCCATCAGTCTATACCAATCTGCACTAGTGTAACGCTACAATCTCCAAATTTATAATGAAAATCAAAAGAGGCATTTAAAGGTTTTTCGCGATTTCCTAAAATTTGATTTTCTCGAAAAAAAGAGAATTTTGTTATTTTAACCAATCTAGAAGTTAATTCATAAAAATTAACACTGCGTTAAAACTTATATGGTGACTGCACCTTCAGTTAAATTACTTTTAAAATATTTCTTTACCTCATTTAAAACATTTTTGTAATTGGAACTATATGTCTGTGACAAATGGTTTAGGAATTAGCCATTGGACAGCATTGGAAATGGACACCCTTTGTAATACTTTAAGCACTTAGTGTAGGTTCCCTTAAAGCTTAGTCCAACTCATCCATTTTCAGTTACAGAAAAGTTGTTCAAGTTATGAAATTTTTCAAGGAACATTGAACAAGTTTCATAACTCAATCAATTTTAAATCAGATTAATGGGACCTTTTTTGTATTGTTTTTTAGAGTGATGGAAAATGACTAAATATCACTTATAGGACTGATGGACCATATAAAAATTTAATTTTTTATATTTTTTTTAATTATTTATTTAAATTGCTAAAAAATTTTTTTTACCTTAAAAAAAAAAGTTTATTGCAATTGGTTCTATATGACTAACGGTTTAAAATTAGCCATTAACCACCATTGAGAGTGGACACACGTATATGTTTATTTTTCTGTATAAAAGATAAAGTTATAAAATATTTTTTCATAATTGCATTAAAATATGAATATTGTTTGTGTTATTGTGGTAAACTTAGCCAGATTTAGAAGAAATATGTAGATATTAATTATTTGTGTTTCATTTAGGTGCAGATTAACAAAAAATTTATAGACCCAGTGGCTCCTAAACTAAAAAAATCCACTCATTACATTGAGAAAAAATTGCATGAAAGCAATACTTTTTTATGGGAAAAATTCAGAAATTCAATTGGAGAAATAATTTTGTAATGTATATATACCCTTGTATATACATAGATAAAATATATCAAATGTGTACATTTAATTTAATCACAATTTTTTTTAATTTGGGTATAAATAAAGTATACTTCAAATTTTAGACTCTGTACAGTTCAGAATATAAAGTTGGGGAAGATATTGTTTAAAATACATGTATTTCTTTTGCGTCACAAGCTAACATACCACTGCTATTGAATTAATTTGCACCAAACATCAAATGTAATTTTTTTGTTTTCACAATCCCACGGAGGACTTCACAGTTTTTTTAAAAGAAAACCATAAATTAACAACTCCGCAGAAATGTCGAATCCATGTTTAATCATATTTTTTAATTATGGACAATAAAGAAAAAAAAAGAAAAGTGGTATATTCCAGTGATTGATAGAAAAAAAATCTTAAAATCATTTTGCAAAAAAGTGGAATCCCTATAAAAAGCATGGTGACTTCATGCCGAAAGTTAGTCGCAATGTGGCAAGAAAGTTTTGCAACCATGAATTTGCATCTACTGTGTTTTGGGTAATTGAGTGTCGGATAATCGATAATCAACTATAATTATGCATTCAAAATTAAATTTTTTTAGCTTGCTTCTAGACATGTCTTTTCCTATATTAAATTGATGAAGATATCTATGCATCAGTGCATGATTGGTAGCATGCTCGTTAAGGCAAAGAAATTATTTTACGTGTAATTAAAAGCTTCATATATGTAAATCAATGTACAACATGTAATTTTGAAAAGTAAAATAAAAATCTTGTTTTATAAAAGAGATTTCATACTTGAAAATAATGTTTTTTAAATTATAGATGTATCAAGTGACAGAAATTCCATTGTGAATCAAATTTACATTTGAATTACACATGTTACCAATTCCTAAAATACTTTTTCTTCCAAAAATACTTTTCTCTAATGTAATTTTCAAAGTGTGTGTTTTAATGAAAAATTGTAAATTCATATATGTAACCAAAAACTAAATTAATGAATACTCCCTATCCCTACAGGCATACAACTAGTAGTATATGTATGCAATTCCTCCTATATAATTTTTAAATTTCTATAATTATTTTTACATAAAGAAATAAGATATTAAATTAAAAGTTTCAATAAGAATGATTCGATTCATGTTATGAGGTGCATATAACTAGCCTATCTAAAATTATTTAGTTTTTATTAAAATAATAATAATAATTTTAAAACTATCTGAAAATTTTTATTTTAAAAAACTGAAAATGTAATCAGTGGCGTAGCTAGAGCATTTTGTTTGGAGGGGGGGGGGGGGGGGGTGGAGATTAAATTTACCATATGATAATTGAAAATTACCGAATGATTGTGATTTAGTTTAATTTTTTATTTTTGAATATTTATGCCTTATTATATTTTAGAATGAGCACTGTAAAAATAATTATATCTACTACAGTAGTAATGTACAACCTTTTGAAAAGAAGGGCCACTTAACAAATTTGTCTGGGTAATCGATAACACTAAGATAATTTTATTTTAAGGAGGTGATCTGTGGGCTATAATGAGATAAAAATTTTGGTCTCTGAGGGGAGGGGAGTACTCCTCTAGGTTCACTTACCCGGTCAAAATATCCAGTTTAGTTGGTACGGATATATCAAGAGTTTTTACGTTTGTATATTTAACAGACATCGCAAGGAATATTTTCAACATGTATTCTTTGATTTTTTGGGTGACTAAATTTTGTTTCCTTAAAAGTGCTAAAAAACAAACATAAGTGGCTAATGCCCAGTAAAATGTAAACTTTATGAGCAAAGACAAGAGAGGAGTTGATCAACAAGATTTTCCTGATCAACAAAATTTGCAATTTTTCCACTCAAAGAATTTGCATTTTTCCAAGCCGATCAAGAAAACTCGTGATTTTTCCATGCCTGATCAACATAATTCACAATTTTTCTGCACCCGATTGGCGAAATTCGCGAATTTTACAAAGCCGATCCACGAAATTTGCAATTTTTTCATCCCTGACTGCCAAAAATCACGATTTTTCCAAGCCTGATCGACGAAATTCATGATTTTTCCGGGTCTCATGGACGAAATTTCAGAATTTTCCCACGAATGATCAGCAAAAATTGTGATTTTTCTTTGCATGATTGACAAAATTCGTGATTTTTTCGTGTCCAATGAACGAAATTAGTGCTTTTTTCAGTCTTTGTTCGATGGAATATGTATTTTTTTGCGCACGAACAATGAAATTCGTGGTTATTAACTGACGGATGTAATTTGCATTTTTTCTGCCGCAAATTGATGAAATCTACTATTTTTTCTTGCAATAAACTGACGAAACTCATGATTGTTCTGCAGCTGCTCAAAGAAATTTTTAATTTTTCTATGCATCATTGAAAAAATCTGCGGTTTTCCATGCCCTATCAACGAAATCTACAAAATTCACGAGTATTTCAAACCCAATTGTCTGAATTTGAGCTTTTTACAAAGCCAATATAGTTGTTTGCGATTGTTTTGTTCCTGATTTATGAAATTGGTAAATTTTGCGTGCCATATCAACGAAGTCCCAATTTTTTTCGTACCCGATCGACGAAATTTGCGCTTTTTACAAAGCCAATCGACCATATTCACTATTTTTCCATTCCTGATCGACAAAAATTTCCATTTTCCCTTGCCCAATCAACAAAATTTTTGATTTTTCAGTGCAATATAAACGAAATTTGCATATTTTTTGCTCTAGATCGACAAAATTTACGATTATTTCATGTCCCATAGACGATATTGTCGATTTTTATGCATCGGGTCAACAAAATTTGCGTTTTTTTTGCGAGGTAAATAGACAAAACATGCTATTTTTCCACAACTAGTGAACAAAATTTGCAATTTTTTCATGCATTTTTAAAAAGTTTAAATCTTTTTTCTTGCCCGATCAACAAAATCTGAGATTTTTTTCGCTTACTATCGACAAAATTTGCGACTTTTTCGTGCTCGATTGGCAAAATTTGCTACTTTTTCGGCAATCCATTGGCAAAATTTGATACTTTTTCTCACTCGATCAACAAAATTTGCGATTTTCCATGCCCAATCGACAAAATTGGCGATTTTTCGGTGCAATATCAACAAAATTGGCAATTTTTCAGAAACCTATGGATAAAATTCGAGTTTTTATCATAGGCTGATAGACAAAACTCACGATTATTCGAAGTCCGATAGACACAATTTTTGATTTTTCGCAAACGGTCAACAAAATTCGCGGTTTTTTTCGCACGTTAAAGAAACAAAACAGGCGACTTTTCCGCAACCTATGGACAAAATTTTCAATTTTTTCACGCATCATCAAAAATATTTGTTTGTCGGGCAAGAAAAAACTTGCCCGATCAACAAAATCCGAGATTTTTTAAAATTCCGATCGACAAAATTTGTGAGTTTTCCTTGCCTGATCGAAAAAATTTGTGATTTTTCCGTGCTCGATCGGAGACAGTTGCTATTTTTTTTCCCGCACCTCACCAACAAAATTCGATACTTTTTCGCACTCGATCAATGAAATTTGCGATTTTTCCGTACCCGAGCAACGAAATTCGTGATTTTTCCGTGCTCGATCAACGAGATTTGCTATTCTTAAGTGACTGACGAAATATTAAATTTTCTAATTGCAACGTAACAAAATTTATGATTTTTCCCTGCGACCTATGTACAAAAATTGCAATTTTTTCCAGTTTAAAATTGACGAAAATCGCGGGTCACCTTTGACCTGCAGGCCACAGGTTGTGCATCTGTAAATTACAAGCCTTTTTTTTTTTCTTTTTTTTTAGTTTTACAAATTTTAGTTAAAACATCGAAAAAGAAGATTACGGGGGCATGGGGGTCGTCGTTACGGCTATGAAAACAAGTCGAAGATTTGTTTCCGTCTTATTGCGTTTTTACGAGGGAATGGCGAAAAAAAGTAATCGACTCAGAGTGAATAATAATAATTATTATTATTATTATGTAAATAGCAGAGCCTTAATAATTAAGTTAATATTTAGTAGTTTTAAATATGTTTTGACATTGTTTTATGTTTTGTAATAAATTTTTATTTATATATTTTAAAAAAATCTTTGAAGGGAAAAAATACAGCACGAAATGATGAAATTTTTGAATGAAATAAATTACCGAATGAGAGTATTCGGAATTTGGGGTATGGGTATTTCAAAAATATTTAATAGTTTTAAATATGTTTTGACATTGGTTTATGTTTTCTTATAAAATTTTAAATAAATTTTTAAAAATTCTTAAAAGGAAAAAAACAGACGAAATGATACAATTTTTCAATGAAAGTGAAATTACTGAATTTAATGAATATTCACAAAGTAGGATATGAGTATTCCAGAAATATATAATAGTTTTAAATAGGTTTTGACATTATTTTATGTTTTGTAATACATTTTTAATATATTTTTTAAAATTCTGAACGGGAAAAATTAAGCGCGAAATGATGTAATTTTTGAAAGAAAGTGATTATACCAAATGTAATGAATATTCTGAATGTGAGGCATGAGTATTCTGAAAGTGTTTAACAGTTTTAAATATGTTTTGAAATAAATTTTTTAATAATTTTTTAAATGTTTTTAAAAAAGGAAAATACAAAGCAAAATGATGCAATTTTTAAATTAAGTGAAATTACTGAATGTAATGAGCATTCTAATTGTGCGGTATAAGTAGTCTGAAACGATTTAATAGTTTAACATGTTTTGACATCGTTTTATGTTTTGTATAAAATTTTACAAAATTCTTGGAATGGAAAAATGCTGCACGAAATAATGCAATTTTTTAACAAAAGTAAAATTACTGAATGTAATGAGTACTGCAAATGTGGGGTATGCGTATTCCGAAAATAGTTTAAATGTTTTGACATTGTTTTATGTTTTGTAATATTTTTTAAAATATATTTTCTAAATTTCATAGAAAAAAAAAATACAGCAAGAAATGATACAATTTTTGAATGAAATTTTGCCGAGTGAATTTACCGAATGCAGTAAGTATACCGAATGTGGGGAGGTGTGTCCCCCCCCCCCCACACACACACCCCCTGTAGCTACGCCCCTGAATGTAATGAAAAAATGCCCTTGCATATTTATTTATTTATTCAATTTTAAAGTTAATTTAATGTGTAACGATTTTCATCTTCAGCTTATTTCTCTTTAAAAAACGATTGATTGTTCGCATATTATTTGCACTTATTTCTCTTAAAACCAAAATGCATTTTCAAAATTTTTGGTTGAACATGTCTTTTTTTTTTTATTTATTTATTTATTTATTTCAGCACTGAATCTTTGAAAAAAGTTCTAGATGTTTGGAATGTGAGTGATCAAGTGCCATATGCTGATTTTGAATATGTTGAACCTGTATCTTGGTTGAGATGTGTGTTACTAAATCATCAGGTTGACATAAATTTAAATAGGCATATTATTCTCCCAGAACTCAAGAAACTCTTGGAAAAACACTGTGCCAAAGCTAGGGATGAACTCTATCTAGAGGTATCTTCTATTATTTTTACTGTCTTAATCATTTTAAAGTATGCACTGTGTTTAAATTTTTATCTGATTTTATTTTTGAACTATTGTATTTTTAGTTTGCTATGTTAAATACATCAAATTTTGTTCTTGCAGAAATGTTTTCCTACAGTATTTTTTTCTTTTTTACATTCAATTTTCAATAATGTATCTACCATGTAAAAATGAACTTAAAATTCAAGATTTGTATGCCTCTGAAAGATTTTAAAGTGTTTGTGAAAACTCTGGTGAAAATCTATAATTTTTTTAAACTTGAAAAAAAATCCTATTTATACAGGGTGTCTAGCAAATAAGACCCCAATTTCAAAATTGAAATTCTCAAAAACAAAGATTGGTAGAATTATGCGCTAAACGGTTTATTTATTTGGTAAGGTGTAAAAAATCTTATGCAGAAGTTTCAAATGGTGAATATTTTGAAAAGATTGTGTTCTGATTGCAAAGAATATTTGACTTGACATTTTTCTTGTTTTAGATTGCTTGCAGAGAACACGTTTTTCGGATTGCAGTGCCATAGTTTAACAATTTTTGGAGTCAAATTTTTTTTAAATTTCGGAATTCCAAAATTTTAGTTTGAAAAATCGTTAAAATATGGCAGTGTACGCCAAAAAACTCATTCTTTGCAAGCAATCTAAAACAAGAAAATTTTCAAATCAAGTATCCTTTGCAATCATAACACAGTCTTTTCAAAATATTCACTGTTCGAAACATCTATGTAAAATTTTTACAATTTACCTAACATAATTAAACAAACTGTTTACCAAATAATTCTATCAATCTTTGTTTTTGAGAAATTTAATTTTGAAATTGGGGTCTTTTTTGCTGGACACCTTGCATATAGTTAATGTTAGTCATCAATTACTGTTATGTGTAAGTTTAACACTGATTGTTGATTTTTTATTTTATTTTATTTTTATTTACATTTTCTCTTTTATTGTGTTGGTTAGGATCAATCTAGGCTCTTTTTTACTTTTTAAATTTTGATTTATTTTGAATGAGGACATTTTCAATTTCAAAACCAGTTCTGACATTGAAAGTGTCCTCGTAAAAACTACAACTAAAATTAAAAACATAAAAAACGGTCTTTGTGTCGATCACCATCATCTAACCAATGAAAAAAAAAAAAAAAATCTAAAAATATTAAATTGCAAACAAGATATTTTAAAAGAATTTTTCAAAGTAGTGACTTCATGTGAACTAGTCCCTTAAAGTTTCATATTATGTGTAATAGAGATAAATTTATAAAAATTTCATGCTTAAAAACTATTTTTTTAATTACAAAAAATCAGTAAATTGAGATAAAGATTTTGGTCAAATTGCATTTGAAAATATATTTTTTTCCTTTATTTAACAATGTAAAAATTTGGATTGTGAAATATGTAGAGATTAAAATTTTCTGACAAAGGTAAAACTAATTTTTTAAGCTGTTGCCATCATATACATTATTACATCAGCATCATTCATGGGAATAGTTTTGCTTTATGATGCATAGACTATTATTTTAGAATCCTATTTCCAACAATATTTTTAAAGAATTATTTATTAGTTAAGTAGTAATGTAATTTTGAGTTTTATAATAGATATTTCTAAATTGAGAGAGTACAGGTGATCTATAAATTTAAAAGATACATAACTTATAAGGATGTTAACAGTGCAGAATGAGACAGAATATATATATGTATTTATGTATTTATTTCAATTTAATAAAATGATTGGCATATGAAACTACAGTTGGAGCAAAAATGCTTCTGATCATAGACAGTTTTAAACACATTAAAATAAGTTAGTCCAAAAAATTTCCCATAGATTTCACTACATTCTCAAATATACGAAAAAAAAAATTAAATAATTAAGGTATATTATGGTCTATTATATTTCAACATGAGAAATAAAGTTCAGTACTGTTGGGAAACGATTTAAGTTACAAAGAGCACACTAGTTAACATATTATTATCAATTATACAATTTTTTTTTTTTTTTTTTTTTTTTTTTTTTTTCAGATTTGAAGGTGTTATTTATAAGCAATTTTTAATCTAAGCTGTAGCTTAAACAAAGCTTTCAACAATCAGAAGCATTTTCATCCAAATTAAGACCTCATATGACAATTAATTATTTTTTTATTAAATTTCAGAAGGTTTCAAGGATTTTGTTGTCCCATCCTGTGTTTTATTGTATTCTTTTAATAGGAATAATCTTCTATAATTTATGGTTAGTGTAATTTATATCATACATCGATATGTGTTATATAATTTAGGTTGCATCTACTGCAGTACACACTCTTAGAAAGCTGCCTTGCATAGCTAAAATAGATGAGCTTCAGTGGCAAGTGGAAGAAGCTAAAATTGTATGGACTAAAAAAGAATACAGCATAGCTAATAAAATTTTAAAATCGACTCTTCATTTTATAGAACAGGTAATTAAATCTACATATATTTGTTTCTGGATTTATTCCTTACTAGCAGCCTCCGCCCGCTACGCTGGTCAGTTTCTCTAAAATAATCTTGAATCAAACGAAGTATATTTAAATAAACAATCTTAATATCGAATCAAATACCCACAATTTTTGTCTGATTTATGTAATCTTACATTGGTCAGTTCAAAGTTCATTTTGGCGACAAAATACCTCTAAAATGACTAAATAACTGACAAATTACAAAAGTACTAAAGTAATTAAAATTTTTTTAGTAGGTTTTTTATCTTGAATTCCACTTGAATTGCTTCTACCTGAATTTGCTTCTGAGATATGGTGAAACATGTTATTATTTTAGACCATCCGATGAACTTCCTAAAGGAGAGATTTATATATATATATATATATATATAAGGATTCAAAATTTCAGGTATTTGCACCGAAGACATCGCCAAATTAGGAAAATGTGAAGTATCTCAGCAAGTACTGGATTTAAAAGAATTTGCTTAGTACCATTCAATTAAGCATAAAAAATGCACTAAAATATGCACTAAACAAACAAATAATTAGTAAAATATTAAGAAAAATATTGATAAAAAGACTAAATAAAAATCATTTAATGACATTTTAAATACTTGAATCGTATTTAATGTCATTGAATGTGACATTCACGATCATACATTATTAGCATCTAATCTGAAAGTTTGGCGATAATTTTTTGGTCGACGGGATAACCTAGTAGTACCGTTTTTTTTATTAGAATGAATGATAAATTAATTGCAAGTATTTTTTCATGATAATGATTTTTCCTTCATATTCAAAATATTTCTTTTTTAGGTACTTCTAGGTTATCCCGTCGACCAAAAAATTATCGCCAAACTATAAGATTAAATGCTAATAATGGATGATCGTGAATGTCACATTCAATGACATTAAATGCGATTCGCGTGTTTAAAATGTCATTAAGTGATTTTTACTTCGACTTTTTATTATTATTTTTATTAATATTCTACTAGTTATTTGTTTTTTCGTTATTTAAAATAAAAATTATGTCAACATCTATAGTTTGGCTATTAGTTTGGCGATTTGTATAATTTGGCGAAATTGGTCGACGGGATAACCTAGAAATACCCTTTTTTAGTGATGGTAAAATAACTGCAGATGAAAAAGATATAATAGTAAGGTTAAAACACAGATTTAATGACTGCTTGGCATATGACTTGGCGGAGACTCGATAAGTACGCTAATTCTATGAACCTAAATATCCAGATAGAGTGTAAACAAACAATTGGTACCATTTGATTATTCCGTCGATCAATTTCGCCAAATTATACAAATGGATATAATTTTTATTTTAAATAACCAAAGAATTAATAAATTACTAAAATATTAATAGAAATTGAGATAAAACATTGAATTGAAATTAGTTGACGACGTAACAATTATGTAAAACATATTTAATGTCAAAAGAATATGATATTTACGATCATCCATTATTGACATTTAACCTTATACTTTGGCGACAGTTTTTTGGTCGATGGGAGATCAAGTATTGCCAAATAATGTAAACAAATTATATAAACAATGATATTGCCAATAATATTTAGATGCAGATATCATCTACGGATCACGTTGGCACAATTACAACAAAATTGCAATTTTATACCTCATGTGGTAATCCAGTAATGTAATAGTCGTTTATTTATCAGTAAACTATTTCATTATTTTTCTTTTCTATTTTAAAATTATACAGATTGTTTTGTTCCATAATTACTAATTGAATTAATTAATTTATTATTATTATTATTCCAGATTACATTTTCTTGGCAACGGGAAAGAAAAATGATTATTTTTTATCGGAAAAATTTTAATTGATTCTGTATTGAAAATAATGAAATTTTGAATTATTAAGAAAAATATTTGAATAAATCAATTAAAAATTAGCCTATGTTCACCGGAAATAGTGTAGCTTTCCAACGGTGAAAGAATTTTTCAAATCCGTCAAGTAGTTTTGGAGCCTATTCAATTCAAACAAACAAACAATCAAATCTTTCCTCTTTATAATGTTAGTATAGATAATTTATTTTTGTCTGTGACTTTATTCTAGTCAGGTTTGCAATTATAAATAATCACTTAAAATTTTGATTCTGAAAATACAGTCTATATTTTAACTTCATTTCACTTCTCGTTTGAGATGATTCATTACCATTATATAACATGTTTTATTGCCTCAAAGTGCACATAAATTCATTAACCCTTTAATTCCCATGATAGAATACGTTCTAGAAATTACGTAGTTCAGAAAATCTGATTTTACATCAGAAAAATTCAATGACTAATTTCGGTTTATTTAAATACAGAATGTTCTGTTATTAATTACTGCAAAGATTGCTGTTTTAATTTCTGGTGGGAATTAAAATATATGAATTAAAATATCCCAAAACATCTCGGGCGGTTTGGGATCCAGAGGGTTAAATCAAAAAAGTGTGTATCAAAAAAAAAAAAAAAAAGAAAAAAAGAAAAGAAAACCAACTGTAAATTAAACAAGAAATAAAAAATCATTGATTATGAAACATTGTTCTACACATTCAGAATAAGTTACAAAAGAGCACTGTTTAATAAGTTAAAGTATTATATCTAATTCAACAATATGGAAATATGTTTGTTATTACACAGGAACTAACTTGTATTAAACCCCAGCAACACATATCAATTTTATTATATTAAAAATTGTTTGATGTGATTAAAATATGCCACAAATAATGTCTCTTGCCACCTATCCATTATGTAACAGAATTCTTTTGTAGCACCCTGTAAATGAATAATAAATATTTTTTGTGCAGCATATTCTATAAAATGTGTGTTTTAGTGCCCTTCGTAAATACATATTAATTTCATGATTTTCGACGGGTGTAACATCATTAAAAAGCACTTGAAACTATTTTATCCCATCACCGTAAAGTAGCCAAGTAGTTGTGCTGTTATATTCAAATAGACAGACGGGTGGATCAGACGACAACTATAGATGCTACTTATTCATATAATTACAAACGCACTTAAAAAAAACAGTTAAATTTAAAAGCACCTGTCAAAATTGAAAATGCATCTCCAGCAATAATCTTGTCTTACATCATGATTTCATCTTGTAACTTGATGACTTAGTCATTTGTGTTGTTGCCATCAGCTTTATTATGCAGAACTTATTTTACACATAAGAAACAAAGTATGATCATATGATTTCAGTAAGTCATTGTACCACCCTTTTCCCTATAATAGGTGTTAAAAGTAACATCAGTTCTCTCTATAAACTTTCAATTTTATTGCATTGCATTACTCACTACTTTATTTTTTCTCAGTGTAGTGTGTTACACTGCAAAGTATTAGAAAAAGTAATGACTATTGTAGTTCCACTACTTGTAGTGCACTTTTTTTTACCACTAGCCGAGATCTGTGCCTAAATTGAACCCTGATCACATATCTCTTATTATATAATTGTATAATTTAATACTCTCTTCTTTTTATTTTTTTAACTCACACGCTATCAAAGCCTGAGAGCTTATGTACCCGCCTGTTCTGTATGTATGTATGTATGTATGAACATACATGTGCACGTATCTAACACAATAACTCATGATAAATATATCTGATTTACTTGAAATTTTGGATATAGGTTTATTATAGAGATGGGCAATATCGTTCCTTTTAAGGAACCGTTCCAGCCGGATTCGTTCACCAAAAGGAACGAGTTCTTTGGACTCGTTCCTATTGGAACCGTTCCGAAAAAAAGGAACGATTCCGACAAAGGAACGATTTTGAGAAAAAGGAACGAATTCGAGAAAAAAAGGAACGAATCCGTAAAAAAGAAACGATTCTGACAAAGGAACGATTTTGAGAAAAAGGAACGATTTTGAGAAAAAGGAACGATTTTGAGAAAAAGGAACGATTTCGAGAAAAAAGGACGATTTCAAGAAAAAAAGGAACGAATTCGAGAAAAAAGGACGATTTCAAGGAAAAAAGGAACGAATCCGTAAAAAAAAGGAACGATTCCGATAAAGGAACGATTTTGAGAAAAAGGAAAGAATTCGAGAAAAAAGGACGATTTCAAGAAAAAAAGGAACGAATCTGTAATCAAAGGAACGAATCCGAGAAAAAAAGGAACGACTTCGAGATAAAAAGGTAGGAATCCGATAAAATAGGATGGATTTTTTTAAAAAAAAGGTTCCAAAGGAAAAAAACGCGTCCGAAACTATTTTACGAAAAAGGGAACGAATCCGGAAACAGGCATAACAGATCTCTGAGCGACATGCAATCCCTAATATTTTTTATTTATAACTAGTTTATTTTCTTACGTATTCATTTTTTTCATATCATTTCTTATGGTTTGCTTTAATTTTTAAATATTTTGGACAGATCATTTTGTTTTTAAGAGTTTATTTTATTCATCTGTGTGCGCTATTAATTAGCATAGTTATTTCTATTCCCCATAATATAAGTATTCCCTGACTTTGATTTATTGTATAAAGCATAATTGCTCTTGAAAATTTGCATTTGGTTGACCTTTCATTTATCGCTATAGTTTATCCATGAAATTTTACTGTAGCTTTGGTTTTGGTCATCAGGCTGTTGCGGCTGTCTATTAGATTTTCAATATAATCATTGCTATCCACTCCAAAATCTGTCGTCCAATGACCTTCGATTTATTTTATTATTTTTGCGTAGGAAATTTCTTTATTGATCTAATATTTGATATCAAGGTCTATGATTTGTTTCCTCTTCAAAATTCACCCTAACGTAATCTTTAACTTATATATCGATCCTCGTAACCGGCCGTTTTCCAAGTTGGTCCATTTCAGTACGATTCCTCAGGAATTGGGAATTTCGGAGTCTGCCCATTTCGAGAAAATTCCTAGAAGTCCATCTATTTAGGAATTAAGGGTGTATTCGAAAAAAATATTTTTCCACCTTCAGCAGCTCAAAAATTTCCGATACAGTTTCAGACACATTTTTAACCCTTTCCGGCACACTGTGCCCGGTCTGGGATACCTAATTTTAAGGGTGTATTCGAAAAAACGCTTTTCCACCTTCAACAGCTCGAAATTTTCCGATACAATTTCAGACACATTTTTAACAATAGAAACATGAAACTTGCTGAGGGTGTTCTTGAAGGGACGTATGAGGTGCCGTGTGATGTCTTTTTGCGCTCAACTTATTAGAATTTGAGTTATAAACAATTATCTACTCAGTATGACACTTTTTTTCGTCCCCAAATCTCCCGCTTCTGAAAAATCCGTTCAAATTGGCAACTTTGGCAGCCTTTTTTGCAATATTTTCTACATTTATCAAAGAATCGACAGTTACGGCACCTTGTATACTTTCTAAATAAGGCAATTTGCCAGTTTGGTGCATTTGAGAGCAAAAGTGGATTCAAAAATAAATCGGAAAATAAGCAGTTTGAATCGAAATACACCCTTAATTCCAAACTTGCAAACAGCACCAATAACATTTCAGTAAAATTTTGCTTTTGCAACAAAGGCTTAAATTAAGGAATTCAAAATATCTAAAAAAATCGTTTGTGAATTCCGGTGTCAGCCAATATTTTCTTATTTTACTAACAGATTTTGCCCGTGCCGGAAAGGGTTAAAAGTAGATACGTGAAACTTGCTGAGGTGATTTTTAAAAAGATGTATAAGAGGCCGCGTGATTTCTTTGTTTTCGCTCAATTCGTTAGAATTTGATTTATAAACAATTACATTCTCAGTATGACCATTTTTTTCGTTCACAGATCTCCCTCTTCAGGAAATTCAGTTCAAAACGCCAACTTTGACAACAGTTTTTTGCAATATTTTTTGCAATTGTAAAAAAAGACAAGCACGGAGCATTGTGTACTTTCTAAGAAAGAGATTGCCAGTTTGAAACGTTTGAGAGCAAAAATGAATTTAAGAATAAATCAGACAATAAGCAGTTTGGATTGGAATACACCCTTAACCCCTTCGCGACCCCTTCGCTTGTGGTTTTTTGGGTCAGGGAATCCGAATTTGTATCTTTTCAGCAAAAATTTCTCCCGGCAACTCCCCTCCCCCAATTTTTAATAAAATGCACCCCAAAAGAAATTTTAAAAAACTCAATTTTTTACTGTATAAGCGAAAAAGTATCTATAAATTTAGATGCAGACAAAATTTCCAAGAAATACGATGCATAACATTATGACGTAGGATAAACGGTCAGGGGGAGCATCGTTTGCTTTTTCTCTCCTCCGAACTTTCAATAATTCTTATTTTATGCTTTTGGGTCATTGAATCCGAATTTTTTACTTCTCCCTCCCCCCAGAAAAAAGTAAAATAATCGCCAATATAGGTTTTTATATTTTTTGAGGAAAAATTATCTAGAAATTCAGAAAGTAGACGGAATTTTCAAAAAAGTACGATGCATAAAATCATGACTTAGGATGAATGGAGTGTGTGTGTGGGGGAGGGCTGCCTCACAGCGCTACGTGCACTAAGTTATGCAATTCCGCTTTTACCAAAATTTCTGTGCATGTGTTTGAGGGGGAGGAGTTGCCGGGAGAAATTTTCATTAAGCGATCCACAAAACATAAAATAAGTCTTTTCTAGAGCTATCATGAATTTTGCTAGGTATAGCCCCTATATGGTCTGTATTGCCTTGACTCATGCGACCAGGGCCGTGGAAAAGAAAACTGTACCCGAGGCAAAGTCTCAATCTAGCGCTCCCGTAGTAAGTTGGGGCGGGTACCCCTCAACTTTTTCTTGCGACAGGCCAAAACATAACGTTGGTAGTATAATTTTGGCGCCCCATAAGTTTCCGCCATCGAGGTGACCGCCCCCGTCGCACCCCTCCCCAGTGTCGTAGCTAAGATGGGGCAAGGGGGGCGTCGAGGCCTAGGGGCGCCAAATTGAGAGAAATTGTTATATATCTATATTGGGGTGGGGGCGCAAAATTGCTTGCTGGCCCCGGGCGCCAAAAACATAGCTACGCTACTGCCCCTCCCCTTTTACACGGGGCTGCAGACGATACAGTGCCACAGCGCATTTTGAGAGGCAGACTCCCTCCTCCAAGTTCATGCTACGTCATGATGTCACGTATCTTTTTTGTAGCAAATTTTGCCTGTTTTCTGAATTTCCTTTTTTCCAGAAACTTTTAATTAAATATATGTTATATATTAAATAAAATAAATAATATAAAAATAATATAAAATAAATAATATAATATATATTAAAATTAATATTTTTTATTATAATACCAGAAATTAAACGTATTTTTGGTATCATTTTATCTTTTCTTTTTCTTTTCTTTTTTTCTCTTTTTTTTTTCTTTTCTTGAGGGACGATTTTAGTGAGAAGTTAAAAATTTGGATTCAGCGATCCCAAAACATAAAGTAAGTCTTACAGGAAAAATTCGGAGGAGTAACGGGAGAGCGAAGACATATCATGCAATTGGTTAACCTCCTCAGTCCTGATGTCGCCTATAGGTGACACAAAAGAATATCCATTAAGTTCATTTAATGCAATCTAATTTAATAAATCTTTTAATTTAATTTAAAATTGTTAAAATTACTTACTTCTAGAGGTTTTTACTAAATGCGTGCATATTAGAGACATCCATACATACTGATACATCTTTGAATATGTTTTACAGTAACTTTAAACTAGTTTGTATGGTCCTTCTTAATATTTGTCTCCGATTTGAGGAATTTAAGTGGAATTGCATAACGTAGTGCATGTAACGCCGCGGCGCATGTCGAGAGGCGAGCTTTCCTCTTCTCGTTCATCTTACGTCTTAGTCATGCATCGTATTTGTTGCAAATTTTGTATACTTTCAAAATTTCTGCATACTTTTTTACTAAAACGATAAAATAATTGATTTTTTTTCTTAAATAACTTTTTTTTTTGAGGGGAAGGAGGTGAGTATTTTACCAAATTTTAGGGGAGTTGCAGAGGAAAATTTTGGTGGGAAGTTGAAAATTCGGATTTAGCGAATTAAAAAACATAAAAAAGCCTTTTTCCAGAATTATCATGAATTTTGCTAGGTAGAGACTCAATACGGTCTCTATTGCTTGGACTATTGTTCAAACAGATTTTCCTCTATGTAATAAACCTCAGTGTAAGTTGATTAAAACAATCTTCGAGAGTTTCAAGATTGTTTTTTAATCATCTTCTTCAAGAGAGAAAAACAAGAAGCCAAACTTATAAAATGATACATGAGCGAGCGCTATTAGCTGGTCTTATTTTTCTTTTGACAAAGAAGATTCTCAAATTCAAATTATACTTGAGGAAAAATAGCTTGAAACCGAAATGTACATAAAAGTGCGTATCTATTAAAATAATCGAAAATCAGTTATTATCCCATTAAAGTGCAATTTTTATGACATGATGATGTATTTCTTATATTATTCAAAACCGTTTCAAATCAGTTTTTTTTTCTTTCTGTTAATCTTGTTTTTCTTGAAAATTCATTATAAGGTACCCTGGGGTAATAACGCCACGTTAAGGTTCTACCAATTTTCACGGCTTAGTTTTAGATTGTATTTTTCAAACAAATATAGGATCTGATACAGCAACTCATTGACTATCTATATAAAATAAAATAATTTAACAGATATGTATTCATAAAATGTAATGGCGTTTTTTCTTGACCCATGCTATTTGGTGTTATTACCCACCTATATGGGTAATAACGCCATGCAAACAAAACTATGAAATAAGATGAAATAATTGCATGTAGATAGCCCAATTCTAAAAATACAAACTCTACAAAATTAGAAATTGACAAATTGCATTCTAAGTTATTGAAAATGTTCAATTTTTGTGAAAGTATAAGAAATATAAAGGTGTGGTGTGGGAGGGGGGGGGGGATGAGGCAAATGAATATCAGACCGTGAGATTCTTTTTGCTTGGACGGTTTGAATAGAAATATGAGAAACATTGCACAGTTTTAACTGTGTTTATTTGAATCAGTATTTAGGATGTAGCTCGGCCACTGTAGGAAATCAACCGGGGTATTAATGTCAAGGATTGGCGTTATTACCCAGGTATAGTTATTGTGCAGTACATTTTAAATTACAAATTATCTCGAAAAGATATCCAAAATCTTCAACAACATTTTAAAAGTACATGAAATGCACTACAAATTTATGTAATTAACAAAGTATTTCCGGATAAAAAGATAGTCTTCACATATACAAAACGTATCTCGCAAATTTTAGATCAAGCGTTAATTTTAGTTGTTTGTAAAAACAATAAGACCTAAAAATGAAACAAATTAACTTGAAGCTGTTTTTTGCGATTTCTATAACTCAAAACCCTTCTGCGCAGAGCACATGGGTGTCATTTACCTGATTATTTCATAATTATGCAAAATATAAGCACTTGGCGTTATTACCCCGCCTGGCGTTATTACCCCAGGGCCCAGTAGCAGAAAGTTGTGACTGAGTCTGCGACAGAAATGTAGTGGGATGAAAATTGTCTGCGGGGGTAATGTTGATTAGCCGGGCACCATTGTTATATATTGTATATAGGCATATATTTCTATATATAACACAGACACCTGATTAATCTAAAAGTACCCTTATGTACATTATAAATAGGGTTCTTACTGATTAATATTATAAAAATAGAACTGTTTTTTACCTATAGTAAACCTAAGTAAGTTAATAGAAAAATTAATATTTTTTGAAGAATTAGATAGTAATATGTAAAGTGGCTCTTTAAGTTTGAAGTCACAGCTCAATTCATTTAAAATTAAAAGTAAGTAGCTAAATGTATAGAGCAACTTTTGTGAAAGTCGTAAAATCATAACTTGAAAACGATCAAAATAATTGTCAATTGAATAAGTTGAAAATCCGTTATTGCCAAAATGAAGCAAAAACAAGAGGGGTTGTATCCATATATTCATCGATTAGTGTCATTATAGAATGCACAATATGGGACGTACTACTACATTTGGATAAAATCCCTCATTTTTTTGCTTCATTTTGGAAACAACAGATTTTGTCCTCGGAAGTTGCTCTAAACCTAAATAAGTTAATAGAAAAATTAATATTTTTGAAGAATTAGATTGTAAAGTGGCTCTTTAAGTTTGAAGTTACAGCTCAATTCATTTAAAATTAAATTGAAATATAGTATAGCGTATATTTATTGAAAAAGTTTCTTACTTGCTTAAGATTAAAAGCACAGAAGAAATAGAGGGGAAAAAATCATTTATATTGTTACCTATGTAATAGTGTTGAAATGAAGAAAACAATTACAATTCCATTGAACAGAATATGCTATAAGATTGCTTCCTTAAATTCTCAAAACATTTTTTTAGTTGTTAAATCAATATTATAATAAAATGTTAAACTGTGCTAAAAAAAAAAATTTAAAAAAGGGGACAAAAATAATTTAAAGTATCAAAATCTAAAAATAATTCTAGAAAGACTGCACAGAAAATTTAAAGTCCCTATTTTCTCACCATGAAGTATATATGTTATACATTTATAGCAGTGATACTTTGAAGTATAAAGTAAGTAAATATTATGAAAAAGAAATTGAAAATTCTGAATGATAATTTTTTTAAATACACTGGATCTAAAATTTTGATGCAGAAAAATCGATTTTTTGGAACAGCAAAATCAGTTTTTAAAGAAAGCAAAGAGAAAAAATTTTTTTTGAAACAGCAAAATAAACTCCCAACTCTTTTTTCTTTTCGCTTTTTTAACAAAATTTGAGTTTAGTTTGATGAAATATGCAGTTTTTTCGCGATCTTTTGTCGAAATTTACCTTTTTTTTACAATCTTATGACATAATTTGCGTTTTTTCGCGATTTTTTGACAAAATTTATCGTTTTTTCACGATTTTTTTTTTTTTACAAAATTTGCCATTTTTTCGTGATTTTTAGATATAATTTGTCGTTTTCCCACGATTTTTAAACGAAATTTATCGTTTTTTTCCCGATCTTTTGGCGAAATCTCCCGTATTGTTCCGGTTTTTGTTAAAATCTGGCGTTTTTTCGCGATCTTTTGGCGAAATCTCCCGTTTTTTGTTAAAATCTGCCGTTTTTTCGCGATCTTTGGGCGAAATCTGTCGTCTGTTCGCGATAATTTTGATGAAATCAGTCGTTTTTTGCGATCTTTTGTTGAAACTTATCGTTTATTTATGATTATATGACGTAATTTGCATTTTTTCACGATCTTTTGATGAAATGTATAGTTTTTTCACGATTTTTTAAACAAAATTTACCGTTTTTTCAGGATTCTTTGACATAACCTGTCTTTTTTCTGCGATTTTTTAATGAAATTTATCCTTTTTTCACGATTTTTTGTCGAAATCTGTCGTTTTTTCGCGATTTTTTTGATGAAATTAGTTTTTTTTCGCGATCTTTTAACGTAATTTACCTTTTTATTCGTGATCTTTTGACGAAATCTGCAGTTTTTTTCGCGATCTTTTGCCGAAATCTGCCATTTTTCGCGATATTTTCATGAAATTTATCGTTTTTTCGTGATTTTTTTTACGAAATTTAATGCTTTTTCTCAACTTAATGGCGAAATCTGCTGATTTTTCGTGACTCAGTGGCGAAATTTGCTGTTTTTTTTTTCCGAGATCTTTTGGCAAAATCTGTCGTTTTTTCGCGAATTTTTTTTTTTTTTTTTTTTTTTTTCACAATCTTTTCGCAAAATTTATCTTATTTTTCGATCTTTTAACAAATCTTGTTGATTTTGGGATTTTTTGGCTAAAGATTCCGTTTTCTTTTTCGCGATCTTTTAACAAAATTTACCATTTTTTCATGTTTTTTTGACGAAATCTGCTGTTTTTTCGCGATCTTATGTCAAAATACGCCGTTTTTTGCAATCTTTTGATGAAATCTTTTTTTTCTCGCGATTTTTGAATGTATTTTGCCGTTTTTCCGCGTCTTGTTCACTTTTTTTTTTTTTTTTTTTTTTTTTTTTACAAATAAGGATTTTTTTTCTTTTCCAAGTTAGCAAATTTATCTGCAAGGGTAAAAATTAATCTGCGACGTACGTCGCGCGTCGCGCACTTTCTGCTACTGGGCCCCAGGGTACCTTATATATATATATATATATATATATATATATACATATCATTTCGAATGATATATTTACCAATTAGAAAAACTATTAGTGTATGTATCTAAAACTATATGGTGTTCCATTACCTTCGAATCCTGGTACTCAATCGATAAAGCACGTTTAGGTTCTCTATTCGAGTGTTAATGGGGCATTTTTTTCACTCAGATATAAAAAATCAACTTCGTAAATTATTTCTTTTAGATCAATTTTGCATGAACACGTCAGATAGTATTGTAATTAAGCCACAGATGACAGTAAATAATTTGTAACAGACAATATCTTAAATGAAGTAAAATAATATATTTCTATTTTTCTAAACATTAAATTTAAGAGGATATAATGTGCAGTTGTAGTTTATTAAGCGTTTATCCCCTCCTACAACTTTAATTTCTTTTCTCTTTATTTCGTTTTTCTTCGTCTCCCATCCCACCCCCCGCTTTTTTTTTCATACACATTCGAAGGGTATTTGGGCAATACACTTTGCTTTAATAAATCAAAATATATCTTATTTTAAAATAAAATAGCGTATTTTAATTCATTAAAACTGGCCAATCTACAAGAACAAGAACCGATTTTTTCGGAATCGATCCATTTCGAACCTTATCCAAGATATCGGTCTTTTTGGACCGAATCTGATGAATCGGTCCTTTTCGCAGTCGGTGTATTTCGGAACGAGTCCAAGGAATCTGTCCTTTTCGGAGTAGTTTCATTTCGGAACGAGTCCGAGGATTCGCTCCTTTTCGGAGTCGTTTCATTTCGGAACGAGTCCGAGGATTCGCTCCTTTTCGCAGTCGTTTCATTTCGAAACGAGTGTGAGGAATCGGTCCTTTTCGAAGTCTTTCATTTCGGAACGAGTCCGAGGAATCGGTCCTTTTCGGAACGATTTCATTTCGGAACTAGGCCGAGGAATCGTTCCTTTTCGGAACGAGTCCGAGGAATCGTTTCTTTTCGGAATGGTTTCATTTTGGAACTAGTCCGAGGAATCGTTCCCTTTCGGAACAAGTCCGATCAATCGTTCCTTTTCGGAACGAGTCCGATCAATCGTTCCTTTTCGGAATGGTTTCATTTCGGAACGAGTCCTATCAATCGTTCCTTTTCGGAATGGTTTCATTTCGGAACTAGTCCGAGGAACCGCTCCTTTTCGGAATAATTTCATCTCGGAACTAGTCCGAGGAATCGTTCCTTTTCGGAACGAGTCCGATCAATCGTTTCTTTTCGGAATGATTTCATTTCGGAACTAGTCCCAGTAATCGTTCCTTTTCGGAATGGTTTCATTTCGGAACTAGTCCGAGGAATCGTTCCCTTTCGGAACGAGTCCGATCAATCGTTCCTTTTCGGAATGGTTTCATTTCGGAACTAGTCCAAGGAACCGTTCCTTTTCGGAATGAGTCCGAGAAACCGTTTCTTTTAGAAACGAGTCCAAGGAACCGTTCCATTTCGGAATCGTTCCGAAAAGGAACGAATCCTTTTTAAAGACAGAAACCGTTCGTTCAATTCCAACGCCGGAACCGTTCCTTTGGAATCGTTCCTCAACAAATGACACATCTCTAGTTTATTATGATAAGGCGCTTCCCTGATTAGTTTTGTGAGTTCATTCAATAAGTATAAAAAGTGGAACAGAGGCTATTGCCCCTCCCCTTAATATATATAAATGGATTTTTCATGCAGAATTTTCGGATTTCGTTCAAATCTTAGATACAGGATCATTCTGATGATGTGCTTCAATAATTAGTATTGGGTGTTCATTGGATAAGTTTAAAGAGGGAGTATGGGAGTTAATCCCCCCCCACCCCCCTTTTAATTTAGGTTAATGGGTTTTTCATGCAAAATTTACGGATTTGCTTCAAATTTTGGATATAGGTTCATTTTGAAAAAGCACTTCCTTGATTTGTTTTTGGAATTCATTGAATAAGTATAAAGAAAACTACCCCTCATAATTTAGGTAAATGGTTTTTCATGCAGAATCAACCAATTTGTTTCAATTTTTGGATACAGGTTTATTGTAGTAGGAAGCTTCCCTCAATAATTGTAGTGTTCTTTTGTTAAGTATAAAAAGGATACAGGCGATTACCTCCCCCTTAAGTTAGCTAAATAGAGTTTTATGCAAAGTTATCTGATTTGCTTTAAATTTTTGATGTAGGTTTTTTCTTATAAGTTGTATTTCTGAGCAGTTTTGGAGATTTAATGATAAAAGAGGGAACAGGGAATAAAGCTTCTTAAATTACATAAATGGGTTTCTATGCAGAATTATTCGACTTGCTTCGAATTTTAATACAGGTTTAATAAGGCATATCCCTGAATAGTTTTGGGGATTCAGCGATTAAGTATAAAGAAAATAAATGGGGGGGGGGGCTATTTCCTACCTTAATTTATTTTTCGAAGGGCATTATTATATAAAGCTGTAATACACAATTAGTGTGCATAGCCTGTGAGCTCTATGCTATCAGTTTAACTGGGCAATATTCTTCTTAATTTACATTTAATTATTATTCTTGCCATCAATTTTTTTCATTATAAAAATTTAACTCCTAATAAGTTGTATGTATATTTTTTGTTCTTGCCATTGTTTAAATTCTATTTCTATGCATCTTACTCTTTTGTTTTACAGCTAGCCAAAGAAAATCCAGATTTTCTTGTGACATATGGAGAAGCACTCACTTTAAGAGGCAAGTGGCTTGCTGAAACATGCAATGAGAATTCTTCCATTATTATGAAAGATTATTTAGAAAAGGTGTGTATATTGTTAATTTATAAGGGTTGTCTAACGTATGAGAAACATTCTGTTGAAAACAGTAAGATTTATAGTAGGAGTCTGCAAGTAATTTTAAGTGGTCTCCGGATACTTTTGAAAACTTATATCAAGATCCAGAGGAACAAAAAACACAAATAATAAAATTCTGATTAATTTAAAATTGTTATTTTTACATATGCATACATATAATATAAAACACAAAAATAAGGTATTTGTTATGATAAATTACTGCATTCACAGGTATACATTCTTAATTTATATATATATATATATATATATATATATAATAAAATTAAAAAGACAAATATTCATTGAAAAATTAATGTAAAAAAATATAATTGCAGTATTGAGCCAGTTTTTTATAGCTTGGTTCATGTAGTAAACAGCTAATATGAAGAATGTCTTCAAGGTGGGCTTCCATTAATTTTGAACGATTTCACAGATAGATTATGGAGCCAAACATAGTAACCAGGAAAATAGCTAGTTTTTTGCAATTTTCTTATTTTTCTAAAACGTGTTTATCACAAAAATCTTCAGAGGATACAATTTTATACATTTCTTACATTTGCAAGAAAATATCTTCTTGCAATCTGAAGTAAAGGTTTTTCAAAGCTGAACATTGAGCATCGTCACTGAGCATCAGTCCATTCTACAGCTGGAGCAATGTCATAAGGTGATTTAAAGATTGAGACAACTGTCTTATCTCAGTAAAGTCTTGGAATCTTGCTTAAAATACTTTCACAAGATCTGACACAAAACTTATTAACATTACAGTGTTATTTCGAAATTCTCCTTTTTATGTTTAAAATTTATTGGAAAATGAATAAGTTTTTCTGCAATATCTTTTTCGGCAATTTAGGTTTCAGTCTTCCGTAGTCTGCCAGTAGCTGACTGTAGATTTGTAATAAAATAATTCTGTATCTTTTTGTTGTTGTTGTTTGTTTGTTTGTTAGTGTGTGTGCATAGTAATTGCTTACAATCCAAAGGATTATTATGTGTCTGATTTTATTTTAAATTTTTGTTTTCATTCATTTATTCCTAGTGAAGGATTAATGAATAATGTTGGTCTAGTTTTAAAATATCATAAAAAACATTTTTGTGTTAGTAAACAAGCACAAGCATTACTATCTAATTGCAATTGTTGTATGTTTCTTTAAAATAAACAGGTTAAAGAAATACTTGAGCTTGATTCCAAAATAGTGAAAAATGCTTCTTGTTAAATTATCTTTTTCTTCTACATTTACAATTTTAACTAAGAAAAATCAGTTTTCTATCCATAAATGAGATTAAAAAAAAAAAAAAAAAAAAGAAAAAGAAAAAAAAAAAAAAAATCAAATGTCATCTTGGACAATGTTCACATAGTTACCACACATTGATCAAAATGTAAACTTGAGTTGTTTATTTTAAGAATACAGTGTATTAATTTGCACTTGTCTTATGTGACTTTTTCAACGTAAAGTCAACAAATACTTTATTTTGTATTATGCAATGCAGTTTCTGTACCACCTGCAATATTTACATTAAAAAAAACTTTTCTTTTCCTGATAATATAGGTAAGACTTTAAAACTTCATTGTAAATTTATCATAATCATGTTATTGCAAGTTGCTATACTCCTTGA
Organism: Maratus speculifer; assembly: GCA_964019185.1. Lineage (NCBI taxonomy): Eukaryota > Metazoa > Arthropoda > Arachnida > Araneae > Salticidae > Maratus > Maratus speculifer. The sequence goes on along the minus strand of OZ025302.1, from coordinate 180,694,985 downwards.
AAAATTTAAAAAATCTGAAATAAAACCCCGGAAAAATTTAGAAGCTGGCCAAATATGTTAAAGAATTTTAATATTATATATAAAATTTGGAAAAGTCAGATAATTTTGTACATTTTATGAAAACTGCTAAATAAGGACAACTTATGTGCCATCATTCATTATGTAAAAATCTCCCTCATTTTGGCAGCTTCTTAAGAAATTTCTGCTTTTGCCTTTGAGCATACAAAGGTTGCAGTTTTTGCCGAAACGTCAGTAAAGACTTACTTTGGAGAAACAGAATTTTTTGGATTCTGTCTGTCTGTCTGTTCCGCGATAACTGATGCAAAAAGCATGCAATTGGCTTGAAATTAAATGGGTATGTTAGTGAGACATTGGGATTAAGCTGTATAGTTTTTTGTTAGATTTGATTCATTCATTTGGAAAATATAGAATATTTTTTTTGTGTGCAATAATGCTTTTCTATGGCGTATCCAATTATTTTCAATTTTTTTTCCCTAAGAGAAAATGACGCATTTGATTAATGGAACTCAATGATAAATGAATACTAAAATTTACCAGTTGAATTATTCATATTGTTTTGAAATTTTGTCTACGCATTTGTCAGATTAAAAAAATTATTACTGTAAATTTTGGAGATTTTTTATCAATGTGTTCCAATAATATAAACTAATTTGTTTTAGAGATTTACTTATTTCAAATGTATTTATTTCATTTTCTTTATTTTCTCTTAATAGTTGCTAAGCAACCATTCATCTTAATGCTTATCCTTATAACATTATAAATTTGAAAGCATGTACGAAAATTTAAATGAAGTCAACATCAAAACTGATGAATTAATTAATGTCTTTGTATCTTTGCGTATAAATATAACATAGCCCAGAAAAAAACATAGGCTGTGTTTTATTAATTTTATTCAAATATTTTCCTTAATAATTCAAAATTTCCTTCTTTTTCATACAGAATCAATCGGGATTTTTTAAATAAAATTTAACCAATTTCCTTTATTTTTGCCAAAAAAAAAACAAAATTTGGAATAATAATTTTTCAACAGCAATAAGTTTCAATTGAGCAATTTCCATTCGAAAAATTAACCCGTCAGTAGTCGCGTGCCGATCTTTTCGCCGCCCGTATAACTTATCTTCCCCTAACTTATATCACATTACAAATACAGCGTAGATCTACCACGTAGCTGACTTTGAAGCTTTCTCGAGCACCTTAGTGAAGTAACAGGACACCTCTGTTTTTCTTTCAGGTAGATTTTTAGAAACAAAGTTGAAATTGGCAAAAAAGTCTACGTAAAAGTCACTAATGCGAGTTCATTTTTACTTTTTCCAATTACTCCAGATCTCATGAATAAAATGCATAATTTAAGAAAACTGCAAATTTATATTTTCGTTGTAGTGTTATTTTCATATATGAGGTGAAAAATATTTCTTATTTTACATATTTGGTACGCGGGGGGCCAGCAGCGAAAAGACCGAGCGCAACTAATGACGTTGTGAAAAAAAGTCGCGACTACTTGCGGGTTAAACTAAGAAAAAAAAATATGACGTCAGAATTAAAATAAAAATAGATTTAGTACTTTTTGTTAAATATTAAATACGGATATTTTTTTCATTAATAAGAATTTTTCTGACAAAAATGGGGACATAATTAGAAGTAAAAGAAATAAAAAAGAATTATATTTTTAATAAATATTTCACTTAGTAAAATATGACGTCATAATTGAACAGAAACAGGTATTTTATAGTAGTCGTTAAAAGTACAAGAAACATTGATATCAATAACTCATAAATAATGACATCATTGCTGAATCTTCAGTGAAGGCTTTCATCTGTCAGTCTGTTCTTCTGTATGTCTGTCTTTCCCGCTATAACTGCCACAAAATGCAATCAATTTTTTTTTTTTTTTTTTTTTTTTTTTTTTTTTTTTTTCGGAAACAAAATTGTAAAACTCTAGATTACTGAGTTTACACTTACAAAAGTTCCTGATACATTAGATTTAGGTGTTTGTGGTTGGCAGGTATGTAGAAGTATGAGAATAATGAAAAATATTTGTCCAAACTTTTACTTATCCTTATAAATCAAAATGTATAAAGAAATGCAAGACATACAATAACCATTAGCACAATTATTAGAAAGTGACAAATTTAAATTAAGTGAAGTTACGCGGGGTTCAGGAGGGCGGAGTAACCCTGAAGAAATCTATGATGTTATAATAAAAAAACAAAAATAATAGATCATGAACATTTCAGAATATCCTAACATAAATAAATTTTTAATTTACCGCTTTTGATGGCTGAAAACTTCTAATTCTTATTTTATTCTTATAAATAATTACGTAATTTGAAAATTTTAAATTATAATTTCCAGGAAGTTGAATATTATCCAAAGTGTGTTTAAAAAAAAAAAAAAAAATGTGCAAAGCTGACGTTGAGGCTCCTGATCTGCAGATTTATTAGTTAAAATACATTAACACATTTTTTTTTATTATTATTTCTGCTGTATTTGTTATTTTAAAGTATAAATAATGGATGAATTGTCTAAAACCAATATCAAATATTCATTTTCTGTATAGGCTGTTGATGTGTTAGAAAGCTCTGAATGTACAGAAGATCAAAGAAAGTCATCAGGCATATGGGATGCTTACTTAGCAGTTGCTCGGTATGCTGATGCACAATATCAAAGTATCGTCAATTACAAGAAATCGACTGCTTATCAACTAAAACTAGAACTCATGGAAAACTCAAAAAAAGAATTAAAGAAGCTCAAAACAAAAGCTGCAACTGAAGAGTAATTTGTTTTCCATTTTCTTTTATTTTTATCCATAAATTATTTTTTAGTTTTACTGGCTGAAAGAATTTAATTATAAGTCCGTAAATGTTTATATATGTATGTATCTCTTCAGTGTGTTTTTGAAGAATCAGTTCTCTCAAAGATTAGTGAACAAATGAAATTTTACAGTTCAAAAGACATAATACTGGAAAGTAAAGAAGCAAAGTCATTGTCTAACAGAATCTATTAAATCTTTACACTCTTCTGCATTTTTACCTCATAGATTGCTGTTGAAAGAGGACTTTTCTACTATATTACTGTTATTTTATAATTAAAATGATCGATTTTATTTAAATTGATTAGTTTATGGATGAGTACATTCGTTATTTTAAACTCTAGATCAGGCCTGTCTTACCTATCACATAGCTGGGGTGCTTTGCAGCTCTTGGCAAACAATGAAGGGTGCCATCATTAACAGGGCTCAAAGCATGCAACAAAATTACATCACAATATTAATATGATACGCACATGCAAATGCATGTCGCAGTAGGAGACATAAGGCCCTTATGTAGATCTGGATCTCTGTGTAAAAGAAAAAAATCAAAATAGCTGTAAATTGTAGTAAATTTCGAATTGTATCTTTTTCTGTAAGTTTCTATCTCAAAGACGAGCATATCGACCAATTCATCAATGGTTCCAAAGAAATAGCCTGGAAAAGCTTTCATTAGTATAAAAATCATTTCGCACGATTCTGTAGATTTTTTTTTTTTTTTTTTCTTTAAATGGGAAAAATACCTGAAATTTTAAAAGCCTGGGCAAAAAAAAATGACACCCCTTTACCCGTATTATAAAATTGCAACAGGTCAGTATAACAATATCAATACAACAACAATTTTAAAAAAGCTTAATTTTATGCACGAAGGAAGGTGAAGGAGTGCACTTATTTTTCACATCTTAGCATGCTCAAAAAGTTATTGCCAACTTTTACCAGTATCTACCCCCTTAATTTCCATAACATTTTTCATAAAGAAAAACAGTAAATTAATGAAATAACACATGATTAAATTTCTAAAATGCGTTTTCACTTTTCTTGCTTGAAATACACTCAGAAGTTTTTAAAATATCTCTCTTACAAACATCAAGGATTTTAAGTAATGCATCCTTTTAAGTGGACTTTTATTTTTGAAAAAAAGTTTGTAACCTCCAAAAGGGTGCCTAGAAAAAAACCTTCAAAGGGCGCCTCATTGGACAGCCCTGCTGTAGACTAAAATATTAGTTAATTGGTAGAAGTGGAATCAACTTCAGATTGAAAAGTTATATTATGAGCAATCAGTATGGGATAGTGCTTACTAGGAAATCTTATTCTTTGATTATGTCACTAAAGACATGTTGTGATAAATATTTATAATGGAATGTTCATTGTTCTTGTTAATTCTTGCTTAAATCAAAGCTGCTATATTGTATTGGGTATTGATATGAAAGAAGATAACATTTCTGACTTGAAATTTGCAACTTTTTTGTCAATAGATATGCATATTTAATCTTATGCAATAACATGCTGTATCGTCTGTACAATGATAGTCAATAAAGGCTATAAAAACATTTCAAAAATTGCAGAATATGAACACAGAGATCTTGCAATCAGAAAAATGATTGTTTGCCTCATTTTTAATAACTTGCCTTTTTTCCCATGATTATTTTTATTTTTTCTAATATAGACTGTTATTTTTATGCATTCATTATTCTGTAAACACTCTCAAATCCACAATCCTAAAATCCAGACATTATCACATATGTAAACTATGAAACTTTCTATTCGGATGAAAGGGAATTTGAGTTTATATCATTTTTTTATGTGATTCTCATTAATATGACTGAATTTGTGCTTTCTCATAAAGTGAATGTAAATTTGTTTTTGAAAAAATTTATGATATAGCTGATATTACTAGTAATCGCAATCTCTTTATCAAATATATTTATGTATTTATCAAGCATTTTTTATTATTAAGTCTGGCTAAGCCTGAAATAAAACTTCCTTATTTTATGATTTTTATATAAATTAATAGAATGCAGTGGCAGATAAAAAGCAAAAACTGCATCATCCATGAAAGAACAGAACTTGTAATATTAATTTGCCATAAAAATTAGTTTCTTGAAATGTTTTTTTTTTTTTTTTTTTTTTTAATCAAAACATAGAGCAAAGTATTTAGCCACAAATGCAGTAGATAATAATAAATTTCACCTAACTGAGTGATGTTACATGAATGATGATGTGGTCAAACATAAAATCATACTTTAATGCTTTTTAGATTTTTTTTTTTTTTTTTTTTTTTTTTTTTCTTCATGAGCAGTGTTGCAGGGGTCCAGCAGGTAAGAAATCAACTTCTGCTGGTGTCTGAATTCATGGTACAAAATCTTAATAATGCTTTCCTTTAGTTTAATCTTGGTAGCTTGTTTCTTTTTAGCAATTTTAGCACTCATTACAAGCCAAAAATTTTGAATTGGATTAAGTCTAAGACTATTCTCAGGTTAATCCATAGCTATAATAGCAGATTTTTTTTTCAAGGTAAGCCTATACCTAAAGTGAAAAAATAGGTGGAAAATTATTTTATTAATTTATGTTATGTTGTGGAGAATTTGTAAATGATACAACAAAATCGTTTAAGAATAAATTATATTCTACTTACCAATTTCACTATATGGCACAGTTCTAAATCTTGTAAAAAAAGGGCAAGTTATTTTAAAGTTATTGCAAGTTATTTTAAATAACTGACTTTAAACACTCCTTTAAGATACCCGTGAAAACTGATGTAAGTAATAATTTTAATCATCCTATCTCAAATTATGAAATTGCTAATGAATTAATTTCAATCCTTATTGAAAATTTGCATGTCCAGGAAAATAATTTTTGCGAACTCCCCAAATAACTATCATATATCCCAGCAGTCAATACACATCACTAATTTGAGAGTATATATTTCTATTTGAAGTATTTACTGGCATATAACACACATCAAGTTTTTCTCACAAAAACAAACCATACATACCAATGAATTGAGATTTATAGTTAAAAAATATTTGGTAGAAGAGACCAAAAGCATTAAGAAAATCAGAAAGTCTCTTAGTTTGAGATATATTTGGAGCCTATGGAACAAACATAATACTTATTTGACGGTAATTACAGGTGAACTGATTTCTTTAGTTCCACCTATAGATATTTCCGTAAATAAACCGTTCATAGAAAGTTCATGGCAGCAATGAAACTCATGAATACTAGAAGAGAAAAAAAACTATTTATGAAAGAAATAAATATGCATATGCATCAGTGAACTTTGCGTGTTATTTGATAAGGAAGATTAAGTTTGTTAGAAAATATATATTAAAAGTTTCTTTGTTATATTAATATATAAATGCATTTAAATATACTTTTGAAAAATTTGGATTTTTTTATGATTTTACATCAATTACTTTATATTTGGTGTTTAACATGCACATGAAAAATTGAAGTAATTTGTTAAGAGTTAAAAATGTGTATTATATACCAAGATATATGGTATATTAAAATGGTGCAAAGTAAGTTACTTTAGCTATTTTGTCATTGATCCTCCTTTATAAAATCTAGATCCCATGCCTCAAATTATTACCCATCCCCCTTCTCATTGTAATTGATTGATTAGTAATTGCTATTTATAATCATTAATTCGGAATCTATTAATTATAACCTATTATTTTTTTTTATATCAAGCACTTCAATGTTGGATCATTACTACATCACTAGAAAGCTTGATTTGATTAACTGACCAATTTTAGTATCAAAAAACAAATATCAGTTATTTAGTGACATAATTTTTAATATCTTTTTAATTTATCCCAAATATACGAAATTTTTATTAGTGTTGAAGATTCTGTTTAAAATTTATTTCAACTTAGATAAAGAATACCAAATTTCATTTTTAAAAGAAACAACATTTGAAAGTTATTATCCAATAAAATATTTGCTTATTTTTGTAGTGTGTGTGGAAACGTTTTTAAATTTTATGACGATGAAATTAGGATGTTATTACTTTCAAATATTTTCTTTTTTCCCAGTGAAAGGAAAACATTTTTGATAATGAGTAAGCAGCTAAAAATTGATCAAGAAGAGCTGGAATCTTTAGAGCAAGATCAGAAGCAGTTCTTGAACAAATCAATAATAGGTTATCTCAAATGCTTAAGAGGAACTGATGTGCATGATTTGTGGGTTTTCCGTCTCATTTCATTGTGGTTCCAAAATCAAACCGATGAAGAAACAAATAATGTTATCCAGGTATTTGCATTTTTAAATTTTTATAAATAGTTGGAGCCGGTGCATAATGCTTTTTATTCCTATTAAAATTTTGTTGAGATTGTGCAACATGACTATGCAGGACATTTATTGCATTCCACTATAGAGCTATGTTCCTTTTATTAAATACTTTTTTGTAAATTTTATACAATTTGGGTGATGACTAAGAATATAAATGTATTATATACAGTCGGATCTCGACATCTTGAACCTCCTTATCACAAAATCCTTGATACAGTCGACTTTCGCGAATTCAAAATCAGATAAATCAAATCTTCGCTTAATTCAAACTAAGCATGAAGTCCCGAAATTTTTAATAACAGAATAACATTAAAATTTTCATTTACTCAAACTCATTTTCTCTTGACTTCGCTTAATTTGAACTGATGCAAACTAAGATTTTTCATTTTTACCTTACTTTCTCATTGACTTCAAATCCTTGAAATAACTTTCTTTGTTTCATTTTTGTTAGAGTTATTCTGAATTAGTATAATTTAACCTCGACATTAATGACACTTCCACTCCTTCTTACATTGTGCTTGTTCCTAACCCCATAATTAGTTTTTGTATTTACATCTTTTAATTTAACATTGAATTATATTCTTATGATAACAGCTGAAAAAAAAATTCAGAAAATACTATAACATTAATTCTTTTGTAATAGTACTCTTTTAAACAGGTTTTCCTCAGTTACTTTCTACTGTTCGAACTCTCGATAATTCGAACATTTAATGTGGTTTCGGCAAATTCGAATTAATGAGAATCGACTGTATCTCAAAAAAAAAAAAAAAAAAAAAAAAAAAAAAAAAACATTTCTATTGCATTTCCATCAAAATTATATGTTCTTTTATATTTTCCATAGTTACCTCAAAATATATTTTCCAAAACCCTTGATATGTCGAAATGTTTTCTACAGAATTAGTTTGACTTTTCGTTTTTGATTGTTGTCAGTCGTAGAATCAGTTTTATTTGGATGCTGGTTTCACATGCTTTTATCCCTTTGTTGATGCAAAGAACTTAAATGGTAAGAATGGAAAGTTTTCGAAACCAAAAATGGCAAAGCAGTGTTTTGTGGAAGCTTTTTAGTGAAAGAGCATTGGGTAATGTAGCTACCTGTGAAGATTAGCTTTCATAACTAACTTCTCTTTTATAAGACTATAAAGCTGAAGATTTGAAACATTTAGATGAAACTGAATTATTTTACCAGTATTTTCCTAACTAAATAGATGTATTTAAAGATGAAGAAAGACAATGTGACAATTAGAGTAAACTTCGTGTAACTGTGCTTTTGGCAACGAATGAAAGTAGTAAAGAAAAACTCCCTTCTCTTATAATAGGATGATCTAAAAAGCCAAAGTGATTTGCTAAAATTAAGTCATTTCTAATGCTGTACAGATCAAATGTAAAGGCCTGGATGATGGGCATAACTTTTGCTGATTAGCTGATAGAAATTGATAAAACAATGGTTAAAAGTAAAATACGCATTCTCCTCTTCATAGACAATTGCAAAGCCCACTCTAATCGTCCAATGTTAAAAAATATCACTATTAAAGTCAACAAATATGACTTCGGAGTTGCAACCTTTCGTAATCCGTAGCTTCAAAAGTTGATTATCAAGCCCAAATTGAAGAAGATTTCTGAATAATATCAGTTAAAATAAATCTTCTAGCTCACCTATTACCATCTTACAGTCATTGTGAATGACTGTAAGAAAGACTATGCATAGAAAAAAGCTACAGAAACAACAATAAATAATTGTTTCATAAAAGCAGAGTTCTTAGAATGTGTAATTTCAAGTGAAACAGAAGAAATTGATTCCATTAAGCAAACAACTGAAGAAGATCTGAATAAAGAACAATGGGAATCAATACAAAAGGCATGTCACACTGGGATTTCATTCGAAGAATTATTGAATGTAGACAATAAACTTGATACATGTGGCACTATGACAGATAAAGAGATTGCTTGGAGCATTAATGTAGAAATTTCTGATGAATAAATTTAAGATTTACAAGATCTTCAAGACATGAAAAAATTGCAGCATAAGAAGCAGAGAAAGCTCTTCCCCTGCTCCGCACATTTCTTGAATCAAACGAAAATATTAGGTACCACTGCTATGTTAGAGAAAAATTTTACAATTGAAAAAAGATTGTGCAAGACGGCATGGTTCAATTAAGGACTTTTTTCTTCATAAACAGTTGAGTGCATTTCTTAACAATGAATTGGATATTAATTAATCAAAACAAGTATTGTTTAATAGAATTTAGAAATTTTATTAAAACATTGAGAAGCACAATTTGCTAATTATTAATAGATTATGTGTTTCTTGATGAATCTTTTTTCTTTTATGGCAAAAAGCAGTTTGTGAGTTTATATTTTTAAATTTTGTCAAAACTTTGATGACTCGAAATCTCTATATCTCGATTTTTTTCTCTTCCTCACAGATTCGAGATATCAAGGTTGTACTGTATAAAATTCTTTTCAAAAAGTTAATTGTAATGGAACCCTTATATTTCTGGCAAAAGTGGAATAAAACCTGGTTAATGAATGTCGATAAAACCCTAAGTAATAACTTAAAAAATACTTTTCCTTTTTTAAATTCTCATAAGTTAATTATGATCCACCGTGTAATATTGACAAGGGTGGTATCTATTGCTGGCAATAATTAAAAATATTGTGTCACAATTTCTTCATAAGATGTAAATTTTAGAAAGAATCTTTTAGATTAAGAAAAAAGTTGAGGCTCATTTTTTAATGAATTATCTTCTAAGCATCTGTATTAAACTTAACTTTATTCAACTTAAAAAAAAATAATTGCATATGATCCCTGTGGAAAGAGATTATAAACAATCTATTTTAAAAATTTGTTTTTGAAAATTTTATTCTAATTTGCACAAATATGGGCTATAGATATTAATGCTTATAAATTCTCTAATTTCAGTGAAAATTTTTATAATCAATATTGTTATGTTATAACAACTTTCCATAACATTTCCGATTTAAAATTTAATCTAATTTGCTTTTAAAATTTTATTTCTATTTAATATTCCCATTAATAGTTATTAATTTAATCAATAATATTTACTTTTAGCAATATGCTAACTTGTTTTTATTTTTAAAGATTCGCGATGTTGTTTTCTCTTTACAATATTTACTAAGTCCTAAATATATAAATTCTAAAACCTTTATTTTTAATATTCATCTTTAAATCTTTATTCATTCAATAAATCTTTTTTTTCTTAATACTCTGGTTAAATTTCAGCAAGATTAAGCCACTATTTAGCCAGATATGTGTCTTAGTATTTTTCTAGCTTTTTCTCTTTTTAAAATTACGCGCGCCATTTTTTTTATATTTCCAACATCGCCATTATCCACCCGTGCACATTTTTCAGTGAATCTAGTTGAGAAACGGAAATTCCAATCTCATGATTCACCCTTTTCCACGAAATTGTAGCGTCGCTTAAAAACCCGCGTATTTCTTGTTGCCACTAATTAATACTTTTCACCTAACTCCCCTTAAGAATTTCTCTAAATTCAGCTAACAACTTTTTTTTCTTTTTTTGATTGGCTGAGCGTGTAGCGATCGTACTAACGTCCGCTCGCGTCTCATTCAATTCTCTCTCACTCTTGCCTTGCACTTGGATCAGAGAACACGGAGAAAATTTTTGGGAGATTTGTGCCGTTGGGCCTTGGGCCTAGCGTGCAACTCCCTTTGACAGTATTATAGTTACTTTTCAAAAATGCTGTTACTGTGTAAAAATTTCGTAATTTGGCAAGCAGATTTTTATAATTAGCATCTGATGAGACTTTATTTTTTGCAACTTAACCATGCATCTAGGGGCTCACAGATTGTTCGTTAAGTGAATATATTCATGCCGCAGGAGGTCTGCAGACAGTTCAAGTGTGACTGTACCATCGACGATCAGACAGATCTATCCTCAACTTTTCAATCTTCAAAATTAGATGTTTACGACATCCTCATTTCTCAAAGTTGCTGTGATGATAACTTTTGTTTCTTTCCTCATCATTATCCGACAAGAGTTGTTGTCTATAGATCGATGGATGGATTTTACCAGTGTACATATCAGAGGAATAAGCTTCCTTTTTCTCCATATCTAATACCATCAAATATATCTCTTACTAAGATTAATTCCTCATTTTAAAATAACTGGTGCATCTACGATTGACTGGTGTATCTGCAACGATGCTTATGTGGTATGACTGTCTTCTGTGAAACAACAATTCAGGCGTATCTCTAAATCGTCCTTCAATAATTACAATAAAATTTAGCAAATGCTGTAATGCGAAATTGTTGATGAATAATATAATGTATTTAAGTAAAGTGTAAGTTATTTTGGGATCCCGGGATAATAAATATTTCAAGCCTTATAAATAAAAATATATTTGTTTGCTAAACTCCAGTTGTATTTTGTGATCCTACACACTTCACTAATGTTTGGGGTGAGTACTCTACTTTTATTTATATGTCTTTATTTTTCAGATCTGCAATTTCTGAACTATAATTAATCTTTAAGAAACATAACTTTTAATAGTATAATGATTTTACCTATCTATAAATTAAACTGTAATTCAATTAATTTAAATTATTTTGCGGCACAACGCAGTCAGGCAAGGCCACCTGACATTTATGGTGCCTCGACTTCAGGAAATTCACCTGGGGGTACCGATCTTTTAATTTTTTTTTTCTCTTTCTCTCTCACTTAATAGTTATCTTTTAATGAAATATTAATAAATACTTGATTTAAACATTAATTATTTTATAAAATAAAAGTAATTAATAATAATAGTAATAATAATAAAGTGTAATATTAATTTTCTTTAATTATAAACTTTAAAATTTAAAATGCCTTTCTAAATTTTTTCTGAGTATTTTATATTTTTTTTATCTCATGTGCAGACCAAATATTGAATTTTTTATACATATATTTTTAAAAAATATTTATTTTATAAATAAAGTGTTTATATTTTGAATTTTTATCTTTACAATATTGAAGTCTTTTATGTCTCATACATTTTGTGTTGATTAATTTATAATTTACAAAAAAGAAATAACGAAATAATAATAATAATTACGATTACATGCAGTAAAAATTTTATAAAAATTGTTTCTCTATCTGTGAATATTTTTTTTTTACTAAGTAAACAAATCTGATGGTTTTGAACTCATTTATATGATTAAAGTCTATAACTAATTTGAAAAAATATTTTAAAATAAATAAAGTAATAAAGTGATAATTATTATTTATACACATTGATTTATATTTTATTAATGTTTGACTGATATTTTTATATACATTGATTTATTCACAATATCTATGATAATTTTGAAAGATAATAAATTTGGTATTGCTTGATTTATATAAAAAATTTGATAAATTTATGGCATGCAAAATAGTTCAATGAGTGATGATATTCAATAATAATAGTACATGGGCTCTCAATTTTTTTTTATGCTGGTTTTTGAATTATTTTAAGCAGTATTTTATTTAAGATTCATTCAAAGTGCAATAATTGTTTTTTTTAAGAATGACTCATTTTTATTTTCACATGCACATGTTTATTAATAATTTAATATGCGATGCTAAGTTCTGCAGGCAGAACTCAGAGTACAAGGTGCATATTGTACACTGATGTAATTTCATATTTTTTGGTTAATATTTCTGGTGTATGGTTGAAATAAAAAATAAATAAAATAAAATAAAAATAGATAAATAAAATAAAAATAAAAAAAACAAATAAGAATAAAATAAATAAAATAAATAAATAAAGCAAAAAATAAATAAATAATTTAAAATAAAATAGATGAAAGAAAGAAAATAAATAGTAATTTATGAATTTAATAAAATTGAAATACTTTCCTGGATTTAATTAAAATTTCAAATAGATACTGTTTACATTTTAGTGATTCTTGTGCTGTTAAAATGAAATTTTTTTTTTTCCTCTTTTCAAAAAATTAATGAAGTTTAATAACTCTATATTCTCCAGTGTTCTTTTTTCTTATCCCTTAAATGATGTATTTTTTTTTATTTCTGGTATACTATAGCAGACATTTCACCCCTTTCCCCCCTTTTAAAGGTATCCTTGGTTATCTTGGATATTTTCACTGGTTGAGATGCCACCCAGGGTTTCTGTGGATTTTTCCCGTGCCTAGACCCAAAAATCCCCATTAATGGTCGGCATGTCAACTAGCCAGATGTTATTTTTTTTTTTGTACAATTGGAAAGATGTGGGACTCGCTACTGTTATGGAGTCAAGTTAACATGTTCTTGCTCTTGGGCTGCAACCAACAAAATTTTGGTGCTCAGACAGTTGAGATGCTCTACGCGCATTTTTCTCTACTCAATAGATAAATTTTTAATTACTTTATTTTATTAGTTATTTATTTTATCATTGGGGCTGTCCATTCATGAACGAATTGTTTGGTATTAGCCCGGAGAAGCTAAGTGATGGTACACTGGCCGGCTTCCATAAGGATGGGTCACAAAAGAAAATAGCTTTCTTTCCTCCTTCCGGCTATTCTCGAGCGATATTATAAATATTCTGATAGGATAACTCATTTATTTCTATTATTAGTTTTATGCTATAGTTTAAAATTTTATTATTCTAGAATTCAATTTACAATAGAATTTTTTTTTACACTGTGAGAAACTTAAAATTTTGCTGAGGATGTCAAAACATTAAAAGTCAGTTTAAATTTATAGGGTACCCTATCTTCTATTTCCTATCTCCTATTTCCTATCTCCTATTTCCTATCTCCTATTTCCTATCTCCTAAATCGTATATTCTATGTATTATGAAAAATGAATATAAATAAATAAAATAAAAAATAAACAAAAAATTTATGAAAATAAAATATGAAAAATATTGAATAAAAATGAAAGAAAAATAAAAACAAATATGAAATGAAAAAACAAAATGAAATAAATGCATAAAAATGTGTTTAAAAATATAAAGACTTACTTTGATTTCATCTCTTTTTTCAAATATTTTTTATTCTCTCCCAAGCTAACTCGTTCAGTTGGTTACATTCCTTTTAGTTCGTGGTTAGTAAGTACTAAGGTTAGTTACTTAATTTGGGTAGAAAATAATTTTTTTTTTGGTGTCAACCTGAAACATTTCTAAGGTGTATGGAAATACTAAATGATCACTAGAGCTGGATGCATTAAGATATAAGAATTTATTCCTGGATCCAAGATCCGACCGTCTTACATCGTGGCTGACAACGAACGACCCGCCGAACATCGTTCGCGGCTAAACTGCATTTTGGCTGGCGCTGATGGCGCCATCTAGTGCACATCATAACAGATATAACATTCTCTTCCTTCTTAAAGGAAATATTCAAGTTGTTAGACATGCACAATACAATAAAAAAAATAAAGTCCTTGACACAGTTCAAAATTTAACAGTCCAATTTAAAAAGTCTAATATTGCAAACGTTCAGGTTTTGCTTTTGGACGAGTGGAACGTCTAGGAAGTGGCGCTCCTGGATTCTGCAAAACTGCTTGCGGCGAGAGTGCTGGAGGATCTGCCTGAGAACTGTGTTCTTGGACACTTACCTGCGGAGACAGCGTAGGAGGTAGAAGGGTGTCTGTCACCTGATCAGCTGGTAACTCTACTACATCTCTCGGTTGCACTGTAGGCACTGACACATCTGATCCTGAAGAAACAGAATCTGGTAGTTCTGGAGCTGGAGGAATTTCCTGTAGAGTGTCCTCTTGCCTGTAACGAATTTGATCAATGTGTCGTGTCCAAATACCCCAAGTTGTCTTGACTTTGCACATTGTATTCCCCATTGTTCCTGTAACCTTTCCAGCAACCCAAGATGGGCCCCGGGTAAAAGAGCGCACCCAGACAGGAGTGCCTTCTGTAAATTTGCTATTATGGGTATCTCCCCTCTCAGATGTTTTAACTTTAGCACTGCGGATAAGATCCAAACGCATGCGAAGAGGTCGTCCGAACATTGCCACAGCTGGAGATATACCCGTTGCCTTTGATGGGGTATTTCGAAAATTCAGAAGAAATCTGGTCAGTCTTTCAGTGAAAGTGCCTTCTTTAGCTTTCTTCAATGCAGTTTTTACTGTACGCACTGCTCTTTCCGCTAAACCATTTGAATTCGGATGGTATGGTGCGGTTTTAATTGGTGTAATGCCATTTCTTTTCAAGAAATTTGTGAATTCGTCACTACGGAAGCCAGGTCCGTTATCACTGACTAAGCTCTCTGGTAAGCCAAAGCGTGCAAACAGGTTACGCAGAGCTATTATCGTTGAAGTTGCTGTGGTGTTGGGCACTGGAATCACTTCAAGCCATTTTGTTTTGGCATCAACTACAATTAATAGCCAATGGCCTTCTACAGGACCTGCATGGTCGATATGGATTCTGTCCCAAGGTTTTTCAGGTGTGAGCCAAGGGATTTGTGTCGAAGGAGGAGCTGCAGCATTTTCTTGACAGTCGATGCAGTTTCGAACTTTTGTTTCTAAGTCCCGATCAATACCAGGCCACCAGACATGGGAACGAGCCAGAGATTTAATAGCAGAAATCCCTTGATGAGCACTGTGCAGTTCATCCAAAACAAATTGACGAAACTTTCCTGGAACAAAAACACGGGAACCTCTGAGAATGATGTTTTCCTCAACTGACAGTTCATGTCGGATATGCCAAAAGGCTTGTAAATTTTCTGTCACTTTCTTTGGCCACCCATTTTGAATATGAGATCGTAGACGGCTCAGTGCAGGACACTTGTCTATCTCCCTTTGGATTAGATGTGCTGTCAGTGGACTATCATTTAACTGTCGGATAAGCAAAACCGACTCGACAGGTACTGGAGGCTCCGCCATTTCAGATTTCAGTGGAAGTCTGCTGCAAGCATCAGCATTTCCGTGCAACTTCCCTTTTCGGTACTCTATCTTGTAAACGTAGGCAGATAAAGTCAATGCCCATCGCTGGATACGGGCTGCAGCAACTGATGGAACTGGTTTTTCTTCTGATAATAAAGTTACCAAAGGACGATGGTCTGTAAGTAACGTAAATTTACGTCCCAAGAGATAGTTCCGGAATCGAGTCACTCCAAATACTAAGGCTAAAGTCTCCTTCTCAATGTGACTGTAATTTTTTTCTGCTTTTGTCAGGGAGCGAGAAGCAAAAGCGATTGGTCTATCACCATCTGGAGTTTTATGTGACAGAACAGCACCAAGCCCATAAGGACTTGCATCACAAGCCAGGATCACTTCCTTGTCTTGGTCAAAATGCACTAGTAATGATGAGGTCTGCAGGACATCTTTAGCTTTTTTAAAAGCTTCTCGTTGTGATGAACCCCATCTCCATAGCCGTTTGTTTTCCAACAACTGGTATAAGGGTGCTAACAGTGTTGACATGTTAGGTAAAAATTTCGCATAGTATGTGATTAGGCCAATAAAAGAACGTAGCTCGTCTACATTTGTTGGTTCCGGAGCATCCGTAATCGCTTTGACCTTCGATTCAACTGGATGCAATCCATCTTTGTCCAGACGATGACCAAGATATTCCACAGATGGTCTGAGAAATTCACATTTTTCTGGATGTAACTTTACACCTGCTGCTTGCAGACGAGAGAGAACTTCTTGTAAGTTCTGTAGATGTTCTGCTTCGGTTTTACCAGTTACTAGAAGGTCATCCAAGTATTTAGAGGCTCCTTTTACCCCTTGTAAGATCTTGTCAATTTCACGTTGAAAAATAGCCGGGGCGGAAGCAATGCCGAAAGCCAGGCGTGTGTACCGGAAGAGACCTCTGTGCGTATTTATTACTACCAGGCGTCTTGACTCTTCATCGAGCTCTAGTTGACAGTATGCATCCCGCAGATCTAATTTAGTGAAAGCTGTACCCCCAGACATTTCAGCAAACAAATCTTCGATATTTGGCAGAGGGTACTGCTCTAATTCTGTTACTTTATTGACTGTTAGCTTAAAGTCACCACATATTCTAATTCTGCCGTCTTGCTTCAGCACAGGAACAATAGGAGCTGCCCAATCAGAAGTTTTAACTGGCTCTAAAATGCCATCTGCAAGAAGGCGGTCTATTTCCTTGTTGATTTTTTCCTTGTATGCATATGGTACAGAACGAGCCTTGAAAAATTTCGGAGGTTCACCAGTTTTACAGGTAAGATGAACTTTAATTCCTTTCACTAATCCCAAGCCTGGTGAGAAAATATTCTGGAATTCTTTTAAAAGTCCATCTAGCTTGAGCTGCTCAGTCCTTACACAATGTAATGTGTGGTTCATGTTGGCATCAAACGCATTCATTAGGCTTAATGGAACAATCCAGTTTCGCCCAGCTAAATTAGTGCTTCCCTGAGAAACCACTAGTAGAGGTAAAGTCTCTGTTCTTGCTTGGAACACCACATTCACATTTGTAACTCCCAAAATATCAATGGTATTGTTGGTGTAAGACTGAAGCTTAATGTTCGTTTTTTCCAAAGGAGGGCAGAATCTTCTAATTTTATCAAACAGTTTTACGGGCATTATGGAAAATGGAGCCCCTGAGTCAATTTCAAAAATAACAGGCTGGCCTTGGATCTCACAAGTAATTTTCACCGGAGGGTAATCTCTCTTGTTATCTCTTAAATTAAAAATTGTATACTCCTTACTGCCTAAATCTTCTTTAGATTCAGCAACTAAGTTAACTTTAGGTTTGTAACCTTGTTTATTCTTTGATAAACACACTTTTGACAGGTGCCCCAATTTTTTACAGCTATAACACGTGCTATTTTTGTGTTTACAATCAGAAGGATGGTGTTTGGAGTCGCCACAACGATAACACTTCTTCCCTGTACGGCCGTTATTTGAATTGGACGCCGATTTAACGATCTCGTTTTTTCGCGGCCGTTGCGCCGTAACTTGTAATTTTTTCACTTCAGGAACGGCAGATATCTTCAGATCAACAGCATCCCTCGCAGCTGCTTCCATTGAAACGGCAATTTCCGACGCTCGCAAAAGGGTTAAATTGCTTTCTGATAACAATTTTCGTTGTATTCCTTCGTCTTGTATGCCGCAAACAATCCGATCACGGAGCATCATATCTAGAGACTCGCCGTAATTGCAATACTTCGCTAATTTCCGAAGCTCTGCGATATAATCGGCCACTGATTCGTCCGCGCGCCGTACGCGGCTGTTGAACTTGAATCGCTCCACGATCTCTGAAGGCACTGGATCATAATGTCCGTTGAGGATGCCGATGAGTTCCGCTAATGTCTTAGATGTGGGTGCAGCCGGCGATAGCAGATTCCGAAGCAATCCGTAAGTGGCAGGTCCTACCACCGTTAAGAAAACAGCACGTTTTCTATTGTCTTCGACTATGGCGTTGGCGATGAAGAACTGTTCCAGTCTTTCGGAGTATTCGCTCCAGGATTCGACCGATTGATTGAATTCTGCAATACAGCCAAAAGAAGCCATGCCGGAACTTGAATAAACAACTCTGGGGTCGCCGGTCGCCGATTAAGCCTGCTTCGCTAACGCCGTAACGTCCGTCCGCCGATCGGCGCTTAGGCCTAGTAGGAACACGCGGTCATCCACCGCTGACGCTCTTTCTTCAAAATCGCGTCAAAAAAACATTTTTTTTATTGAAAAAAAACATCGATAGTGTTTATCCTCGTCGCCACTGAAACATTTCTAAGGTGTATGGAAATACTAAATGATCACTAGAGCTGGATGCATTAAGATATAAGAATTTATTCCTGGATCCAAGATCCGACCGTCTTACATCGTGGCTGACAACGAACGACCCGCCGAACATCGTTCGCGGCTAAACTGCATTTTGGCTGGCGCTGATGGCGCCATCTAGTGCACATCATAACAGATATAACAAACCAGTGTTACAATTATTGATACTTTTGTTATGATTCACTGACGAGTGACTCAGTCTAGCAATTTATTAATTTTGTTGACATTTGGTTATTTTTTTTACCACACTGTATGAATGGATGAATGAGTGAAATATATATATGCATATAAAATAATATGAAAAATATATATAAAAAATATATATGTAATTAGAAATCAGTAGTCTTTATCGCATTGTGGGTCTCAATACTATGGAGAAACTTCTCTACGTTTTTTGATGATCAACACAATGTTAAAAAATCATCTTATTTTATTAAATTTAGTTTTGGATCTTCCTCAGCATTCAATATTTAAATTATTAGAATACATGGTATTAAAATTTGAAAATTTAAATAAAGGATTCATTAAAATAAAAAAAATTTCTAAATATTTAAAACATTTCTTAAAATAATCAAGAAATCTTTTCTATAAAAACTCATATCCTTTCTAGAAGAATATGCTACTGAATTACAGGATTTGCATAAATAAGAATTTTTGAATTTCTCTTTTATTTGCTAAATAAGTTTATGAGAGCTAATATGTATTAAGTTACCTTTTGAAGTCAATTTTTTTTTCTCTCTTCTTCAACACTGAAGGCCTCAAATATCCTGAATTTTTTTTTTGAATAGTTCTTGGTACTAATTCTTGTGTAGTGTTTACAAGAGTATTTGTTAATGTGTTATAAAAGTTTATCAATTGTGTACTAGATAAAGTTTTCTGATGGTATTTTATTTATTGCTTTGGAATAAAAACTTCAGTTTCAATAGATTATTTTCTAGGTATAATGATTTGTGTAATAATGGTTAAAAATTACGTAAAAAGCACATTTATATTCAAGTTCTGCTTTTCTACTGCTATGTAATTGATTTTCTGTTTTGATGATATTGTTTACAATATCTTTATATCTGGTTCACATTAGAAAATTGTAATGGTCTACACATGAGAGTTTCAGGTTTTTATATTTTTTTTTGACTCACCCCTATATAATGTGGTTTTGCATATTTAATTTGTTATTTTATTCTGTGCAATTACATGTTCCTGTATTTATTTTTAGGTATATTTTGTATTACTATGTTCCTATTCTCAGTCTTTACAATTTTATGCACTGTCATGATTGTTTATGTGTTTTCAGGAATTGTTTTCGCCAGGGTTATGACAAGTCAGTTCTAGTTATACTTTTGTTTTTCAGAATTCTTGGAAATTTGGTTTTAAATCGTACTATTCTAAATTTGCAATAATTAACTTCTTCATTTTAAATTTTTTTAATCATGTGATCTTTATTCAATTAAAGTTGGTAGATGATTGAGGTAATAGCTATCGTTAAAATCTCATGGTTTTCCTCGTATGAATTTTTATATTTTGGTGCTTTTGGTAAGAAGCCGATGGCTCAAAATTTTTTTTTTTGTCCTTTTTTTTTCTATTGAGGGGAGATAAATGTTATGTTATAACAACTTTCCATAACATTTCCGATTTAAAATTTAATCTAATTTGCTTTTAAAATTTTATTTCTATTTAATATTCCCATTAATAGTTATTAATTTAATCAATAATATTTACTTTTAGCAATATGCTAACTTGTTTTTATTTTTAAAGATTCGCGATGTTGTTTTCTCTTTACAATATTTACTAAGTCCTAAATATATAAATTCTAAAACCTTTATTTTTAATATTCATCTTTAAATCTTTATTCATTCAATAAATCTTTTTTTTCTTAATACTCTGGTTAAATTTCAGCAAGATTAAGCCACTATTTAGCCAGATATGTGTCTTAGTATTTTTCTAGCTTTTTCTCTTTTTAAAATTACGCGCGCCATTTTTTTTATATTTCCAACATCGCCATTATCCACCCGTGCACATTTTTCAGTGAATCTAGTTGAGAAACGGAAATTCCAATCTCATGATTCACCCTTTTCCACGAAATTGTAGCGTCGCTTAAAAACCCGCGTATTTCTTGTTGCCACTAATTAATACTTTTCACCTAACTCCCCTTAAGAATTTCTCTAAATTCAGCTAACAACTTTTTTTTCTTTTTTTGATTGGCTGAGCGTGTAGCGATCGTACTAACGTCCGCTCGCGTCTCATTCAATTCTCTCTCACTCTTGCCTTGCACTTGGATCAGAGAACACGGAGAAAATTTTTGGGAGATTTGTGCCGTTGGGCCTTGGGCCTAGCGTGCAACTCCCTTTGACAGTATTATAGTTACTTTTCAAAAATGCTGTTACTGTGTAAAAATTTCGTAATTTGGCAAGCAGATTTTTATAATTAGCATCTGATGAGACTTTATTTTTTGCAACTTAACCATGCATCTAGGGGCTCACAGATTGTTCGTTAAGTGAATATATTCATGCCGCAGGAGGTCTGCAGACAGTTCAAGTGTGACTGTACCATCGACGATCAGACAGATCTATCCTCAACTTTTCAATCTTCAAAATTAGATGTTTACGACATCCTCATTTCTCAAAGTTGCTGTGATGATAACTTTTGTTTCTTTCCTCATCATTATCCGACAAGAGTTGTTGTCTATAGATCGATGGATGGATTTTACCAGTGTACATATCAGAGGAATAAGCTTCCTTTTTCTCCATATCTAATACCATCAAATATATCTCTTACTAAGATTAATTCCTCATTTTAAAATAACTGGTGCATCTACGATTGACTGGTGTATCTGCAACGATGCTTATGTGGTATGACTGTCTTCTGTGAAACAACAATTCAGGCGTATCTCTAAATCGTCCTTCAATAATTACAATAAAATTTAGCAAATGCTGTAATGCGAAATTGTTGATGAATAATATAATGTATTTAAGTAAAGTGTAAGTTATTTTGGGATCCCGGGATAATAAATATTTCAAGCCTTATAAATAAAAATATATTTGTTTGCTAAACTCCAGTTGTATTTTGTGATCCTACACACTTCACTAATGTTTGGGGTGAGTACTCTACTTTTATTTATATGTCTTTATTTTTCAGATCTGCAATTTCTGAACTATAATTAATCTTTAAGAAACATAACTTTTAATAGTATAATGATTTTACCTATCTATAAATTAAACTGTAATTCAATTAATTTAAATTATTTTGCGGCACAACGCAGTCAGGCAAGGCCACCTGACAAATATTATAACAATAGTTTTTTACGTTATCTTTGTAGATTCCTTTAACAACAAAACTTTTTATTATTTAGCAGTAGTTTTATGAATATTTTTAATCATATTTTTCTTCTTTATAACTTTCAATTACATTAATTTTAAATATTTTATTATTTTTAGATTAAGTATTATTTAATAGTAGATATTTAATAATCATTTTAATTGCAATTTACTCTGTCATTTTTTTTAGAACAAAATAAAAGAACTTGAGAGTTATAAATTTCTTCCTCTCATGTATCAATTGGCAGCTAGAATGGGAAGTCAGGCATCTAGTATATTTACGAATACTTTGACTAATGTGAGTTTGTTTCTTATTAAACTGGTACAGTTGGATATTTACATGATTGTGTATTTTTATGAGACATTTGTTTATTTAAAAATGTTTTCTGAAATCAATTACATAATGTTTACTGCATTTCTTTTTTTTTTTTTTTTTGCTTTTTATTTTAAATGTGTCAATTTTTTAGGCATTTTTTCAGACACTCCTTCAATTATTGTGTTATTATATGCCTTATTTACATATATACTAGCTAAGCCATCCTCAAATCCGCACTGCTTGAAACCAGAGGTTGTGCAGATTTTATAATTTTGCAGATTTCTGGTCATTGCTTTGTTTACATTTTTTAAACCGTCATTTGAAAGTAATTAATAATACAATCGAAACTATAATGAATGCATACAATATAATAAAATATTAAAATAAATAGTAAACTAAAATAATAATTTAGATTATTTTTAAAATGATTAAAATATTAAAAGCAAAAGTCAAGTTAATAATGAGTAATGTATGATTAAATATTCATCATACAGATGAAATGAATTTTTCTTCAATTATTCATTGAAACTTGCTTCATAAAGGTACATTACTAATTCTCATCAAAATCATAAAATAAGGAAGTTTTATTTCAGGTTTAACCAGATTTAAAAACCAAAAAAAGTTTGATTAATACATAAATATATTTGGCAAGAAGATTATGATTACCAATGTTATTAGCAATATCTTTAATTTTTTCAGAAATAAATTTATTTATACTTCATGAAAAAAAAAAAAAAAAAACATGAATTTAGTAACATTAACAAAAATTACAAATTAAAATATGCATGGAATTGATATAAAACTAAAAAAGTCAAATTTATTCCCTATATCTGAACTGAATGTTTCATTGTTTACATCAGTAAATTATGTGTGGATTTTAGAGAGTGGCAGATTTTATGGAGTCTACTGTATACCTAAAACCAGTGTTGAATAATTTTATATTTTTCAATGAAAATCTATCCAAAGAAACCTACAGTTATGAAGTCCACTGTCATCAGCAGTGTACACCAGAGTTGCTATGCATGTTCTGGTCTATTTTTATTTTTAAATGAAAGACTGGTGTAATCCAGGCCCATAAAAAAAAATCTTAAATCTACCTACCGGGTGTCCCAAAAATGACTGATGGATTTCAAAATTCAATAACTTGCAAATGGTGACAGCTATTAAAAAAATTTTTGCAGGAGGGTTATGTATAATGTTAGGACAATTTTTTAATTTAGTTTGAATTTCAAAGAATAGGTGGCGCTGACGGCGATTGAAGGCCAGGTGATCAATGCTGAGTGAAGCATCGACCTGGCCTTCAATCGCCGTCAGCGCCACCTATTGTTTGAAATTCGACCTAAAATAAAAAAATTACGGTAAAAAAACT
Source organism: Maratus speculifer (assembly GCA_964019185.1). Lineage (NCBI taxonomy): Eukaryota > Metazoa > Arthropoda > Arachnida > Araneae > Salticidae > Maratus > Maratus speculifer. Next base: position 180,671,180 of record OZ025302.1, on the reverse strand, counting down.
CCTGACATTATACGTAACCCTCCTGAAAAAAATTTTTAAATAACTGTCACCATTTGCAAGTTATTGAATTTTGAAATCCATCAGTCATTTTTGGAACACCCGATAAAATCAGCGTTGAATAAATTTATATGTTTAATTGAAAATCGTAAATAAGTCTAATTTTGAGTTGCCATTCTGCTTATGTTTCAGCAATGAATTTGCATGATTTTATATATATATTTTTTAATGAAACTCTATTCAAATAAATTAAAGGATACTCATTACAGCGATTCCTGATTTTGTTTATGATGTTTATAAAAGTTAAAAATTTATAAAAAGTTAAATTATTCTGATTAAAAATTTCCGAGAAAACTTAAATGAAAAGAAATGACCAACCCCCCTTCCCCCCCCCCCCCCCCTCATTGGTGATATTGAAACTGAAGATGGGGTTAAACAGTATACCTTTGAAACACTGGTTAACTATTTTTTTCCCCCTTTTTTATTTCAAACATAAAAATTGCATATTTTTAAAAATTGAAAAAAAAAAACTAATTTTGAGAAAGTGGGTTTAGAACAGAATTTTTTCAAAGGGTTAATATTTATATATTTGTTTTAACTGGGGGTGTTGTTTTGAAAAAAAAAATGTATTAAGATATGGTTTGTTGTTTTTCTTTCTTTTTTTTTTTTTTTCCAGATTTTAATTAGATGCACTCACAGATTTTTTAAACATTGCATATAAAAAACAAATCCCGAAACACCATTTGAAAAAAAATATTTGAAAGCGTTAATAATAATAATAATATTATTATTTTTATTGAATGCATTGTTTTAAAGGAAAAAGTATCCTGATTAGTTGGGTATTTTATGTATTTCATGTAGTTCAGTTACTTAAAAAAAAAATCTAAATTTTTGAACGAATTTTTTAAAAAGGGTTATCTTTGGTATTTTTTTAATGGATTGTGCCATTAGAAAGTTTAAAGTATTTAAATGTGGTTTGGTGTCTTTCTTTTTTATGATGAATAATCTGATGTGTCCTTCAAAAACTATGAAATTTTAAAAAAGAGCTGTTTTTTCCCTTCATATTTTCTCTGCTACAGAGCTCCAGGAAGGCTGTCACATGTCATTTTGACGAGTGTTCATTGTAGTTTTTATAAAAAATAAATCTGAGCCTTAGGTGTATTCAGACTTGCCTTGCACTATGCTAACCTAAGTCCTAGCAAATTTTTATTTTGCCTATTGCACCAAGGCTTTTATTAAAAGGAAGTATTGTTAAATTGATTGTTACATTTTTAACTATTTTTTATGCTACTAAATAAGAAAAGAAGCTATTCTAGAATTGTTATATGTGAGTTAGTTAGTAAACTTAGTTATATGTGACAGCTAAAATCTAAAAAATGTATGAAAACTGACACATCTATCAACATGAATGTTTTTCCTGTATTGATTTCTATTAATACAATTAAATGTAATACTAAATATTATCATTTCACTATTTTAGCTTATAATGAACATTGCTATTGATCATCCTCATCATGCCTTGCCTGTAATTTTAGCTCTTAGTAATGCTGATAAAGATCCTGTTGATGGGGTTACAGACTCAAATCACCCTTCATCATCTCAGCAATCTGATATTTCATCTGTTAAAGTAAGTATTTAATTTTATATAGGTTTTAAAACACAATATGTAAGTATTAGTTTGTTGCAGTAATATAGTTTAAATGAAATAAATATGTTTATTTATTTTATAAGTACTGCGAGTTTGCATTCAAGTTAAATTGAGAAACAAAATGCAAAAATGTAATTTAGTACAAACTTATCATTTATAAATAGTTATTTAGTTTTAATATTGAAATATGTGTAAGTTTTAAACTTTCAATTATTAAATTATAAGATAAAACTCTCTGTAACAGAAGACATTAGTCTTGTGTGTTAAAAACTGACTCTGTAATGAAATTTTCACTTTTATTATTATTTTCTTTTTCATATTTTCTTTCTTCTTTTTCTTTTCTTTTTTTTATAATTTAAAAAATTTGCTAATTAAATTTAATGCTAAGAAATTTTATTTATCACCAAAAGGAAATATTACATCACATAATTAAAAAAAAAATTAATATGCTAAACTCTGAGTATATGTTATGACAATTTCTGTAGATTTATAATTTTTTATTACAATTTCCACTAATAAATTTATCAGAATATGTTTGTATTATGTATTAACAGCAATAAATGTAGTACAGTGTGCTTACTTAGGCAATTATCTCATAAACACTACATAAGAAATTGACTTAGACAATCACATGCAAATGAAAATTCAGTAAAAAAAAATCAGTTGAGAATAAGAGAAATGAACAATAATAATAATTTTTAAAAATCATTGTTTCAAAGCTCTACAAAGAAAAATATAGATTTTTAAAACTGCATCTGTGTAATTTATTGAACCAAATTAAAATTCTAATTATTTCACTAAACAAATAAATGTATAACATCAATGTAATTTTTGCGAAAATAGATAAGTAAGATGCCAGCCTGATGTGAGCATCAAAAGGAGAAGGGGTAGAATTTAAAGGCCTGCTTATTGTTTAGGTTAGACGAATAATGCCTTTTATATAAGCTGGGTTGGACACAGACTAAAAGTTTAGCCTTTATACTGTGTTGAGCCCAAACCTATAAATTCTAGATCATGGAGGTTTTAGAAAGAATATAATCCAGATCTGGTTAGACCTGGAAAAAAAATCTTTTACATCCCAAATCTACAGTAAAAAAGTTTCTGAAAGAAAGAAGCCTCTCCTAGCCAGAGTGTCGAGAAATTAAACTGGCACAGCCCAACCCAGGTTGTGCCGAAGTTGAGTTCCAGCCCAAGTCTTTTCCCGTAAAGATTTTTAATGTCATATTGCTAGTCCTTTATTAGTTTAGGGGGGGGGGGATCGCCTCTTCCCCCTCTCCTCCTTAGATCTGCCATTGCACAGCTTTTCCTAAAAATGTTTACAATTTTTAAATGATTTCATTTTCTACATAACTGGTTGTAATTATTTAATTTAAAAAAAAATTAAATGAAGTTACTTATCTATCCAATAAGGCTTTTTTTTTATCGATAAATATGCATGTATATGTAATAAGAAAATATGTTTAAAAAAAAAAGTTTAAACCAAAAAAATCTTTTTTTTTTTTACTTTCTTCTATCTTTACAAGAAGAAAGTATTGGATTCATGAAAATTTTCGACTTCCGGTTTTCGACGGATTTATACGTTTTAGAAGGTCCTGAACACGTTTTGACTATTTTTAACCGACTTCAAGGAGGAGGTTATGATTTCGACCTGTATGTATTTGTTGTTCACGCATAACTTTCGTAAATATGAACCGATTTTGATAATTCTTTTTTTGTTTGAAAGCGTATGGGGCCCATGTGGTCCCATTCAAATTTCATAAAAATCTGTTGATTAGAACTTTTTAAAAAATTAAAACATTAAAATTCAATATCTTTTCGAAGCAATCGACCAATTAGAAACGTTCATTTTTCATGTTTTTAAATTACACTTACATAGACACGCGATCTTTTCAAAGTGTGAAATTCTAACTGGACAAGGTTTACATTTATTAACAGTGTATACACTGTAAAAATTTTGACCCTTTTGTTGTATCGTCACTCCCCCGCTTTTATAGAATATCTCTCCTTTGACCCATGAGAATGCTCCATGATACATTATTAAAAATTTGACCCATTTGCTGCAGCGTCACACCACAGCTTTTACAGAATATGTCTTTTATGACCAATGAGAATGCTCCATAACACATTAAAGTAATCGTGGTAAAGTAAAAGCGGTGGACTGATGATGCAGCAAAAGGCTGAAAGTTTTGTAGTGTAATTGGGACAAAAGCGTCTGTAAAAGAAATATTTGGGATCAAATGCTGTCACTCTCTTATAGAAGCAGCCAGGTATAGGTAATTAGTTTCAGATTCCTCATCGAATACGCCACCACTCATTTCCGATTACAGTGTCACTGTAAAAAATGTGACCCTTTTGCTGCATCGTCACTCCCCTGCTTTTGTAGAATATCTCTCTTTTGACCTATGAAAATGCTTTGTAATTGGGTGAAGTAATCGTTTTCTATAAAAGCAATAGAGTGATTATATAGCAAAAGTGTCAAATTTTTTACAGTGTAGGATTCCTCGATATGAATATGACGACACATGTAGCACAGTTTATAATTGGTTGAAACGATTCTGGACAAAAACGAGTCACCAAACATCTTGTTGAGCGGGCAATTTTCGTCAATCTTGTTAACTTCTCATACGAGTAGAATCGAATTCTTCCAGGAAATCATCATCAAATTCCAAAATAAAAAATACCTGGCAATGCAATGCACTGTTAAAAATTTGCAACTTTTGCTGCATCGTCACTCCATCGCTTTTATAGAATATCTTTATTTTTATCAATGAGAATCCTTCATAATGCATTTAACTAATCGTTTTCTATATAAGCGGTGAAGTGATGATACACTGTTAAAAATCTGCTGTATTTTGTTGCAACACACTCCGCCGCTTGTATATAATGTCTCTACTGCGATCTATGAGAATGCTCCTTAATACAGTCAAGTAACCGTTTTCTATACAAGCGCTGGAGTGCGTAGCAAAAATATGCAGCAGATTTTTAACAGTATACAGCAAAAGTTTCAAATTTTTAACAGAGTAGTTGGGACAAAAGCGTCTGTAAAAGAAGTATTTGGGAATCAAATGCTGTCACTCTCTTATAGAGGCAGCAAGGTATTGGTTATGAGTTTCAGATTCCTCGTCGAATCGCCACTACTCATTTCCGATGCCATTACTACCTGTATAGGTATTAGATTGTTGCTGTTTATCGATTGAAGCATAGTGCGATTTTTGCTAAAATCTTTCTTTTTCCTTTTTCTGAGTGAAGGGGGAGTACTTTTGACTGACTACACTAGAAAAGCATTTTACTATACATTAATATATGAAGTCATTTTGCTGCGTGCTCATATATGGAAGCACTATGTCGCGCTCTTATGTGTAAGGACACTTTACTTGATGGATTGTCACCTTTTGATACCCACTTTCGATGACCGTAGGATTCGATGCAGACTAAGATATAAATGCGGTAGCTTTTCGAAGTGGCAGATCTTGTCTGAAGAAGTTACCATACAAAGAAATTCTTAAGATTCACAACGATACTAACCGATATTGTAAGTGGTTTCAGAAAAGTTGACAATCAAACAGTGACAAGTAAACTGAATACATCAGAACTTAGCAAAGTGCGTACATAGTAATGCATTGCAAAGAGCTATCGTGTGCCAGTACACATAATTATGTATTACGGTATGCATAACTAAAAAGTAGGAAATAAAATAAGCTTTTTAAGAAAAAAATATCAACCGACTTCAAAAAAGCGCTAAAAAGAATTAAATAATTCTTTAAAATTCTCTAATGACGAAACGTTATCTAATAAGCACACATCGGATATCAGGTACCGGCATAAAAAACGGTTAAATTTAATATGTATAATTTAATATCCACCAAACATAGATTTTAGAGATAATATTATTTTACAAGAGATGAATTGACATATTTATGATTTATTTTATGAATATATACATATAAAAAGTAATGAATTACTTTTTGAAGTTGGTGCCAAACTATTTGATGTATATTAAGAATTGTAGCTAAATTATGCCTAGTACCATAATTAAAATGGGGATAATCATTATCGATTTTGATTGTTTGGCACCAACTTCAAAAAGTAATTCTTTACTTTTTATATGTATATATTCATAAATTAAATCATAAATATGTCAACTCATCTCTTGTAAAATAATATTACCTCTAAAATCTATGTTTGGTGGATATTAAATTATACATATTAAATTTAACCGTTTTTTATGCCGGTACCTGATATCCGATGTGTGCTTATTAGATAACGTTTCGTCATTAGAGAATTTTAAAGAATTATTTAATTCTTTTTAGCGCTTTTTTGAAGTCGGTTGATATTTTTTTCTTAAAAAGCTTATTTTATTAGAAAATGTCTGTCTGTGAGTCTGTCCGTCTGTATGTCTGTTGTCTGTATGTGACAAAAAATTTGTGGGCGCTCTATCTCAAGAACTAATGCTCGAAATTTAATAAAATTTTATATTCTGTTAGACCTTGATATGAATTTCAACTATTGGTTTTTGGTGAAAATTGGCCAACAGGTGGCGCTGCTATACTACGTTTTTCATGATTTTCAAGATTGCTATATCTCAAGAACTAAAGCACAGAATTTCACCAAACTTCAGATTCTGTGACCCCTTGATATAAATAGACGCTGATTAAGTTTTGGTGTAACTTGGCCAGCAGGTGGCGCTGCTGTGCCACGTTTTTCATGATTTTCATGATAGCTATATCTCAAGAACTAATGCACAGAATTTCACCAAACTTCAGATTCTGCGATATCTTGAGATACATAGCCACTGATAAGGTTTTGGTGTGAACTGACCTATAGGTGGCGCTGCTATGCTACATTTTACACGATTTTTGCGATAGCTATATCTCAAGAACTAATGCAGAGAATTTCATCAAATTTTAGATTCTGTTACACTAGAATATATAACGTAATTAGACGTTGATTAAATTTTGGTATTAACCTTGCAACAGGTGGTGCAGCTATGCTGCATTTTGCACGATTTTTCCTATAGCTATATCTCAACAACCAATGCACAGAATTTCATCAAACTTCAGAATTTGTTACAAAATGACATATAACATAATTACACGATGATTACGTTTTGTTATAAATCCTTCAACTGATGGCGCTGCTGTGCTATATTTTACACGGTTTTTTTAAACTAGCTATATCTCAAGAACTAAAGCACAGAATTTCATCAAACTTCAGATTCTTTTACACCATAACATAATTAGACGCTTTTTTACGTTTTGGCATAAATTGTCCAAGATATGGTGTTGCTGTGCTACGTTTTGCAATTTTTTTGTTATAATTATATCTCAAGAACTAATGGACGAAATTCCATCAAATTTCAGATTTTGTTAGGTTTTGACATAAATAGATGCTTATTAGGTTTTAGTATAAATTACCCAACATGAGGCACTACTAAGCTCATTTTCTCAGAATATTAATAAAATTTTGCGTTTTAGGCTTTTCGAATACCAGAATCTCATTAGGCTAGGTCAAATGTTCGAGGAAATTCGATAGTGGGTAACTTTGGGGTCACCACGTTTTTTTTTAAAAAAAATGTACTTATGAGATAGAAGAAAGTTTTGGGTTTGACACATCCAACTAGTTTTTTTTTTTTTTTTTTTTTTTTTTTTTTTTTTTTTTTTTGGAAGAAGGGGTATAAAAACCGTTTTTTTTTTCAACCCTGATAATCCAATTCTATATCATTATTTACTTAATTAAAGATATGTTAACATGAATAAATTAATTAAAAGAATTTATTTTTCTAATTGTAGGACAGAATGATTGCAGCTAAGAAAATGATATCTTATTTATACAAGTCTAAAATAGGATCTCTGACAAAAAGTTATGCTAATTTATGTGATGCTTATATATCTCTAGCTTATCTTCCGGTGGAAAAGAAAACTAGAAAAAGTATTATTTTAGATTATTTCTATTGTATATAAGTTCATATATAATTCTCATTTAATTATGTGCATTTTTTCCCTTGTTTGAACTGTTTTGAAACCAAAGAGACTTATCAGGGATATGTTTAGGAAAAAATTAGGTCCTATAAAGGACCCTTCACAAAATAATTTATCTTAAAACAGGTCTCTTCACAGAATATTTTATCCCCAAGTGGGACCCTTCATAAAACATTTTATTTCAAAACAGGGGCCTTCACAAAATTATTTGTCGCTTAAATAGACCTTTCATAGAATTTTTTCACCTTCAAAATGAACTTTTCACAAATTTAACCATTTAATAATAAAATCTGGTTTGTAAATAACCAGTTGAACTCACTAAAGAGTATATTACTTAGCTTTTTATATATGAAAAATAGAACCTGAAGACATCAATAATTTAAAATTCACAAAATTCTGACTAGAATTTTCACAAATATAAGAAAAAATCACAATTTCACAAAAACAGAACCCTGTAAGAAAAGTGTGGACAGACCCCTGCTTATAAAAAGTTTGTATCCATTAAAAATGAATTTTTTTGTAGGTTTTGTATTTATATTCTGAGTTATGCAATCTTCCTCATACAGAATTCTAAAAATCACTTGATCACTAGCATGCAACTAAATAATAATTTATCTATATGTTAAGTGGTTACATTCATACTTCAATTTTTTTTATGTTAATAGCTTTTTACTTTAAAAAAGCAGCCTTAACATAATTGAAGATTTCACTCATGCATTGCAACATAGTATGAAGATATTCACACTTTAATAAGTTGATTAGCAGTGAGAATTATGATCTCAGTTACCAAACTAATAGTTAATCACAAATTTAACTAAAATGGTCAATATGATTAAAAGTAGATTTTCTGATAGTCACAAAAAGTAGATAATTCAGTTCAAGTCATTTATTCTAGTAGTAGCATTTTACAAATTTGAAAGTAAGATTCACAGTCAAAAAAATCTTCAATTTGACATATTGACCGTATTTATTAATCTTGCAAATATTTCCACTACACTAGTAGTTTAATTCAATTAAAATAAAACTAGATGTTACAAATTTCCACAATATTATCTGAGTTTGAAATCTGTCTTCATACAATTCTCCATAATCAATGTACACTATGAGGCCAAAGATGACCGGCCACTTTCGATTTTAGGCATTTTGTTAAATGCAATCGAAGCTTGATATAACACAGTTGTTTGGAGACATGTTTCATATGCGCATTATAACTTAACCGCAGTATATTGGAATGTGTCAAAGAAATGGTACAAAATGATTAAAACACTTACCCACTTTGTTAAAGTAATTAACTTTATAATTCATTGAACACAGATTTAATCTTATGCTATCTTAAAAAGTCCATAAGTGTTGTTAGGCGGCCTTTGGCCTTATTTCTTTTTGGCATATTGTTTCACGATAGAGTAGATAAACACAATCTGAATCATCTTTCAACTCCGTCCATGAAATTATCTTCTCTAAGTATGAAAAAAACCTCACTAACATATGAAACGTCGTCTTTCATTAACACATAATTTTCATCATCATCATCCTTCTCACTGAAATTTTTATGCTTTATAGCATCAATGATATTCTGATCTGTTATGACCTGGAATTAGTTTGCTGCTGTCAATTTCTATTCACTCATTTAAATCCTCAACAGAGACATCGAAATGCATAGCACTAACCACAGACTGCAAGTCCCTCATTGTGTTTCACTGAAATTTTAAACGCAAAATTTATCCTGAAATTGATTTTTTTTTCCAGGAGGCATACTTTTCCCCCATTAAATCCGAATTCGCAGTATATAGGACTGTTATTTCGGGCTACTACTGTATCTAAAAAAATACATGAGGAATTATCCTGAAACTCTAAGTGTGCAAACATAATAGTTCAGATCATACCATGTTAAAGCTTGTTTCATTGTTAAAATTTGCTAAAATAATTCCATAAAAAAAGTTTTATAGCTGAACAAAAACTATGTACAGGAATTTAATCCTCTTCTCTAAGAATATACATTACAAGCTTGTGGTATGAAGACCACATTTATTTTATTTTTTGACTTTTTAGTTTTCATCATTTCAATAGATATTTTTATTCACATAAAGGTAAATGATTATTTTAAATGGTTTTCGATTATAAAAAAAAAAAAAAAACACACACACAAAAAATACTATTTCCTTTTAATTAAAAATGGTTACTACTTGGTTAGCCCGTTAATCAAAAAACTATCGCCAAATTATAAGATTAAAAGCGAACAATGGATGATCATGAATGTCACATTCAATGACATTAAACACAATACGTGTGCTTAAGACGTCATAAACTGATTTTTATTTCGACCTTTTATTCATATTTTTATTAATATTTTACTAATTTATTTGTTCTTTTGTTGTTAAAAAATTCAATGTGTATGAGTTGGCTATTAGTTTGATGATTTGTATAATTTGGCAAAATTAGTCGACGGGATATCCAAATAGTACCTAAAAATGTATTTGCATGTGATTATTAAAAAAAGAAATAAATCTTTAAAATAAGAATTCAAAGTTTATATTTTAAAAGAAGGAAAATATTTCAAATTTTGCCATAAAAATTGTACTTACACATAAATATTAAGAAAGAAATTTAATTAACATTTAAAATAAGTTACAGTTAAAAGCACTAAATAAGAGAAATTACATCACATTTAAAATGCCCAAATAATAATATTGCTAAATAGTTTAAATTTAAAAATATATTTACATGAGAAATTTATTTCGTATTTTGTGGTGATCAACTATTGTTGCCAGACAGGATAAATAATACTTCCTTTCTAACCACAAAAGTACTTTCTTGTGAACATTTAAGCAAGAAATAGAATTTTGGTAAAAATTACGTTAGATTTAAAATTATATATGTAAATATTGATAATTTTAAATGATGACTTAACACCTGATAAATCTAAATGGAATTACATGATTTTTTTTTTCACATTTCTAACAAGGAGTAAAACCAACAGAGAGAAAAATTATCCAGGACAGACTTCGAATCGGGATCTTAGATTCAGCACACCAATGCCCTTCCATCTCAACCACATGAAACGTCATGCCAGGGACATCCTGGAATCTTACGTATCAACATTTATGAGTGAAGGGTTTCAGGTTAGGTGTGTCTTCCAAGTGGCTCAGATGGAAGACCTTTGGTGTGTTGAACCTAAGACCTAGGTTCAAATCCTGGCCAGGATACTTTTTCACTCTTTTGATTTTACACCTTGTTAGCAATGTGAAAAAAAATCACATAATTAAATTTAGATATATTTAAAATTTGTTATTTAAGACAGTTTTCTTATAACATCATTTAAAAAATTCCAGAAGTCAACAACTGTTTTGATTTGTTCATTTTATATGAGCCAATTTTCAAATGCTATTTATTGATCTTATTTAACCAATCACAGAAACAGCTGTTAAGTGTCTCAACAGCTGCTGATTATATCTTAAAATCCCTCAGTAAAGTGGAAATAAATGGAAATTTGTTTACAGGGAGATCATTATTGATTACAGTAGAATCCCTCAAATCTGCAACCCTAAAATCTGCACATAATTTGCATATGTAAACAATGAAACATTCAGTTCAGATGTAGGGGCAAAATTTGACTTTCTTACTTTTATATCAATTCCATATATGTATATTTTAACTTGTAATTTTCGTTAATATTACTGAATTCATGTGTTTTTACGAAGGAAGAATAAATTTATTTTGGAAAAAAATAAGATATTGCTGATATCAGTGGTAATCACAATCTTTTTACCAATTATATTTATGTATTTACCAAACTTTTTTAATTGTTAAGTCTGGCTAAACCTGAAATAAAACTTCCTTATTTTATTATTTTTATGTGAATTAATAATATATCTTTATAAAGCAAATTTTATTTGAAAATTACATCTTATTTTTATAATAAATATTTAATCATACATTATTGATTATTAACGACCTTTATTTTTAATATTTTAATCATGTTAAAAATTATTTAAATTTTCATTATTTTAGTTTATTAATTATTTTAATGTTTTATTATACTGTAAGCCTTTATAATAGTTTTGATTTCATTGTTAATTATATTAAAGTTACTGTTTAAAAAATGTAAACAAAGCAATGACCAGAAATCTGCAAAATTCTACAATTCACAAATCCTCTGGTCCCAAGCTGTGCGGTTTTGGGGAAGTCTATTGTATTTAATTATTATCCAATCTACTGTAATCTTTTTTTAAAGTGAATCAAATTAGCGAGATTTTAAAGTTTGTCGTATCTGAACCGGATTTGGCGAATGTAGCTCATGGAGGGAAGAGGCTTCTAATTTATCAGAAGAAAGTATTGGAATTGTGAAAAGAATTTCCATTTTTTGATGGATTTGCATGTTTTAGGTTCACTTGAATGTTATTTAATATTTTCTTAAAAAAATTCCTTTATTTTTTATACAAAATTTGTAGCCACTCTTTCTCAAAATAGTCATATCTTAAAAGTATGGAACTTCATCAAATGCCATATTTAATTAGACTTTAACATACACAAGTGCTGATTAGGTTTTGTTGTATCCTAACAGGTGGCGTTTCATTTTTAAAATTAAAATTTATATGATAATTATATCAACATAGTTAGTCAGTCATTTAATCCTTGACATAAATTGGTACTGATTAGATTCTGGTGTATTTCGTGACTACTGGGTTGCAATTTTAATGATTTCCATGAAATTCAGATCTCGGCATGTTTGGGATTGAATTTCACCAGATTTGATATGTAAGATAATTATGAAAAACTGATTATTCAATATTGATTTTGATCTCTCCCTAGAAGGCTTTGCCTTTCTGATAAACATTATAGCTTATTCTAGTTTCTATTGCATAGAATGAAATTAAATTTTATGTTTGAGTTTAATAATTAATTTATATATTATCTAAATTTTAATTTTAATATTCAACAGGAGTCACTATTAAGTTATGCTTTTATTATTCACTGATCACTGTTATTTAGTTTTAAGGAGAATTATTAAGGTGAATACCAAAATATTGAATACTTTCTATATTCTTGCACTGGGATATTTAAAATATGTTTCAATAAAACTGTGTACATTGTTTAATGACATCTTTTTAAGATAATCAACTAACATATTTTGGGGGGCAATTAAAAAAATTATTTGCATATTTAGGAAAATTGATGCAATGCTTTTACATTCATGATCATTTTTTGATCTCCTTTTTTAATAAAAATGGTCCCCCAACATCCCTTTTTAAATAAAAATGTTTCCTTTTCCTCCATTTTGAGTGCTAAAATGTGTTGGGAGCCCTGTAGTTTTATTTATTGTTTTTACGTAAAATATTCTTATTTTATTGCACATATTTTTATTTACTTTTCAGGTACTATTCCTTCAGATCAACCCCTTGTGAAATTCCGTAATTTGCAAAACATTCCAATCATAAGTGAAGATGTAAAGGTATTCAAAATGTGTTTATTACTTTTATTTTCTATAGAATACAAATGGCATTTCTATGATGCATAATAAGTTAATGTAATGTTATGAATGCAATAAGTTTATGTAATTTTAAAATTTGATTAACCAATTCACTGGTGACAGGTATGGGGAAACAATGTTTTTACCCACGACCTATCTCGGGATGTAACGGTAAAGTGGTTAAAATGACAGTCTTTTGTTGAACAAACTTTTTTCTGAATATATTCTAGAAAGAATAGGAATTTACATGAACATATAAACATTATTAAATAATCTATCACTACATAACATAATAGAAATTTCTGGAATAAGTATTCCAAATGTAAGACTTTAAATGCCTCATTAAAACAGCTTTAGGGGAACAGCCAAAACTGAATAAATTATAAAACTCAGCAGAACTGTCTCTTTAAAGCTATAACTCTCTATACAATAGATAACAAAAAAAAAAAAAAAAAAAAAGTTGATTCATTGTTTGTTTGTTTTTTTTTTTTTGGGGGGGGGGACATTTTGTCGGAGCTCTATGCACATAATTTAAACTATGATTTAAGGTTGTTCAGCCACCCTCAATTCTGCTCACCTAATTTTTAGCATTATCACATATATTTGATTACATCTGCTTAACCTTCTAGCCTCCCATCTCCGTTAAGGCATCTTTATGTCCTGCAAATTCCAATTCCAATAACATTTCATTGATTCACTCTACTTACAAGAAAGAAAAATAAGCTTTTAAATTATAACAACATGTAGAGAGGTGTAATAATGAATTTCACTATTGAAAAAACTTCTAAATGTGTTCTGTTTTTTATAGAAAGACTCTAAAATAGTTGTAAAAAGTAAGGACGCAATGAATATTCCATATTCGGCCTATCTTTCCTCATGTTGAATATTTGATTGGCCAAATTATTGTTGGATATTTATCCAAATACACTTAGAATCCACTGAATGCTTCACCTTTTCTCTTTCTTTATTTTTATGCAACACTTTTCTGAAATCTAAATTAGATATTTTTTGACTCATTCATGAAATTGTTTTTATTTTTAAATCCACAAAATTTCAGCTATTCTGATTTAGATACTATAAAATCAAGTAGAATTTTCTATATAAATTGTTGGTCTTTAAGAAAAAATGGCACATAATTAGAGATTTAAATCTATTTTATAATCACAACTGTCAGGAGTCTTCATTAGGGAACACTGAATTGTAATCAAAATGCAATACATTTATAGAAAATTAAAAAACGCTATTCAATTCTAAAGTGCTTTTATATTAATGTCTGTAAATTTAAATAACATATAAAAGTGACTTTGCAATTGTATCAGGAAAATTCACATTGTTCAACAGTTTTTTAAAGAATGTCCTTAAATATATTCAATACAAAATGCTGCAGAAAATGCAAGATTATTCATACTATTGGTCTCAGTTTCCATGTCTTCTTTCAATATGTGTTCAATAACCTTGATGTTCAATCCTGCTTCAACTGTTAAAAGTTTTGTTAATATTAAAAAAAAAAAAAATTGTGTTTTAACTGTATTTTTTTTTAATTAATATGCATGCTTGTGTAATTAACATGTATATCCAATCAAAATGTATAGTTTTAAAATTGCTACCATTTGGTCAAAAATTTGGACAGGTGTTCAATATTTGGCTAAATTCCTATTCATTACATTTCTTGTGAGAAGTATTTAACCCTGTGTCTTCCTCTTTGTTCAGAAATATGTTTATAATATTGTTCATTGAATACAACATCATAACTCATAAATGATCAATCTATATATTTAAAAAGTCAGACTTTTTAGTTATCAGTCCTAAGCTTTCTACTATACCAACTTTTTTTTTTTTAATGAAAGCTGTTTATTTGTAACTTATTTCCATTTTTATATTTTATTTTTAATTTTAGAATATTTTTATGATATTTCTTCAAAATGATGGCAATCCGGTTAAACTTTTCTCTCTATAATTTAAATTTGTTTTGCTTTAATGAAAGCTTCTCATTTGTAGCTGCGCTCATTCTCATTATTTTTTAATTTATTTCCATTTTTATATTTTATTTTTAATTTTAGATGATTTTTATAATATTTTTTCAAAATGGCAACAATCAGTTAAACTTTTCTCTCTATAATATAAATTTATTTTGCTTTATCACATTTTTGATTTCATCAGTGAATGTGTCATTGCATTTAAAAGAAAATTTTTTTATAGCTTTCCAAAAATCCATAATAAAATGATTGTGTGTAATTATGTATTAATCATAGAAGAACAAGTTATTTATTGAGAAATAATATTAAGTAATCTATGTAAATAAAATAACAGAAAATAATCTATGATAAAAAATAACATTGAAAGTGAAATGTTTCCAATCAGGAAAACAATGTCATTCCGAAAACATACAAATTTGCTCCTTGAATGCAGTATATGTTGTTATAACTGTGCCAGTGATGTCATCACTGACACTGACACACTGGTATGTAAATAGATGGAAATTCTGCTACTTGAAGATCTGTGGTATACACAAATAAAAATATTTCTGAAATTTATGCCATTTCTATGTAATTATAGTCTATCTATGTTATAATGGCCAAACGTATCTGTGCGTAACGCATACGTCATTTTGCGAATGGCAATACTTTCCCATGCAATTCAGTTTTGAAATTTTTGTTACTACAATTTTTTAGCACTTTCCAACAAAGTTGAAAAGTGCTTATGCATTCGGTTTGTCTGGCCGTCTGGCCGCGCTCTAACTCCCGTAAATATACTCGGATTGCTATGAAATTTTTATACGTTATTGAGGTTTACCCTAGCACGAACCCTATTGAAAATGAAGTATCTACAATAATTAGTTTATCTACAGGGCAAATCAAAAGTTTCCCATTACATTACGGCCTATGGGGAAAAATCGTCAATATACTCGGATTGCCATGAAATTTTAGGACGTTATTGACGTTTACCCTAGCACAAGTCCTATTGAAAATGGAGTTTCTACCATAATTAGTTTATCTACAGAGAGAATCAAAAGTTTCCCATTACATTACGGCCCATGGGGAAAAATCGTTAATATACTCGGATTGCCATGAAATTTTAGGACGTTATTGACGTTTACCCTAGCACAAACCCTATTGAAAATGAAGTATCTACAATAATTAGTTTATCTACAGGGCGAATCAAAAGTTTCCCATTACATTACGGCCTATGGGGAAAAATCGTCAATATACTCAGATTGCCATGAAATTTTAGAACGTTATTGACGTTTACCCTAGCACAAACCCTATTGAAAATGAAGTATCTACAATAATTAGTTTATCTACAGGGCGAATCAAAAGTTTCCCATTACATTACGGCCTATGGGGAAAAATCGTCAATATACTCAGATTGCCATGAAATTTTAGGACGTTATTGACGTTTACCCTAGCACAAGTCCTATTGAAAATGAAGTTTCTACCATGATTAGTTTATCTACAGAGAGAATCAAAATTTCCCATTACATTACGGCCCATGGGGAAAAATCGTTAATATACTCGGATTGCCATGAAATTTTAGGACGTTATTGACGTTTATCCTAGCACGAACCCTATTGAAAATGAAGTTTCTATTATGATTGGTTTAGCTACAGGACGAATCAAAAGTTTTCCATTACATTACGGCCTATGGGGAAAAATCGTTAATATAATCGGATTGCCATGAAATTTTAGGACGTTATTGACGTTTACCCTAGCACAAGTCTTATCGAAAATGAAGTTTCTACCATGATTAGTTTATCTACAGGGCGAATCAAAAGTTTCCTATTACATTACGGCCTATGGGGAAAAATCGTTTCAAAGGAATTTTAAAGATGTTATACCCTGTCAAACATATTAAAATATGCATTCTGTAAAATATAAGGTGAAAATGTAGCTATTATTCATTTACAGGGCCACACAAAAGAATTCCATTAGATAATTTTAAAAGGAGGAATTGTGTGTGACATATTTTAAATATATTAAGCTTTTTCATGTATAATAAAATTGATATATGTCACTGAAGCTTAATATAAATTATACGCTACTGTCTTGCATAATATGAAGTACATAGCATTTACAGGGCCATACAAAAGATTTCAAATAGTATATTCTTTCCGAAGTACCGTATATGTGTCCGGTGATGGCTGATGGAGGGATGAAATGCATTTTATTTATGATATTCGCGTTTATATTTCGCTAAATATATGCACATTATATGATGTGTATAAATGTTATAGTTGATATACAGGGCTACCCAAAAGAGCTCACCAACGTTACTGAATATGAGCGTAAATTATTTAGACGTGGTTCTTAAATAAGCCATGCATTTTTACACTGAGCTGCATTCAATTTACTGAGAAATGTTTGCAGAATATAGATAAAGGGATATACAGGGCCACGCAAAGAATTCGGTACATGGACGCCTATGAATGATGATTTATGAGAATGTGATTTCAGTTGTTTTAAAAGTGTTTTAGTTTACAATAAATTTTAGCCTAATGCTGACGTGTAATAAAAATACAATGTAAACTACAGGGCTGAACAAAAGTATCCAAGTATGTTTCCATCTAATAGTATGAAATGCTGAAAAAGAAATTTCAAGCTACTGGGTATTTTTTTGCTAAGCTAAATTTTCCCATTATATGAACTGACATATGAAATACAGGGCTGTTCTAATGTACTGGAATACATATTTGGGTATATTTGGCTATACACTATTATTTCCCTAAATAACAACGTTTTGTTAAAGATTTCATTAAGTGTTGGAAAGTGCTTCATAATCTATGCTTAACGCATGATTTTTCTTACTTGTATACATCTAAATATCGCTCATTCTCAACTTTTACATTGGCGAATACAGAAAAAAATGTACTTTTAAATGCAATTTGTTTGAAAACTGTATCTCATTTTGTTTTTGAGATATTAATTTTTTTATAGTTTTTGTGCGAATTTTGTAATCGTGGCAACGGAAATGCACCACTTTCTCTTAAAATTGAAAAAATTAAATTAAATTAAAATTTCATATGTAAAATTTGAGAAGATGAAAATGATGACGGGTTTAGATTTCACGTGAAATGTTATGATCGTGTCAATTTGATTTTTCCCCTTTTTTACCAAGTATAAGAGCCTCAATTGATAACTTCATCTTAATAACTTATCTTTATCATGTTTGAGTTATTACATGTGCGATTAAAGTTTAATTTTAATAATTTGGACAACTGATTTTTATAAAAATGGTATTTTTTAAATTTTAGCTTAAAATAATATTTCTTTTAGAGTTAAACCATAGCCGACTATATACTACCAGCCGAGCCATTTCGCGAAAAACCGCCGAAAAAGTGAAGCTGGATTCAGCATCAAACCCTGAACAATTTCATTGGACCACATGTGAGTCCACGTCATGCAAACCCTGCCCAAATTATCATTGAATAAGCTGCTTTCTGTTCTGTGCACATGTTTGCACACGTGGTCATTGTTTTGGTTGAGGGTTTGCACGATTGCTCAAATTAACTTGGGCAAAGTATCAGAGTTCTCTGGCGGGAGACTTCATACAATAATCTTAAATAGACAGGCCTTTAGATATAGTAGGCCATGGTTAAACTGGCCAATATGAGATGCATTTTTTACTGTAGCTAATTTCGTACATTGTTATATATCAATAAAATAGTTTCTTCTAAAACATTTTCTTTCGTTGAAGTTCGACGGGTTCCACCTCGTATATTTAAAAGAGAAGGCTGTCTTAGTCATCTAGCTTGAGATTTCTATTGAATCCATTTTGACAGTTATTTTTTTAAGTGGAAATCCTTTATTTGCAGATGTGCCTGCAGATGCTATTTTTTAAAGTAATCCCATTTTAATTTTAATTTAAAAAGCCTTTTGTGAAATTTCTTCATATTGGCAATAATTGGGTTCAGATTTGTTGCATTGTTGAAGCGGGAAGGGAAACAATAAGGATTACCATATCATTATAGATGCCATTTTCATATTACAATTAAAAATAACTTTAAAAAAAAATTTTAATAGAAAATGACGTTAATCAATAAAATAATGCATTTTTACTCTTACCGCTTTTACATTTCAATGTTTTAGTCTTTCTGCTGATACTGAGAATGAGACCCTCATCTCAGACAGCTGCAGTGGGTGAAAATGATGTCACAGTGAAAATTAAATAAGTATCTTCTTTGATAAAATTAAATATATTACTAAGAGTGCATATGAAAGTAAATTTCTGGATTTTTTTTTTGGCACTCAGGTTCAAATTTCAAGTAAAGAGTGTGAATGTTTCCATACAAAAATAAAAGTTCAACATCAAGTTTGGAAATATCTTTATCAAATATTGATTTGTTATTGCAATTATTTTTTATTTTTTTATAAATTCAGTCAATCAGTTCTTTTTATCATTTTCATTTGTCGAATTCGACAGATTTTGACTTATTTACATAATTGAAATGCAGCCAGAATTCAGCTCTAGGAGTTGGGGCTTGAGTAGTTGACAATGGTGGTTGCCGGTTAATTGAATAGCTGGCTACTCAAATCAGTTTTGTTTAATGAATGAAATCATAAGTTCTTTTTCTCACAAATAAATATTTAAATACTGGTTTAAAAATAATAATAATTTGAGCCATTATTTCTGTTATAATAATTACTGTCACATTTCTTATTTTGCTCCTAAAGGAAAAAAAAAATCAGTATTTTTTCTACTTTTAATTATGTATGAAATTTTTCTGTGGTATAAATATACCTTACTAATGTATGTGCAGATTCCTGAAATCTGGAGCCCCACTAGTGGTCGAGAGATTCTGCTCTCAAAATTGGTTGATGTTAAATGCTGAGTTCAAACCCAATCGCACCCATCAGGCTAATTGTCGGAGTTTTCTGTGGTTTTCTTCAAACTTTGGATTCCTTTCTTAAATACAATTTAGATTCTTCTAAAAAACCACAGAAAGCACCCTCCCCCTTCCTTCTGAAGGCCCATATCCCCCATATTGATAATTGGCCATCATAAACACAACTAATTCTGAAATCTGGAAGTAGCTACTGGCTCCTAAACCCAAAAAATCCAGTGACCACATTCTAAAATGAACACATAAAAGCAATAGGTTTATATGGGAAAAAAAAAAACTATAATAAAATCAGGAATTAAAAAATATATATGTGTGTGTACAAAAAAACACAGGCTAATTACATAAAATTTGTATCATATTTAATTCAACCATAAAATTTTTGAAAGTTGAATATTAATTAAATATAATATCAATCTTAAACTGTGTACAGTCTGGAGCAAGTTAACTTGGGCCAAATGCAATTTAAAAGATGCTTGGAATCATAATATTAGAAAGTATTAGGAAAACAATATTTCTTATTTTAATTTTGTCATACAAAAATACATATAAACAAGTGGATAAGTGTAATAGCAGATCACACATAGGGTTTTGTTTAGTATTTCTTTCAAAACAACTTATCCTATAATTAATTAATTAATCCAAATCGTTCATTTATAATTAATAAATTCTTACATAGATGATAGCACCAATGAATTTGATTTTAAAATAATTGTTAAAGGAAGTTATTTATTTTTATCAAATTCAAAATGTTCAAACCAAATTCTTTAAATAAAATCCAGAATTCCAAATTCTTAAAAAATCTGAATTTAAAAAAAAAGCAAAAATATAAATTAAATTTTAAATTTCTAAAAAAAAAAAAAAAAATATTGAACGAAATTTAAAACGGTGAATCATTAATAAATCACAATATATTTTTTTCCCTTTAATAGGAAGAAGATTAAATTTTAACAAATATTATGAATGTCAGTGATAAAAAAAAAGTAAACTCTTAAATTGGCGAAAAATACAAAATTTCTTTTAATTAAATCTGACTTAGTATGAAAATTCCACATTGCAGCACCGATGTTCGATCTCAGGACCTGCTGTTTGTTATCAAAATGCTTCTGCTCCAAGCCAGATATCTACACGAAAACCATTCAAATTAAGGTACTCTTTTAAAATTTAAATCGCAAAAATGAACAGATGACATTGATAAAATTTATTTAATTAAAATAATAAACTTTTTAAAAATTTTATGATTTGTCATGTGACACAAGGTATTCAGCTGCAAGTATGTACAATTTGGAATCTCTGACTTATATAGTTTTTGTGTACAAAATCTGTGACAGACAGACAAAGGACAGAGACGAATAGAATTCTATCAGATGAACGAAACCCTAAAAATATGGATGTTTGGGATAATTTTAAACCATATAAATCAAATGCACTTCAAACACTTGTTTTTTTTTAAAAAACAAAAAACACTTGGTGAATTAGATATTCAAAATTAGTAACTACAGCAAAAAATGTAGTCAGCACATGGTGACATTGTGACCATAAATCTGCACCTATGCTCACTAAGCTAAAATACTTTGTTTTTTAAAAGTTCTGTTATAAAATGTTATCTTGAAAATACCTAGTATAACATATTTTAGAAAGCTCATAAACATCCTTTCTATAGCTAAATAATACTTATTTTATGTCCATTTTAATACTCATAATAATGCATATATCTAAACAGTTCTTAAAAATTGCTTGATTTTTATTTGTTCTTCAGTGTATGGTTATTTTCAAAGATTTTGTTTCCAAGTAAAATAATAACCATAATAAAATATAACATTTTAAAATAATAAAACATTTAAAATTTTTTTGCAAAATTTTTTGAGTTATGGTATTATTGTAATTGATAAATGTCTTAATAAGTTTTTATTTTATATGCAATAGTTGTCTTTAAATAGGATATCTTAGATCTAAAATTGTTCAATAGATCAGTGTACTCTTATTATGAAATATTTATATTCCTTCTGCACATAAACTTGAATGTTAGTGGTATCTTTTGCTGAAATAATATATCATTTTCTTATTTTAGATTGATCGCACTTGTGAGTACAAAAATATTATAGGAATCCACTCATTCGGCTCTGAATTCAGACTATGTGGTGGTCTAACACTGCCTAAAGTTATTAAATGCCTTGGAACAGATGGCATAGAGAGAGAACAATTAGTCAAGGTATATTTTTATAAAATTGTAAAATATCTATAAAATTACTTTAAAATATAAGAAATCTATGTAGAAATGCTTATTTGTAGTTTTGTTTATTGTGCTTTAAACTAAATTTATGTGCATTATAAAAATACTGCTAGTTATTTGTAATTTATTCTAGCTATAAATTATAACTTTATTTATCACTTCAAAGATAATTTACCTTTAGTAAAATAGCAATAAATAATAATTAAAAAAGGCAAATTTTAATTAACAGAGGATTTGTTTTTCTTTCTTTTATGTATGTTGTTGTTTTTCTTTGTCTTTCTACATTTTCAATTTAAACAATTTACTGTTCATCTTAAAGTTTAATTAAAATCAATAAAAGTTGAAGTATTTTTGAAAGCATCTAGTAACAGCATCAGCCATCCAGGAGAGAACTGATGAAATATCTTTTTGCTTTACCAAGCTTTTCGTTCTAATATTTAATTAAAAAGTATAACTTTTATGCTATTTTTGAAAATCTTTTTGAGTGACCTTACATTGAAATTACATAAAATTTTATTTTAAAATTTGGAAAATTTCTGTATGCAAAAATTTATAAATAGAAGACAAACGCTTTTGCAAAATTATAGGTACATGTTTTATTTACTTTTTCAATGATTTGCTATAATTTATTTGTTATGATTTGCTACAAATATGTGAATTTTAAATAATTTTTAAAACTAAAACATAAACATTATAATTCTATAGTTATAACCTATTTCATGTTCAGCTGTTATTTTATTACTAGCCACCTCTGGTGACCAGTTTGGTTACCTTAACATGTAAGCTAAGCATTGCAATATGCTACTTTCATTAAAAATTTAATTGAATGATTAATCTTTCACCTAATCAATTCTGCAGAGAAATCAGGAATTTTTTATGATCTGGCAACATTTCATATCTTGTTTGTTATCATGTATTTCATCTTTCTTGACAAAAACTACTTAACTCACTTAGTCATTAACGTTTAATGTTAATTTGCTGTATTTACATATTATCTGGGCCATGAGTTACATCACTAAACATGGTTGTTGATTGCCAATCTTGTTTATCGTTGCCAGTTAAGTTCAAGTCGGTGATTTAACATTATTTACAATGAAATTTTGTTAAAAATGGTAAACAATATCAAATAAATTCATAAATTAATAAATAAAATATGATAAATGAACCAAAATAAATGGAAAAAACTGCAAAACTATAATTAGGAATAAACAATGTTATCTAATATTGTTATTATAGCTCTTATTTCATATGATACATTATAAAGTTGTCAAAAAGTAAGGGTTACCATAATTAATATGGAACTGTTGCATATGGCATTGTCTGAATAATTTGTAAGTACCCCATTTACTTATCAGATGTAATACATTCACTAATATGGAAATTTTAAACATATTATGTAATCTTCCATAATTGGGTCTTTTGCCAATTGGTGTATTTTAGCTAATATGACATCCAAAAGATCCACTGCCAAGTTTAACAAAATTACTGTGAATTTAACATTTAAATTTCAAAAAAAAAAAGAAGAAATATTTGTGACCTGCATCTCACAAAAATAGAATAAAATGTATAATTCCTTGTTACAATTATGATGAAGGTATTTTCTCATCTGATAAATGGTAAAATCTACTTCAGCATTAGTGAAAAATGTAAGCAGCTTAAAAAAAATTATTCATGCTCAATGAATAGCGATTTCATATTGTATGACTCAGAGGTGATTCTCATCTGAAAATTCTGAAAATTTAAGGCTTCCTCTTCCAAAAATTTGAAATTGGGTTATCAGTTCCAAAAATTGAGACATTAAAAAATTAAAAAGGCAGAAAAAAAAAATCTGGGACGGAAAACAAACTTGTTCTCAATATCAAAACCCCTGTTATTATATATTTACCACGAGTGATGTTTCTGTGGGCATTAATAGTTCGAATTCCCACACCTAGAAGTTTACGAAAAAATAAACAGAAGAGCATTATTGCTCACCGCTAACGCCTTTTGGTGATTACTTTTATTAAGCAAAAATCGCTCATAACTCAATAAATAATTTATTAAAAATCAAAAAGCCTATTCAACTTTTTAAGGTATGCTAGAAGTTTTTGCATTTAACAGGGAACTGAGACCTGCCTTAATGGAGTTTATGTAAAAAAGAAGGGAGGAGGGACTGATAATTAGCCTTTTTTCCCCTGTAATTATTCAAGGATAGGCTGAAATCTGATTATAACTAAAAATATATACTTTTTTGGTGCAAAAGAGGGGGGTGGGGTGGATTAAAACCACTAATAAATTAACTATTAATTAATTATTAGGATGAGCGAAGCGAATCCTCTACTAGTCCACTCAAATTACAATTTGTCGTACGCTTTACAAAAAAACTATTCAATATTTTAATTTCAAATTAAACACAAAAATAAATTATGATCTGTAGATTTGCAGAATATAATTTTTTTTACAGTAAAACGTTAAAAAAATTATTATTTTAATAATTTATTTTACATGCATTTCCAATACGGACGCATTTTAGCAAATAAATAAAAATGAAACGCGTATATTTTCAGAAAAAAAAGTTTAAATCATGGAGTAAATAATTATAGATAGAATCATGATTAATTTATTAAATAAAACATATTTTCATTATCCCGCAAAATCGTTTGCACAGATGACACTTAAACATTTTAAAAAAATTGTATTATGGATTTTTTTTTTTTTTTTTTTTTGTAAACTGGCAACAAAATAATTGTAAACAAATAAAATTAATTCTTAAATTTGTTATATAAATGAAAAATTAATTGCGTGAAGTTGTTGGTTCAAGCTCTTTATAAATATTTTTGCGAAGGTCGTATTGTGGCTAAATAATATCGACTCATTAATCAGAAGGATTTTATAGAAAAATAAGACTTTAATAAGTTCGCAAACACAACAATAATTATTCGTGAAAACGTCACTGCGAGAATGAGAGAGCGCTTCGTTAAAAGGTAGGTAATTCCATTAATTGAGTTGCCATTCGCAGAAAGTAAAAAGTTCTCCCACGCGGAGAGAATTACAGCAATTCTCATACGCTAACATGTATAAAAACGAAGAAATTAAAATAAAATGTTTAACAGTTAAAAATTCATAGTATCAACGAAAGCAGATTTCAAATGTTTTTTCCAGAAAATAGGATTTTGAAGAAGTTACTTTCTTCAAGCTTTCTTCAAATATATTATTCTAAAATAGCTATCAAAGATTATCCGATGTTGATTACAAAGATTGGAAACATGCATATTTCAAACAATTAAAAAACACCTTGGCTACTTGAAATTGTAAAAACATCTTTAAAAGAGCTTTTAGTTGAAAATTTAAAAAAAATTTGTAAAAGTTTGCTTCGAAAATATCTTATTATGTCAGTTTTACATCACAAATAAAAAATTAAAATGCGCCAAAACATAAAATAACTTTTTTGTTTAATAAAGATGCAAAAATAATAATAATAAAAAATATTGTTAATTTCAAATATCTGTTTTATAAAATAATGCTTCACGAATCCAAACAAAGCATGGCTTTTGCTAGTTTACTTAAAAATGTATGAATAAAATTATTTTAGTTTCTTTGAAATTGAACTAATAATAGAGTTTCAGAAACTTTAAAACAAATGTAGGCTTAATATATTTTATTGCAATTTATTTTTTGTTCACATTATATTGTTACATTTTAATGTTATAGTTAGCTTCTTAAAATGTATTTTATTAATCTATTTATATGTTTTTCAAATATGTGAACTATCAATGGGAAATGATTGCCATATAGCCAAATTTTCATTACTTCTTTTAAAAGTAATTTGCATCTTATTTAATCATAAAATTTTTTGATTAAATAAGATTAAATTTTCTTTTTAAAAAAGTAGTTGAAATTTGCTTAGGTGGTAATTAGCTCCTGGATGTTGATAGGCTAGTATCTGAGATCCAAATCTGAAATTTGAATGATTCACTCATATTCTGTGTTTCTTTTATTTATAAAAAAAAATTCAGGGTCGTGATGATTTGCGGCAAGATGCAGTTATGCAGCAAGTTTTTTGTCTTGTAAATAATTTACTTGAGAGAGAAACTGAAACAAAAAAGAGAAGGCTTCATATCAGGACATACAAGGTATCTTGATTTAAATATCTTTTATTAAGCTATTTTATATTAAATAATTAAAACTTTACATTTTCCATATTACTGTAGTTAAAGTACTCACAGTCCTTTGTCAATATTTTTTATCTGTTTTTAATAAAAAAAATAATAATAACAAAATTTAATATCATTGTTTAATATTGTTATTTCTTTTCCTAAATTAGAATAATTGTGTCAATAGAAAATTAAATTTTGTGCTGCAAAAAAATAAATTTAACTTTTAGTTTAAGTCCTTTTTATTTGTGTGGGCAGGGAGAGGAAAGAACCTCATCCTATTGCCATATGATTTGTAAATCTGAAGAACAACTAGGTTGTTATTTGGTACAAACGCATGTATTTTATTTATTTTCTGTTTTATGAAGCATTAACAAATGTTATCATTTATCACTAATTCATTTAATCAACAAAATCTTTTTTGGGAAGGCGGTAACTTTATTGATCTTGTATTATTGCATAAAATGCACTTTGTAGCAAATTTTATGTTTTTAATGTAATTAATCTTTCATAGGTTGTCCCAGTATCTCGTAGAAGTGGTGTTTTACAATGGTGTGAAGGAACACAAGTTCTTTCCCAGTATCTTGTTGGACCACCTCTTGATAAGAGTGCTCATTTAAGATATTATCCAAACATGTATTCTCAAATTGATTGTAGGAAAAAAATGGAGGTATCTTGATTAATTTTATTTTTTTTACATATTATTTTAAAGATTTTCTTTAACTGAAATAAAGTTACTTTTTACCGTAATATTGTTTGCTATTCTGTAACAAATCACTTACCCATATGATAATACATACCCTCCCCCTTTTTTTATTTTTTATTTTTTGGCATGTAATTTGTTAAAACTGAATTCTCGTACATGGATTAACACTGATCTCTAACTTAACATTAAATGTAATATTTATGTTGACAGTTTTTAATCAATAAGAAGAAAGAATGAAAATCAATGTCTAAATAAAAACCACTTATGTTTGTATTTTCTTTGAATGTTATATGAATATAAATATATATATATATATATATATATATATATATATATATATTTTCATTCAAAACATCTTTAAAAGTTTTAAAAGTGTGGTGTGCAAATTATACCAAGAAATAAAAAAAATTATCATTGAATAATTTATCTTAAACGTTTAAGTCACATGTAGTATGATTCAACTGTTCCAGCAACTCAGTGAGCAAAACAAGCATTGAAATATTTTTATAATTTATCATTGTTCACTGCTGTCCTTCCAAATAATAATAATTATCTGTTGAAAAGCAATTATGAACACAGAAATTTATGAACATTACACCCTTCATCTAATTGTAATGAAACATTACTTTTTTCTGGGTAAAACTGGACTGTTCATTTTAAGTTTAATAAAATTTTTTGGTAGCATCGCTGTATTGCCATGGAATTTTTCTCATATATGAAGAAGTGGATTTGATGGACAGATTTATTGATTATTAGAATTATAGAAAATTTCAAGAAACAGTCAATAGGAAATTGTGTAAAGTAAAGAACTAATAATATTAAGTAAAAGTTAAGAACAGGAGGTTTTTATGTAATTTTCCAACATACATGATTTCTGACAATGGAGGGATAGCAAAATCATAATTAACAATAATTTTATGATTTTCATAAGTATGGAATGCTTCAAGAAAGTCTTCATCTATGATACATTTAAATATCACTTGGGGGATCTTATCTATAGAAATTATGCTAAGGTTTGAAATTTTCTGTATTAATATCTAATTTTGACTTTTGAATTCTTTGATAAATTTTACTTTCAGATAGCAAATGAGCAGACAATACAGTTAAATAGTTCAAATATTATGGGGGTTTAAAGCTTGAAGCTCCTTATGTTAAAATCACTTTTAATCGTTGTGAAACATTTTTCAATGTGCACAGTATAACTATAAAACTACTTGGTGTAATTTTTGGTGATGCATATTAAATTGATTTCTATTTAAAAATTTATTGTTTGCAATTTGCTTATTTTTTAGTAAATATATAAATTTTAATGCATATATATTTTTTCCTTTATGGCTGAACATTGCACACACATTAAATGAGATGTTTTTATGCTAGTCTTAGTGCATATTCAGAAATTATGGCCTATTTTACCAAATCAAATGTTTTTCCTTCTATAATCAGTACATTGAAAAAGTAACTTTTTCTTTTCTTTTATTCACTTACTCTCAGTTTTTAAAATAATTTTCAAAATGAATTCTAACAGAGATATTGCATGATTACATAGCTCAATGTTTTTTTAAATATATGAACCAAAACTAGTGTTACGGTGTCCTGTAGATGTGACAAAGTTATTCAAATATCCCTGGTACTAAAATGGTTAAAGAAAGTTTATTTAAAAACAACAAGACCATAATAATTGTATTTGTAACCTAATTCTTCTTATTATTATTATTGTTATTCAAAATAGACATTTTTAATACAACTTTTTTTTTGTTACATTTTAGACAATTGCATCAACTTCTGTACTTCAGAAAAAAAGGGAAATATTTGACAGCATTTGTGCCAACTATCCTCCTGTATTTAGGTATTTCTTTTTAGAGCATTTTCCTGAACCTTCTGCATGGTTTGAACGACGTTTATGTTATACCAAAAGTGTTGCTGCAAGTTCTATAGGTACTTTTATTATCTTTATTGTGTACATGTAGAAAGTAATAACATATTCTTTAGTGATAATTTGTCTTTTTTATTTTTATTTATTTATTTGCTATAAATTAACTGAGATTCTTTATAAAATTAAATTTTCTTTCCTTTTATTAATTTTGTTATGTTCAACTAGCAAAAATGTAAGGGTTATAATTAACATTTAATGTTGAACATTGCATAGTTCATCATTATTCAATTCTGTACAAATATTTGGGTATAGAAAAGATTCTTTTATGCTTTCTTATCTCCAATAGGGGTAACAAAAATTTTGAAAGCTATTCAAATGCATTATACCAGGTCAAAGCAAAGGTTTATTTAACAAATTATAATGAATTTCAAATATATAAATTTGATTTTTTTAAATATAAAGAACTTACAACATGTAGTACAGGATATTTAAAAATATGAACTGAACTAAAAATCTTCATTAATATATAAAGGAAGGGTAAATAAATAATCAATTCAGCAAATCTAAAAAGTTGTTTAAGTCTAACAATAATTTGTCAATGTTAATAGTAAAGTGCTATAATCTATTGAAAAATATCTCCATAAATTGTATGAAATTAGTTTAAGTAATTGTTAATTTAAAATATATGACTAATGTTTTTCAGACTTAGATGATGAGAAACAAATGAGTATGCACCACTATTTCGGCCGGATATAAATGTAATCAGAGATCAGTTGATCCAATGAAAATATCGGGCAGGACTTGTGCTAAACCTGGCTATGCTTTTTCTGTAGTTTTCAGCAATATAAACTTATTATTTATTACCATTTATGCCACGGTATATAATTTTAGTATGTTAATGATCTGTTTAGAGAAAAATTTAATTCTTTAAAGAACAATTTTCATCTTAAAACTTCTGAAATTTCAATCCTTTACAAAATTATTTGTCAAAATAGACCTTTAAAAAATTTTCCCATCTTCAAACTAAATCTTTTTTCCATAATTTAATCATTTAAAAAATAAAATCTGATCTGTTACAAAGTAGCTGAAGTCACCAAAGAACTTATTAACTATCAAAAACTTCACAAAATCAGAACTAGATTTTTTTAAACGTAAAAAAACTATTTATAATTTTACAAAACAAGTCCCTGTTAGGAAAGTTTGGATGGACTCTTAATTTTGTAATAAACTAACAAACTATCTTTGATATTTTTTTAACAGTTATTAAAAAACTTAAGCACAAGCCACTAGTAACTAGTCATTTTCTCCCTATGGAATGTGTTTTGTTATTTTTTAATGGAAAAAATCTAATGCTAATTAGATTATTAATATAACTCATGAATTAATATTACCTGTGGTAATTTTCTTTTTCTCTGTTTTTTTCCTTCCTTTTAGTTGGTTATATTCTAGGCTTAGGAGATAGACATGTCAATAATATTCTGATTGACAAGAATACTGCCGAAGTTGTACATATTGATTTTGGTAATATTATTATTATTTTATTATTTGTTAAACTAAATTTTTATTATATAAATAAAAAACCTGTATCATTTGCTGTATAAGTTATTTTCTACTGATTAAGTATTTTTCATATTATTCATCATTTAAGAAACAGTAGAATCTATAAGAAGAGAATCACTGGAGACCAAAAAAGGGAAAACAAAATTCTAGTTTAGGCCGGCTTCCATCTTAGCAAATATAAATGTTTGGTATTCCTTCTATCTGAAACATTTTTTTTTCATTTAAAATAGACTGAAATTTAAAGACAGGATTCTTGTTTGCAGGTTTTACTTTTTAATATTTTTATTTGTAACAGTTTACATTACATACCATTAATTTGATGCAAAACTATTGAATGTGAAAAACTTCAAAGAGCTTTTTTTGAGTAAAATATAAACTTTCCCTTTTTGGCAATCTTTTCCTCAGCTGGCTGAAGCAATAAAGTATTTAATTACGTTTCAATTACATCTTTGATATTGTAGCAACTTCTTGACATGTTTTGTGTAGATTTCTTACAACCTATGTTTGATTCTTTTATTATGATTCCAGTATGCTTTATCATGATGACAATTTCAGACTTACTTATTTAATTATTATTTGGGTGATTCTCAAAATAGGGGACAATTTGTCTTTCGGCATACA
This sequence comes from Maratus speculifer, assembly GCA_964019185.1. NCBI lineage: Eukaryota > Metazoa > Arthropoda > Arachnida > Araneae > Salticidae > Maratus > Maratus speculifer. Next base: position 180,640,129 of record OZ025302.1, on the reverse strand, counting down.
AAAAAAATTGAGGTTTTCTGTCATGTTTTTATATTTAGATATGTTTGTCTTAATATTATTCATTATTTGCACTCAAGAATTACTCACTTTTTAGTTAAAAACACCTTAAAATAACAGAATAAATGTTCAAAATGTCATTAGCATGGATGTCTACAGCAGCTGTGCCTTGTATATACTAGCTTTTTCAATAGTTAATATCATGTTTATAAAATAAAACAAATGTTATTATTTCTTTAAATTAATCAAGGAGAGGATTTATCCAATAAATTTCTTTTTAAAAATAAAATTATAGTATATAAAAAAAGAATTAAAGTTTGTCCTCCATATTCTATTTTCAAAACAAGGTCATACTATAACAGCTGGTTATTAATCAAAATTTCATTTTCACATCATTTTAGCATCTGTATGAATGCAGGAGATTTTGTGGCATATGGTATCATTTCAACAACACTATAGCAAAAAATCAACTATTGACTTCTTAACATACTATAGCAAAAAATCGATCGGTACGAGTCCAGTGAGCAAGGAGGCCAACCATTTTTACTGTTGTAACGACTGTTTAGTTATTCTTCTCCAAGTGTGTTTGTCTTCTCCAAATGTGCTGTCAAAACTACATCACAGGCAATTTGATATGTCTTGCATGAAAGTTACTGTCTGTAAGAGATTACATTCAAATAACCTATGCATGATTTTCTCTCTTAGCATTTTCAAGTAATGGTCTATAGTAATGGGCTTCCATCCTGCTTTTGTACCAAGCTCTTCAAAGAACCCAAAATAATAGACAAACTGAAGTCCCAATAAACAGTAACACATGTTGGTATAGTGGCTCGGCATAAGCCCTGTGCCCAGATTTGACAGTTGTGAGTATTAACTGTTCCATGCAATGAAAATTAAGCCTTATCTGTTGAAAGAAATTGGTGAGAAACCACTGTGCAAAACTTGAGAATTTTGTCAAAACTGACTTTTCAAATTCCTCTTGCTTAGCTGTGTCATTTGATAAGAGGTGGTGAAATGATTGCAATTCTTAAGGGTACAAGTGTAACATGCTATGAAGCATACAAAGTAACAGTGTATTTTGTATGCCAGTTATTCTCTGTAGTTTTCTTGCTTTACTTGTGGACTCTTCACTTAGAGTGTCTATTTGTGAAGCTTGTTGAACTTTGATTTACTAATCTTACCATAACTATTTTTTTAATCAATTTGGTAATCTACATTAAAAGGTTAGCAGTGGTGTAAGGAGCTCATGGGTCTCAAGACATTCCCATTCAAAGAAAGATTATTTGTTTAGTCACATGTCATGATCCCCTGTAAATATTGATTATTTTCAGTCAACACAGAAACTTAAGAGAATATACAATAGGTCACAACTCCTCTTTAACATCCAGTGAAAGAAGCAGCAACATAAAGATGAGGTTAAATAAACATCTACATCAGATATTAATTCTTTTTCTAACATTCATAAAACTGAAGATCATAATGACCTCAATGTCTGGTGTGCAAGTCACACTTTTAGTTATTTCTATTTATTAGTATTAATCATTAAGTAGTTTTGGGAAATTTAAATCTTACAATTTGTAACATAAAATCTAATTACATGAATTGATACTTGAGAGCTGTTTCTTTTTCCGTAGAAATTTATTATATCAAGGACAAAGAAGCTGTATCCCCATTTTCTCTTAATAATCTGATAATAATCATAGCTATCTCAAATATTCTGTCTAAAATAATAAATTATTGATTTTTGTTAATGACTTTGATAACTAGTTTAATTATAAATAATTCATTGTTTAAAAATAATCCTAATTCTCTTTTTTATTTGATAATCACAACTTTGGTCTAATCTATAACTTTTGAAAAGCTGTGCCACTGAAGCACAGTGGTGTGTTATTCTTTGTTGCTATCATTTATATGTAAATTGAGATAAAAAATTTAATATACCCATTATATGCTTGTGCATTGATAAAACAGTAAAAATAAATGCACATTCTTAAATTAACTATAAATCTACCACTACTTTCGTATTAAAAGATTTGTTATATTTAATGCAAAATTTTTGATCATTAAATAAAATGAAGGTTATCTTTCAAAATTTGTGGCAACAAGTGTTTTTCTGCAAAACAGTTGAAGATTCCTGTGTTATAGTTTTGGCAGTTTATGGATTAATAAGCAAAGCAAAATTAAAAGTGTTTAGAAAAATAATTAATGCTGTAGTACAATTTTCATCTTTCAAAGACATATCTGATAATGTTTTTTATTGTTTTTAATTCATTTTTAATTTTTGTTATTAATTTTTTCATTAGGCATAGCTTTTGAAAAAGGTAGAGTATTAGCAACACCTGAAACTGTTCCATTTCGATTGACAAGGGATATTGTAGATGGAATGGGAATAAGTGCCATCGAAGGTACTTTTAAAAGGTTAGTTTTTATAAAAATCCATTTCTCTTCCTTGTTTTGTAGAACTAATATTTGAATAGGTACTTGTATTTTGAAAATGTTTTCCTTTATGGTCATTTAAAAATGAATTTCTGTCTGTGTATTATTAATGATACAGACCTGTAAGCAAGACCGTATCCTCCTCAGCCCTAGTGTTGCCTGTAGGAGACACTGAAAAGCACCCTTTAAATTAAAGTAACTGCTTCTAGAATTATTAAAATTACTTCTTGACCTTATTAATAAATGTATACATATAATAAGCAACAATATATTGACTAATACATTTTTGGAGATGCTTTATAGTAATATTTATTGGTTTTTTATGATCTCTCATAATATTTGTTTCAGGACTGAGGAGATAAGACCAGAAATACATAATGCTAGCAAAGCCTGCAACTTTGAAAAATGCATCAAATGATATTTGGTTGCTAACATGAAGTGAAAATTATATTGCTACTAATAATAAAAGAAGTACTAATAAAAGGTTTATAATTAAAAATTTTACTTATAACAGATTTATAAAAATATTTCTTATATTCGATTTATAGATCAGCAAATAATTCCTTGTGATATGCAACTTTAAAATTTATTGGTAATATCCTCCCATAAATCAACTGCATGTGGTTTTTAATAAATTAGTTGTATTAATGTTAAAGAACAATATTCAAACATGTGTCTGTAAAAAGTTTTTTTTCCTTTTATAAGAGTCATATCATGTCACAGAAAATATATTTTTTCAGTGCTCTCAGTGTGCATGCTCTCAGACAGACCAAATGCTTTTGTTGATGAAAATGACATGATATATTTTTTAAAAAATCTACATTTTAATTTGTCAATTTGAAGCATTTTATTATTATTGTGGCAAAATGACATTGCAGTCACTGATTCATTGGAGTGAGCTGAATAAAAAATGTACTTTTGATCGTAAAAATGTAGTTATTTGATTGAATCAGACTTGCATAATTTTTCTGATTGGTTACTGAAACAAAAGAAAAAGTTATTTTAAAAAAAATGTGGTTAAAATAAAAGGTATATTTTTGTTAATAAAATTTGAAACATTTTATTCAAAACATGGCAGATTTTTTACTTACTTCTCATTCTGCATATTATTCAAAGATTAAAACCTATGAAATTATGGAAACTTTTTAAATGCCAAGGAAAGCTTAGTTTTTCAACTATATCTTCCCATATTTTATACCAAATCACACAAAACATAACTTAAATGGTAAAATTGCTTTTGAAGATTCATTCTTTTGGAAATCCCTTTAAAATCCTGCAGTAGTTTTTTCATTAAGCTGTATGTGAATCTCTTTTTTATCACTTCAGAGCACATTTTTCTCATGATCATGGGACATGACCAGTAACTCATGGATGTTGTGCATATTTTTGTTAGAATATTGTAATTGGGGTCATTCCATGTCAAATCAACACAAAACAGTGACATTTTCTACCTGACCTTAGAATTTTATGATATTCAGCTCATCTGTTAGATTCATAGAGAAATGAATAAATATCCAATAATAAATCTCCATCTCATTTGGTTTCTGAGATAATTAGCTCCAAAGATGGATGGAAAACATAAATTTTTGTATTTCATGCCATACAAATTTAGCCATAATTTGTTCCCTAATTGTCAGAAAACCTTACCTTTTATGTCTTTTATCATGGGCCTTTCAAAAACTATAAATCAATGTTGTTTCTCTGTTTTATTTCAGCTATTGTAGTCCTTGTAAATATATAACAGAATATACTCCATTCGATCCATCCTTTCTTTTTTGTTTCTTTATTTTATTTTCAACAATTTTATTCCTCTCTTTGATAACCATTATATTTATTTTCAGAGTATGAATAAAGTTTTTCTGATTTTATTTTCGGGGTACCATTTAAAATAAATATACGTATATTTTTTTATCATACTGGTCAAAGTTCGTTGATTTTGAATCATAGAAAGGTGATGATGTTCTTAGTTGAAGAAATTGATGTTATTGAATTTTAGTACATATAGTTGCCTATAAAGAAATATTGAGAAATATTTTCCTGAGACAGATAAAGTTTTACTACAGTATTTTAAAGGCCAAAGAGGAATGTCAATTTACTACTATTATTATGATAAAAAAATATATCTTAAAAAAAAAAAATACAATTTTTCCACTTCATTTACATTTTCCAACATAATGGCAAGAATATATCTTTTTTACAAAATTCTATGAAAATATAGAAAACAAAATAAAAGTTATTGCAAATACAGTCAAACCTCATTAACATGAACACACTTAACGTGAATTACTTTTAACATGAACTGTTTTCACAGTCCCCTATAAAGACAAATACAAAGATTTGATACTGATAACATGAATTACTGTTAACATGAACAAAATTTTGATTTCCCTTGAGGTTCATGTTAACGAGGTTCGACTGTCTAACAATTCAAATCTACTCAGATTTTTCATTTTTTAATAATTGGCCGTAATATTAATTAAAAAGTCAACACAAACAGCAGGGTGCATTTGAAATCCTATTCTACATGAAAGTAAAGAAGAATCAAAAGTTTGAATATGGCTTATCATTTTTGCCTTTTTTAAAAATCATTCATTGGTAAAATCATTAAAAATATGGAAGACATATTCTTTAATACTTTTACATTTAAAGCTGCGATCTGTTCAAAGAGTTTTTTCAAAACAACTTGTGATGAACATAAAAGATTTTGTGATTTGTTTTTTCTCTCTTTTGCCAAATCTTGCAGTAGGCTCAATTTCAGAGATAGAATTAAACAAAAATTGCCCGCTTAAAATAGACACCTTCTTCTCTACAATATTGCAATTTGTTTTCAAAAATATGAATGTTAATCATTTAAAAAAAAATTCTTGATGGCAGGTCACTTTGTGTCACCCAATCACTCCTTTTTCTCTGCTAAAAATAACTAACTATCTGTTTTTAACATAGGCTTTTTACTCATTCTTAATACTTTGGATTTGCATCACTAGACTCACTTCCAAAAGCTAAGCAAACAGAATAAAATGTTAATTTCCTGTAGTCAATATGCTGCAATGCGCTGCGGAGTTATATTGAATAATGCAAATATCTATGTTGTATAACAGCAAATCACATTTTCGTGTCAAGAAACATGCAAAAAAGGCTACTGTATAAAAATCTTACATTATGAAGGGTTACAGGAGTTCCAAGTAAATGCTGATAAAAAAAGTGTTTAGAACTTTTGTACATTTTGTTTTCTTATTAAGACAGGCTTGTTTTTATGGCTTCCAGAAGATTAATTGAAATTTCTGAGCATTGGTAAGCTATGGAATGCATTAAAATAGAGACTATCGCAAATGTTGTTCTTTTTTTTTGCCATTCATCATTCTGTAATTTCAAGATCATGGAACAATTCCTAATTGGCCAAACAATTTTCTGAAGACCTGTGAACAATTGTGGAAGGGTTACAACCCCCACAGATGATAGATATATTGCTGTTGTGGCCATTTAAAATTGAAGAGTGATCTCCACACATGTGACAGGTATGGTTGCAGCTCCCATTGGTAAGACAATACTGCCATTACTATTTGCCAAAGGCTAAACATGAATTAATTGTATACCTAGGTATCTTGAGTTTGTGTTTCTCTATCAATCCACTCCAGAGGGACATGATTAAAGTGGTTTTAGCAACATATCAATTAGAATGTGTCTGATTGAGGTGGCATTATATTCATGAACTAGCTGTCTTGCCCGGCATTGCCTGGGCCTGTGATGTTATTCAGTTTTCAAATGTGTTATTTGCTTTCTAAATGACCCTTAAATTAAACTCAAATTTCTATGATTTTATATTTTTAAGTCCATTTTGTCAAAATTTATATTTTTAAACGGAAAAATCGCGAAAAGATATTGAATTGAAAGCACATGCTGTTTGGTATTTTGTTTTCTATGTAATTTGATCTTTTGGAAACTATGCGAACCGAAAGCGAATGAAACCGCAACAGAACACTCAGGTTTTTGCAGAATTTGTAAAAATTTTTACACATTTTATTTTGTAAAAAAAGAATTCTATCCATACGAAAGTTCTAAAGTTTTTGAAAGTAATGTAAATCTGGTTTATTGAAAGGCTCTAAAAAGATTGTATTAAAATACGGACATCTAGTTACTTTTAGCATGGCAAAAATGTTTTCTCCATGAGCCGGGATGTAATTTGTGTTTGTCAGTGTATTTGAACGGGTTAAATTTCATATATTTTTTAAACAAATTGCAACATAAATTATGAGAATGTTTTAGCTTTAAGAAAATATTTTCGGTTTGTCAGGATGTCAGAACTGCACCCTGCAAAGGCAAAACTGCAATGAAACGATCTGGTTTTTATTGATTTCCTCAAATTTTTTGCTCTTTTTATTTTGTAAAACATATTTCTACCTGTCCGAACGTTTCAAAATTTTTTTAAGAAGGTGTAAATTTGGTCTATTGAAATGCTTTTAAAAGATTGGGCTGAAATATGTATGCTTAGATACTTTTAGCGTAGAAAAAATATTCTATACGTGAGTCGCAAAGTGCCTCCTTTTGCCGGTGTATTTGAAAGGGTTAAATCTTATATTTTAAAAACCGATTGCATCATAGATTATAAGAATGTTTTTAAGTTTTAAGAATATGTTTTTTGTTTGCCAGTACCTATAGGATTGCGCTTTGCTAAGGCAAAACCGCAATGAAAATGATCTGTTTTTATTGATTTCATTAAATTTTTCGCACATTTTATTTTGTAAAAAATACTTCTATTGGTCCGAATGTTTTGAATTTTCTGTAGGGAGTATAAATTTGTTCTATTGAGAAGATTTTAAAAGATTGAGTTGAAATATGTATGTTAAGATAATTTTAGCATAGAAAAAATACACTCTCTGCGAGTCGCAAAATGACCTTCTTTTGCCAGTATATTTGAAAGGGTTAAAATCCAAATATTTTAAAACCAATTGTATTTATGGCTTCCAGAATATACCAATTGTATTTATGGCTTCCAGAAAACAAACCAAAAAGAAGATATTAAAGTTGAAACTTTCTTCTAACCAATGGTGACCATCGGTTAGAAGAAAGTTTCAACTTTAATATCTTCTTTTTGGTTTGTTTATATCTTAAAAATTACGTCCTGGAAGGGCATTGATAAAAGGGAGAAAAATAGTTTTGGGAAAAACGACCATTTTTGAATATTTGTTTTTAAAGGGTTAACTGCAACATTTTTTCTAATTGATTATTGCATTTGAGATCTAAAAATATGATCTTTCGAAATATGTCTCTTAAGTTTAACTGCGTCGGGCAGTTTGGTTTATTTGGATTTAAACAAAATGATCGAAAATCAGAAATAAATGCCGATAAATGGTTCTTCTTTCGTTTAGATGTGTAAAAGGGTTTGTGCGCATGTGCAAACGATTTCTTTTCTCGAACATTAAAAAAATGACTTTTTGAAGAGAGTGAGTTCCACTTCGTAATTAATATCTATGAAACTAATCAAAAAATTAAAATTCTGAGCTTCAGGTGCATCACGAGAGATAAAGGCTACTCTCAAAAAAATTTTGAGCCTTGTACGTTCCATATATTTTGCTAGCCATCGCAGATACACACACACACACAGACAGAGCATTTTGTTCTTTTATTAGTATAGATATTTCATATATTTGCTATGCAATCAGCTGACAATCTTGTAAAGGTCTGGAGAGAAGTATGCTCAGGCTATCCGCTCTAGAATCTATTGTATTGTACCCCAGAACACAACCGAACATGAAGCATTCTGAAGTGAAAGCATCATGTTTGGGCAAGGATTTCATTTTAATATCACATCAGCCAGCAAAAGTTTTATAACAGCTGTCCAGTATTGGGATGAAATCTTAGACCCCATTGTGACATTGTAGCAGTTGGTCCTACTTGTGTTTTAATTTTTTTAATGATCAGCTAGTGTATATCAAATAAATATGTCCTGAAATTTTGAAGAATGTGTGTCCTGAAATTTTGCTTAGTGCCTCTACTACCCCTGTAAAATTTAAAATCTTTAAAGTTCTTTCCTTTAAAATTTTCTTGCTCTGCCTGTTACTTCATTAGAACAATAAATAATAATCATCTAACATCTCCTCTCAAAAATTCCACTGTATACATTTTAGAAATTTTTAAACTTTATTTTAAAATATTTCTAGCTTATTTTGTTATATTATAGCAATAATAAGATATCAGTCATCTAAATTTCTCCACATGCTTATGAAATTTCTGCTACTTCTAAAAATAGTGGAGAGGTTTGAATTTCTAGACATAGGACTACAAAACACAAATTTTCTTCTTTTTTGCAATTTGGCTTATGTCTGTAGAATGCTCTCTCTGTATCTTTTCTTCTTTTTATGCATTCTTCTTCAATCTTTCTTCTGTTATTTACATATGTATTAACTTTGCATGCCAAAATTTGAGTGTTTATAATAGAATTTTGAGTCATTGTAGCATTGAAGTAACTTGAAAGACTGGAAACAATTGACTCGGGCACCTGTTTGTTGATTAAACTTATTTATATAGCAGCTTCATCATACAAATGTAGTGCAAGTTCAAAAGAAGGCCTGACAACTATAAATATGAATGTAGGTTTGTAGATGAGGCTTAAAACTACTAAGTCTGTCATTTTTACACAAATTTTGATCAGCACTTGGAATATTTTCCAGCAGGAGCAAAAGTGTCAAATTTGGATGAAAATTTACTAGCTTATAATTAAATACTGAGGTTGTAAGATGAGAAAGGGCTAGTCTAGCCTTGTTGCATCGCTAAACACATACTCTTTCAAATTGTGTTAAGAGTCCTGTCCCTGCCCGCAAAGACACTCGCGAGCTAATGCTATTCCTATGGGGAGGCATTTTTCTAATAACTCTTTTGCATTTTGACATTTTAAATTTTTTTTTTTTTTATTTATTTTTTTTATTTTATTTTATTTTTTTTTTTTTTTTTTGCATTGGATAGCTGAGGATCGCTCCTCAATTACTTTTTCGATTTTGGTCGCAGATATTTTCTATAAAGTTACTTTCATTTCCAAAAGTGAAAGTAACTTTATAGAAAACACCTGCAACAAAAATCGAAAAAGTAATCGAGGAGCGATCTTGAGAGGGACCTTAGCTATGCAATGGGAAAAAAATATATTTAAAAATGTCAAAATGCGAAAGAGTTATTAGAAAAATGCTTCCCCATAGGAATAGTATTAGCTCGTGAGTGTCTTTGCGGACAAGGACAGGACCCTTAATGTTTGCTTTTTGAATCTTAAAGATGGTTACAATTTAATAAAAAGTAACAATTATATGCTTGAGAAACAAAGTTAAAAGGAACAGTTTCAAAATTAGACATTAAGAGCCAAATTGGGAATTAATTTAAATTCAATTTAAAATGAGATTTTAATGTTTTTATATCTTCTGTTAATAGATTAGGAAAATGTTCATGAAAGTTGTAAATAAAGTAAAGTTCTGAATTTTTATGGCCATAGCTCGGCAGATGTACAAACTATCATCATTTTTGAATATTTATGATCTTTTTTAATTTCTTTGTAGGTGTTCAGAAAAAACTCTGGAAGTTCTGAGAAAATCTCAAGATGTGTTGTTAACTATATTGGATGTACTATTACATGATCCTTTGTATGAATGGACTGTACCTTCCTCTAAATCACCATCTGCAGCATCATCAAAAGTGCAATCTCATGGTAAAATAATTATTTTGCTTGAAGAATTGACCTATCTTACTTAGTCTGTTAAAAAAAAAAAAAAAACTTTTTATGCTGTATACTAAATTCTATATGATAATCCTTGTTAGTTTATTACTTTATTTGAATTTACTTGAGAATCCATATTCACCAATTTCATTTTCTTTATATATGTCTCTTAATCTACAACATTCAAGATGTTTTAGCTATTGTCACTCAATAGGTAATTTGTAAACTACCATTGATCCCTGTGAGGCTTAAGAATGCAATCTTTGAAATTATTTGCTGATGCCTTTTTTCATAAAATTTAAATTAACTTCAATGTGTAATCAAACAATGTATTTTAATGAAATGTTGATGTTGTTTCAAAAGTCTGTTCAAAAATGTTTTGAATAGAAACTCATTCATTAATGTGAAATTTGTACACAGATTAAAAGATGTTGACATCAGAAATAATATATATGACCTGTGGATTCATGTGAGACTTTCACACTGCAATCTTTAAGTTAATTTGCTCGTATGTTTTTTAATTATGTTTTAACAAACTACAATTTTTAATCAAACAATTTGTTTTAATAAAATGTGCATGTACTACATCAAAACCCTGTTAAAAAAAAAAAAAAAAAATTCAGTGACATTGTATATGTAAAAGGTAGTTTCTTATTATATATAATATGTATTTATAATAGTTATGAAATCCAACAGGAGTCATCAACAGTATTGCCAAACCCAAATGTACAATCCCTTTATGTCAGTTTACAACATGAAGGTTCATGATGCAGATCTTGATGTAATCAATAAATTAAAATCATAATGCACTCAAGTATATTACAGGTCTAGATATAGAGTAGTTTTGGAATATTTTGTTGATCGCCTTTTGCTAGTGTAGGGACTTCAGGATCAGCATCTTTAAATTGTAAACTGTACCTAAAATTTTATGGAAGTCTGCAATTTCCTGATGACCTGTTTAGCAAGCAAATTAGTCATTCAATTTGATCTACAAAACTTTAATATTAATGCTATGATATAATTGTTAACATCCAACAGCCAAGAATCTCACGAGGTAAATAATCTGTTGTGAGTAAATCATAAAATAAGAAAGAAATATTTATTTATACAAATGATCAATATTCTAAAATTTTGAAATCTTTGAACAAACTCATACACTAGTATTAAAAATTATATATATATATATATATTTAATATAAAATACAGGTAAATTATGAATATAATTAAAATTAGTATCTTGAAATTTTTAGGCTATCTTGTTTCACACTTTGGATTTTTTTTTTTTTTTTTATCTGTTTTTTTATTCTGGATTGGTTGTAAATATTTTGATTTCTGCACTTTAGCAATACTGAAGATCCCATCATTTTCTAAGCTAGAAATCAGTTGAGATCTGGAATTTCAAATTTTGTGTTTGTATTTACTAATCTTCAAATACATAATAGTGATATACAGTATGGAACCATTTATCTGGAAACCAGTTAACCGGAAAACCAGTTATCTGGAATGATATTTCTAACAGACTGATGTTAGAATCTATGTAGAAAAAAATACCATACACAGCAAGTTTGACATATATATTGCTTGAAGCAAATGTATAGTTTGATAACAGCATCTAGTATTTGAAATAGAAGCATATTTGGTTGTATTATAGATGTTTTCATTTTTATGCAGAGAAAACAGAAGAATTTATGTTTCCAAGGAATTCTCATAAATTACCTTCTTTCATACTCACATTTTGATCTTACTTCATCTGATTCTTAGTTCAAGTATTCTAATAATTAATTTGTAATACCACAACCACGTACATTCCACAAAATTTATCAAATGGATGCTGCTTTAATGCCCAACCAGTTAACTGGAAAAACCAGATATCCAGAATACGCCTGGTCCCAGCCATTCCGGATAAATGGTTCTATACTGTACAAGAGTTTGATTTTTTTCCTCCTCAAATAAAAATGTCAACATATTGCTATTATTTGTGATTTTTCAATATCTTTGCAGAAGTGAACAAACTTGCAGAAAGAGCTCTCATGAGACTCCAACAAAAGTTACAAGGTTTGGAAGAAGGAGTTGCTATGAGTATAGAAGGACAGGTAAATCTTCTAATTCAGACAGCTAGAGATCCAAACAATCTTTGTAGACTTTATGCAGGGTGGCAACCTTATCTGTAAAAAATGTAAATCTCTTGTATATAGCATGTACACAGATAACCCAGTGGAAAAATTAATCATGTCTTCTTTTACATGTGTGTGCTACTTGCATCTGCCAGAATCATTTGAAATGAGTTTCCTAATAAAAGCCAAAAGCATTTATAAATCATGTTCTTGTATTAAGCGAATTTGTATATTTTTTATATAAATAAAATTTATTTTACATTGCTTGAATGTTTATCTTCCAAAGACATTCTTTATTTTATCTGAAATACAAACGATTGATTTCAAGTACAATATATACTGCTTAAAACGAAAGATCCCCAAATCATGGCCTGTAGCAGAATAAAACAGGAATATCTCACACTTTAAAAAAAAAATTTCAGAATGAGATATATTCTCATGTTTTATATGCAATTTATCAAGCGAGATTTTTCATTTTTATTTTTACTTAGTGGATTCATTTTTATTTCTCATATACAGCCAACTTCCTAATGAAAAGTTACACAAATTTCTGTTGGATATCACAAATTTAGCTTTCACGAGCAGCCATTGTAAACAGCAACAGGCATTGGGAGTTAAACTTTAATTGAATACTATAAAGAAGAGTTTCTTGAGGGATTTTGGTAGTTGCATATATATGTTAGAAGGTTTAGAAGAGGTATGATCGGTATAGAATCAGTCCAGGTTCGGATGCTCGAAAAAAAAACCCCACGATGATTGCAAAGTTACACTTTATTTTAACATCTATTACGAAGGGAGGGCACACTTACAGCTCTCGGAGAAAATCTCCGAACGAAGAATAGCAGGTTAACAAGACGAGCGCAGAGAGTCAAGTGCCTCGTACATAGCAACAAATTGCCACTTTTGGCATGATAGAAAATCGCCAACATACAAAAGTTCGCCCATGCACAATGGATAGTATACGCCAAATACAGTTAAAATGCAGCCGGCAAGATAAGAATTCAATTTAGTTTCCCAGCTGGGATGGGAAAGGAAAAGGTTGCCAAACAATAAAATGTTACACGTGTTGTTTTGTCTAATAAAGAAGCACACCGAAGGGACATGAGATTTTACTGCGCAGATGTTAAATTCTTTATAGGGTTTTGTCGAGAAAGGAAAAGAAGCGTAAGCATAAATTTTAACTGCGAAACAGAGATGATGTCCATATAAGGTAATGCAGAATTGCTTCGATCGGAAATAGCAGACATCTGGAAATGTTTTAAACGGTTGAATGATATGTAAGTGTATTTCTCACAGACAAAGTTAAGCAGCTGCCGATTTTTCGGTTAGAGAAAAACTATGCGAGGGAAAAAAAATGGAAAGTGAATGAAGGACACTTAAAACTGATTTTGAATTGAAAAGAGACGGGGGGAAGGAATAATTTAAGAAAATAACCAATATATAACGAAATAATCGTTATATATATCACCCGGTGCACCACAAAAAAAACTTTTGCTGTCCAATGTGCATAGGCTAGCATAAAATATTATAACATAAAAACATACATAAATGCAAAAGTTTTTTTTTTTTTTTTTTTTTATATATATATGTAGAAATTTAACGTCATGATAATGGAGACTTTTGTATTCAAAAACAGTCAGCAGTTCTAAAGTCTCTATATTTTTTATATTTGTATTTCATGGATCCAAGGTAGTACTGTATTTTATATGCATAGGTTGAGTCGACTCAGACAGTACAAAAATCTTACTGCAGCTTTGATTGTTATCATGACATAAATAAAATTTTGAAACATATACACAAAACATGAAACTAATACTAAATGAATATAAAATGGCAATACACAAAAATAACATAATAGTACTATATTTTTCAAAAAAATTAAAAAAGAGTAATATGATGTATATTAAAAAATAAAAATGTTTTTGTAAAAATTGTTTCATGCCGAAGCATAGGATGACAAAAAAAAAGAGGTGCTCCAAGCACGCCCATAAAAATATGCGTCACCCTGAATCTTGTGTACAACACAAGTATTATGGCATCGGCTTAGGGCCTAGCCTTAGATGAGGAGGGAATTGTGATGCTCCCCCGAAGACACTAGCGGTCTTCTGAAGGAGCCCACGTCGAATTACATGAAAAAAAACTTGAATTGTTGTGAATTGGAATCACAATTCAAAAATTTGAATCGAAACTCCAATTCCAAAACTTTGTCTCTCAACACAATGAAGCTTGAACCCTTAGGGCCTTAATTTTGAACGGGAACAAGACTTCAAAGGGAAGAATTCAAAAAGAAAAAAACAAAAAAAAAATGTATATCATATAATAACTAATATGGGCAGACAATCCTAGAGTGAAGAGAGACGAAAAATATGTCACAATCGAGTGGGGTGATGAACAAGTCATATATATAAACTGTGTTTTATTTAATTACATGAATCTTTTGTTTACTTTTCTAGACTACAGTACCTGTTTATCTAACTATAATATGTTTGACTTATAGTACTAGAAATGTTAAGTGGGAGGTTAGTTAGTGGAAAAATACTGAATTACTGAGTATTGTCAAAGAAATTTTAAGTGTACTGTAAAAAGAAAACACAATAAAAGTAAATAAAATTTAAGTGAGTATGAAGACATATGTAAGTGTTAACGGATACAATGATACCTAATATTGTTCTTAAGAGATCTTCAGAGCAATATTGATGGACCAGCCATGATATTGTTAAAGATCAGTCAAAAACAACATACACACAACCATGAGCTCTTTGGTTGGATATGTGGTATCATAAAACAAGACATAAAAATAATAAATAGTGATTTACATTAGCTTCTGTTTCTTAGATTGTATGTGTGAGGTTGATAAAACGTATTAAAGTTAGTGTTGTTTATATGACTTGATGGATCAAATAAATGTCCATAACGAGGAGGTGCAAGTAAAAGTCTATCAATATGTACTCGAAATGCTGTGTTATCAGGAGCATACAACCTTTTAATTGAGAATGACACAGGAGAATGTTTACAAGTGACAATATATGGACCAGTATACTTTGTTTTAAACTTGTCATTTGATTTTAGATATACAATATCTTTTAAGAAAATGGATCTTAATTTAGCTTTCTGACCGTAATATTTATATCTTTTATCTTGAGCAGATTTAATGTTGTTATAAGCTTTGTGATATATCTTACTCAAATCATCAAGCAATTTGTGTACTTCAATACGTTTATCAAGAAAGGGTTGGTTGCACGACTGATCAAAAGTGTCAAAAATTAGAGAAAGTTCACGTCCAAAATGAAGAAAATTACAGACATGCTACAGGCTCAGCAAGAAAAAAGCTGAACTTTTACGGCCTCGCAGACATTTGGCGAAATCTTCGTTTTTCTGCAATTTCTTAACAAAATTAGCGTTTTTACATGACCAATTTACGAAAATCACACTTTTTCTCCCACACTTTTTTTTAATGAAATTTGCATTTCTCCAAGATCCTTTTATCAAAATTAGGGGTTTTTCTCACCTTTTTTTTTGTCAAAATTTGCGTATTTTCCACGATCTTACATAAAAATATGCGTATTTTCTGCAATCTTTCGTCATAATATGAGTATTTTTCGATCTTTCGACAAAATTTGCGTGTTTTCCGCGACTTTATGTCAAAATTTGCGTATTTTCCACGATCTTACATCAAAATATGCGTATTTTCCTCAATCTTTTGTCATAATATGCGTATTTTTCACGATCTTTTGTCAAAACTTGCGTATTTTTCGCGATCTTTCGTCAAAATTTGCGTGTTTTCTGCGATTTTTCGTCAAAATTTGCGTATTTTCCACGATCTTACATCAAAATATGTGTATTTTCTGCAATCTTTCGTCATAATATTCGTATTTTTGGCGGTTTTTCGTCAAAATTTGCATATTTTCCGCAATCTTTCGTCAAAATTTGCATGATTTCCGCGATTTTTCGTCAAAATTTGCATATTTTACACGATTTTACATCAAAATATGCGTATTTAAAGCAATCTTTCGTCATAATATGCGTATTTTCCGCGATTTTTCGTCAAAATTTGCGTATTTTCCACGATTTTACATCAAAATATGCGTATTTTCCGCAATCTTTCGTCACAATATGCGTATTTTTGGTGATCTTTTCTCAAAATTTGTGTATTTTTCACGATCTCTCGTCAAAATTTGCATGTTTTCCGCGATTTTTTGTCAAAATTTGCGTGTTTTCCGCGATATATTGTCAACATATGCATATTTTTCGCGATCTTCAATTGACATATACACGTTTTCCGCGATTTTTCGTCAAAATTTTCGTACATTCAGTGATCTTTCGCCAAAATTCGAGCATTTTCCGTGATCTTTCGATAAAATACGAGTATTTATCATGATTATTTGACAAAATTAGAGTTTTTCCGCAACCTGTTCACGAAAATCATGTTTTCCCCGCAATTTTTTGACGAAAATCGCGTCTTGTTCGTGATCATTTAACAAAAATTGTGTTTTTTCCCGCGATCCTCTGGAGAAAATAGTATTTCTTCAGTGATAATTTGGTGATTTAACAGTTTTTTTTTTTTTTTGCGATCCTTTGGAGAAATTTGCTTAATTTAGTGCAGTTTGTACTCGCATTTTTGTTGTATTTCATCGTTACCATCCCCCCCCCCCCACATATAAATGTCAACAATTTTAATGCATATTTGCATCGATCCCAGGGATAATAAAATTCATCGCCGAAAAAGCGGAATTCCGCGTTTCCGCGGAAAAGTAGCATGTCTGAAATTAGGAGAATATAATGTAGTTGCATGTTTCGAACCATTATAAAGTGATTTGTGTATAAATACTGCATTTTCGAATGAATGACCTTCTTGTAAAAGAATATTAACTGAATATTTGATTGACTTATTGATTCGCTCTGCAATCGCATTTGATTGTGGTCTCGAGGCAGAACTGTGTAATACCTTAATGCCCATTGTATCATTAAAAATGTTATATACCTGAGAAGTGTACTGGGGTCCTAAGTCTGATAAGACAACCGAAGGTCTTCCAAAGGTGGTTATGTAAGAAAATAAGCATTTAACAACCTTACTCGCAGATATGTCATTAAGTGGAAAGAGTTCAATATGTCTCGAAAAATGATCAGTGATAGTTAAAACATATTTTCCATTAGCAAACGGTCCAAGGAGATCTGTACTAATAGTGTGACCAGGGTACCTGGGAGTGTATGTGGGCTGTAAGGGTGCAGGTGGAGTTTGGTGATGTTTAGTTTGAAGACATTTGATACAGGATGCAACAAAGTTTAAAGTGTCTACATACATACCCTTCCAAAAATATCTACCTGACAAGAATTCATAAGTTTTATTAAAGCCAAAATGGGATAAATGTGAAATTGTTAAGACTTTGGTTTTAAGTGAATTTGGAACAATAATGTGATACGAAAAAGTGTTATTAAAAATATTTTCCTTCTTTAACATTAATACTTTCGAATCAGGATGAATGAAGTAGTTAGGAAATTTTTGAGAAGATCCTTTCCTTAAGATTTCTTTATAAACAACAGACAAAGTAGGGTCATTTTGTTGTTCAGTAGCAACTGTTTCATTCGAAATTTCTAAAAAGGGTCAGGATTTGTTTGTGTACCAGAAATAAGGCAATTAACATGCATATTAGAATCACTCGAGCTGGAGTGTGGAGTATCACATTCTACAATAGGTAAGGGTTGAGTGTCATGAATAAGTTCAGGGTTTGTAGCTAAAGTCTGTTGATTATTTTCAAAGTTACAGCGAGATAAGTAGTCAGCGAGTACATTCTTTTTACCTGGAATATGTTGAAATTTGTATGTGTATTCTGAGAGATCCATGAGCCAGCGAGAGATAATATCAGCCGGATTTGTAGTTTTGTTGTACTTTTCTAATGGTTTACTATCTGAAAGGATTACAAATTCTCTGTTGTATAAATAATATTTGAAAGCAGTGACTGATTTATGAATTGCCATGAGTTCTAATTTAAGTGCAGGATATTTTTTTTCGGAAGCTTTTAAAGATTTTGAAAAGTATGCAACAGGTAATAGTTGTTTATCATGTTCTTGTAGTAAGACGCCAGAAATGGCAATATTTGACGCATCAGTATTTAAATAGAACTTTTTGTTCCAATCAGGTAATCTAACCATGGGTGGATTAAAGAATATCTTCTGTATGGTGTCCATAATTTTTTGATGTTTACTTGTCCACTTAAATTTAGCTTTTGGAGTAGTTAAGTTTATGAGAGGTTGTACAAGTTCAGAAAAGGATGGAACAAGAGATTTGTAAAATGTAATGACGCCTATGAGTGCTTTTAATTGACGTTTTGTTGTAGGTGTTGGAAAAGATGTTATTTTTACAATGTTCGACTGAACAGGAGAAATAGTTTGATTTTCTATGTGAAATCCAAGATAATCTAAACTGGTTTTGTGAAAAGTGCATTTGTTAGGGGACAGCGTTAAATTATATTTTACTAATATTGCAAGAATTTTATCCAACTTCTCACACATTTCTTGATATGAATTGGCACCAACAATAAGATCATCTTGGTAGGTATAGACACCTTCTAACTGTAATTCATCAAGTAACGAGTCCATTAAAGCTTGATAAATTGAGGCGCTCGTTTTTAAGCCGAATACTAATCTCTTATACCGAAAAGAACCGAACATTGTAGTGAATGTGAGCTGATTTTGAAATTTTGCAGGCAAATCAATCTGATGATATGCCTGATGAAAGTCGAGAGAAGAGAAAAAACGATATTGTGAAAGATTTGAAATAATAGTTTGAATTTTTGGAAGTGGATAGGACGAACCTTGAATTATAGTATTAACCATTCTGAGATCTAATGCGAGTCTATATTTCTGTATACCTGTACCGTCTGGTTTCTTTTTAACAAGAAGCATGGGGCAGGCCCATTCGGAACAATGACGTTCAATGATTTTGGCATCAAGTAACTGTTTGATTTGGTTTAAAACATCCTTCTGCACAGCTTGGGGAAGAGGGAAAGGGAGTGTCTTTATCGGGTAGTCATTAATGAACTTCAAATCAGGTACAATTTTATCAGTATGACCAAGTGTGTCTAATGATTTGGAAAAGGCAGGATAATAATTAAGTAGCAATTTAGTTAGGTTCTTTGCTTCGTCAGATTTTAAGTGGGAAAGTTTAAAATCATTAGCCGATAACTCCTGCTTTCTTTTTTGTAAGATTTCATTAGACGCCTGCATAAAATTTACAAAGTGCTGTTCTGAGTTATTTTGCTTGTCAGACATTTCAGAAGTATAGTCGCGAATTTCCTCAATCTCAGATACTTGACCTATTTTTGTGTGTTTAGGGAGATGAATGGTCTTTTCAGAAGTGTTTTTAAGTGTTATTGAGAAGAACTGATGTATTTGTGAAGTTTTCTTTCTTTTATTGGATAATTTGTTCATTTGAATAATGGCATCATTTCCTGTTAATTCTTTTGTTTGTGCCAAATATTCAAAAAGATAATTTCTGTCATTGTTGATGTTATTGAAGGTGTAAACAGAGCACCATATTTGTTGTTGAGGTTCTACTATAATTTTTCGAGTTAAGAACACCGCTTGATTCATTACAACATCACTCAAAGAATTGCATGATTTTGATTGTTTCTCTCCAGAAGATTCTTTACTGGTTTTTAAAGGGACAGAGAAATTATTGTTGACATGGAGACACTTGTTAAAAGTATCGATGACAACATTGTATCTAGTTATGAAATCGAAACCTAAAATGCCTTCAAAACTGGAAGACTCGGGTATGTCAACAATATAAAAGTGATGTGAAAACGCTTTTTGTTTTAGCTTAATGGATGTTCTGATGCAGGCGGAAAATGAAACATCAGAATTGACAGTTTTAATATTGACGTCAGTGGACAGTCTTTTATATTTTAAGACCGGTTTAAGTTGGTTGAATAATTTTTGTGAAAGTAAAGATATACTACTACCAGAATCAGCCAATAAAGTAATATCATGGTTTGCTATAGTGGCTTTAACAAGAGGGAGGGATGGTGACATAGTGTTTACACTACAAATTATCTGAACATTATCACTTTCTGTTTGTGTACTGATGTTATTTGCTATCTTAATGGAGTCAAAAGTTTGGGAAGCTACTGAATTAACTAGTCTCGAACTTGAAATTTTAGGTAATACAGGGTCAAAAGGAAAAGTTGCTGATGTAGAAGTATTAGACTGAGACACAACACCATCAGCATAAAAATTGTATCTCTGTTTCAGTTTTCCTGAAATTGTGGAGTGGAACTCGTGTAATTATTTTTTCTTTGAGTGTTTGCTCTTTTCCATTTAAAACAAGAGAGAGCATCATGATTGTTTCGTCCACATAACTGACAAACAACTGGTTTTTTTTGTGAAAACTTGTGTGGGGAATAACGCCTAGTGTAGTTTCGATTTTTGTAATTTTTTTTGAAGCGTGAAACACCTGCGAAATGTTTTGGTCTAGTCTGGAGATTTTTTTGCTCAGTTTCGGTTTTAGTATCAGAAGGGGCAAAGGATAATGCATTTATTTTCTCGGAAATTTCTTTCAGTTGCGATTCGATGAGATTTTCTGGTCTGTGTACCGAAGGTAAGGAATGTAAGATTTTCTCATTCCTTAAAATTTCATGAAGGGTTTGCGCTCTTTCAACTGCTGTTTTATAATCATTAATGCCTTCTTCCTGTAATTTTATTCTAATATTTGAAGGAAGGGCTTCTAGAAATTTCCTAAGTTTAATAGTGTTGCGTGCATTTTCGTCGTTGATATCTGCATAAACAGTCGCCGCAAGAACATTTAGTCTATGAGCTAAATTTTTTATCGTCTCAGAAGGCATAAGTGCTAAACTGGACAATTCAACCGAGGCAACACATTTACTAGGGGGGGCGAAAAATGACGCAAATTCCTTTTCCAGCAAATCGAGGTCTGTTATCTTTTGCAGGTCAGGATTTTGGGCTAGAAATTTTTGTGCAGGCCCAACTAACTTTCCCTTTAAGATTGCAATAGTTGTTTGTGGGTTATATTTATTAATTTCTGCAGAGACTCTAACTTGATCAAAGAAAAATTTAAGTAAATCTGGATCTCCATCAAATTGAATGATATTTATCGGAATTTGTTTTGCCGCCATGATTAGTTTTTTTTGTTTGTTTACGCTCACAAGTTTTAGAGAAATTGTTACACAGACCTGACTTATACTCTAAAGCACATTGAAAACAAGTAAATTTCCTAGCTAGTAAAAATATCTAAACTAGCAAAATAAATAGATCTTAAAAAAATATACACCTCACTTTAAAGATATCTTATTTGAACCTTTTATGACAGTAAAGCAAGGAAGCACATACAAAATTAACACATTTAGAAAATAAATTAAATAAAATGGCAAAATAATTACACTTTGAAACATATATCTATATATTCCTTCACTTTAACAAAGTACTTACTTTAGATAATAAAGCAAAGAAAACTCTATAGAAAACCGCAAAACTGTTAGCAAGCAAGAAAAAAATCCTTTAACTTCTTTACACTAGGAAAAAAATTCCTTTTTTTGTAACTTAAAACCTTCTGATTTATTTATAATTTTTTGATGAAAAAGGAATGTTCTTATTTTAACCTTGTAATTAAAGTTCAAAACTGGTTAAACACATTTAAGCATATTAGAGAATCTAAATACAAATTAAAAAAAACAAAAAAAGGGGTGGGACGTAAAATATGAAACAATAGCACATAAATGCAAATAACTGATAAAAACTGCATAAAATGTCATAAAAATAATAACTAGAAATGACAACAGTTACCGTGCTTTCGCAAGTTAAAAAAATCTTTGCAAAAACACAATAACAGGATTATAATAGTTATGTTGAAAAAAATATGATTTAAAAACACCAAACTGCAATATTGATTATGATGAACTGACTGTGGAAGCAGAACATAAAGTAAAGAAAATACTTGGGGTAACTTACAGATTTAGTTTAAAAAAAATATAATTAAATGATTACTAAATTAATAAGACAAAAACTTAGGGAAATGGGGCTCGATCTGCTCCCACATTCAAAATGTAGATTTTTTTTTTAAGTTAATTTTTGTTGTAGTGCACTTTTTTCTCTTTTTTTTATCACTGAAGGCTAGCAGAAATTTTATATTGTAAACAGGTACTTTAGTAATCACTTATCACAGGTGGTGACACATCTTTTTTTTAGCTTTAGTTGGAATTCTGTTATTTATTTAATACTTTTTTTGTGCACTGTTAACTGATACATACGATGAATTATTTCTGATGTATTTTCACATAATTGAAGACATATGTATTATATGTGGATTTTTTTTTTTTTTTACTTTCTTTTGCCGACCACAATTAATGAATCACTATTTTGTACGATGTATGACTTTACGATGCATAATAACACAATGAACTTTCTTTAGATTACGTTCACTAAAGGCACAAAATACCACTGGTATAGAAGCACACCACAAAACACCACTGGTATAGAAGCACACCACAAAACACCACTGGTATAGAAGCACACAATGCGCACATGCAGCCCTCGATAACTGGCGGCGATGAACACGTCAATCACACAGAGAATGCACGGAGATGAAAACGGGGGGCGCCCAACGCTGAGGTGACAATCGGGCGCAGGTTTCGTTTTGAAGATGTAATTTCAAGGGGAGACGCTCCGCAGCACTTGGGATGGAGATCACAGGGGAGAGAAAAGGGGGTGTCCAGGCAAGGAATCACATTTCGACGTCGACCGCCGGTGAATTCCACCTCTGTTGAGACATACCAGTCAAGACTCCAAGCCGTTGTTTTTTTTTTTTTACCGGGGATGCAGAGAAGAAAGAAGAACCAAAATTATCACATTCGCCGTAAAGTCGCAGTTGATTGTGCCCCCCTCCATATTTTTTTTTTTTTTTTTTTATGTGGGGAAAAACGAAACCGTCAGGCACCAGTTATTTATATAAAGAAGAGTTTCTTGAGGGATTTTGGTAGTTGCATATATATGTTAGAAGGTTTAGAAGAGGTATGATCGGTATATAATCAGTCCAGGTTCGGATGCTCGAAAAAAAAACCCCACGATGATTGCAAAGTTACACTTTATTTTAACATCTATTACGAAGGGAGGGCACACTTACAGCTCTCGGAGAAAATCTCCGAACGAAGAATAGCAGGTTAACAAGACGAGCGCAGAGAGTCAAGTGCCTCGTACATAGCAACAAATTGCCACTTTTGGCATGATAGAAAATCGCCAACATACAAAAGTTCGCCCATGCACAATGGATAGTATACGCCAAATACAGTTAAAATGCAGCCGGCAAGATAAGAATTCAATTTAGTTTCCCAGCTGGGATGGGAAAGGAAAAGGTTGCCAAACAATAAAATGTTACACGTGTTGTTTTGTCTAATAAAGAAGCACACCGAAGGGACATGAGATTTTACTGCGCAGATGTTAAATTCTTTATAGGGTTTTGTCGAGAAAGGAAAAGAAGCGTAAGCATAAATTTTAACTGCGAAACAGAGATGATGTCCATATAAGGTAATGCAGAATTGCTTCGATCGGAAATAGCAGACATCTGGAAATGTTTTAAACGGTTGAATGATATGTAAGTGTATTTCTCACAGACAAAGTTAAGCAGCTGCCGATTTTTCGGTTAGAGAAAAACTATGCGAGGGAAAAAAAATGGAAAGTGAATGAAGGACACTTAAAACTGATTTTGAATTGAAAAGAGACGGGGGGAAGGAATAATTTAAGAAAATAACCAATATATAACGAAATAATCGTTATAAATACTAGCTACCCACCCAACATTTCCCAGGTTCGTTATAATAACATTAAACAACACTCAATTTTGTATGACTTTATACTTTTTAAAAATCTTTTAAATGAACCTAGTTTCAGGGATCTTATTGATTTCTGCAGCTTTGCCAACAATCTCTTTCTGAAAGAACCTTGTATCTGGGTCCTCACAACTTAAAGCAACTGTCACAAATGACATGCATCGTTTAGTCGTAGTTTAATTTTTATTTATTCTTCTAGCTAAATTTCTAGGATTTTCTCAACGCGATTGTTAGTTTTAATTTATTTTCTTTAATTTGATATATCCTCCACTATGTTCGTTAATTCGTTCTTTTTTTGTTCTCCCGTGCCTGCGATCGTAATTCGAGCTATTTTAAATTATTACGCAATACATTGTTCTCAATTGCATCGTCGCCTTGTTGGAGGAGATTTTCCTCACGCTTTTCTCGCGCGTTCGTCTGTAGGCGTGCCGTACTGACATCTTACTTGGCGGTCATTTATACCGCTCTCATTCGCGGGCGTGTTTTTTTTCGTCCGTTGGCGCTGTCTTTCTCGCCGATTTTTTTCGGCTGCGCTTTTTTCTCCGATCGGGAGTTAGGCAGTAGCGTTCTGGATTTCTGAGGTGTTGGTATAAGGCGCACCTGCCTCTATTTATTTTTTTTATCGTAGATTATTTTAATTTTTTTTTCAAGAAAAACATCCTAAGTTTTATTACACCATTGAACAGCCATCATCCGTTAATTTTCTCCGTTTTATCAAATAAAATCTTCCTGTTCCTGGAGCTAACTAGATTGTTACGTTTTCTTTCACGTAATGTAGTTTCTCTTATGGATTCTTTTTTTTTTATGTTCCCAATGATGAAGATTTTCAAGTAAGACTAGTAATTTTCAATTATTCTTTGCTTATTAGAAACAAGATGTGAGTCATATCAGCAGTAGCGAATTCTTTTTGGCTTGAATCTGGAATTGACGATAACAAAAAAAAAAAAAGGAATTTGTTCTTGTTCTTACAAAAATTGCAAAGATTCCTTTTCTTTTGGCACACTACGAATTTTTTTTAGTTTTAGAACGATATGCTACTTCCACAGCAACATGCACTGGAATTAACAATCAAGCCTATAATATCCGAAAAAAGAATGCACCAAATGTTCGAAAATGTTATTTACTGAAGTCTAAGAGGAAACTTCAGTATACAGAAAGTAGCCTAGTTGTTGGAAGCTGATTCAACCAAATCCCATTGAAATGATGCCCTTTGAATCCAATTAAAGCAGTTGAAGATGTTCACTCCTGTAATTTTCATAATTTAATTTTAACATTAACATGATATTTAATAAATTAATGAAAACTTTTGACTAAATTTACTTTTAAAGTAGTGTGATTTTTAATTTATGCCTGTAGTGAGTCAACGTAAGTTTTTGACCATAAAGGGGATTAATATTCGAAAAAGGTGATACCATATTTTCCGATAATAACGCCGCGGACAAATATTTTATTTTCATTTAGAAACCTAGTTAAACGCCGCACCGAGAATGGTGCCGCATCGCTTAAAATACTATAAAAATAAATTCAATCAAGTTTAAAGGTCATAAATTGAGTAATACAAATGAATTCACTTAAAAGTAAACAATATTAAAATGACTTACCTTGTAATTAAATCATATACACGACGATCATTGTTACATGTAGACTTCGGATGCCAAAAAATTCAATGCAAAACTATTAAAAATGTTTCAAAATCATGGATGATTTGCATAAATTTAACATAGGAGCATCAAAAATTCCAACATCCAAAGCACACACGCAATCGGCCGAATCGCATAGTGGGAAAAATAATAAAAATAAAATAAAACAAATTAAAATTAATCAAAAATAAAGAAATTTAAATTTATCAAAAATAAAACACCGTTTACCCCTGATAATAAAAAAAAAAAAATTAAAATAAAATAAAAGGAAAGAACTCACCCATCTTGTGTATGAAAATCAGGAAACACACCATAAAGCTCATCAAATTATTTTATTTTTTATAACTATATATGTATATGATAAGTTGCATTCTAGATATTGGAAGTAAATTTTACTTAATTTTTGATTAAAAAAAAAAGGTTAAGTCCTTATTCATAAAGTTCGTAAAAGAAGAAATTTAACAATTGTTCATTTTAATAAGTCCTTGATAGTCTGTAAAACTGATCATTCCTTAGGGATATATTTTTGTGTAGGTCGATTTTTTGAAGCCTTTATAATATCGAAGAGATTTATCGGATTCTGTCTGAATCAGGGAGAATTGGAAGATAGCAATGTTGTTGTAGACACATCAGAAATATTCTTGCTGACAATAAAAGATGGCTGCGGCAATATTTCGTCTGGATCGGTGAAAGTTGGAAGATTGCAATGTTGTTGTAGACACATCAGAAATATTCTTACTCACATTATAAGATAGCTGCGGCAATATTTCGTCTGGATCAGTGAAAATTGGAAGATGACAATGTTGTTGTAGACACTTTCAAAGAAAAATATTGATGATACTCTGCTGCTTCTGATTTTTCATATGAACAAAGTCAGCACAAACAAACAAAAAAAAAAAAAAAAAAAAAATTATTCTTCATTAGACTTTGGGATCAATATTCTAAGGAACTTTCTTCACCGTCGTCCTTCTATCACTCTGCCCCAACGCTACGGGAAAAAAATTTCCGAGCGAGGGAGAAAAACAAGCCGCGTCCTACATAGCAGGTGGATAAGAGTAGAATGATGAGTTTTCCAGACGCTAGCCTCGCACACCAGTCTCGGCTCAGCCAATCAGAGACGATCCTGAGCGTACACGTTTCTAGCATGTTCTCGAAAATTCAATGATGATTCATCCTTAACACCACTGACCTACACATGACGAAAAATGGCGTCTATTTTGAAGGGAAGAACACATTTTTTCACTGTCATGGCGGACCGATTTACAGCAGGAATATTCAAAATATAAAAACATTACAACATACAAAATAACATATTTCAGCAAATACATGGTAGTTTTAGGAGTTATTTATGTCAAAATAACCAGAAAAATTTTATCTATCTATTGAATATAGATAGTATTGAAAAAAATCGGAAATAAAAATATTTAATTACTTGCATAATAAAACAAAGGAAAAATGGTGCACGTCATGTATAGCAAAATATTTAATTTTTTCATATTAAAGATTATGCTATAAGATCGATTTATTATTAAATTAAAAATGAGAAATAGAAGATATCTAGAATTAATATTGTATAAAACTTTTAATTTTAAAAGACTTAATTTTAAAAGATTATTATTTAAACTGATAAGACTGAGATTTGAAATACTGTTAAATGTTACAGATTTTAGAAATAAAGTAAGAACATTACGAAAGTTATTAAATTGTTATGAAAAAGCAACTATTTTCGAAGGATGTTTAAAAAGACTTAAAACTTAAGTAATTAAATTTATGAAAGATCGTTCTATTTGCTAAATGAAATTTTGAACAGGAATATGTTAATTTAAATTTTAAAAAACGGAAATAATTTTTATTTTAATTTATTTATTTCTTTTAATTATTTAATATGATGTAACATTTACCTTCCCCCTGTGGAAAAAAAAAATAATGAAAAAAAAAAAAAATCAGCTAACGGTCCCTAAAAGAAATTGAAAACTTGAAAAAAAAAATCTTCCTAGACAAAAATAGGAACTATAAAAAAATCTGCATAGACAAAATAGGAACTATAATATGCAACAAAATTTCACTGATGAAAATAATACTGAAATATGAATGCAACACCAAAACAATATATATATACAAAACAAAATAATTAGCACAGAGTACAATATCAAACCAAGGACAAAACATTACAAGAACATAAAACAAATATAATGCTGACAATGTACATATTGGCTACAAAAACAGTTTACAAGTGAAAATATACCCCGTACCTACAGAAGGGTGAGTAATCCGGTAAGATGGATGACGAAAAAGAAGGGAAAAAAAAAAATTTATTTTTCATTAGACTTCGGGATCAATATTCTAAGGAACTTTCTTCACCGTCGTCCTTCTATCACTCTACCCCAACGCTACGGGGAAAAAATTTCTGAGCGAGGGAGAAAAACAAGCCGCGTCCTACATAGCAGGTGGATAAGAGTAGAATGATGAGTTTTCCAGACGCTAGCCTCGCACACCAGTCTCGGCTCAGCCAATCAGAGACGATCCTGAGCGTACACGTTTCTAGCATGTTCTCGAAAATTCAATGATGATTCATCCTTAACACCACTGACCTACACATGACGAAAAATGCCGTCTATTTTGAAGGGAAGAACACATTTTTTCACTGTCATGGCGGACCGATTTACAGCGGGAATATTCAAAATATAAAAACATTACAACATACAAAATAACATATTTCAGCAAATACATGGTAGTTTTAGGAGTTATTTATGTCAAAATAACCAGAAAAATTTTATCTATCTATTGAATATAGATAGTATTGAAAAAAATCGGAAATAAAAATATTTAATTACTTGCATAATAAAACAAAGGAAAAATGGTGCACGTCATGTATAGCAAAATATTTAATTTTTTCATATTAAAGATTACGCTATAAGATCGATTTATTATTAAATTAAAAATGAGAAATAGAAGATATCTAGAATTAATATTGTATAAAACTTTTAATTTTAAAAGACTTAATTTTAAAAGATTATTATTTAAACTGATAAGACTGAGATTTGAAATACTGTTAAATGTTACAGATTTTAGAAATAAAGTAAGAACATTACGAAAGTTATTAAATTGTTATGAAAAAGCAACTATTTTCGAAGGATGTTTAAAAAGACTTAAAACTTAAGTAATTAAATTTATGAAAGATCGTTCTATTTGCTAAATGAAATTTTGAACAGGAATATGTTAATTTAAATTTTAAAAAACGGAAATAATTTTTATTTTAATTTATTTATTTCTTTTAATTATTTAATATGATGTAACAATCATCAATATTATTTTTAAAATAATTTATTCAATAAATAAATAAAAATTTTCAAAATATTTACACAGAAATCAATTTTCTATATCCGAAAAACCATCAAAACCCTCACTTTCAGTGTCACTGTGAAACAGTTTTAAGAGTTCAGGTGACAAACATCCTTCAGTGTCAGAAGTTGTTGACTCTTCATCATCGGAATAACCATCAACAATGGCATCGGAACTTGAGGGAACTCCATCGGCGTCATTTTCAATTATCTCAGCTTTTTTAAAGGATCTAATGATCATCTCCTTGGGTATTTTATCCCATGATGATAAAATCCACTGGCAAACCTCAGCATACGACGCTTTTTGCATATGCCCTCCTTTTGTAAAGGTGTGATTTTCGTCGGACATCCATGATTCCCAAAACCGCCGCACATGGGATTTAAAAGATCTGTTGATTGATATATCTAAGGGCTGTAAAATTCTGGTTAATCCACCAGGTATAATAGCCAACCTTGTTTTTTCTGAGATGAGAAGTTTTTTTGTTTCATCTGCTTTATGAGTGCCCATAGAATCCATAACAAGAAGGCATTTTTTCTGGAAGAGGGAATTAGGCCTTTTCTTCCACGATTTCAAGACCCAATCTTTCATTACTATCGGGTTCATCCAGCCTTTCTCGTTACACATCACTATAATCCCCTTAGGGAAATCTTCTTTCGGCATCGTTTTCCTCTTAAACACAACTACTGGTGGCAATTTATGACCTGAAGCCAGACAAGAGAGGACAACGGTGAAGCTATTCTTTTCATTTCCCGTTGTTATAACGGGGACAGACTGAACACCGATAAAATCTGCCGAACGGGATGAGGGCATGTCGAAAGACATGGGGACTTCATCCATATTCCCTATTTCCGAGGGCTTTAGAGCATATTTCGACACCTCTTCTCCCACAAATTTTAAAAACGACTCCTTCTTTTCCTTCCAATCATCCGGCAATTTTTGGCCAACGGTTGTCCGGGCTCTCATTTTTAACATGTTTCTTTTAAAAAACCTGTTGCACCACGATGGTCCACCTCCAAAGTCATTGAGACCCTTCTCCTCTGCCATCTGCTTCGCTTTAATTCTAATTAAAACAGTTGACAAGGAGCGGCCGTTGTGTCTTTGGTTTTTAATCCATTCAGGGAGCTCTTTTTCGAGCTCTGGCCATTTTTCTTTCGGGCCGCGACGCTGTGCCCTTTTTTCTTTGGGAGTTTTTAGCAACACTTCCTCTTGTTTCCTCCATTCTCTGATACGTTTTACGTCAACATTCAGTTCTCGTGCTGCGCTTCTGTTTCCATTTGCTTTGGCTAATTTAATAGCATTTACTTAAACCTGGCCGGAAAACTTTGACGCTTTACAGGTAACATTCTAACAACTAACAAAGATCCACGTGCTCAACGTTCTGTTCAGTTCACGGTGAAGCAAGTAAAAGAATGTGAAGTAAAGACAAGTTGAGCTGTTTCAAAATTGCGAACGTGGAGTAAATAGTTTCCCAGGCACTGGCGAAGAAAGAAGAGAGAAAATGGGAGGAGTTTTCGCAAGACGCTCTGAGGTGAACTATTGTGATTGGATGCGATGCTCAGTCAAAGTACAGCTTTCTGCACCTGAATATTACATCTTTTGTAAACATGCTAGTGTGTTTCTGACGCCTAAGACTTTTTTTCTTTTCCTTTTCACAAGTATGACAAAAGATCATGCATTATTATTTTTTTTTTAACAGATTTCAATATTTAAAAAATAAAGATCGTCAGTAAATTTGTTCTATTTACAAGCCGCATCTAGTTATTGGCCGCATTTTTGTTTAAAAAAAAAAAATCTAGTTTAACGCCGCGGCGTTATTACCGGAAAATACAGTAGCTGCGATAAGAAGGAGGAGGATCTTAACTCGGATGTAGTTGATGCTAAAACTATATTACAGAAAATTGTAATATAATCAGATCATTATTAAAAAGAAATGCAGAAAAGGCCTGAAGAAGAAGATTAATGTTCAAAATTGGAAGTAGCTGAAGTCTGAGAAATATTTCTGTCATTTATGTTACTTCTGTTGTCATCAGCTGTTAGAAAAAAAAAAAAGCTAGTGAATTAGATCATTTTTAAGGTCTTTGTGATAAAGGACCCAAAGGGGGCCGGCTGATTGTTAAGAATAGGGCCCCAACATAAAAACATGTTAAATGATTTTAATTCTTAGCACTTTAGATCTTCAATTAGTCAAAATTAAGCATAAGTATGAATCATTCGAATGAAATCTTAAAGAAATGGTTAGAAGAGAGCCTTAATCTCCCAGTAAAAATGTAAAGGTGATGGTCTGCGAAGAAGCTTCTGAAACTCAACTCTAAAACTTTTCATTCAGAATGTGAGAAAATTAGAAGATGAAAAATTCATGCCACATAAAAAGTTTAAGGGAACCTGGATCAAACCCTTTGTATTCAATTTTCTTTAGTAGCCAGTGGCCAGAAGAGGCTGTATGTTTAGTAGCCACTTATTAATATGGTACTTACTATAGATCAAGAAGATATCTGCCACATATATAAATAAAATCATTATAGTGGCAGTTTACTTACCCAACAACTAAAAGTTAATACACTAAAAAAAATGAGGGAATTTATAACAAATAAAATACTAAATATATTTAACTAAGTATATTTATTTATAAATTATTTAATTTTCATTAAAATTGGGTCATCTACTCTTTGTAGTACAATCAGACCACCATAAATTAACAACAAGTGCAGGATCAAAGTCATCAATCGAAATATTTGATCGTTTAATATGCATCCGACTTTCTACATCTCATAATCTATTGATGTAGATTAGTCATCGATTATATTTTAAACTGAACTCCACACTCTTTCTACCTCTACATTACTTGGAGAAATTGTAAGCATTATTGTCACAATGCTCCTGACAGTTTTGAATCTATCAAAGGTTTTGGTTAATATCTTTCAAGGAGTTTGGTAAGAGTAATTGATGGTGTGAAATGTTCTGACATAATTAGACACAATTCCTTCAATTCAATCAAAGCTCTGTCTGCTCCTAAAATAATACAGTCGAGTCTCTATCGAAACTCCATCCAACGAATTTCTCTATTTAACGAATTTTTTATAGGAACGGTTAATTTTTTTCATGATTACATTTAAAATAATCTCCATATAGCAAAATATATATCTCCATTTAATGAATTTTTTTGAAAATGTTCTATCATAAATTCAGAAAACACTTAAAGTTATTTGTAGAATATTTTTTTTTCGTTGATTTCTGGTTTATATTTCATAGCTACATTCCTCTACCTTATTCTGTATGTCCAAAAACGGCATTCAACTCCCCCCCCCCCCCTCAAGAAAAACATCTTTTTCCATGGTTACACTTGACTGTTTTATCCAAGATGAGCGATTCTGTGTCCAGGATCATGTCATGTTGGTGTTACGTTGGTAAATGGAAAAGCATATTGAAATTTTTAAGAAATATTAATTTTTTTTATAGCGGCAAAATACTTTTTTTTTTTTTTGGTTCTTTCATATTGTTGCCGTCAAGTTTTGACGGGTTTCACCTAGCCAGAATAAATATCATTAATTTTTTTAATATGTGAAATCGACATGTATTTTTGATTTATGAAAATGTAATAGAAAAGTTAGTTGAAAATGCAAATGTTTATTTGTTGAATGGGGTGGGTAATGTAAAAACAAATTAACCACTGAGAGGATCATTGTTACAGCAGGGATGTAAGACCTGCGCCAATTGCGCCAGACTGCGCCGAAACCGCATTTCTGCTCCAAACTGCTACAAAACAGCTAATTTTTTCAATTTTGCGCCAAATCTGCGCCAAAAGGCACTTAGTGCCAAAACGAAATTTAGCGCGATTTCGTCGATCCAGGAAACAACAACAAATGACTTTTTTAAGCTGTTAATTTCGTCAAAAAACAAAGAAACATTGCAAAAAATCTCGAAAAACGCGCAAATTTAACCGAAAAATTGCGAAAAACATGCGCATTCGGTCACGAAAAACGCGGTGTTTTGTGGAGTTTTATCGTGGCTCCGCAAACGACTGTAAGTTGTTTTTCCCTCGAGTCAATCCTAGGTTCATTTTCATCGCAGCCGATCGCAGAGTTCGAAGCGGTACATCATGTGACGTGCAGCACGCGCGTTGGGCGATACTAGGGCTCCTATAACTCAGGCTGAATCATCAAGCATCTTGTTTCCCAGTTACCGTTTGTTTCCCATTGATTCCTATGAGGCGAGAAACGTTTGAATGATTTTAAAGCTACAAAAACATTAAAAATGGACGGTTGTTGAGCAGAAAATTATTCTGAACTGTTCAGGAATGGGTTTGGAGTATTTAAATTCCATATACATGGAGAAAAATGGAATAATTTGTCCATAAATGCTTAAAAGAATAGATCAGGATTGGAGAACTTCGCCAAATGACGCGCCAACCTAATCACTTGCATACAACAAACCGGTTCTTCGAATGTTCTATTCTTATATTTTCCCGTGAAAGAGATTGAGTAACTAAATTTACTCGCCTCGCCATATACGCGATAAGACGCCAAGTCAGGCAACCATTTTGGAAACTTAATGGAGGCGTGATTCAGCCCGTATTGTAGGAGCCTTAGGCGATACGAATGAGAGCTGCCGTAATATGTTTATTCCCAATTAATGGGAGCTCGCCTCCTATGTCAGGTGTGATTCTCGTCCGAAATTTCCGAAAATTTAAGGCATCCTCTTTGAAAAATTTAAAACTGGGTTATCAGTTCCTCATAGTTTCAAACTTGTACGGTTTTGGGCGCGGAGAAATGCAAATTTCGTGAAAGGTGATCGGTTCTGTAACAAGAACCGTCTAAAACAAAATAAAATTTAGCAGCTTATAACAGTGCAACTACGGTGACCTAAGAGAGTAAGTATTGGTGACATTGTGACAGTGTAATGTAAGACATTAAAGAAACTGTTTTTCAGTAAAATAAGGCTAACGTTTATTAACGAAAAGTAAGTGCAAGTTTAAATAAAAACATGTATAAATCCAGGTGAAAAATATAACAGGCATAACGTGAACAGAAAACAAGTTCAGTTAAAGTTATTCTATGTCATGAAATAATATTCAAGTTTAAATAAAATATGTATAAACTTAGATGAAAATATCACTGGTAAAATGTAAACAGAAAATAAGTTCAAATCTGTATTTAAATTAAAAACATTCTATGTAATGAAATAATGTTACTTATTGAATGGCATGGCATGGCATATAACAATACTAGGATAGCAATGAAAACAAAACGGACTCACGTATGGATGACTGCTCTCGACGTACTGAAAGAATTCCCATGATATGGCACACCAACTATTTCGATGAAAAGTCTTAAGAAAACTGAAGATAATAATGTCCACAAATAAACGAGTATGAAGACGTAATTAACAACACAAATGGACTATGACCGCTGGTAAAATGAAACACGGGCGAAGTTGATAAACCATTTTCACAATCAAATGTCCAGCAATGGATTTGGCGTAATTAAACAACTAGATGTTAACTTTAAAACTTTAAAACTGGATGAATTAAAATACATTTCTGAAACTATATCATATTGACGTTAACATCAATTATCTTGAGACATAACATCACTTCAAAATCCCCCGCACAATCTATCTCCGCCGGTTTAAATAGCAGCGGCAATTCCGAAACTGGATACGCCCCTCCGAGTTGAGCAAGCGAGTTCCTGACTTGCGATGGAAGAAATGCAAGACAGCCATTTGCGAGTTGCGATCCGCGATGCTTGCGAATTGCGATCGAACGAAACGATAAAACCTGGATGAACGTACCCATCAGCGACGATCGGAAAAGATAAGCGATTGATTTGAACATGTAAACAAAAGATCGGAAGATTGAAAAATTGCCGGCAAAGAAGAAAGATGGAAGTTGGAACAAAATATAAGATAGTAAGCCATGCCATTTTACAATATTACGATATATATAATTAGAATTATGTATTTTAGAGTGTTAAGGAAGAAAATGGCTGACAATCGCCCCCCCCCCCTTAACACTCGTACTTAAAAATAAAATGGATAATCAACAGATATTGTAAATTATATATATATAGAATAATGTAAAACATTAGAATATAAACTATCACACTTCGATAGTTACCAGTAAAACAGAAACTTGACATTAACAAGTATAAATGCAACAAATTCAATAACTTCAACAGGGTTAATCAAAAACATCAATTTTCAATAATGTTAATAACAATATTCAACAATAACAACAATTTTAACAATTATATAACAACTAGATTAACAATTTTTTCATTTCATGAAAGTTCAGTTACAATTGTAACTCTAACGAAAAGTTTTTTTTCACGTCGAATATAGTTCAATAGCAACAGTCTATAAAGATAACATTTTCCTGAAAAAAAACCGTGAAAGATAAGTACAATTACCTCGTCACGTGCAAGTGACTACGAGTTACCTTTACATAAACAATTTAATATGATGATTTTTTCCTTTGGTCTTGACTTGTAACAATATTCGAATGCATTTTAAACAATTATACATTTGCATATTTATTCTGAAAAAGAATGATTATCACATAAACGCAAATTCAGGATAATATAAAGAATAAATATACATGAATTACAATATGAAAATACTTTGATAATATATGAAAGATACATGTTATGCTAATGAGAAAATTTCAATAATGAGAACAACAACGATCATGATCATGGTAACGATTATGAATTATGATTATGTTAGTGACATAGTTAAATGACTGTGAGCGCTCACGTGAAAGACAACACAAAAAAAATATGCTTAAGCTTTTGAAACGATATACATTTGCAAATGATTTGGCCAATTTAAATATGAAAAAAAAACTTGTTATATATATTCTTAAAACGAGAAGAAAAATTTCATATTTACATATGCAATAAAACAAAATACAACTCGATTTTCAACACCACAGAATGATATTATGAAACGTATGCATACGAAACAAATATGAAACAACAAGAGTATAATTACATATTCAAACATTTTTTTTCAAAGAAAAGTACTGAAATATACAAAAATTTCAGTTTAAAAAAAATGCTAAACTTCAAGGTTTAACATAAAAAGTTAAACAAGCATCTTAATGCTTGACACCAGTTCAAAGGAGGAGGAGTTTCTTTTTTTTCATAGCATTTAAATATCATGTATATATATAAATTACTTATAACTAAAAATTACTTCAATAAATTTTTTAAGATCAAACTTTGTTAAAGGTTTAGTGAAAATGTCTGAGAGATTAGATTTACTGGCTACGTGTTTAACATTAAAAATCTCTTGGTTTAAGAGGTCTCTAACAAAAAATAATTTTACGTCAATGTGTTTCGTTCTGTAATTTTCAATGGGAGACTTAAGAAAATCAATGGAGGCCATGTTGTCTACTAAAAGTGTTGGTTTAACTTGTGGACCTGTAAAAATATGTTTGTCATAACATTCAGTTATGATTCTACTGAACCATAGAAGCTCTTTAGTTGCTTCTGTTAAAGCCACAAATTCTGATTCCATAGTAGACAAACAGACAGATTTTTGTTTAAAGGCTCTCCACATGATAGGAGCTTTGTCTAACATTAGTAGTTGTCCCCCCATTGATGTCCTGTCATCCCTATTAGCGGCGAAATCCGCGTCGGTGTAAGTTATTAGGTTTATGTGGTTGCAAGGTAACCTCAGTTTATAGTGTTTTGTGCTTTGGACATACCCTAAAAGCTTCAGGAGACCATTCCAGTGAACAATCCCAGGATTGCTCTGGAATTGGCTGAAGATATTTACAGCGTACGAAATATCAGGACGTGTCCTGCTTGTTAAAAATGAAAGGCAGCCCAAAACACTTCTGTATGGATATTGTAACATTTCCTGGGTTTCTGCTTCGGTTTGAGGACATTGTGACTTGGAGTATACAGTACCTTTAGTTATAGGGAGTGATGTAATGGGAAAGTTGAATTCTTTAAATCTTGTACAAATATCATCAATATATTGCCTTTGATGAATTGAAACAGTGCCATTCCCATCCTCCTCAAATTCAACACCAAGTAGTTTGCGTGTTCTCCCCAGGATTTTTATGTCAAAATGTTTTGTTAAAAGGGTTAAAACTTCATTAATATGTTTCTGATGGTTACTTAATATTACAAAGTCATCCACATATAGTAATAAAACAACATAATTAGAAAACGAATAGACGCAATTACACCACTCTAACTTTTTAAAACCAAGAGAAATTAAAATCTTATGTAATTCATAAAACCATACTCGTCCACTCTGGTGGAGGCCATAAAGGGCCCTCTGGAGTTTGCAGACTAAATGTTCTTTACCTTTTACCTCGAACCCTGATGGTTGTTTCATGTAGATGTTATCAGAAAGAGGGGCGTACAGATAGGCACCTTTTACATCACACTGAGTGTGGATCCATCCGAGACATGAGACAAGGGCTGCAAAGAAAAAGCGAATTAGACTGAAATTGACTACGGGCGAAAACGTCTCATCGTACGTTTCACCCCTGACTTGTTTGTAGCCTTGTGCTACAAGTCTCGCTTTATATCTTGCAACCCGTCCCTTGTCGTCTCGTTTGATGGTGAATACCCATCTGCAGCCTAGTGGTTCGGTGTTGGGTGGCAGAGATGTTAATACCCATACTTGTCTTTTATTTATAACATCCATCTCTTCCTTCATTGCCTGTCTCCAGAGTTCCCACTGAGGTGATTTTAATGCCTGCTTATATGTGGTAGGTATGGGGTCTTCTAGTCAGGAACTGGTTTTATGAGTTTCAGAGAAAGAAGTGTGTGGAGGTGTGTAACTAGGACTTGAGCTAGGACTAGGAGTGGACTTTACAATGCCTTCGTACTTATTGTTTCCTTTAAAACTGAACAATGACGGATTAAATTTGATACCATTAGAGTGACAGTAATCTCTTACTTCCCTCAGTGATCTTAGACGTTGTGTTTCACCCAACTCGTAATAGTAGACGTCGGTTCTCGATTTGTCAGGCCTAGTTACAGGCTTACGGAACCAGACAGCTTCCCTGAGAGTTCTAGTAAACTCCTCGCCATCCTCGTCACTGTCACCCTCAGATGGGTGTGAGGAGGCAGAGTCGGAAGATTCAGAGGTACTCGGTCTAATACTTTGAGTGGGTGGTGCTTCTGAAGTAAATCTGTCAGGTTGAAGGTCAGTCAAAGGGTCTATTTCAGGTGGTTCGGAACTTAGGATGTAAGAGGGTCCCAGATCGCTTCCGTTGCGCTGCTCCGAAGTTGTAAATGGGTTTGTGCCTATTGAATAGTTTGGACCTTGTTCACTGTGTTTGTGGATACTTCCGGATACAGATTCGTCACCAAACCTAACATTTATTGTCTCTATTATTTTATTGGTTTCGGGAATCCATACCCTGTAGCCTTTTGTAGACATTGCGTAACCCACTAAAACACCCTTTTTAGCTTTCGGATCGAATTTGGAATTTCTTAGTTGTTTAGGTACCCCCACATATGCCACCGTACCAAAAGGTCGTAAATGTCTTATGGACGGTTTATTACCACAATAATATTCGAAAGGAGTTTTTTTATGAGTTTTGTGACATATTCGGTTAAGAGTGTATGCGATGTATAAGACAGCTTCTGGCCAGAATTTGAGACTGAGTTTACTTTCATTGAGTATTGAGCGAGCCCCGTCCATTATTGTTTGATTTAAACGTTCTGAAACTCCATTTTGCTCCGGAGAATATACATTGGTAAATTCGTGTTTTATGCCATTGTCCTCAAAGAATTTAGTGAATGCTTCATTATCGAATTCCCGCCCATTGTCGCTACGAACTTCTTTTACTTTGGTGCCCAAAAACCTTTCTGCTCTTTTTACGTGGTTAGAAAATACCTTAAACACCTGTGTTTTACTGCTTAAGGGGTATACTGACACTTTGCGAGAGAAGTCGTCTGTTATAGTTAGGAAATACTTCTCCCCGTTTCGCCCTGTTATTTGTGTCGGACCCCACAGATCAGTGTGTAGCAGTTCTAGAGGTCGTTTAGATCTTATTTGGTTTATTGGGCGGAATGATGTTCGTCTGTGTTTATTAATTTTACATGTTTCACATTCAAAGTCTTTACATTTAATGGGTGGTAAGCCCCTAACGCCATTACATTTTAGAGTATGTTCAATTAATGTGGAACTGATGTGCCCAAGGCGTCTATGCCAGAGTTTAAAATTATCTTTTTGAACGGTTGAGGCTTGGAAACGTACCCTTTTAAGATTTTGATTACGGTTAGTTTTAGGGTCTTTATTTCTATTTTTATGGTTAGGATCTGGATAGAGGCAGTAAATGCCATCTTTAAGAAAAGCACGAAAAAGTGTGCCAGAATCCCGATATGCCTTGACCCTTCCCTCACCTCCTTTGAACTTGGCACCCATTTTATCAAGTCTGGGACCTGAAATTAAATTATGTCTTAGACTAGGACAATACATGACGTCGCCGAAGCGAACCATTTCCCCATTTATTTTTAAATCCACTAAACCGGTGCCCTCGATAGGGAAAGTAGCACCGTCAACTGCAACAGCCAATTCCTCATTTTTTAAAGGTTTAAACTTAACATATAAACTTTTATCTTTACAGAAATGGTGGGAGGCACCTGTGTCAAAGACCCAGGCGTCTCCACCACATTTTATGTTACTCAGATTAGATTGTATGAGGTAATTTACCTGGCCTGTTGTCTTACGTTGACGTCGGTTGCGAGGCACATCTTTTCTGGATCTATGACCATCAGACTGAGCATGGACAGGACTGGATACGGAAGAGTCTTTCGATGAATTTCTGGAAAAGGAGGAACCTCTGGACAAAGAAGAATTTCTGGAACTGGAAGAGTTTCTGTACACCACGGAACCGGAATTGGAGGAGTCTCTAGGCATCATGGCACTTCTGGAACTAGAGCTAAGACAGGATTCCTGGCGGGTGACATCAGGCACTCTACACTGGCTCTGTAAATGTCCTATGCGTCCACATTTGTGACACCGACCTCTGAACTTAGGCTTAAAGGAACACTTCTTTGAGGAACGGGCTTTGGAGAAATGAGACTGCACGGCATCTATTCTGTCGTCCTCTCTTAGTTTGATCCGGGACTCTTCTGCGACTAATTCTGTAAGAACGCTTTTGAACGTGAACTGTTGGTCTGGCCATCGCAGAATCCCTTGCACCATGTTGTCGAACTTCTTCGGGAGCCATCTAAGCAATTGAAATGTGAGGTAAGTTTCTTTGATTGGCTCATTTATTGCAGCAAGTTGGTCAGCAAGTCTTTGGAGGCGAGCTGCAAACATATCAACGGGCTCTTCAGGTTGTATCTTACAGGAAAGAATTTCGCCAAATAATTGCATATGGCGTGCCCGGTTATCAGGCTGAAAATGCAATTTAAGTTTAGTCCAGGCTTCATGAGGGTCGTCGATATTTTCTATGATTCTCCGGAATTCATTTTCCACATTTAAATACACTATTGATAGGGCAGACCTGACTCTGGATTGATATTCTTTTGTCGCTACAGAGTCATTTTCATCAGGAGCCTTTTCAGTGCCATTAACTATGCTCCACGCATTTTTATCTAATAGTAGATACTTTACGTCAGCTGCCCAAGTTCCATAATTGTGAGAATTCAGTTTTGTTATGCACACCTGTATGTTAGCCATGGCCATGATTTAAACAGAAGGTATTACATGAAAAAGGAGAAAAAAATTTTTTTTTTTTTTTATTTTAAATAACGTACTTAGTAATCAGATAGTACAAAAATTTCTATTATAAATGATCCAAAAAAACCTTTTTGTATTTCATCTCAATAGGAAAGAAAAAACATATAGCCTTCAAAAAAAATTTTATATTGCGGCCCCCCCCTCTAAAGTGACTCGGAGGTCCAATGGCCGCATACTACAAACAACTGTCAAAAAAAATGTTTGAAATGTCACCAATTAGGTTATGGCCGCCGTAAAGGGTTTAAAAGCGTATTCGCTTCTGGGCCCATAACCCGTGATCGGTTCTGTAACAAGAACCGTCTAAAACAAAATAAAATTTAGCAGCTTATAACAGTGCAACTACGGTGACCTAAGAGAGTAAGTATTGGTGACATTGTGACAGTGTAATGTAAGACATTAAAGAAACTGTTTTTCAGTAAAATAAGGCTAACGTTTATTAACGAAAAGTAAGTGCAAGTTTAAATAAAAACATGTATAAATCCAGGTGAAAAATATAACAGGCATAACGTGAACAGAAAACAAGTTCAGTTAAAGTTATTCTATGTCATGAAATAATATTCAAGTTTAAATAAAATATGTATAAACTTAGATGAAAATATCACTGGTAAAATGTAAACAGAAAATAAGTTCAAATCTGTATTTAAATTAAAAACATTCTATGTAATGAAATAATGTTACTTATTGAATGGCATGGCATGGCATATAACAATACTAGGATAGCAATGAAAACAAAACGGACTCACGTATGGATGACTGCTCTCGACGTACTGAAAGAATTCCCATGATATGGCACACCAACTATTTCGATGAAAAGTCTTAAGAAAACTGAAGATAATAATGTCCACAAATAAACGAGTATGAAGACGTAATTAACAACACAAATGGACTATGACCGCTGGTAAAATGAAACACGGGCGAAGTTGATAAACCATTTTCACAATCAAATGTCCAGCAATGGATTTGGCGTAATTAAACAACTAGATGTTAACTTTAAAACTTTAAAACTGGATGAATTAAAATACATTTCTGAAACTATATCATATTGACGTTAACATCAATTATCTTGAGACATAACATCACTTCAAAATCCCCCGCACAATCTATCTCCGCCGGTTTAAATAGCAGCGGCAATTCCGAAACTGGATACGCCCCTCCGAGTTGAGCAAGCGAGTTCCTGACTTGCGATGGAAGAAATGCAAGACAGCCATTTGCGAGTTGCGATGAGCGATGCTTGCGAATTGCGATCGAACGAAACGATAAAACCTGGATGAACGTACCCATCAGCGACGATCGGAAAAGATAAGCGATTGATTTGAACATGTAAACAAAAGATCGGAAGATTGAAAAATTGCCGGCAAAGAAGAAAGATGGAAGTTGGAACAAAATATAAGATAGTAAGCCATGCCATTTTACAATATTACGATATATATAATTAGAATTATGTATTTTAGAGTGTTAAGGAAGAAAATGGCTGACAAAAGGATCGCCGAAAAAGCACACATTTCGTCAACATTTCGAGGAGAAACGACGATTTCGCAATGTTTTGTCAACGAACTTTCTCAAAAGATCGCTGAAAAACGTGAATTTCCTCTGCGGATCGCGAAAATCGGCAATTTCACCAAATATGGCAGATAAAACGCTGATTTTGTTTGATAACTACGGAAAAACGTCGATTTCCTCTAAAGATTGCGGATATAACGTCGATTTCGTTAAAAGATCGGGGAAAAAACGCCATTTTCGATAAAAGATCGCTTAAAAATATTTTGCCTATGGATCATTGAAAAAAAAACCGCTGATTTCATCAAAAGATCACGGAAAAAACGCCGATTTCGTCAAAAGATCGTGGGGATAAAACGCCGTTTTCAAGAAAAGATCGCGTAAAAATGCAAATTTTGTCTAAAGATCGTCGAAAAAACGCCGATTTCATAAAAAACACACGGGAAAACGCCGATTTCGACAAAAGATCGCAATAAATCGTCGATTTTTCTAAAATATTGCAAATAAATCGCTGATTTCGTCTGAAGATCGCGGAGGGGGGGGGGGAACCCGCGGAATTCCCCCGCCACCGATTTCCGAAAATGCGATGTGAATTTCCGAAAAAGTTTTTTCACCCAGAATCGCCCCTGTCTTATGTATTGTACATATTTTCTGTAAATTAAGTATCTTCCTGTTCTGTGTCTTTCCTGTGTCGGTAGTGAATTATTTCGCTCCTCGGCAAATCCTGCCGGTAGACGGCAAAACCGAAAGCAGAATGAAAGCGCGTACGAAAATCTGCTATATGTTTGTCAAACAATTACAAAAATAAATAAATAAATGAATAAATAGAATTTTCTCAAAAAACTGCTATTTCGTCAAAAAATGAACAAAAAACATAGCCAAAGGAAAACAGTGTTGAATTCACTTTCCTCCAGGAGGGACTTCTGTAGCTCCGCGGGGGACATGATAGAGTTCCGGGGGGGGGGGCGGGGGGGTTGCACTTTTTGTCCATTGAAAACCCAATATCTCAACATTTCCGGGGGGAACATTTCATTGCTCCTGGGGGTGGATGTCCCCTCCCCCCCCCCACGGGGCACCACCTGAATTCAACACTGAAGGAAAAGACCGTAAATCTCGGCAAAAAACCGGTAATAAGGTTCGAATTTCATCGAAAAATCGCGGAAAACACTCGAATTTTGTCAAAGGATCGCTAATTTCGTCATTCGAATTTCACCAATAATAGATCGTGAAAAACACTCGAATTTCATTAATAGATCTTGAAAATTTTGTCTATAGATTGTGAAAGTGTGCATATTTTATCGAAAAATCACGAAAAAAACACTCGAATTTCATCAAAGGATCGCGAGAAAAACCTGAGTTTTGCTAAAGGATCGTTATTAACATAAAAAAGAGTGAACAAAACACAGCCAAAAGACGAATTTTGTCAAAAAAAATCGCGATAAACACGCAAATTTTTATTGAAAGATCGCGAAAAGTACTTGAATTTCGTCAATATATCGCGTAAAACACTCGAATTTCACCATTAGATAGTGAAAACATTCGAATTCCATCAATAGATCGCAAAAAAACGACTATTTCGACTATAGATCGTGAAAAACACGCAAATTTTATCGAAAAATCACGAAAAACACTCTAATTCCATCAAAGGATCGCGAGAAAAACCTGAGTTTTGCTAAAGAATCGTTAATATCATAAAAAATGAGAATAAAACGCAGCCAGAAAATCATGAATAAAAAGTTAATTTCTGTGAAAGATTGCGAAAAAAACTCAAATTTCTGTAAAGGATCCCGAAAAACAAGCGTATTTCGTCAAAAAATGAACAGCAAAAAATCCGCAAATTTCTCTAAAGGATTTTGAAAAACATGCGAATTTCGAGTCAAAGGTTATCTAACTTTGTCATAAAAAAAACAAAATACGGTCAAAAAATCGTGAAAAAAAAATGTTAATTTCTTTAAAAGATCGTGTGAAAAAAACCCGAAAATTTCATCAAAAGGATCGTAAAATCTGTAAATTTCGTCAAAAGATCTCAGAAAACATACTAATTTCATCAAAAGGTCCTAAATAAACCCGCAAATCTAGTTAAAAAATGAACAAACACTGTTAAAAGTTTGTGAAAAGGTGTGAATTATGTTAAAAGTTAGCTAAAAACCACAAATTTCATCAAAAGGTCTGAAAAGTGTGGAGAAATTTAATCTGAGTATTTATTCTTTCAAATGTAAAAATATTTTTCAAAATAGCAATTATTGTAATTGTTAAGAGTTTATTAGCATTAGAATATTTCAATCTGCTCCTAAAAAGCTTTTATTGCTACAAAATTATATTTTTGCTGCTACAAAATCTGATATTTACTGCTACAAAATCTGATTTTTGCTGCTACAAAAATAGATTTTATTGCTCCAAAATTCGATTTTTGCTGCTCCAAAGTTGCTACAAAATGGCTTTAGTTCACTTTCATCCCTGTTACAGTTGTTGCTAAATGG
Source organism: Maratus speculifer (assembly GCA_964019185.1). Classification (NCBI taxonomy): domain Eukaryota; kingdom Metazoa; phylum Arthropoda; class Arachnida; order Araneae; family Salticidae; genus Maratus; species Maratus speculifer. The sequence goes on along the minus strand of OZ025302.1, from coordinate 180,595,375 downwards.
CAAACTATAATTTCAGTCTTATTTTGCTGCAAAGTAAGTGAAGTATGTATATTTTGTATGAAATGAGAAATGACGGTAATTTATGATTTATTCATGTCATGTACAATTTATTGGTGTTGTATTTGTAAATGGAAAATTATCAAATGAGAGAGATTCTAATTCTATAGCAGCATGTTTGAATGTAACTCTGCCAATTGCGGGTCATTTGCCTGGATGTAAAATGCAGGTTTTTCTTTTATTTATTGAAATTTTTGCTGAAGATTAGTCATTAAAAAATCCTTTAATAGCTGGAAAATACCTTTTATTTCTGTGGTGCCGTCAAGTTTTGACGGGTTCCATCTAGTTGTCTTTAAAATGGTGTTTGTTTCTTGGTTTGGATAGTAAGGGAGGAATAAGGGGGAATTGCAGAAAAGGTCGTTTTTCAGCAGGTTTTCATCTACCGTATTTTCCTGCGTATAATCTGCATCCGTAAATTTTGGCCTTTGAAAAAAAATTTCAGCAGATAATCCGCACCGGCGTATAATCAGCAGATTATACACCGCAAAAGTACTAATAAATAAAGTTTCTATTGATTTAGTTGTCCTATTTAAATGATAATTGTAAATAAAATAAATAATTATAGGATAACTGCAAGTTAAAATAATAATCGATAGTATTAATAATATTTGACAATAGATTAATAATTTTTTCCTTGTTCTTCTGCTATAACAGAAATTCGATTATGGTGATTGATTTTATTCGATCTATTACCAATAATATTTGAAAATTTTTTAATAATAGCAGGTAAAAATATTATTTACTAATATAATTTTTACTATTTAATAATAAAATAAGTAAGAGACTAAGCCGCGTTTCCAATGCTTTCTTTAATCAAACCGGCTTTTAACGAAGGGGTGATATGCGGGTGTCGTACCTGCTTTCATTTTGCACCCATTTCCACACGCAAGCTTAAAATCTATCCCCCCAAAGAAACCGGAAACTGCGCAACTTTTCGTTCTGACCTTTGATTGGCTAATTGGTGAAATTGAGCATGAACTTCCTGTGTAAACACAAACAGAAGGGTTTTGTTACGTTTGGCGTGTTTCAAACTTATTTTTTTTCTTTTTTGCTTCTGTTTTCACCTTGTTCTTGTTATTGCACACTTTATCGACCTGGAAACAAATGCTAATTTAACATTGTAATGCGAAATGGGTAAAACAAAATAATAAAATAAGTTGTTTTAAAGACTGAATTTTATGGGAAAAGAGAATGTGGAGTTTCGGAAGAGGGGACTTTAGATGAAATTTTAATGAAATGAATGTGAATCCTTAATGAAATTTGTGATTAATTGTTTATTTTTGTTATAAAGAAAAAAATAAAACAGAAAATTAAATAATAATAATAATAAAGTATTTAAAAAATATTTAATTTTATTACTTTGTTGAATGTGTATTGGTGTGGGGGGGGGGGATCAGGTGATGAAGCAAAATTTCGGAAAAAGAGCAGGAAAATTGCACTTACATAATGTAATAACACTAAAATTTTTACAAACAGCTGCTTTAATTTGCTGCTTTAATAATCAAGCTGCTTTAATTTGGTATTATGGTTAATAAAATTTGCAGTGTTTTTTTTTTTATTATTATTGTTTTTATTTATTTTTTTTAACTTTGTTTTGCATATTTTATAATCTAGTTATCTTTAAAACAAATCAGGAAACAGAATATTGATTAGGGGAATAGGGGAGAGGAAGGCTGAATTCCTCCCCATTTAAATAAAAACAATTAAGTTATAGAAGTTGTTAAAGGTTTATCATTTTCAGTTTAAAATGTTAGCTTATTCATATCTGAAAATAAAAGAATTGTAATATTAATTAAATTTATTGTAGTAATGAAATGAAACTGATAAATTTGCTGATCCATGGTCTGAAATATTAGTTCTGCAGGTCTGTTTTGAAATTATTTTATTTAGTACTAAAAACATTCAGCCTGCAGTATTGTTTGTTTGATATTTGTAATACTAGTTAGTACAAGCAGTATATCAAGTAGTTTCGAGGAGTTTAACTGTTAAAAAGAGCATGAAATACACGAATTTATGCATCAATATTTAAAAAAAAAAAAAAAATGTTTCAGAATTTTTTTTCCTTTTTTTGTATTGTTCTCTAAATCTCTCACGGTCTCAATAATTTTATAAACTATAATTTCCTGACATTTTGTTTTTAAAAATTTGTATCTGAAATTGTTAAAATGTGGATCTTGCGGAAATCACAATAATTAATTTAAAATAAATAATTTTCACAAACATTTTATTAACTAATGATATCCTAATTGTTAAATTTATTTGGAAATAAGTATTTTGTTTCATTAGTATTCCTTCATTAAAATCTGGTTCTAAATGCAATCATAAAAACATTTATATTAACGTTTCTTTCCTTTTTTTCGGGAGCCCCACCAGTGGCCGAGAGGTTCGGACCTCTCAAGTGGTAGACGGCAGGTGATGGGTTCGAACCCAATCGCGGCTGTCGGCCTAACCGTTCGGAGTTTTCGTGGTTTTCTTCGAACCTTGCGTAAATACGGGTTAGGTTCCCTTAGAAAGACTCCCACGAAGGGCACTCCCCCCTATATCCCTAGCGCAGATAATCGGACGTCAAAAATCAACCAACCTTTTTTTCGGGGGGGGGGGGGGAGGGAGAGGAGATGTGTCCGTTTCTGGAATTTTAATTGCTTTGATATATTACTGTTGCTTACAATAAAATGTTGACTAATATTAGAAAATAAGGTATAAAAATGGTTAAATATTGTTGGTAAACAAATAAAATATTGAAAAAAAGTCTGAATATAATAATAATCTAATTATTAGAAAATAGTTTTTAATTAAACTCATTAAAGATATCTATTATTGGCACATCTACCCTATATAGCAATATTTAGTTTTAAATATGTATAAATTTTGCTTAAAAAAAAAAAAAAAAAAAAAAAAGTTAAAATTATCTTTTTTTATAAACAAATTAATTTTATATTATAAATATAAATGAAAATTTCCGTGTATTATTTACATTAATTACATTGTAATAAATAACACATAAAAAATAAAAATTCAACATTTCCTTAGCGTTGTTTAAATTAAATCTCGAACTTCAAGCCGACGAAAACCTGAAGTTAAATTATTACACATGTAGCTTGTGATTCTGTTGCTGCAATGACCGACCAATCAAAGAATGAAACAATGTCAACAACGCGAGAAATATCAATAGCGCTAACGAAAAACATGCTGACGAGAAGCAGAAATCACGGTAAATTGTTTACCCGAACTGAATCATGGGTAAAAGGCGGATTACTGACCTAGTTGATTGCAGGTCTGACTTTGGGGAGAAAATGACCTTGGCTCGATTCTCCTTCAAACCGGTTTGTGCACTGGAAATGGTGTAGGGGGTAAAATAACCGTTCTGAGGTGTCTTGAAAAACTGCATTGGAAACGGGGCTTTATTCCCTGAATATTTTTTTTCCTTTTTCTTTTACCATAATCGAACATTCGATTATGGCAATCGATTATATTCGATCTATTACAACCTCTACCTTTTCTATTAGGGAGTACATGCAAACGTAACGCTTGCAAATGAGCCAAATTGCAATAGGATGACGACATACTTGCAATAGGTCTGCAAATACTCATGCATTTGTAACGCTTGCAGGTAGTTACTCTGCAAAATTGCCCGTCTGCAAAAGTACCAAAAAGCGCATCGATTGCAAACGATTTCGATGAATGATAAGCCAATAAGGAGCAAGAAAGGGTATATCAAATGCAAAAGACATTTAAATCAAACGACAACGTGGTTTTTTGTTTATTTACAAGCTTGCTTTTTGATAGCACTTTGATATATTTACGTTTGCTTAGCTATTTTTTCTAGCCTCTACTTCATACAGTTTGTTTTTATTTTTTAATATGATGCTATTTACATACTTTTATTAAAACACCATTGCAACTTAGGTTTTTTTTTTTTTTTTTTTTTTTTTTTGAGGGGGGGGGGGGTTACAATTACAATTATTTTACTCTTGATTCTTATTTAAATACTACTATTTACATTTTTGGATTAATTATCATTTTTGTTTACGTGTCTAGAAAAGTTTTATTCCAATATAAATTTTATGTAAAATAAAAAAAGTATATTATATTTTAAATTTAGAATCATGGCTTTTAATTTTTAAATTGTGGTGATGATGATAATAAAAATATAAGAAAATATTTAACTAATTTAATTATATGTGCAGAATATAATTCTACTTAATATGCTAAATGAATATATGTGTACATATCAACACATAAATATTTTTGTTGTTTTGGAAAACTGTTTACTAAACAAATAACAATTAAAACAAATTTATTCAAATGTGCTGTGGGCTATTATTTTATAAAATGATAAACTTTTTTTATCCATATAAAGTCACTAAGTATTAATTGGCTAGTTTTTAATTAAAAAATAATTCATTTAGATATTGTGTTGTCAAGCAATTTTTTCTCAAACAATACTCAGCTTTTAATAACAAAGAGAAATTAGATGAGTGTATATGGGAGAGAGGGAAGGGACTTTTCTCAGAGCACATAAAATGATGATATGATGCATAAAAACTGATTCTGTTAATATGTGTAGTTGATTTATAAAAACTGATATAAAGAAAAACACAAACAGGGGGAGAAAGAAGTCTTTACAAAAAGCTTTTCTTAAGTGAAAACAGGTAGCGAGGAATAATAAGCAACAAAGTATATGTTGCATAGTGTTAATACAGACATTTTTCACTTTTCTATTTTGTCTGGTGATAAAAGATTGATCTCCTTGTATGAAACTTTGAAATAGCCAAATGCTACATTTATTTGGGCTACATCGGCTTTTCATTATGTTGGTTTTTAGAAGTCATATATTTACTAAAATCTACTTTATAACCATATAAAACAATGAAATTGTTCTTTAATCAGTAATAAGAGGGGCACAGCCAGTATCTTACCTAAGGACAGTTTTGATGTGAATCATTATTGCTTATAAAATTATCTCAAATATGTCGCAAATGCATTGCATATAATAAAAAGCTCAAGTAGTCAATATTAATTTAGCATTTAAATGTTTGAATGCTTCGTTAAAGGAACTTCTTCCTTAAACTTCAAAATAAAATCATGCTTCGCACCTTACTTAACTCGCTTTTTCATTTATTTTGTCTGGAAGAAAAGGCTTCTATCATGAAGCATTGAAGTAGTAGTACCTCAATTCTCTTATCTGTCAATGCTTTTGCTTTTTACTAATTTTATCAGTTTTAACCGTTTAAATGCCAATGTTCCCAAATGGGAACATTGCATTATTTGTAATACAAAACATATATTTTTCCAACATAATAACAATGTCCTTATTTTTCCTATAAAATATAAGTTTAATTTGAACTTTTGAAATGAAAATATTTATGTTTAAGCATTTATCACAGGTATTAAGGAATATGTAAATTCATTAATTTGCATAAAAAGTATATTATTTGCTTTTATCGTTTTCTCTATATTACTTACATTTGACCGCTAAGAATCTAAATGTTTTTGGAATTTGGAAAAATACTCAAGAACAATATATAATAGCATATAGCAGAAAATAATTTATTATATTTGCATAGATTGTCAATCATCACGTTCCAAAATGCAAACACTGGAATGAAAACAGCCAAAAAAACTGCATAAATATGTTTGTTTGCTATTTTCTAAATTTGTATGCATAGATTAAAACATTTGAAGCTGTAATATAGAAAAAACAGAATTATTATTACATTGCGATATTAATTCGGCGTCTAAATGGTTAACCTTCTGTTTTGAAATTTAAGTAATTTTTAACTATGTTTTTTATATTCAATTAACTTTAATTAAATTTTTGTTTTTCAATGAAAAAACAATTGTTATTTGTTAAGTAATTAGTTTTCAGGGTTTTTTTTTTTTTTTTTTAATCTTTTTCCAGTGATTCAACAGTAAACATAGGTTTGTTATGATAATGTAGAGTAACAATTGCAGTAGATAAATAAAGATGCAAAATTAAAGAAAAATGATAGCATAATTTCAATTACCAAGTACGTTTGACTTGCATACTGATTATAATTATGAATACTTTAAGTACTTTTAAAAGTAGAAAATGGAGAACCAGTGTTCTTTAAAAAGGATTCTTAGTATTTTTAAACGAACAAAATAACTGTTTTGCAAATAATCTGGAGGTTAAAAAAAAAAAAAAAAAAAAAAACTGTTTTTTTTTCTTTTTTATCTGAAACAAACATAAATTTTGCACCCCCCCCCCCCCCTCCCTTGCACACAATAACAGTTTACTAACTCTGGTACCTTTTGCTAAAAAAAAAAAAAAAAAGTTTAAAAATATAAATCCTTTTATAATAAATACAATATTTATAATACAATGCTCCCATAAGATTAACATCAGCTTGAATGTTAAGAGGATATGCTAGTTATATGAAGAAATAAGATTACAAATGTTAAACCTATGAGAGCATTCTTTTTAAAATTTCTCACTTGCATAATGATTTTTTTATACATAAAGTTACTTTCATAAATTTGTAAAAAATACTCCCATAGATTTAACATTAGCTTTGAGCATCTTTTATTTCATATATGTATATACATTTTTGTATGAAATGACAAATTCTTCATTTGGTGCCCTCCTTCGCTTTTCATTCTGGCAATCAGAACATGTGCCCCATCTAGTTTCACCCTGGTTAAAAGAAAATTGCCAAAAATGAAAATCAAAGAACCTAAATATCAATAAATTAAAAAAAGAATGTGATTAAAATTCCAATTAACATGAAATATTTTTATTAGCGCTTCATAATTTTTACTTTGAGTGCTAAATTTAAAATAAAATTTTTTTTTCAACCTTTAAGTGCTATAAGTGCTTTTCTTCCTTTCTCTCCCCCCCCCCCTTCCCTTTATTATTATTTTTTTCTGGTACTTGAGTTCCAAAAACTGTTTAATCACCTTAATTTTTTTTTAATTTGCATAAGGGGCCTCACACAAGCCTCGCATCCTCTTCTTGTTAGTGACAAAGGAAGGGGAGGGGGGGGGGAGTAAAAATATTGAAAAAATGTATGATATTTATGGATGACCCTAATAAGATACAGATGTATAAAAACTATAATATGGTATAAAAACTATTTTCTAGGCTTATTTATTTTCATATAAAAGCAATAATGTTTATCCCTTTTATTATTATTATTATTGCAACTGCTTTAAACCTTTCATATACACATAGGACTATGTAACAGAATTCTTTTAAAAGGGAAAACAAATTTAAATAATAACATTAATATCTACTTATAAACGATCAAAGAAAGAAGGAAAGCAAAGGCAACTCTTTCTGCTATTCATTAATCATTTAAATAGGAGCATAAATTTCACAGTAACTTTAGAAACATCTGTGCTGCAAAGATAATATTGCAACAATAACATTACTGTTGTGTAAAGTGTAAATATAACTTATTACCAAAAAATATAACTTATTACCGCAGCTTTTTCGGACATGTCTTAAAAACGCAAGTCCATCTTGGTAAAAGAAAAAATTAACATTTTGAAAGAAATTGTAAAAGTTATGATAGTAAAAAATTTCGCGAATTGTATGGAAACATTAAGAAGTTATTTTATTTGCTACAATACCAGCGGAAATACTTTTCAAACCCTTCTATAAGTGCACAAATCATTAATTACACCTAAAGGCAATCAATCACATCACACAACCATAGACATTTTTTTTTCTCTCTATAAAATGATCAAAAGAAAAAATTAGTGTACCGTAAAGTACCGAAAGTAAGCACCCCTTTAGCAGACAAGAAATTCTAATAATTTTAAGAGACGCTTATAATTTGAACTTTTGTGAAACAGATCGGTAAAAATAGGAAGGTGAGGGGTGTATTTGGAATTTATAAATTTCCCAGGATTTATATAATTTGTAAAATAAATCAGAACACATATTCAGAGACAGCTTAATTTCGGTACTTTTTGGTGTTACATTTAAATTGCTTACTGTATCCCCCCCCCATTTTTTGGTTATATGTTTGTTTAATTTATAAATGTATATAAATCAAGACGCTAAACATTAAAATTAAGTGAAAAACAAAATTAATCCGAGTTTTAGAAGTGAAAATCGATTATACGACTTTATCGTTTATACAACGCTTTACGGTGGTCCCTTCGGCGTCGTATAAACGATGCTCCACTGTAGTATTTAATAGCAGTTCTACAACTTATGAATTCACCAACTTTGCTTATTTATATTTTTTTATAATATTTTTGAAAAAGTAGTATTTAAAATGCATTCAATTTATTCTAAATTAATGAAAGATTGAATAAATAATATTTCTATTGTTTCTATATTTTTTATAAAGTTATTATTAAAGGTATATTCTATAAAGTTACTTTCACTTTCTGAACCAGTTTTGGAAGTGAAAGCAACTTTATAAAAAATATCTGCAACCAAAATCAAAAAAGTAATCAAGGAGAGATCTTGAGAGGGACCTCAGCTATCCAAATAAAATAAAATAAAATAAAAATGCGAGTGTGTTATTAGAAAAATGCCTCCGCATAGGAATAGCATTAGCTTGCGAGGGGACCCTTAAGCATTTTTACATGCCTCGGAATTTTTTCAAAACAATTTTAAATACATTTTTTTTTTAATTATTTGCATATGTTCATAAAGTGGACCACTGTGTCCCAGAAGTGGAGCGATCCAGTAGCGTAGCTATGTTTTTTGGCGCCCGGGACCAGCAAGAAATTTTGCGCCCCCACCCCAATATAGATATATAACAATTTCTCTCAATTTGGCGCCCCTAGGCCTCGGCACCCGGTGCGGACGCCCCCCTTTAGCTACGCCACTGGAGAGATCCATTTTTAAGTATTGTTTGACATATAATGTAAATTTAATTTTTAATAATATAATTCCTCTTCATTTCCTTTTTACCTCCAAAAAACATAATAATGCAAATTTGCAGATAACATTTTAACACAAAACAAAGCAGAAAAAGTCTAAAAAAAAATTTATATTTTAAAAATAATAACAGACTAAGACACAGGAACAATTTCAAGTAAGGTGAAGTGAAGTTATTAAAGAAAATAAAGTCATTGTCATTAAAATTTAAAAATGAAGCTCCAAAATAATCACAAGCCTGAAATTTTCCTGAAATACTTTTGGATTCAAGAAAGATTTTAAGATAACATCAATATAAATTACAGATTAATAACTATAAAGTTTTCATTGTAAAGCTGTTTTATGTTACACCAAAAACAAACAATAAAATTTCAGAATCTGCCAGAGATTATTTTAGTAATAAAAGGAATATTTGTATTTTTTTTTAAACAGTAATAGAAACAAAAATATTGTTTACTATATTAAATAAATTGACATTTTTCTTCGTTTAAATAATTACTTTACAACTTTTTCTTGTTTTAATTTACCTTTATGAAAAAATTGATTTTTTCTTATTTATCTATAATTTTTAATTAATAATAAAGAAAAGTTTGATGAAAAATTTTACTTTTAGAAGCTCAAAACAACCAGTCAAGATAAAATGGTTTATTCTAAATTAATGATGTGTTTTAAAGGTTATAAGTAATCAATCCAATGCTGTAATAACTTAGTCATTAAAAATAAATAAAACATAGTGGATGGTCCACTGTGTCCCATTCTCATATCTCTCTTTATATATAATATATAGTAAAAATTGAAGTATCTACTTCTTTAATATAAAATCAATCTTTGAAGAATTAAAAAGGAAGAAAATCTTAAAGGTTTTAATATAGGGAGATTATGCTTAATTTGTTATTTAGTGGTAGGGTGAGTTAGAAAAGATAAAATTATAAAAAATACTTTCTTGTAATATTCACGCTATGCACTTTTGTTTGATTATTAAACAATGAAAATATTAAATTCACATGAATCGCTTCATTTAAATTTGGTTGCTACAAATAACTTTCATATTAATTTTAAGATTCCTAATGCATTTCTATAGCACTTATCAGATAATGATAATAAAATAAAAATACATTAAATGAACATTTTAAACTTTTTAATAAAGTTGTTATACAAAGAATGGTAAGTAAAATAATTTCCTAAATCTCAAATAAACTTAATAAATCAAATAATAATTCATTATGTATGAAGATCCATTGGCAGACATATAAACTGTAGTAATTAAATCCAAGGAAACAGCAGGAGAGGTGAAGACAACATCTACGCTAACAGCAAGCACAGCTTCTGCATAAAGTTCAAAATATACTGTTGTGGTTGGGAAAATCCTCCAAGGCACTAGCAAGCCACACTCACAGATAGAATTTCAAAATAAACTCCTGCCTGCGAGTGTAGCCAGCTGTCATAAAAATTCCAAATTATATCTTCCTTTCATCCTTCATAACTCGGTCCATTCTCTTCCAAAAATGATCTTATATCTTCAGTGTTTGTCTTCTGTAGTATGTTTAATATTTGTATATTAAGCTCATTTGAGATTAGGAAAATTACATTAACTGTATATTTTTTGATAACAACCATATAAAAATGTTTATTTTTCAGTAAATTTCCTTTTATGTCAGTCAGTAGCTGAAAAGTTTCATCTATTAAAAACTCATTAGGTATTCCGAAATAAATAAGATTATCAATAATTATTAATTTAAAATGAAATAGCTATTGGGATGCATGTAATATTTCTTTCATTAAAAATGTTATGAACAGCATTATATATAATTTTGCAATAAAAAAAAGTAGATAAGTACTCTTTTATTTTTATATATGCATTGAAAGCTACTCTAAAAGAAATACATTTTCAGAATTTTATCAGTGTTACTGAATTAAATCTGAGCTAAATATTGAAATAATTTTAAAATTCAAACTGAGTAAACTGTTTATACAACCCAACTTACGATATTTCAGAAGAGATTTATCATAAGAAAAGATAGATTTGCATAACATAACATAAATTCTTTGTTTGTAAACATAGAAAATAAAAAATAATAGGAAGTAATTTTTTTCTACTAATACAAACAAAGATATATTTAGTAAGAGAAAGAGCTTATTCAGAATGCACACATAAAATAACTTCATTCATATTTCGAAATAAACAATCATGGTAATTTCAAAATAATAATAAAATATTTGTACTAAAATATAACATTGTTGAAACTATATGTTACATAAATATCTATTTCAAAAAGTAAAACTTTTGTTAATAATAACAAAAGAGATGTTTGCTAAACTGGAATTTCTATCATACAGCGGTTTCACATTAAAAAAAGTTTTTTTCAAAAAAATATTACTACGAAACACTGGTTTTTCAGATTTAACAGCTATCCGTAAACAAAAACAAAACAAGTGTATTTTCCTTTTGTGGATTATCTAATTATTTCGGATACTTTTTAAATTTTATATATCTTGCTCATCGATATTAAACATAAGAAAAATGAAATCTAATTATGCAAATGATGGAAATATACTATATTAAAAAAAGTTTACTGGGAAACATTACACAATGTATTCACATTTTTCTCGTAATGCTCTATTCAGCACAGTTCGTAATTTTAATTTCCCCCATGTTAATTATATAATGAATTAAAACTTACCTGAGCTTTCTGGTTGTCGTGTACTTCCAAATTTAAGGATTTTTCTTCAATTGAATATCTATAAACAAGTACACGGAAAATAATAATGTGTCCGCCATATTGTAATTACCAATGGTAAGTGGATTTGCGGAAGGTCTGAGGCTTCCGCAAATTTTTGCCAAGTTTTGCAAAAGTTATCGGGACATTTGCAGACGATGCGTTACGTTTGCATGTGTTTTTGACTTGCAGACAGATTTGCAGCCGGAAGTGTTACGTTTGCATGTACTTGTATATCCAGCTAAATTCAGCTGTGTAATTTAAGCAAAATTCTTTTTCCACATGACAAATAAAAGAAGATTAAGCTAACAAATGATTAGATTGCAATTTTCGATCGAGATGAACTGAGAAACTCTGTATTCTTCATAGAAGCATGCTGCAAAAAGACTAGACAAATATTCTTTAAAAATCGGAGGCCACTCCCACTAGAACGGTCATATCATATGTGAACCAATCACAAGCAGCTCCGCGAGTGGTTTCCCAAACAGACAATCATTTGATATGTTTACATTTTATATTTGCCGCTAGAAGTAGGAAATCAGTTCAGCTTGAAAAAAAATTCATCAGGTTATCCGCACTTGAAATTTTCGAGGTTTTTTAACAGATAATCCGCAGATTATATGCCGGAAAATACGGTACCTAAATTACTCTTGATTACTTTTAGAGTTTAGAGAGGATGTTTGTGGTGACTCGGAGCATTTTTTGTTGTGAGAGATCATTTGAATGAAGAATTGTTACTAAATATCATCTTTGCTGGTGTTATCTTTTACTGCATTTGCATAAAATCGCTTTTAGTTTAAACATAACTCTCTCTGATAAAATAATAATTTTGAAAATAATCAATAATACACTGGGGAAAAAAAGGAAGTGGCGAAGATATTGGAGATTCTGAAAAAAATTTATTTAAATACTTCAAAAACTTGATTAAACACCTCAAAAACAATTCTGTTTCAAAATGTAAACATTAAATGAAAAATTTTTGCCGTTCTCTATTCAACAAATTTTTTGTATATAACGAATTTTTTGTCTGAACGATGGATTTCGTTATATAGAGACTCAACTGTATATTATAAAATTCTCTCATTTCTTTGTTGCCATGTCAAAGATTATGGCAAAAAAGATTAGAGATTATGGTCTGGTGGAAAATAAGATGAATTTAGTAACTGTGCAGTTCGTACACATATAGGTCTATCCTCACCAAAGGTACTGAAATGTTCTGACATAATTAGACGCAATTCGTTCAATTCAATCAAAGCTCTGTCTGCTCCTAAACTAAATATATTATAAAATTTTTCCATTTCTTTGTTGCCATAATCTCAAAGATTATAGCAAAAAAGATTAGAGATTATGGTTTGGTGGAAAATAAGATGAATTTAGTAACTGTGCAGTTCGTACACATATAGAACTACCAGGTCTATCCTCACCAAAGATACGCATTTCAATTGCGACAGAAGCATTTACGCAAGTTTTTGAAGTCATTTACTGCACTATCTTGACAACTTATGCTGGTTTCTCTCCTAGAAACAGAGGTTTCTGTTTTTAGCTTTTCACTTTTAAATTTCACAGTCTTTACATGAGAGTCACTGTCATCAACTTAAATGACTCCAAAAATAAAAATGACTCCAAATGCTTAGAAGTGCTACAAATCAACTGTCCAGATGATTCAAAATCCAAAAGATTCAACTTTTAGTTTTTTAATTGAATTAGTGGATTGAGCAATGTTTATGTTTGATTATTCTAAAAGTTTTGGAAATTAAGGCAATGAAGTCCACGAAGGCATGCAAGTAAAATACTGTATCATAAGACAGGAGTTATTTTAGAATTCCTTTAGCCGTTGCTGTCACACTTCCTGTGTATTTGCAAGTCGCATGGTCTGACACCACATCTGTTAAATGTTGTATTACAACCTCATAATTTGTTACTGCTGCTGCAATAGAATTTTCTGTAGAGTCTGCCCATCTAGTTTCACAAATTGGTTTAAAACTCAAGACTTTAGTTTTTAAAACATCTCCCAGATGACTCAGTTCTCTTGTCAGTTTTGAGTTTGTTCTATAGAAAGTACTAATACACTTTAACAAAGATATAATTTTCATTCCAAACTTACTACTTTTGATTACATCTTTTAAGCATAAGTCCAGAATATGTTTATAGCAGTGAATGTAAAATGGAGAGTTTATTACTTTTACTAAACCTCCATATCTTCCAACATTCACTGCAGCTCCATCAACTGATGTGCATACAAGTTTTTGCTCCAAGTCAATAACCTCTGCTTTATTAAGTCGTTTATCTATTACTTCAGCTAGATTTATGGCATTCGAATTTTCAGTTTCACACAAGCCTATAAATAGCGCACTTTGTTTTCATGCTCAGCTTCTGGAACATATCTTGCAATACTGCTTCATATTCAGTGCATTTTCTAGTAGTGTTGCCATCGATTGAAATTAAAATAAATTGAGCCGTATTCAATTGTTTAACAACAGCATTCTTTAGGAAACGAGCAACATATTTCAAAAGCACGCTAAAAAGCGTACAATTTTGATACATATTAGCCAAATCTAACCCATTTAACTTTTGAAGCTGGCATTCTAAAGCAATTCTATTGCAAGTCTGTCATGAAGAGCAAAATAAACAGTTCATATTAATTGCTTCATTTTCTGAAAAACTTTTTCAACAATTTGGATCAGTTTCTTATATATCGGGGCATTTTCATTACATGTCTTGGACGAATTTGCTTTTTCTAAGCAAAGTTGGCATGATATGCTATTGAAATGACTATCAACAGTTTCTTTTTTTAGTTGTGGGGGCTTAAAGGGCTGATTATCTTTGTCAAAATTTGTACAGAATTCAATTCCTAATTTTGGTGCCCACTCTGTACAGACTTTACACCACATATCCTAAGAATTAGCAGTATCTACAATAGATTTTCTTTTCAATCTTTGGTACCTTCATAGTCATTTCTAACAGTTTTCCATTCCTCTCTATAATGTCTCTTTTTCTGTAATTTAACATTTTCTCTTGTACCGTAAAATGGGGTGAATCGGAACACTTTTCAACTTTAATGTTAAAAAAAAGCAACAATTGATTTTTTAATTTTTTTATTTTTCTACTAAAAACTTCGGTCTTGTTCTGTTCTTTACTTTTTAAGCAAAAATGAAGCATTTTTACTGTTTTTATATGTATTACTAGGGGGGCCCCCGCCCCCTGCTCGCTATGCTCGCCAACCCCCCACGTAATCGCTTCGCGATTCCAAATTATTGGCTACCCCCTGCTTGCTGCGCTCGCCAATACCCCACGGTATGAATAAGCAGTTTCAGACCTTTCAAATGATGTGTCACACGACTGGTGTTGTAAAGAAATTAAAAATGTGCCCCCCTGGGGGGCAGAGTGGGAGGCGACACAAAAGACATCCATAATATGAATAATCAGCTGCAGACCTCTCAAATGATATGTCACACGACTGGTGTTGTAAAGAAATTAAAAATGTACCCCCTGGGGGGCAGAGTGGGGGTGACACACAAGAATCCATAAAATGAATAAACAGTTGCAGACTTTTCAAATGATGTGTCACACAATTGGTGTTGTAAAGGAATTATAAAATGCGCCCCCTCTGAGGGCAGAGGGGGGGGGTTACACACAAGATATCCATAATATGAATAAGCAGTTGCAGACCTCTCAAATGATGTGTCACACAATTGGTGTTGTAAAGAAATTAAAAATGTGCCGCCCTGGGGTGCAGAGTGGGGATGACACACAACACATCCATAATATGAATAAGCAGTTGCAGACCTTTCAAATGATGTGTCATACAACTGGTGTTGTAAAGAAATTAAAAATGTGACCCCTCCCCCCCCCCCCCCCTGGGCAGAGCAGAGTGTGGGGGTGACACACAAGACATCCATAATATGAATAAGCAGTTGCAGACCTTTCAAATCTTGTGTAACACGACTGCTGTTCTAAAGAAATTAAAAATGTGTCCCCCCTGGGGAGCAGAATGGGGGATAACACACAAGACATCCATTATATGAATAAGCAGTTGCAAACCTCTCAAATGATGTATCAAACGACTGGTGTTCTAAAGAAATAAAAAATTTGGCGAAATATTACAGTTATCGCCAAGTTGGTGTCACTTTTAACAACTAATTTTGGTTGCCAAATTTGGCAATATATCTCCAAGTTGGCGACAAACTTGGCGATTTTTGGCGATGGTAACCTTTCCTCTCTTTATGGTAACCCATACGGTGATGCATAGATGGAGCCCTTTCCTGATTGGTCTATTGGACTCATGGAAGGAGTGGACAACCCGGATTCGTTAGTTCCGGAAATCTTCCACATCAGCATCATTCCAGGAGTCATTCCTTTTAAGGCTAGTTTTTTTTTTACTATAGAAGGATTTATTGTTTTAATGGTGTTCCGATTCACCCCACAGATAGGGGTGAATCGGAACGAATGTTATAATCTTTATTTATTCGGATTCAAACTTTAATACAATCACTTTTAATTAAGTTATTAATATTAACATGCAATTTTTGAGATTGTGCATGTTGAAGAGATAAGAGCATGAGCAAAATTAGCACACATATTTTAATACTTTATTAATGCTAATGAGTATTAAAATTTTGTTTAACAATGAATATAAATGTAAATCATTAAAAGGAATAGATACAGTGCTATTAAACTTTTATTCAAACTAACAAATTTGGCAGAAAGCCGAAATTTACAAAAATGTATTAGACTGTTCCAGTCATATTTCTATATTTTTATACATAATAATCGAATGGTACTAAAAATGTTCATTCAAACTTCAGGAACTTTTGGCTTTTGAATATCGATCAGCTATATCTTTCCAGTTGGCAACTTTCCAAATAGCTTTTACGTAATCTGGTCTCACATTCTTATACTGCAAATAATAAGCATGTTCCCAGACATCTATTCCAAATAATGGAACAAGACCTAAAATACATAATACTATGGTCATAAGCAGAAAACAAGTCTTAATCAAACGTGCTTTAACTAACTTATAAAGACATTAACAATTATGATCTTGAAAATAAATCACATTTATATTTTTAAAAGTAAAACACTTTCAAAATCGATGAGTTTTGTAACATTATGATGAACTGCATTAAATATAATTAAAAATTATTTTCAATATACAATGTTTTCTCCAGAATTTTTCTGCAGTGGGGTTATAAAATAGACTTTGTAACAGTTAAAAGTTCAAGAAACTAATATGACTAAGTCAAATTTCCTACTAGCTATTATTCAAAGAAGGTAGAAAAAATAAGAATAATTGCTGGGTTTTGAAATTACAGTTTTTAGCTTCTCAGTGTGATAATTAACTGTAATTCTTGATTGTAGAATTTCAGAATTAATTTATGTTTGTATCATTTGTTATTTTCTACAATAACTTTTTTTTTTAGATTGTTAAATTATAGAGAATCACCTACCACTAGTAGAAATTGTTTTCTATGTCTGCCAGATGGGAATACTTTGACTGAAGATGAGTTGCAATGGCACAACGCTTACCAAACCTTTTTTACCTTGTTTTAATATCCTTACACTTGTTGGTAAAAAGATTAATAATAAATGGGGATAAAATTTTGATTTCAGAACTTTGGAATAACAAAATAAGTCAAAAGATATGTCATATACCACAGTGGATGGTATAAGAGAAAATTTTAAGAGTAGATTCAAATTTCTACTCATGATTTATTGGGTGACGAATATTACTTGAAAAGCTTGCTAAAAAAATCAGTATGAGCTTGTATATGTAGCAAATTGACAAAAGAATTTCTAATAACAATACACAACAAGATTTTTTTTTTTTTTTTTTGAAAAGCAGAATAATGAAACAATACTTAAGTAATTAAAATAACCTGGCAATTGACAGTGAAATATACCTATGAAATAGAATTTGAACTAGATCAGCAATCTATATCAATCAGTGGCAGCCAAGCCTGTCCAGTAAAGTAGGTGAACTGCCTCTTTACCTATTATTTTATTGAAATATTTTGCTTAAAAATTCATATTCTGTCTCTTCTTCTCTTTTTTAACATTTATTTAATTCGTATTTACACCGATTGTTTAATAAATAACAACCACAAAGAAATCAATGCTAAGAAAGGGGGGAAAAATTCTATAGAAACAGATCTGGAAGAATCAAGCAGAAATGCTCCAAAACGACTCCAATTTATGGTTACTATAGCAATATGGCAGCAAAAGCCATGTTAACAGAAGAGCCGGATCTTGACTCAGCCGTAACATTCGAGTTTATACTCAAACAATATAACATTATTTCGAGGTTTTCATTTATTGTTTTCTTTAAACTGTAAACATGAAATTTTTGTTACATTTTATAAAATATAAATTTCAATAAGCATTCTGCTAATGACATGAGTTTAGTTTATTACAGACACTGTTTAACACCTGAAAAGAAGAAAATAAACAATGATACATTTTATCATAAAAGAATAGAACCATTAACAGTGGTAGTAAAAAAACAAGATAAACAAATCTTATTAAGTTAATTTTAATAAAAATAATATGACCTGTATATACCAGTCCTATGAAGAATATCTCAAATGAAAGTATTTTTAGATAATAAGATTTGCATCACATTACTTATAAATAATAAGATTAAGTGCAAACAATCAACTAAAAAACTAATTTTAGACAGCATTATTCAGATCTGCCATTGTTAATTTGCACAACATTTTTTATGAGAATTATTAAAAAGGATAAGTAAATTTCTATAGATATAATACAGGAAATGAATATATGTTTTAAAATGGGTCTTCAAATAAACAGTCTAAAATCAATAAAGCTTAACTATTGTTTTTTTGTTTCCCCACCAAAAAGAAAGAATAAAGCATAAATTATGGAAATTTTTAACAAAGAAAAAATTGGTATTTATAAACTGCAGAAATATACATATTTCCAGAGCGTAAAATTGAGGCTCTGCTGTATCTAGGATTAGAAATAAATATCAATCACAGTTCTTATAAAAAGAAACTTTCACCTGTTGTAGCTTGCAGTGGATCTTGATTTGCACATGTTGCAATTTGAAGCTTCTTTGACTGTGAATTAAAGCCTAACCAAGCCCATCCTGAGCCTTGAACACCAACAGCAGCTGTACTCAACAAATTCTGGAGATTATCTAGGCTACCAAAATCATTCTTAATTGCACTCAATAATTCTCCTAAAAGTAAACAAACTCTGATATTATTTTTTGATTTGTGAAATTATGAATGGATAAATCACAAAAGAATGTATAATTAATTATATTTATAAAAAAGAATAAATGTTTAAATATAAAATAAACACGATTTCTTATCAGGGAAATATAAATATGTTAATTCATTTATCAAAGTATACTTTAAAAAAAACTTCAGCTAATTGTGTCATCATCATTCAGATTTATTTTCATTTTTATTAACTTCTGATTAGATGTATAACAAAACACAATTGCAAATGTGTTAATGGAATTGTAATGATGGGTAATAAAAGTAAATTTATTAGAGCAAATTTGTATAGGAAAAGAATTAGGAATAATGATACATTGGTACTTTTTGAATAGTTGGGCACCAGTGTTATATATACATATATATGAAGAGGGGGGATCATCAACTTTTAATTAAAGCACTGCCACAGTTGACTATTTTTTAATTCTATTTCACACCACTTTTTCAAAACAAAAATCTTTTACATATGTTTTGAGAACATTTACAAGTAAAATATACTACAAAATGTATTTTAAATATACATACATATAGTGATGCAAATAGAATATAAAAATTTTTGCTTGTGGCAGCCCTGTAATTAAAACTTTATGATACTCCCTCATATATACATATAAGACAGAGTTAACCGCATTTTAGAAAACTTAAAATCTTAAAATTTAAAGTTCCACTCATATTTTTTAAACTTTAATTCTGATGCTTAAAATCATCAGAAAACTGATAACTTTACTTTCCTGCAATACATCTTATTACTTTCAGAGATAATTTTTGGACATTCTTTAAGATCAAAAAGCTGTTCTAAACACAGTTCTCATTTCTTGTGATGAGCAAAATCGAGACCAGATCACCACACCTTTCTAACATCATAGTGCCCAGATTCTTTTTAACCTATAAAATGAGGGTGTTTCCTCTTTTTGTAGTGTCGCAACTTAGTGGAAATATTTTGAGTTACGACATTTAAATAGTCCAGGGCAGCGAAATTCCGTGGCTTTTTTACATCCTAAGATTTGCCAAAAAACATGATGTCTAGCCACTGATCATTTTAGAATTTCTAAGTCAGGCCAATACAGACCTGATTTTCAAAAGGACCATCGTGTATGAAAAAGATTAATAAACCAGGTCCCATTAAATAAACTGTGTGCCCTGCTTGCACTTAATCATGACTACATGTGATAGCGAGGAGTGAAAGGTGACCGGCTGACAACAGAGTGTAGGACCCTGTTCAATGGATGAAATCAGCTGCATACTCGCTCCGTACGAAGCTGAAAATGCAGTACAGGGAAGTTAACGACTGACTGATTGCAGTCTCACAGCCAATGGGCTCAATCTGTTACATATATGCATATATAACACTGGCATCCAGCTAATCAAAAAGTACCAATGTATTTCATAAAGATGAATTCATATAAAATTTCAGGAAATATTAGGCCTTTTTGTATTTTTTCTTTATTTTTTAAACTATTAAAATCTCATTTCCACTGCAAAATCTCAAAATTGAGCTTTGCTTCTTGACAATATAGCTGCATACGATATGAATTTTGATACTATTACAATTTATGCCTCAAATGCATAAACTTTGAAGAAAATCTATTGCACATTGACTAAATAAAAGCAGAAAAAGTACTGTATGTATTTGAATGTAAATTAAACTTTTTCATGTAATCTTGAGTCTGTTGTAATGTTAAAACTTGTCATTTAGCTTTAAATATTTTAATTAAATAAAAAATGACATGGACACTCTCCACTTTGCAAAGATGTCCAATCAAAAAAGATATATAGGTAGTCTGAAGTCACAGTTGTCCTGGAAGGATAGACAATCTGTTATAGTTTGTGTCAATGCTGATAGAGAAGTGGGATAAACTTTTTGTATTGTATCTCTTTGCTACCTACAAATAAATTAACCAGACAGAGAACTTTTTGCGTCACATTTATACATGACATTTCACTTGCCAATTATCATACTGAAGCCTTCCCTGTTGCAGAGATACCACTCAGAAAATAAAAAAAATTACTGTCTGGAAAAAAAAAAAAAAAAGCTTTGAAAGAACTCACATTTTTACTAAGATCCCTTGACAATATTTGTATTTTTTATAATCCTTTGCACATATCACGTTACTTTGACAAAATCCATGTTTTTCTCATGATCCTTTGACAGAATTCACATTTTTTTTTTGCCATTTTTGGTGAAATTCGCATTTTTTCCATCATTCTTTGAGGAATTTTGTGTTTTTTCCTGCTATCTTTTGACAAAAATCATGTTTTTTTTTCTGCTATTCCTTGATGAAAATTGTACTCATTCTAGGATATTTGCTTTTTTTTTTTTTTTTTTTTTTTTTTTTGCCATCCTTTGGCAAAATTCGCATTTTATTTGAAATTTAAGAAAATTGGTGATTATTTTCTGTGAATGATTGATGAAATTGATTTTTTTGCTGCTGATTGGTCAAAATTCGCAATATTTTTCCGTTTTGTCACATAACATTTTGCTTGTTTTATTTTGCGATATTTTTCATTTTTGAACTTACAACCAATTTTTCAGAATTTTCAGAACCAAATTCCTTAATTTTTGGGAAATTCACAACAGAATCACTTCTGATTCGTTAACTCCAACTGGCCATGGAAAAAAACACAAACCATGTTAATCTAATGCATGAAAAAAAAATTGCAAAATTGGTTGGTTGATCATGGTAAAATTTTAGTACTTAATTTCAGTAAAAAACTTGCAAAATGTTTCAATCAGTCACACAAAAATATTATGAAATTCGCAGGACAGTCATGCGGAGTTGATCGTAGTTTCAAAATGAAAAATTTTCTGGAAAATGATGAAATATTTTATTTTTTTGAAGTGGGATTTTAAAATTTTTGATGTGAATCCTGCACACCTGCTCTGAAATTCAAGCCTTATTTAGTGATATCAGTTAAATTACAGTAGAAAAGCACACAATTTAATAACTTTATCAGTGAATATAAATTTTCATAGAATATTTTAATGATGTAGATGGGTTTGTGTCTCATGCTATGGCGCAGGTTTGTGTGCTCATGTAGATCATCTTGTGCTGCAGTTGCAGCCTTATCAACATATGTAAGTGAGAGATGCTAAGCTGGGCATCCTCCTAGTAGCTTGAATGGTATAGCACTTGGAGTGCTATTCCAAAGGTTCTGGGTTTTATTCCCGGCTTGGGCATATTTCACTCTGTTGGTTCTATGCTTAGTTAGCAATATGATAAATCACTATTTAAAATATTCTATAATTTCACTGCTAAAAATTAATTAAAATTATATATACAAATATTGATTTATAAAGATAAGAAAAAAAAAGCATAAATATTGATAAGATATGCAAGAAATACAATACAGTTTCATCTTACCTTAGATTTTACTTTAAAAAAAAAAAAAAAAAAAAAAAAAAAAAAGATTCAAGTTGTGAATTGAACATTTCAGTTTTCATGCTATGTTTATCTCAATTCTGAAACTCACAACTTTTCCCTGAAACACTGATTAAATTCCTGACATTTTTTCTGGTTTTGTTTTGTTTCTCACTTTTATGACCAAACAAGTTTATTTGTGATTTTTTATTACTTTCATAATTTTTAAGAACAATAGGCACATATTTTCCAATGAGCAAGAATCTACTGTCCCGACACTTTTCAAGAAGAGGATTTCACAACATTTTTTCACTATCTTATCCTTTGTATAATATAGTTTCATCATTAGAAAAATAACATTAAATCATGCAACAGCTATAAAATCTTAACCTTTATCATGTTAAAAATAGTTTTTAAAAACAATACTGACCTGAAGGTTCTCCTCCATTAGGTGATAAGTTGTTCCAAAAAATAGAATGATTAATATGGCCTCCTCCATTAAATTTAATTGCTGGAGCTAGAGCTATGCAAGAGGCAACATCCCCTGTAACAAATTGAAACTAAGTTAAATGGCAGTTAAATATTCACTAGCCATTAAATAATTTATTTAAAACTGGCTAAAAGAAATGAAATATTAGTCAATAACATTAACCCACAAATCACATTCTCAATTTTTTGTTTATTGTGAAATACAGAGGTGTGAAAATTATTAGAATAATTGTGAAATTTTTAATAAAATCTTGTTCTGTTAAAAATGTAACACATTATTTTAAAAATATTCATACATTTATTATTTAGTGTGCATTCCACACTTTTTATTGAAGATTTGATACGTTTTGTCATACTTTGTATGAATTTTTAGCTATTAATTTGTATTTCATTGTCATGCACTGTAAAAAAAATCTGTAACCTTAGTAATCTAAATTAACCGAAATCTCTTATGCTTACTAAAATTGTATGTGTACACTGTACAAGAAAATGATGTCAGTCTACAAAACTTGTAAGCAAAACGAAAACCATCTGTAACTTTACAAAAGAATTTACTAAAATTTTGGTAACTTTACTAAAATTTTATCTATAATGCTAGTTATCGTCACTTAAAAAGTTCTTGGAATACGATTTCCCAAAGAAATTCTTAGTAACCTTAAAATTTGTTTGATTCAAAGTGCAAATCTGTATCTGTTACATGAATTTTTATTGTTGCCGTTACATAAAAAGTTCTTGGAATACAATTCTACTAGAAAAATTTTTGAAACTTCCCCAATTTTTTTTTACAGTGTGGGGCCAAATGCGGATGAGTCTTTCTATGAGTTCATTTTTGTTTATGATGCTGAAATTCTTTAAATTTTTCATTACAATGTCCCAAAGATTCTCAATGCGATTCATATCTGGGCTATTTCTAGGCCACGAAAAGTTTTTTATGTTTTTTTTATCGAAAAATTTGATTACAGATGAAGATTTATGGCACGGAGCTACAATATGAATGAATATGAAGTCTCCATTTGGAAACCAGTCATTTTATTGTGGAATTAGATTTTGTTCAAGCACTTTTTCATACTGATACTGCTTCATATTGCCTTCTACAATGAATAAAAGTCCAGTACACTTAGAAAGCATCAAACTCTAAACCATTAATTTAGTAGGATGTTTATCTGTTTGTACTATGCAATTTCGAAAAAATTCTTCACTGATACTTCTCCTGAGATACTGACTACTTTTTCTGATATGGTAAACATTGATTCATCAGAAAAACATACCTAAAACAAAAAAAATTCTTTAAAATATGTGATTTGTTGAGAAATATTCTTATAAAGAAATTTATAAAGTTTTACATCTTTAGCCAGTATGCAAAAAACATGATTTCAAGAAAAGAAATGAACAACTTATGTTTAATTGATTAATTAAGGCAAAAATAATTTTTCTCAACTTGCTTCAGTAATTTCTGAATTCTTATCTCACAACTTTTGCCCAAGCAAGTCTCTTCTTTGTCGTAGAGGATGAGATTTTAACCTTTTTCGAAGAGGCCGAGCACTGACTCCAGCTGAGCTAAACTTCCTACGAATATAAGAATCACTTACATTTATTCCATACACTTGCAAAAACGTTTTTAGTTTATTACTGGTTGATTTTCTGCTAGCCTTGTAATTTTAATTAATTTCTCTTCTGTTTTTGCAGTAAATTTACCTTTCTTTCCGCATATCCTTATTCTAGAAGTTTGATATTCACATTTGGAGCTCAAAAATCTTTATATTCTATACACAGATGCTTGCAAAATTTCTGCTTTTTTAGCGATTTTGTACCGTGTATCTTTATTTTCTTGAATGAGACAATTTACCACAGCTAGTCTTCTAGGAGAAATAGCACTTGTTTTACCCTTAATCACGGAATAATCCCTTGACAAACGAGAAAAAGCTATCAATTAGCATAAAACTAATCAATAAGCTAAAAGATTTGTTTTAAATATAAACTAATACTGATACCAACTCAAGAAAGGAAAAAAATACTAATACAGCAAGTAGGCGAATTTAAAATTGAATTTACATATGTTTGCTAATCAAACTAACTCTTTATGCAATGGAAACAATTTGATTACTTGGATAAAATACCTTTCTTTTAAAAAATGGCAACATTTAAAATTTTTATATCCCCAAAACTAATTTAAAGGAGTGCAAAATGGACTAGACCAGCAAAAGAAATTACTTTTCATGAAAAATTGCAAGTATATGCAATATTAATCAAGAAAAACTGAAAAAATCACAATTATTCTAATAATTTTCACACCTCTCTATATGCATGAGGATCCTTGAAACACAACATTAGGAATTACAGGTTAATAATCAGACAGCTGTAAAATAGTGATCAATAATTTACTGTTTAGTCTAGAATTCTGTTAAAATTGGGTTGTATGCAACTCGAGCCCAAAAAATTTAGTACTTTCTTGTTTGGGGCCTTGGAGAAATTGAGAAAATGGCCTTAATAAATAAATAAAAAGGAAAAATTTTATGCATTGTTTTTGACAACACATTCACTGTTTTATACACACAGAAGTTTTTTGAATATTTATAGAACTTATTAGAATTATAATTTGCTAATATAAAATCAAAATTATTCAGGGATTTGTTTAAAAAAAATGGTCTTTAAAGGACTTTTTACAAAAATCTTTGTATGAAAAATAGACTTTTCCCAAAAATTTTCAATCTCCAAAATTGAACCTTACACAAATTTAATCATTTAAAATTAAAATCTGACCTTTGACATTTACATATAAAGAAAAATACATATTTTAAATGTATATATCTTCTTAAAAATGTATAACCAAAAAACTGAACATAACAATAATTTCAAATTCAAAAAATTACCACTATTTTTTCACAAAAATAAAAATCTGCTTATAATTTCATAAAAACAAAAAGCCTGCGAGAAAAGACTGGACAAAACTCTGCTATATATCTACTATTAGACAAAAACCAGAGTTTTTCCCACTTTCAAAAAACAGACTTTCTACACTTCAGAAGTCTCTTTTTTATTCTTCTGCAACAAGTTTTGCTGAATTTCCATGATGCTGGAATTTCCTGAATTCCGATTCCAAACACATGTTCAGTTTACAGAGAGGTGAAGTAAAAATAGGGATTGAAAGTAGCGTTCATAATAGCGGGGGATTCAGATTAAAGGGTGTTCAGAATACAGAGAGTTTATCTTATGTTAAGTCTATGGAGTTTCGCCAGGACCATCGAAATGCGTTCATAATACTGAGGTGCTCAGATTAGAGAGTATTCAGATAGAGAGAGTCCACTGTATATGTATAAGATACATTGATACTTACATAATATCCGAGCAATGTCAGACACAAAAGCACCAAGTATGGTGTCAATTATACTATTACAGTAATACTTATTTTTTAGCATATCATATGTAATAAAAGCTAGAATATATGAATATTTTCTTTTTATTATGGCTTAAAGTTTTATTTATTTATTATGTTTCATTTATTTATTTATTTGACATTTACCATTTTTAACAATGCTAGGCATTAAATAATGTTAAATTACTATTTTGAATCTGATTGGCAACAATAATCAAGAAGGGCGATTGACAAATATTTTTGGCGACCTATCTCATGGCCTGGATAATGTGTAAGTATTGATACATTTAAAATACATGTCTTTGATCTCTAATAATAAAACATAAATCATATGGCAGTCATTAACAAAAATAGGCCGATCGTTTAGCTTTTCATATAAAGCTGGACATTTTTTATGCAAATTTTTTTTCCTGATAAAACTGTCACACCAGAGTCAGTAATGAGCACCAAAATTGCATTATTTTGCCATATATGGTAAACTGACTATTATTCTTTATTTATTAACAAGCAGCCTTTGTCCACTTTGCTGGTCAGTTTCTCTAAAAAAATCTTGAATGAAACGAAATATAGTTGACAAAGATCCAATTAGAGAAAAAGAAAACATTTTCTTGTCTTAACAACTAATCAAATATCCATAATTGTTGTTAAATTCATATAACCTTAGATTTAGTTTCCCCCAGAGGGTTTCAGAGGGGCATTCCATCCCTTCTGCCCTTTAGTTTAAAAAATAATGCCCCTCATCCAAAAACTAGCACCCCTCTTGTCACTCATTCAAAAAAATAGCACCCTTCTTGCCCTGCATTTGAAAAAAGCAGCTTTTCAGCGATGGTGCGGACACGCTATAGTGCATAAATTATGCAAAAGATCGATGACTGAACGCAAAAAATAGTTTTTAC
The DNA here is from genome assembly GCA_964019185.1 of Maratus speculifer. Classification (NCBI taxonomy): domain Eukaryota; kingdom Metazoa; phylum Arthropoda; class Arachnida; order Araneae; family Salticidae; genus Maratus; species Maratus speculifer. The sequence continues at coordinate 180,568,380 of OZ025302.1, read as the reverse complement.
ACGCCCCACAAAGCATGTAATTTCATCAAAAAATTATGAAAAAATGTGAAATTTCGTTAAAAAATCACAAAATAACTAATATCTGGCTAGATTTGCAAAAAGAGGCTAATTTCGTCACAAAATCCCAGAAAAGCGACAGATTTCCTCAAAAGATCGTGATAAAACAACAAATTTTGTCCAAAAATCATGATATTATGAAAAATTTTGTCAAATAATTTGCGAAAAGTGGAAAATTTCACCAAAAAAATCCCCAAAAACGGCAATTTTCATCAAAAAATTTGCAAAAAATGACAAATTTCGCCAAAAATTCGTGAAAAAAAAAATGCAAATATCATCAAAATATTCCGAATAAAATGTAGATTTCATCAGAAGATCGAAGAAAAAAAAAATGCAAATTTTGTCAAAGAAACACAGAAAAAAAAGTTAATGCCAGAAGTCTAAAAATTATTTTTCCTGCTTCGAAATTGAGTTTTTATTGCTCAAAAAGCGGAATTTCTTGATTCACAATCATTTTCGTGCAAAGAGAAAATTGCACCCTGGGCATAATTGGAATTTGTCCCCCCCCCCCCCCCTCCCTGTACAGTTCTGTTCACAATCTATTTTTGACGCAATACCATTTGATATCACGAAACAATCCCTATTTTCTAGCCAACCGCAGATGTAATTGTTTCACGTTTTCATTCTGGCTATGTCTTATTTTCTATGCATTCAATTTTTAGATTCCACTTGGTAAAAATATGTTCTTCCTCTGCCTCTAATTTTTGACGAACCCTTATTTTTAAAATTTTTAATTTGTGTTATAAATTATCTACAAGTTTCAAACAGACCACTCAGTTATACTTCCTTATTTTGTTTAAGCTTCTCTCCCTCCCAAAATGTGACACACGATTCTTCTTTATAATTTTTTATGTGTTATAAACTACCTTAAAATTTAAAATAGATCTCCTTGTTAGATTTTCAAATTTTAACAAAATTGCGTTCTGTTAGTTCCACATTCCACCACCAGGGAGTGTATTCTATTCTTAATGAAACTGTATTGGAACAAAATTTCTTTAAACAACTTATCAGTCGGGGTGGTTCTTGCCACTCATCATTGCATCAAATTGTTACAAATACAAAATGTTTCACTTGACGAATAAATGAACAACCAGACTAACCAAATTGCTACTGACTGTTTTATTGGGCGAATAAACAAACAATCAGACTCGTAGAATTGTGAGCATTCAATTTCTGCTCTGTTTTTATGTGTACTAACTACTAACACAAGAGTGATTCATACAGGATATAGCTGAACAATTAGTGACGCTTTGCATGTTCAATCACACTGTGCCATTTGTATTGTTCTATTTATTAACAAACTGACTCAATACCAATTCAATTTAGCAACGGCAAAGATACAGAAAGGATAATGTGATAGGTATCAGTTAATCACTATCTATGCATCGACATCATGCAGGTAAAAACAAACAAAATTATTCACATGAAGTGCCAAATACAGAAAAGTTTTGCAGGAATATGGTGTTGAAATAAGCCATTTACAGAAATATTTATTAGGTGTATGTAAATTATCATTGGCCCATTTTTTTTTCTATTGGTTATAGCCAAAATCTTATATCAACTTCTACTGCATATTTTCACAATTGTCTAAAAAGTTAAAAAGTATATTTTCACAATTGTCTAAAAAGTTTAAAAGCTAAAAAGTTGTCTGAGTGCTAAAAAAAAGTCTGAAACATTTGCATATTTAGAAGACATATTTTTAACGGACCTCTTTTTAATAGTTTCTTTAACAGATAGTTGAATTTCTATTTTTCTAAGTAATTACAAAAAATTGGGTTATTTTAGAATATATTATAAAAAGGGATACAAGAAAGGATTAATAGGTTTTCAGTGTTTCATGCCGAATCTATTTTGCTAATATTTACTTTCATTTGGCAACTTCTTTTATTTCTTATTTGCCAAATCGCTAATGTTGGATAACCCCTTCATGACGGAAACCGTTTATGAAAATTTTAATGTTTTGTCACCGGTTTTTAAAAACAGAAATTTATGCCTTATTAAATCGAAAAAATGCTCCAATTAAATAAGGCAAATTTTATAATAAAATTTTACCGGTGAGGATAAACATGGATTCTTAAGCCTTTTCATGGCACATATACGTGTTGCTCATCCCCAAGGGGTTAAAAGTCAGCAAAAATCCTGCTAACAGTAGATATATTACTCGAGGGGTGCCAGTCTTAAGTAAGAATATGAGATATTTGAATAAATTACTATTCAAAAATAGTGGTAAGTAAACTTTTGACATTTTAGGTAGATTTTATAAGAAATACCACCTATTATATTCTCAACAGTTCAAGTTTGATAGAACAACTCTTACTGCCATAAAAAAAATAAATAAATAAATAAATAAATAAAAAATAAAAATGCAATAATTTGCAATACCTGGTAGTACATACATTTTAAAGATTAAAAAAAATATATAAAATGAACTCTACCTTTAGTTGAAGCTTCAGCTAATTTCTCCTCAGCAATATTAAGATTGTTAACATAGGCTGCATGATGCTTAGAATGATGTAATTTCATAATTTCGGCTGAAATTGTTGGCTCAAGTGCTCCATAATCATATGGAAGATCTGGTAGGGTGTGCTTTTTCAAACTATGACAAATTTGAGGACAAGTCACTGTGAAGCTTAATTCAGAAAATAGAAAATTATGATTATTATTATTAATATTAAATAAATTCTACATAAAATCAAGCAATTTTAAATGGACATGATATATAATACTAGTCCTGATAGGCCATTACTTAAAGCTGCAAGATAAACTGAATTCTGGGAGAAAATTGGATGAAAATTCTGGGAGACTCTTGGCAAAGAAAAATAAAAAGAGCTGCTGCAATCTCCACTACACAAAATTCATACTCGCCATCAATGCTTAAAAAATACTATCTGCCCACGCTAGACCCGAAGGTCCAGCGTACGGCCCACACGTCCTAATCCCACGCTCTCTCCTCAAAAAGTGTCACATAAATCAGAGTATCTTCTGCCTTCTCCACGAGGTGCGTCCTCATAGCCAATCAGAGCACAGCTTCTCTCTGATTTCAGAATGGTCTGGAAAAAGATGCGTCATCCAGGAGGATGAACGCCGAGATTTGGCAGGTTATTTGTACCAAAAAATGATCTCGAAGGCCGTGGAACATAACGAGCCCCGATGAGTCATGTGAAAGCTCTTAGGAGAGACAGGAAAAAAAAAAGACGATGCGCAAATTTGAAAAGACAGCGATCGTCATATAAAAATACAGAAATTAAGATTAATTTTAAAATCGCATAAATTGCGAACTATATGATTAAAAGACTGGGCGATTACATTAAAATAATTTATATTTAAAAATAAGATTGATTAATATAGTTTTAAGAGTAAATAATTAATATTAAAATAATTTAGAAAAATATTATCTGGTATATTGCTATTATGTCATATGGGAAAGCTACGATGTTTAAACTGAAAATATTAGATTTATTTAATATAGGGGTGTACAGCCTGTGGCCCGCGGGCCAAGGCCAAACTGATACCAGTAATTTTATGCAGAATAATTTTCCTTATAATAATGACAGAAACTTTGCTATGAAAGAAAACAAATGTCACTTTTCAAATATTCTGGTGTCAAACGATTTTCTGGCAAAAAGGTTGTGCATCGCTAATTTAATATATTAATGGAATTATAGAAAATTAAGATTACATTTTTTGAAATGATTATTAATTAATTTTTCTTAAAATAATGATTGGAATTTTTGAAAAATAAAAACATTGCCTGAAAATCACCTACACATCCTAGCAAAGGTGAATTTTACTTTCTTCTATTAAAATGTTTGTCAAAAAAGACAATTTTTCACTGTAAAAATGATACATTTAATCTTATTTTATACAATTTTTTAAATCATTATCATTAAAATACCTATTATGAAAATTTAGTTCATTCATTACTAAATATAATGGTTTTTAAATCATATTGATATGTTTAGAAATAAAAAAGTTATAAAGTATTCTGTAAAGTACTATTTTCATGAAAAACCGCTTGTGACATGACAAAAAAAATAAATGCCAAAAAAAATTCAAAAGGTTTTAAATTTTTTTATCCTTGTTTTAGACTCCTTAAAGTACAATAAATTAACTGGTAAAGAATTAAAAAAATCAAAAATATTGAGCAACATGGTCTGGATGATTTCATATGGATCGACCCTGAGTGAAATTGTAAAAAAAATATAGCATTGTGATCTTAAGAATAAAATAGATTATGAATTCAATACTGCAAGTAAAGATGTTATGGTGTACATGAAGCATATTATCATAAAGAGACGAAGTATTCAAATGGCCAAGGAGTAATAATATTAGTATTGAACATTGATATGGAATCTTCTTTAGTCATATACAATTGTCTGGTGCCAATCATTTTACAGTTACATGCTTAACCCTTTCGGGTCTGACATACAGTTAATAATATATGGTTTTCATTGAGCATTATTTTGTCTTCACGATTACCTTTGTAAATATGTACATGCAGTAACAGGAGTGCATTTTTATGCATTTTTTCTGTCAACGTCTTTTGATTGCAAGGTAAGTCTCACTTGCTCTGGTGTTTATTTCTTTTGTTTTTTTTTATAATGGTTCATGTGATACTAATGAACCAATATGCTTCAAGATCTCATCTTCAAATGGGATTTCCAAAAAAAAAAAAAAAAAAACACCCTAAATCTGAACAATTCAACAATTAAACGTAAACCAGATCGAAACATTTATCGCCCAAAAAGTGCACCAAATTTTACATTACAGGATATGGGACTTCTTCCCTTAAATCTTTTAATAAAATTTTTGGTACTTATGTATTAATGCCACCGCAGCAGAAGTTGTGCTAATGTGCCAATAAAGAGCAATTTTGTTGTTCGCACGCACATACAGTTATTTTTTAGATTTCTTGTTGCTTTGTTCTTTGCTGATTTTTCACGCCATTTTTTAGTGCTACGAAAATGCATATTTGGGATTTGCCAAAAAATAAATTGTTTTGAATCTATATTAAACTTTATATCAACTCATTTTCCACCGAAATCCGATTGACTACTTTATTTTTAAACAAAATGTTTTAATTTCAAATAAAATGTTTATTTTATCGCAAATTTGGCCCAAAAATTTTAGGTGTAGATTGGCGTACTTAAAAACTGCCATATCTGTAGCTGCGGTGGCGTTAATACGTAAGTACCAAATTTTTTAATTCATCACTAGATTCATCAACAGCGGATTTTTTCTTTAGTTTAAACGCTTTTTTATAGACTGAGAAAAAGGAAATGCATTTTAATAATAAAACGAGTGGAATCCTGTCGAATTCGACGAATGAAATGTTTAAAAGACCCGATCAATTTGGTTTTTAAATAAAAGCAAAAATAATTACATTATTGAATCAATATATAATAAATATATTTCCATTTGCATGCAAATATTCGCACATTTTCAGTTAAAATTGTAATCTGAGTGCCGGCGAAATCCAGAAATTTTATTTAATATGCACTCACAGAAAAATAGTTTTATTATAAAAAAACTTATTTCATTTTTACTATGACATTATTTTCACTAACTGAGTCATCTGAAAGTAAAATCTCAATCTCAGTGTCCATAATGAAAAGAAATATTGAAATGTAATGCCGTTATGAGTAAAAATGCGATGTTTTAAATAGTGACGTCATTTTCTCTTCAAATGTTTTTTAAAAGTTCCTGTTATTAGTAATATGAAAAAGGCATCCGTAATAATATTGTGGAATCTCGTCGAATTCGACGAATGAAATGTTTAAAAAACCCGATCGATTTGGTTAAAAAAAAAGGGGGGGCAAAAATAATTACATTATTGAATCAATATATGATAAATATATTTCCATTTGCATGCAAATATTCACACATCTTCAGTTAAAATTGTAATCTGAGTGCCGGCGAAATACAGAAATTTTATTTTATATGCACTCACAGAAAAATAGTTTTATTACAAAAAAAAACTAATTTCATTTTTACTATGACATTATTTTCACTAACTGAGCCATCTGAAAGTAAAATCTCAAACTCAGTGTCCATAATGAAAAGAAATATTGAAATGTAATGCCGTTATGAGTAAAAATGCGATCTTTTAAATAGTGACGTCATTTTCTCTTCAAATATTTTTTTTAAGTTACTGTTATTAGTAATATGAAAAAGGCATCCGTAATAATATTGCAATTCTCATTTATCTTGTTGCTGAATGACATCATTTTCCTCATTTGAAATTTTTCTTATTTTGCTTTAGACATTAATTTTTATCATAAATTATTTTCTGTTATTTTATTTACATTATTAATATTATTTCTCAGTAAATATATTTTTTTTATCTCAATTAGTGCATAATTATACGCAATCATTTTATTATGGTTAAATTTTACGAAAACAATTAACTTTTTTCTTTTAAATGCAAGGACATGTTCACTGATGAAATAAAGCTTCTGACTGGTGAAAAGTGATAATGGAAAATAAATTTTTATTATCGAGAGAAAAGCTAAACTGAGTTGCCACCATTTTGAAGAATATTGTAAAAAGCATTTAAAATTAAAAATAAAATATAAATAAATTAAAAAATAACTAAAATGGGCACAACCAGAAATAAATAGCTTTCATTTAAAAAAATAATTATCAAAATCAGTTGAGTAGAAAATTCAGGGCTGATGACTAAAAAAACAGCCAGGTCTTTTAAATATATAGATTGTTTAACTGTGAATTAAAATAAATGAATAGTTTTTTTTTTTTTTTTTTAAATTCAAAAACAAATAATTTTTAACTTTTTTAATTTAATTAATAAATAATTGAAGATAAATTTTGAAGAAATTTAAAGGAAATTTTTACAGTTATAAAGTGTTCATTAGTGAATGAAGAACGAAAATAAAAAATAGCTATTCGAATGCAGGCAGCTCAGCCAGAATGCTACTGCTTGTGATAAGTGAAGAAATTTTTAAATGCACCAAGCACCAGTAGGATTTGTTAAAGAATAGAATGATATGCAATATATACTACAGCGTTCGAAATCCTTCGTGGTCCGCTGGTCCGAGACCACCGATAATTCAATCGGACCACTAATCTGAAAAATTTAGTGGTCCGCAGGACCAGTGCCTTTGCAGGCCCTGAGAAAACAGCAACCGATCGCACATAAGATTTTTTTTAGCGATGCCGCGGACGCGCTATAGCACGTAAAATACGCAAAAAATCGGCGATGGGACGCAAAAAATAGTTCTTACGCGTCCCACGAGACGCGTAATTTCGTTAAAGAATCGCGAAAAAACGGCAAATTTCGTTAAAATCGCGAAATAACGACTAATTTCCGGCACATTTTGTTAAACAATTCTCGAAAAAATGGCTAGTTTCATTTCAAACCCGAAACATAAAGCAGATTTCTTCAAAAAACCGCGAAAAAACGGAAAATTTCGCACCAAAAAAAATCGCAAAAAACGGCAGATTTTTTTTCAAAAAATAGCGAAATAAGGGCAGATTCCTTAAAAAATTGCAAAAAAAAGGCAGATTTCTTCAAAAAATCATGAAAATACGACAAATTTTGCTCGAAAATCGCGATAAAACGGCAAAATTTGAAAAAAAATCGCAAAAAACGACAAATTTTGTTAAAAAAGTGCTAAATAACGACTCATTTCTGGCAAATATCGTCAAAAAATCTCGAAAAAACGTCTAATTTCATTCTAAAACCCCAAAAACGGTAGATTTTTTCAAAAAATCGCGAAAAAACGGCAAATTTCGTCAAAAAATCGCGAAAAACGGTATATTTCGTCAATTAATCCCGAAAAAACAAACGATTTCGTCAAAATAACGCGAAAAGACGGAAATTTCGATAAAAAAAGAACGAAAAAAAAAAGTTAATGCCGGGAGAGAATTTTTCTGTTTTTAAAAACTAATTTTCCTGCTTAAAAATTGTTGTTGCTGCTCCAAAAACTGATTTTCCTGCTTCCCAATCGGATTTTTATTCCTCCAAATCTTTCTGAGTGAATGTGACTCCTGAAAGCACCATTTCATTAAGCAAAGTACCCATTTACTCAACAAAAATATCCCTTTTTTCAGCAAAAATGTCTTTTTCAATAAACCTGTCTTGCCCCATTTTAAAAGAAATGCAAACAATAGTGGTACTTGTCTTCTACACTTAAATAAGCATTATTTTATAATTAAATTTGTATCTTGCACATTTATTCTTTAAAAAGTACAGAAAATTTCTCTTTTTAATTTTTAGCAAATTATAATTTTACATTGTATTATGCTGAAAAATTTGGATTAATGCAAAGTAAGATTGGTTTATTTTCCAAGGAGGGGGGGGGGGGAGAGGAGACCACTCTAAGTGTTAAAATTATTTAATAGAATTTTATATAGCGGACTAGTGATGTCTGCGGACCAGTAAATTCTCATGCTTACTGGTTCTTAGGACCAGTGACTTTTTTTTAGGAATTCTAACGCTGTACTATAATCTTCCATGAAATATTATCTAATTGACAATGAAGTCTCATTAAAATCTGGCCAGTAAAACGACCTTTGAAAGGGTTCAACTGATTATAAAACTTTTTCCATATTTCTATAACTAAGAAAATTAGGTTATATACCAAAATCTCTGCTAAAAATTATCTAACAGTGTAAATTCCATTAAAATTTATTAAGCAGAATCTTTTTCAAAGGCTTATCTTTCATGATCTGGTTCATCCGAATAGAACTTTTCCCATGATTCTATAAATAAGCTATTTAGAATGAAATGTTATATACTGAAACCTTCCTGAAAAATTATCTAACTGACAATGCAAGTGCCACCAAAATTGATTCAGTAGAACTGAAGTTATAAGCAGATAAAACAAAATTTTCATTTCAATTTTATACAAACTACAGTAGACTCCCTCAAATCTGCAAACCAGAAATCCGCAACTCTCTAAAATCCGCACATATTTTGTGGATGTAAACAATGAAACTTTCAGTTTGGATATTACTACAAAATTTGATTTTTTTTAGTTTTGTATTAATTCCATATATTTTTTAATTTGTAAATTTCTTAATAAAACTCCATTCATGTTTTTTTCATGAATTAAGGATAAATTTTTTTGGAAAAAATTCAAGATATTGCTGATATCACTGATAATCACAATCTTCTTACCAAATATATTTATGCATTTATCAAGATTCTTTGGCTGATTTCATGGCTGAACTTGAAAAAAAAAATCTTATTTTATGATTTTGATGTGAATTAGTGATGTACTTTTATGAAGCAAGTTTTGTTGAATAATTGTGGAAAAATACATTTAATCTTTATAATGAATACTTAATCATGGGTACACGCCATTTCGGTCCCGAGACAATTCGGTCCCTGGACATTTCGGTCCCGAGACAATTTGGTCCCTGGCCATTTCGGTCCGTGTCCATTTCGGTCCCCAGCAACTTTGGTGCCTTGTTATTTCTTTGTTCGCTACCTTATAAGTCGGATTTTAATTGTTGTGGGCCTGCCAAATGGTAAAAGTTCAACATTATTCGGGCCTTTTTGAATTTTTTTTAAATCTCCCCCTCCCTCCTCCCAAGTTTTATAAAAAGTTGAATATAAGAGACCGATAAATTTAAACTTTTATAACTCGTGATAATGAAATCACAGCAAGCTGAAAATTTTGTTTGATTAAACAATGTTTTATAAGTTTAGGGGATATTGTTTTTTGCTTTTAGTACTATTATTATTAATCAGAATAAATATTTTAAATTTTATTATTAATTATTAGTATCAGTATTTTATATAAATTTCTTTTAACTGCTATAAACTAAAAAATATTTTATATAAATCATGTATATTTTACTTATATTTTATATATTTTTTTGTCTGTTTATGTAAATTTTTTTAGAACCTTTAAATTAGCATTAATGAAATAATAAAAAACTGTGCTTAATTTTTTTTCTTCCTATTAGTTTAATAATAAATGTCTTTAATAATTCAATAGACTGTTATAAGTTATAATGTATACATATTTCCCCAAATCACCCATCTACACCCTCTCCTCCCATCTACACCGCAGAAATGAGATGTTTGAAGAACAATTGTTTTTAATTATTATTATTTTTATAATACAAAGTTGCATCTAATAAATTTGTTATCATAGGTTACTTTCCATTATTAACACTGCGAAAGCAACAGTGATTTCGTAATTGAGCATGCTATAAAAAAATTTGTTTTTAAAAATTAGCCTCCACTAGTTCTTTTATACATATAATAATAATTAGTATTTATTGATTGCATTTTTTAACAGTCTTCTCAAGCCATGAAGAAAATTTTTTCAAGTTAATTTTACTGAAACTGGGCCTCATTCTAATAAGAGGATTATTTTTTATTTTTATTTACATAAAATTAATATAATAATATTTTAAGATAAAATAATTTTTTATATAAAATATAATAATATAAATATTATATATAAAATATATTATATAATTTAATAAAATATATTAAAATGTAATATAATAATATTTTAAATAATTTTATTTTCCATATTAAAGTGACAAAACTAAGCTTTTATTTATTTATTTATTTGTATTAACTTTTCGCTCCTACTTTCAAGGAAAAAAATTCTTATTTTAGTTTTATTTTTAACTATACTAATTGTTTTAAATTTCTGTAATTTTAAATATACAATAAATAAGCAAGTAAAAGTTAAATTTCAGTATAGAACTACTAGGAAATATAATGATGTTTTGAATATAAAATGGATTATGTATTGAGTTTATTTTAAAGTAAAATTCATTATGTAAATTAATAATGTTATTAATTAATAAATATATTTAATAAAATATTAATTTATTTTTATGTTAAAATTACTAACTGTTTTAAGAATTGGGATTACCAATTATGATTAGGATTACCATACAAAATTTGTGTAAATTATAATATTTTGGATAAGAGTTATACGTGTGTGCGGTTTTCGGGCACTTATAATCGCATTATACTAAAATTTTATGACTTTCAGTTTAAAAACCCTATAAAGTTATGTATATTTTCACAAAATCTCAGTTTGCAGGAGAAAGGACCAAAATGGCTAGGGACCGAAATGTCTTGGGACCGAAATGTCTCCGGACCGAAATGTCTCGGGACCGAAACGTCCTGCTTCCCTTAATCATACACTATTGATTATTAACTTGACCTTTGCTATTAGTACTTTAATCATTTAAAAAAATTATCTAAATTTTTATTTATTGTTTATTATGTTTATTACTTATTTTATTATATTGTAAGCATTCATTATAGTTCCAAATGCACTATTAATTGCACAAATTACTGCTTAAAAAATATAAACGAAGCAATGACCAGAAATCTGCAAAATTCTAAAATCCACACAACCTCTGGTCCCAAGCAGTGCGGATTTGAGGGAGTCTACTGTATATGGCCAAAGGCGACCAACCACTTACAATTTTAGACTTTTTGTTAAATAATTAGAAAAATACATGAGAAATTATCCTGGAACTCCAGGTGTGTAAACAGAATAGTACAGGTCATACATTTCTGTGAAGATGTTTTCCCAAAACCCCATAGTCAACAAATTGAAAAAAGAATGAATATCTTTTGGATAACGCTGCCAAAACTAATGCACCAAAAGCATTCAAACTATAGATTATGATTAAGTTGCTTATTGTCATAAAGTGTCTTCATTTTAATGAGAATAGCATGTATACTCATGAAGAAATTAAAGTTTTTATAAAAACAGTAGATAACTTTTACCAAGTTTTTTTTTTAATAATTTATAAGGTTCTTAATATAAAAAAATGTTCTTTTAAGAAAACATGACAAACAACAATGTACACTAAATCCTGTAATCAGAATTAAAAAATAATAAAATTATATGAATAATGAGCAGGTTTACTAAATGATTTTTCACTGTGCATGCGTGAAAGCAATCAAAATATAATTTGCATAATGTGTTAGCTAAATGAATAGTGCAACTTTTGTGAAAGTTTCAAAAACATAGCTTCAAAATTCTAAAAATTATCACTTATAGAATAAGCTTAAAATCTATTGTTCTCAAAAAAGAAGGAAAAAGTTGAGGGAATGTATCCATATATCCATTGATTAGCATCAATACAACATACATAATATCGAAGTATTACTATATTTGGATACAACCCAACATCTTTTTGCTTCCTTTTGGGAACAACGAATTTTGAGCTTATTTTATCGAAGATAATTTTCAGAACTTTCAAGCTATGTCTTTGAGACTTTTACAAAAGTTACTCTATACATTTAGCTAACAAATTATGCAAATTATATTTTGATTGCTTTCACATTTACACAGTACAAAATTATTAAATAAACCTGCTCATTATTCATATAAATTTCCTTATTTTTATTCCGATTACAGGATATTTTGTACAATTTTGTTTGTCATAATTTTTGAAAAGAACATTTTTTTATAATAAGAAGTCTACAAATTATAAGCAAAAAACTTGACAAAATTTGGGACTTTTTTTATTAAAACCTTAATTTCTCTACAAGATATATGCTGTCCTCATAAAAATGAACACAGTTTATTAGAACAAGCTATTTAATCATAATCTACAGTTTGAGCGTTTTTGCTACATTAGTTTTGACAGGGTTGTTTAAAAGATATACGTTCTTTTTCAATTTGTTGACGGTCCTCTATGAGGTTTCGGAAAAAAAAAAATCTTCGCCTGTACTATTAAAATATGACCTGTATTATTTCGTTTACGCATCTGGATAATTCTTCATATATTTTTCTAGATATTTAACAAAATGTCAAACATCGCAAATAGCCGGTCACCTTTGGCCATATAGTGTAGATAGTAGGAATAGATAGTAGAAGATAGCCAGATTAAACAGAAATTACTTTTTAAGAACTTGAGTGCAGCGATTTATAATCATTTCAAAAATTACAAAGCCGACTCGATGAAAAACTCAAATAGGAGACTGCCTGTTATACCAAAATCGCTAAAATTCAAAATGTAAACAAATTTTTTCAGAAGCAGAAAACGAATAATTTTATAATTTCGCAATACTGTTGCCAACAGTTTCGATCCCAATGATAAGTGTAAAAAGTTAATGACAAAGGGGGAAAAAAATGAATTCAAACTCAGTTGAATTTCAGAATGCTAGAAATTGTTAGTAATAATGCAAAGACATTTAAGTAATATAAGATGTCTTTGGTAATAATGTAAGAATATTGTTATTTTTGCCAAAAAGACTAATCTATAAAAGAAAAATCTCCAAACTTCCACTTATAATCAATCAATCAGCCAACCTTCGCCATCCATAGGACGGTTAATGGTTGAAAATTTAGTGTTCAGTTAACTGTTGTGTTAAATTGTTTATGTTTTGATATATTCATGTTACTTTTTGTATTCCTGTTTTACAACTGGAATAAATATATAATTAAACATTATGGATAGCACAAACTCTGCTTCATATGTTTGCACTGCCGATGTTGCTGCATTCGTTGATGCTCTAGAAACCATTAATTGTAATGAAGCCGAAGTGTACGTAGAGTATGTTTTTTAATGTACTTAATTTCATAGTTTAATAAATCACTTGAATCTGTTTGCGATATATCCTTACTGTCATAACAGTATCTGTTTGAAGCGTAATTATATCGAGTATAATTAGTCTAAAACTGCTAAGCCTTGTATTATTTTAATAATCGGCTAGACTTTATAAATTATATAAATTTGTAGGTAGTAAAATTATGTATCTGTATATTCTTTCTTGTCTTTATTTCATTTTTTATTGTTTCCCTAACAACTTAATATTTTAAAAACTCTGTTATAGTTATAGCTTCATTTCAGAAACTTCTACAGATCTCTGCTATTAAAATTTTATACTCTATGCATGACATTTTTTTTTTTTTTTTTTTCTTGTTTTATTCTGTAGTATTTTTTTCTTTAGTACTTCTTTGGAGAGAGAAGGAACATTTTTTACTTAGACTTTTTGGCATCTTATTTATTCACTGTTATTTTTCTACATTTATTACACTATTTATGGTATTCATAAAGACGAAAGTTTTTTAATATATCTATGAGGAAACAATGATTTATGGAAAAGGCGAATTTAGTGAGGATAGAAAATTTAGTACAGGTGTCATTCTATAAACAAATGTCCCTTTTGAGAATTTTTTTTCATTAAAAATTAAGTAAAAAAATTTGAAGCATTGTATGCATTTTTTAAAATATAAATTGAATATCATCAACAAACTTTTAAAAAATTTTTTTTTCTTTCCTACACTTAAAAATATAGATATACATTGAATGAAAAGTGTCTCTTGTGTTACCATAGTCTAAATAGTCTCCTCATTTTGTCTTATGGAAGTATAAAAATGTTTTTACAACTATAACATTTCAACATTATGTTCTCTCTTACTGCCACATAATTTTTTGTTTATATATATTTTCTCACAAAATATGCATATTATGTCCCTTGTGTCACCTTTTTAGTATTTTCATAATATAAAACTCGTATAATTAGGTACAGGGCTCGAAAAGTCTATTGCCCGACATGCCCGGGGCATGTAAAATTATCGATCGGGCATGTATTATTTTTATCAACATGCCCGAACGGGCATGTATTTTTGAAAGTACCACATTTAAATTTAAATAGGTTGGCATAAGCTAAATCATGAAGAAGAATGATCAAACTTCGTAAATTAATGGACGCCTTACGAAAAGTAGACATTTTATTTACAATACAATCGGTCAGCGCCGGAATACGACTGAGCTTTCGTCAAAACAAGTGAAAATAGAAGAGGAGCATAGCCTTTGCTGCGCACATCCGTTGCGCGTACACACCTTTTCTCCGATGGAACGGCAGAGAAAGACTCTCCGCTAGCCGCTACCGCATTGGCTGCCAGGATAGAACGTCACTCACGTAACTAAGTGCCGTGATCGCCGATGTACCAGTGATTCTTTAATAACGGTTTTCAAAAGTTATGGAGCAACATATTTACCCGCGCAGCAATGGCGGCTCGCATAATGTACGCTATTGACGATTTGAGAAGGTTAAAAACAAAACATAACACGTAAATAAACTTTAAGTACTTTAACTAATTATGAATAATCACAACATCGGTAACAATTATTATGAATGACATCGCATTGATTTTATGGACTATGATATATAAAAAATACCAGCTTTAAAGTTACAATCATAAAACTTAGAAGTACAAAAAAGTTGGGCATGTAAATTTTTTATTCGGGCATCTATTTTTCCCTACCACATGCCCGACTGGGCATGTAATTTTTTTCAAATTTTTCTAGCCCTGATTAGGTAAAAAGCATAGTAATGTAATAAAATCTCAGTCATACTAACTTATGCATGTTTTGTTAGTCATTGTATATAAAATAAAAGAAAACATATCAGTAACACAGGGGATATATGATAATTCCAAAGTAATAAAGTGCACACAACACTACACACATGTTCAATACATCTTATTAATGTTTTTATATATTAATTATATATTTATTTCTCATATGCAGCAAAAGGTGGATCAAAAAACTAAAATATTCTGTGTTGTTTTTAATTTTTGTACTTAAAGTTTTCAATTCCTTTAACAATAAGTTGCAAAATTCAGAAATAGGGAGACTGTAAATAAGCACTTCTGTCAACTCTGTATATAAATTGGCACATGTTTTCATTAAGATGCGGAATACAACAAGTAGATTAAATATTTTGACAAATTTCTATGAATATAGATGTAATAAATAAAACAAATGAAATAATTGCATGTTTACATTCAATGGTTTGTGTTATGACTTATGAGCAAATATATGATATTGCTATCTGGTATCAATAATTAAATATTTAAAAAAGTAAAAAGTTTCTAGTTAGAGAAAAGTACATATTGCAGTACACTTCCTCAAATCCTCACAGCTTGGAACCAGAGGTTTTGCAGATTTTAGAATTTTTCTGATTTCTGGTCATTACTTTGTTTACATTTTTAAAACAGTAATTTCAATGTAATTAATAATGCCATTAAGATTATAATGAATGCTTACAGAACTAAAATAATAAAAATTTAGATAATTTTTTTTAATGATTAAAATATTAAAAGCAAATGTCAAGTAAATAATGAATAATGTATAGTTAAATATTCATTATAAAAATGAGATGCATTTTCCCTGAATTATTCAATGAAACTTGTCTCATAAAGAAGGTGCACTATCAATTCACATAAAAATCACAAAATAAGGAAGTTTTATTTCAGGTTTAACCGAACTTAATAATAAAAAAGCTTGATTAATGCATAAATACATTTGGCAAAAAGATTGTAATTACCAGTAATATCAACAATATCTTGAATTTTTTTCAGAAATAAATTTGGCACAAATGTCATATATGCACCACATTTGCACGTGCTTTTTTCTCCCACCGATTTGGCATTGCACATCTGTGCCAAAAAATAAATAACCTGAAGAAATGAAAGACATTCTACTATTTTAAAAAAGGAAATAATAAAAGTAAATAAATGATAGTTTGATATAAAAAATTATTGATATAGTTTATAATAAGAATAATTTAAAGAATTAAATAAAAAATAACAGTAAATAAGCATGAATTTAATAAAAAACGAAACAATATTTAAACAATTATAAATAATAAACTTAATAAGTAACAAAACAGTAAATATAATTTTTACAATAAATCACAGATGTCATATACGCACCACATTTGCACATGCTTTTTTTCTCTCACCAATTTGGCATTGCACATCTGTGCCAAGGAGAATACAGTAGACTCCCTTAAATCCGCACAGCTTGGGACCAGGGGTTTTGCAGATTTTAGAATTTTGCGGATTTCTGGTCATTGCTTTGTTTACATTTTTTAAATAATAATTTAAATGTAATTAACAATAAAATTGAAACTATAATGAATACTTGTAATATAATAAAATATTAAAATAAGTAATAAACAAAAATAATAAAAATTTAGCTAATTTTTAACATGATTAAAATATTAAAAGCAAAGGTCAAGTTAATAATCAATAATGTATGATACAATATTTATTAAAAAAATAAGATACATTTTTCATATGATATTTGGTTTATAAAGATACATTACTAATTCACATTAAAATCATAATATAAGAAAGTTTTATTTTGGGTCTAACCAGACTTAATAACCAAAAAAGTTTGGTTAATGCATAAATATCTTTGGTAAAAAAATTGTGATTATCAGTAATATCAGCAATATCTTATTTTTTTCAAAAATAAATTTATTCTTTCTTCATAAAAACACATGAATTGAGTAACGTTAATGAAAATTACAAATTAAAATACATATGGAATTGATATAAAAATAAAAAAGTCAAATTTTGCACCTATATCTGAACTAAATGTTTCATTGTTTACATATGTAAATTATGTGCGGATTTTAGAGAGTTGTGGATTTTAGGAGTGCAGATTTGAGGGAGTCTACTGTATATATTTAATAAGTTTATAACAATTGTTAGGAAAAGAAAATGGGGGAAAATTAAAGATTTCAATGAAATGTGCTGATTAAATGATGCAACTGCTTGCATTCAATATGGCAATAGATATTAATATTTACGATTTATTGTGAAAATTATATTTGCTCTTTTGTTGCCTATTAAGTTTAATTGTTTTCTTTTTGATTAAATTCATATTTATTTACTGTTATTTTTTATTTTAATTCTTTAAATTATTTTTATTTTATACT
Organism: Maratus speculifer; assembly: GCA_964019185.1. Taxonomy (NCBI): domain Eukaryota; kingdom Metazoa; phylum Arthropoda; class Arachnida; order Araneae; family Salticidae; genus Maratus; species Maratus speculifer. The sequence continues at coordinate 180,550,628 of OZ025302.1, read as the reverse complement.
ATATCAATAATTATTTATATCAAACTATCATTTATTTATTTTTATTTCCTTTTTTTAAAAAACTTGAATCTTTTTCATTTTTTTATGTTATTTTATTTTTATATTGGAATAAAAAATCCTGTGCTGTTATTGCTTGTAAATTGTAACTTACATTCAAAAAGAAAAATTTTCGGTACATTGGCGAGAGAAAAAAAGCAGGTGCAAATGTGGTGCATATATGACATCTGTGCCATAAATTTATTCTTAATTCATAGAAAAAGCATGAATTCAGTAATAGTAATATTAATGAAAATTACAGATTAAAATACATATAAAATTGATAAAAAAATATAAAAAGTCTAATTTTGTCCCTACATTGCTTCATTGTTTACATTTGTAAATTATATATGGATTTTAAAGAGTTGTGGATTTAAGGGAGTCTACTGTATATGAAAACTTTATTGGAATTAAAATAAAGGGGCAAAAAATACCTGAATAAATCAATAGTATAGTAACTAACTTAGATTTGAAAAAATAATAAAGGTTTTTATAGAAGTTTATTTTAAATTTCTAGATTTTCTTTCTTTTAAATAGTGTAATACATATTATACAATATATGTTATTTCATTTCTCTCTTGTAAAAATATGGTTTTGGTTGCATTAACAACTGTAAATGTGATGGATATTCCTGATACATAGTCTTTTGAATCAAAATTGCTCATTTGTATAAGGCAATTAACATGATCAGTTTGCATCATTTTCAAATTTTTAAGGATAAATATTTTGGATTATATATTATTGTATAATTTACATTAAGATATATTTTGAATGCCAAATGAAAGAGCAGCTGTAAAAACTAGCTGTTTGCAGTAAACAGGGTTGGCAAGTTTCTTCCACAGTGGAAAAAACTGGCTGGAAGAAATAGGTTTCTTCCAAGTGGAAGAAATGGAAGAAACTGTTTTTCTTTAAGAATTTGCCATATATTTTCAATTTTGTAAGATATAATAAATATCTTCTTCCTATAATCTAATATAAATTAATTTCACTGGAAAATCAAAATTAAAATTTCAAAATTAATTTCAAATTTAATTAAGCATGTATGCTAAATTAATAATTGCATCAGTTTTTTAGCCTAGATCACACACAACACTTATCTAGAGTTCTTCAACAACTGGCTAAATGAAAATAAATTTTTATCAAAAATACACAAAATCAGTTAAATGTTATCCATTTCAATTTAACAAACATATTTTTTTTTATATTTTCTGAAACTAGTAGTAAATAATAGATTCTTTACTTATGGTAGAATGAAACCCATTTAAATAAAAGCTTTTAATTTACATCAATTTTATTAATGTAAATAATGCATAATAATTACTATATTAAATAGAGATCAATCAAAAATATGGTTTTGGCCCAAAATCTGAGTTTTGCCAAAAACGAGGATGATAATTCGCGAGGATGATAAGATCGCGGGAATAAAACGCCGTTTTCGAGAAAAAATCGCGTAAAAAAGCAAATTTTATCTAAAGATCGTCGAAAAAACGCCGATTTCACTTAAAAAACATGTATAAATGCCGATTTTGCTAAAATATTGCTGATTTCGTCTGAAGATAGCAGGAAAATGCCGATTTTGTCCGAAGATCGCTGGAGGGAAAGAACTCATGACCCCCCCCCCCCCTGCCAATGCGATGCGAATTTCCGAAAAAAAAATTTCATCCAGAATCACCCTTGCTTAGAGAATAATTTCAGCAATTTTAAATAAAAATAAGTTTTTGTGCTATCCTAAAAAGTAGTATCAAAGTTGCTTACAGTCCGTATTTTCCAAAAAATTAAGGTAATCATTTCCGAAAATTATAAAAAATCGATCATAAATTCGAACATTCGGACATAAAATATATCGCAAATTTCGAGAAATGGTCGCCGAAAACAATTAATTTATTCAATCGTTCTAAGAAAAATTGCCGATTTTTTCACGGGATCCGGGTAAAAAAATCCAAATTCCGACAGAAGGTCGTCAAAGAAAAAAAAATCGTGGAAAATGGTAAATTTTGTCAATAAATCGACAAAAAATGATAAATTTCGTCAAAAGATTGCGAAAAAAACACGAAAATTCCGTCAACAGATCATGAAAAATACGACAAAGCTTGTCAACAGATCGAAAAAACGGTAAATTTCGTGAAAAGATCGCGAAAAAAACGGAGAGTATTGCCATAAAATCGCGATAAACACCGCAAAATTAGTCAAAAATCACGAAAAAACACCACAAAGTTTGTCAAACGATCACCAAAAGACCGCAAAAAAGGCAATTTTTGTCAAAAGATCGTGAAAAAAAAGGTTTGTGAAAACAGCAAGTTTCGACAAAAATTCGCAAAAAAACGACAAAGTTAGTCGAAAAATTGCGAGAAAAACGGCAAAAGTTTCATAAAAAGATTGCGAAAAATCACGGCAAAGTATGCCAAAAGATAGCGGAAAAACGGCAAAAGTTTCTTCAAAAGATAGCGGGAAAACCGCAAAAGGGTCATTCCATGCCAAATCAACCAGTGACTCAACCTGACCCTTTCCGATTTCAATGAAACTGCTAGGGATCATTCTCTATGAAGATATAAATTAGAGCATATTTTTGTTTTTTGTTTATCGCTTTAAATTTTTATACAATTAATTATTTAAATTTTGAAAAATCATCATTTTTTGACTTGCATAAATATTTTCAATTTTGAATTTCTCAAGTTCTATCAAACATAGAAAATTTTATGACCACTCATTTCAAAGAGGAGTTCATAAGGTTTAATTTGATATGCAAGTCGACTATGTATAGTTAAAATAAATAAAATTTAAATTTTTTTTTAATTTAAAATTTGAAAATTTTTTAGATAGTCATTTTTAAAAATTTTGAAAAAATTGTATGTTTGTTGTAATATTATAAGCTTTAAATTCTGAAATTTTTAGAGTGGGATCTCAATGGGATCAGAAATTATTAAATAAAAGCAAAAATTACCATTAAAATAGCAATTTAATTCTGTCTATTTTGTTATTTATTTATGATTTGTATGGTAATTTTTAGCTTTAATTAATAACTCCTGATCCCATTGAGATCCCACTCTAAAAATTTCAGAATTTAAAGCTTATAATATTACAACAAACATACAATTTTTTCAAAATTTTTAAAAATGACTATCTAAAAAATTTTTAAATTTAAAATTTAAAAAAAATTAAATTTTATTTACTTTAATTATACATAGTCGACTTGCATATCAAATTAAACCTTATAAACTCCTCTTTGAAATGAGTGGTCATAAAATTTTTTATGTTTGATAGAACTTGAGAAATTCAAAATTGAAAATATTTATGCAAGTCAAAAAATGCTGATTTTTCAAAATTTAAATAATTAATTGTATAAAAATTTAAAGCGATAAACACAAAATAAAAATATGCTCTAATTTATTTCATCATAGAGAATGATCTTTAGCAGTTTCATTGAAATCGGAAATGGTCAGGTTGAATATTGAATTTTTTTGGTTGATTTGTCATGGAATGACCCAAAAGTTTCTTCAAAAGATAGCAAAAAACAGCAAGTATCATCAAAAGATCGCGAAAAAACGACAAATTTCGTCAAAAGATCGCGAAAAAACGGCAAATTTCGTCAATAAATAGTGGAAAAACACAAATTTCATTAAAAGATAGTAAAATACTCGAATTTCGTAAAAAGGAGCGTACCCCTCCCCTTCCCCCTAAAAAAGGGAGAGGATTTCTCTCCCATCTCTGCTCTAACCTTTCAGAAAATTTGATGTAAATTCCAATTTTTTTTAATATACTCAGAATCATCCCTAAATTATATACAGTAATATTAATATGAATTTTAGAAACTGCAACTAAAAATCTTAATTTGACGCCTAAGGTTTTTACAGTAGTCGTCATTTGACGCCTGCCTTTTATCTCCCAATTTCTATCACTGATTAAAAGTGCTAAAAGATAAGCATTAATTGCTGGTACCGAAAAAAATGTGAACTTTATGAACGAAAGAGAGAGAAGGAGCCGATCAACAAGAATTTTCGTGCCTGAACAACAAAATTCCCGATTTTCTGTGCCCGATTAATGAAATTTGTAATTCTTCCACGCCTGATCGACCAAATTTGCACATTTTACAAAACCAATCGACAAAATTTGCAATTTTTATGAAGCTGAACGAGAAAATTTGCATCATTTTCTCGCCTGATCAACAAGATTCGCAATTTTTATGAAATCGATCGAGAAAATGCAGGATTTTTTCGCACCTGATCAAAAAAAAACGCTATTTTTACAAAGCTGATTGAAGAAATTGGTGATTTTTCCTCACATGATCAACGAAATTTGCGATTTTTTCCGCACATGATCGACGAGATTCACGATTTTTCTGCACCTGAACAACAAAATTCACGATTATTACTAAGTAAATATACGAAATTCTCGATTTTTCTTCACATGATCTGCGAAATTCGCGATTTTCCGCACCTGATCGGCGAAATTCGCGATTTTTCCGCCCCTGATCGGCAAAATTTGCAATATTTCAACACTTCATCAACAAAATTCGTGATTTTTCCGAACCTGATCGGTAAAATTCGCAATTTTTCCGAACCTGATCGGCAAAATTCACGATTTTTCCGAACCTCGTTGACAAAAACACGATTTTTCTGAAGCCGTTTGACGAAATTAGCTATTTTTCAGTGCCTGATTGACGAAATTCGCGATTTTTACGAAAACCAATCAATGACATTCACGATTTTTCTTGGCATGATCGACAAAATTCGCGATTTTCCTTCGCAGGATCGACGAAATAGACGACTTTTCTTCGCATAATCGGCAAAATTCACAATTTTTTCGAGCCTGATCAACAAAATTCGCAATTTTTACGAAGGTGATCGAAAAAATTCAGGATCTTTCCGCTCCTGATCAACAAAATTCAAAATTTTTACGAAGCTGATCAATGAAAATCACGATTTTTCCTTGCATGATCAACAAAATTCGTTTTTTTACAAAGTTGATCAACGATATCCGTGATTTTTCCTAGCACAATCGATAATATTCACAATTTTTTCGAGACTAATCAACAAAATTCGTTAATGTCCTGCGCCTGACCAACGAAATTCGCAATTTTTACACATGCAATCGACAAAATTCAAAAATCATGATTTTTACAAAGCCATTCGACGAAATTAGCGATTTTTCCTCTCCCAATGGAGGAAATTTGAGATTTTATTAGAGCCTAATCGACGTAATTAGCAATTTTTAGTGATCAACAAAATTCGCAATATTCCCGTCTCCGATCAACGAAATTTGCGATTTTCCGGAATCCGATCTATAACACGCGCGATTTTCGGTGTCCGATCGATGAAATGTGCACTTTTTTCACCTTTAATTCAAGAAATACGCATTTTTCGCACCAGATCAACGAAATTCGTGATTTTTGTACTAACCGACGAAATCTGCATTTTTTTACGCGGGAAGATGAAACTTGCGATTTTTTTTCTCTGGATAAATTGATAAAATTCACGATTATTTCGCAGCCTATTAACTAATTTTTCATTTTTTCCTAACGTCATCGATAAATTCGCGATTTCCCCGTGCTTTACCAACGAAATTTGCAATTTTTTTCGTCCGTGCCTGATCAACAATATTCGCGTTTTTTTTCATGCGGTAAACTGAGAAAACATGCAATTTTTTTTTTTGTAACCGATGAATTTAATTTGCAATTTTTTCAAGCATCATCTAGAAAATTGACGATTTTTTCTTGCCTGATCAACGAAATGTGCGATTTTTTGCGTAAGACCGACAAAACTCACGATTTTTCTATGCCTGATCGACAAATCGTGCGATTTTTCTGTGCGTGATCGGAGAAATTTGCTCCTTTTTGCCTAACTTCATGGACAAAATTCGTGATTTTTCAATATCCGATGAGTGAAACTTACGATGTTTACAAGCCTCATCGACAAAATTCCCTTTTTTTCCGCTCTTAATTAATGAAATTCGTGATTTTTCAGTACCGATCAATGAAATTTGCGATTCTTAAGTGACGAAAATTTATATTTTCCCGTTGAAAATTGACGAAATTTACAATTTTTTCCTATCACATATACACAAAAATTGGAATTTTTTCAGTTGTAAATTGACAGAGCTCGCGGGCCACACGTTAACCCATTGCGGGCCACTTTTGGCCCGCGGGCCACAGGTTGTGCATCCCTAGTATATGAAAATAAAATTTTTGGATTGTTAACAGTTTTACATAATTAATAAATACTATACATATAATTAATTTCAATTATGTATATTTATGTATGTATTAATTACTTTAAAACATACAATTTAATTATTTAATTTTTTTTTTTTTTTTTTCTGGATGTTATAATTTTTGACCAAAAAGTAGGAAGGTCACCTAAATTCAGTTTTGGCTTTAAAAACCTGTTTCAATCTATCCTCAGTATTAAAAAAGTCCTTACAATCTTAATTTTTCTTAGTATAATGCAACATAGTAGAGCAAAAAAAAATTGTAGCAGTAGGATGCTGCAATCAATTTCTCAACTTAAATTGGATGAAAGCAAAAAATAAAGATTTTTTTTTCAAGTCCTACACTTCAGGATAGTTTAAAAGCATTTTTATATACCCATAGATGTTTTTAGAACACTAATCTTATAAAATCAACATTGAAATACTCATGCTAGATGAAAAATATAAAAAATTACAAATTTATTTATTTACTGTGTTGCACAGTTTAAAATAATGCACATTTATATGAAAATAATATATTTTTATATGAAAAATAGACAATTTGTGGGTAGTTTTTTTCTTCATTTTATAAATAGAGCAATTAATAATAAAAAAAAAAAAAAACATTCCATAATAAGAAAAATCCCAACCTCTACAGTAGTAAAAATTCATCAACTAAAAATGCCTGATGTACCTGAAGTTTGTTATTAAAAAAATAACTTATCTTTGCAAAAATAATATTTTTAATAATAATTAAATTTTCCAATTTAGATTTCATGTAATTATACTTTAATTATTTTACATTGTTAATATACTTTAACTTTGAGCATTTGTTTTGGTTTCTGGTGGTTTCTTCCATTTCTTCCAGTTTCTTCTGGTTTTTTCCAGTTTCTTCCACTGTCCTGAAAGAAATAGGTTTCTTCCGGAAGAAACCCAACCCTGGCAGTAAAGGAAGGATAAGGATATTTTCTACCACTTCCTAAAAAAGCTAACTTCAGTAATAAAAAAAAAATCTGCATATTTCTTGAGTTAAAATAATACACAAAACTTTACATGTAACTTTTAGCTACATAATTGCCATAAATAAATAAAGCCCTCGTTACTTTATTGTTTCTTGTGTTACCATTGGGTCATTCCATGTCAAATCAACACAAAAAAGGGACATTTTCTACCTAACCACCTAAAATTTTCGAAATTAATCTCAATAGTTGTAAAATTAGAGGAAAAATGTAACAGAAAATAGTTTATAACATCACTTTTTTTTTACTTTGCTTTATTTAAAATAATTTTTTACTTAAATTACATTAAACATGACAGTCCTATCTTCATTTTAACCGTTCATTTTAACCGCTTGTAGAATTAAAAAAATAATAATAATAATAATGTCTGTGTAATATATGTCTGTATATTACAGACATATACACTATATTGCCATTGATTATGGGACACTTGCGATTTTAGACATTTTACTAAATATCTAGAAAAATACAGGAGGAATCATCTCGAAACTCTTAGTGTATAAATATAATAGTATACGTCATACATCTCCGTGAAGATTTTTTTACCGAAACTCCATAGGAGACCGTCAACAAATTAAAAAAGAATGAATATCTTTTGAATAACCCTGTCAAAACTAATGTAGCAAAAGCGCTCAAACTCTAGATTATGATTGAATGCCTTATTGTAATACACTGTGTTCATTTTTATGCAAATAGCATGCATACACGCAGAGTAATTAAGGTTTTTATAAAAATGGTCCCAAATTTTTCCAAGTTTTTTCCTTATAATTTTCAGAGTTCTTAATATAAAATAATATTTTTTTCAGAAAATATGACAAACAACATTGCACACAGTACCCTGTAATCAGAATTAAAAAATAATGAAAATTGTATACAAAATGAGTTGGTTTACTAAATAATTTTTTATTGTGCATGCGTCAACGATATCAAAATTTCATTTACATATTATGTTAGCTAAATGTATAGAGCAACTTTTGTGAAAGTCACAAAATCATAACTTGAAAATTCTGAAAATAATCGTCAATTGAGTAAGTTGAAAATCCGTTATTCTCAAAATGAAGCAAAAGCAAGAGGGGTTGTAACCATATATTCATTGATTAGTGTCAATATAGAATACACAATACGGGATGTTACGACTACTTTTGGATAAAATCCCTCATTTTTTTGCTTCATTTTGGAAACAACGGATTTTGTCCTTTTTCTATAGACGATTACTTTCAGAATTTTCAAGCCATAATTTTGAGACTTTTACAAAAGTTGCTCTATACATTTAGCTAACATAATATGCAAATGAAAATTTGATAACTTTGACGCATGCGCAGTAAAAAATTATTTAGTAAACCAACTCATTTTTCATACAATTTTTATTATTTTTTAATTCTGATTACAGGGTACTGTGTGCAATGTTGTTTGTCATATTTTCTGAAAAAAATATTATTTTATATTAAGAACTCTGAAAATTATAAGGAAAAAACTTGGAAAAATTTGGGACCATTTTTATAAAAACCTTAATTACTCTGCGTGTATGCATGCTATTTGCATAAAAATGAACACAGTGTATTACAATAAAGCATTCAATCATAATCTAGAGTTTGAGCGCTTTTGCTACATTAGTTTTGACAGGGTTATTCAAAAGATATTCATTCTTTTTTAATTTGTTGACGGTCCCCTATGGAGTTTCGGTAAAAAATCTTCACGGAGATGTATGATGTATACTATCATATTTATACACTAAGAGTTTCGAGATGATTCCTGATGTATTTTTCTAGATATTTAGTAAAATGTCTAAAATCGCAAGTGTCCCATAATCAATGGCAATATAGTGTATGTACTGGTAAAAATATATAGTACATAGGTAAATCAGCTAAATAAGTAGCAGTGTTAGAAATTAGCAGTCATTAGTCGTCAAATGCAACTAAAGAATTGAATTTGACGACTACAAAATTATTCTCGGTCGTCAAATTTGATGCCTAGCTTTTAAAAAAATATATTTATTAGACACTCAGTTCCGAAAATAAAAAAAAAGGATCTAATTTGAAAATTTGGAACTAAAAAACATCGCGAATTTTGACAAATTGTCGTGAAAAAACCAATTTCGTCAATTGTTCGTATAAAAAATCGCTTTTTTTTTTTCAAAAAATAGCAAAAAAGCAATTTTTTTTTTTTTTTTTATAACGGAAAAAAACGCAAATTTTCTACAAAGAATTGCTAACATAAAAGCAAATTTCGTCAAAGAATCACTGGAAAAAAGGCAAATTCCGTTAAGAATCGTGAAAAGAAATTCTAAATTCGTCAAAAAATCCCTGGAAAAACAGGAACTTCATAGTATCTCGAGGAAAAAAAAAACGAAAATATCTACAATGAATCGCGAAAACATATCTTAATTTCATCACAGAATCTTAAAAAAAAAAAAACGCGAATTTTGTCAAAGAATTGCTGAAAAAATTAGAATCTTGTCATAAGATTGCGATAAAATCCGCTAATTCCATCAAAGGTTCGCGAAAAAACACAAATTCCTTCAAGTAATCACAAAAAAATCCAGCAATTTTCATCAAAGGATAGCAAAAATACGCATAATTAACGAGGAAGGGGGTATTTCCAGCCCTTCACCCTCTGCTGTAATTTTTCAAAAAATCTGTGAATTTCAGAATTTTTTTAATTCAGAATCGCCCTTTGATTGAAATGTAGATGCATTATGTTTTTATTATTATAACTGCTTTACTAAATTCAACTGTAATTAGCAATACTAAAAAAAATGCCTTTTTTTTTTTTTTTTTTTTTTTTTTTTTTTTTTTTTTTTTTTTTACATATTAAGTGTATTTTTCTATTACTTTTTAAATGTAGCAATAATTTAAAAAGCTTTGCACCAGTTTTACAGTTGCTTCAATTATTATAATCTTAGAAGTTAATTTCTATAATTTTAATTAAAAGTATTTTTGTTTTTCTAAAAAGTAGTGTCAAACATGATTATGTCCAAGTTTTCTGATAAATAAAGGTAATCATTTCCGAAAATTACAAAAAATTGGTTATAAAATGTATCATAAATTTCTAGAATCGGTTGTAAAAAAAGACATCCATTTAATCAGTCGTTCTAAGAAAAATTGCCAATTTTTTCAAGGGACTGTGGAAAAAAATCTAAATTTCAACAGAGGATCACAAAAAACGTGGAAAAAACAGTAAATTTTGTCAACAAATTGCGAAAAAGCACGGCGAATTTCGTCAACAGATCACGATAAAAACATGGCAAAACTTGTCAAAGATCGAAAAAACCGGCAAGTTTCGCCAAAAAATCATGATAAAATGGTAAGTTTTGCCAAAAGATTGTGAAAAAACAGCCAATTTCGTCAACAAATCACGAAAAAACATGACAAAGCTTGTCAAAAGATAGAAAAAACTGGCAAGTTTTGTCAAAAGAACGGCAAGTTTCTTCAAAAGATCACGAAAAAAATGGTAAGTATCGCGGAAAACCGGCAAGTTTCATTCAAATATCGCAAAAAACCGGCAAGTTTCGTTGAAATATCACAAAAAACGTAAATTTTGTAAAAGGGGCATGGGAAAAAACAGTACTGGGACTTGATTTTATTCCCGTCTCTGTTGTAACCTTTCAGAAAATTTGATGCGAATTTCACAGAAAAATTTTTGATAGAATTTTTCCTAAATTATATACAGTATTACAGTAATATTAATATGAATTTTAGAAACTGCAACTAAAAATCTTAATTTGACGCCTAAGATTTTTACAGTAGTCGCAGTGGCGTAGCTAGCGGAGGGGGCGGTCCGCCCCGGGTATCACCCTCTAAGGGGTGACACCCAACCTTTATTTGCAAATAAAAATATAATCTTATGGCATAGTCCATGTCAATTCAGGCAGCCAAAGAAAAAATCTTACCTTCATAGTCTCAGAAGTTCTTTGATTGAACATATGTTAAAATTCAGGAAAAAATAAAACTCCCGTATTTTTTTGTTTTCCCCCAAAAAATTTCTGGACCGAGATACAGGGTGCCAAAGATGGCATCCCGAGCACCTTTTTCCATTTGCAATTTTCGAAAAAAAATTTAAAGTGCTCTCTCTCTGAAACGATGCAAGATATTTCGTTGCAGTTTATTTTATTTTAAAGATAATATTTTTTTGCTTAAAAAGATGTACTCCATTTTGAAATATGTATTTAATTATTAAAGCATAGCACGGCAGTGCTATGCTTTATTTATTTCCAGTGTGACTCCGTAATGTTATTTTAATACAGAATTTAACATTGAACGAGTTATTTACTAGACATTTTCCCACATTTTGTACGCGCTTCCACAAATTTTCTTCAAAGTATCTAATTGTTTAAAAAATAATTCCCTCCAATCAAAAAAATATACAGATGTCAATGGACATATTTCCTGTAGCAATTAATCATTTTTACACGATAAATAAAAAATAAAATTTATTTATTTCTTTATTTTTTGTAAGAAGTAAAAATGGTATATTTACGACGTCATATTAGAAATGAAACGGAGATTTGCAAACATTTCGTACAAATACAAGAATCGTCAACAGAAAGCAAAATGAAGCATGATTTTAAAATAAAAGGACATTTTCAAACATTGATCAAGAAGCTTCTAACTGAAGAAATATAGAAAAAAAGTAAATTAAACTTTTTTCTACCTACTGTCTCTGCAAAATAATAGAAAATAACTTAAATATATATATATATAACTGGTATTTGAAAGCGAGTTTTGACACATTGGCATCAGAAAAAAATTGCACCAAACCCAGTGCGTATGTAATGAAACTAGTAAATCTGCAGAACTGGGTCTTCAATCATAGCAATTTTTTAAGGCTAAATTGCAGAATTATCAACTACTTGGTGTAAGACTTTTCGGCACTGCAATAAAGTCGCCAATTTTTCAACCTAAATATTCAAATCCAATATAAACAAGTATAAACAATAATGTTTATAAAATATTTTTTAATTCCCGATTTGGTGATTTTTTTAAAATCGTGCCTAAATTTGTAATTTTACAAATAATTAATCATTGGATAAAATCAATTTTAAATCAAAGGTATTTCTTGGTTATCCCATCGTCGACCAAAAAACTATTGCCAAACTATAAGATTAAATGCCAGTGATGGATGATCGTGAATGTCACATTCAATGACATTAAATACCTATACGCATTTAGAAATGTCATCAAATGATTTTATTTCCACTTTTTACTAGTGTTTTACTCATTTATTTGTACTTTTGTTATAAAATAATTTGGTTATTAGTTTGGTGACTTATACAATTTGGCGCAATTGGTTGACGGGATAACCAAGTACCAAATTAACTTGTATTAAATAAATTATTCCGATTATTTTAATATGATAAAATACTACACGATTTAATTTTTAAAATATCGTAAAGAGTTTCTGTTGAAAAATAGCTGTTTTTTTATACTTTAAGTTAATATTTTTATAAAACTCTTTTGATTCACTCTCTCTATGAGTTAATAAAATTTAACCACATTTGGAATTTTCACAATGCGTCACCTTTATGCACAGATGTCTAATACTTACCATGTTGGCGCAGTTTTTTTCTGACGCCAATTTGGTGAAAATTTCATTTTCAAATACATATAACATATATATTTTTAAATTATTTTCTAATATTTAAAAAGGGATAATAGTGATAAATAAAAAAAGTTTATTAGTAACTATTGAACAAAACAATCTACATAATTTTTTTAAGTAAAAGTAATAAAAAATAAAGAATTTATTAGTAAAAAAAAAACGATAGCCAGGTTAGCATGTGAGGCATATACTATCCATTTTGTATCAATCGCGCCAATATATTGCATATATGACATCTATCCCCAACTTTTTTACGCTGAACCCTGCCCAGAGCTCCGATAGCGGTTTGAAGTTCTGTCGATGTTAAATTTCAATTTTGGGCAAAATTTCAATTCAAACATTGATTCATTTATCAAGAAGCTTCTAAGTGAAGAAATACAGAAAATAAATAAATATGACGTAATACAAAAAAAAAATAAATACATTTTATTGATATTATGTCTTGAGGTATTGTTGGAGGAATATTATATTGTCTATTGGTGAATGTCTAGAATTATACTAGACATTTATGACATCATATTGGAAATGAAACAGAGATTTTGAAATATTTGGTATCAAGACAGGAAGCATGTACAGAATTCTGTTCTAGATGTAAAAAAAAAGTTAACGATTTGGAAATGGATCAATAAAAATCTGTGCAAAACCCAATGGAGAAATGAAAATCTACGTAGATACTACGGAGATAGAGTTTTTAATTGGGGGTGGTTTTGGAGTTTAGGTATCATGATCGATATAGATCTGGAGAAAAAAATCAGAAATTCCTACGTAGGGGAAAACATAATAGTTAGTATTTCATCAAATAAAATTTTGTTCAAAAATCTAATTTAACTTTGAGGCCCTTTCACAGTTTTGCAGAATTGCTTAAATTGTAACTAAAGTGCTTCAACACTCGCTCATCCTGCTTGCACATATGAAGCCAACATGATGTTTAATCTTGAATTAGTTGTACACTCAAATTTTTCATCACCATATTCTTTTCTAGCATAAAATGGAGCTATCGCAACAATTTAATAAGAAACATGGAACTTACAATGTATGCACTAATATATTTTTTTGCGTCAGAGGAAGAGAGAGAGAAATATGAGCACCTCAGACGTTCTCTTGAGCGTACCCCCCCCCCCCCATTATTCACTTCTAGCTATGTCCCTGGGTAAATTGCATCAGTAATTGTGATACGATACCACATAAGGGAAGTCCTGATGATGGTACCCTTAGTTCATTTTGAAATGAGCTCATCTGAATGCAATAGTTATTAAAAAAACTTGACATATTAAACAAAAACATAATTTGGAGAACAAATTAAAAAAACAAAATTTATTTCCTGCTCTATTTAAGCCCGAGAAGGGACAGATATTAAGGTATTTTATTTATTTATTTCTACATTCAGTATTAAATTTTTGTATCAAATAATTTAAATTATGTGAACATTAAAAAAATAAGAATGAAATTCAAACAATATGATACTTAAAAACCCTCAATCTTAGATTCTATTCAAACGAAATTGAAATAAATCTTAGCCTTTTTTTCAAACTTAACTTGCAAATATTTGTTTTGCAGATTTTGTATAATGTTTACGGTAGGTATAGATAAAAAGAATAGACGCATCTCAAAAGCAAATGTTCAGAAAAAGGTCTAAGATTTATTTCAATTTCGTTTGAACAGAATCTAAGATTTAGGGTTTTTAAGTATCATATTCTTTGAATTTCATTTTTATTTTTTAATGTTCACATAATTTAAATTACTTGATACGAAAAATTAACACTAAATGTAGAAATAAATAAATAAAATACCTTAATATCTGTCCCTTCTCGGGCTAAATAGAGCAGGAAATAAATTTTGTTTTTTTAATTTGTTCTCCAAATTATGTTTTTGTTTAATTTTTACAGGAGCCTTCTAAAAAAAATTTTTTTTATCAAAAAGAATTTTTTTCTCAAAAATGCCAATCTCAAAAATTTTGATTTTTTTTTTTTTTTTTTTTTTTTACTGTTTGTCAATACCATTGAGTACTACCTGCACTGTAAAGGAGAACTTCCACTATAGAGTTTAACAAGTTTTAAAAACATTTCAAGAATTTAAGAGTATTTTACAGGAGCTGCATGTTAACAGTTCCAGTAAAAGTCTCTCAGTTTTTGTTTATTTGTGTCATATGTAGAATATTACATATCCTAAACAAGTTAGAAATCACACGTCAAACGTGGTAAATGAGGTGCATTCGTACTATGACTAGTTTTATAAATATTTAGATCTTGGTGCAATAAGTGTTACACTCTTGGGAAATTTGGCATGAATACAAAATTTATTATGTTTCTATATATTAAATTCAGTAATACGGAAGTAATATGAATCCATCTTAAAAAGAACATAATCACCAGGGCAACCTAGAATCATTATCTATCATGAGATATGATTGAATTAATTATGCGTAATAGGATTTAATAGGATGAATAAAACATTTATTAGTATCTTTTTTTTTTTCAGTTTTAATTTGACTTTCATAACATTTGACAACATTTTCACATTTGTTGCTCTTTTTTTTTTTTTTTTTTTTTCTTTTGAAGGTAACATTTTTCTGTTCGAAATGATATATTCAATTTTGAAAAATGTATTCATATTTTTTGAGGCACCTTTCTGATTTTTTTTTAATTAAAAAAAATCAAAAATGCCAATCCTAAATTTATTTCATTTATTTTATTTTTTATTTTTTGCTGTTGATTAATACCATTGAGTATTTAGTGCCTTCCTTATATCGAAAAACTTCCACTTTTGATTTTGACAAATTATCGAAACACATATAAAATTTTGCCATATATTTTAACACTTCCTGTATGACAATCATATACTGGTCTTAGAAAATCAAAATATTAGTCTTGTTTGAATAGCATTTTATTTCTTAATAAGTATAAGAAACAGACAGCTTTAAAAATAGCATATAAAAGAAAAAAACATACACTAAAGTTCATAAAATAAATGTATAAATTTCAAAACATCCTTCCACTGTACTCTGCATAGAACTGAAATTAGAAATTCATAGACTTTATAATTTGTTGAACTGCATCTGTATCTTCCTTTGATATTTAGTGATGCCTTCCTCCTTTCCTGTTTAACCAATAGGGACTGGGGCTTCCATAATCCTTAAAACATTGTGAATAGGAAGTGAACACTGTGGTGTGTTACTGTCTTGCAGGTGGAAATCTGTATCCAACAGCCGATCCATGTGAGATCATAAGTTAACGACAATTTCATAAACAACTAATATTATTGACCTTTGCAATCCACCACTCACAGTATATACATAAGCCACAAAAATTCCTTTTCATAAATTGTGAATCTGAATATTTTGCAATTGTTTCAGAGATCTTGGTTGAACAAAGTTTTTTCTTGCTTGCTATTCAAAGTTTGTGCAATATAAGTACGCCCATCACTATGTTATTAATAAATGATTGTTCATCCTATTAAATCCTATCATACATAATTAATTCAATCATATCCCATGATGGATAATGATTCTAGGTTGCCCTGGTAATTATGTTCTTTTTAAGATGGATTCATATTACTTCCATATTACTGAATTTAATATATAGAAACATAATAAATTTTGTATTCATGCCAGTTTTCCCAAGAGTGTAACGCTTATTGCACCAAGATCTAAATATTTATAAAACTAGTCATAGTACGAATGCACCTCATTTACTACGATTGACGTATGATTTCTAACTTGTTTAGGATATGTAATGGGCTACATATGACACAAATAAACAAAAATTGAGAGACTTTTACTGGAACTGTTAACATGCAGCTCCTGTAAAATTCTCTAAATTCTTGAAATGTTTCTAAAACTTGTTAAACTCAAAAGTGGAAGTTCTCCTTTACAGTGAAGGTAGTACTCAATGGTATTGACTAACAGTAAAAAAATCAAAATTTTTAAGATTGGCATTTTTGAGAAAAAAATTATTTTTTATTAAAAAAAGTTTTTTTAGAAGGCTGCTGTAAAAAAAATTAAATACATATTTCAAAATGTAGTATATTTTTTTAACCAGAAAAATATTATCTTTAAAATAAAATAAACTGCAACAAAATATCTTGCATCGTTTCTGAGAGTTTACACTTTAAACTTTTTTTCGAAAATCGTAAATGGGTAAAGGTGCTTGGGATGCCATCTTTGGCGCCCTGTCAAAGATTGGCCCTGTATCTCGGTCCAGAAATTTTTTGGGGGAAAACAAAAAAATACGGGAGTTTTATTTTTTCCTGAATTTTAACATATGTTCAATCAAAGAATTTCTGGGACTATGAAGGTAACCCTCCTGCCTGAATCGACATGGATTCGACCCAATAAGAGTTTGGATAGGAATTCTGAAATAAAATGAAAATTTTAGCGCACGACGCAATAGAGTTAGTTTTCTTTTCTTTGAGAATGTGAAATTTTATATAGAATGGTATATCTAAATAAAACATCCTCCTGCGAATAAAAACCTACCTATCCAACGAGTGCGTAGCAAAAGCAAATTTTAAAAGAAAGAATTTTTTTCTACATTATAGACACGAAATAGACTTATGCGGACTATGGGTTGAGTGATGTGTCGCTCCTGTGGGTTTTTTTTTTACGCAGGAGGACAAAAGGTAAATAAGGAATGGTATGGTCATTTAATATAAAAACGTAGAATTGTGATTGAAAAAATATGAAGGGACGAAGGGGGGGGGGGATGACACTATGATAGCTGGGAATGACACCATTTACATTCGCCCCGGGTGTCACCCATCCTAGCTACGCCACTGAGTAGTCATCATTAGACGCTTACCTTTTATCTCCTAATTTCTATCACTGATAAGTAGATTTACCATAAGATTGCACAGGCATGTAGCTTTTTAATTTATAACTCAGCATTTTGTTGCTGTCCCAAAATGATATGTTCAGATATTATAAAAAAACAAGTATAAGAGTAACACTTTTTTTTTTTTTTTAATTAAGATGTCCGATTTTGTGATATCAAAGGTCAAAATATTTGATCTTGGAATTAAAAATTCAAAAAATATATGCATGTGATTTGTGATATAACATAAGAAAGACCAATTCAAACACTTTCCAAAGACATGTAGAAGCAAATCTGCGAGAATTAAGGAACAAATTATGATTAAATTTGTATCACATGAAATGCAAAAATTTATGTTTTTCATCCATTTTAAAAGCTATCTCAGGAACCAAATGAAATAAGTATTTATCCATTTCTCTGTGAATCTAATAAATGAGCTAAATATCATAAAATTCTAAGGAAATCAAGATTTTAGCTATGTTGATTTGATATGGAATGCCTCTAAATGCATCTCTACAGGTTTTAATTATCCATTTTTTTTTTTTTTTTTTTTTTTTTTTTTTGATGAAGCCAAATCAGAAGGGAAATATTAATGTTTTTTTCTGGAACTGTACTAATGTGTTTTAATATTTTCACGAACCAGAATGATATTTAGCATACTCTCACTAACCAAAACAATATTTAGCATAATTTCACGAATCGAAACACCATTCCGGTTTACTCTGATACATTTCAAGCCTTGATTACCCTGTATATTTAATCTACTATTACAGAAGGAATTTAATATACTACAAAAGCAAGTTACTTCATAAGATGCTTAATAATATTTGGCAGCAATTGCTCGTTTGTAATCTCAAATTACACTAAAGCACTATAAAAAAAACTTTTTTTTTTCTAACAAAATATGCTAAGTTTTTTAATTACTTAAATATTTTCTCATGTAATTTATATTTAATTATTATTACGTTATTTTTCAGTACCTACGAGCCTAGTGAAAATGTTGTCATTTGCATATCTGATACCAGCAATAATACTGCATCTAAAGAAGTAGAAGAAAGTATTGAAATAGAAGATATTGTTTCAGAAGATGCTATACGATATTTTAATCCAGATACCCGCAAACAGAAGTCTATTATGCAACAACTGGTTGCTAAGAAAAAAGCTATCATTGTAAAAAAGTCTTTGCTGAGCACTAAAGGAAATAAGCAGTTTAAAAGTGATGTTTGGAACTGGTTTGGTGATGTCAGGCTTCTTATTAGTGAAAGTGAAGCAGAAAGATTAAAGATTCCATATTACACACGGCAAATTGGCGATGAAATTGTCATGATTTGCAAGGTTTTTGTTGGTTGTTTTAAATGTTCTGCATTATTTATGTATGATGCTCAGAGACATTCTACATCAACTCTAAGATATCATGTCCGTGCGTGCACAAGACCCAAAGAATGGTAAACAATGAATTAGTTATGTTTTCTAATAATCTAACTTTCATTTCAGCTAAATCATGTCTACTGAAATATTTATTACATTTCCTCATTTTTCTTTTTTTTTAATATATTAAAATATTAAAACTTTGTTATGTTAAAATATACAATATGGAAACATTTATCAGGAAACCAGTTAACCAGAGAACCAGTTATCTACAATGAGATTTCCAATTACTGAATTCAGAATTTTTTTAGAAAAAAGTTTCATTATGCATCAAATAACTTCATGCCAATATCAGGGTTTTAAATGCTGCATATATCTGCACAAACACACAATTTCTGTGCATATCTGCACCAAAATACCATTTTTCCTTAAATTTGTGTCAAACCTGCACCAAAATGTACTTAATACCAAAATGAAATTTAGCGCAATTTCATCAATTTGAGAAGCAAAGAAAATTTCCAGATTTAACATTTTCCAAACTGCTAATTTTGCCAAAAAAAAAAAAAAAAAAAAAAAAAAACATGGACAGGAGATTGCAAAAAACACGTGAAATTTATTAAAATATTGTGAAAAACATACTATGTTCATCTAAGGATCACAAAAAAACCCTGAATTTTTCCAAAATGTTGTCAAAAGATGGCAAAAAAATGCAAATTTCATCAAAAGATCACAAAAAAACGCATAAGTTTTGTTGAAATACCACAAAAAAGAGCATATTCTATTGAAACATCACAAAAATATACAAATTTCATAGAAAGATTGTAGGAAAAAAGGGAATTTTGTCAAAGAAGTGCTAATATTGGGGGGGGGGGGGGGGGGGGGGACAATTAAACACAATCGAAAAATCGCCAAAAAAAAGGCATGAATTTTGTCATTTGCACATTTTATTGAAAGAGTGCTGGAAACACTGGAATTTCATCAAAAGATCGCAAAAACATGCAAATTTCATCAAAAAATTGCAAAAAACGTGGAAAAACACGCCATGATCATCCAGTATTGTCAAAAGATCAAGGGGGAAAAAAGATAAATTATGCCAAAACCAAACAAAACAAGATCAAAAGATCACGAAAAAACAAAATTTCATAACGATTGAAAAAAAAAAAAAAAAACTGCATATTTTATCAAAATACCACAAAATCAGCAAATTCTGTCAAAAGATTGCAAAAAATTATGAATTCCATTGAAAAAAAAAGGGGGGGGGCGAATTCGATTGAAAGATTGTTAGTATTGGGAAAAAACTAACAAAAAAACTCAAAAAGATTGCACAAAAACACTAATTTTGTTGAAAATCGTGAAAAAACTCAAATTTTGTCAAAAGATAGTGAAAAATAGGCTTTTGCTGCTACAAAAATGGATTTTACTGCTCCAAAATTCATTTTCTGCTGCTACAAGAATGGACTTTACTGCTCCAAAATGACTTTAATGCACTTTCATCCCTGCAATATCAAAATTTGAAATCCAAGTCTGTTTAATTCTAGATATACTATAATTTAATTAGACATTTTAATTTTCATCCAGAGGAAACAGGAATTTTGGTTTCCAAAAGGTTATCATAAATTGCCTTTTCTTAAACTCTGAACAATCTTATCTTGTTTATGTCTGATTAATCTTAATAATTAGTTTGGAATCAAAAGCAATTCCTCATCCACAAATATTCTTAAAATCTGACTAACTAGATGTTATTTAAATGCACAACCAGTTACCTAGAATACATATGGCCCCAACCATTCCAGATAAATAATTTTGTATTGCAATTGAAATATTGTTTCTTATTTATTTGAACTTGGCTTAATAAGAAGGATTGTGATGTTTTTAAATTATGTTTTATATTTTATTGTAATGACATTGGCAAGAGAAAGATAGTTTTTATAAATACTTTCTGACAGCCCAATTATTTCACACATATGTGAACAAGTTGTTTAATATTTACATCATTCGTTATGTACAATCTATATATATATTTTTACTGTATGTTCCATATACAAATCTTTAAATTTTGACTGATTTGCATGAAACTTGCAGTACATACTAGAACATGGAAACAGTTGTTGTCAACATTAAAAAAACATCAGAGCACTATTTATCCCTTTTTTTCAAACACTTTCTATAATTTATAATTATAGAAATATCTCTCTTCTTTCATTTTCAAATTCAAACATTTCCTTACTTTTGCCATGCTCAAAAAATGGCACAATTTTTAAAAAAAAAAAAAAGATAACAGGTGTAATTTATTCAGAAGCAGAAGCCAATAAAAATTCAGATTGTTTCGCAATAACTTTTGCATTTTTGAAATTTACACCATTTTAAGCAGGAAATTCATACATCTTTTATATTTAAAATACGAACTTTAACTATAAGTGCTTTGAAAATATTTAAAACCTTCATTTAAACATATTTAAAGATAAAGTATCTTCTTAAATATTTACATTCCTAGTTCAAAAATATCAGAAAAACAAATGACTAAATATGGCATTATTTTCCTTAAATACGATATTTATTTCAATAAATATGATGTCAGACTG
The DNA here is from genome assembly GCA_964019185.1 of Maratus speculifer. NCBI lineage: Eukaryota > Metazoa > Arthropoda > Arachnida > Araneae > Salticidae > Maratus > Maratus speculifer. Next base: position 180,529,034 of record OZ025302.1, on the reverse strand, counting down.
GATCTGAAAATATGTTGCTATGATTTATTTCATATTTTGTTATTATGCTGTATCTTTAACTTTTCCATTAAGATAAATGTTTGTATACTTTAAATACACGACATTCTACGATTTATATTCATAGAAATTGAACCATGGTAATTAATTTTTTTTAACATTAGTTTCATCACTATCATTACAAGTTACTATTTAAAAGGATCAGCAATGAGTTTTGCGACATACCGGTTAAGGACACCTGATATACTGCCCGTTAAAAGAACATAAATAAAAATAGATTTTAATTTGAAACACAAATATATTTTTAACATTTAGTATATATTTTAGATTTTTCAACAACTACATGAAAAAGCCTTTTAGGTTCTTTCAAAATAGAGAGAATATTTTCACTATATTACACTTATATATGTGAATAGCTCATTTCACCCACTACACTCTACAATTTGGCCAAATGAATATTTATTTAAACAAAATATACATTTGAATTTGATCTTTCATTTTAAATTAAATTTTTATTGGATCTCAAACATCTTTCCACATGGCTGAAAACGATATGAACACTATTGCATTTTCTAATGTGTAAGGCAAAATTTTGCCTATTGAGGACCAAATTTTTTAGTTATTTATAGTATTTGATTTAAGAATGATAGAACAATATGCAGCAGTATGGTAAAACTTCACCTGAGAAATTATCTAACTATCTACTAAAAGGCTAATGTTTCTGTTTGTGTGATTATATAACTTTTCAACCAATTCTATAACAAAGCATGTAAAACGGAATGTTATAAACTAAAACCATTCAGGAAAAATGGGCGCAAACTGAATCAAAATCGATCCAGTAGAACTTTTTTAAATGATTATAGTATCAGGCAACAATTAATCAGACTCACTTGATTATTGAACTTTCTTCCATATTTTTTTTCTGTAAGCAACGTAAAATGATATGCACATTAAGACCATCTATGTGAAATTATCTAACAAACAATGCAAATTCCAACGAAATCCATTTAGCAGAATCTTTTAGAAAAAATTAAATTTTCATAATTGGGTTCACATGAGTACAGAACTTTTCCCTATGACTAAGCAACATAAAACAATATGTTACACACTAAAACCTTCCCTGAAAAACTGATAGTGCAAATCTATTAGAAGTCTGTTCCAAAGAAATGTCTGTTCCCGGAACAGGGTTCGTGATTTTTTTTGATTTTTTTAATAAAAATCAAAACAATCGGATTTTTTTAATTTAAATCAGATTTTTTTTATTTAAATCGAATTTTTTTGATTTTTTTTTTAAAATTGCCACACATTATTATTATTTTATGACTTTTTGTTTAATTTAAATAATATAAAGTTTACATACATAGACACGCATATTATAAGTGTTATCTATTACTAATATTACACAATTTACATAAATGAGTCATATTATTTCAAAGTAAAATTTTAGGCTATGAAAAAAATCTTGATTACACAAAATGCATGAAAAACTACAAATCAGATGTCAAAAATTAATTCAACCTTCAATATTTTAATTAAAATAAAAAACATCTGCAACACATAAAAAATTTAAACAAAATTGGAAGTTTTTAACTAAGTTTTTAACTTTTGTTTTTTTTAAGTGTTGACTGAGAAAAATGAGTTCACTTGCTGCCATCAAAAATCAAAATACTTAAGGCCAGAAGACACAAATTGAGATGTCATCACTAATCGATTGACTTTTCAGTAGTGTTGGAATTTACACAGAAAAATTTTGGAATAGCAATTTTATTTTACTTGTGGAATATTTATCATCTTATAAAACAATAACTATTTAAACTCACTTATAAGAACTTGGAATCCCTAAATAAAAATTCAGCCAGAGAAGGAATGCTACAGTGTTGCCGCATCTGGATATTTTTTTATTGGGGGATTCCAAATTCTCATCTGTATGTTTAAGAAGTAATTAATCATAAGTTAATCAGTATGTTCAGTGTTTTATACACTGGTGTCCAAAAGTTAAGCATAATTGGTAATTAAGTAATTATTTTTAAGTAATGAAAGAAATATGAACCGGAATGTGCTGAAACTCCAGGTGTGTAAACAAAATAGTACGCGTCACATATTTTCGCGAAGAGTTTTCCCCGAAATCGAACAGGGGACCGTCAACAAATTGAAAAAAAACGAAGATCTTTTGGATAACCCTGTCAAAACTAATGTAGCAAAAGCGTTCAAACTGCACATTATGATTAATTGTTTTAAATTATGATTAAAAGTTTCAAAAACATAGCTTGAAAATTCTGAAAATGGGAGCCTATAGAATCAACTCAAAATCCTTTATTCCCTAAATGAAGCAAAAAGATGAGGGGCTGTATCCATATTCCATTGTTTAGTGCCTACACAATATTGCACGTACAACTATATTTAGGTAAAACCCCTGATTTTTTTGCTTCCTTTAGGAATAACGGATTTTGAGTTGATTCTATAGGCTCCCATTTTCAGAATTTTCAAGCTATGTTTTTGAAACTTTTACAGAAGTTGCTCTATACATTTAGCTAACACAATATGCAAATGACATTTTGATATCGTTGACGCATGCGCAATGAAAAATTATTTACTAAACATACTCATTTTTCATACAATTTTTATTATTTTAAAATTCTGATGACAGGGTATTGTGTACAATGATGTTTGTCATATTTTCAGAAAAGAACATTATTTTATAATAAGAACTCTGCAAATTATAAGCAAAAAACTTGGAAAGATTTAGGACTGTTTTTATAAAAACCTTAATTTCTCTACGAGTATACATGCTATCCTTGTAAAAATTAACACAGTACATTACAATAAGCCAATTAATCATAATGTGCAATTTGAACGCTTTTGCTACATTAGTTTTGACAGGGTTATCCAAAAGATCTTCGTTCTTTTTCAATTTGTTGACGGTCCCCTGTTCGATTTCGGGGAAAACTCTTCGCGAAAATATGTGACGCGTACTATTTTGTTTACACAACTGGAGTTTCAGCACATTCCGGTTCATATTTCTTTCATTACTTAAAAATAATTACTTAATTACCAATTATGCTTAACTTTTGGACACCAGTGTACAATGATTGATATTCCACAAATAAAATAAAAGTAAATTGTTATTCAAAATTTTCTAGTGTGAATTGTGAATTAGTGAATACCTCATAATTTGTGTCCTCTGGCCTTGAGCATTTCGATGGCAACGGTTTAACAGTTCTATCTGTTGATTTCTAATTTCTGAAAGTATCAAACCAAAGGCAAAAAACATTTGTTCAATTGAAGCAGATAAATCTATTACAGTAAAAAGCTAGTTTATCATTAATTCTCTTTTTAGTATGAGCTTTTTTGATAACTGTAACAAAAATACCTTCCACCATTCTAAAGGGCTGAGATCAATTATATTAAATTAAATAAATAAATCAATTGCTGATTCAGATTTTGCTCAAATCCTTATATAGCAGGCTTCACCAAAGTACAGCACATAAAGTCATACAATTTTATTTTACCTCAACTTGCAAAAGTTTTTCTAAATACTAATAAGTAAATATTCAAATATTTAATATATTTCTGCTTAGATTTCTTTACCGTTGCAAGATTATTTTATAATTTGATACAAATGAAATTTGAAAGCATTTTTTTTTCTAAACTTTACATTTATTTTACTTTTTTACTAAGCTTAAACTTTATCTTTCTGAAAGTTGTTTGATTATATATGGTATATAAAACTAAATTATATCACATTATTATGTTTGTTTCATCTGAAATTTATTAAAAAATAGCTTAAAAGAAAAACTGATTTAAATCAATGATTTTTTAAAAAAAATCAGTTGATTTAAATCGTGATTTAAATCATGATTAAAATCAAGCCGATTTAAATCAACGAACCCTGAGCCGGAACGAAACTCCTGCTTTCGTTTTATAAACACAATATATTTTTTTTGCACGGTTAGATTTGATACTTGTTAAATTTGTGTTTTACTTTATTTTTGGTGTTTTAATTCCATTTGCCAATTTAGTTATGGAATATTACATGAAAACAAACAAATGCAGAATTATTTATTATGTTTTTGAGCAATTGAGTTGATCTTTTATAGTTGACTGCATGCATGTTAAAAAAAATATTCATACTTGAAAATTATTTTTAATTCCAGTCAAAATTTGTAAATTGAGATAAACTTTTAAAATAAATATGAAAAGTAATTTTGTTTTCTATTAGATGTTGGAACAATCGAATGTACAATGTTTAGAGTAAGTTGCAGTAAAAGCAAAATTTATGGTTGCGTTAGATTGTTGCCACCAACAACAATATAACTCCATCATTATTCATAGATATAGACTAAATAGTTTCATCTTTCATAATTAAGGTACTGCTATCCAGCATTTTTCACTGTTTCTGCAATAGCTCTGTCTCAAAAGCTAATGCATGAATTTTCATCAGATTTTTTCAGATTCAATTAGTCTTTGACATGAACTTACCTTTTCTACCTTTTGCTATAAATCAGTCAATAAATGGTGCTGCTATGTTGCTTTTGCATTTTTTACAATTTCTGCAATAACTCGTATGTCTAGAAATAATGCATGAATTTTCATAAAACTTTAGATTCAGTTATTCCTTAATATGATTTGGTGTAAATCGCCCAATAAGTCACACTGCTATGCTGAATTTTTCATGATTTCTGCCATAGCCCTGTCTCAAGAATTAATGCACAGATTTTCCTCAAACTTCAGATTCAGTTAGATGTTGACATAAGGTGTTGCAAATCACACAACAAGTGGCACTGCTATGCTGCATCTTACATGATTTACGTTATTTTAACGATAATCATATCTTAATAACAAATGCACGGAATTTCACATCATTTGAATTCTCATGATGGGCATAAATTGCCTTATAATTTTGGCACTGTGATAGCAAATTTTGAAATATTAACATGGATGAGATAAAAAAACGTTTTTGGGATTGCCACATTCATCTAGTTCTATATTATCCTCAAAATTTTTTGAGTTTCTTAGACCTGAAGTAACTCCAAAATTGTAACATTTTCACCTCTTCTTTTCCAAGCCTGCAAAATCTGAAAATGTAAATTTTTCAAAGGTTTTCATTCAACATTTAGGTTTTTTGAAGAAGCTGTTTAATAATGTGGAAAGTGATTTTTTTCATTTTTAGAGATATAAAAAGAATTCAGTTATAGTACTGTACTGTCTATAAATAATAGGTTCTGTAAATGTTTATTATGCATTTTTAAAGCTTAACCATATTTTAATGCATTATGTTGCATGGTATAAATATAATAATAAATTTTATAACTCATTTAAACAACAACAGATTTTTTTTTTTTTTAAGCATTTCTGTTTGTGTTGATAAGGTGAACAGATTAGAGGTATTTTTTAATTGCATTAATGCATATTTTCCTGTGTAATTATGTTTAGTATACTAAACTATGTTTCTAGAATATAAATAATTTATGTATACTGAGATTCCCCTAAAAAAATAACAAAAAAGGGGGAATTATGCATTTTATTAAATATAAAATAAATATATTGATATGTTTTGTATGTGAAAATTGTTTTATAATTTTTTCTTTAATAAATATACAGCAATCCCCTTAACATTCATGAATGTTGAGACTATCTTCCCGTATATAAAAGGAGGTTAGGTTTAATTTTTGGAAACAGGCAATTGAAGTTCAAAAAATATATTTATTAGCATTATACATTAAAAGTACATGTTTTAAATAGATTTGGATAATCATTAACATACTGTACAAAATTTGATAGTGTATGGTGAAAAAAATTTAGAGATGTGTGATTGTTTGAAAGGACAAATCATTTGTTTATGAATTTCCCTGTAAGAAAAAGTTTTTAAATTTAAGACTCTTTGTCTTTACCAGTGATAAATCACATTTTAATGTATTTTCAACAGTTTGTTGATGTTTTACAATTTCCCTGACAATATTTGTAGAAAATATTTCACCTGCAATAAAAATTTTAAATTTAGAAAATGGAAAAAAAAAATCTGCATAAAAAATAAAGAAAATTATTATATTTATCCTCAGTAAAAAGGCCGAAGTTCTCGCAATTTAGTCTTGGTGCTATAGCACCATTATATTTAATTTTAAAATAATTAACAAAAATATTTTTAACCAAATTAAAAATATTCAAATAAAACAATTCAAATTAAATTAAAAAATCTGAATATTTTTAACTTTAGAAATTTCAAAAATTTAATTAACTTATAAACAAAATATAAATTTTTTTAAAGAAAATTGTTTAAAACATATTTAAAATATTGAAATAATTCCAAAGAAATCCATCAATTATTTCACTTTCCAAACACTCACTTGATGTTAAAAATAAAAAAATAAATGTAAAATCACTAAAAGATATGAAATTCTTTTAATTAAATCCATCAAATAATTAAATGTAAAAACTTGAAATTTCAACTTCTGTTTGAACATACTTGAAACCTGTTACCTTTTGGTTAGAATTAATACACACTATCAACAAGATTACCAAAAATTAAAACTGTGTTTTGAAATTGGAAAAATGGTAGGATATCATTATATTAATCTATTTAATTAAAAAAAAAAAAAAAAAAAAAAAAAAAACTTTTTCAAACTTTTATGATTTTGGATATGTCAGGGGATCCAGTTCTCTTTCTCTCTATATATATACATAAAAGTCTGTAATTAAAATAGTTTCTGAGTACAAGAAACTATAAGGTTTTCCATGAGATGAACAAAACCCTAAAAAGACCTGAACCCTGGTACTGAAACTTAATTTTGATTTCTGGTATCCTGAATTCCTTACAAACTTAATTGTACTTTTGGTGTTACAAGCATGCTTAGTTCTAGAAATCATTTACCTGGTATTATTTGCTTGAAAAACAATTACTTTTATCAAAGTTATATCTCCAATTTTATGCCAGTCGTGTGATAAAATATGACATTTTATTATACTTGTAAATTTATCTCAACTTTTTTTTTTTTTTTTTTTTTTTTTTTTCAAACGCAAAAATTATTATTTTTATCAAACTTTATATACAACATAAGCTTTCTATTTCTTTCTTTAGTTAGCTTCCACTGCACTTTAAAAAAAATAATAATAATTGCATTTATTAGCTTAGCTTTTGGTACCAACAAAATGATTTTATGCTAATTTAAATCTATCAACATTATTATTCAATTCTTTTAATTGTAAAAGTTTTGTTTAAGGAACAATGTGTCTGATACATTGTCTTTCCATTTTAATTTTATGTGTTTATCTCTTTGCAGCATATTTGTTTCAGATGATAAGATGGAAGAAGAGTATTCTGGAGCAACAAATGAAAATATCAGGGTTCAAGTACCTCCAGATGGTAATATCAACCCAGCTACTGGGAAAATGAAGCGATTTCGAACTGATCCTCGTAAGCAAAAGGAAGTAATTGAACAGCTTTTTCAAAAGCAAAAGGCTGTTGTGACAAGAAAATCCTTTATGAATATGAAAGGTAACAGAAGATTTAAAAGTGATGTATGGAACTGGTTTGGGGATATAAAGTTACTCATTAGTAGAAGTGAAGCAAAAAAACTAAAGATTCCATATTATATAAGAAGATGCGGAGATGAACAGATGGTATTATCTAAAATATTTGTTGGTTGTTTTAAATGTTTAGCTCTTTTTATCCATGATTCTCAGAAGTCAACATCAACTCTTCGTTATCATATAAGAACATGCTCCAGACCAAAAGAAAGGAAAAAAAGATCTACTCCAAATATTATATTTTTTCCAAATAAAAAGTTGCCTAAACAACCTGGAGCATTCACTGATGGGGATGCTATTCTTGCTCATGAAAAGTTATTAAACTTTGCTCTTAGTACTGAAAGCTCTTTGGAGGTTATTAAAGATACTGAGTTTCGAAAAATTCTGCAGATGTGTATTACAATTGGAGCCATTTATGGAGATGTAAATATTGATAGTCTGTTATGTGCCACTCCTACATTATCAAGTATTATTCTAAAAGATTTATATATGACTTCAATAAATGCATTTTATACGGAATTTCAGTATTCATACGGTGTTACTTATGGCTTGAATATATGGATTGATGAACAAATTAAATCCCCTTTTATAAGTGCTTTTGTGAGCTATGCAACTTCAGAAGGGGAATTAAAGTCAGTAATAATTCACACAGATGAGTTTGATTATGATGTAAAGACTTCTGACAATGTACAAGAATGGTTCTCAACATTTATTGCTGATCAACCTGTTGTTCCATTTAAACGATTAATGATTATTGATAATACTTCCAATTTAGCCCATGCTTTCAAAGATGAACAATGCATAAAATGTTGTGTTCAAAATCTTAATACTGTTCTACAAAATCTGTGTACAAAAGCTGTAAACTTATCAAATAGTGATGTACCAGATTTTACAAATTTACTAAGCAACTGCATTGATATAGTTAATCATTTTGAACAAATATCTGATGTGTATAAATTGGAAGAAGAATTAGTAAGGTGCCAGGATGATAATTGGGCAACCATTCTTTCTTTATTTCGATCTATAGATTTTCAGTATGAGAATATATTAAACATTTTGAATGAAACTGGAGATACACATTTATTATCAGCTGAAAGAAGTACAATAAATAGTGTTGTGGAATTTTTAAAAGTGTTTGAAGAAGCAATAATGCAATTATCCAATTCTTCAGAGCCAACATTAAATCTTGTTATTCCATGGGTTTCCAAACTCCAAAAACTTTGCAGTATTGAACGAGAAGAGATTACTATTCTAAAGCAACTGAAGAGCAGTATAGCAGGTGAAATAAATGAGCATGTTGTGAAAAATCTTAATGTTTATCATCGAATTGCTGCTTTACTGGATCCAAGATTTAAGAAAATAAGCTTTGGGCCACAAACTGAACAAAGAGAAGCTAATGTAAAATTGAAATGTTTAGTGAAAGAGTGTGTAGAATCTCCTAATATGGAAGATATTATTGAAAACAGAAAAATTAATAGCGAACTTGATCATTTTGCAGATCCATACTCTAATTCTTTTGACTCAAGTAAGTGTGAGAAAGCTGCTATAGAAGAAGTTGAGAAATATATGGCTGAATCATTTACTTTAGTTGGTCAAGATTTGAAAGAACAAAATAAATTTCCAGTCTTAAAATACTGGACACAGCATGCTGAAATGTATCCCTATCTCAGTCGCATAGCTTTATGGATTTTATCATGTCCTGCAAGTTATATTCAAGATAGTGGACCATTTTGGAGGAATAACTGGCTTGTTAATTGTCCACGTTTGCCATTACAGCCTGATAGTGTGAACAAAATACTTTTTGTAAAGTCTTTTAGGGGGCTTTGAATATTGAAGTTGAATTTCTTTGTGTAGTACATTATCAACTGTTTCAGAAACATTTATGTAAAAAATGTATACTTTTGTATGTTACTTGTAAAATAAATATTTTTTTTCAATTGTGCTGAAAAATTTATACACACACAGGATGTCACATATCTTATGTCAAGATTCCCTTGTATTTGCATATTCATTAAGGGTATAAAATTTTCATATGTAATTCTTTTCATAACCCTATTCTCATATGTATAGTAGGACGGAGCGTAAAAATCTTTTTTATGAAATTCTTTTCCCTCTAGTGTGAAAAAGTTGTGGAATGATCTGAGAAATATACTCATAAAATTTTTAAATAATCAACAAATAGCTTCCAGATCTAGTTTAGGGTCTAAACATGCAATTTTAGCTGAAATTTCACATTTCGGTAATATTTTTTTAACTTCCGACCTTTTTCTACACGCTAGCATGAAAAAATTTAAAGAATATATGAGGAAGTCCAAAATTTTAGAGCAAATAATCAATGTCTTCTAGTACTACATTGTGATCTAAATATAGAAAATTAGCCAAAAATGATGTACATTTTCACATTTTACTGATTTTTTTTTAAATTTTCAATTTACTATTCCCACTACCAAGGAAAAGTTGGAAAAATATAAAAAAAAGTTAAGTGCAAAATTTTAGAATAATCGATAAATATCTTGAGGTTTCTTTTCGGGGTCTAAATATAAGAAATTATGCAAAAGTATAGAAAATTTAGGGATTGAAATATAGAAAAAAGGGAAATACTTTTGCATAAAGATTTACTTATGCAATCTTTTAGCATTTTGTTCTACAAAATTAGACATCCGTAAACAATAATTATGAGCATTAAACAACACATCTTATTGCTCATGCAACACACAGACTTTAAGTGTATTTGGAGTTCTAGAACAAAAGTTTCAAATGTGCATGAAATTAATTTTATTCAGTTTCCATATTTTTCACTTTATACTGGATTTTGGTTTCTGACAATGGCATGGCATGACTCTATTCTGGATCTGATATAGCCATCCTGCTTATTCTTTTCAATAACAGTAAAGAAAATTTCTACTGTCAATTTTACTCCAACATATTGAGTGTGGTGTGTGAAGTTTGCCGATATTGGGCTTTTGCCAGACTTTATCAGTTGCATTCCATATTCATTTGAAAAATGAATCTTAATCAGTGGTTCTATTAGTTGGCAATTCTGCCAGTTTGTTATTTATGCAAGATTTAGCTTTAAAGTGCATTGCACAGACAGAGCACGAAATCTTTGGAATACAACAATTCAAGCTCCATATTATCGTACAGATCTGAAGCTATAGTCTATGCAAGAAAAAACGACTTCTCAAGGCCGAATGTCCCTCTTTCCATTTTCCCTTCGTTGCCATGGCATCGGAGGAAGCCGGTCCCTTGTCCCCACTGCACTTCTGCTAAACAAATTTACCCGTGCAAGAGTATGAGTTATGCGGTATTCGAAGACTCTTTTTCCCGCACACCAACTGGATTTTCTTACGTTCAGAAAAAGCTGTAGTTTCGCTAATTTTAAAACATTTGTTTTGTGAGTCTATTTACAGCAAGAAATATGGGTAGATTTTTCGACGACAGATTAATGATGCTATTATTTTTTTTAAATTCAATTAATAATTTGTAATTGTAACTTTATTGTTAATTTAAATTAATTATAAATTTAAACTAGCAAATCTGCAAATCAGGAGCCTCAACGTCAGCTTTGTTCATAATTTTTTAAAACACACTTTGGGTAATATTCAATTTCCTGGAAACTGTTATTTAAAATTTTCAAATTGCGTAATTATTTATAAGAATAAAATAAGAATTAGAAGTTTTCAGCCATCAAAAGCGGTAAATTAAAAATTTAGTTAGGTTAGGATATTCTGAAATTTTCATGATCTATTATTTTTGTTTTCTTTATTATAACATAGTAAATTTCTGCAGGGGGGCTCCGCCCCCCTGAACCCCCCCGAGCCTCACTTAATTTAAATTTGTCACTTTCTAATAATTGTGCTAATGGTTATTGTATATCTTGCATTTCTTTATACATTTTGATTTATAAGAATAAGTAACAGTTTGGGCAAATATTTTTCATTATCCTCATACTTCTACATGCCTGCCAACCACAAACACCTAAACCTGATGCATCAAGAACTTTTGTAAGGGTAAACTCAGTAATCTAGAGTTTTACAATTTTGTTTCCGAAAAAAAAAAAAAAAAAAAAAAAAAAGTTTTTTATTGCATTTTTCTGCAGTTATAGCAGGACAGACAGACATACAGAAGAGGAGACTGACATATGAGAAACAATAAATTTTGTGTCTCCAAAGTAAGCCTTCACTGAAGTTTTGGCAATGACGTCATTATTCATGAGTTATTGACATTCATGTTTCTTGTATTTTTAACGACTACAATAAAATACCTGTTTTTGTTCAACTATGACGTCATATTTTACTAAGTGAAATATTTATTAAAAATATAATTCTTTTTTATTTCTTTTACTTCTAATTATGTCCCCATTTTTGTCAGAAAAATTCTTATTAACGAAACGAATATCCGTGTTTAACATTTAACAAAAAGTACTATATCTATAGTTATTTTAATTCTGACGTCATATTTATTTTTTTTTCATAGTTTAATTTTTCGAATGGAAATTGCTCAATTGAAACTTATTGCTGTTGAAAAATTATTATTCCAAATTTTGATTTTTTTTTTTGGCAACGATAAAGGAAATTGGTTAAATTTTATTTAAAAAATCCCTATTGATTCTGTATGAAAAAGAAGGAAATTTTGAATTATTAAGGAAAATATTTGAATAAAATTAATAAAACATAGCCTATGTTTTTTTTTTCTAGGCTATGCTATATTTATACGCAAAGATACAAAGACATTAATTCATAAGTTTTGATGTTGACTTCATTTAAATTTTCGTACACGCTTTCAAATTTATAGCATTATAAGGATAAGGATTAAGATGAACATAATTGTAATTAAGATTGTAACTAAGATGTATTTAATGGTTGCTTAGCAACCATTAAAAGGAAATAAAGAAAATGAAATAAATACATTTGAAATAAGTAAGTCTCTAAAACAAATTAGTTTATATCATTGGAACACATTTATAAAAAATCTCCAAAATTTACAGTAATAATTTTAAAAATCTGACGAATGCGTTGACAAAATTTCAAAATAATACGAATAATTTAACTGGTAAATTTTAGTATTCATTTATCATTGAATTCCATTAATCAAATGTGTCATTTTCTTTCAGGAGAAAAAAATGAAAATCATTGGATTTGCCATAGAAAAGCACTATTGCGCGAAATAAAATATTCTATATCTTCCGAACGAATGAATCAAATCTAACAAAAAACTATACAGCTTAATCCCAGTGTCTCACTAACATACCCACTTAATTTCAAGCCAATCGAATGCTTTTTACGTCAGTTATCGCGGAACAGACAGACAGACTGAATCCAAAAAATTTCGTGTCTCCAAAGTAACCCTTCACTGACGTTTCGGCAATAAATTGTGACTTTCTAGAACTTACAATGCTATCTGCATTCGTATATTCAGAAAGTTTCCTACTATTTTAAGTGCAGAAATATTGAACCCCCCCCCCATATATATATATATAATATGCATGTTATTTATTTATAAATTACATTATACTGTGTTGCTATCTGATTATCATCTCAGTCATGACCAAATTATCAATATAAACAGAGTTGTAATCGTAAAAAAAGCAGAGAGTATACGGTATAAGTAGAAGGTATGCGCAACATCATGAATGTTCATAGATAATACGCAAATGCTTTATTTGTGAAACAGAGGGTATACGGAACTTTAAAAAATCGGGAAGGCATCCGGACTCCCGTATATCCTCCACTACATCCCTGGATATAAAATAGCAAATTCACAGCATTTTCTGAAAAATACTTTGCATATAATAAAAGAATGAAATCAATTAAAATTTGAATAAGAAGCAAAATACAAGTAACTTAAAATATATCTTTCATTTATAGAAATCTGAGTGAGAAAAATTTTTGCGTGTTAAATTTTTAAGGATGAAAATGTTTTATGAATTTAGGGAGCAATACATTCAGATTTGAATCCAGGAATTTGAGCTCTCCTTGACCATCATCCTTAAAACAAAAATAAATAAAAAAGGGGGGGGGAGAAGTGTAAACATGGTTCAACTAATTCGCACCACTTCAAATGGTTTGATGCAAAATTATTCTTTAATTTTAATACGTGTCTCAAATAACTCCTGCTCTTTGGAGTGGGAAGGGGAACATTAAAATCCATGTTACATTCAGCATTACTTGCCCCGAAATATCTCGGAGTGAGTAAATATTAATTTTTTTTTTTATAAGCAAATTGAAATAGAATAGAATTTTAATGTATTAAATCTTTCATACATTAAAATCTGAGTAAGAAAAACACATCTTTGATTTTTGCATCAGTATTGGAAGCAACGAGCGCTTTTAAATAGTTGTTTACATTATAGATAATCTTCTTCGACTGCTTTCTAATATCAGGACTGGTTGCCATAAGGGTGTATTCCGATCCAAATTGCCTTTTTTTTAGATTTATTTTTAGATTAATTATTGCTCTCAAATGCACCAAACTTTCGAATTCTCTTATTTAGAAACTATACAAGGTGCCGCGATTATCAATTCCTTGATAAATGCAGAAAATGTTGCAAAAAATGCTGACAAAAACGGAGTTTTGTACCAAATTTTCCGAAGTGGGAGGTCTGCGAACGAAAAAAAAGGTCACGCTGAGAAAATAATTGCTTATAAATCAAATTCTAATTAAATCAGCGAAAAATTACATCATACGGCACCTTGTACGTCACTTCAAAAATCCCCTCAGCAAGTTTCATGCTTCTACTTTTAAAAATGTGTCCAAAATTGTATCTGAAAATTTCGAGCTGTTGAAGGTAGAAAATCATTTTTTTCGAATACACCTATAATTAAAAGAAAGCAAAAAGGAGAGAAAATTAAAGAAAGCAACTTAGTCAAACAAAGGACGGAGTAATACTGATCCACTGTATCGCTCAAAAGGCGTGGGGAAAAAGAAGAGCGGTCAGTCGGTCACATGACTGTTACCATAGTTACTATGGTAAGATAAGGGCTGAGAGTGACCATCGTGAAGGGGGACATTCGACCTTGAATTGCCAATTTTTCTTGCGAGAACTATAGTTGTGGATTAAGTCATCGAGAAAACTGGTTATTTTGGTCATCTTGAAGCAATAATCTTTACAATGATTGTCAACCCAAACCAGAATGTGTGTGAACTTGCACTAATCAGGATTTTGAAAGCAAGTAGAATAAACGAGAGAGGGAATTTTTGTGTTCCATATTCCTGTACTTTTAAAGCTAAATTTTACGTGGATCTCATAGACGCATAATTGCCAACTCACAGAACCTCCTATTACCACCCACTTGTTAAACGAACGCATAATGCAACTGATAAAATCAAGCAAAAGTTTGGTATCGGCACTGAGAAATAGAAACTTCTCGTACCAAACTCAATGGATTGAAAGGGGAGTAAAACTGACAACAGAAGCTTTCCTTGCAGTCAAAAGCTTTTGACTTTTTTCTATATTTCGACCCCTAATTTTCCTACACTTTTGCATAATTTCTCAAATTTAGACACCAAGGGAGTACCGAAGATATTTATTAATTATCCTAATATTTTGCAGTTATCTTTCTTGTATGTTTTTCTATGATAGTGAGAATCAAAAGTCAAAAATTAAAAAAATAACTAAAATGTCATAATTTATATCATTTTTGGCTAATTTTACATATTTAGACTCCAAAGTGGAACAATGCAATGTTCCATATATGACAATGCAATGACTTCCTTGATTACTCTAAGAAAACAAAATTTTGACAGCAACAAATTTTTTGCTGAAAGTTTTTATTGAAGCCAAACCAAGTTTTTATTGAAAAATTTTAAAGCCTAGCATTAAAAAATGCTCTGATGCACATAAAAAAAAAAGTTAACATGTTTTTAAATATGAAAAAGTGCTTAAATGCTTCTAATTGGATAAGAAAGGACAAGGGGCAAAATTTGCGTCAAACTTTCCATCTTTTAAGTAAAGCTTTCAATTGTGCTTTACATGTTAACTGAACTGCCACAGCAAAATAAATCACTTTACTGTGCAGTTCTACAATGCAGGCATGCTTAGTGGCACTGCATGAGTTTGATATGCTGCAAGAGCAAAGATTTCTGGTACTATTTTGCCTTACATTCATATTTAATCACGCTGCATCTTTTCTGGCTACATCTTTGCACTACGCATTTTATTGTAACTGTGACTGATTTTTTTTTATATGGGATAAGTGCAAATATGATTTCAAATTTGGGATTGGCAGCAAGTGGCAGCTAAGAAGGGCACTTTGTTCTTTATAATGCTCAATTAGAAGCACTTGTCAAACATTTTTTTTCATACTTAAAAACATATTAACCTCTTTTGGAATTTGCCAGAGCATTTTTAACTTTCTGTCAAGCGTGCCGTTGTAAAAAGTACAAACACTCACTCTTTTTTTTTTTTTTTTTAACAAAATTCAAGCAGCAGAGGGTTTAATAACCATTTGTATTAGTTTTTTGCTACACTTTATCCAGTTTCTGAAAGTTATTTGTATTTCAGATTGCGCATTGGCTGCACCTGTCATTTTAATCTGTTAACAGTGCATGAAATGCACATGGTTTATCTGCAAACAGCCTTCAAAAAGGCAAATAATATGCTTGGTATATGAAACGACTAATATAGATGAAATATAGGACTAATTCTGTTAATTCGAAATGACTGTTTAGCAATTCATTAGTTTTTATTTTTTGTCATTGAAGTAGTAAGTAGCTTTTTATATATCTAAACTTCTGCTTTAATATGTTATAACAAAAAAAGTATATTGTGAAATATTTTCATAAATTGTGATCAGAGATAACTTATGATATTTGTTTGCTAAAGTATTTGTAAAATTTAAAAAAAGCAGCAATAATTTTTTTTAATTATTATTATTTTTGCTTGTTGTACAATTTACAATGCGTGCCCGGCGAAAGGTTAAATACTAGTTATAAACGATGTTTGGGTGCTTCAAATAATTCTAGAAAATAATGGTGATTTGAGATTAATAAAATGCTGAATACTGAAGCATAATTCTTTTAAATCTTATTTGTATACTGTTCAACAATAAACCCACTAATTTCTAAATATTTATTTGTTTAAAAATCTTCTGAAGAAATTCATTATATAAGACAGTTTTCTTAACCTTCCCCCCCCCCCCCCCAAAAAAAAAAAAAAAAAAAAAAAGTTAAAATGTTTCAAGAAATAATCTGTAAAGAAAATATTCTCAAAATACCAAAAGAATTAAAACTCATTTTATTTGTAAATATACAGACTGCCTACAATTTTAAGAAGCTACACATATACAGAAATGAATACAATTACTTCTCTCCTTTTTCAATATTCTTCATTTTGTTAAAATTCAACTTTTCTTCCTCTGTCACTTCAGCTTGAAATGAAATAGGCCCACTAAAAAGTTCAGTAGAATCAGCTGAAAATTAAAATACACTTAAATTAGAAAACAATCAGTGCTTAATTTGCGCCGGAGCTCACCGGAGCTCAGCTCCGGTACTTTTTTGTTTTTAGTGGATATTTAAATATTTTCAGAATTCACCGGAGCTCATAAATATTGCGCTCCGGAGCCCTCGGAACAACGCTTCCGAAAAGCCGAAGCCTAAATTATGTTTTCCTTTTCCTCCCATTTTTTTGCAAATAATGAGGACTGCCAGATTTTAGCCAGGCCAAAGAAGGGACTGTAATCTTTTGACTTATTTTAAAAATCAGTATTTTAAAAAAAATCAGTTTTTTTTATCATGTTTCTCTTAATTACAATTTGATTTGTTTATGTACACAATGAATGTTTGAACATTTTAACATTACAAATTAAACAATTGATTTATGAAAAGTGAATGCTTTTATTTTGACTAATGAAGAAATCAGCTTAAAAGAAATATTTTACTTCGACTAATTTACAATATATTTACACTTTAAAATTATATTTTTCCCCTTATAATTTTAAAAACATTTCTTTTTCCTTAAACTATGGCACATTATTTTTCAGTTGATTATTTATTAATAAATTTGCTGGTATATGTAAATTGATTTTTTCTTTGAATTCACCCGTTTCCCTCGGCAACAAAAAAGTGGGTGAAATATAAGGTACCCTGGGGTAATAACGCCAGGCGGGGTAATAACGCCAACTGCTTATATTTTGCATAATTATGAAATAATCAGGTAAATGACACCCATGTGCTCTGCGCAGAAGGGTTTTGTGTCATATAAATCGCAAAAAACAGCTTGAAGTTAATTTGTTTCATTTTTAGGTCTTATTGTTTTTGCAAACAACTAAAATTAACGTTTGATCTAAAATTTGCGAGATACGTTTCGTGATGTGAAGACTATCTTTTTATCCGGAAATACTTTGTTAATTACATAAATTTGTAGTGCATTTCATGTACTTTTAAAATGTTGTTGAAGATTTTGGATATCTTCTCGAGATAATTTGTAATTTAAAATGTACTGCGCTATAACTATACCGGGGTAATAACGCCAATCCTTGACTTTAGTACCCCGGTTGATTCCCTACATGGCCGAGCTACATCCTAAATACTGATTCAAATAAACACAGTTAAAACTGTCCAATGTTTCTCATATTTCTATTTAAGCGGTCCTTTTCAAGCAAAAAGAAGCTCACGGTCTGATATTCTTTTGCCTCATCCCCCCCTCCCAAACCACACCTTTATTTTTCTTACACTTTCACAAAAAATTGAACATTTTCAATAGCTTAGAATGCAATTTGTCAATTTCTAAGTTTGTATTTTTAGAACTAGACTATCTACATGCAATTATTCCATCTTATTTCATAGTTTTGTTTGCATGGCGTTATTACCCATATAGGTGGGTAATAACGCCAAATAGCATTGGTCAAGAAAAATCGCCATTACATTTTATGAATACATATCTGTTAAATTATTTTATTTTATATAGATAGTCAATGAGTTGCTGTATTAGATCCTATATTTGTTTGAAAAATACAATCTAAAACTAAGCCGTGAAAATTGGTAGAACCTTAACGTGGCGTTATTACCCCAGGGTACCTTATACAATTTTAAAATCTGAATCAAATGATTCTTAATGAGAATTATGATCCAAACCCCAACAATGTCTAGATTGAGTGTGAATTTGTAATTTTTTTTAATTATTTTACTAATTTCTTTGAACTATGTCGCATTATGTTTTTTTTTATATTTATTAAAGAATTTCTTGCAAGTATAATAATTTATAAATAGCTTGGCAGTATAATGTTTTTTTTTTTTCTATTAAAAAAATAGTCCAATAAAGGCCGTTTTTTGTTTTAAATGGTCAAAATATGTAATAATTTTAAATCTGATCTTTCAAAAAGATTTTTATGATTGGTAACAAAGATTATTATACATACTAACAATTTATGAATTAGGTCTAAATTTGTAATTTTTGAAATATTTAATTTTTTTTTTAAGTCCAATTAGAGTCTTTTTTTCTACAGCTCTGCAAATAATGTATGAAATGCAAAAGGTCTACGGGAAAAAGATGGAGAAATATGCTTCGGTAGTTGCTATACTACAAAATATTGGAGCTCCTGTACTTTTTTTGTTAGAAATTAAGCCCTGAAAACAATAAAATGTATCAAAAAAAAACAAAAAAAAAAAAAAAAAAGAAAGAAATAATTCAAGATTTCTAATAACATTACATAAGAGCTATTGCTTAAAATTATTTTTAAATGTCACTACTATCATGTGCAAATGAAGAAAGAAAGTACCCAGAAAAAATGTCAAAAGTTAACAAGTACTAATTTAATCCGAGGTTAATCTTCACATCTCCATTTGCCTCTTTTCATAAACTTGAAAATTTTCAAAACATCACAATTTAAATTTTTACAATGTCAAAATAGATTTTTTTTTTCTTTTTTAATCCAATTTGCTTGAAAAAGTGAATCTCAATTTATTAATATTTTTTAATTTTTAAAAATAATTTTCAAGTATGATACAATCACAGCTTGATAATGAAAGATAAATGTAACAGAAACAGGTTGCTATAAATAATGTTATCTCTGTCAATTTCTTTTATTATTAATTTCTGACATGTGAATACAAAAGTACTGTTTAATAAATTTCAGAACTTTACATGAATACATAATTAATGTTTTAACAGTTGTCCGTAATCAATCTAAAAATATATATTGACTGTAAAAAAATCTATTTTTTATTATTATTTATGTTCTCTATTGTTGCTTGTTCAATAAATTAGAAAATGTGGATTGATCCTATGGTATTTAATGCAATGATTTTTATTTTTTTTTATCATTATTAATAAAATAGCTGTGAAAAACAAAAGAATTTGGAATTAAAAGCTGGAAATTTGATTTTATGTTATTTAAGAACTAGGAAAAAATTACCGGACTTTGGTTGAGGACTTTTTCTACACATATATACCTGACCTAGTATCTTCAGACTATCACCTTTTCCAATCATTACACATCTTCATTCACTGAACCTGTAACAATGTGGAGGCTGTAAAAACGGCATTACAGGAGAACGTTACTATCCGAACAAGTCAGGACCGATCCTAGTTTGAATAAATAACAGAGTTTCCAGTAAGCAGAGTTCAGGGGAAAAGGGAGGGGACGGTAAACTCAAATTTTCAAAAGTTAATTCTTATCTTTCACTTTTTTCAGCAATCTTTTGACTCAATTAACACCTTTTGTGTGATAGTTTGACAAAATGTACACATTTTTCATGATTTTTTGATGAAATGTGGATGTTTTTTGCGATCTTATGAGTAAATTTTTGTTTTTATGCAAACGTTTGACAAAATTTGCATTTTTTTTTTTTTTTCTTCACAAGCCTTGGATGAAAGTTGAAATTTTCCATGACCTTTTGGACTAATTTCATGCTTTTCTGCAATCTTTTAATTAAATTTGTGCTTTTTTTTCACGATTCTTTAACAAAATGCATGTTTTTTTTAGACAATCTTTTGACGAAATTTCATATATTTTCTGCAATCCTATTTCAAGTTTTTTAAAGTGCTCTTTTGACATAGTTTGTGATTTTTTTATCCATAATTTTAATCCAGTGCCCATAATGCCATAATTTTTGTTTTGTATTCGTAATAATTATGGATAAATTGTAATACTTGGCACCTCTGTAAATGGACAGACAATGTAAGGAATGATTTTAACTGTAGTAATACCCTCACACTATTACCCTGGCTTAGGACTGGCAGCACCAGTTAGTGCTGGTGTATATGCTGATTTATAAATTTTGTCTAGTGTGTGTGTGAACTTTATTATTTTCTAAACTTCATTAGATTGTAATTTAAACAAACAAGTTGGAAATTGCACGTGAACATAGAAAATGAGGTGCGTTCGTACGATAACGAAGTTTTAAAAATATTCAGATCTTGCTGATATAGTAGAGCGTACTCCGGGTACAGTACAGTAGTCGAAATCTTTATGCTTCTGTAAATATGCAGGAAGTAATTTTTATTACACCTCAGCAATGTATATCTTATTCATAAAATGTGAAATAGTACAATATAATTAAAACACGTACCACAAAACCATGAAACACAAACCATGTTTCCCTGTATAGCATTATATAGTGGAATACTTTTGTGTGGCCCTGTAATTTAATAATAAAAATTCTTTGCATCACAGATTGTACAGAATGCATATTTTAGTATATATTTCATAGATTCATGCCAATTCTATTATGTTCGAATGAGTAACATCATTAAAATGCATTTGAAACTTTTTCCCCATTGACCGTAATGTAACGGAATCCTTTTGATTGTCCCTGTAATTGATCTATGCATCCGATTTTCATAAAATTTGAAATGACTCGACAAAATTATGTTATAATTATGTATTTTAAATTTCAAACGATTCGGTTGGGTAGTTTTTGCGTTGTTATATGCGGACAGACAGACAGGCGGGCGGACTGAGCGACAACAATAGGTGCTACGTATTTACATAATTACGAACGCACCTAAAAAGGGAGTTACACTGGTTTTTTTTTTTTTTCTTTTGGAGAAGAAGGGGATGGATTCACTAAAAAATCTAAAATAAGACAACCTTTTATGTTTGTTTATTATGTGGGAACACAATTTTTCACTTTTGCACGAAGTGGTTTAAAGGCTATATCCGGCCCTGGGAAAATATTTAGCTGCAAAAGTGTATCAAACACTCTTTCTGAAAATTCTATTACAATGATAATCCTTTCGAAAAATCAAAAAAGATTAATGGAGGTATATGTACATCTAAATTTTTTTTAATTATATAAAATTCATATAATTAGAAAATTATTCTATATTGTGAGTGAATTTATTACATTTTACTTTACATTAAAATAAAGTTTTGATCAGAGGCATACAGAGCCAAGTTGGGCCACACATATAATTAATAGTCATGTATATTCATCAATGTATTATTTCTTAAATTTTATAATATTTTTGTTTTTAGTCAAAAATAAGATTTATCAAAATTAGATTTCATTTTCAGTCTTAAAAATATGTTTCAGTCCTTAATTATTTGTGTTGTTTCAAAAGCAGTTTATTGCATGTTTTATTTTTATTTATTTATTTTTTTTTTTTATTTAAATATATTTATCATATCTTAACATTATATTTTGGCAAATTTATATAGTTAAAAATGTGAATGTAGCTAAAATTTTACTTGCAAATGAAATATTGGAACTTTTTTGCAGAAGGCCCTTTGAAAGCAGTGTTGAATTTGGACACATTTTTATGGGGAGGGAAAAGTGATTCCTATGGCTCCCGGAGGTGGGACAGGAAGAAGGGGCATTATTGATTTCTGAGAGTAAAATGCAATTTTTGGCCAATGAAAACATAAAATCTCAAATCTTCCAGGGAGATATTTCATTACTCCAGGGAAGGGGAGGGTGTATCTTGCAGACCACTTCCAGAATTCAACACTGCTCAAAAGAATTTTCACACATAAAAGTGCATAATAAAGAAAAAAATACCTGACTTTTCCAAGTTTTAGAAAAATAATTTAATTTTCTCTGACTTTATTTTATTTTATTTATTTTTTTATACACTTGTCATTTTTTCAGAGAATTCTCTGTTTTCCAGTCACATAGGAACCCTGGACAACAAAAGTTAACTAAAAAAAGTTTAGCCATTTAAACATAAAAGAAAAAAGATCGATCTTTTGAATCAATAAAAATGTACTATTCTATTTCTATATCTAAGAAAGACTGAATACCATTTTGTGCCATCCAAATGTATAATCCTAAAGTCATCAAGCCCATAGCAGTGAAAGTACTTGCTAAAATAAGTTTCCAATCATCAGCTGGTTCTTCAATAACTTCTGAAAGTGGCTGACTGAAGCTCATACGATACACTAGAACAGAGATAAAAAACAGACAAAACAATTTTTAAATATAGAAGTTTGAAAATTACATAAACAGTTTAATAAATGAATGCATAATAAATCAGATACAGAAGATATACATATGAATCAACACACTGGATAGCCGTTGAAGGCAGATAAAAGCCTACCGTGAATGCCATCCAGTAACAAGGGACTGGCTAACATTATCTCTGAAAATAAAAAAAAACAAAAGAGAAACCAATTGATATGTGAAAAAATTAAATAACAAAAAAAGATAATAAATAAAAAATAATATCACTGATACATGCATTATTCTTATGTAAATTTATTGAAAACTTGAAATAAGGTGTCGAAATCATGTGATTGTATTGAAAATTTAGTACAATTTCAGTATAAAGATGATCCACATGAGTTTATTATTATATATATATTTTAAATAAGAAATTGAAAGGCACAATTTCAAATTGAATGGCTATTTCTGCACCAGTGTGGTAATTAAAATGTATGAGGTTTTTTTTTTCTTTTTTTGCACATCTGTGTAAATTAATAAGAAAAACTTTTTGTTCAAGCAGGACTGTCCATCATGGCCCCTGCGGGTGCCATATGCAACTAAAACAGGTCTTCTTGGTGTCTTTTCGTATGTTACTAAGTTTTAGTAAAGATAAAAATCCATTTTAAAAGAAGGAATTTTTCTAAATAAATATTTTAATACAATTTTTAAACCATTACTAAAACAATTAAGATTTTCGAGTCCTTTCTCTACAAACCTTTTTACACCCCCCCCCCCCCCCTGCATCCCTTTTGCTCCCAAAAAGAAATTATTTTTAATCTATTACAATTTATATTACCTCTCAAATTACTTTTACATAGAATTTTTAAATCGTAGAGACCCAATGGCTACCACTGTGAAATGTATGCAATATATTCCCAATAGTAAATTTTTGCCCTATTTATGACAGAAATTCTACTTAAATAACGCAACAATTACTACACAAAAAATTATGGAAAATCGCTTCTGTGGCAAGATCCACAACACCGTACAACAGTATGGTGTTATGGATTACTGAGATAATATTGTTGAATGATTTATTCATAGTGGCACCCTTCATTGTTTGTGACCAGGTGAGGGATGCTCCTGTCTATTGACAGGTTTGACAAGCCTGCTATCAGGGTTGGGTTTCTGACGTCAGAAACTGGTTTAAAACGTCAAAAACTGGCTTAAACTGTCAAAAACATGTAATGCACAGTAAAACATTTTAAGAACAAGAGGGAAACAATGAAAAAGTCTTAATGATTTAAGTAATTTTTTATTTAAAATTAAATTACTGTAATTTAATTACAAAAAAATTAATTTTATTGCAATAAAAAATTTTTGTTTTTATGACAGATTTTCTTTCTTTTTTTTCCAGAAATGATTATATACAATACAATATTAGTGAATTTTTAATAATACATCTAATATTGTATGTGTGTGACAGATATTTAAATATGAAATTTTACAGATCAGTGTAGTATTTGAGGTTTCTGACAAGGGGTTTTAGACATAGCGGTTTAAACCGGATAAAACCGCACACTGTCACAAACTTGCCAACCTTGCCTGCTATAAAGAATACTTCAAAAATATTTTATAGTACTCTTCACAAATATAATCATTCTAAATTTGATTTTTACATAAAAAAGCTAAAGTCAGAGAAAAAGTTATCTAATTACAGTTATGTATAACATACCTAGATTCAATGGATTTTAAATAATATATATTGCCCAATAAAATAAAAACAGGATCTTGTTAAAAATGTCTAAATACAAACTTAAATAATACACTAATTTAAGATTGAAACAATTGCGATTAAATTTTTGATAAATGCAGCAAAGCACTATTTCTATGACATTTCAGTACAACCCCGAATCGTCCTTATATATTTTAATGTTTCCCATTTGCTTTATGATGCATAATGTTGGTAATAAATCTTTTCTTTCATACCAAAACCATTTTTCTCAGAATTTTTTCTCCAAGCATTGCTTCCCCCCTCCCTTTTTTCTGCCAACAATATTTGAGAAAAGATGAAACAACATATGTTTGACTGCTAAAAGGGAGGGATTATTTCAAAAACCGGAAAAACTGGAAAAAAATTCAAACTGGAAAAAAATAATGGACAGTTGAAGGGCAACATTGACACACTTAGAACCTTTTTAATTTTTCAAAATACTAGTGAGAAAAACTTTCCAGGAACTCCATACATGATGCCAGAGGTGATTCTGAGTAATAAATTTCAGAAATGCATAGAAAATTTCTGAAAGGTTCAATAGAGGGGAAGAATCCACCCCCAGCATAAACTTTTCTTTCCCCCCCCCCCCAAGTCCCTTTAAGATTTTTTTTTTTTTCATTTTTTCTACAAAATTTTCTTTAAATTTTTTGCAAACTTTTGACACAATTTCTTTTTTGAGAAAATTTGCAACATATTTTGTGTCAAATTTTTCAGATTAATGACTTTTTTTATTTTTAAAAATGATTGCCTTAATTTTATTTAATTTCTAGAAAATTCGAAACAGCCCATACATAATCCGTTTGTAAAGTTTTAAATTAAATCTTCATATCAGGTGATGTTTGAAGATTAATTAAAACCTGTAAATTCAATAATAGAATTTTTTTTAAAGGAAAAAAAAAAAAGGGGGGGGGTAGTTTACAGTGTTCAAAGAATTTTTGACAATTTTCAGCAAGCAAATTTGGGGGAGGGGGGTGGACCACACAAGTCATTTAAAAAAGAAGAAAAAAAAAAATCTTTGAACACTGCAAAATTCTAGTTTTATGGGTATACATAACAAAATACATAAAATATACAAATAACAATTTATCATTAAAATATTTTTCAATGATTTCTTTTTGCCACTTTTCTTTGATACCACTTGCCAATGCAAAAAAGTAGCAAGTATTGCTACTTTTTTGCATTGGCAAGTGGTATTTTTGGCTTGTGCAAAATAATCAAAGTAAAAAATTAGGGGGAGAGTCGATTTATACGCGAGTATATACGATCACTTTAAAATTTTTATTATCATAATTGTAAAGAATTGCTTAATTCATGCATTACCTCAAAGCAGGTTATGTAAAAAAAATTCTTAAAAATAAGAATTTTAACAGAATTTCTCTTAAAATTTTGGAGTTACATGGCATAACATATACAATTAGCAAAATTGTAAACCTACAATAAAGGAATACAGTAGAGCCCCTGCTAATCAGACTTAATTGAGACTGGTGCCAGTTCAGATTACTTGAAAATTCTGATAAAAATAGAAAAAAAAACGTAAGCTATAAATACTCAATAGTATAGTAATCATTTAATTATTTGGCATCTAACGGCCCAGCATGCAGAATAATAAACTTGTCATGAATTTCGGCAAAAAATAGCATTCCTTGTTTAATCACTCCTGATGTTTATAATAATTTAATGTAACTTCAGAATGAAAAATTATGTAACAACCTATTATAAATGATTCAAAATCGCACACCTATAAATTGCTTGATCATCACATAGACAAATGGGATATAAAAAAAAAAAAAATTGCATATAATTTACAGAATTAAACTATTAAAAGGAAAAATAAATTTTTAACTATATGAAAATACTTTTTGCATTTTAGAAAAGAATTTTATTAGTGACTGACGAACAAACTTACATTCGAAACTTTAAACATAGCTTCTACAAGTAGATCAACAGAAAAGTTTTCATTCTATATTTATGTACATATGTTGCATTTTTAAATTGAGTATTTTTTTTATTCTATTCAGTTAATGTGTTCAAGCTCAAGTTTCAAAAATAAAATTTGTTCGGATTAACTGGAATTATAGATTAGCATGGTTCTACTATATCTTGTATCTTTTCTTATAGCACAATAATGTTTCAACAGATTTAAAAATAAAAAAACGAGCACATGATGCAACAAACAAGATATGTATTTACCTGTCTTATGTACCAGATTATTATTACTTACTCCAAAATTTAGATCACCTTTTCATAACATCTCAGCACTCCCAGGAATGACTAACTCTATGCACTAAGTTATATCACACAGGTTAATAAAAATAAATAAAAAGAAAGAAACTAATAATGATTAAACATAAGGAAAAATCGAACAAAAGCACAGTATTTACAAACATTATAATGAGCAAATCTACATTAACAGAAAATACAAGAAAGGAATTAACACAAACTGGAAAAAAAATAACAATAACATGATTACGTATTAAATATATTGATTATAAAGAGGAAAATTGAGATATTTACATGTTTGCTTTTCTTCTAGAGTCAATTTTCTCCAATCACCTTTTTCCTTTTCTTTTAAGCTTACTACTTCATGATGCTTTGAAATTGAACCCTGTTTCTTGTCAATCGTATAAGAATCATCAGCAAAACCAGTGTTAAAAGCAATATTCATTACAGTCCGACATCCTGTCTTGGGATGTAAAGAATGGAATGTAGAATTTTTTATACATGGAATCAACCTTGTAGACAAACTGTTCTTTAGTTTAATAAGCCCACTTGCCATTTAGTGCCTGTAAAATAAATAATTTTTATATTACACTTTAATTTTTTTCAAATAATTATCTTACTAACAATTATATATCTAACAATTAAGAATATTTTTATTTTATCAAGCAAAATAAAACTAAAAAAGAAATATTTTTTGTAATTTAACCAAATAATTAAAATGCTTTGTCAGTATTTGCACATTCAAATGAAATAAAACAAAAAATTTTCTTCACAAGGCTCATTTTTAAACATTGCTATAAATATTAAAATCAAGTTGTTCATTTTAATAAGATTTTTGTAGACATATTTTAATACAAGAAAAAATAAAACATACCATATTTTTTCTGCTTGAAATTCACACATTATGCATATAAAAGTCGCAAATTTAGTTACATGGAATATGCAAAGCATTTAACGGTAATGTCAAATTGTAAAATTTTTGAAAAAATGTTTTAAGATGGTGAATAACATAGCTATTAAAATAGCAAATAATGCCTTTGTGCAAAAATGAAGATAGATAACTAAGATAAATAAGATAAGATAGAAAAACAATGCTTAGAAATGCACAAATAATACACGAAAAACTATATATGGCTAATAGCTTTAACAAATAATTACAGCTAATTGTTTAATAAATTGTTTTAATGATCCAAAATTAGACCTCTGATGTCCATGTGCTATACTTTATTTTTGTGTTTAATTTGGGATTTATTCCATGATCGTTTGACGAAATTCGTTTAATTCCCTAACGACAATAAAACCCTGGTTATCCGAAAATCAGCTGAAATTCAGAAAACCTTAAAAGTTATGAAAGTTATGGAAAATAATAAAAGCTAAATTTTTATTGGTTATTATTTTATAAATCAAAAACATTGGAGGATATCCATTATTGGCACACATAACCCTGCCTATAACTAGAAAAACTGAAGGAAAATTATTCACCTTCAACAAGGTTGTTATAGCAAAACAGGTTTGCCTATATTATAAATTGCAGTAAAATAAAAAATAAAAAAAAGCAAGCTTGTCTTAATTTTATGCGACATTACATTATTAGGGGGGGGGGGGGAATGTTTAACTCTAAATTGCTGAATATGACGATAATTGCATTAACGAGACGAAAAACTTTCAAGTATTAATTATGTAACAACCACAGATAAGAACAGGAGTATGAAAAAAAAGGAACTTAATATTTTGAACTAAGTATCACAGAAAAGGAAACAACGATTTTAAATGTATCATAAAATTGATAAATGGATAAAAATACATCAATCATTTGCAGATAAGTAAATCAGATTAATACAGTCTAAAAATAACCATATAGGCAAGCTCGAGGACATTTAAAAATGAAGGCTATTATCTCCAAACACATTAAATTTTTAATTTAAGAAAAATAAATGAGTTACACTAAAATTCAATCTAGGCAAATAAATGCATAAATATTGCATTTTATAAGAAGAAAAACATAAATAAAATAACTTTTATTTACCTTGATTTCGCTGGATATTTTCTGTTTCTCCGTAGTGAGCAGGCAACCGGAATGAAAAGGTTGATTCGGATCATATAATAAACTTTTATAGGGCTGGAAAAAAGAGTAGGGAGAGAGGAAGGCGAGGAGGAAGGGTGGTCATCGGCATATGACATGGAAATTTGAAAATTGCATAATATTTATATTTATTAAATTCATTGTTGAATCAAATAATATTGAGGTATCAACTAGAAATGAGGATCATGAACTATGAAGAAAAACATTTATAACCGCGAAAATAATAGTGATAAAATTCGTACGGCAAACAGCTCGAGACAGCTTCATGGCAGCAAATGACTGCGCCAAGACTAAAAAAGTTTAATTTTTTTTTAAACCAAAATTTCCCATTTTATTTTGAGAATGCCAATGCCTTATTTTCTCATTTTCATACAAAAATTTTTAATATGTGCCCAGATTATAGGGAGTATTAACTTAGCAAATAGCATTCTGGTCTTACGATTGTTGAATTCAGGGGATGGCCCAGGAGGGGACATCCCCCCTCCCTCTTCTCGGAGAAAAGAAATACCCTTCCGGACTGGGAAATTTGAGATTTTGTATTTTCAATGGACAAAAACTGCAATTTCCTTACCCAGAATTCTATATAATGTCTCCCTACCCCCAAAACCACAGAAGTCCCTCCCGGAGAAAAGTGCAAAGAATCATAGCAAACGCGGTAGCGTTTGGTATAATATGTTTAAGAAATAGAAAGTGCAACGTCTTTTTGAAATTTCTGGCGAACCAGTTGACGTACGACAGTGATTTTTTTTTAAACGATAGAACTTGACGGGACGAATAAGATAATAGCATTAAAAAAATTATTGTAGTTTACTGTAGTTTTTTATTTAACTTTTAACGAAAAAATTAAGACGAAAAGTTCAACAAGCGATAGCTAGCGATCTTATGGATGGATTAACTTCTTTTTTGGCTTATTTTTATCGTCTTGATAAAACTTAGAACAGTTTTTTTTTTCATCTTTGTATTTTTGACGGTACCTGAGAAAATCGAATTTTTGTCTTAAACCTCCAGTTGAATATTACTTTTTGCTGTTGCGATTGTAGTTTTTTTATTCATTGCCACTAAATTTAATATAAAAATTGTAATGTATGTATCATAATTCATTGAAATTAAACAAATCACGTGAAAAACATGGTTATTTGTTTTTATTGCGAAGCTTTCAATTTCAGTTGTGAACGCACTGTCATTTTTTTTTTCGACTCCATGATTATTTTTTCAAATAACATGCATTTTACATGTCAATGGGATGATTTTCTCGAGTACCCTAACATTTTAAATTTTATTAGCAGGAAAAAAAAATGGGAAAAACACAAACACATCGGAAAAAACTACCTAAGAGAACCAAAATTTCTATTCAGGAACTAAATGTAAGCTTTTTAAATTAGTAAATCAAAAACTTCACATTCTGTCCATATCTTAAATACCATTCAATTGATTTTAAATAACGATGTGATGTCAAATACGCATCAGGGTACCTAACTGATATGATAGCCGGGCTATTGTTGTTTATTAAAAAATAACTTTTTATTTACCTTTATTTAATTTTGTTAAATTTTATAAATTATTTCACTAAATAGTTATTACTTAAACTTTTCAGTACTACTTGATTATCCCGTCGACCAATTTCACCAAATTGTACAAATCATCCATTTAATCACCAAGTTATGCATATTGGCATAATTTTTATTTTAATTAACGAAAGAAGAAATAAATTAGTAAAACATCAATAAAAGTACAAATAAAAAGTCGAATTCAAAATCACATTATGACATAACACACATGGGTAACCTATTTAATGTAAACTGAATGCAACATTTATGATAATCCGTTATTGGCATATAATTTTATAATCTGGCGATAATTTTTTGGTCGACGGGATAATAAATTAGTACCCGCTTTTATTCATTATTATTTACTTTTTAAAATAATAGAAAATAGTTGATATATGTACTACTTAGTTATCCCGTCCACCAAAAAACCATCGCCAAACTATAAGATTAAATGCCGATAATGGATGATTGTGAATGTCGCATCCAATGACAAAAAATACGATGCATGTGTTTAAAACGCCATTAAGGGATTTTTATTTCGACTTTTTATTTGTATGTTTTATTAATATTCTACTAATTATTCGTTTTTATTTGCGTTCGTAATTATGTAAATACGTAGCACCTACAGTTGTCGTTCAGGCCGTCCGTCTGTCTGTCCGCATATAACAACGCAAAAACTACCAAACCGAATCTTTTGAAATTTAAAAAATATATTTATTGCATAATTTTGTCGAGTCATTTCAAAGTTTATGAAAATCGGATGCATACATCAATTACAGGGACAATCAAAAGTATTTTGTTACATTACGGTCAATGGGGAAAAAAGTTTCAAATAAATTTTAATCGTTTGAAATTTCAAATATATAATTTTTAGATAATTTTGTCGTGTCATTCCAAATTTTATGAAAATCGGATACATAGATCAATTACAAGGACAATCAAAAGTATTCCATTACATGACGGTTAATAGGAAAAGATAGTTTCAAGTACATTTTATTTTAATGATGTTAAACTCTTTCGAATATAACAGAATTAAAAAATATATTTATTGCATGCATACTTTTGTCGAGTCATTTCAAAGTTTATGAAAATCGGATGCATACATCAATTACAGGGACAATCAAAAGTATTTTGTTACATTACGGTCAATGGGGAAAAAAGTTTCAAATAAATTTTAATCGTTTGAAATTTCAAATATATAATTTTTAGATAATTTTGTTGTGTCATTCCAAATTTTATGAAAATCGGATACATAGATCAATTACAAGGACAATCAAAAGTATTCCATTACATGACGGTTAATAGGAAAAAATAGTTTCAAGTACATTTTATTTTAATGATGTTAAACTCTTTCGAATATAATAGAATTGACATGAGCCTATGAAGTATATCATAGCAAACGCGGTAGCGTTTGGTATAATATGTTTAAGAAATAGAAAATGCGAACGTCTTTTTGAAACTTCTGGCGAACCAGTTGACGTACGACAGTGATTTTGTTTTCAAAAGATACAACTCGACGAGACGAATAAAATGATAGCTTTAAAAAATATATCGCAGTTTACTGTAGTTTTTTATTTAACTTTTAACGAAAAAATGAAGACGAAAAATTCAACAAGCAATAGCTAACGTTATTATGGATGGATTAACTTCGTTTTTGGTTTATTTTTATCGTCTTGATAAAACTTAGAACAGTTTTTTTTTTCATCTTTGTATGTTTGATGGTTTCTGAGAAAATCGAATTTATGTCTTAAACCTCCAGTTGAATATTGTCTTTTGCTGTTGCGATTGTAGTTTTTTTTTATTCATTGCCACCAAATTTAATATAAAAATTTTCATGTATGTATTATAATTCATTCAAATTAAACAAATCACGTGAAAAACATGGTTATTTGTTTTTATTGCGAAGCTTTTAGTTTCAGTTCTTTAAATAATAAAGTTCTAAACGCAATGTTACTTTTTTATTTTTTTATTATTATTTTTTTTAATCCATGGTTAATTTCTCAAATAACATGCATTTTATATGACCATGGGATGATTTTCTCGAATGTCCTAACATTTTGAATTTTAGTAGTAGAAAAAAATGGGAAAAAAACAAGTACATCGAAAAAAAAGTATCTGGGAAAACCAAAATTTCTTTTCAGGAACTAAATGTAAGATTTTTTAATTATGATCATATAACGTCCTAATTTACATAAGTAAAAGATTTAGAGTAACAGTTTTTGCGAAATTGGCGTCAGAAGAATATCGCACAATGTCGTGCATATATGGCATCTGCGCCAAGAAAGCATCAAATGAAAAAAACACATGGTGATGAAAAAAACTTTTGTGATGGTGTTATGATTTCATTCCTTGGGGAAAGAAATGATCCCTATGGGGATTTTGTCGTGACGTCATCCCGTCCCGAGGGAAAAAAATAGTTTAGAATGTTTTTTTTTATTCCAGCTCTGACTGAAGTTGTTTTGATCCGGTAAAACCGAGAAAACTATTATTTAATATATGTTTGTGAAGTTTAGTGTATGTTTATGTGTTTATGAATAATAAACTGTATGTGTTCAAAGAAATGGATGATTTGATGCGTAGAACACAAATATTATAATTTGAACGACGCGACGACAAACGATGACAAGATTCTTCAGATGGTGTGAAGTGAATGTAACATTTACGATCAGCAATTATTGGCATTTAAAAGTATTTTTGCTTGAGATATTGTCGAAAAAGCATTGCAAAGATATACTTTCCCTCTCCTTTCTATTTCCAAATGTACTAAATTCAAAATTATGGAAAAAAAATCAGAGTGTACTTAAAACTGTGCATAAAAATTATAGTAATTATCCTAATTTTTCTAATAGAAATTCTCAATTTTCCGTTATTAACAAACGCTACTTTAAAATTGCAAATTTAATTGGCCAAATCGCCAAGTTGCATAATGATCATCGCCACTGAATATATAAATAGTGTCATATTTGCAAACTTATCGGTGAAAAAACAGTGGAACCTTGGTTTACGGCCGCCTCTGTTTTTGACAAGTTCGGTTTATGACAAACTTCAGTGATCAAAATTTTACGCTTTCGGCGTAGGATAACTCGATTCGCGACCAAAGCTGTCGAATAGTTCAGTTGGCAACCCTCACATAACTCTTGTTATAATAAGTCAAGTTTGGAGGAAAGTACGCATATCAGAGTGCTTTGTGGCCTTCAGTACAGTAAAAAAAATAACTTATTGTTTTAATTTTAATCGGTTTTGCGAAATTTTAGACTTTATTATGACTTCTAAGAATGAAAAAGCGTTTAGTGATAGCAGTAGTAAGAAGCTTAAGCGAATTACTAATCAATTATGAAAAGAAGTAGTGACAAAACTTAAGAACGATGATAGTGTAATGTAATCAAAATAGCTAAACAATACGGTGTAGATGAACCGTCGATTACTCCGATTATAAAGAACTAGTCGGATGTGGCAAACCCAAAACTATTTTCTAGCTCATGCATTTAATGCGTCAAAATTCATTATTACAGTGCCAAAATCAAATGACAATCATATGCTCACCGTGAGGATTCTAAAGACATGAAATTCCGAACATTAGTTTTTGAATTGGGACTGTTGCGGATATCGGGAAAAATACAGCATATATGCGACACTTGTTGAGAGATTTACCCAAAACACGCAATGAGCAATAATATAAATCAAAGTGTGCCTAAATCTCAAGTTTGATGAAAATTTGTGCATTAATTCGTGCGATAGAGATATTGTGGTAATCGGAACAATTCAG
The DNA here is from genome assembly GCA_964019185.1 of Maratus speculifer. Taxonomy (NCBI): domain Eukaryota; kingdom Metazoa; phylum Arthropoda; class Arachnida; order Araneae; family Salticidae; genus Maratus; species Maratus speculifer. Next base: position 180,494,820 of record OZ025302.1, on the reverse strand, counting down.
CATAGCAGCGCCATGTGTTTGGTTATTGAAACCAAAACGTAAGCAAAGCCAATTCATATAAAGATTAACTGAATTTGAAGTTTGATGAAAATCCGTGCGTTAATTCTCTAGATAGAACTATTGCGAAAATAATGAAAACTGCAACACGGTTAAGCCATCTGTTGAACGATTTAAATCAAAATGTAAACATCAAACAGCATCAATTTATATCAGGGATTACCTGAATATAATTTTTTTAATCTTATGCATTAGTTCTTGGATAGAGCGCCCAAAAAATTTATATCAGATACAGAAAGTCAGATACAAGAATGGATTATGATCGTGAACTGAAATTCCACTGTATAAAAATTTAATTACAGCTGGTGATTTCAATGTCAATTTTACAAATAATACTAGAAATGAATTTTCAGTATATTTTCATTCTTGGTTTGGCGCAAATCTATTAAGGCTGTATTTCGAGCGACTTTCTCCAAGGAAGATAATTTAACCAATAATTTTCCTGAAAGTATCCTAGAATATCTATACTAATAAAATAACAAATCGCTCTGTCTGCGTGTGTGTGTGTGTGTGTGTGTGTGTGTGTGTGTGTGTCTGCGATGGCTAGCAAAATCTATGGGACGTACGAAGCTCAAAATTTTTATGAGAGTAGCCCAATATCTCTCCTGATGCACCTGAGCTTCAGAATTTCGAAATTCTATTTATTAACTGAGTAATTAATTAAATTCCAAAGATCACTCTCATAAAAAATCGCCTTTTTTCTTCTTTTTTTTCTCTTCATTTAGTTATGGTTGGTTGGTTGCATAAAATTTTCGCATAAATAATTTAAAAAGCTGGAACAGACCTTTAAAATTCATAGACTGGCAAACTGTCAGTTTAAATAATGATTTTTTATCACAGCGGTTGCAAACCATGGAGGAAAAAGATAGGTGGTGGTGAAGTAAACCGAAAAAAGAGTTGCAATATTAAACCATTTATCGCTCAAATATTAATGTCCCAAACAAAAGCATGTGGAAGGGATTTTGTATTAATAAGACGAATTGAAAGAATTGAATAACAGCTGAAGCGTATTTTATGAAGAAATAGTAATTTTTTAAAATGGTCTTTTTTCTATTATATTATTTATTTTAAAAAAATGTTTGCTTTTAAAATAATTGAAATTGATAAATTCGAAATAATTTAAATGTCAAAATAAAATTAAATAAAATATTGAAAACATTCGATTTGAACTAAAAATTGTATTACTAAAAGCTTTCTTTTTTTTTCAGAACTTTTTAATACTTTATAACGTAGATGAAAATATGTTTTTAATTTAACAACATATTAATAACTCTATGTCAATATATAAAATATATTTATGAAAACATTCTTTTAAAATCATGCGCGAAAACTTAAATAACAAATATTAGTCTAAAATATAGATTTCAGAGTGCAGACGATTTTAAGACATTAACGAAAGAATGTTAACTTTTCAAGCAAAATCTTAAATGATGCTTCTATATTGATATTTCAAAGTGACGGCTAGGTTACATTTATGTTATATTTAAGTTACGGTAGGGTAATGTTAAGTCGCAGTTAGGTTACAGACAGATTATGGTTATGGTACAAAAGTTTACGGTTAGGAATTTGTCCACAGAGTCAACATTACGCATGCTTTGATTAAAAATATACACTTTTGTTAAATGGCTCTGAAATTATAATACTATATACCAATCTTTTATCATCGCGTATCGATTCATTCACGGTATAGTCGGATTTAAGAATGATATAATTAGTTTGAAATTCAAAATTTTTCACTTGGGATTTCTATGCGAAAAAAATAATTAGTTACGTGATTTAACAGTGATTTTTACGGGTAAATATCAACACTTTAACACGAAACTAACGCAATCGTTGGATACATGTTCCCTCCCGTGTTTCTCATTGCTCATTTTAAGTATTTCTAGAGCTTAATATTAGTTGTTGTTTTTAAAACCGATTTTTCACAAAGTCAGCTGCGACGTATTTCAGACAATGCATTTCTGCATGCTTCCAGTTATTGATAAAATCATACAAATTTCAAGTTCGTTTAATATTGTTAATACGGACCCGGGCAACGCCGGGCGGGTCAGCTAGTTATTCAATAATTGGAATAAGCTATTCCAATAGATATCAGGAAGGAGAAATAAAAATATTTCACTTAGTTTTTTTAAAATTTAAATGGGAAAATTCGTTTTTATGTGCATTGACTACAAAATTATGTTTAGCGACCTTTGGGTGCCTAGATCACAAAAATCGCGCTAATGGCGGAAATATTTCATATTTATAACATCTGATTTTAAAAACAAGTAGATAAGAATGCCACGAATCCTATGCGAAAAGAATAAAAATTTCTATTCGCATTATTTTTCTACAAAATATGTATTATCTAAAATTAATTGAATCTGTCAATTTCTGTACGAATAAATTAAAATTAATTTCGTTTTTTCACGTTTTTTGTCCATTGATTAAATAGTTCAATATTGAGCGAAATAAGAAAAAGTACTGGGAATATTTAAAAGCAACTGAGGTTTTCTTATATTCAATATATAATTATCAAAAAATTTAAATGACTAGTATTAAAAAATGCTCTGACGAGCACCAAAAAAGGTTAATATGTTTTAAAGTATGAAAAAGTGTTTGACAAGAGCTTCTAATTGAAAATGAGAAAGGACAAGGGGTCCCTTCTTGGCTGCAATTCACTGTCAATGCCAAATTTGAAAAAATCATATTTGCGCTTTTTCCATATAAAAGAAATCAGTCACTGTTACGATAAAATTGTGGAGTGTAAAGGCATAATTAGAAAAGACACCACGTGCTTAAATATGAATGTAAAGCAAAACAGGGCCAAAAACCATAGTTCCCGCAGCCAGTGTTGAATTCAGAACTTTTCTCCAGGATGGTCTTTTGTGGTTTCGGGGGGGGGGGGGGGAACAATAGAGTTCTAAGGGGATTATACTTTTTTACCATTAAAAACACAAAATCTAAATTTTATTGGGGGGGGGGGGGCATTTGATACCTTCGGGTGGGAATGTCCCCCCGGCCCACCTCCTGCATTCAACACTGCCTGCAGCGTATCACATTCACGCAGTCCCACCATAAACTGTCGCAGTGTAAAACAGCACAGAAAACTGATTTGTAGTGCAGTTGCAGTGCAGAGTCAACAATGCAGTTAACCTGTAGAGCACGATTGAAAGTTTTACTAAAAAGTAAAGATAGAAAGTTTTACACAAATTTCTTTTATATGGAAAAAGCGCAAATATGATTTTTTCAAATTTGGCATTGACAGTGAATTGCAGCCAAGAAGGGACCCCTTGTCCTTTCTCATTTTAAATTAGAAGCTCTTGTCAACAAGGGCGGATCCAGCCCAACCTCCAGGGGGGGGGTCACTACTTTTGACAGATGATTTCATGAAACAATTTTAAAATACAGTTAATCTTGTGAAAACGGAATTACGATAAAAAGTAGCGAATTTCGTCGATCGGGCATGAAAATAATCGCGAATTTTGTCGATTAGGCAAGGAAAAATCACGAATTTTGTCAATCGGACGCGAAAAATCTCTGATTAAGTTTATCGGGCAAGAAAAAAAAAATCTAAATTCTTTGTTTAATATTTAAAAAAATTGTAAGTTTTGTTCATAGGTTGCGGAAAAGTCGCTTGTTTTGTTTGTTTATCGCGCGAAAAAAACGGAATTTCGTTGACCGGGACCGGAAAAATCGAAAATATTGTCAACTGGACATTGGAAAATCGCGAGTTTTGTCTATCGGCCTACCAAAAATCTCGAATTTTATCTGTATGTCTCAGAAAAATCGCAAATTTTGTCAATCGAGCACAAAAAATCGCGAATTTAGTCGATCTGGAACGAAAAAATCGCAAATTTCGTTAATATGGAACAGAAAAACCCAATTTTGTCGATCGCTTCGTAAAAAGCGCGAATTTTTACGATAGGGAACGGAAAAATCGCGAATTTCGAGTTGATATGGAACGCAAAAATTGCCAATTTCGTGAATCGGGAAAGAAATTATCGCGAATGTAGTCGATTGTCTTCGTAAAAAGAGCGATTCGGGCAATTGGATACGAAAAACTCGCGAATTTTGTCGATTCGGAACGGAAAAAATCGCTATTTCATTGATAGGCAACTAAAAATCGAAAATTTTGTCGATGATGCGAGGAAAAATCGAAAATTTTTTTGAGCGGCTACAGAACAATAGCAAGTTTTATCAGTTTATCGCAAGAAAATACCACAGATTTCATCAATTTACGGAGGGAAAAAAATGCAGATTTCATTAGTCAGTTAAGGATCGCGAATTTTATTGTTCGGTGCGGAAAAATGCGTATTTCATGGACAAGAACGGAAAAAGGCGCGAATCTCGTCGATTGGGCACGGAAAAATCCCGAATATGGTCGATCGCTTTCGTAAAAAGCGCGAATTTAGTCAATCGGGAACGAAAAAAAACGCTTTTGGTAGGGCACGGAAAAATTGCGAATTTTGTCGATCAGGAACGAAAAAGTCCCAATTTTGGTCGATCAGTTTCGTAAAAAGCGCAAATACTGTCGAACGAGAATGAAAAAAATCGCGAATTAACGTTGATATGGCGAACAAAAATCGACAATTCCATCGATTGGGAAAGAAATTATCGCGAATTTGGTCGATCGGCTTCGTGAAAAGCACGAATTCGAGCAATCGAGTACAAAAAACTCGCGAATTTTGTTGATAGGGTGCGAAAGAACCGCAAATTTTGTCGATGATGTAAGGAAAAAATTAAAAAATCTTTGAGCGGCTGCAGAACAATCGTGAGTTTCAACAGTTTATCGCGAGAAAAAAATCACGGATTTCATCAATTTACGGCGGGAAAAAAATGGCGATTTCGTCAGTCAATTAAGAAAACGCGTATTTCATTATTCGTGTGCGGAAAAAGTCGTATTTCTTCGAACAAGAACGGAAAAATGTACTTATTTCGTGGATTGGGCACGGAAAAATCTTGAAATTTCTCAGTCAAGTGAAGAAAAATCGCAAATTTCGTAGACCATTCGTGGAAAAATCTCAAATTTTGTCGATCACACCCCAAAAAACCGGGAATTTCGTCGATTAGGCAAGGAAAATTGTGAATTTCGTGGATCGGCTTCGCAAAAATTGCAAATTTCACCGATCGGGTGCGGAAAAATTGTGAATTATGTCGATCAGGCCCGGAAAATTCGCGAATTTTCTCGATCAATTTCGAAAAATGCTCAAATTCTTTCGATTAGACGTTATTTTGTGTTCCTGTTTTAGCACTTTTTACTTACACTGCACATCCCTCTTTGAAGAGCTCCAGGGGGGGGTCATGACCCCCATGACCCCCCCCCTTGGATCCGCCACTGCTTGTCAAACACTTTTTCATACTTTAAAACATATTAACAGGGGTCGGAGCATATAGGACAAATTTTATTATTCTTACCAGAATATTTTATGAGTAATCTTTGACAAATGTCTTTATGAGAAAAGCAATATCATAAAGATTAGTGGTAAGAAATTCTGGTCACAACAATATAATTTGTCCTATATGCTCCGACCCCTGTATTAACCTTTTTTGGTGCTCGTCAGAGCATTTTTTAATACTAGTATAATATATATTTATATTCTTTGTTCCATGTGGAAAAGTGCCTGAATTCAACAATGGGTCTTACTCAATGTTATAATCCTCAAAAATACTCTGTTTAATTTGCTTGTTTTTAATTTAATATCTAGTTTTTTTTTAATTGGATTTCGAATTCAGTGCATAATGGACGATCCGAAGTGATTTAACACTTTTCAACTTGGTTATTTAATTTACCATTTCCGGCCCAGAATAAATCTGTTTGAAATAATTAATTTACACCAGAATTAATGAACGATTTTATTAGAAAATACGAATTTGCTTATTTTCAGTTATGTTATAAAAGGGAAATTTTAATTAAATAATCTTGGTGCCAGTAAAATTAAAATTAAGTGTTCTTTTCTAGAGACACAGCGCCGGAAAGAGTTAAAAAGTTATTAAGTTTGGAAGTCTGTGTTCTCTACGACCCGCCACACACTAGTGAAACATTGAACGAAAAAACGTGCGACATGCGACAATTTCACCCTGATAACAAAGAAAAAACCAGTTTGACTGCGTCATGTTGCACGATTTTTGACGCATGTCTCTCTAGTGTGTGGCGATCCTAACGTCCCCTAGAAGGGAAGGGCGCTTGAGGTAAAAAAAAAAAAAAAAAGTGAGTGAACTCCTTTCTCTCTTTAAAAATCTCAAATCAAACACATAAAAAAATAGCATGGTATAAAAAATGTCGGCCCGGCACAAGTTAGTCCGACCCACAGACTTCCCATATAACTGGACTCATAAATAGCAACCTTTTCTTGAAGCATTGACCACCTCCCTACCATCACGTGATGGTGGACAGAATGCGCGCCGAACCGGTTTCTCCCCCCCCCCCACCCACCCCCTCCCGATCCCACCAGCCACCTAAAAGTGAAAGCAGAAAATTGCCAAGAAGGGATTACCGCCAAAAAAAGACACACCCTTTTGGCGAAGAAATTTCGGAGGAGAATGCTTCAAGAATCGGAGAAGAAAACAAAGGCATCCGTTATCTAGTCCATTCCTCATCTAAAATCCAACCCAGCACGAAAAAAAAAAAAAAAAAAAAAAAAAAAGAGAGAGAGAGTGAGAGAAAGAAAAGAAAAGAAATCTCCAAGCCCGGACCATTCATTTGAATTTTTACAAAACGTGGATTTTTATGTCGATTATTATTTTAAAAATTGTTTCGGTAAGACGAGTTCTAACCAAAAATATTTATTTATTTATTTATTTTTTTTTTCATGTTTATAAGTCATGTTTATTTTTAAAAAAGCACTCTAGGCAGCGATAATTATTATTATTTTTTTTTTTTTAAAATGATTTGAAGATTTTCTTGTCGACTTTTTAAAGATTTCCTGTTTCATGAGATGCAAAAAGTTAAAAAAGAGGAAAAGTGCGTGAACCGGAAAATGAGAAATTATTTTAAAATAGTGCGCGTGTTAGACAATTAAGAAGCTTATTTTATTCAGAACAAAATTGTCAATACTTTTGTTTAAATCCTGCTTTATTTTATTTATTTATTTTTTGGGGAGGACGGGGTGGGGAAGAAGAGGGTCTGAGTGAATCTATTTATGCAAATATTATAAGTAGTTCTGAAATTAAAATTTCTATTTTAAGTTCAAACTTCTGAAGCAATGTTTTGCACAGCAATCTTAGCTAGTTGTCCAATTTAAATTTTAACATGTTTTCACTTAAAACATCACTTAACAAACATGCAAGCTAATGTTTAATTTGCCACTCAATTGCAAAAAAGTTGTTGAAAATATTATTACAGCAAATTTTCTGCAATTCTATCACAAAATTCGTATTTTTTCCGCGATTCCTTCAAGAAATTTGCATTTTTCCGCAATTCTTTGTCAAAAATCGCATTTTTTCCGCGATCTTTAGTCGAAAATCGCGGGTTTTTCGCGATCTTTTGCCGAAAATCATTTTTTTTCCGATCTTGACGCAACCCGCATTTTTCTCGCGATCTTTTGACGCAATCTGCGTTTTTTTGACGGAATCCGCGTTTCTCTCGTAATCTTATGACAGATTCCGCGTTTTTCTCGCGATATTTTGACGAAAACCTCGTTTTTCTTGCGATATTTCGAAGAAAATCTCGTTTTTTTCGTCATATTTTGACGAACATAGCATTATTTCGCGAACTTTCGACGAAAATAGCTTTTTTTTTTCAGCGATCTTATGATGGAAATGGCTTCTTTCCGCTATCTTTCGGCGAAAAAAAATCTGCGTTTTTCTCTTGATCTTTCGACGGAATCGCGTTTTGGCTTGCGATGTCTTGTCGAAAACAATGTTTTTCTCGCGATTTTTGACGAAAACCGTGTTTGTATCGCGATATTTTGACGAAAATAGCTATTTTTGCGACCTTTCGGCGAAAATCGCATTTTTATTCCGCAATATTTTTACGAAAATCGCTTTTTTCGCGATATTTTGTCAAAAATCTCGTTTTTTTTCCCGTGATCCTTGAAGATATAAAAAATCGGAAACGCGGAAAATGACAAAAAAGCGGAAAATTGCGGATCCGCGCAGTGGTGACCATCCCCCCCAAACCCAATGACGCAAATCCCCTCCCCCCAAAAAAATCTTCATATTTTAACATTGACGCCCCCCTCCCCCCAACAGAATATTAATTGTACTTATAATCTACTGCACATTCAAAAGATAGCGAGTTGAGGATAGCGGAATGAGTTCTTATTGCCCTTATCTAGAATTTAAAGAGACACAGGAACACTTCTGAAAATTTAATGTTGAAAAATTTTAAAAGTGATATTAAAAAAATCAAGATTTACAAAAGATAGCGAGTTCAGTATAGGTGAATGAGTTCTTATTGCCCTTATCTAGAATTTAAAGAAAGAAAACACAGGAACAATTCTGGAAATGTTGAAAAAAATTAAAAGTGATATTAAAAAAATCAAGATTATTTTTAACAGTAAAAAAAAGAAATATTAAGAATTTAAAAATTCCCCCCCCCCCATAAAAAATGCACTTTTTCTCAAATTCCCCCAAAACTAAATTGTATGACGCATCTTGCGTCACCAAACCACTCTCTGGGCACCCCTGGATCCGCGGAAGAATCTCATGCCTGCTTTTAAAGTAAAATTTCATTAAAAGATTTCTTTCTTCAAAATCATTAATATTTGCTTCATAGATAATTTCAAAACCTGTGAAAATGCATTAAAAAATTTAAATATACTTTGAAAATTTAATCATACATGTTTTCAGGATTTGTAGTTATTATTTATGAAGTGTAATTAAAATGGTTAAATTTGGTTATAATTGGAAATAGTTCTTTTTAATACTTAAGAAGACACAACAAAATAAACAGATTTAATATTTCCTCACACCTTTGAAGACACATAAAAGTTCTGCTGAAAGTTCAGATATTTTTCTTTTTACTCTTATCACTCTGGCTCAATGGCTGTTTTATACGAGGGAAAAACGAGCTTATTTTTTCCTTCTTGACTTTTGAAATTTTAGGTTTTTTTTTTTTTTTTTTTTTTTTTTTTTTTTTTTTTTTTTTTTAAGTATTATTATTTGTTTAGAAAAATTAATAAAATAGTGTTCAAGGTTTTCCATCAGTGACAGAGCTTTTAGACTATCTCTCTCTAACAATCCATATAGACTGGTCATTATTCATGCATGTCTTTGTGTATGCACTTTTCTAAAACTAAGTTCATGCCTTCAAAATACATTAAAACATATTTTCACATCCTTAAAGAAACCCAGCATTAATTTACATGTTTATTTATTTTTTTATTATTGTTGTTATTATACATGTGATTAAAGTTTCTGGCATTTTACCTATACAAACATTTTTGAAATAGATCTCTCATACTAAAATATATAATTTGAAATTTGATTTTATCTCCAGGACAGTAGGGGGTATTTGTCTACCACTGTAAGATTCATTTGCATTATGTTAAAATGTGCATGCTATTGTATGTACATTGTATGACAATATTGTCACATATTTTCAATCATGTGAATATTGGCATTCTTCATTAAGTGTCAAGAACTGAGGTGCACCTATGCTTACTTAAAAGTTGGGCAGACCTCCTATACAGGAAAATTTTCTAAGATGGAATCACTTAAGAAAGAAAAAAAAAGGGCAAGTTTCCTTCTTTGCAGGTGTAATCTTTTCTTGCATATTATAATAATTTTGCATGAATCAATGCATTTTCCCTCAAGATTCTGTCATAGGCAAATTCTGTTATACAGGTTTTATTGTATTTAAATTTTATTGTCTAGAAATCTACTATTCATTAAAAATAACAATAATGATAATTTAAAAACATACACATTTTTTGCAAAATTTGGGTCAGGTTAAATTTTACTGATTTTTGCATGAACCAGGCCATATCAAGATAATTGATTTTCATACAGGCTGGGTCGAGACCAGGACTGAAAAGTTTGGCATTTAAGCATAACTAGGAAAAATAAAGCTAGTTTTGGCTCATTATGGAAATAACATGTCTTTCAGAAAAAGTAAGGCCTGGTCTATCTAGAGTGTTGTGAATGAAAATAGACCTGAGCCTGGACCATGGGCTAAACCAGTAAAATTAAGGCAAACTTTCAAACGCTCCTAGATGTCAGTTTAATAGGCCAGTCCTGTCTGAGAAAAAATCTGAAGGTGTGGGGCTTAAATTATAACAAAAGAAATTCGAAATTGGCATGTTAGAAAATGCCTTGATAACCGAGACATTTATTCAGTACAGAAAGATAAGACGGTGATGGTAAAAATTAAATTGAATCAGAAGTTTAAGCAACAGGAAGGAATTAAATATACATAACTTTTTAAAAGGCATTTAAATGTCATATTAGAAGACAATCTTTGTTTAAAAATTTAGATACATTTTTTGCATCATGTTTTTTTTTTCACCATTTCTCATCTTTAAATTGTTATAAGTCAAAAATCATTGAAGATAAATTGTTCAAACTTGAAACATATTTTTTTCTATCTTACATTAATTTTGTTTTGGCAAATTTGAAAAAATATTTACTTCTAAAAAAATGATATAAAAAAAAGCTATGTTTTCTTTTATTTTTTTAATCAATATTTTTTAAAAATGCCATTTGAATCGTAGACAACTGGCAGTTTCTTTAAATTCTTGAAACATTGAGGTCTAGCAGATTTACCAATAATGAGGGGTATTTGCTTATTATAACCGTCCTTATTTGTACATAATAGCACTGTAAGTCTTTCTTTGGAAAGTTTAAAACTACTCTTTGAACGCTAGCATTCTCTCTGGCAAACATTGATAAAACAGGGCTGTTTCGTCTGCTTTGTTGATGTCACAATCCTTGTATCCTTCAGTAACTTTGGAAGCTTTTTTAACTACAGTGAAACTCGTTTAAGATACGAATCAAGGGACCGAGAGCATTTCGTATCTTAAGCGGGATCGTATCTTATCCGGATTTCACAGATTCTCGAATAATAATGCACATAAAAACAGTGCATATTGTTATTAACGTATTTTAGCCATTTATGACTTTTATTTTACCCATTTCTAACACCTTTTTAGATACTCTAGAAAATTTGAGTTTAAGGTGTTAAGTAAGAATAATTTTCTTTTATTCCAAAATTTTATTGAATATCTGTTAATACAGTAAAAAAAATTAAAATGTCTTTATATAGTATTTCCCTGCCAAATTTAAAAATAAGACAATAAAACGAAAATTTTGTTAATTTTGAGAAAAAAGTAACTAAAATACTTTACATACTTAAAGGGGAAGGAGAATAAATTTTCATAATAATCTTTTGAAAGACAAACTAAATGTATGCAAGGAACAATAATTATTCGATACATTATGAAAATCATGATGTAGTTTAAGTTTCTTGAGAAAAAGTCGTTTAACTTGGTTTAGCGCAACTTAAGGGTGTTCTTAACTGCTCTGATCAATAAGCGCAAAACGTTTTGACACAGTTACAAATTCATTTTTTAACAGAAATATATAAAATTTGAATGCCTGACTATGGAAGCGATTTCGAATCAAACTTATTTTTCCATTTTATAATAATTAAATTACCTATTCAGTTCTAAGCTATTTCGATCACATGATCACCCGATTTTCTCCTGCTTTTCGACCGCTTTTCTGCTTTCATCGGGAAATATGCTCAAAAGTGTCAACTTTGAAGGCTTGTTATGAAAAGACTATTGTGTTTTTTAAAAAACAAAAAATTGAGTGCAATTAAACCGTTTCTGAATGACAACACCTGCTATTTTCATGCATTTTCGAACAAAAATAAATTAAAGCATGTGTCACAAAATTGCCTTTTTTTTATTTTAGAACACCCTTAAGGCGAGATTTTAATTGGAAGTTTTCTGCCTTGTTGTTGTGGTAGAAAATAATCTTCGACGAAGATTTTTTTGTCGAGACGGACCAGCATCCATTGAAGAGACAGTCAAAGTAAGCTGAACAAGCTTATTACAGATACGAATGATAGTATGGTTGGTACATCTGTTTCTTCATCCGCGTCGTCTTCTACTCCATCTGAAGATCTAAGTTCATCGGAACATTTGACGTCAGCAATTATATTCGCGAAAGAACGAATTTCACTTATCACAACATGATCGTTAATTTTAACAAATAAGTCCCAATCTTTGCATTCCTCTTGATCAGTGTTGGGTATGAACGCGCTCACTGAACGAAAACTCACGAGTTTCGTTCACTATTTTATAAACGAGTTTGAACTGAACGGAAACTCAAAAAATAGACGAGTTTGAACGAAATTTAGGTTCAAATTTTTCATAATTTATTTAAAATTTTTCCAGACCTTAGTACACTTTTTCCCTCTTTCAAATGCCGTTTAGAGGCCTGCACGAGCCTCAGGACGAGTTAAGTCTGGATATCACTTCTCTGGGTTGTATCCTAGTCTTACTTCTTCTGCAGACTCGGGTCGCGCCGAACCGGACCTGGGCATTATACAATTTCGCCGAAAATAGATATATACAGTAAACTCTCTGTACAAGGTGGACTGTGTAAGGCGGAAATATGTCTAAATCGGAAGGATTTTAAAGAAATCGGAAAGATTCTAAAAGAAAGCATAAACATCGCAGCCTACGTCACTTCTGCATAAATGGAGATTATAAACAGACTAAGGTAAGTTTTTTTTGCCAGAACTCTTCCGTAAGGGTAAATATCAATGTCCTGTAGAAATGTACTCGGGGTCGGGCCGAGTTCGGTGCGAAATTTCAACTTTTTTTTCCGGGCCGGGCAAAAAAATCAAAAACAAGCTCGGGCCTTGTTTTTAGATGTTATGTCGGGCCTTGATTTTAGCTATTATATCAGGCCGGGTCGAGCCGCTAAATTTTCTCTACAAGCCGGACTGGGCTCGGGCCGAAATTTTTATTTTAATATCGGGCCGGACATTTTTTTTCTATGGATCGGGCCTGGAAATTTCCGTCCGTGCATACCTCTATCTTACATATCGAATAATCAAATGATTAGTTCACAAAATTTTGTAAATTTGGACAATAATATCCAAACATTTTTTTAAAAAGTGAACTTTTTAGTGAACTTCGTTCACTTTTACAAATGAGTTTGATTTGAACGAGTTCGTTTGAAAATTTTTGAATTTGAACGTGAACTTAAATCACTTTTCAGAAATTGAACGTGAGTTTGAGTTAGTTCGTTTATTTTGTGAACGTGCCCAACACTGCTCTTGATACTGTTCTTATTCTGTGATCTTAACATTTTGTAAAGCGCTGCGCAAAAGCAAATGATATAATAATGAAAAGCAACTAAATAAGCGGCACAAAAAATAAAAAACATAAAAATACAGACGGATTTCATCAACAACTTTCTCATCCAGTCAGGAGAGAGAGCAACCAATGACATTTCGGATCCATCCACTACTCTGTAAGGAGAAGTGTGATGGTAAAAGAAATAAAAGCGGTAGTTGTTTTTACATTTTGTTGAAAAACAGGAAGCCAATCAGAATTCAGCGTGCAAAATCAGTGAAAAAGAACATATTTTAGAGCGAAAATAGGTAAAAAGATAGCATCTTATGAAAAATAAATAAGATTTTACATATTCTGTCCTAAAGACCCATGATAAATGGATTTCATAAGCACCATTTCGTATATTAAGCGGGGTTTTTGACATCAAGGGACCAATTTTTCTTCGTATATTAAGCGGGATCGTATCTTATGCGTACGTATATTAAGCGGGTAATTTTACACAGGTTTTATAGGCAGTTTTCAAGGGACCGAAGAAAATTCGTATATTAAGCGGGATCGTATTTTAAGCGGGCGTATCTTAAACGAGTTTCACTGTACATTTCAATTTCATCAGTATTTACTACTGCAGCACTTTCACAGCGTAAGTTCCTGGATACCAATCCATGCGAATTTTAAAATGTGAAATCCACCCATTTGATGCAAAAAAAGTATTCATGCCATATTAGACTGCTATTTGAAGTGCCTTCTCTTGGTGAAAATTCTCATCCATAGGAATATTTGACGCAAAAGCCTGTTCTTACCAAGTGAAGCTAATCCACTGTGACTAGATGTACTCCACTCTGTAGATCCACTGTAAATTCTTTCCAATACACTATGAGTAGACATTTGGCTATTTTTTTCTCTTGTTTGCAGAAGTTCCATACTTAGCAGCATGCTCTCTAAATTCTCTATATTTCTTTCTTTTTCGAAATTATCGAATTTAGGGTTGAAAACAATATATCTAAACATTCAGCGATCCATTTTTTTTTTGCAAAATAATTCTTTTCCTTATCATCTATAATGTGAAGCTTTTCTTCAAAGGTTCGGATTTATTTTACCATTCTTAAAATTCACAGAATGCGTAAAATTTAGCGCAGAGTGCATTAAATTAAAAGCTTGCATTCTTAAAATTAAACATGTGCATTGTGCTCAACAAATTAGCCAGAAATTTAGCAGCTGGCTGAACAATCCATCCATCCTCCCCTTTATATAGAATAGAATAACCATCTTTCTGAACAAAAAAATATGTTCCTCATTACGTACATACATGTCACAATATAAGCGCTAATCCTTGTCCCCCCCCCCTGTTTTAAAAAGCACAAGTAAGTCATTTTAACATAAAAGAAATAATTTCAGTTTGTATATCATATGAATGCACTTGGTATCTAATTTCATTTCAGTGAGGAGAAAAATTTTACAACGATGAATGCAGGAATACGACTTTTGAACAACGATGCTTGTGGGTTTCATTAACATTATTTATAGAAATAAAATTATCAATGCAGGAAAACGATGGAAGCAGGAATGATAGATCAGGGTTTTACTGTAATTAATCCCAAAGCAGAAAAAGATTACCATAACATTTACTGTCGTAAATTGAACTGTACAGGTTATGCAATGACAAAGTTATTCATTGGTCTCAATTTGAGCAAATTTTAGTTTTTCATATAAATTTGTTTCTGACTGATTAGAATATACTGGGATTTTTTCTTAATTCATGTGTCAATAGGATTCCCAACCTTGATATTTGGTGTAGTAATATAAATACAGTCGAACCTCTATATAACAAAACTTCATACATCGAATTTCTCCATATAAAAAATTTTTAGTAAGAACGGTCCCCTTTTCACATGATTACATTAAAAACAGACTCTATATAGTGAAATATCTATCTCCATATAACGAATTTTTTCATAAATTGATCTTAATTTATTCAGTTTTAAAAAAGCTTCGAAATCATATGGAATCAATTTTCCATCACTTATTTTTGATTTATCGTTCAGTAGAGAGGTTTTTTTTTTTTTTTTTTTTTTTTTTTTTATAAATATTACTTCTCTCCTTATTCTTTAAATCTAACAAGTTCATCCCACCTCCCACACACCTTTCAACATCCTTCTCAAAACACAGTCAATTGAATTGTTACACATATAAGAGAGGAATCAATGAGAGCACATAAGAGAGACCTTCAAATGGAGGAAAATATCAACTACAATTTTTCATTCCTTGCTAAAATTTGAGAATTTTCTTTTTGAGAGCGTAACAATTGTAATTTTAAAATCAAAACAACAAAAAATTACAGATTTCTTCCTCTGAAATTTATGTAAGTCTTCCTCATTTGATTTTCATTAAGCTTTCAAATAAATGTCTTTTCTCTTTTTTGAAACTGCTTAAATAAGTAAGAAATAAAATGTTAGGTTAATATATACTTTTAAACATTTCAAATTCTTAATTAAAAAGATAAAAAATAATATTTGTTCAAAATTTACACATTAAATACTATTTTTAACATCATACTCTATATATCGAATTTCTCTATATAACGAATTTTTTACTGGAACGATGGATTTCGTTATATAGAAGCTCGACTGTATTTACATCAGAAATTTTTCAACTACAGTGAAGCTTTTTTTCTCCAACAGGGATATGCATATGATAATATGTTAGTGAACAAATGAGGCTTTTTTCCCTCCTGCTCCAGATGCTGAGCTAAAAAAAGATTATAATTTTTTAAATAATTCTTTTTTTAGGTGAACCAAATAAGAATCTTCCTGAAAATGCAAAATCAATTTGTAATTTTGTTTTTATTGATCATTTGATATAAATCCCTACCCACTGAAAATTCTGAAAATAGGCCCCCACCTGAATATATATGGAAGTATTTCACAATATGATTTTTCTTACTATTTTTCAAGATTAAGATAAACTGTGTTTTTTTAATCATTTGTATTGAAATTAGTTCAATGCACTTAACAAAGATAAATAAGTAATTATTTTTGTGACTATTTCTATTCTGATTTAATAATTCAACTATAGAAATGAAAATGTATATTTATACATGTATGCAAGAATAGTTGTAGTAAATTACAAGTCCAGTTGACTTATTGTAAAAAAAATAATGCAAGTTATTTGATGAAATCAATTGAGCTGAATATTGATTAAGTTGAAATTTCTACAAAACAAACAACCTGGAAAATATCATAACATGTTTTTATTAAATTCAAAGCATGAGTTTTAAAATAAATCTTTAAAAGTGTCACTGATGGAATATTCAAGAAACAAACTCAGTGTTGTGGAAAATTAAGCATTCTAAAAAGCAATGTAAAGACATTTATTTTCAATTGTGTAGAGTTATGGGGAATAAATTTGAACAGACCAGCTTAACTGATTAGAATCAGCTTAGAGTTGATTTATGTCAATGTTTTAATAAAGTAGATGTAATACTCTCTGAAAAGAGCATGAATGTTTTTTGTTGAGTTTCTTACTATACAGATTAAAAAAAGAGTTGTCTCAGAATTTATAAAAGAATTTTATGTATTGAAAATTAATTTATTTAAGAAATAATTTAGAATAAAACAATTAAATAAAGGAAATTAAGATGAAGAGAAACAAAATTTTGAATAGGTTTTATTAACATTTAACTCTGAAATTAAGACTAGGCATGATGATAAATTTTTAATTTGTTGTACACACAAATAATCAGAAAATTCTTATTTAGACTCAAAACTTTGCAAAATCAAGCCTAATAAGAAAGAAATTATGCCTTCCAAGTTCTCATAAAGATATAACTATTCTTATGATATTTTAAAATATAAGCAATACACACACAAAAAAGTTGCAAAGCTTTTGGTCTCAAGCTGCACAGATTTTTTTTTTTTTTTTTTTTTTAATATACTGTATTTGAAGTTGTTATAGATTCGTCATACAATACTAATATTGCAGATTTTTCTTAAAGAAGAGATAAGCTCAGGCTCGATTTTTATACCAGTCTTCAGATTCAGGCTCAAAGTGAAATTTTTATGAGAGAGATTCCTAGAAACTCAATACTGTTGATTCTCTCAAATCTGCACATCATCACAGACATAAACAATGAAACTTTCAATTCGGATGTAAGGACAACTTTGCAGAAATTTTTAGTTTTATATCATTCTGTATGTATTTTAATACATACAGAATATAATTCTTGATAATATGACTAAACTCATGGTTTTTTATGAAGACAATATAAATTTATACTGTCTGAAAAAAAATGAAGGTATTGCTGATGTCATTGATAATCATAATAGTTTTACCTAATATATTTATGTTTTAATCAATTGTTTTTGGTTATTAAGATTGGCTAAACCAGAAAAAAAAATTCCTTACTTTATGATTTTGATGCAAATTAATAGGACAGCTTTATAAAGGAATATATAGGAAAGTTTCATTAAATAATTCAAGGAAAATATAACACATCTTTATTATGCATACTTACTTATATATTAATTACTATGGTACTTTTTGATTAGCCGGATGCCAATGTTATATAAGCATACATACATACATATGTATACACGTATATGTATTTATAACACTGGCATTCGGCTAATCGAAAAGTTAGCCATTAATTATTTACTTGACCTTTACTTTTAATAATTTAATCATTTTTAAAATATCTTACTTTTTATTAATTTAGTTTATTACTTTACTTATTTTAACCCCTTCATTGGCGACAGATATGGGGAAACAGTGTTTTTACCCCCAACTTATCTTAGAACAAACGGCGAAGTGATTAATATTTTACTATATTTCAAGCATCCATTGTAATTTCAACTGCATTAATACATTTAAATTACCATTTTAAGAATGTAAACAAAACAGTGATCAGAAAACTGTAAAATTCTAAAATCTGCACAACCTCTGGTCCATGCTGTGCAAATTTGAGAGAATCTACAGTATTAAATACTGCGGTACTAAATAATACTAGAAAAATCCTGTAAATGTTTTTTCACAAATGCAACTGAGGTTAACAGTATATGCTATAGTATCATTTTAAGGTGAAAATCTGTACAATTTCAAAAGTCAGACTGATTCTTCTGTGATGGCTTTTGTAGAAGTAGAAAATGCTAACTGCAAATAAAATAAATTGAAAATCTATTGTGTCAATTGTAGTATATTTAAAATACAATTTTAACAAAAG
Source organism: Maratus speculifer (assembly GCA_964019185.1). NCBI lineage: Eukaryota > Metazoa > Arthropoda > Arachnida > Araneae > Salticidae > Maratus > Maratus speculifer. Next base: position 180,476,316 of record OZ025302.1, on the reverse strand, counting down.
ATTTAAAATGCATCATTCATCAAAAATTGAAACTCTAGATCCAAAAAATGTAGAGGGGTTAGGGGGGAGGGAAATGAAATTTTACTTTAATGTGCAAATAGAATACAATCACTCTTTGTTTTATAAACATTAATTTTAGGATGTTGTAAAATTAATTAAAATAAATAATAATAAACCATTTTAAAATACATAAATATAATTTATTTCATTAAAAATGGTAAAAACAGTTTAAAATCTATATGCGCAGACAGCCATATTTCTCGGAGATATAGCATCATCCCAAACAGCACATACTTCAGCCATGACAGAGTTTTCTTGGAAATAAAATTTCCTATCAAAAAGTATAAAACATTCCCATAAGGGTTGCAACAACGTTTGCAAAATCTGAAAGAGAAAGATGTTTTAAATAAATTCAAATCAAACAAGCTGAAATTAACATTGAACATGTGAAAGAAGATAGACAAAAAACATGGAGAGAAAAAAATATATAGTAAACTTCATAAAATTAAAAAACATGACTATATATCTAAGATCTTTTACTTAATGATTAAATTTGTAAGACGAACATTCATGACTTAAATAAGTCATTTTTTGAAGAACTTAAGTTTTTTATATTGAAATCATAAGTTAGAAAGGTATAATATATATAAATATTTTTCAATTCATACATAAGGATGAGAAGATTCTATATTTCCTACAATAATTTTTTGCAAAATATTAATTTAAATATACAACAAGCAATTAAAATTACTTTTTCACATATGGGTGAAAAATAAGGCAGAAATGGATCATAAACAGACAAAGTATTTAAATATAAATTATAGATTTTTTAATATATAGAAAAATAATGGAATTATTTTCTTAACAAATCTAAGATCAAAATTACCCAAAGAAAGAATTTCCCTGCTCAACAATACAAAACTTTTTGATACATAAAAAAATAAATGGTGCAGAATAAGAGCATATCATAAAAGGAAACTGAGAGCTTCAATCTCCCACCACATCAAAAATCAGTGTTTTATTTAACCTAACTTTGGGACACAATTTAGTCCATCTCCATACACCCCCCCCCCCCTTTTCCCCTTGTTCAAACACAAAACAAAATCCTAATTACCACACCTTTATATCCAATGGCTTAGAATCAGTGTTTATATTTTACTACAGGCATTATAGATTTGAATTTTAATTGACTGCTCCTGTATGATCTTTCTTAAACTACTGTAACTGGAAAAATGATTTAAATGCCAAATTACACACTATTTCTTGATAAAACAGGAAATGCTGCTTGATTCCTGCAAATCTGATGTATTAATGGAAAAAAGTTACTGTGAATATGCTAGAAAGTAAACAGTTTGGTTTTGAAAACAGCATTAGTTATAAATAAATATATATAATAATAATAAAAAATAATAATACAATTACAATTTTAAAAAATGTATGAAATTTCCTCTGCAATTCTGTCATGAACCCCCCCCCCCCAAAAAAAAAAAATAATAATAATAATAATAATAATAAGTTGAGATTGAGCTTTGGAGAAAGGTGAATGCTCCTTTTTTCCCCTTTTACTCAAACAATTTTAAATAATCAGTTAAATTATGCTGACTAAATTTTGTAAAAGATTATTAATAACTATCTAACACTTCAAAACTTGATCTAGAAGATTAATAAACATCAACTGCAAAAGCTGAAAACAATACAAACAAATGTACTACAGATGAAAAAAAAAAGTTGAAAAGAATGACATTTAGTATGTGCTTCAAAAAGAGAAAATATAATTACATCTTTTGACTTCTATAAAAGTTATCCTCTTTCTTTTTATCATTAAATATATATATATATTTAATTTTATTTCTAATTTCTTTTTAAATATAATATAAAAAGGTGCAATAAAATAATTTGTTATTTGTAATTAAAAGTAGCTACTTACTAACAATACCCTAACACGTGGAAATAGTACTTCTTTGGAAGAATAAATGTCATTCAATTTAGTCATTCTCTCCTGTTTTTCAAAATCAGACAGGCCTGAAAAAAAGAAATGATAGTAATAAATCCTCTATAATAATAGCCGTTGTGACTCTCTCTCTCTCTCTATCTGTCCCTGTATGTAGAACGATTCCGTGGTTGTACTCATCCGCTAAAGAAGAAATTCTGACGGCCATGTTTTAGAAATTTTGGTGTTTTTTTTTTTAATTGCACTAACCTAAATGTTATGTCATTAGAAAGAGCTTTCAAAAATAAACGCTTTTTTTGCTTACGGTTTTTCCCTAATTGTAATATCTTCTGAGATATAAAGTCATTTTTTTCCGGCGTTCGAGTGCTGGATATATGTAAACAAAGGCTGGATTTGATTCATTCACATGACGAGTTTTCTATGCACCATGGAGAATATTCGGCGAGATTGAATTTCATATATCCAAACCAGTAATGAAACGTAATCTTATTGCTCTCTGCGCATTCCTGCTTGCGCAGATCCGACAACAGAACCAATGAGAGAAGAGATAATTACTGTCTCTAAATGTTAGCGTGGTATGCCCGCATTCGTTGTTTGTTGTAGCAGAGCCAATGGATCTATTGTGTGCTTTTAAAATGTGCAATTAAATATATGTATGGATTTTTTTATCGCAACGTAATTAGTATATTTTTAACATAGGATTTCAACAATATAACCTGGTAAGTGAGAACTTTTTTTTGAATGGCAATGTAGTAACATTGGGTCGATCGAGTTTATTTATTTTGATTTTGCCCGTTTTTATTGAAGGACATAATTTAACCGTTTCTTCCATTGCATAACACTTCTTATTTTGTTTTCAATCTTTTTTTTTTTTTTTTTTTTTTTTTTTTTTTTTTTTTTTTTTAAGTAATTTCTTATTGTGATCTTCATTTCTGTCATATGAAAAATACATTTCTATTTTGCCATGGGTACACTGAAGTAAAATATCCCCCTTACGATGTTCGCAAAAACTTTTCTCGGATAGTATTTTTCGATCGATGCTTAATTTTATATTTCATAATATTATTTATTTTGATTTTGCCTGTTTTTATTGAAGGACATAATTTAACCGTTTTTATTTTATTTTATTTATTATCATAATTTAACCACTTCTTATTTTGTTTTCAATCTTTTTCTTTTTTCTAAAGTAATTCCTTTTTGTGATCTTCATTTCTGTCATATGAAAATTTCATTTCTATTTTGCCTATAGCATTTACATTTGTTGCATTATCATTTTGAAAATTGATAAAAAATAACAAAAGACAAAACATTGCAAATTCTAAATTCGTATTACTCAACTAAATAAATGTAGGTCTTGCAAAAAATAAACAAAATAATAAGAGATCAAAATAGATGCCTTATAAATAACTTACTTTTTTTAATCTGCAGCTACAAAATATGTATTATATATATATATATATATATTTTTTTTTTTTTTTTTTTTTTTTTTTTTTTTTTTTTTAATTTGGACATGCAAAAAACATTCTGAAATGTCTCAATCAATCACAAGATTTTTGTGGGGACTTCTACTGATTGATAATTTTTGTGGGATTTTTACATAACTGAATGACTTTTTTTCCATGATTGATTAATGAATTTTATAATTTTTACCCCACATGACCAACTGTCGAACTGATTGACAAATTTTCTATTTTTCATGTGATGGATCGAGAAATTTTGTGATTTTTTTTTTTTTTCTGATGAACAAAGAAATGTTGCATCTTTTCTCCAAGCAATTAATGGAAGCTTTTTTTTGAAATTTGTTGCTTTTTTTCTCGCAATCTTTTGATGTAATTTGCCGTTTTATTGAATTTATATCCTTCTTTCGTGATTTTTTTTTTTGAGAAAATGTCGTTTTTTGTTATTTTTTGAAAAATTTGTCTTTTTTTGCTATTTTTTGTGAAATTTACATTTTTATGCGACTACCTAGACAAAATTTCTGTGCTTTTGAGATCTTTGGACGAAATTTGTGTCTTTTATGATACCTGGACAGTTTCGAAGAAGTTTATCGTTTTTCTCGAGTTCTTTCGATGAAATTGTCGTTTTGTCATGATCTTTCGATGTAATTTCCCGTTTTATTGAAGATCTATTTGCAAAATTTTTTGTTTTTTTCTGCAAAATTACCTTTTTTTGTGATTATTTGATGAAATTTGCTTTTTTTTCAATCCTTTGACGAAATTTGCTGTTTACTCACAATCATTTGTCAAAACTTGTTGTTTTCTCACAATATTTTGAAATTTTTTTTCACAATATGTTTAATTTACCATTTTTTAGAGTTTTTTTTTTGTCAAAATTTGCTTTTTTTTCAATCCTTTGACGAAATTTGTTGTTTACTCACAATCATTTGTCAAAACTTTTTGTTTTCGTACAATATTTTGAATTTTTTTTTCAGAATATGTTTACAAATTTGCCATTTTTTAGGGATTTTTTTTGTCAAATTTGTTCTTATTTTTCGAAACTTTTTCATGAAAATTGCTAATTTTTAGACGTTTTGGCAAAATTTTGAATTTTTTGCAATACTTTCACAAAATATGTTTTATTTGGGATACAATTTTTTTTTTTTTGCATTTTTTTGACAAATTTTTTAGAGATCTTTACATAAAATTTGTTGTTTTTTGCAATCTGTTGACAAAATTTGCTGTTTTTTTCTTTCACATCCATTTAAAAAATTTCTGGGTTTTTTTTTTTTTTTTTTTTTTTTTTTTTTTTTTGGGGGGGGGGGAGTATTTTGACGAAAATAGCTATTTTTTGTGATTATTTGCCAAAATTTGCATTTTTTATGGTATCTAGAAAACTTTAACAGTAGAAAAATAATCTTCAAACATTTTCAAGAGTTTGTGGCGTGTGTCGCAGCGTTGCACAGATTCTGCGCCTGGGATCATGTCATGTTGGTGTTATGTTGGTAAATGGAAAAGCATATTGAAATTTTTAAGAAATATTAATTTTTTATAGCGGCAAAATACTTTTTTTTCTTTGGTTCTTTCATATTGTTGCCGTCAAGTTTTGACGGGTTTCACCTAGCCAGAATAAATATCATTAATTTTTTTAATATGTGAAATCGACATGTATTTTTGATTTATGAAAATGTAATAGAAAAGTTATTTGAAAATGCAAATATTTATTTGTTAAATGGGGTGGGTAATGTAAAAACAAATTAACCACTGAGAGGATTATTGTTACAGTTGTTGCTAAATGGCAAACTATAAATTCAGTCTTATTTTGCTGCAAAGTAAGTGAAGTATGTATATTTTGTATGAAATGAGAAATGATGGTAATTTATGATTTATTCATGTCATGTACAATTTATTGGTGTTGTATTTGTAAATGGAAAATTATCAAATGAGAGAGATTCTAATCAATGGCGGATCTAAGGGGGGCGATGGGGCGATCGCCCCCCCCCCCCTTGAGCCCAGTAAAGGGCCTGAAAAAGATGCCCGCACGAAAAAATGGTTGGACTTAAACTCGAGACCGGCGCGGCCCGTGCCGCACCATTTTTAAGTCACGGAACTGGGTCAGGTCTTTACACTTTCAGAACCGGGGCGAATCGAGTCTTACTTTTTCCTGTAGAGCGGAATCGAGCCACACTTTTCTTTTCAGGGCGGACCTGGCGTGGATTTCGTTCTTCCTTGATGTAAACGCTCGGTCTAAGATCGAACCAGACCATCAGGGAGAAGCAATGGCGGATCTAAACGGGGGGGGGGGGGGGGGGGAGGAAAAAGGGCAATCGCCCCCCTTAGATCCGCCATTGGCGGAATCAAGGAAAATGTGCCTTGGCATTTTTCAAGGCGAAAGGGCTATCCCCCCCCCTCCCTCGGGCTAATAAAAGTTTTCTAAAAAGACATGCATCCTCCGCAGGAAATGAATTGAAGCCTAACTCGAGTCCGGGGCGGGCCGCGCCTTTTTTATTTCGCGAGAGTCGGTCTGGGTCAGGTTTTCTCGCTTTCAGAACCGGGCAGTATCGTGATCATTATTTTTCTGCAGATTTGGGTCGGGCCCAATGGCGGGTCTTAGGGGGCGATCGTCTTCACTTCTTGGGCAATAAACGTTTCCCAAAAATACATGCATCCTTGCAAGAAATGTGTTAGATCCTAACTAAAATTCAGCGCCTCCCCCCGGGCCACGCCTTTTTAAGTTCGCGAGGCTCGGACTGTGTCTGGTCTTACCGCATTCAGAACTCGGCCGTCATTCATTTGATACTATCATGATCATTATTTTTCTGCTGATTTGGATTGGGTCTGACTTATTTTTCTTCCAGATCAAGTCTGGCCTGGAGTCATTCTTCTTAGATGTCTGCGTTAGAGATGACACAGGTTCAGACTTAGCCCGTGTCCGATACGAGAGCGTGCTCTGTTTTTATGTTGGTCTACTGATTTGGACTCATTTTTTCTGAAATCTGAAAATTTTATTTACCGATAAATAGAAAAATGTAAAAAAAAAATTTCCTCTTAAAAATTAGTACTTATTTCTTTTCAAATCAATGTCTTGCTATTTTGATAAAAATAAGAAAGAGGCACAATTTTTTTGTTTTTTTTGTTTTTTTTTTTTTTTTAGTATTTGAATGTTATTAAAAAAAAAAAAAAAAACAATTAGTCATATCTACATCTGTAGATTTATGTTCAAGCATTGCCGACGACCGCCGATCTGGCGCCTACGAAAAAAGGCGGGAATAATGAATTTGTGTTTAGTTCGATTTTTGTTTGTGGCAGAGATTATTTTGCAATTGGATCTTTTATTATTATTATTATTTAGACATGTAACGCGAAAAGAATATTTTCTTTTGATTTTATTTTGCGGTTAACGAATAATTTAAATTTCTAGTGTATGCAACGTATACAAGTCGTAAGCGCCTTTTGTATGGAAATAACTGTAGTAATTATCATTTCTTTAGGGATCTCCGCTGATGCCGTAGCGGTAAGTAAATGTATTTACCATATTCTTGCTATCGAGTAGTGTTTCCTCTGTTCCTAAAAAAGTGTTGAACTTTAAAAATTTTAATTTGAGGTTATTTTCTGGGTCATGCCTAGTAACGAAGGCTCGTTATGAAGAATGAAATGGTTCTAGTTAAAAATGTGCATTTTTTACAGAAAATTTAAAAATGTTGTTTGATTTGACTGATAATAGACAGTATTTTCTACAGGTTCCATGCATTTATTCATGAAACACACTTCATTAACATGTCCTTTGTCCATAATATTTTTTTACTAAAACAGAGACAACATATGAGAATCCTTTTATGCGTAAAGTATATTTTTATTTTACATCAAACTGTTCTTTTGATAATATTAAATTTAATTTTTCGTTTAACAGTCTTTTTTTAATATAAAAAATAGCTTTAAAATTATAATTACTTTTGGAACATTTTGTATAAGTATATGCAATTTTTTCTACTGTATAATTTCATTATTGGGTTTTGCTCTTGATGATGCAAAATGTTTCTGGCTCAGGTGGGACCGGGCTGTGGAATAATAGCCCAAATTTATCTCTAGTCCGCACTGACCAAAATTTCCCTGGCCGGGGTTCGGCTCGGAATGAAAGTTAAACTTCGGTCCGTGTCCGACTCAGCCTAGACGTATGCATGTGCCCGGGACTGTCCGAGTCGGCGAAATGGTTCCGAATTTTCCAACGGGCCAGCAAAATTAGAATAATTTTTCCAACAGGCCGGGCCAATAAACAAAATAAACGGGACGAGCCGGCAAAAAAATTGAAGGGCCATATGGGCCGAGCACATAAAAAAAAAAAAAAAAAAAAAAAAAAAAATTGCGGTCTTATTGGCCCTTTGTAAAGATTTAAGCAGGAACGTTAAAATATGAGCTATTTTCAATTATATGGGTTTAAAGAGTATAAGTATAAATGTGCGTCATCAGTCGAAACTAGTTTGGCAACATCAATACCGAAATCTAACTTTTACAGTGTAGAGATCAGCATCGGAGAATTATATTGTGTGTAACCCGGGCTTAATATTTTTTTTTTTTTTTTTGGTTAGCAGGCTCGTACCGGCCCGAGATCAGGCTTGCATTGTTTTTTTACATATAGACGAGCCGGGCTGGAACTAGACTTAATTGTTCTCAAGATGTGTAGGACAGCGCCGTGCGAAAGGGGGGGGGGGGGGGGGGGCGAAGGATGCGGTCGGCCCGGGCGTGGAAATTTAAAGGGCGCCAAATTTATGTTACCAGCGTAATTTTTGGCCTGTTACAAGAAAAAGTTGGGTCGGAGGGGGGGGGCACATTTTGCTTTGCCCCGAGCGCAGTTTTCTCTTCGCACGTCAAATGATTGCGGACTTTTCTACCTTCTCATGCTGTCGCTTCCAGAAATTCTATTCAAAACGATAATTTTCACAGTATTTTCTTAAACTGCTTATCAAAAAAATGGATTACGCCATAGTTTCTGAATAAAAACACCTGCTAATCCTGCTAATGTGATCCACAACATAAACATTAGTTATCCCGACCCGTAGCAAAAGAAAAGAAGTCAAGCGGACCCAAACCCGACCCACAGCAAAAACTAGAAGTCAACCGGACCCAGACCCGACCCACAGAAAAAACTAGAAGTCAACCAGACCCAGACCCGACCCGCAGCAAAAAATAAAAGCAACATGACCCGCAGTGAAAAAATTAGCCCCGACCCACGCTTTAAAGTCGAGTCTCCAAATTTCTAAAATCGCCCCCCCCTTGAGGACTCTCCAGATCCGCCCTTGATTCTAATTCTATAGCAGCATGTTTGAATGTAACTCTGCCAATTGCGGGTCATTTGCCTGGATGTAAAATGCAGGTTTTTCTTTTATTTATTGAAATTTTTGCTGAAGATTAGTCGTTAAAAAATCCTTTGATAGCTGGAAAATACCTTTTATTTCTGTAGTGCCGTCAAGTTTTGACGGGTTCCATCTAGTTGCTTATATTATTATAACACATTAGTCTGTAATAATAAATGGGTGCAAACAGCTAAATAGCAGAAAAAGAGGAAACTTTATTTTTACTACTTTTTGCTGGGGATGAGAGAGTGAGGCAGGGTGTAAAAGGAATTTTTTTTAGAGGATCAGATAAATAAATACAGTAGACGCCCTAAAATCTGCATATCATCACAGATGTAAACAATGAAACTTTCAATTCAAATGTAGGACAAATTTCCATTTTTTTTAAACTTTTATGCTATTTTGTATGTATTTTAATATTAATTCATGATAATATGAATGAAATCATTTATGAAGAAAGTATAAATTTATTTCACAAAATCAAAATACAGGGCTCCCAACACATTTTAGTCCTCAAAAAGGGGGAAAGGGGACCATTTTTATTTAAAAGGGGGACTTTGGGGGACCATTTTTGTTTAAAAAGGGTACTTTAGGGGACCATTTTTATTTTAAAAGGGGACTTTGGGGGACCCTTTTTGTTCATAATTCTCAATATCTGTATCGTGTAAATAAGTTATAATGTTAGACGCTTTGTCACCTAATAAATTCAGCAGAATTTCTGCTTTATTTTGTTCCAAAACATTTTTAGTTTTGAAAGCTCGTTCTAAAGAAGAAAGGAAAAAACCCCATCCTTCAGGCTTAGTTGGAATTTTTACAGTCAAAGTTTTAATACTTTTTATTATTTGATCTAACGATTCCCTTTTTACTTCACTTTCAGTAATAACAGATTTAGTTTCAGATTTAATTTTAGCTAATTCCAATTCATTTTTTGATCGTTCAAGTTTAATCTTTTCAAGATCAAATTGCCTTTGCTCTTCATTTTTGCGATTCTCAATTATGGTGTTAGCTATTTCTGTTACAAAAGCCGGTTTATTTTTATATATTTCGCTATTTTCAATGATATCGTTTAAATCAGCTATAGTCATTTTATCATTAATATTTAGATTTATTTCAGTGGCTATTTGCCTTAAATCCTCCTTTTTTGCTCCTTTAAACATTGTTTTAAATTTATATATAACAGTACAGATAAGAAAAATAACATTCACTTACTTTAAAATTCCACTGCACGAAACTATATCGTTTCTTCTTGAACTCGAATAATTCAGAAATTTACGCGTTGCACTTTATTATCGCTGATCCTTCGTGGTCGGCGGACCACAATTTATGTCGATAACTCATTTAAAACATTCACAAAGTCAATAAAAACTCATATTTAAAAAACTCTATGAACTGTATTTATTTAACTAGCTCACAACATAGCCGCTCATGGCTACGTTCTCTTAAAAACATTCTATGAATTCATAAAAACAAACGCAGACGATAAAAATCATTGCCAAAAATACACAGAATAAATACGACCGAACAATTATCTTACTTTTTATTATCTGCGTTTATTATTTTACATAATTATTTTAATATTTTAGTATATTCTAGCATTCATTATAATTTTGATTGTGTTATTGCATTCAAAATACTGTTTAAAAGATTTAAACAAAGCAATGACCAGAAATTCACAAAATTCTAAAATCTGCACAACCTGTGGTCCCAAGCTGTGCAGGACCAGAGGTTGTGTGGTGTCTACTGTATTAATTCATTTTTGTTATCAATACGAATTAGCCATATAAAATTATTTTATCATTATTTTGTGTGTATTTAAATTATTTCTCCCATGTTAAAAAGAAGAGAAGAGGAAAGGGAGAGAAGCCATCATCAATCAAAGTTTTATAAGGCGATTATTTTTAAAAAATTATGTTTTGATAACATTTTTGTTCTACTTTACAAAAAGAATGTAAAATAATGTTTTGCTAAAAAAAAAAAAAAAAAAAAAAGCAATACAAAAAAAGATTGATCTTCATCAACCAAAATCTTAGGGCACAACAATCAGATTTTGTAAATATGATGACATTTTTGAAAATATCAAAAATATCTAATATTATATGTATATATATTGTATATTTTCAAAATAGACAACTTACTGATGATAATAAATATTTTTAAGCATAGTATAAAGTAGAAACTAAAGCTTTATTGTATTTAACACGAAATCTCAAGCAATAGTCTAAAAATGCATCCTACTTTTCCTTTTATTTATTTATTTATTATTATCATTTTTTTTTCACTCAGAGCAAAATGGAAGATCAACATAGGATTCAGTATCAAGCATCAAGAAATCAGAACTTAATAAAACAAAATTTTTAAATTAAATTTTAATTGAAAAGTTTTAACATAAAATATATAGGCTTGATATATCTTTTATTCTCCAACATGTTGCACAATTTAAACTCAAATAAAATAAAACCAGAAAAAATATTTTCTAATGAAACTGTATAGTAACACAACTGATAATCAAAATTAGACAGTTTTATCTTTTTATGGCTATTCTGAATTAATTATGTCCCACATAATTAGTTTTAGACTTCAAAATAAAAGCTTTACACAAAGCTTTGGAATTTTTATTCTTTCTTTATGACCGAAAAAGTCACTACCAGAAACAAAAGTTCTTTATCTACATGAGAAAGATACAGTCAAATAATAGCTGAAATATTCTTTTATACAATAATAATTTTAAAATCTTATGTGTTGATAAATCAACTTGTGATTAAATGCATCAATGCTAACTGCAAGAAGTTCTATTACTATAAGTACATACACATAATATCCTCCTATTTAGCATGTGTTTTCCAATGTTGAATTATATTAAAATATTGATCATGGAAATTTTAATTATGCATATTAATCAATATATATATTTTTTTTTTCATGATATAGTACTACTTTTTTTTAATATACATATAGCTCAATTTTTATAATATTTCAATTTTTCTATATAAATGTACCTGAATTATTATTTTAAAAAAAATTAATGCATGAATTTTATCTTTAGTGCTTTTCAGTAGTGTAGCGTAAGGTATACAAGGTTATATGCTATTGCTGTATATATTTAGGATTTTTTAAGAACCTTTGTATATTCTCTGTATCCACATAAAGCTATAATATGTATATTTCTAGCAATACTCTCAGCTCAAAGTGTATATATAATGTCTGATTATTTTATGACTACAGCAATGGTGCTTTTTTATGTTAATTTTCTCTTTGATTGATGATTATTATTATTTTTTAAATGACAAAAATAAAATAAAAGTTTTAAAAGGATAATTTTGTAGATTTTATTTGATATTTCATATTATTCTTATTTTTATTATTATAGATTGAATTTTTCTATGTTGATAAGGAACTTAACTTTTTTGAGGCTGATTAATCCAAAAAGGGATAAATGATTACAACTTCAGGGGTTCTTTATTAATTATATTCTCATATCTATTATTTGTTATAAACTTATACTTCTATCATTGTATTTGAGCTCCCATTACATTTATATCACAGACCTCATAATAACTGTTACTTATTTAAGCACATAATATATTTTACTATAATGTGTTTGTGTAACTATTACAATTTTTTATTTCAGAATAGAAAGAAAAATCCCACTAAATAAATAAAACAGGAAAATGAAAATACAACAATGTAAAATGCAAAGTAGATATATTAAGTTGAATAAAATGTTTAAATGTATCATGCATAAAACAACAATTTTATTTTTACTGCTTCCTTAAGAGAGGAAATCATTGCTCTCAAAACTTAATTATATCAACTTTCAAGTGTGAATTTCTGATTCAATGGTTTAATGTCCTTATGCACATTAAAGATTCAGATTTGTGATGTATTTTTGTGTTCATAATAAACAATAATGTCAAGACTCATTGTGCATATTCGTCATTGAAATGTGTAGAAATTTGTACATTGAGTTGAATTATTTTTTGCACAAAATAATTAGTCTGGCAAATGCTGCATTGATTTTAAAGAACAATTAATCTTATTAATTAACATAATTTGAAATTGTTTTATATAATTACGAAAAGTAATATCATTAAAATGCATCTTACAAGAGAACCAACCGCTTTTGGTTTGAGAATCACCAAAAATATTCTGTTAAAATTATGTATTTAGATTTTATTGCAGCATAATTTTCTGAGAATGCAATTTTGAAAACCAATCATTGGACTATTAATACAGATTTTTAATTTTTTTTTTTTTTCAAGAAAAACATTTAAAATACAAATTAGTTGATAATAAGCATAAAATATGAAATTTTTTTTACAATTCCTTCAAAAAGCTAAGGATTTGATTTACAACATTATACAGTGAAACCTCCAAATAAGGGACACTCCGAATAAGGGACACCTTTATTTAAGGGACAAAACTTCTGGTCCCAGTCCCTTTGTATAGGACGCGTAATGTATTTACCTCTGAATAAGGGACACTCTATTTAAGGGACACTTGAAAATGAGATTAAAAGGACTGGCTTTTGAATTTCAGATAATGAAGTAGTCTGAGATAAAAATGAAAATACAGATTTTTGTGAACTTATTAAACTGACAGACAGTCATGTTGATACAGAGGCATACGACACAATTGACAAGCATTTATTAACCCACAATTTTGATTTGACTTCAGTTCGTTTATCCCCATTGAAAGTAATGCTGAAAATTAAGAGGATGATTTTGAAAGTGGAGAAAAAAGGAAAATTGTGAAATAAAGAACTCTACAGATGTTTTAAGGCTATTCTCAAATCCAAAAGGGCAAATTTTATGACAAAAGTTTTAATTTATTTTTATTCAGAAATGCCTGAAACTAGCAGGCGTTGTTGTTCAGTGTCAACTATGTAATCGAACTCTTTTTAGTGTTTTTTCTGGTTCAAAAAAAAAACAAACTCAACAGATCTTTTTCAAACGCAATAGATCTTTTAGATAATATTGTCAACCTAAGTGTTTTGAATAGAGTTTATACGCGAAAGAAGAATAAGTACTCAAGAAGGGGTTAAAAATGTCTGTCACATGATCAAAATCGCTTAACTCAATAGGTAATTTATTCAAAACTTGAAAATACAGTTCGATTCCAAATCGCTTCCATAGTCAGAAGTTCCAATTTTATACCTTTCTGTTAAAAAAAGAATTTGCAAATGTGTCAAAACGTTTTCTGCTTACTGAGGTGAATAAGTTGAGGGATTTGTTGCCTTAAAATATCCAAAGCAATTAAGTATGATTCTTTTAAATGATTTTATACTTTTTGCATGTATACAGTTTGCATAAAAAATACAAATCAATAATTCTACAAATCATTTAATGATTTAGTAATCAATTAAAAGTTTTAATTAATTCTCTATACCTTTTGTGTCTGATTAATGTAATTTATACGCTTTGAATACATTTAAACTTCACCTTTAATGTATTGTTATTTTCATATCTTTCAGGACGATTAATTAAAAAAAATAATAAAAACTCCGAATAAGGGACACCTCTATTTAAGGGACAAAAGTTCCGGTCCCAAAGGTGTCTCTTATTTGGAGGTTTCACTGTATTACTATTTTTGGCAGGGAAGAAGTTGGTGTCCCCCCCCCCCCAAAAAAAAGAGCTTCCTGGCGACTTTAGCTAAATGTCACAGTTGTTTGTTGTGCATGAACAATGGTTTAGAACTTCACTATAAACTGTAATGTCTGACATAATTTTTTAAATTGTATAAAAAAATTTATTCACTTTATGATTACTTTCATCAAAAGACACAACATTTAATACATTTCATTTTAAACATTCGAAATTTTATTCCATTCGACCTCAGAAGAAAATAGTTTGTTTAACTTGTATTTCACTAAAAGAATAGTTTTCAATGATCTTGAAAGCTTTTAACTGAAATACATTTACTATTTACATATTTATAGTCTTTATAGAAAAAAATAAATCGAATTCTTGTTTCTTATGCTATCAATTATCATACAAATTCCAATTTGATTTAATTCTAATACATATTGTGCATATATTATATAGTTTAACTGGGCGAAAATTTTATAGTAACACATTTGGTGTCTTAACTCACTTTTGCTGTGAAATAAACAAATAAAAATCAAATAATAATAATAAAAAAAAATACATAAAATATGATTTTAACAGAGAAATTATATTGTTTTTCTAACTATTATGTATAGGCTACAAAATGCACAAGGTCTCCATGATAGGTGCGAGCAGCACTAAAAGTACATTTTGTCTATAAAATACAGGGTGAGTCATAAATATCGAAACAATAGGCTATCTCCTTAAATATTGCCCTTAGACCCATACTTCCAATTGCAAAAATTCATAAAAAAATGTGAAATTTTAGATAAGATAAATTGCGACTCCATGGGGGTCTAGTTGAAAAGTTACGAAAATTAAATTTTTATACAGCCCCCGTAGGACAAAAATTCCAATTAGGAAAACTTTCCTTATTCAGTCCTGAATAAGACACAAAAAGTTGCATCTTCATATCTCCAAAATTCGCAAAGTTATAGCCGTTTAAAAAATTCATCAGGTTTTAAGGGATTAGACACAAATTGAAATGCGTGCAATTCAAAAAACAATGTTACTTTAACAGTTCTAGAAAACGCTTAAAAAATCTATTTCTTGAGTTAGAATTTTGATTTTTTTCTTTTTTTGTGATGGTTAGCCTTATAATTTGTTAAGAAAATCACATTCTAAAATTTCTCATATAATTTATAAAAGTTTCATGAGGTTAGTACTGGTTTAAATGGGACAATCAAAAATCGTTATAACTCATAACATTATTTATCGGATTTCAATTTTTTCCATTTAATTAAAGATGAAAATCTGATTTTAATTTTGTTTTAAGGTTTTTTTTATATTAATTTTAAAACTATTAAAAATGTTTATTGAAAAAATAATATGACTTTTAAAAAATCATATTTTCAAAAGCAAACATTTTTTCAAATTTGCCGAAACAAAACTAATGTAAAAAAATAAAAAATGACGTGCTTCAAGTTCTTTTTTCTTTTAAAAATTCTTAACTTTTAATAATTTAAAGACAAGAAATAGAGGATAAAAAATTCATTATGCAGAAAAACGAAGTGTATTATTTAAATGTCCGTCAGTTATTTTTAAAAATGCTTTTTCTAAGATGCAGATTAAGTCTTTTTTTTTTTTTTTTTCTTTTAAAATTTACCTTTGACAACTTCAGGCTTTTTATCGTCCTCCAGAGGATGTCAAAAAATCTGTATTCTGGGTACAGGTAGGCCCAGGGCCGAGATGTTACTTTTTTCTGAAGACCCGCCAGGCCGGACATAGCATACTTTTCATAAAGGAGGAGACTACTTCCTTTAACTTAGGTACACACTGGATGAAATTTTTAAACCCGGTCTCGACAAAACCCATATTAAAATCACGGTCTCTGACTGATTTAATACGTGCATAAAATAAATAAAATTCGGCTCAATCGAATTTTTTACAAAAAGCATACAGATTTTTAAATCTTTATTTTGAAAAAAAAAAAAAAAAAAAAAAAAAAACCTTTAAAATTTATTTTTTTTTTTAAATAGATTATTCAAAGGCTAAAAAAATTTAATTACAATAAAACCAGTGAAAAAAAATCTGCCTTAAACGGAAAATATGTTGATCCATGCAAAATAAATGCAATAGTACCTGAAAAGAAAATAAGCTCCAATTACATCTTCTAGGGAGAGCATCTGTCTATAACGTATTTTTTCTTTCCTATGTGATTCCGTCTTAAAAAGTTTTAGTGTATAACATTTTCAGGGGTAGGAGTGACCAATTCATAAAATATAGGACATTTTTTGTGAAAAATATTGGACATATATAGGACATTTAGAAAATAACGCTATTGTATATATATTGCTATAAAATACATTTTTAAAACAATCTATGTTAGTTTATAATTTTTCACTAATTAACGATAGTAAATCAAGATACAATATTAAAAAAATATGTATAAAATAAATTTTTCCATTGTTATTCTTAAATCTGCTTGGTATAATGGAAAATTTCCAAACCAACAATGTTACATTTCAAGAAACTCTTTGATAATCATAGATTTTTATAAAGTCGGATTTCAAGGAAGTCTGTTATGTTTGAGAAAGGCTCACA
Organism: Maratus speculifer; assembly: GCA_964019185.1. Taxonomy (NCBI): domain Eukaryota; kingdom Metazoa; phylum Arthropoda; class Arachnida; order Araneae; family Salticidae; genus Maratus; species Maratus speculifer. The sequence goes on along the minus strand of OZ025302.1, from coordinate 180,459,431 downwards.
TGTGATCTGATAGATACCCTTGTCAATGCATTGTGAACAATCAACAATGTGTAAATTAAAGGTTCTAGCACTATGCCAAATTTTCTCATAAATTGTACTTCTCTATCCAAAATTTTAAAAGCTGATTTATTTACATTAGGACCATTTGATCGATCTAAAGATGAGCAAATGATTTAGATCCAATTTAAAGGCTTTCATTACATTCATTTTGCAGCTAAATGATCAAAAAGCTCACTTTCAATATATTTTTCGGTAATACCACCAATTTTCTCACTCCAATACCAAGCAAAAATGTTTAATTGTTTGGTCATTTAATGTCTCATTATACATGAGAGTGACAAAAGGGGGATTCTCTGTTGAAATCATCACTGACAATGATTTGAGCAACGACACATGGCACTTTCTTGAATTTAATTGTATACCTTATGGCAAAGAGGAAACTGCAAACATTTCAGAAATAAATTTTGCATTCCATCTGATGACTGAAATAAATAATTAGGGCCATATGAATTATACACAGAATCTTGGAACGGTTCAAGTACTCAATCCACTTTTCTTTTTCTTTTTTTTTAAAATTTGATATTCAAACTCAAGTTTTTTCTGCCAGTAAAATGTTCACATTGTGACAATGCATTAATGTAATGCAATAAATATGCCTTTCCTACATTAAAAAATAAAATAAAAATGATGTATTGCAGCTGAATACACAGTAAGAGAAACTAAAATAATCGCAATGAAACACAGAACCACGTTGAATGTTACACTAACTCAGCGAGCAAAGTGATGCATGTGAAAACAAGCGATGATTTTAATATCAAATATATGAGAGTAGTGGAGAAATATAGGAAATATAGGACAATTAGAAAAATATAGGACAATATAGGACATTTTTGAAGATTATTTTACAAATATAGGATATATAGGAAATATAGGACAACTCTGACCCCTGCATTTTTCAGAGTCTCCAACGCATGGGATATGGATTAACGATATTAAAATATAAGTGAAACATTTACATATAAATAGAGATTCATTGATAAAATAAATATATTACAGCCTTCGGCGCTTCTTTAATAATAAAAAGTATAAATATAAAAAACGAAAAGCTATAAAAGAATTTTTTGGTCAGAACTCCTCCATATGAAACATTTTTTTCCTACGCCAAATTAAAAAACTATGTAGAAATTTGCGACTGAACCGGGCTATGATTTAAACGATTTTCCAGACCGGTCCGGGTTATGATGTTGACATTTTTTCAGGCCATGCCGAACTTTTTCTCCTATGGGTCGGTTTGGGACCCGACCTAGATATTTTGACCCGGGCAGATGTCTATATACCAATTTAGTGTAAAAACTATATGCTGCCAAATACGCTGCTTTTATGTCCAAAGAGAAAGCACTATCTTAAACCGATTTTTATTAAATTGCAATTTGTGAATGTTCCCTAACAAGCGTTGAAATTGAATCATGAAATCACAGTTTAGAGGCAGGGAAAAGTGGTGTAAGTCGGGAATTTTAGATATGGAGATGAAATTTGTTTTGTTCAATTTAGGAATGGATAAGGAATAATTTCCTAATTGGGAATTTTGCCCTAAGGGGGCCGTATAAAAATTTAATTTTTGTATTTTTTCAAATATACCCCCTATGGAGTTGCAACTTATCTTAGCAGAAATTTCACCTTTTTTTTTATGAATTTTTACAATTGGAAGTATGGGTCTAGGGGCAATATTTGAGGAGATAGCCTACTGTTTCGATAGTTATGACTCACCCTGTATAGAAATGTTATACCTTCTGAAAAGGTTAAAGTACCAGAAGAAGGACAAATTTAACATAATATAATATAGTTTATTAACACAACACAGAGGGAGAAAAAAAAAAAAACCTTACCTTCTTTAGATTTTGAAAACATTATATCACAGTATTCTTCAAAAGTTGAGAGGTCACCATTTCTAATTCTTCTCTTTGGTTTTTTCCAAGTAATATTAGCTATACAAACAAATGACATTAATTTACAACAACATATAAACAAATTCAAAACATGTCACTTATATAATTAGTTTCACAGAAAAATCCATATTTTAAAAATACAGTTATAAATATAAGCATATAAAAAAGCTTAAAAAGTGTTAAAATAAATAATTTACATTAGATTGTTCTGGAAAATAAGTCCGATGTGTTAAAACTAGCTTGCATATACAAACAGGCAAAATAAACATGCAGTCATGCATAAGTAAATCCACAGTTTTACGTCATATCTTTTCAGCTTACCAAGAAATATACAAATTGCAAGTAAATTTTATACCATCTCAAATTAGAGGTATCACATTTTACCACTTCATACCAAGAAATCTCAATATTTAATAATTTTAAAAAATAAATGCATACTTTAAATAATAACAACAAATCATATGCTAAGATTGGAAATGTATGTAACAGAAATTAATTAAATGTTGGAATGAGTAATGTTAACCTTTTCTTAAACAGAAGAAACATAAATATTAAATTTAGCATACAAATAAGAATGATAAACCCATTTTCACAATTAGTCAATGTGTATTAATAAAACAAAGAGTTTGTGAGTCTGTATACATTCTAATGCTTTGATAGATAAAGCCAGAACAATCTGGGAAAGGAAGCAGAGTTGGTAAAAAACTGGGTTTTTTTGGTTTAAACCAGGTGTTTTTTGGTTTAAACCAGGTTTTTTTTAAATATGTTTTCCTGTTACATATACATGCATATTTATGAACAAAAATAAATATTTTTGAATATATAAGTAATAATTTGATTTAAAAGTAATTCTAATCAATATAATTATTTAATATACAATCAATTATGTAGATTATGTATTTATTGAAATTCTTTAAAATCTAAACATTTTTAGAAAAAGCTGTGTCTTATATTTCATAAATAAAATGTGCTACATAATGAAACATTGATACCTTGAAAATCGTAATGAACAATCTTTTGATTACTAGCACTATAAATAAATATATGATATAGATTCATATATAAAACTTCATATACATTATTTTCAAATGGTTATTCAAAATAATTAATTTGAAATACTTGTTATATGTGATGTCTGATTCTTTTGTTAGAAGACTGCATGAATTAATTATCTTTTATTGAAAAATAAGGCTTTTTATAAAGAATTTTTGGAAGGATTTGAATTTAGCAGTAGAGTCTTTACACACTTCAAGCATTGTGTTTTCTAAAACTACCAGTTAAAGAAAAAAAAAAAAAAATAGATGACTGTTAAATAAACAAAAATATCTATTTAACAGCTTTTTAGACTATTGAAAAACATTGATGTTAAAATATACAGTAGCTTTATAAATGCTGTCATCTACCAAAGAATTTAAACAGCCATCGGACTGCATGCTCTATTATAACACTTAGTATTTTTAAATGTCTAAACAATAAATTGCATTTTTTAGGCACTTTTATGAGACTTTTTCTATTAGGTCTCAAGCAAATCTTGTCTTGCCCCCCCTCCCCCCTTTCTGCCAATTTTCTTAACTGATCTAAGTAATGGATTTGGTTATGCAATAGAAGATTTGCATATATCTTTTGCATATTTTAGTTAAATGTAAACAGGTGCTTTACTAGTGCCTAATTTTTCAATGTCTTCTTATTAGACTTCATATCTTGAGTTTTTTTTATTCTTAAAAAATAATCACTTCAATCAAGAAAAATTTCTTTTAGAGTTTGACTGAAATTTTAAAGATCATTTATGTCATTATCTGTACATCTGCGTTTCTCAAAGGAAAACATTTTTTAAATCTAAATATTGCATATTTTTCATCTATTTTATTTTTGCTAAATTTACATGATTTAAATGTTTTCTGTAGAGTTTCAGATATGTTCATCAGTGCATGAAATATGCATTCTACATGTATACTAACATGACCTTGACTAGACTCACTATGTCTTATGGTGACTATTGAGATAAGACTTAAAAATAGAAATTACTTTCATCCAATAATTTGAAACACTTAAATTACAAAAATGAGAAAATATTATATTAGATTTGTTGTAAAAGACCAATTGGTTTGAACTGTGCCAACCTAGCTGGTAAAAAAATTAAATTATAATGCCAAAAAAAAAAAAAAAAAAACAATTCTAATATAAGAATGCAAGAAAAACAAAGGCTTGTTAAAATCACTAATCACAGAGCAAATAAAAAGCTCATTGCCAATTATTCAATAGCATACATAACAAAAAGAATTTCTGAAATGATGAAATCCTTAGTAAATCTTAACTAATCAAGCAATTTAAATAGTAAAAGTGCATTTTTAACTTGAGTCTGCCTTTCTGACTATATACAGTGGAGCATCGTTTATACGACGCCGAAGGGACTACCGAAAAACGTCGTATATACGATAACGACGCATAATCGATTTTCACTTCCAAAACTAGAATTAATTTTGTTTTTACTTAATTTTAATGTTTGACATGATGATTTACATGAATTTTTAAATTAAACAAACCAAAATAAACAAATAATCTTAAAAACGAGGGGGGGGGGGGGTTAGTAAGCAATTTAAATATGGGTACCTTTATTTATGTTTCACCGAAAGGTTCCTCATTTTAAGTACACTATTTCCTTTCCATTTAAAGTTAAAGATCAAAAATCCCGCGTAGCCAACTAAAAGTCGCCAATACTGATAAAAGTTAGAAGGATAGTCTATTTGCAACTTAAAACAGGTCAGGAAAGCTGACCATCCCCGCAAAAAGAATGACCCCTCTCAGTGTAATTTGTTACACATAAGCTGATTTTTCAGACTAATCGCACACCAGCCCACATTTTTATAATGTGGAGTGCATTTAAACACGCTCTTTGGTGTCATTCATAGCTGCCAACTTCTGCTCATTTGTAAAATACACAAGAAAAATAAACAATAATAAACCTATACAAAATCGAAAAATCGACGTATAAATGATTTTGGGCGTCGTATAAAAGATATATTTTTACATTAAAACGAATAGGAATGAATCGGGACCACATTAAAACGTTGTATAAGTGATCGTCGTATAAACGATGCTTTACTGTATATTTTACAAATAAAGGCTATATATATATATACATATAGGCCTTAAAAAAGAAAAAGAAAGAAAGAAAACTGATTAGTTTTTTCTAACCAGCTAATTTTAGAAAAATTAGTTATTCTGCCATATAGATTTACAGCTTACAAGAAAAGTTGAGTTGATTAAAATTTTTTGTCCTTTTAGAAACTTATTAATTCATTATTTTCTTACAGCTTTGCTTGTAGCTTCTTCATAATTTGGATTTTGCATTTTTCAATAATGTGTAAAATAAAATATTTTGGTAAAAGAATAAAAAAAACAGGTGAAAAAAAAACCAGCATGGTTTAAAAAAAAAAAACCACTTGGTTTAAACCATGGTTTTAACCACGGTTTAAACCAACTTGGTTTAAACCAAACAACCCTGAAAGGAAGTATTCCAAGACATAATTGAGAATAATTCTAAGAGATTTTTTAAAAATTTGATTTAGAAATTTTAAGAAATTTTTTACTAGATTTTTGCAATAAGTATTTTTCTTTTTCCCATTCACATCGTTGTTTTTAAATATGGCATGATTTTAGTCTTTATAACACAGAATAGAGAGGGAAAAAAAAAAAAAAAAACTTTTTCAGATTAAGTTATCTGAGAATTGCAATATAGTTTACTAATTTTTTATGATTAATTAAAAAAATTATCTTGGTTGCAATAGACAATAAACTGTAAATGACTATTATGTTTCTTCATAAACTATTAATAATGATACTTTTTTTTTGGGGGGGGGGGGGGGAGGGGGAGGGAATACAAAAATCATCTATGCATTTTTTTGGTTCTTACAATAAAAATTCAGGGACCAGGAAGATAAGATTCATTTGATTCTTTAAAATTCATTATGATAATGATTTTTTTCCCTTTCTTAAATGACTCAGTTTTAATGACAGATTATTCTTCATTATTTAACCAATAGTTTCAATGCTTAGTTTACTAATGAAAATTTTAATAGTTATTTTTGTGATGTGATATTTTAATCCAAGTCTAGGTTGAAAATAGTATGTTAACTATTTTTATCAGTTGATTTAAATCAGCAATTAAATTGTGATTTTAAACAATGGATTAAAAAAAAAAAAATCATTGATTATAATCATAAATTTTTTAAATATTTAAAATTACATAAAAAAGTAATGAAATCCGAGATGAAAATAATTTAGAAAGTTTCTACGGGTGTTATGTTGTGTATACATGTGTCTTCAGGGAAAATTTTACCATCTTTAATATGAAAACCTAAAAAATTAATTTGTTGTTGTGCTAATTGACATTTAGAAGTATAACTTTTTAAATTATGCTGGTTAAGGCTAATAAATACTAAGTCTAATTTACAGAAATGATCTTCAAAAGTTTTGGAAGCCATAATTAAATTGCCAATGTAAATATTTATGATAAATTGCTTTAAACATGCCATTATAATCTCTAGTAACCTGTGCAGTGATAGTGCAGTATTGCTAAGTCCCTGTGGCAGTCTGTCCCATTCAAAATTATCAAATTCAGTACAAAAAGCTGCTTGGGTGTGTCATTGGTGTCTAAATGCATTTGACAATACCCTGAGCAAAGATCCAGACAGGAATAAAAAATTGCCTCTCCAGTGAATCAATTACATCAGAAATTAAAAGTAAGGGATAACGCAATGATTGAGTTTTAATATTTTATTTACAGTAATCACAAACTAATCTATAGGTATTATTTTTCTTCCTAACTATGAGAACTGGAGAAGCATAGGAAGAATTACTTATTGATATTATTCCTGCATCTAAAAGATCATCAACCTGCTTTTTCAATTCTTCCCTAAGTGTATAAGAAGTTTTTAATATGGTCTATCTTTAATTGGAATTTCATCAGAAAGGTATACTCTATGTTTTATAGTACTACATCATGTTACATCTTTAATTGAATTTGCAAAAATGTTTTTATATTTGTTAATTAACTTTAATATCCTTCTTGTTATTGATCACTTAAATGTATTAAATTAAACTGACCTCCTACTAGGTCAAAATCTTTATCCATTTCAGTGTGTTCAATAGAATTAATTTGTTCATTTTGCAAAGTTATCCTTTTCACTTTTTCTACATTTACTAATATAGTACTTTATTAATAAACTACAGCAACAAAAAAGTTGGCCAATTCAACCCAATAAATAACTTCTTCATTAAATTCATGTACTGAACTTCTAACTGCCTAAAATAAATAAAAAATTGCAATATTTTGCTCATACAAAGACAACATAGCATAATTACATACCTTGATTTATGTAGCACTGTAGAATTCCCCTATAAATAAGATTTTTCTCTTTTATTAAGAGACCTTCTGAAGTCAAACCTTTCATCTCTGTTCTAGTGGCATGAGATCCAATTCTAAAACCTGATATACATGGAAACCAATCTGGGAAATCACCACAGACAGAATCTAAAACATTTTGTACAGTCTGACTTAATGGGAAATCTAGAAAACAAGTAAAGAAATTTTCAATATTTTCATCAATAAAATAATTCAAATCATAAACAGTAAAAACAATGAAACTTATTCCCTAAAATTATGTTTGTGTCCATACACTGCAATTCATTATAAAAGAAATGTTTTAACCAGAGAATTTTAAGGGAAAATAAAAACTTAACTTATGACTTGGATTTAATATTAACAATATTAACAAACACATACTAAAAAATAACATAGTTGTGTTATTTTTCTAGAGTTTTGGATTATCTATTTATTTATTTGGGGGGGGGGGGGAGGACAGCATACACAAAATAATTAGATAAGGAAAAAATGTTAATCCTTCATTAATGTCAAAATAAATAAATAAATATAAATAAATAACATTTATAATGTTTTTAAAGAGATTTCAAGGCTGGAAAGTAGCAAAAGCTACTTTGAATAACATTCATAATCTATTTTAATTTTTTAACTAAATTCTTTATCTATTAAATACATGAGTGAATAATGAATTATGCAAGTTAAAGTTCTCATTAGTGTCATTTCTTAGTTTCTGCCAGCTTTTGCCGCTTACTGGCAGAAACTTTCTGCCATGCCAGTTTTAACCCGTTATAACCACCTCGGCAGAAACTTTTCAGCCCTGATATGTATATATACATATATGTGCATAGATACACATATGTATATTTAACATGAGCACCTAAGTAACTGAAAACTACCAAAGGAACTTTTCCCTCTCCAAACTTAACTTTACACAAATTTAGTTTTTTTAAACTAAAATCTGACCGGTCACAAGCAGAGTGTAAATGATTTTAATCAAATGATTAAAATCATGATTAAAATCAAATAATTAAAATATATATATTGATTAAAAAAAAATAAGTTTTGTGTATTGCCTTGAACATTTTTTATATATTTTTCTAAGGTGAATTTAATTCAAACATAAACAGAAAAGTAAGGACGCTGTTCTATATATCTTTCAGGTATTACTTATACAATTCAATATTTCTACTTCCCATAAGAGTCATTTGCTTTTATTTAGGAAAATCTGTTGTTATGTAGTGGTAGTGGGTGTGTGTATGTATTACTCTATTTATCAATCTTGTCACAATGTTTTACAAGTTATAGTATATTGCTGAAATCATCAGATAATAAGAGTTAAGTATAATGAGCTTAAAGGTACTGAATTAATTCAGCCAGCTTAAGTACAATTTTATGTGTGATTCTTTAGAAAGCTGCATCAAAAACTAGCCATTTTTCATGTTAATTTGTGACAATAGGGATGATATCAACACCAATCGCAATCCGGCAATCACAATCTCCTTACCAAATATATTTATGTATTAATCAAGCTTTTTGGGTTATTAAGTCAACTTAAACCTGAAATAAAACTTCCACATTTTATGATTTTGATGTGAAATAGTAATGTACCTGTATAAGACAAGTTTCAAAGGATGACTAAAAAAAAAAAAAAAATACTTTTAATCTTTGTAATGAATATATAATCATGCATTATTGATTATTAACTTGACCTTTGTTTTTAATATTTTAATAATTATTAATAATTTTAAAAATTATCTAAATTTTTATTATTTTAATATTTTATTATATTGTAAGTGTTCTTTATAATTTTGATTGCATTATTAATTACATTCAAATTACTGTTTAAAAAATGTAAACAAAACATTGACCAGAAATCCACAAAATTCTAAAATCCGCACAACCTCTGGTTCCAAGCTGTGTGGATTTAAGGGAGTCTACTGTATATATATATGTCAGAGCTCTTTGCTACTCTGTGTATGAAACATCAGGGGTGCAGAATATGTCTGATCCGGCAAACTAGGATCGAGGGAAATTTTGACCATCTAGCGAAAATTTTCACAAAAATAAACAACTAATTTTGATTTTAATAATGAATTACATAATTATTCGAGACAGAAAATTTTCCACTACAATTAGAAAGATCTGTATGGTGACCTTTACAAAATTGATCTCAGAATGATATATACTCATGCATATATTGATAAAGTTTGAAAAAAAAAAAAAAATCTATACCTATGGTAATACAGAATTTATGCAAGCTTATAATTATTGTAAAAGTTTGGGGAAAGTTTTACATGGATTGAGGGAAATGATGGGAGTAAAAACATTTTCTGTACACCTGTGAAACATCAAATTGTTTTTCTGCCCAAAGAAAATTATACTTCTAACAAATTGTGATTGAAGTTAAAATCTTGCATCTTGTTGATCAGAGTCCTGACAAGTAAATGTAATCTATTTTTCTTCTGTGATAACCAAGATGGGAAAAGCATTATTTTACTCTCCACTGTCGAGTGGATTTTCTCTCAGGGCAAGTGAATTTTTAGGTTGTCTTTCAAAGCTACAAACTATAGAGATATGCCAGAATCTTCTACTTTCTTTAATAGTTATCTATATTTTGCAACCTTCAAATTACTGTAATGTTAATATGGTACTAAGTTCTATCATATACTAAAGTTTTCTCTCTTTTATATATTGCTTAATTTTATAGATCAAAATTATTAAAATACATTACAGCAATAGTAATTTATCATTTTTGCAGTCATATAAATTTTATCACAACAATTTTCCACTGTATGTTGCATTTTGCTGGCTGATAAGATTTTCTGAAAATTCCTCACTCCTGGTGATAATTGATAAGAGGTGGATAAATGACCACACACTGTTAAATGAAAACAAGGGATTTTATATTGTTATCTTTTCATGGACTATTTTTTCATTTTAATCAATTGTGCAATCAAAAAATTGCTAATTGTTACGTTTAGTCTCTCTTCTTGAAATCTTTTGATAACATTTCACACAATTTACCCAGTGCCATACATTAATTTTAAGCTGGAATATCAAAGCACTACTGATAATATGACCAAGAAGATAATATGAATGAGTATTGAGTACATAGGTAATAGTAGTACCGTATTTTCGGGCGTAAGTGCCGCGGCGCATACGAGTTTAAAAGTTAAAATTATGCTTACTGCGGCGCTTCTGCCGGGGCGGCGGATACGATATATATATATTTTTCCTTGCAGCGATATTCATTACAGAGGTGATTCTGATTGGAATTTTTTAGAAAATTGTGAAAAGTCAATCAACAGGAAGAAAATGCGAAACAAAAAAAATCGCGAATTTCGACAAATGATAGCGTAACTTCTGTCAATCATTCGCAGAAAAAGAATTTTATCAAAGGATCGGGAGAAAAAACACGACTTTTTTCAAAGATTCGCGGGAAAAGTGCGAATATGTAAAAAAAAATGTGCATTTCATGAAAGGATCACTTGAAAAACTACAATTTTACTATCGTAAAATCCAGTTAATCCACCCTTCCCAATGAAACGCTAGTCCCCACTATAAAAAAAATCACTGAAAAAAAAAACGCTAATTTCGCCAAAGAATCACAAAAATTACCCAAAATTTATTGAAAGGATCACATAAAAAATCATGAATTCCGCCGAAGTATCGCTAAAAAGCCCACATTTCGACAAAAGATTGCAGCAAAAACGCGAAATATGTCAAAAAAATCTCTAAAAAACACAAATTATGTCAAAAGATTGTGTAAAAATCGTGAATTTATAAAAAGGATCGCCAAAAAAATGCCAAAAAATTGTTAGAAAAAACGCAAATATGTCGTATCAATAAATAAACGATAAAAAACATAACTTCAGGCAGAAAAATGCAAAAAAGAGGCGAAATTTAAAAAATAGCATGAAATTTATTAAAAAATCACAAAAAAACGAACATTTCATCAAACATTCATGATTCATTCATTTCATCATGATTCAAACCGTTCTCAAAGGCGAATGAGAACGGGATGAATCATGATGAAATGAATGGATCATGAATTTTTGATGAAATGTGTGTTCTTTTGAGATTTTTTTAATAGATTTTATTCTTATTATGCTTTTTTTTACAATTTTCTCCTTTTTTCTGCACTTTTTCGACAGAATTTACGTTTAAAAAAAAAAAAACGCACATTTTTTCAAGTATTGCTTCAAGTATCAAAATTGATGAATCATTCAATTCATCATTATTCATCCCTTGCTCATCCTCATAAAAAATGCAAATTTTTTCAAGTATCGCGGAAAAACTGCAAATTCGTCAAATATCGCGATAAAACCCTGCGAATTTCGTCAAATATCACGATAAAACCCTGCAAACCTCGTTACAAACTATTAAAAAGTATTTTAAAAAAAATCTCGAAAAAATAGCTGCACAAATTCAAATTTAATTTTATCATAAAAAATATGAAAAATATACTAAATTTAAAATTGGATTAATATTACAATTGTTTTAAAAAAAAACTCGAAAAAACACTGAATATAACGCAATTTTTAACATTTTGATGTATTTTTGTAAGTGCGGCGCATACAGCGGTGCGGCGCTTCTGATGAATATTTGTTTTATTTTAATGCATTTTCGGAGGTGCGGCGCTTACGGTGTGTGCGGCGCATATGCCCAAAAATACGGTACTATAAATTTGACAGTAATCATCAGTAAGACACATTCTAGCCCAAGTGTCTGCTCATGACATATCAATGTCTCAATGTATTGCAATTTATCAAGACCTATAGTATCAACAGAAATAAAATGCAGACTAGTAGTTTTATTCAATAAAAAACAAACAGTAGAAATTGTTTACCATTTATGTTTATCTTGTTGTAACAACATCCAATGCAAACAAATGCTTTGAGCTCTTTTATGGAACAAAATATTTTCATCATATCTTGGGTAAGGTCACCACAACAATGTAAGCCAATCATAACAAATGAAGCTTTTTCTGTATCATCTAAAGAATCTTAAAGCAATAAAAATGTATGAATAATTGAAATAACTGAAAAAAAAAATATACATATATACATATCATTTATAAAATAAAGATCTAAAAGATCTTTGTAGAAAAACCAAAATTTATTCATTATTATATTGTTGTGAAAAAATAAAATTTTATAATAAAGATCAAATTTAGCTAAATGTATCCAAATTAAGCATTTTTCAGCACTAGTTTAGTTAAGTCTTTTTGTTATGGTATTTTTAAAATCTATTTTATGTGAGCTCATTTTGTTTACAAATTACACATTTTAAATCTTTTTTTTTTAAAAAAGGAAAGGGAAGAAAAAAAAAAATGCTGTTGAATTTGGCAATATTTTATTAAATGTCCATTAGATATAGAATCAATTCTTTCTAAAAAGGTTCCTATACAATTCTTTAAAAACTCTGACTTTTCTGGGTTTTATCTGATTTTTTTCAAAAATCTTCCTAATTCTTTCAAAAATTTCTCAATAAAAATTTGGTTTATATATTGTTGTAAGACCAACTACAATAAACAATTTTAATGTAGATAAATGAAAAACAAAAGTACATGCTGCATGAATTCCCAATTTTTAATTCTTTTCACACTATTTTATTGTTATATAGCTTGCATATATTTTATGTAAAAATTTTAGATTGGATAAATAATTATTCCAGGTTTTTTTCATTTACAACAATAATCGAGACTATGATGGAAAGAAGAGCATCAAAAGTTCCAAGACCACTTAAAATATTTAAAATTTTACCAGATTTTTTGCATAAATTTTCAAATTTCCTGAATTTTTCCTGTTTTCCATGTTTTAACTGACCCATAGGAACCCTGTCTACTTCATAAAATGTGAAACATACAGTGGCGATAGAGGGGTTACAGGAAATTATTTTGTTTACATTTGCTTTTATAGATACAAAACAAGATAATTGTTAATGCATGAATGAATGCTATAAATAGAAAGATAATAATTTCAAAAAAATTTTGAAATAAAACATTTATGCAGTATTAAAAAAGCTTATAAATTTCAGAAAATTAAAAAATAGAAACGTAATAAAATAACAATAACACAAAGCAATAAAACAAACGTAATTGTTTTGAAATTTTTATGTGACTGATTGTTTGAATGCCATTAAGATTTATGATATAAAAATTTATCTTGCAACTTCGTTATCAAAAGTTAAAGATAGTTTTGATAAACAGGAAAATACATTTTTAAAATAATTAATATTGAAAAAAAAAGTAATTTTCTGAAAAAAAAAAAAAATCGGAAAGAAAATGTGACCACAACCAAATTTCTCAAAAATTATAACTGTAAATTTAATTTATTTACATCTGAAAATGTATTGCAGATGAAAGAGTTTGCATATTATAAATCTGGTGATTTAAGGGTGTTGACAGCAATTACTATGATCATTTGGAGATTTGGAATTATCATTTTGGCAAGATAAAATAATCAATAGAGAGACAGACTAACAAACTAAAGTCATATGTACATTTTAATTAGCATATAAAAATTCTGTGATTTTGAGAAGTCGTATCATTAAAAAAAAAAAAAAAAAAAAAATTTACAAATAATTATTTTTTAAAGGTAAGGTATCCGATGCTGTTGTGTAAAATTTTAATAAATTTATAAACATTATATACATTTTTCATAGAGATTCTGCTTCAGTGTACTTTAGTAACATATATAAATTTAGTTAACTTCAATATAATTGAAATAACATGATTTTCAACATAAAACATGCAACAAGTATTATGACACCATATTTAAAAATTTCTCACTTTTTTAATTCTAGAAAAATTCAGAAATTGTTATAAAAAATTTATCCATATTTGTAATGCTATCTTAAGAAAAGTGATTTTTCTATTAAGCAAAAGTAGATGATCATCATTTAAATAAAATATTATTCATTTGTATAAGAAGTTTTTTAAAAGCTCCTGATCAGTTTTATGTAATACAATACTTCCTTGGAAGAATTAGAATTTAATAAGGGGATTTCTTTATTTCTCTCTTTCAGCTCCATTGTTCCTTGCATAAGAGTCTGAGAACAAATTTCTTTCTTCCAGTTCTCAACAATCTCATCATACAAATTTTATTCTTGCCATACCATTTTCTATAAACTATGTTATTGCATTTCTTCCATCAAATTAATCATCCATCCACAGGTGTGAAGGTTTTCTCATCAAACAGATTAGTAGATTTCTGTGGGGGTTTTTTATGCAGAATTGGATGTCTTTTATATTCCCATGTTTTCAAACCAGTTTAAAACTGCAGAATCTATTTTATCAGATTTTCCACCACATTTTCTTTTATAGGACAAGTTTTTTTTCGCTTTTAATTTAATCAGAAATAGCATTTCTTGGCTTCAACAAGTTGAATAAGGTAATTTTAGAAATCTCCAGTTTTGAGGAAGCGTCTTGAAGGCTGCATTTTTGCATGTAGTCATGTCTTTTCAGCAGTTCATCCTTTTTCCTAACACTTAAATCTTTGCATTTAGGAATGTTCACTCATTTATGACAGAATTCAAAGGACCATTTGATGAAGAAAAAAGTTATGAGAATTAGTTCTTCCCCCCTCCCCCCCATCCCTTTATCTGTCTTCCTACAAGAACCATGTTCTGCATATGTTTATCTTTCCTTTTTGTGATCTGTTTCTCATTTATTTTCACAGGAAGGGTTAAATGTTGTTGAATACAGTGTAAAAGATACAATGATGTTTGAAAATAAAAGACTACACATTGTTACTTACATATGTTTTGAAATTAAAAGCTTTTCATGATCTTGTTTACATGGTAATAGGAATAAGTATCTGAAACTGACTTTTAAAAGTACAGTAAAACCTCTAAATAACGGACACCTCGGGAGCGCAGAAATTGTCCGCTATTCGGAGGTGTCCGCTATTGGGAAAACCTCAGAGATTCAATAATCGCTAAGAAATTCTTAATGTTTCATTAATTGACTTTTATATGTCCTAAAACTTCTATTACATGATTAATCAGAAATTAAATTTTTTTAAGCAATAAAACAAATAAAATTATGTACACCTTCATCCACTGTCTAATAGATTCTTGTGAAAAAAAAAACTAATACAAAAGTTTACTTTTGCTTGCGATTACATGTAATTAGTTTTTTTTTAATGTGACGTTATTGGACATTATAGAGTTCTGGGACGGAAAGAGGAGGGGGGTTGCACTTTTTGAACATTAAAAACATAAAATAACAAAATCATCCGGGAAAACGTTTCGAATTCTCTGGGAGATGTCCCTCCCGGGCAACTTCCTGAATTCAACATTGGACGTGGGGGGGGGGGACTTTCCCCCGCCCATCCTCTACATTTATCTGTAATCACAAAATTTGTGATACATTTCCCCGATAAATTTAGACTATTTAACTTTTTTTTAAAAAAAATTTCTCGTTAAAGGGCATTTTTTCATTCTTTATCGCCGAAAATAGTGTCCGCTATTCGGAATGCCCGTTATTTAGAGGTTAAACATTGAAAATTTTAAATTTTGGGAGTGGGGATTAGAAAATCGTCCGTTAAATAGAGGTGTCTGCTATTCGGGAGTGTCCGTTATGGAGGTTTTACTGTAACTATATTGATTTTAAGGGTGCTCAGTTTAAAAATTCTTCTCTGTAATGTTAAGTCTATTGGCATTTTATGCACCACAGGAATATTCAGAATATCTCCTCAAGAAATTAATATTTTAAATTTATTTTTCTAGTGTTCTCTTCTTAAAGGATGTCCCTTTTTTTCTTAGTTCTCAAAATATTTCTAAAATCTTTGCTTAATTTAATATTTTATGTTTTAAAAACTGACAAACTAAGAGCAAAATTTTTACACTTCTTATAAAATTAAGTGTAATGTTTAGAGATGTTTTGAAAACTTAGAAAACTAGTTGGATGTGTCAATCCCGAAACTTTCTTCTATCTCATAAGTACATTTTAATATATATATATATATATATATATATATATATATATAAAAACGTGGTGACTCCAAAGTTATCCACTATCGAATTTCCTCGAACATTTGACCTAGCCTAATGAGATTCTGGTATCCAAAAAGCCTAAAACGCAAAATTTAATTAATATTCTGAGAAAATGAGCTTAGTAGTTTGGTAATTTATGCTAAAACCTAATAAGCATCTATTGATGTCAAGACCTAACAAAATCTGAAATTTGATGGAATTTCGTCCATTAGTTCTTGAGATATAGTTATAACAAAAAAATTGCAAAACGTAGCACAGCAACACCATATCTTGGACAATTTATGCCAAAACATAAAAAAGCGTCTAATTATGTTATGGTGTAAAATAATCTGAAGTTTGATAAAATTCTGTGCATTAGCTCTTGAGATATAACTAGTTTAAAAAAACCGTGTAAAATATAGCATAGCAGCACCATCAGTTGAAGGATTTATAACAAAACGTAATCATTGTGTAATTATATTATATGTCATTTTGTAACAAAATCTGAAGTTTGATGAAATTCTGTGCGTTGGTTGTTGAGATATAGCTATGAGAAAAATCGTGCAAAATGCAGCATAGCTGCACCACCTGTTGCAAGGTTAATACCAAAATGTAATTAGCGTCTAATTATGTTATATATTCTAGTGTAAAAGAAACTAAAATTTGATGAAGTTCTCTGCATTAGTTCTTGAGCTATAGCTATCGCAAAAATCGTGCAAAATGTAGCATAGCAGCGCCACCTATAGGGCAGTTCACACCAAAACCTTATTAGTGGCTATGTATCTCAATGTATCGCGGAATCTGAAGTTTGGTGAAATTCTGTGCATTAGTTCTCGAGATATAGCTATCATGAAAATCATGAAAAATGTGGCATAGCAGCGCCACCTGACGGCCAATTTACACCAAAACTTAATCAGCGTCTATGTATATCAAGGGGTCACAGAATCTGAAGTTTGGTGAAATTCTGTGCATTAGTTCTTGAGATACAGCAATCTTGAAAATCATGAAAAACGTAGTATAGCAGCGCCACCTGCAGGCCAATTTTCACCAAAAACCAATAGGCACTAAATCATATCAAGGTCTAACTGAATATAAAATTTTATTAAATTTCGAGCATTAGTTCTTGAGATAGAGCGCCCACAAATTTTTTGTCACATACAGACAGACAGACTCACAGACAGACATTTTCTAAAAATAGTCAAAACGTGTTCAGGACCTTCTAAAACGTATAAATCCGTCGAAAACCGGAAGTCGAAAATTTTCATGAATCCAATACTTTCTTCTTGTAAAGATAGAAGAAAGTAAAAAGAGACATCTTTATAGAAGAGTGCACAAGAAAAAGAAGTTAAACTAGTTGGATGTGTCAATCCCAAAACTTTCTTCTATCTCATAAGTACATTTTAATATTTAAAAAAAAACGTGGTGACCCCAAAGTTACCCACTATCGAATTTCCTCGAACATTTGACCTAGCCTAATGAGATTCTGGTATCCGAAAAGCCTAAAACGCAAAATTTAATTAATATTTTGAGAAAATGAGCTTAGTAGTGCCACATGTTGGTTAATTTATACTAAAACCGAATAAGCATCTATTTATGTCAAGACCTAACAGAATCTGAAATTTGATGGAATTTGGTCCATTAGTTCTTGAGATATAGTTATCACAAAAAAATTGCAAAATGTAGCACAGCAACACCATATCTTGGACAATTTATACCAAAACGTAAAAAAGCGTCTAATTATGTTATGGTGTAAAAGAATCTGAAGTTTGATGAAATTCTGTGCATTAGTTCTTGAGATATAGCTAGTTAAAAAAAACGTGTAAAATATAGCACACCAGCACCATCAGTTGAAGGATTTATAACAAAACGTAATCATCGTGTAATTATATGTCATTTTGTAACAAAATCTGAAGTTTGATGAAATTCTGTGCGTTGGTTGTTGAGATATAGCTATCGGAAAAATCGTGCAAAATGCAGCATAGCTGCACCTCCTATTGCAAGGTTAATACCAAAATGTAATCAGCGTCTAATTATGTTATATGTTCTAGTGTAACAGAATTTAAAATATGATCAAGTTCTCTGCATTAGTTCTTGAGATATAGCTATCACAAAAATCGTGCAAAATGTAGCATAGCAGCGCCACCTATGGGGCAGTTCACACCAAAACTTTATCAGCGGCTATGTATCTCAAGGTATCGCGGAATCTGAAGTTTGGTGAAATTCTGTGCATTAGTTCTTGAGATATAGCTATCATGAAAATCATGAAAAACGTGACATAGCAGCGCCACCTGCTGGCCAATTCACACCAAAACTTAATCAGCGTCTATGTATATCAAGGGGTCACAGAATCTGAAGTTTGGTGAAATTCTGTGCATTAGTTCTTGAGATATAGCAATCTTGAAAATCATAAAAAACGTAGTATAGCAGCGCCACCTGCAGGCCAATTTTCACCAAAAACCAATAGGCACTAATTTATATTAAGGTCTAACTGAATATAAGATTTTATTAAATTTCGAGCATTAGTTCTTGAGATAGAGCGCCCACAAATTTTTTGTCACATACAGACAGACAGACAGACACAGACTCACAGACAGACGGACAGACTCACAGACAGACATTTTCTAAAAATAGTCAAAACGTGTTCAGGACCTTCTAAAACGTATAAATCCGTCGAAAACCGGAAGTCGAAAATTTTCATGAATCCAATACTTTCTTCTTGTAAAGATAGAAGAAAGTAAAAATATTAATTTCCTTGGGAAATATTTTGAATATATGAATGCAGCAAATGTCCATAGACTTAAGATTACAGAGAAGAATTCTGACACTGAGTGACCAGAACTTTTAAGTGAAGATTTAACAATAATTTTACAATGATCTGAATATGATTTTTTCTATTTGATTTTACTAAGCAGTTGATTTTATTAACCAGTCATTTTAATAACGCACATATTGTATTAATATAAAAATAAAATTTTTCCAATACATTAAGAAAACTTTTTTTTTTTTTAATTCAATACAGAAAATTTTATTTAAATCTTGTACAACACAGTAAATAAATTTCAATATGTTTTTATACCTGTAAATACATTCTTAAATGGTTAATTTAAAATCACAACTAATGGCAAAGAATAAATAACATGTAAAAGTAGGGCACTTGTCATCAATTAACTTATTATTCAGGGATGCCACTAAGAAAATAGCAAAAAAGAGAAAATTATGCGTAAAGTAAAATTTACGACATTTTTCACAACTTTATGTGTGAATTTTGAAAATTATATTGTTTATAATAAACTAAATAAATTACAGCTTTTCTTTTGTTGTAAACTTTTAATTTATAAGACTAAGTTAAAATGATTTTTCTTTAGTTCACAGTATTTTACATCAATTAAGGTAACCCAGCAACAGGTTCAGTGAAAAATTTTATGTATCGCATCATTTTAAACCAATTCAAGTAACCCAGCAATAAATTCAATGATTATTCCGCGAGTGAATAGCAAAATTTTGCAGGGTTTTTTTTTTAATTTGACGAAAATAACTGTTTTATTTCATGATCGTTTGGCGAAAATCGCCGTTTTATTTAGCGATCGTTTGACGAAAATCGCCGTTTCACATCATGATCGTTTGATGAAAGTCATCGTTCCACATCGTGATCTTTTGACAAAAATCGTCGTTTCACACTGCGATCGTTTCAGAAAAATTACCGCTTCGTTTCGCGATCGTTAGACGAAAATCGCCGTTTAATATCGCGATCATTTGACGAAAATCGTCGTTTTACATTGCGATTGTTTGACGAAAATCGCCGTTTTATTTAGCGATCGTTTGACGAAAATAGACGTTTCACATCATGATCGCTTGACGAAAATCCTCGTTCCACATCGCGATCGTTTGACGAAAATCGCCGTTTCACATCATGATCGTTTGACAAAAATCATCGTTTCACATCGCGATTCTTTGACAAAAATCGCCGTTTCACAAAAATCACCGTTTCGTTTCGCGATCGTTTGACGAAAATCGCCGTTTTATATCGCGATCGTTTGACGAAAATGGCCGTTTTATTAAGCGATCGTTTAACAAAAATCGCCGTTTCACATTGCGATCGTTTCAAGAAAACCACCATTTCGTTTCGCGATCGTTTGATGAAAATTGCTGCTTTATATCGCGACCGTTTGATAAAACTAGCCGTTTTTTTCGATCTTTTAACGAAAATCGATGTTATATTTCGCGATCGCTTGACGAAAAAGGGCTGTTGTATTTCGCGATCGTTTGATGGAAAAGGCTGTTTTATTTCGCGATCGTTCGAAGAAAATCGTTATTTTATCTCGTGATCGCTTAACGAAAATCGCGAATTCCTAAAAATTAAAAAAAGCGGAAATCCGCCAAAAGGCGGAAAAGTGGCATCCCTGTATTATTAAACAAATTTTACACATGAGTAAAAAATACAATATTCTGAAAACAGAGATGAAATTAATTTCCAAATTCTAAGAACAACAACGAAGCCAAATACTTTTAAAAAAAAGTAATATTACCAACAGGAAAATGCAAATTTCGACACTGACAGACAGGATTTGTGTTTTGACCATTTCTCAAAATGACTTTCAACTTTTCAATGCATTCATCTGTATTCTCAATTTCAATTGTTTCATGGTGCATAGCTAGGACACATGGATCTGGATGGACAAAAATGATAAATTAGATTAGTTTACAAAGAAAATAAAAATCCAACTATTATGATATGCACATATGTAGTAGACTGCAGACAGTAAGTCTGTGCATATGTAATAAAATGGGTAATGAACTGGAAATACTGCAAATATAAATGCGAAGATAATCAAATGATTCAAAGAGTCTCTAGTAACAAAACAGTTATTACAGAACAATCAATAAGGGATAAGAAATAATCGTAACTATACATAATTTTATTAAAGAGTAAACAGTAAATAATTTTATACATTAAATTTTGTATTATTTATACATTAATTTTTTGTATTATTTATTTATAATTTTGTAGACTTATGTTTAGAATTTTGTATTATTTATTTATATTTTATAATTACATTAAGATGATAAATAGGAATAAATTACTTGAAATGCATCATGTGGGATCAAATTTTGTGAATATATTGTACAGAATAAAATGTATTTAAAAAAATATATATATAATATTCATGGTGAAAAGCCAAAACATTGGAAATACAACTAAGTTGTAGAAATCAGTTTGCAACTGGTAGGAAAAAGAATGACCCAATTTGCGAATTAGGTGTAATCAAAATGGAGATGCATATTTCCAAGAAAAAAACTGTATTTCATTTGGTGATAGATAGCTGATTTTTTAATCACTATGTGACGAAAGGAACTGCTAATTTCACCTGTAATTAAACCACTGAAAAGTTAAATATGTAAAACTTTCTTACATGTTCACTATTATTTGTTATCAAAAAAAAAAGGACATGCACAAAGTTAATTGTACATTTTAAAATGATCACACAATAAGTATTACATTATGAAAAAAATTTTGTATTTAAATATAGAAAAAACATAAAATGTAATATATTTATGGAAAATATTTTAATAAAATGTTTGATAGAGTTCTATAGAGGCATTTCATCTATTTCACTTGACTAACTACTGCTAGTAAACAAATAATTATAAATGCTACACCTTTCATTTTCAATAGCAAACATGTAATGGTAAATCTTAACAACATATATCAGTTTTATGGCAATCAAAATATATATTATTTATAAAAGTTAAAGAGCAGACAGACAAAGAAACCCACTTAAATATTTCTAATCCTACTACTCTTAATTAAATTTCATAGCTAACTTTCAAAGTTCAATAAAAATGGAATAATTTGCTTATAACAAAGACAACTTACAAATTATCTAATTGCAGAAAACAGATCAATAAAATCCTATGCTAGATTCAATAAATAATATAATAACACACACACACACAAAAAAAAAAAAAAAAAAAAAAAAAAAACGTAGATTTTAAATATTAGATATTCACTATGTTCACACAGAAAAATATTTTCAGTGCAAATATCCCTCACATGTAAGAAAAGTGACATAATTCGTAAAAATTTATTCTGCATTTTATTCCACAAAAAGACCTATCAAAGATGCATGCATCTTGATGTAGGAAAAGTCACATTAGTGTAGTTATATAGAAAATTGCTTTATATAAATTTTCTATACATCTATTTGGAACCATAGAAGGGTGGGTAAATAATATTGGGAGGTAAAACTACTCAAGCATCCAAACTTTATCTATGTTTTCATTCATAAGAGTTTTATGCACGTTTTTGCTGCTGCATGTAGAGCAAGTAATAATGCAGTAATGTATGAGATGCAGTGTTGCCAATTTAGTGCAATTTTTATTCATAAAACCAATTAATATTTTATTTCTATATAGTAATCTTTAGTAATTCTATAGTAGTCTAAAGCTTTATTAATATCAGATATTCTGTGGTTTAAAAAAGTGCAGATTACTATTTAAAAATACTGTTAGATATTTTATACAACTACAATAAAAGATATGATAATTTGATGACATAGCTAAGAAATGTATCTATCATTATTTGCTATTTATAGTAAGATTATATTGTCGTAGGTTTTGAATGGCAGCCTTCATTGTTTGTCATCCACTGAGATACATCCCTGCTCACTGAAAGATTGGTCAGGTTTAATCCATAAGTAATGAAAAAGGATGTTTGTGTGTCTGTGTGTAACTGCTATGAAAATTTATACACATAGCGTACAAATAAATTTGGTTATGATTAGACAAAGACAGGCCTGAGTGCAAACAAGACTCAAATCATGGATTTTTTTGTTAAACAAAAATATTAGTGTACCAATTTTCTAAGCTTACCAATAATTTTGAACTACTCATAAAAGTAATCAAAATTTAATATTTTAGCCCAACTGAGTACAATGTCTTTTTTTCAAAATACTTCCTTTCAGAATTTTTTTCTATTTTAAAAAAAGTCCCCTCTCTGTCAAAAATGAGCTTTGTTTTTTATAAACTGATTTCTATTTGGTATCTTATTCATTCAATCTTGTATGAAAGGAATTCATTTAATTAAAATATATGAAACAGCTATTTTTATCTAAATTAATTATTAAAGAAAGTAACATGATTGGTTTATTATTATTTTTCTAAAAAGGATTAAAGTTCTATCAAGAGAAAGGAGAACAAAATTTTTTATGACAACCTTTTATTATAAGGCAAAATTGGGAAATTTCTTTAGCGGCTACTGGCCAGTAAGACTAATTTTTCAAATGGCCACGATGTTTAAACTAGTGGCCACTTTTTTATTTAAAAGTACTAAACAGTTAAAATTTCAATAAGTATTAATGTAAGACTGAATAGAACAAATAAATATGTTAATATAAATATACTGGAACCCAAAAAAGTAGAATTTTTGATAAAATGTAAGTAAAATATATTATCTCCTTGTAAAAAAGTGGCCATAAGGTGGCCGCTGATAGACAATTTTTCACTGGCCACTATTTATCATTTACTGGCCCTGTGGCCGATGGCTAGTGCTAATTTTGCCCTTTACCTTTTATCATTCGTGGTGCATGATTGGGGATAAAAGATCATCAACTGTTCCACGGTAAAAGAGTTAGGTTGTTAATGAAGTATTTCTCCTTTTACCTTATGTCAGTTCTTTTACTTATCCATCATATGAAGTTTAGGATAAATCTTTCAATTGTTTTAAAAATCGAAAAATTTTTATTGATAGATTTACATGTTTCAGACACCGGAGATTCCAAAAAACATTTTTATTTATTTATTTTTTTTCGTTTGTCTGTAAACGCTTCTCTCCCTGAACAAATTGAGACAGAGACTTGAAATTTGATGTGTACTTAGTGTGTAATAATGAGAAGAAGCTTAGTGAATATCAGTAACCTTGATAATCCGGAACTATTTTTTTCAGACTCTTGAAGTAGTTGTTCTAATAAAAGGTATATAAAAAATTTTGAAATTTTTTATTTTAAAGAGTGAATGTAAAGGACAATTTAAAAAAACGTGAATTTTGTAGGAGAATGAAATTGGTCAGATAATTAGTTGATGAGATATTTGTAATCCTATTTTCCATATTCTATGATTTTTTTATGATCATGTATTTCATTCAAATATATATTTTAAATTAGAAATGAGATGCTTAATCTGACGCAGTAAAATGTTAGTGAATACAATTATTATTTTTGGAGTTATAAAGATGTTTCTTTAATGCAACTCAGTACAGTAGTATACAGTTATTAACCTGACCTTTGCTTTTAGTATTTTAATCATTTTAAAAATTATCTAAATTTTTATTATTTTAGTTTACTACTTATTTTAATTTTTTAGTATATTGTAAGCATTCATTATACAGTGGAGCATCGTTTATACGACGCCGAAGGGACTACCGAAAAATGTCATATAAACGATAGCGACGTATAATCGATTTTCACTTCTAAAACTAGAATTAATGTTGTTTTCACTTAATTTTATTGTTTAACGTGCTGATTTGCATAAATTTGTAAATTAAACAAAAAGAAGGGGGTAGGGGGGAATTAGTAAGCAAACTAAATTTGCGTACCTTTATTTATATTTCACTTATGTTTATGTTTCACCGAAATATTCCTCATTTGAAGTTACATTATTTCCTTTCTTTTTAAAGTCAGACAAAAACCGCACGTAGCCAACTAAAAGTCGCTAATACTGATAACAGTTAGAAGGATAGTCTATTTGCAATTTAAAACAGGTTGGGAATGGTGACCATCCTCGAAAAAAAGAATGACCCCTCTCAGTGTAATCTGTTTCACGTAAGCTGATTTTTCAGACTAATCGAACAGCAGCCCACATTTTTATAATGTGGAGTGCATTTAAACACGCTCTTTGGTGTCATCAATAGCTGCAAAATTCCACTTGTTCTTAAAATACACAAGAAAAATGAATAAAAATAAACCTATACAAAATCGACGTATAAACGATTTTGGGCGTCGTATAAAAGATATATTTTTACATTGAAATGAATAGGAACGAATTGGGACCACATTAAAACGTCGTATAAATGATCGTCATATAAACGATGCTTTACTGTACTTTTGATTTCATTATTAATTATATTCAAATTACTTTTTAAAAAATATAAACAAAGCAATGACTAGAAATCCACAAAATTCTAAAATCCGCACAACCTCTGGTCCCAAGCTGTGCGGATTTGGGGGAGTCTACTGTACTACTTAATTATCCCATCAACCAAAAAACTATCTCCAAATTATAAGATTATTTTAAAAAAAAAAAAAATGGCTTATTATAAATGTCACACACTTGACATTAAACACGTTACACATGTTTGTTACATCAGCAAGTGATATTTAATTTGGCGATTTACTTGTATTTTTATTAATCTTTTATTACATTGATATAGACCCTGTATTAAATGTAATGTCTTAAATGCCTTCCCCATTTCGCAAAAACTTGATTTTTAAGCTTATTCCTTTCTTAAGCCAGATAATTAAACTGCAAACAATGGCAATCCCAATATGAATACAAGATCAACAATATACTACAGTAAAAATCCTTTAATCTAGTATACTGGATAATTGGGCATACCTTTCGGAAACACAACTGAATCAAGAAGAAATGAAACAGTGGGTTAAAACAGATTTGGATGAGCCAATAGAGAAAATTTTGACAATTAAGGCCATCAAACAAAGTATTATCAAACCAACAACCACTAAAGAAATTCATTCTGATGAAGATGATGTAAACAAGTCAAACAACATCAGTTTGAATCAAACAGCTGATGTTTAAATACATTTATCAATTTTTCTGAGCACTACTGCAAAATAAACTGATATTCCAGATTTGGTTAAGATGGCTTCTAGGAATGGATCTACAATATCTGTTTTCATTCTATAATCATATATATACATTATACTTTAGATTAGTGAATATCTTTTTCATTTTATTTAAGCTGTTTAAAGAATAGAAAATATACTTTAATCTCATTTTTTGTTTAATTCTAACTTCTACATGTTTTTTAAACATTTATCGACTGTGATCTGGAAAAATTTTCACGTCTCAAATATGAAACATTAGAAGATGTTCACAGTAATTGAAACTGAATATTAATACATAAAAAAAGTAACCAAACTTTAAATTTTATTGTTATATAGTCAAACTATTTACCTTCTTTTAAACGATACTTTGCACTTTCAGTTTTCTTTTCCTTATAATCCAGACCAATGCACTGTAATCCAAACTTATGATGTAAAAATTGATCAATATACCCCTAAACATAAATATGTAATAAATTAATAAAATACAAGATTTATAATAAAGAGAAAATAATAAAATTATTAACAAAACAATGCTCACAATAAAAGATAAAATATAAAGAAGAAATGGACTTTAGAATGTGCTTATTTTAATTAAACAGAGCTATTTTGGATAATATCAAAGCATGCCCCAACAGATAAATGTTTAAAGTTAAATTGAAATCTATTCTCCAAATAAAAGTCATAAATCATTTCCAAAAATATTTCTGAAAGTATTAAAACATTTTTTTTTTTTACTTTACAAATAATATTACAAGTATCTTTACAATAATGAAGGAAATATTTTAATTATAAGAAAAGTTTGATTAATAAATTAAGTAGCATCACTGAAAAAGTAAAATGAAACGGAACTGTAAATAGAACATTAGGACAAACAAGTCTAGAAGCTTTATTAAATAAAAAATATGCATTAGTTTTTTAAAAAAATTATTGGAAAAAAATGGAGTCAGATTTTTAATTAGAATTTAAAGCTTTTATACCAAACTATCACAATATCTTGAATCTAGTGTGACATAAAAGAAAAAAATTCACGCAATGATCTTGGGATTATAAATAAGAAATGATAAGAATTATTTAAAAAATAAACCTCTTTTTATCAATTATAAATAGGGTGTCAATGATTTTAATCAGCAATTAAATCATAACTTAAGTCAATCGATTAAAAAAAATATTCATTTAATATATATATATATATATATGTTTAAAATGACGTTAAAATCTAAGATAATTTGGAATTTTTCTATTGGTGTACAGGTACTTTTCTTTTTTTTAAAAAGAAAAAAAAAAAAGTTTTAAAAAATTGTTTCTAAACTTAATTTCAGAGTCTTGTAAAACATCTACAAAGTACAGTACAGTACAGTAAAAGTACAGTAAATTTGTAAAGGCATAAGAAGCATTTTGTGCCAATAACTAATGAAATTTCTTCTTGCAGTTTTTATTGATTCTACAATTAATAGTTTTTTCTATGCCATTTTGAAGGACCCTTTTAAAGTTGACAAAATGCACCTTGCCTTAAAAAAAAAAAAAAAAAAAAAAAAAAAAAAAAAAATCTATACCACAGTTTTTTTAAATATATGTGCACATATAAATTGACCTACTTTCAGAATTAAACAAAAATGAGATTAGAAGAACTGCATCAATCCTGTGGTGCACACAAAAAATATTTCAACCATAAATAATTTACAAATTACTTATTATGCTATACTGTATGTTTTTATAACAGCAAAAAGTTTTTAAGATTATTTTCTTGATAAAATTATTTATTTCAAAATTCTTGTTTTTTAAATATTTATTTTAAACAAGTACAATAAAAACTAGTCGTTGGGGGCCACCGTAATACTTACCCATCATGGATATGTATATGAAAATAAAACATGTGAAACAATTTATACAATGCATTGCAATTCATAAACAAAATTTAAATATTGTTAATATACATAGTAATGCTATATTAAAGAACTGCTGATGTACCAATTTTGACAAATTATATAAAACGCCAAACTACTCAAGTAGTACCGAACTGCGTAAAAGAAACATCCTT
The DNA here is from genome assembly GCA_964019185.1 of Maratus speculifer. Taxonomy (NCBI): domain Eukaryota; kingdom Metazoa; phylum Arthropoda; class Arachnida; order Araneae; family Salticidae; genus Maratus; species Maratus speculifer. The sequence goes on along the minus strand of OZ025302.1, from coordinate 180,431,246 downwards.
ATAACTCCAAAAATAATAATTCTATTAACTATCAATTAACTTTGTCTGATTAAGCGTCTCATTTCCAATTAAAATATACTTCTGAATTTAAATTTGAATGAAATACAGGATCATGAAAAATCGAAGAATGTGGAAAACAAGATTACAAATATCTCGGCAACTAATAATCCGATCGACTTCGTTCTATATGCAAAATGTGTGTTATTTTATTGCCTTTTACGTCCATTCCTTAGAACAAAAAAATTCGAAAATTTTTATATACCTTTCATCAGAACGAATTTTTCGAGTGTCCGAAAAAAATAGTTCCAGATAATCGAGGTTGCTGATATTAAATAGGGTTTGTCCCATTCTTACATACTAACTACATACAAAATTTCAAGTCTCTATCTCAATTTGTTCGGGAGATAGAACGTTTACAGACAGACAGACAGACGGCAAAATTTTTTTTCTAAAAATATGTTTTTCGGAATCTTCACTATCTAAAATGTATAAATCCGTCAAAAAAAATTTTCAATTTTCAAAACGATTGCAAGACTTACCCTATATTACGTATGATGGGTAAGTAATAAAACTGAATTTTCCCGCAGCTCTGATTTTATATTAATTTCCTATTTGAAGATGAAAGAAGCCAATTTGTTGCCAAATTTCAAGCTGAATGGTACTATGGGAACTATTTTATTTTCTAAAGTGAAAATAATTCTACTAAGCTAGATAACAGATGAAGCAAGATAGACAAATATTTCCTTTTTCGAACCTAAAAAAATTACTGTAAATCACCAGTGATTTAAGACGAGAAAAAATCTACAAAGAATTCACTGAAAAGTTAAGAGTAAGCATACACATAAAATGTGTACATACATATTCAAGCTATACAGTATTAACATCTTTTAAACACTATTCTTTAAAAACAGAAAAAAAAATTACCAATCCAGAGCCTATATCCAGAATTTTGTAGCACTTCATAACTTTACAAATATGATGAACTAAAGAGGACATGGCTATTATTTCATCTCTTTTCTTTAGTGGCATGTTTTTCTCAATTGAGCTGTCATGATTTTTTTCTGGTTGAATAATGCACTTTGGGAATCGTATTTCAGCTAATTCAGTACATTGAATGATGAATGATTTTAAGGATGCAGGCCAGCTGTCCTGAAGGAAAAAAAGAATGTATATAAACAATATTTAAGAAAATGCACATTCATACTAAGGATGTATCGAATATTTGGTATCTATTCGGTATTCGGCAATGTTACCGAATATTCGGTTACGCCGAATATCAAACTATTCGGCCTACCGAATATTCGGTTTGGCCGAATATCAAAGTATTTGCCCGAATCCAATATTTAATAAAAAACTTCTAAAATAACATTTTTAAAAACTTTTTCACAATTTCTACTTTTAACTGCCAATTTATAAGTATATTTAAAAAAATTAGAAAGAAAATCATATTTATATAAAATAAAATGTTTTACATTATTTATTTGCTATTTGTAAAATATAACTTAAGGAAATTAACATTGAGAAAGATTAAAATAGTGATTTATTGGGATTCTTCTTGGGAATAAATGATGTGCAAATGCAAGTTCCTAAATTTTGTTTAGTAAATAATCTGCTTTTTGCTTTCCCAAATAAAAGTCCTTAAACAAGAAAGAAAAACTTTTGAGAATAATAATAGGTATGAATGCAGACAATTTTTGTTCATGAAACCATAATCAACTTATTCAGTCATATAAGTACATTGTATTTCATCTCACTCTAGATCAAACTTGTTGCATTAACAATAAATAAGATACCATAACTATATTTTCAACTCACATGCTTTGATTTCTGTAAAATATGATATGATGGGAAGAGTGGAAAAAGCCACTATTCATAAGAAAAGAACTATGAGCTAGACATTCCTTTATTCAGAATTAAGTTGAAAGTAATTTTACTTTATATTGAAAAAATCTGATTTGAGTTATTTAAAAAGGACATTTATGAGACTAAAGTTTTTCTTCGACCTTTTTTCATTATTTCTCTTTGATTTAAAAAAATTTGCAGAAGAAACCGTGAGATTTAAAATTTTATAAATTAAAAAAGTCTCATAATTGTGCTTCTTAAATAATTCAAGGTAATTTTTTTCTATACTGAATGATCTTACAAAAAACTCTTGTTTATCAAAATATAACTTTCTTTTATTAAATGTTATCTAAAATTGTTTTAAAAAGTAACATTTTAATATCTTTAAACCTTAAAATACAAAAAGTATTTGGAAAGCCGAATATTCAGTATTTGTCAGTATTCGAAAGTTACTATCTGTCTGGCCGAATATTCGGCCCAACAATTACTATTCGGCTAACCGAATATTCGGTATTCGGTTCAGCTGTGGGCCGAATATTCGGCATTCGGCCAAAATCACTATTCAGTGCATCCCTAATTCATACATTTAGTATTAAAGAAGTTAATGACAGTTTGTTAATACAAAAGAATAAATTATTCAGGAAGGACAAACTATGGGGAAAAAATTCCATTTGCATACATTTAAATTGCTATCAATTTTAAACTCTTACTGTTCTTTGTGATAGTTGAAGAAATGATTTTTTACCACATCATTTTACTATTTTATAATGCAAATAAAAATGTGATCTTTTAACAGCATATTCTAATTGGTAATATTGGCAAACAATCTTTCTTAATTTTTATACCTTTTATATTTTTAGTTATAAAATGTTTTCTTTTTCTACATTAATGTCACTGACAACTTCTTGATTTATCAATATTCAAAGTTGTTCTAAATGAAGTAATGTATAGTAAACCAATTGCAATTTTGTTTGGTTAATTTGTGAAAAAACTGTCTGCATTATCATGCAATATGAAAAAAATTGTCTGCATTATCATGCGATATAAAAAAAAATTGTCTCCATAATAATACAATGTAAAAAAAATTGTCTGCGTTATGTGATGGGAAAAATTACATGGATTAAGCGAAACTACTATAGAAAATGATGGGGAAAGTAAAAATGTTATTATTCATAGATAGACCTTGAATGCATCAATGAGAGTCCACTGTATCTGCTGTAGTTTTTTTATAACACCACTGCTGTATGCCATTGACATTTTCTTCACATGTGATGCATATTGCCATGGCATATTTGTCTTTAAGCTGCTACATGTACAATTCTTCTCTTTAAAGTAGTATTGCAGGTGGGGGAGAACTGTATAAATAAGTACCTTATGTTCACAAAACTTGAAAGAATGCAAAGATAGCCATCATTTCACAAATAAATTGGGAATAAAATATACTGTACAAGCAAACTTTATTATTTGTCAAAAATCTATGACACAAAAAGGTTCTGGAGGACCACACTCACTTTAATCACTTTGTGACAAATGTTGCTCATGTTTGTTGCCAATTATTGGCATTATTCCGAATTCAGAAAGATTAACATTTTTTGTGACTGTCAGTCATGTTTGATAAATAAAGTATCTTATTCAAAAGAAATCAAAACTGAATATTTACTCAGATAGTGAATTACAGTCGAAGATCGATACATTTACATTATGTGGATACACACCCATAATCCACAATTTTCTATAATATGCGTCACTTTACAAATGTAAACAGTGAAATAAGCAGTTAAGAAAATGTAAAAATTTTTGATCCAAAAAGGATTTTTTTAAACAAATAATAAAATAATTGAAAAAAATCATAATAAAACATCTACTTTATTTAAAATATAAATCTTTTATTATATTAACAGTAAAAAACAAACTGTATTATGGATTATGTATGTGATTATTTTTATGGTACTACTCTGTTATACCGTCAACCAATTTTGCCAAATTATACAAATCGCTAAACTAATAGCCAAATTATACATATTGACATAATTTTTATTTTAAAAAACAAATAATTAGTGGAATATTAATAAAAATACAAATAAAAAATAAATATAAAAATCACTTGATGGCATTTTAAACATGTGAATCGTATTTAATGTCATTGAATGTGACATTCACTATCATCCATTATTGGCATTTAATCTTACATTTTGGCGATAATTTTTTGGTCGGCGGGATAACCTAGTAGTACCATTTTTATTTAAATGCAATCCATTTTTATAAGAAAATAACTTTTAAAAAACATTTTTTGAGATAGCATATTAAATTAATTATTAGATTTCTTATTTATATTTTCATATTATACTGATTTAAAATTAAAATGCTGTCTAGGAATAATAAATAACACATAATTCATAATATTCTATAATCCACAATATTCCATAATCCGCACATCCTTTGGTCCCAGCTTGTGCGGATTATGGAACTTTGACTGTAAATGCAAAAAATACTTATTTAAATATCAAAATATTAAATTAACAGAAAATTAATATACATCAAAGATGTAATTAATTTATAGATGCTAACCTTAATAAATCCAAATGGTAATCTTTTGTAGTCATTTTCTGGCAAATCAAGGATAGCATCAACCCACTGAAATAATAATAATAAAAATAATAGATCAAATATTTCAAATCAATATCAATAAAAAAAGACATTAAAGATAATATTAAATAATAAGATAAAGATAAAAATTAATAAGAATAAATAATTAAGATAAATAAAATAAATAAATAAATAAGATTAAAGATAATATTCATTATGGAAGCAAAAGATGATAAATCATTTTTTTTTTTTTTTTTTTTTTTTTTTTTTTTTAATTAGTAAAAATATTTGGTACTATTTGATCTGTTGACCACAAAACTATTGCCAAACTATAAGTTTAAATGGCAATAATGTCTGATTGTAAGTGTCACATTCACTTGACATTAAACACAATACAGGTGTTTGTTACATCATCAAGGAATTTTTATTTTGGCTGTTTTATGTGTATATTTATTAATATTTTACTAATTTGTGTGTTATTTAATTATTTAAAACAAAAAATTCTGTCATTTTGTATAATTGGGCAAATAGTTTGGCATTTTCTATAATTTGGTGAAATTGGTTGACATGATAATCAAGTTGTACCAAATACTTTCACACGATTTTAAGATACTATTAGCGATACTCTTATCACTTCAGAAACTTATTACATCTGAGAAAAAATTCAATATTTTTATATTAGCCAAACACAGATGTTAAAAAATTAAAAATTATTTCTATTGCATTTAAAATATAAAGCTTTTACTCATTTCATTTAAAATGTCATTATATTTCAGATATTAAAAATATATGCATTTCATTCTTTTTTTTTTTTTTTAATAATAAGAAATACCATAAACAAAGCATTGTTATTTCAACATGAAAACATTGTTTCTATTTTACGTGCACAAAAATTAAAAATTGCTATTGACAATGGGGGAGGAAGGGGAAATACAATTGTTTTGATTTGCACACAGCTAACATGAAAGTATCAAAAGTTCTCCTAAATACATATAAACTAGGTACTTTTTACTCCCAACATTTCCTCTAATCCATATAAAAATTTCCTCGATATCTTATAGGCTTGCATAAATTCTATATTCTATATTGTGAGGGTCGCCATATGTATTTTTTATTTGTAGTGAAAATTTTTCTATCTCATGGAATTTTTCAATTCACTGTTAAAATCGAAACAAGATGTATATTTTTTTTATAAAATTTCCCCCAATCCTAGATTGCTGGATCAGACAAATTCTTCACTAATGATCCACATTAGTATGTATATTCAGTGATATGAACAACTAAAGGCAACAATTGTTAAGGCAACCTCCTCATAAAATTAAAATCATGTTTTCATATGAATTCAAATAGCCTGAACATCTTACGCAACAAAATTATTGGATTATCAAAAAGAAATATATTGAAAATCCAAATTATGATTATTAAAAAAAGTTTCAGAGATTATTAACATTATCACTAGTGAACACATGCTGCTTTCATTTTTCAAATAAATGTTTTTGATTTATATTATTTATAATTAAAATTTAAAATAATTGTTTGATTTTTATATTTTAAATAAAATAAGGGGGTTTTTCATGTGCTTCTATTTTTCCTACAGATATAGAGAAAATATTATTGTGTATCAATTTTTTAACCAAAATGTCAGTCATTAAGATGAAACAAAATCTGCTGTTTAAAACATATGATCCTGATAAGGAAAATAAGTAACATCTAATTTAACATACATGATCCTCATAAGAGATTCTTAAATTGGTTATAAAAATCTGTTTTAAAATTTGTTTTTGTCTCAATTTTGCTTTAAGTGATATTTTAAACACCAAGATCCCATATGTGGTATAAATTATTTGTTTACATATGAAATCTAGTATAAAATTTTAACGAATAAATACTTTTTAGAAATATTTAATGCAAAAAATGTGTTGAATACCTCCCTCTTTAACCTTAAAATGAAATTATACTAACGAATAAGAAATTTTAGTGATATGATTCAACTATAAAAGATAAAGTGCTTTACTTTATTTATAAGTGCAAAATCTTAAAGTGAGCATTATACCTCTGTTGGAATTTTGTCCAAAACATCATGAACAAATATATCCGTATTTCTCACAGAATATATCCAAGAATATTCTGCAAGTATTTTTGTTATGTTTCTGAGATGAGAAATTGCGCTATCATGATCAGTGCTCCACGATTGGAACATCGGAAAAGAAGAATATATGGGTAAATATCTACAGTTAAAACTTGCGGTATAAAAATTATGTTCGTTAGTATGAAGAGATCACAGCATCATGATTAAAATTCAAGAATCGGAAAATTAGGTGGGAAAATACAATAATTTTGAAATATAAAATGTTAAAAATCAGCTTAATAATTTATAAATCTCTTGTACACGATAAAAATAAGTGTGCAAATACATTCACATCTAAATGAAGAATTATCTGTGATTAAAATAAGGTGAAGTGAGAAAAAAGAAATCAAATTTGGGGCTAAACATCTAGATTAAGCTTTAATTAATAGTATAAAAGACACATGAATTACGAATTGGCGCGAACGCGAACACGTAAATTGTTTACATTTTCATTTCTATTAATCAAAAGTCTGATGCCATTACAAATGGCTGAAAATTAACTCGAATCATAGCCAGGTTCCAAGTAAATTTTCACTGGTAGGGAAACAAGATTGACCAATCAGAAGCTTGCATTTTTGCAAACAGCAAAAAATTCACAAAATTTCAGGCTTTTGATTGGTTAATCTCGTTTCACTAAAAATGAAAAATCTACCTGGATACCCACACAGTGAAATTTGTTTTATATAAAAAGGTAACAATTATCGAATTTAAATATCTAAAGTATCAAACTAGATTATAATAAATAATATGGGCTTACACAACTAAAACAAAGGCCCATTTTTTCTGTACCGGCTACTTTTACCTACATCCATGGTTATATGTAATCCGAATCCGAAACTAGAAAAATCGAAACCTAGAAATTTCTAGCACATGCGCAATAGTTTGTTATTGTTGTAGTACCGCGCAATCAGTTGCAATTTCCTTGTGATGCGATTCATGTTTGAGTTGTATTTTACGTACTCGCAAATATAAAACTTTGGATTTTCTCTATAAATTTAAAATAAAGAATTTCATTCGTTGAAAACTGTAAATCAACAAAATTGACAAGTAAGTGTAGTATTTTTTTTTTTTTTTTCTTAATTCAGGTACTAAGAATTTATGAAGGATCAATTTCATAATTCTACAACGTTATCTCTGTTTATTTAAAATATTATTTTCTTTTATATTTAAAATTTGTATGACATATTTCCGCAAATTTAATTTAATCTGTTCGTTACAAGATTGATCATAGTATTATATGTACGTTTTTCTCTTTATTGCGTCATATTTATACTATGTATTTCTTAAACCTTATAATATCGTCTCACTTAAAAACAATATCTGTTGTATGTATCTTTTTATCATCATCGAATCACTTGTGTTTGTTTTAATTAGATATCGTAGAGTTATTAGGGGAAAATCCTATATCCTGTGCAAGAAAATTAGGCGATTTAATTTGTACGATAAATGAATGTTTAGATGTGATTGTTGCGATTTTCGGCGTTTTGTTAAATGTTTTCATAAATTCGTAAATAAAATGTAATATAAATAATAATAAATATAATACATACATTACAAGATCTTTATAACGCAATTCTATTTAATCCAGCTCTTTTCAAAGTGCATGACTTCTCAATCGTAAACAATGATTTTTGCAGTGAAGAAGCACCTACATTCCACATTGTAACAAAGTGCTCTTCTCAAGAGCTTTAAATTTGATACACTGATTAACTTTATCGCTTTAATCCTGAGCTTTAAACTAAAAAAAAAAAAAAAAAAAAAAAAAAAAAAATGTTTTTTTTTTTTTTTTTTTTTAATAATAAATGAATGACTTTATCCAGACATATTTGGACCATGTTTATAATGTAATTTAATGTAAAATGATCTACATTATGCAAAAATTTACAATCTCCACAACTCATGATTTAGAACATTGTTGTAATAAAAATGCTGTGGTAACATATTGCAAAATATGGTAGTTGTGGTATGGTACTGGATTACACACAGTGAAGCTACTAAGATCTCAGATGCTGCACTTTGATATACTGAGGTACAAGAAGATGCATTAGCATCAGATGAGTAGTCATCATCATTGTAGTTATCATCAGGCTTGATAAAGCAGCATTCAAACGATGCAAAATTGAAAAACAACAGAAAGTCACAAAATTTTTCGTAAAATAATGAAGTATCCCACGTGTCTATGTAATAATGTGCCCAAAATTATGCAATGGTCCAAATAAGTAATTTGAATCTGTTTATTTATTTTATAAAGAACCTGCTTTTTTAATACTATTTCTACCAGTGCCCAATAACACCTTTCAAAGTTCTGATTTTAATAATTAATTTTCAAATTTCACTGTATTAGAAATCATTCAGAATTGTTTTATCTAAAATTTACAAATAAAATGGTAATCATAAATCAAAATATATTAAAGGTATCGTTTGACATCGATAAAAATATTGTTGACAATAAAAATTTTTCCATTTAAAAAGACTTTAAGGAATTTTAAGGCCTTTTGGTTAAGCCAATTTTGGATAACCGGTGTTCTACTGTATATATATTAAAAGTTTATGTATTTATAATATTATATTGTATAGCAATAATAATATATAAATAAACTGCAACAAAATAAAAATTTTGTAAGACATTAAAGTAGCATTTTGATGCCATTTTGTATTTTATCTGAAATCTGAATTTTTTGCAAAATCTTCCTTTTATTCGCGATCTTTTGATGAAATATACTATTATTAACAAAGATTACTGTTTTTTTTTTTTTTTTTTTTTTTGCAATTTTTTGAGGAGATCTGCCGTTTTTATGCGATCTTTTGATGAAATCTGCTGTTTTCTCGCTATATTTTGATGGAAGTGGCCTTATTTTCAAGTTTTCTTGACAAAATTTACTTTTTTCCGGGATTTTTGGCCGAAATTTCTCAATCTTTTGATTAAATTAATGTTATTCCACAATCCTTTGATGAAATTCGTGATTGTTCTTTGAACGATTGTCAAAATTGGTTATTTTCGGGGACCATTTGTCAAAATTCGCAATATATTTTATGTCCTAATTTTTGGATTTATGACCTTTTTTTTTCCTTGAAATGATTGATTGCCATTTTGGCAATCAAATGCATAGCATAAAGTCGCCAATTTTTTACATTTAGTCACCCTGTGGCCGGCGGCGACCATGAATTTTAATTTTTACAAGGAATCCAGAAATCATTCCTGGGAACATACATTTTTATCAGGTTCATGGCAGGGAACCTAACAAGTCGCCACAGATACGACATAGTGCAAAAATTACACAAAAAAATTGGGGATTGTGTACAAAAAAATAGTTTTAAAGTGAGATGCCTAATTTTGTCAAAGAATCGTGGAAAGAAAAACAAATTTTATTAAAAAAATCACAAAAAATAGGCAAATTTCATCCAAAAATCACGATAAAACGCCAAATTAAAAAAAGATTCATGAAAAAACTGGCATATTTCGTCAGAAAATCATGAAAATATGGCAAATTTCATGAAAAACGGCAAATTTTGTCAAAAAATCACAACCTATGAAAAAAATGGAAACCTATATCTTTCATGTAGATTCATGTAGGTATTCTATTTCAATTTATTTTAATGCTATTTGAGATCAAAATAAAAGGGGGGTAAACATGTGAAATTCCATATTTGCTGTAGTACTAATTGGGAGACATACTATAAATAATTTGCCCGATTTCCGTTTGTGACACTAGGGTAATTTTTAATTGGAATTGTTTTTTTTAATCTTTAGAAATCTAATGTGAAATGATGATTTTCTTTTTTCTTTCAGTCAACTAGTATTAGTATAATCTTTGGAGGAGCGGTAGGATATATTATATCCTATCTAATTTAAACAAGATTTGCACCAGAAAGTTTTAACGAGATTTTATATTTTTAACTTTGCAGGCAAAATGTTGCAAATTTGCCTTTTCTTATTTTAAAATAAATTTTTGGATTATTCCGGTGATAATTCAATACTGCAGAAAAAATATTTTTTGCCCCTAAGGGAGTTAAGGTTTTTGAATGCTTTGTCTTTCATTGTGTACAAATAAAAATCACCTTTCATGTGAAAATATTAATAAGAATCACTGATGTTATTTTGAAATTGTTGAGCAAGGAACAATGTTTTGAAAGAAATAAATAATTTAGATCCATCATAATAAATGATATGGATTCAGATTTGATCTCTGGATCAGAGCAGAGAAATTAAAATCTGGTGGATGTATGATATTTTCATAGAACAGAGAAACACAATGACAGACGGTATTTATCTTTTTTTATTATTATTTGTGTGTGTGTATTTTGATTACTTGACTTGTTTTCAGTTACAGCTCTCAGAAAAAAAGCCACCATAACAATAAAAAAAATTCGTATTTATTTTACTATTTTTTAAAAAAGAAAAAAATATCTTTCAAAAATCTAGAATTTCCCAACTGTAAGCTCAAATTTCCCAAATTCACAAATATTGGAGAGGGGATGACTCCCCTTCCCCAATAACCCACCAGGGAAGGGGTTTTCTCTGTCCTCTCCCTATAGCAAACTTTTTTGAAGAAAAATTGATTTAAAAATCTAAGAGAAGAAATTTTGAACCTTTGACACTTTTGGTAGACTTCTAAATATTTTTCTGTAATTTTAATTAAGTTTTTTCTTTTCCCTGCACAAAATGGCCATTTACTTTTCTATTTAAAGTTTGAAATTTTGTGTGTTTCAGTGAAATTGTATAGTTAAAATTAGGAATTTAGACTGAAATGCAGCAGTACAGACCATCACCTCATCAAATTCACAGCTGAAATTCTGAAATTGGTTAAAACTTAATTTGCATATTAAAACACAATCAGTCTGTCAAGTCATATCTTGGTGGAAAACATCTGAAAGCCCTGTTTTAGTGGTTGACTTGCAAGTTCACCATTGTGTTTTCCTGCTCTTAGTCCTCCATGTTTTCATACCTTTGGGGCAGAAAAACACAATGATAAACCTACAAATCAACTACTAAAATCGAGTTTTCAGGTATTTCTCACCAAGATATGATTTAATATATCTATATGAATTGAGATTTAACTAATTCAGGAATTTCAACTGTGAACTTGATGTAGAGAGGTCTGTGCTGCCACCTGCCTGTCTAATAAGAAAGCTATCTTTTTCCTCTGGTAGAGGTCAAAAAGAACTTTTTAATTGAAAGTGATTGATGGGAAAGGAGACCAGTACAGATTAGTCTTAGTTTTACTTTTAATACATAAAAAATTACTGATTTAACTTAGCTTTTCTTTTTTTTAGAAAATGTCTGTTTATGGGTCTGAAGCTAATCTTGGACCATTCCAGAATTCTTTTTCTGAGAAGAGCATTAGAAATGGTAAATATTTTTTACTTTCTTCTATCTTTACAAGAAGAAAATATTGAATTCATGAATGTTTTCTAATTCTGATTTTCGACAGATTGATACATTTTAGGGGTTAGAGATCTCGAAAAACATGTTTTTATAAAATATTTGTCTGTGAACCTATCTGTTATTCTGTGAGTCTGTTTCTTAGTATGTGACAAAAATTTCATGGATGTTCTATCCAGGGTTGGGTTTTTGACGTCAAAAAGGGGTTTTTGACATGGCGACGGATTAAACCGTCAAAAACCTGTCGAAAACCCATAGAGTTACAATATGCTGTGATGCACTAGAGTTTGTTGTTAAATTTTAAAATTAGCAACAGTTGCCATACATTATGCTGAAATTTAATTATATTGTGGGTAATTAGCAGGTCTTTAAATATTTCTAATTAATAAAAATTAAGGTAAAAATGATAGATTTCAAATCTCAGAAATTTATCTTGAAATGGGCATGTGGAAATATTTGCAAAAAAATTATGTTTAAATATCTCGTTTATTTATTATTATTTTAATATTTTAAAAAATCTAAAGTTATTTAGTATGCATTTTGTTATAGTTAGTATGTATAAGTGTTAACAAGTTAAGTGTTATAAATGCAGGATTTTCAAAAGTGTAAAACTTGATACATGTGTTTAAATTTTTTTGGTACTTCTAGGTTATCCCATCGACCAAAAAACGATCGCCAAAAAATAAGATTAAATACCAATAATGGAGGATCGTGAATGTAGCATTCAATGATATTAAATACGATACAAGTATTTAAAACATCATTAAGTGATTTTTATTTCGACTTTTTATTTATATTTTTATCAATATTCTACTAATTATTTTTTTTTTATTATTAAAAATATATATATATATGTCGATATGTATAATTTGGCTAATAGTTTGGCGATTTGTATAATTTGGCAAAATTGGTCGATGGGATAACCTAGAAGTACCTTTTTTTATGCTATACACATTATATACAGAAGGTGTAAAGAGAAAATTGTGACAGGGGCAAAGTTAGAATTTGGTGCCCCTCTACCCAACTTTTTCTTGTGACAGGCCAAAAAATAACGTTGTAGTATAAATTTGGAAAGTGCCCCCTAAATTTCCATGCACGGGGCAACTGCCCCCTCCCCTTCTCACAGAGCTGATTATATACATAATGCAGGCCCGGACTGGCTCCGTTGGGGGCCCTCGGCTAGAGACTGAAAAGGGGCCCCTTACTGAGGAAGTTGTTATGAATAGAATTTGAAAATTAGGCTTAAATGCCTAAAAACCATATTTAGATATTTTGTCGCTTGTAAAATAATTGAGCAAAAAATTTAGCTTTTTCTGGTGTAGTCTTCTTACTTTCACAATAAATACTAATATTATTTTATATACGGTACCTAAACTAGTTAAGCTAGAAAAAAATAAACTAATTAATTACAAGTGGTGTATTAGTTCAAAAGAGACGGGTATATATTTTTAGATTTAAGCATCAGAATTACATCGTTGAAGCCACAATATTTTAATTGCTACTGCAATACTTATGTAGAAATTAAAAAAGGACACAATAATAATAAACAAGTTGGAAATTGCACGTGAAGCGTAGCAAAGGAGGTGCGTTTGTACGATAACAAAATTTTAAAAATAATCAGACCTCGCTGATATAGTAGAGCGTACTTCGGATACAGTATAGTGGTCGAAATCTTTGTGTTCCTGTAAATATGCAGAAATTAATTTTTATTACACCTCAGCAACGCTTATCTTATTCATAAAATATGAAGTAGTTTATTGTAATTGAAACACGCCCCAAACAATGTTTCCCCGTAAAGCATTACGTAGTGGAATACTTTTGTGTGGCCCTGTAATTTAATAATAAATATTCTTTGCATCACAGATTGCACAGAATGTATATTTCAGTATATACTTCATAGATTCATGTGAATTCTATTATGTTCGAATGAGTTCAATACCATTAAAATGCATTTGAAACTTTTTTTCGCATTGACCGTAATGTAACGGAATACTTTTGATTGTCCCTGTAATTGAACTATCTATCCGATTTTCATAAAATTTGAAATGACTCGACAAAATTATGTAATAATTATATATTTTAAATTTCAAACGATTCAGTTGGGCAGTTTTTGCGTTGTTATATGCGGACGGACAGACGAACGGACTGAGCGACAACTATAGGTGCTACATATTTACATAATTACGAACGCACCTAAAAACCAAGCATATTGAAAAAAAAAAACAATGTTATCTTTAATTTTGATTTAATGTGTACGCATTGTGAAGTACATTTTATAAAATTTACAACAGTTAAGAAATGTTATATTGTGAACGGCTGTTGACGAACCTGACACCTTTTTGGCCAGTTCTTCACTGGTTCTGGTTACTTCTTCTTTAATAACATCTTTATCTAAATTATAAAATAAATCTTTTTCTACATTCATGACAAGAAGATTAGACATAAGATCGTGGCTTAAATTAGATCTAAGTCCATTCTAAACAATTTTAAGTTTAGAAAACATCCTTTCACAGGTGACTTGTTCTGTGGCGTAGCAGAGCATTTTGTTTGGGGGGGAGGAGGGGTGGAGTTCGAGTTTACCGAATGATAATTTAAAATCCCCGAATGATTGTAATTTATTTTTTTTTTATTTTGTCTTCATGTATATTTATGACTTATTATATTTTTAAATGAGCACTGGGAAAATAATTGTATCTACGGTAGGAATGCCGAACCTTTTCTAGAGAAAAGCAACTTAGTTTTCGGGAAACTAAATTTTGCTTCGATAAAAGAGCTAAAAAACAAACATAAGTGGGTAGTGCCGAGTAAAGAATAAAGAACTTTATCAACGAATTCAAGAGAGGAGCTGATCAACAAATTTTTCCTGGTCAACGAAATTCCCGTTTCTTCCCCATCCGATCAATGAAATTTCAATTTTTCCCGCCTAATCGAAAAAATATGCGTTTTTTTCGATCGAGAAAATTCGCGATTTTTCTGCGCCTGATTGACATAATTCACAATTTTTCCGCACTCGATCGGTGAAATTCGCGTTTTTTGAGAAGCCGATCCACAAATTATCAATCTTATTACACCTGATGGACGAAATTCACGATTTTTCTGAGCTTTATCGACAAAACTTACGATTTTTCCAGGTCTGAGCGACATAATTCACGATTTTTCCGTTCCCAACTAACGAAATTAGCGCCTTTTTCAGTTCTCTGTCGATAAAATACGCATTTTATCGCTTACGAACAATGAAATTTATGATGCGTAATTGACTGACGAAATCTGCATTTTTTTTCCCGCCACAAATTGATGAAATCCGCGATTTTTTCTGACGATAAACTGACGAAACTCATGATTGCTCAGCAGCCTTCACATACAAATCCCAAGTGAAATATTTTGAATTTCAAACTAATTATATCACTTTTAAATCCGACTATACCATGAATGAAATCGATACTCTATGGTAGCTAAAAGATTAGTATATAGTATTATAATTTCAGAGCTATTTAACAAAAGTAAGTGTTATTTTTAATCAAATCTTGCGTAATGTTCACTCTGTGTATAAATTCAAAGAACCTTTAAATTTTTCCACGCATCATTTACAAAATCTGCGGTTTTTCCATGCCCTATAAACAAAATTAGCGATTTTTTTTCGTTCCGAATAGACAAAATTCGCAAGTTTTTCGTACCTTTCGCCCGAATTCACCATTTTTAGGAAGCCAATCGGCTATATTCGCAATTGTTTCGTTCTCCATCGACGAAATTGGCTCTTTTGCGTGTCATATCAAGGAAATTCGTGATTTTTTTGTTCTCGATCGACAAAATTCGTGTTTTTTACCAAGACGACCGACCATATTCGCGATTTTTCCTTGTCCAATCGACGAAATTAGCGCTTTTTTCCGTCCTTGACCGATGTAATACGAATTTTTCCGAACAATGAAATTCGCAATTCTTAATTGATTGACGAAATCTAGTTTTTTTTTTCAGCTGTAAATTGATGAAATCTGTGATTTTTTTTCTCGCGATAAACTGACGAAACTTACGTCCTGCTTCCACTGAAAGAAATTTCCGATTTTTCCACGCATCATGGACAAAATCTGCGGTTATTCTGTGCCCAATCAACGAAATTAGCGAATCGACAATATTCACGAGTTTTTCACACCCGATAGCACGAATTCGCACTTTTTACGAAGCCGATCGACCATATTCGTAATTGTTTTGTTCCCGATCTACGAAATTGGCAATTTTTGCATGTCATATCAATGAAATTCACGATATTTACGTTTCCGATGGACAAAATTTGGCGTTTTCCCGTTCCCGATAGACTAAATGCGCTACTATATTCTTCATTTTTTTCTTTCTCGATCGACAAAATTAGCAATTTTCTTCGTGCTCGATCGACAAAATTCGCGATTTTTTGGAGACCTAAAGACGTAATTCAAGAGTTTCAAGGCCGTTAAACAAAACTCACGATTTTTCCACCTAGTAATTTCGATTTTTCCGAACCCGGACAACGAAAATTCGCGTTTTTCACGCGCGGTACACAAACAAAGCAAGCGATTTTTTCGCAACCTATGAACAAAATTTGCAATTTTTTAACACATCATAAAAAAATTTAGATTTTTTATTTTTTCTTGCCCAGTCAACGAAATTTGAGATTTTTCTCGTCCGATCAACAAAATTTATTTTTTCCGTGCTCTGTCAACAAAATCCGTGATTTTTCCATGTCCGATCAACGGAATTTGCGATTCTTAAGTGAGTAACAAAATTTTCAATTTTCATGTCGCAAATTCTCGAAATTTACGATTTTTTCCTGCAACCCATACTCCAAAATTTCAATTTTATCTAATTATAAATTCGCGGGCCTGATGTTAACCCATCACTCTCCACATTTGAGCCGCGGGCCACAGTTTGTGCATCCCTTATAACTTATTAGATTATTGAAAAATCGAAAAATGTTTTGCATTAAATACAAAACAAAATGATTTATTTTTCAAAAATATCATATTTTTTTATTCTTAGACAGGTAAGATTTTCAGGTGCACCTACTGATATGCTAATAAATTTATTTCATTACATTAGATATGAATATCTGAAAATTTTATAGATACAGCAGAGATGCTACATATGACTATTTTTTTTTTTAATTCTAACTGACACCACTTTTTCAATACAGAAATCCTTAACACTTTCTTTGACAACATTTGTAGGCGAAATATATTTCAAAATATTTATTAGAGAATTTCTGGTGCGAACAGAATATAAAAATAGTCACTTATGGCAGCCCTGATACAGGTATTCGAGAAAAATATTTCATGAACGTATCAAAGTACTAAGAGGATTTGTGAAGACATGAAAGGATATTCCAAGGGAAAATAAAACATAGATGTTTTTGTTGGCAAATATTTAAAAAAAATTAAAAATGTTCTATACTTACTGGTACATTCAAAATAAATTATTTCAGCAGATTTTGACATATTGTTCACTTTTTATAACATGAATAGATAGGTCATCACTTATCAACTTTTAAAAAAAAACTATAAAGCTATTTAAAATTTTATAGTTCACTATTTTTATGTTTCATAATTAGTTACAAATACTACATTTTACATTAAATTTAGGGGCATTAAAGCCCAGTTTAATCCCTTCGGGACAAGCGCCTTTTACGAAAATTTTATTCGGTTGGAACCACTTTCTAAAAAGAAGTTACCTTTACTTAAAGAATCACCAAAAATGCTCTAATTAGACATAGCATACATTGCATTTATTTTTTTCTGGTGAGAAAATCAAGGTCCATATGCTCTTTTTGAGGGTGCATACTTACACCCATGGTACTGAATAGGTTAACACAAAACAGTTTTAATTTCATTCTCATTTGCAGAATAAATGCATTTTTAAAAAATCAGTTTCCTTCGAAATACCAAATAGCACATAAGAATTATTAGCATTTTGAAACTTTTTTCGAGATTTTCAGCTGTATTATCAATCCTGGTTAATGATCACCAGAACGCAATAAATCTCCGTAGGAAGGCTTTGATATTTTGAGCCACTTGTCTGTGAATAGCATAGAACAGTACAGAGATCCATGAGTTAGCCAGCAGCCCTCTTCCGTCTGGCTGTCGACGAAATAAGGCGTTACTAAGTAGACTATCATAAACAAAAATCAATTGGCAATCGCTTAAAATTTATTGTAAACTCGAAAACTGGAAAAAAAGATTATTTGGCAATAGTCAAATTGCTCTGATTTAATTTTATGTAAATTAATACATCCACTATTTTTGCGGCCCCTCCGGGGTCCCCTTGGACTGGGGGCCCTCGGCAATCGCCGACCTGCCGACCTGGCCAGTCCGGGCCTGACATAATGTCTAGTAGGTTAATTTCAATTTAAATATAATGCGTATAATTTATTAATATGCATGATTATTACACATTATAAACCATTTTTATCTCTACCCCACCCCGCACCAGAACACACACACTAATAGTATTAAGAATACAAATAATGCTTATTTTGAAAGCAAGGTAAGACAAGAAGTAATTATTCAGCAACAGAATACTTAAGATATTAAAATTTTTTTTATAGCATTCAGTAAAGAAAAAGAAAAGAAAAGAAACTTATAAGTATTTGTATAAGCTAATTTTTCAGCATAGTAAATAAATAGGCTGAATATTGTAATAGATACTTAGATGCTTTTTATTATCTTTATGTTAGTTATAAATTCAAAAAATGACTGATGATTTAGAATTCAGAATTACTGATTTTTCTGATAAATTAACTAACAATTGTAAAAGTCAAAACAGAAAAAATCTACAAATTACTTCTAAAACACAAAATATTATGTAGTTTTTTATTATCTTATAAAATACATAATTTAAAAAAATAAAACATTCATTAAATATTTCCAATTAATTTGATTACATAATCTAAATCAATCCAAATGAAATTATCAAAGTAGAAATTTAGCTCAATAATGCAATTCATTTGCCCCACATAGCATACGGTAGAACATAACCAGTTTTGAACAATTTTCTATTCCTAATCAATTACGAAACTTGTCTAATCTTTTATATTATTTTATACTATATACACTAAGTTTGGTTATAAATAAATTTCTTCATAATATAATATCCCTGCATACTTTGAATAACACATTAAAATTTAATAAATAATATTACAAAAGATAAGTTTTCCAAAATCTGAGATTTTGTTTACTATTCAAAATATGTTTTTCAAAAATTTAAATTTATTTTTCCTACAACATACTTAAAAACATTTTCCTTATTAAAAGCAAATAAATTTTACTTATTAAATATAAATATAGGTAGATATACATATATGTAAATAAATATTTTTATTTACATATAAATATAGGTTTTTGACAGTTTTAGACATTTTTGACAAGGAGATTTTTGACATGACGGTTTAAACCATGGTTAAAACCGTCAAAAACTGTCGCATGTCAAAAACTTGCCAACTCTGGCTCTATCTCAGAAACTAATGTGTAGAATTTTAGATTCATTTAGTCTTTGATATAAATTTGTGCTGATTATATTTTAGCATAAATTGCTCAATAAATGGCATTGCTATGCTGCCTTATTTATGATTATCATAATGACTCTATCTCAAGAACAGTATGGGTTTTCATCAAACTTCAGATTCAGTTAGTGTCTGATATAAATTACTGCTATTTAGTTTTTGTTGTAAATTATTCAGCAGATGGAAATGCGATGCTGCAAAACTCTGCAAACTCTGCAACAACTGCATCTCAAAAACTAATGTATGAATTTTTATCAAATTGATATAAATTTGTCTTGATTAGTTTTTTGTATTAATTATGCAACATGTGGCACTGTTATGCAAAAATGGTGTTTTTATGATTTTACAACAGCTCTATTTTAAAAACTAATACATGGATTTTCATCAAACTTCAAATTTAGTTAGAAGTTTACACAAGTTGTTGCTAAATATATTTTGGTATAAATTACCTAACTGGTGATGCTGATATGCTGCATTTTTCAGGAAGTATTAACATCTCATAAAAAAAGTTTTGTGATTGCTACATCCAACTATTATTTTTTTTATTTGTTTTTTGCAGATTAAGTTGAAGTTTTTATAGCTATGAATGTTTTCTTTAAGTATTTTCTTTAACCATTGGGAAAATTGTGATCATCACATTTCCCAAATCTAAAGCAGTAGTAAAAGATTAATTTCTTATGATAATTAAAAAAAAAAAAAAAAAGAAAGAAAGAAAGAAAATAGAATATATTTAGTCAAGTATAGGAGATGTTGCAACTGTATTGCCTTCAGAGTGGAATTTTTGAGAAAAAATGCCATGATATTAACAATATAAATTCTGAAAACCTTTCGGTGGTGTGGTAGTCATAAAAAAAGCAGACAGTATATGGTGTGGGGGAATATATACACTGACTTATGAGCATTCATATATAAGATGTATGTTAATGCTTTATTTGAGAAGCAGAGGGTATTACAAAGCTTACAAAAACCCAGAAAGTACACAGTGTAACCCTTTGTACCTTCCACTATATCTCTGAGTCAGTCATTCTTTGTAGCCAGCTCAGATTTGAATCTACACTAACACTTTTTTTTTCATTGAAAATAAGCATACTATGTGCTGAGCTGGCTAGACTCATAGAAAATGAAGACATAGAATTATGTAAAATACAAATAGTTAATCACCATTCTGATTTTGAATCTATAAAAGGTAGTTCTTAATTGGCTGTAAAATTTGTAAAAATTTAGCAATCTGGCAGTTGGGAACACGTTTGTCCCCATACAGTTAGTTTTACTTTTGAAAACGATTCCGAAAATGAAAGTGTCATTCTAAAAAATATCTGCAACCAAAGTTGAAAAATAAAGAGCAATGTGGAGATTAACTTCTGCTATTCAGTGCCTCCCCCCCCCCCCCCAAAAAAAAAATCAAAATGCTAACGAGATAGTAGAAAATAACCTTCAAGTGGGTTTAGCATTAGCTCATGAATGTCTTCAGCTGCAGGCTGAGGAGCCTTAAGTTGAAGAACATTATAAAGTTTTTTTTTTTTTTATGTTTTATCTATTTTTTTTTCAATTATTTTGTTTTTATTCATAAAATGTCTTTAAAAAATTTTTTTTGCTAATTTTGCCTGTTATTTTTGCCATTACATAAAAAATTTCATAAATCTTTACTAGGTAATTAAAATTTATTTATAACATGCATCCATACACATGCATTTATTTATTTTATTTATATGTTTTTATTTTTAGCCTTTATTAGAAAGGTATATTCTCTCTTGATGATCCAGCTGGCTATAACAACAGCATTTATCTGCCTCTTCCTTTATGAGTATGTAATATTAATATTTAGATTGATTGCTTTTAAACATATGTTTATCATTGAATATTCTTATATTTTCATTGATTTTTTTTATTATTAAAAGTATTTTTAAAGATTTTGTGTCTTTATGTAGATGGGTTTTACTAACAAAAGAACTGTGAAACATATGACTCATTGACTTTCTTGAAATAGAACTATTTTGTAGAAATTGTAGTCCTATTTATTCTGACCATGGGATTATTTTCTATGCACCTTAGTTTTTAAAATATTGGTGTATACATAAGATGAAAAATTCCCATTTTTTAATATTTTATCTATTTTATTTATAAATAGAAACTTTAATTAATTAAAAATTGAAATAAAATGTCTTAAACTGAGATTGTGGGTTTTTTGCTATCTTATTTTATTAATATCTCTTAATAATAATCTTAAGTTTCTGCATTAAATTATTAAAAACTAAACATAATATAAAGTGAAATAAAGGTTCAATGGAAAAATAATCTGCAAAAGAGAAAAGAAATTCTGCAATGCCCGTCTCCTGTCTTGAACTTTTTGCTGCAAGCAATCAGTTAAACAGATGCTTATAGTTAGTTTCGTTATGGATGCATATGCATCGACCTATGATTCTTCTTAACTATGATTATGAAGCAATGCATTTTTTTATATATTATAATGTAACATAGAATTTATGCTCTATATCAATTTTAAACCAAATATTATAATCTGGCACTTGATCTAGAATTGAATTCAGACTTGCCTAAACAGTAAGTGAATGCTATATTTCAGAGCTATAGAAACTCACTCGAGCTTTTTAACCATTCAGTATGTAAAATGTAAGCTTTGATGACCGTTATTTCAAAAATTAAGACAAATTTGTCAAAAATTCTCGACCAGGATAATTAGGAATTAAAAAAAACTTAACCACTGATTTCAATATAATCAAAAGTGATAAGTTGAATGTTTACTTTTACATGTATATGTAAAATGTTTTTGCTTAATTTTATACTTTGAAAGTTAAAATGTGTTATTTCTGCTTTTTAAATATTTTGTATATATATGTATACATATAAACATTTTTTCTTCTTTACATTGTATTATTGCTTTCTCTGAAAAATAATTGAAACAAAAATGTGTTTTTCTTTTTGTATTCATTAAATTAAATAAATAAGACCTGAAAGTAAAACACTTTCTTTTCCTTAGGAATCTCGGAGTGCAAGTTAAAAAAATATTTTATTTCTTTTAAGGATACTGATATTAAAACTTCCATTAAGCTGGTGCGCCAGTGGGGGGTATTGTCACAGTAACATCTCACATCCCACCAGAAAGTTAAATGAATGACATCCTTATTACAGACATTATCTGGTTTATAGTGGCATACTATTCCATAGTTAGAGTAACTTTGTAGCATGTTATACAGTGTTGCTGTAGCAACATTGTCTTTTGGTTCACCAGCTGATAGAAAGTTTCGTTTTAATTTTTAAAAGATAAGTCATCCAGCTAAGGCAGTTTGAGTTATGCAAGTTTAAAGTTTGGAATGCTTAAACTCACTATTAATCATTGCAATTTGCATAATTTTTTGATGAGTAATTGAAACCTTATTTTACAGAATAAGTTGTAATTTTGGATGTGCATGTTTGAAACTTCTATAAGTCGATTTCTATTTAAAAAATTATAGGTTACAATTCATACATTTAAAAAATATATATTTTCTTAAAAAACAATTTTCAAAAAAGAATGCATTTTTAAACAAAAATCAATTTCTAGAAACTTCATACATGCAAGTCTCAAATTACAGCACATTTTGCTAAATAGTTTTTGAATTATGCTCTGAAAACTATGCACAATAAAATCTGTTTTGCTCCAATAAAAATGTAATTTAATATTAGAAATTCCAAATTTTAAACCTGTATAGTTCTTAAACTATTAAATGATTGCTTTTGATATCCAGATATAGAATTAATTGAAAAATCCAAAAATTGTAAAAGTTAAATGTTAATATTGAAAATTTGTAATTTTTATATCAGACAACTCCCCTAAGCAAAATTTTAACTATAACATTAATAATTAGACATTATTATTAATCATTTGGTATCAGTTATTTATGCTGTGATTTTCAGCAGAGAAAATGGGGTATGATCATTTTATTTATTTTTTTTTTTTTTTCCAGGACTATATTTTTTAAACCAAAGAATTTACTTCTTGAGATGAAATTGCATATCAATAGAGTGTATGTTCATATTTCTTGTGTTGACAGAAATGGATAGCACATATGAGAACAGTGTGCACAAATTTTGAACAAATGAGAGCAATAAATTTTTTCATGCTAAAATTTGTTTTTATAAAATGCATTACTTTACAAGGATGTGTTTAGACTTTTCTCACAGGGTCCTGTTTTTGTGAAATTGTGAAGTTATTCTTATATTTGTGAAAATTCTAGTCTTAATTTTGTGAATTTTAAATTATCGATGTCTTCAGGTCCTATCTTTCATGTATAAAAACGCTAAGTAATATGAACTTTGCTGAGTTCAACTGTTTAATTACAGGCCAGGTTTAATTTTTAAATGATTATATTTGTCAAAAGTTCAATTTGAAGGTGGAAAAATTCTGTAAAAGCTCTATTTAAGAGACAAATGATTTTGTTAAGGGTCCTCTTTCAGAATAAAATATTATGTGAAGATGTCCTGTTTGAGGATAAAAAAAATTTGTGAAGGGTCCTATTTGGGGATAAACTATTCTGCGAAGGTCTTTTAAAGGATCTAAAAAATTCCTAAACATATCCCTGCTTTAATATTTTTAAGGTAAAATATTAATTATAGAATAGTATTGTTATAATAATTTTTAATTTATAAATTGTTGAAAAGTATTCATATTTTGTTTAGTAAAAGATGTTTATGTAATAAGCTTAAGACATAAATTTAATGAAAATAACTGATTCACTGTGTTAGCTTTTGCCCATTTTTAGGTAGAGGCATTTTTTTAAAGTAAAAAAATTGCTAATATTTAAATAAAAAATTTAGGAGCATATGAGACCTTTTATAAAATGAATATTTTTTACAGAATCATATAATTTTCTGTCGAATAATTGTTGAACAAGAACTTGTAACTTAAAAATATTTATATTGCTAAAAACTATTTTATTTTTAATCAAATATATAAAGAATTTCTAAAAACCATCCACAATATGTAAATATTTTTAATGGTCCTTAAAATTAAAAAAAGACTTTTCTCTAACTTTTAAAGGATAATAGGATTTCTGATTTTAGTTTAGTTTATGTCAAATTTCACACTTAAGTATGTGAAAGTAATAGATTAAAAAATTAATTCTAATTTAAAATAATCATTTTTAATTTTCATTTGTTAAGAATTTATTTTGTTACACATTATAGAAATGTAATAATTTGTTTTAGAATTTAATTTGAGTATTATTTTTTATTTTTTTCCTAGGCCAAGAGTCAAGATGTATTCCAGAGAACATCCTGAGATGTTTTGGATAGCATTGTAAGCATATTATCAAAATTATTCTGAATATTTTCAGATATTTGAACTTTTAAAAGTGTTTAAATATTCTTTCATGTACATGATATGTACATTTATATATTATTTTCCAGTATTAGCTAACAGAAAATACTTCGCATTACTTTTTTACTTTAAAAATAAATACAATGCACTTGTGATAGTTCAAATTCTCTTAATTCTAATCACAAAACCTTAAAAATCTTGCCGTAGAACTAGTATTTAAATTCATTTGTTAATTTGAAATGCTTTCAATAATTAATTCAAATATAAACTCTTTTTTTTTTTTAAGAATAAAAGTTTTAATTCTTTTTAGAAAATTTTGAATTGTTTTTAGTTTTTTTATTTATAAATATTAACCTTTATTTCCTATCTGATAAGAAATTGCAACAAAATTCATAAATTTAATCTATATAACTTACACAGATAGTTTTTTTCCCTGCTGTAGTAGTGTTATAAGATACAATTTCTTTTTATTCCATATGTATTTATTTAAGCTATTTTCTTTTCCCAGAAGCAATTTTGAATGATTCATTGTTTAATTTCTTTATTTTATTTTTTTTTTTCTTCTTAGTATTATGACAATCGTCCTACTTATTACATTGGCTTGTTGTCCAGGAGTAAGAAGAAGCTTCCCATCAAATTTGATTTGCTTATTCCTCTTTGTAAGTAAGATATATAATGATATTTTTCTTATATATATAAATTTATATTAAAACTAAATTATTACTTGAATAATAAAACTTTAAAATGACATTACATCATACTTTAATATAATTCCTTACAGGTAATTTAAGTTGTAGCTTCTTTTAATATGTTGAATTTAACATTTAAAAAGTATAACACAATTTCTTTTCAATGACATAACTGTACTTCATCTAAAACAACATTTTTATATAAGTACCTCCTTTTCCAATTTTTAAAAAAATCAGTTCTTGTGCTCGTGCACCTGAATTTTCATAATGCGTGTTTTTAAATTATGGATAATAAAAAATATACCATAGAGTCAGTTAATTTGGTGATCATGCTCGTCTTAAGAAAAATAAATGATGTTTCTTACATAAAAATGAGATGTTTGTAAATAAGGTATCTTATCATAACAGAATTATATTTTAGCTATGTATTAAACCACTCCTAATTATATAAATGAAGCCAAAGAATTAAATAACAAATGCAGTAAACCAAGTTAGAACTTTTCTATGTGTGCACATATGTTTTCATACATGCAAACATATTAAACCTTATTTTGAATACTTATTTCTTGCATTAGTTTATTATTATTATTATCATTAATATGCTTTATCTCAAATTTATCATGTAATATTTTTTATTTAATATTTTCAACATATTTTTTTTTCTTTTCTTTGCATGCTATGAACACCAGATATCTTGTTTAATAGTACCTTATTTTAATGTATCAGTACAAGA
This sequence comes from Maratus speculifer, assembly GCA_964019185.1. NCBI lineage: Eukaryota > Metazoa > Arthropoda > Arachnida > Araneae > Salticidae > Maratus > Maratus speculifer. The sequence goes on along the minus strand of OZ025302.1, from coordinate 180,405,049 downwards.
AATCTTACCTATGTAAATAAATAATAAAAAACACACATCTAGACTTAATAAAAATATTCAGCACTCTTAAGTATAATTTTCAAAAGTTTGTTGCTATTTAAAAGAGTGCATATTCATGCATAAATTTATGCATATGCTCTTCATATTATTTTTAATAATGAATAGTAAAAATGGGGGGGGGAGAAATTAGGGGGAGGGGTGTAAAAGTTAATGTAAACCAGATAAATCAGTTGGTATGGCTCTCCAATTCTCACTTCAAATTGTAAGCAGCTCCATTTAAGTTTTTTTTTTTTTTTTTCAGTATTATGTCTTCATTATTGAGAGATTGGGTTACTTATTAAATTCTAAATAAATTAAATTAAAAATGTTTTAAAATGTGTAGTTTTATAATTAAAATACTTCACTGTGTAAAAGTTAATCATGGCCAATTTTGACCAAATAAAGCCAGTTAAAACCAATAAAAATTACCAGCGTAGCTTTTTTAAATTTTAACTGACTTTTTTGCAACCCTGATAAATTAAATGCTATATATTTTTCAAAGATGGATCCGGTACTTTTCAGTCAGCCGGGTGCCATTGTTATATATACATATGTATAGATATGCACGTGTGTATGTATACACATATATGTATTTATATACAGTGGACTCTCTCTATCTGAACACTCTCTAATGTAAACACCCTGGTATTATGAACACATTCCAACAGTCACGACTAAACTTCATAGACTTAACAAAAGATGAACTCTCTGTATTCTGAATACTCTCTAATCTAAACACCCCAGTATTATGAACGCTACTTTTGGTCCCCATTTCTATTCCAACTCTCTGTAAACTGAACATGTGTTTGCAATCAGAATTCGAATTCCCATATCATGGAAATATGGAGAAACTGTCAGAAAAGAATAAAGAGATTCAACAAACTTTATTAAAAAATAAAGAGACAAAATCACTGCTAGATTTTAAGAATGTACTTGAAGTTGCAATTTGTTTGAACAATTCAGATAAAATCTTCAGCACTTGTTGTCATATTGTTGTCAGCTTTCTGCTGTAAGAGAAGCCATTTTATGATTTTTGCTTTTAGAAAGTGTAAACATTTAAATTTTTGATTAGTTTGAGACTATTACAATAAGTTAAAATGATTCACTTTCATCTCCCTTATTTCAAATAATAATTTTATATGAATAATTGTTAATTTCAGCTTAAGCAGGATATTTTTGACTGATTTCTTTGATTGATCAAAAACTGGGAAAATGGTAATTGAAGAAACTATTTGTTTATAATTTTGTTATTCAATTTCAGCAAATATCATTTTAGTCCATGATAGGAGATTCATTAAGGATGTAGCAATCATGTTAATTTACTTCTAAAACATAAAAGGGGAAAAATATAATAAAAACCCCGTAGTACTGACTTTATTTGATCAACTACTGGCTCGGTCGCCCTACATAGTAGTAGTAGTAATGTATTTCCAATCTCCCTCTATAAGGAACACTCCCATAATCGGAACATTTTTGGTCGGTCCCATGAGTGTTCAGAATAGAGAGAGTCCACTATATATAGATGTACATATATTATATGTATATGTTATATAACACTGGTGCCCAGCTAACCAAAGAGTACTATGGATTCTTTTGAAATTCATGTCTGAACTTTTGTTATATTAAAATCATTAAATAAAGTTATTTTGATACTTTTTTTTTTTTTTTTTTTGGTACATACATTATATTATAAATCGTTTTCGAAAAAATGTATTTGTGAATATCCAGAATTTACATTAAAAAAACAATTCTTTAAATTCTACTTTTTATGAAGTAAATAATTGAATTTTTTTTTTTTTCCCAGACTATTTTTGAATCATTTTTGCTTGGATCAGCTGCAAGGTAAGAAAATCACTTTTAATTTTAAATGTATCTTGTAAAATATATTCATATTTTTTATTTATTTATTAAATCATAAAATTTGGTTGTCATAAATAAGCTCTAAAATTTTCATCAACATCAAATATCATTCATTATTTCAAGATATTAGAAATACAATTTGTTAAATATGAATTGTTTTATGTCATTTTTTAAAAAATATGATTTATTAAAAATAAGTTAAAAGAAAAGATATGATTTTTTTTCTTTTTAACACATATTTATAAAATCCCCATCTGAGTTACTTTCATAACTAACTTTGCTTCCTGCAGAATGTAGTTTAAGTGATAATAATTATCAAAAATGCATATAATTTTCTGTATTTTTTATTGGATTCTTCTATTTTAATCTTAATTCTACATTCTTACAAGCTTTGCTCAGAAACATGATTTCGAGAAATTGTTCCAATTTAGTTAAATTTCAGTTAAACTGCTGCTTATCATCTTTTCCATCAACAAATATATATTTACAAAGAGTAGTTCACTCACTGCCCCACTTGGGTAGGAAAAAAGTGAATGTATAAAAAAGAGAGGAGGGGGAGTATCCCTTTGAAATAAAACCACTTATGTTAATAGCCAATATATCCTCCATGCTTATGTATGACTTGCAATAAACAATGAGGCATATCATTTACCAATCTCTGAAAGACAGTAATATCAATATTATCCCAGGAATCAATAAAGGCGGTCTTCAAATTTTCCACAGACTTAAACTGCCTGCCATTGACATATAAAGGCCTATTGAGGATATCCCACACCTTTTCTTGGGGGTTGAGATGAGGCTACAGGATAGGCCACTCCATAAAATGCATCTAATTATTATAAAACAAATTCCTGGGAAATTTTGCTAAGGTATGGGAGCGTTGTCCTGCTGGAAAATCCAATTTAGGCAACCAATTCTCTATGCAAATTGAAGTTGTTTCTAGCATTTTTTGGTAATCAGTAGCCTACAAATAGTCTGAGGGAAAAACCAAGTTAAGTTTATTACCATACCAATATCATTATAGCCACCACTCCCTAACACCAGTGGCTTTATTTCAGGGATACACACTTATTGTCTAAAAATGGTGATTTGTTGGAAATTGGAAAAAACTTATATCAAATATAGTGATAGTAAGTCAAATAAATGGAAATCATGAACTATTGAAACATATAATTTATTAATATAGAAAATACAAAGTCACAAGCAGCAATGGGGCAAAATTGGCCCTGTCCATCATTCTAGTGTTAATATATTTTCATTCTAGTAAATACTGAGACTTTTAAATTAATCTATTGATGCTCCATATTATTAATGTCAGTTAGACATTACTTTTCCAGTCTGATTGCATTACAAAAACTAGAAAGCTGCCATGTTTTTCTGTGTATAAACTATCAAATACCCTATAATAGGATAAAAAATATTTTTAAGGGACAAAAAATCCAAATTATCTTGTATTGTTTGTTCAATATGAAGACTAAAAACTTCTGTTATGGGATGGATCAAAGTAATCCCACAAGGACGAAGGACCAACAACTGAGAAATCTGACATTTTATAAGCATATGAATATGAGAAATTTAAATTGTGGAGCATCGACAGATATGAAAAGCATGTGCAGTTATTTAAAGAAAGTAAACTTTTATGAAAATAAATCTGTACAAAAATAATTAATTTACACCAGTTACTTCAGGTTTAATAAAGCAAAATTAATAGGCATAATTTGATAAGACTTACCAATATTTATACTGGTAAACTGTTTTAATGACTTGAACTATTGCATTTCTTTTTTCTAAATATACATTTTTTTCTGCATTTTCTCAATGTATAATTTTTTTTTTTTAGCCGTTATGATACTGAAGCTGTGATGCTTGCTGTTGGTATATGCACTGTAAGTATTTTCCTGATAAACATCTATAATGTATAGTTAAATACTTTACAATTGGCAAAACTTACTTGAATGCAGGACCATAAGCAAACAATTGCAGGGTTGAAACTTCTTCTACATTTCTTAATCTTTCAATACTAAATTGTCTATGTTGCATTTAAAATTATTAAAACTTTGTAATCAAAAGTTTCATTACAGTGGTACTTCTCTTCATCTATTTATAGATCAACTAGAGAGAGAAAGGCAATACATAAATTAGCCTCACCAAAAAATTTAAACACCACTCCTCCCTCTTTGAGTCTGCCAACTGGTTATGGTTCTACTTTTTTGTGTACCTTTTTCAAATATTGATTTTTAAAATGAAACTTAGATTAAATATAGACAGATAGCTATATTATTTAATATTATAGATGGTAGCTGATTGTATGTCATTGTAGATTAGTGACTTTTATTTAATGTGCAACAGCATAATGGTGTTATGAGGAAACCCTAGCTGTGTTATAAAATAAAAAGTTCTATGAAGATTTATAAACTAACACAGATATTTTTACTTTTAATACTATACTCTACACAATTTACTTTGATAGTATGTTTAGCATAATTAAGGTGCATTTCTTGAAGTTCATTTCATTTTTTGAATAATTTAACAACAGTATGTGGGGAAACATGAAACTGTTTTCATACTTTTAAGTTTAATTTTTTCAGAGAAAAATTATTACTCTAAAAGGAAAAGTATAAAGATAAAAAATGCAGAATACTAAATTTTAAGTTGCTAAAAATTTATAAATAGGATAAAATTCTTATTTAAGAGTTTTCATACTTTTGATTTTTTATAAAATAACTTGTAAGAATGTATTCAATCAATTAGATCAAGCATGAACTTTTTGGTTAAATGAAAATTGTTTTGTTTGAGGTGCATATGCTTGCATGTGGACAGGTTTAAATAAAGAATAAATTGATAAAATGAATAAATGACACGACTTTGGATTGAAAATTTTTAACAATGAACATTGTAATCTACTGCTTTTCTTATTTGTGAATTCCCATGCATTACATTAAGATAATAAATAAATTAATTAAAAATTGTATAGGAGGGATTTAAATACTCATTTCTCCAAACCTTTTCTACATGTTCATTCTTAAGGATTCTATTTTTAGTTTATTAATTTTATACATGCTTTTACAGCTGCACGCAAAGTTAAGTGCTATAATTTTGTGTTGCAATTAAAATATGCCACACTAATTTTGCTTCTGTGAAACATAATATGTTTGAGTTTTGTCACTTGCAGAGGAGCAATATGTTTTCAGCTCTTTTTTGCTTAAGTGTAGAAAATATTTCATTTTTGTGAGCGTTGAAAACAGAACCTTACTTTCTGTCACGAAATTGTAGTAACTAATGTTCACATTATACTGAAGAAATGAGCACAATTCAAATGTACGACTAATTGCTGTTTAACAAAAAAAAAGAAGTTTATGGCAGTATCATTATGTATAGCAAGGCTGTCCGACCTGGCACCCACAGTATATACCAGAAAATTCTTACAAAAATCAAGACCTTATAGAATCGAAGATATTTGAAAATTTAATAAGGCAAAGATTTCTGTTGGTGTTTCGTGGGCGCCAGGTTAGACAGCCCTAATATATAGCATGTTTTGCTATATATTAGGGCCCTATTTGCATAGCATGATATTATGTCTTTTACTTATTAAATATCAAGCCTTCTTCAGCCTTCATCCACTTCTTTTTGTGACATGAAAACAAATGCCAAGCTATATCTCCTAATAGGATTTATGCTGATATTATTTAATGCCATCCTCTACTGAGAAATGATACAGTTAAAGGTGCTATGGAAAGAGAAAAGAGTTTCCTACATATTCATTCTTAAATTTTATTTTTTACCATGAAAAAGTTAATATGCAACACATTTTTTTCATGTCTAAAAAATTAGGTAATTTTATAAAGGCAATAGACAACTAACTTTCAAGTAAAAAAATAGTCTATTCTCTTTAAATGTAAATAAAAATTTATAATTAATTATCATTATATAAAATTTTTCTCAGTGTAATGAAGCCAGTGGAAATTTATATCCATGTGTAAGCCATAAAATCAAAATTTTGTTGTATAACCTTTATGTATGTATAGAGAGAGAACTAAATTTTAATAGTTATGTTCAAACATTCTTTTTACAGGTAATCTGTTTGGGTCTCACATTATTTGCATTTCAAACAAAGGTATGTATTGAATATTTTAATATGATAAATTATTAAAGTTATCAAAATAAAATAATCTATATTTTTGAAGTTAACTAAGATATTTATTTTCATATCATATGATCTGTCCAATTATATCATTTGATTAAAAGAAATTGGAAGGGAAAAATCAAAACAGAGAGTTCACCACACAGGTGCGGGCTGAAGAATGTGGTGGTGGTGTGGGGTTCATTTTTACAGCATGATAAAGCAAAATTAATATTTTTTGCTCCTTTATTTTTTTGTCCATAAATTTTTTTATGAAATGTCGAAAGAAAAACATAAATGAAGGAATGATGATGCCCCCCCCCCCAACTATGAGCATTATAACGGGACATTTTCAAAGCGAGACTTGTTGCTGATAGATCATCAATCAATGATAAACCTCCTAAACAACTGTCTTTGCTCCAAATGTAGCTTAAAAAATTACATAGAGGTTAATAAAGGAATTGAGAAATGCTTAAAATTAGCAGGCAGGACTATTGAATTCATCAAAAGTTAAATAGTGTTTTTATGAAATCTTGAATTATAATCGATTGCTGCCCCATAATCACCTTCCTTGAGCTGTCTTATCTAGAAATTTGGTAGATTCATTGATTTTATCAAAGAAAATAAAAAGCTCTATTTGATTTTATAGTTTTTAAACAAAAATATATACCAGTTTCACACATATAAGAACAAAAATAACTGTGAAAGTTTCAGAAATTTACAGTTTAGGTTTGTGAACTATCTTACCTTTTGCTCATCTGTTTTCCTCTCCCCCACCAAGCTTTCTCATGGGAGAATCTTTATCTCTACAGGTTTTCCTAAGCAAAATCTAAAATAATGCTTTGAAATACAATAAAGCCTGTGCAAATGTAAAGTGTCTGTATTGAAAAAAATTTCATGGTTCTAATGGTAGGAATATCATATAATATACATGCCAAACTGACAAAACTGTCTAAAACTAAAGCTGAATATCTTTCGGGTTCCCACAGTTCTAATTTTGCAGATTTTATTCTACTGTGTTATAAATAGCCAATGTAAAGTAAAATGTACTGTCAGCTAGATTAACCCTTTATCTACCTACAGTACTTATAAGTACCATTAAAGTAACTTATTATAAAATTCTTTTAGTATGCCAGTTAGTTGTAATACTGTCTAGAATGAGTTACAGATACATTACTTTATCTTGTTCCAAAAGCATTATTGGTTACACAAAACAACAATATTTTTAAAAGGATGATTTCTTTTGCCTTTGCATCTTTTCAGCTTTCTTGGCACTGAGGTAGAGGGATGGGGATTTTTCAATGTGGAAATATTTCTATATTTATATTGTAAGAACATCATATTTGTATATTTTATAATTATAAAAAATACTAAGAAAATAATTAAAAATAAAAGATCTGAGTGGGGTTATAGAAATTGTACATAATCCCTGTAAATTCAAATTTAATTAATCCTTCAAAAATTTATTAAATGATTATGTAAATTAGAGGTCTGCACGGGCCGAAATTTCCAGGCCGGAATCTGGCCAGGCCTGACCCGAAAATTAAAATTTCGTCCCAAGCTCTGCCCGGCCTGGAAAAATATTAAAAATCCGGCCCGAACCCGGCCCGGCCTGAGTAAATTTCTACAGAACATTGATCTTTACTCTTACGGAAGAGGTCAGACCAAAAAAACTTATATTAGTATCTTAGTCTTTTTTTTTTTTTTTTTTTTTTCATGTTTATAATCTCTATTTATACAGAAGCGCCATAGGCTGCAGAATATTTATGCTTTTAATGAACCCTTGTTTGTTGTATGTAAATGTTTCAGATATCATTAGTATTATTAATCCATATTCTATGTAATGGAGACATAAAAATTAAAAAATATATATATATGGTAAAAGTAAAATCTTCTAAGACAGAATCGCATTGGAAAGAAAAAAATATTTTCCCTTCTTAGCAGATGTAAATTTTTAATATATTTTTTTCTTGCATATTGTTGTATTCATTTTGCATGGATGAACAGTTTAAGGGTGTATTTCGATTCAAACTACTTATTTTCCGATTTATTTTTGACTTTATTTTTACTCTCATATGCATCAAACTGGCAAATTGTCTGATTTAGAAAGTACACAAGGTGCCGTAATTGTCAATTCTTTGATAAATGCAGAAAATATTGCAAAAAAAGCAATCAAAAACAGCATTTTGAACAGATTTTCCCCTAGCGGGAGATCTGTGAATGAAAAAAAGGGTCATACTGAGAAGAAAATTGTTTATAAATCAAATTCTAATGAACGGAGCGTAAAAATATATCACACGGCACCTTGTACATCTCTTCAAAAATACCCTCAGCAAGTTTCATGTTTCTACTTTTAAAAATGTGTCTGAAATTGTATCGGAAAATTTCGGGCTGTTGAAGGTGGAAAAGCGTTTTTTCGAATACACCCTTAAAAGAAATTTGAAATTTTCAGTTAAAAAGAAAATTCCATCATAATCATGTTTCTTTTTTCATGTGTTTAGTTCTATTTTAAAATGCCTAGTAATATACAATTTTTTAAAAAGAATAAATTCTAATGTTTAATTGTAGAATAATGACAATTTAAAAGTATATGCCTTTCTTGCAAAAATTTTTGGACCAGGCCAAATTTTACTGATTTATAAACAGACTTGGCCACGTCGAGAAAAGGATTTTTATACGGGATAATTCAACTGGGACTGATTATTTTAGTACGTGAAGATTAGAAAGAATGAAATCAGTCTTGGCTTTATACTGAAAAAATACGTTAGGCTCTGCCTGATACTCCAGGAAAATAAATTAAGGCTCGAGCCCTGCCTGAATGTCATTAATGGAATTTGGGCCGAAGCCCAGCCTGTGCAGATCTCTAATGTAAATTTTTTAATTTAGTTTAAACAATTTGTGTAAAATGCTTTAAAATGTAAAATTTTCATGAATTCATAATGCGGTAGATAAAGGGTTAAGCTTGCAACTAGATAATGAGCTTGAAGCTTTTTCATAAAGAAACTTATTTTTAAAGCAAAAAGAAGAAAAAGTTTTAACAAACTTTGTCAGCAAAGTAATATGTTGTTGTTCTCATTATCTTTTATGTTTCATTTTAAATTGAAAGGGTTCTTTGTAATGAAGCTTTGAAGCAATAATTTTTTTAGCTATTTTTACTTTATTTTTCATTGTTTATGTATGTCATTTATTCCACATATCACAAGTGCTTTTGCACTTATCAGATTTTAGTAGGTCTTTTTAACACCTAAATACTCTCCCCTTTGTTACACCACTGTAACTATTTTTTTCTGTCACAATATACTATAAAATGTGTTGAGATGAAATTGTCTGGAACCAAAAAGAAATTCTGTTTCAAGTAAGTTTTATTGTATTGGCATGTATAATTTGATGGTAATTCTTTCAATAGGACCAAATTTTTTGTTTAATTTAATGCAGGATTCTATTGTAAAACTGATTCTGTTTTCACATTATTTATTGTGTTGTTTAAATTATTTCAAAAATTAATGTTATCCTAATGCTTGCTTTTACATATTTTGTGAAATATTAGCTCTGTGAAAGGTAATATCATAATTTTTCTGCTTTTAAGAAATAAAAAATGTTTCATAAAGATATTCTGGTGGTAAGAATTGGTGTTTTGTAAACTTATGAAAATACTTGTAAATATGAAACCTATCTATGATGATATAGTATCTTAAGAAGAAAAAATTCTGGCTGACGGGATAACATGCAGTCATGCATGCTAAAATGGAAACTTGGCTAAAGCAGAATTATTTTTTGTCCCCAGTAATTCAGCTTTCACAGGTGTATAAATCATTAAAATGTATGTAATACAGTAAATACTATAAAGACCATTTTAAAAAAAATCCTGCCTTAAACAGAAAAAAAAGTGTTTTTGTTTCTACCAATTTAATCTTAGCAGTTCTTTTTTTTTTTTTTCTGTATTCCTTGTCTATTTATTTGATAATTATTGATGAACTTATATTTATATCTTATATATATACTAGCAGGCTATTCCCGCTGCGCTGGTCAATATTTCAAAATCAACCGTGGATGAAACGAACTGGTGAATTTAAATTTGTATTTTAAACAATTTGGACCTCCAGCAGCACCTCGCTCATTGCTGAAAACGATTTAGACACCATTGTGATATTAAATTATTTTAAACGTTGGACAAAATCCAGCTATTAAGAAGTAACTATTTTAGTTCATTATTAACAGCGCACATTTGGAAGCGAAATGACACCATTATGGCAACAGGATTTAAAATTTTCCCTTATCTGAAGAAATATTAATTATTACAGTCGTTACCATGGTGCGACTTCTGAAAAATTTCTAGACAACTTTTCATTATATGAAGTCAGGAACCCAAAGCTACTCCCACCTAAAAACTTTATATATATACCAAATTTTGTCCGCGCGATAAAAGGCAAAATTATGCACGAATCATCTTCAAACTCGTCAAATACATTGAGATGGTTAATATCTCAGTGGGGGATTGCAAATGAGGAAAATCGGCCCAAGGGGGGTGGAAATTGGGAAGAGTTCAAAAATTTGAATACCACCTTAACATGGCTTTGACAAAACCAGCTCTTACAACAATGGCAGGAAAAAAAAATAAACATTTTTCGTTACAGGAGTTGCCAACGATAAAAAGAACGCATTAAAATTCTCACTACAACAACTACCTCCTCCAAAATTTCCTCCTGAAAAATGAAAAAAAAAATATTTGCTCTTTCGTATTTAAGTATTTTCTCTTTAGTTATTTAAGATAAAATTATGTAAATTTGTATAATTTGGCGAAATTGGTTGACGTGATAATCAAGTAGTAACATATTTACATTTTTCATATTTCACAAAAGATTCTTACACAGACATCATATACGCAAAAGGTTTAGCACGATTTTCTTGCAACTCCAATGTGGCAAAATCCTCGTTTTAGAATACCAAAGAAATTTATATATATTTTATTATTTTCTAACATTTTAAACAGGAATTAACAATAAATAAAAAAAGTAACTGTAGAACAAAACAACTAATATCATTTCAAAAAAGAAAGTGAAAATAAATAAACTACATATCAATAGATAAGCAACTGTAGCTGGGTTACCATATAAGGCAAAAAATGCCATTTTGGCGCCAATGAGATACCTCAATGAGTATATGACCAAATCTGTGACAAAATTTCCATATTTGGAAAAAAAAACTTTAATCGGTATTTGTACTGCATTTTCCCTACTTATTTACAGTAAAAAAACTTTGGCACAGATGTCATGTACGTACTACATTGGCGCAATTTTTTTCTGAGGCCAATTTGGAGAAAACTTTAATCACCAATCGTTTTTAATCACCAATTTCATACATATTTTTTAATTATTTTCTATTATTTAAAAAAAATTAATAAATAAAAAAGTTTAATTAATAGCTATAGAGCAAAATTGTTTATATTTTTTTAAAAAACAAAATGAAAGTTAATAAATAGTTTATTAATAAATAAACAGCTATAGTCGGTTTACCATCTGAGGCATAAAATCGCCATTTTGTTGCAATCGTGCGAATGTGGTGCGTATATGACATCTGTGCCAAAACTTTAAAAAGTTGCAATTAAATTATTTTACAGTTTGGATGAGAAAGACATTTATATTAAAATTTAAACATTATACGCAATTTTTTTCACCACAACTGCTATTTATATATTTACATTCAAACATAAAAAATTATCCTAAAAATGCTCTCACACATTTAAAACAGAGTGAGAGAATTTAATTATTGCGAACATCGCTCCGGTTTATGCCTTCTTGGCATAAAATTGCATTGTTTAATGACAAAAGTAAATTCAAACACCCAAATAAACAAATAACATACAATTAACAGATAAAACCATTTTTTAAAGTAATTCTGCTATTTCCTCCTGTAAGACACATAATGATAGAATTAGATTTAAAAAATATATTTTTAAATAGAAAAATGTTATTTACGTTTTATCTAATAAAATATTTAAAATACATTTTTTTTAGCCTGGCGCGAAAGAGATAAATAGCGAAATATTGATTGAAGAAATATTAAAGAGGAAATGGTTAATTAAAAAAGACTTGTAAATTTTATTCAGCAGGAATTTTTTACTTCAAAATGTTGAATTTATCAATAGTAATAACGCATAATTGCATAAATTTCCTTTGAATTCCAAAATTTTTCCTTCAGTGCTACTTGGTTATACCGTCGACCAATATCGCCAAATTATACAAATTGCCAAACTATTAGCCAGATTATATAGATTAGCATAATTTTTCATTTAAATAACGAAAAACAAATTAGCAGAGCATATATAAAAATAGAAATAAAATGTCGAATTAAAAATCACGTGATGACATGATTTAATATTTATGTTATGCTTAATGTCAAGTGAATGTGACATTTACGATCATCCATTATTGACATTTAATCTTGGAATTTGGCGGTAGATTTTTAATTGACAGGATAACCTTTACTTCTTCAGTTCCTAAATTTTAAAACTGTAATTTTTCCTGTAAGTGAAATTGACGAAATGGTGCAAAAAAAATTAAATGAACAATAAAAAACATTTGCAAAAGGAAATAAAAGGGTATTCGTTGATCACATTCTTCAAAATTACGGTGAAAAGTTTTGAAAAAGTATAATATTATTTTACAATATATATGTGTGGCAAAAATTCATACTAAAGCTAAAATTTAAATATTTGATTCATTTTTTTAGTTATTAACTCATATCTACATATATAATTTACGATTGAATATAAAAATATACTCCAAAAATTATCTTCACTTGAAAAAAAAATATATTATTGTCAGGCATTAAGTCAGTAGTGCATTTTTGGCTTAAAAACACATTCTTAGGCGACAAAAGCAAAATGAAAATCGCATAGAAACGAATATGTAGCTCATAACTTACAGTGTCTTTTACAATCAGATCTGCTTTTTTCTGCTGTAAGTTATACGGAAATTCGATTAAAAAAAAAAAAAAAAAAAAGAGAGAAAGAAAATAATAAAAAGGGAAATAACTATCATTCAAAATTCATTTAATCAAATTTTCAAATTCATGTTGTTATTCTAATGCCAGGGATAAGTCGCCAAAAGTTGCACCAGATGTTATATTTCACGTTAATTTATTTTTTAAGCATTACAAATATCTTTTTCATTATTAAGATAAATATATTTTTAAAATATTACGCCTCATTTAAACGGTCTTTCTTTATTATTATTATTATTATCAGTAGTTATTTTATGCTATTATTTGCAAGATATTTATAATATTTCTAACAGATATAGCCATTTTAATTCTTTTAGCAATTATAATTTTCGCCAAAAACAGCTACTGGCAACCCTTTTGTCAAAAATAACCGAAAAATACGAAATTTACTACGAAAAATCAGAGTTATCCCTGTAAATTTGAATCATAAACCTTCGGAAAAATATTTCCTATCGAATGATACAATCGGCAAAAAAATCCATCGGGTAGTTTTTGAAAACACTCGTTTGGAAGTTTCAGAACTTCTGCTTTATAATATATATGATATAGCTTATATATATATATTGAACCACAGTAAAACTTGTTAAAGCTAATGGAAGTATGAAGTTATATACTACTAATCAATGTAATCTAAAATGTGCAACTTTTCTAAACATTAATAAAAAATAACATAATGGATATTCTTCTTATTTCAAAACAGATCGATTTCACAGCCTGTTCAGGCTTTTTGATGGTTGCCTTGCTAGTACTCGTCTGCTTTGGATTTGTTGCTATCATCTTTCCAGGAAAGGTATGTTACTGTGCATTTTTTCTCTTTTTTTAAAAAAAGAAGAAAAATGTTTATGCATATTTGGATTAATCAAATAGTATTTGTACCTATTTTTGTTTCTCCATTTTTCAACTTGAAAAAAATTTTAAATTTATTAATAATAGTTTTTATTTTTCTGAAGAATAATTACATGATTAATTTTTAGCAGTCCAAAATTTCTAAATTTTTAATATTTTTGTTTTTTATTGATAATACATAGATAACAAAATTAATGTACCATACAAATTTCTGAATTCAGCAACATAGTCTTAGAAACAAAAAAGTTCTAAAATTTCATTTACTAAACATGCCAAATTAAATTTTGATTATTTATATATTTTAAAAGAGTTGTAAAAATAATTACCAATTTGATTTATATAAATTATTTTGATCAATATGTTTGAATACTTGAAACAAAAAAATGAAGTATGGCTGCTGAATTTGTTACTAAAATTGTTATTTATATATATATATATATATATAAGACTTTTGTTTATTCTATCCTTTTCTGGTGTATAGATGGATATTTTTTTAATGAATGTTACATTTAAAAATAATTACCCAAGGTGCAAGTTAAACAGAAATGTTGCTTTTGTGACTGTTTTATAATATTTTTTAAGCTTCAAACCAAATTTTGTTTCCTTTTCTTTTTCTCTAGAAAACATATTTTCCTCAGTGTAACTGCCACTGGCAGTTAAAAAATCAGTTGCCTTATATAACATGTGCACTCTTATTTTTAGGGTAATTTCATTTTCATTGGTAAAAAAAGATATAAAGTATAAGAAAGATTTTAAACAGATATCATTTTATTACAATTCATATTGTGCAATATTTACAATTATTGCTTCATGGTTTTGTGCACTGAAATAAGAAATTGTTGCCTATAGATCCATATAACGTGCCTGTGATGATATGATGACATGGAAAGTTCCACAAATTAACCTGAAGTTCAATATTGTCGATTATTAGAAAAAGCATACAAAAAAATTTTACCATTTTCCATTTGTATAGGGTAGATGTGCCAGTAATGGACATACTTCAAAGTTTTTAGCTTAAAAAAATAGGCAATAAAAGTTTAGCTTTCATTGTTTGTTTTTTAATAACTCCCCCTTGCATGTTTTATAATATGGATTATTATTGACACTCTTATTCAAACTAATCGAGAAACAAAAAATAATGTTTCATCGTTTCATTATTTTTCAGTGAAAATCTTCATAAACATGCTGAGAATATTTCAACTAATTTATATTTTCTTTTATTTTCTTGTACAAATTGCATGTTTTTTTTTTTTTTTTTTTACTTACCTATTGTACGTAGTATAATGTAAGTCTTGCATTTGTTTTGAAAATGGGAAATTAAATTATTTTTTGACGGATTTACATGTTTCAGACTCTAGAGATTCCAAAAAACATATACAGTGAAACCTCCGAATAAGGGACACCTATGGGACCGGAACTTTTGTCCCTTAAATAGAGGTGTCCCTTATTTGGAGTTTTTATTATTACTTTTTTTATTAATCATCATGAAGGATATAAAAATAACAAAATATTAAAGGTGAAGTTTAAATGTATTCGAAATGTATAATCAGACATAAAAGGAACAGAGAATTAATTGATTAAAATTTTTAATTGATCACAAAATCATCAAATGAATTGTAGAATTATTAATTTGTATTTTTTATGCAAACTGCGTACATGCAAAAAGTATAAAAACATTTAAAAGAATTATACTTGAAGTAACTAATCAAAAGTGATAGTTTTATAAATTTCAATTTTTCACTATAAATTTTTCAAGTGTTCATTTATCATACTTATAAATTTTAATTCTTCATTAACAGCAGTATTTACAAAAAAAGTATTTAGCTTCTTTGCATATTTTAAGTCAACAAATTTCTCAACTGCTCTGCTCAGCAAGCGGAAAACATTTTGACACATTTGCAAATTCATTTTTTAAGGAAAAGGTATAAAATTGGAACATCTGACTATGGAAACGATTTGGAATCAAACTGTGTTTTCAAGTTTTGAATAAATTATCTATTGATTTATAAGCGATTTTTATCACATGGCAGACCTTTTTCACCCTTTCTTGAGTACTCATTTTTTTTTTTCGTGTATAAATTCAATTCAAAACCCCATGTTGACAATATTTTCTGAAAGATCTATTACATTTGAAAGAGAAAAAGAAAAAAAACAGAAAAAAAAGTTTGACTACATAGTTTCTGAACAACAACGCTTGCTAGTTTCAGGCATTTCTGAATAAAAATAAATTAAAATTTTTGTCATAAATTTGCCCTTTGGGATGTGAGAACAGTCTTAAAGTTCTTTATTTCACAACTTACTTTTATTCTCCACTTTCAGAATTATCCTCATAATTTTCAGCATTACTTTCAATGGGAATAAATGAACTGAAGTCAAATCAAAATTGTGGGTAAATAAATGCTTGTCAATTCTGTCATATACTTTTGTATCAGCATGACTCTATCAGTTTGATCAGGTCACAAAAATCTGTATTTTCATTTTCATCACAGATGCACAGACTACTTCATTAACTGAAATTGCAAAACCAATCCTTTTAATCTCCTTTTCAAGTGTCCCTTATTCAGAGGTAAATATATTACACGTCCTATACCAAGGGACTGGGACCGTAAGTTTTGTTCCTTAAATAGAGGTGTCCCTTATTCAGAGTGTCCCTTATTTGGAGGTTTCACTGTATATATAAAAAAATTGCTGTCTGTATGTTTGTAAGCGCTTTATCTCCCAAACAAATTGAGATAGAAAGTTAAATTTGGTGTGTACTTAGTATGTAATAATGGAAAGAAGCCTTTTTAATATCAATAACCTCGATTTTCCAGAAAACTATTTTTTTCGGACTATCGAAATATGCATTCTGATGAAAGGTATATAAATATTTTCAAATTTTTTTTTACTTTAAGAAGTGTATGTAAAAGACAACAAAATAAAACAAATTTTGTATAAAGAACTGAGTCAATCAGATAATTAGTTGGCATTTTATATAATTTGTCAAAATTGGTTCATGAGCAATTTATTAATAGAGCACTACTATGTGTTAAAAATGTTTAAATATACATTTAAATTTTATTTTGGAATGGCAATACATTTTACATTATGCATATCCATGATAGGTAAGTTTTACGGTGGCCCCCAATGACTAGCTTTTTGTAGCAATAGAAAACCTATTTTATGTACTAATAGCCATTTAGAAGATTTAATTTATTTTTAAGGTTTTAGAATTTCCTTGATTTCTGAATTTCTTAGTGTAACAACTGTGTTATGCAATTCATCCTTTCTCCAGAAAATGTATTAGTAATGATAACATTGTATAAAATTGTATTTCTATTCCTTTTTCATTATAGGAGCATCGTACTACTAAATGAATCTTAATGAGATTAAATCACTTTGTAATAGAATTTTTATATTTAAAAAAGAGAAATTCTAATTATTAGTTTTCTTTTCTAATTTATTTATTTATTTTACAGATTATACAACTCTTATATGCATCTGCAGCTGCACTGATATTTTCTTTGGTATGTAGTTTATTTATATGTAATTTAGCTAACATTTCTTTTAAAAGTAAAATTATTTAAAGTTTACTTCTTTTCAAATTACTTTATGGTTTATGGCCTTTAAATTAGATTAATAAAATATTAATATTAACAATAAACTTTTTATTAAAAGTTTTTCTTCCAAAAGAAATTATTTATTTTAATATAAAATGGAATGAACCAGTGTTTGAAGCAAGGCCATAAGCCAGGAATAAATTTAAAAGCACAAATTGTAAGCTCAAAATTTTATTCTTGTTTAAAAAAATTTTAGATTTTTTTTTTTTTTTTTTTTTTTTTTAACAGGGGAATGTTACGGTGCTTATGAAGTCTTATTATAAATTTGAGTAATTCAAAAATATATTCATAAATGCAAATTTAATTTTTCAAATTTCTTCTTCTCAAGTAAATTTATATTGTAAGGATAAAACTTCTCTGCATTGATACTAATTAATCAAATAATGTTTTCTTTAGCTTTGTATCCAGTTCTTCAAATGTTTTATTGTCAAAAATATTTTTAAAAGATGCATACATTATAGCAGCTAACTTCCTGAAAGTTTGTGCAAATATGAAAATAAAATTATTTCTGTATTTTTCACTGGTTTCTGTTAACCCTTTATCTACCGCATTATGAATTCATAAAATTTCATTCTAAAGCATTTTACACAAATTGTTTAAACTAAATTAAAAGATTTACATAATCATTTAATAAATATTTAAAGGATTTTAGAAGGATTGAAGGATTTAGAAGGATTAATTAAATTTGAATTTACAGGGATTTTGTGTAGTTTTTTAACCCCACTCAAATCTTTTATTTTTAATTATTTTCTTTGTATTTTGTAAAATTATAAAATGTACAAATATGATGTTCTTACAATATTAATATAGAAATATTTCTGCATTGAAAAATCCCCACCCCCTTCCCTCAGCGCCAAGAAAGCTGAAAAGATGCAAAGGCAAAAGAAATAATGCTTTTGAAACAAGATAAAATAATGTATCTGTAACTCCATTCTAAACAGTATTACAACTGACTGACATATTAAAAGGATTTTATAATAAGTTATTTTGATGTTACTTATAAGTATCATCGGTAGATAAAGGGTTAAACAATTTAGATGATTTGAACATTAAAGAACATTTGAAATTATACATATTTTGTGAGAAAACCTATGTACAATGTATATTTTTGATATTAGTTTTTAAAAGTTTAGAGCTTATTACTTTTCTAAATAAACAGTCTGGTAAAATGAACATAACTTACAAGGAAAAAAAGTTTTTAAAATTACTTAATTTATGTAAAAAAAAAAAAAAAAAAAAAAAAAAAAAAAAAAAAAAAGTTTACTGTTTATTAAAAATGCATTTTCACATTATTCATAAAAGTTAAATACTTACTCATCATCTGAAGATGTAACAATAATGATCTCAAGTCACGCACAACAAAGTACATAAATAAACCAAATAAAAATTAATTATTTTTAAATATGGTATGATGTCAAATAATTAAAGAGTATAAAATACATTTACTAAAAGAGAAAAAAAATGTTTGTCCTAATATTATTTTTGCTGCATAAACCACAATAACACAGATAAACTATAACTGTACCTAATCATATTCTATTGTGTGAAATTGTATATGTATTAAAAATAAGTATCTGTTTCATTATTGATAGCTTGTTCTTAGTAAAACATTTGAAAAACTTCTTCATTACAGTATTTGGTGTTTGATACCCAGATGATGATAGGAGGCAAACACAAATACAGCCTTTCACCTGAGGAATATATCTTTGCTACATTGAATCTTTATCTTGATATTATCAACATATTCATGTCAATTTTAGAACTAGTAGGATTAATTCAAGACTGATGAAGTAAGTCTGTTTATCATATTTTGTGGTTATGGCAAGCATTCTTATAGATTGTAGAATGAAAAAATATTTTTTTTAAACAGAAGGTCATGTCTAATCTGTGCAAAGCTATAAGCCTATCCATTTTTTTGTTCACCTAATATTTCAATACTGTCAAATGTGGCTAAATTTTGATTATTCTTTAACCCTTCTCTGTACTGTGGATCACATATGGCACATTCCTAAAAACACAGTAATTCTCATTATGTATCATGAATTTGGCCAGTATGATCTGTGTAACTGATCAAGAACAATCCGAAGAATGGAATAACACTTATTTTGTCCATGTGAGATGGCTGCATTTGACACAAAATTAGAATTTATCCTTTGGAAAGAAATAAAAAATTGTTTCTGCTTTTTAAGGCCAAATTTACTTTTGTTGTTTTTACTGAATACTTAAAAATATTCATATAAAGCAAATTGCAGTGTTAAGCAGATAAAATTAATTAATTAAAGCCCATTTAATTGCAAAATATAGCAATACAATATTTAAAATCCCTAATTGTGTATACAGCATACACACCATAAAATATCAAATTTTAGCTGAAAATTTGAAATTTGATTCCCCCCCCCCCCATTATTAGACCTATATATAGATTCCAAACAATTTTTTTCATAACAATAGAAAAAATCGTGCATTGAAGAATTAAATTTTCTTTCATGCCATATTTTCTGGTATATAAATCATAGCCTAAAATTTCTCACGTAAAGAAAGCAAAGAAATGTGCATCAAATGTAGATTATGAAATATTTTCCAGCATATTCAGAAAATAGTAACAATGTTTTTTCGTTTAATAAAGCCAAAATTGATATTTAACTAAATACATTTAAAAACCAAATTTCTGAAATTACCTTTAATAGTTTGAAAAATATTAGAATTAAACAAAAACATAATTTGCAGGACAAATTAAAAAAACAAAATTTATTTCCTGCACTATTTAAGCCCAAGAAGGGGCAGATATTAAAATATTTGATTTAGTTATTTCTACATTTAGTATTAAATTTTTGTATCAAATAATTTAAATTATATGAACATTAAAAAATAAAAATGAAATTCAAACAATATGATACTTAAAACCGCTAAATTTAGATTCCGTTCAAACGAAATCGAAATAAATCTCAGACTTTTTCTGAACATTTGCTTTTTAGATGTGTCTATTCTTTTTATTTATACCTACCATAAATATTATACAAAATCTGCAAAACAAATATTTGCAAGTTAAGTTTGGAAAAAAAG
Source organism: Maratus speculifer (assembly GCA_964019185.1). Classification (NCBI taxonomy): domain Eukaryota; kingdom Metazoa; phylum Arthropoda; class Arachnida; order Araneae; family Salticidae; genus Maratus; species Maratus speculifer. The sequence continues at coordinate 180,384,520 of OZ025302.1, read as the reverse complement.
TCTCAGATTTATTTCGATTTCGTTTGAACGGAATCTAAATTTAGCGGTTTTAAGTATCATATTGTTTGAATTTCATTTTTATTTTTTAATATTCATATAGTTTAAATTATTTGATACAAAAATTTAATACTAAATGTAGAAATAACTAAATCAAATATTTTAATATCTGTCCCTTCTTGGGCTTAAATAGTGCAGGAAATAAATTTTGTTTTTTTAATTTGTCCTGCAAATTATGTTTTTGTTTAATATCTCAAGTTTTTTAATAACTTCTGCATTCAGATGAACTCTTTTCAAAATTAACTGAGGGTACCATCATCAGGACTTCCTTTATGCGGTATTGTATCACAATTACTGATGTAATTTACCCAGGGCCATAGCTAGAAGTGAACTATGAGGGGGGGGGGGGGGGGGTGCACTCGAGAATGTCTGAGGGGCTCATATTTTTCTCTCTCTTTCTCCAACGCAAAAAATTTAACTAGTGCATATTCACATTGTAAGTACCATGTTTCTTATTAAATTGTAATAGCTCCATTTTATGCTAAAAAGAACATGGTGATGAAAAATTTGAGTGTATAACTAGTTCAAGATTGAACATCTTGTTGGCTTCATATGTGGCTTCATATGTGTAAGATGAGTGAGTGTTGAAGCACTTACTTTAGTTAACAATTTAGCAATTCGGCAAAACTATGAAAAGACCTCAAAATTAAATTAGATTTTTGAACAAAATTTCATTTGATGAAATACTAACTATTACGTTCGCCCCCTACGTAGAAATTTCTGATTTATTTTTCCAGATCTATACCGATTATAATACCTAGACTCCAAAACCACCCCAAATTAAAAACTCTATTTATCTATCTCTGCGGTATCTGCATAGATTTTCATTTCTCCATTAGGTTTTTCACAAATTTTCTTTGATCCATTTCCAGATCATTTGCCCCATTTCCAAATTGTTTTTTTTTTTTTTCTACATCTAGAACTGTATTCTGTACAGGTTTCCTGTCCTGATACCAAATATTTCAAAATCTCTGTTTCATTTCCAATATGACGTCATAAATGTGCACTTTTTAATTTTTAAAATCAATTTCACTTTTTACGATGGAATCACGCAAAAAATAGATGTCACTTTTTCTTCGGCAAATTAATTTCTTATGAATCAGAAAAGTCTCTTCTGCATGTAACTGATATTTATACTTAACAATCAGTATTGATGCATTGCGTAGAAGTATAGTTCTAGAATTTCACTTCTAGACAATATAATATTCCTCTAACAATACCTCAAGACATAGTATCAATAAAATGCATTTATGTTTTAATTTTGTGTATTACTTCATGTTTATTTATTTTCTGTATTTCTTCATTTAGAAGTTTCTTGATAAATTAATTAATATTTGTATTGAAATTTAACTTCGACAGAACTTCAAATCGCTATCGGAGCTCTGGGCAGGGTTCAGCATAGAAAAGTTGGGGATAGATGTCATATATGCAACACGTTGGCGCGATTGGAAAAAAATGGAGATTATATGCCTCACATGTTAACCTGGCTGTCGTTGTTTATTTACTAATAAATTGTTTATTTTCTATTATTTTTTTTTAAATGATGTAGATCGTTTTGTTCTATAGTTATTAATAAACTTTTTTTTATTTATCTCTATTTGATTTTTTAAATATTAGAAAAAAATTTAGGTACTACTAGGTTATCCCGTCGACCAAAAAATTATCGCCAAATTATAAGATTAAATGTCAATAATGGATGATCCTGAATGTCAATTCAATGACATTAAATATGATACACGTGTTTAAAACGTCATCAAGTGATTTTTATTTCGACTTTTTATATGTATTTTTATTAATATTCTACTAATTATTTGGTTTTTTAAAATTATTTAAAATAAAAATTACGTCAATATGTATAATTTGGCTATTAGTTTGGCGATTTATATAATTTGGCGAAATCAGTCGACGGGATAATAGAGTAGTACCATAATTTAAAAATTTATATGTGATTGGTATTTGAAAACGAAATTTTCGCCAAATTGGCGTGAGAAAAAAAAATTGCGCCAACATGGTAAGTATTAGACATCTATGCCAAAAGGTGACGCATTATGAATATTCCAAATGTGATTAAATTTTATTAATTTATAGAGATAGTAAATAAAGAGTTTTATAAAAATATTAACTTAAAGTATAAAAAAACAGCTATTTTTCAACAGAAACTCTTTGCGATATTTTAAAAATTAAATTGTGTAGTGTTTTATCATATTAAAATCATCGGAATAATGAATTTAAAACAACTACGGTACTACTTGGTTATCCCGTCAACCAATTTTAACAAATTATATAAGTCGCCAAACTAATAGTCAAATTATACATATTGGCATTTTTTTAATACAAAAGAACAAATAAATGAGTAAAATATTAATAAAAAATACTAATAAAAAGTGAAAATAAAATCATTTGATTACATCTCTAAATACGTTTACGTATTTAATGTCATTGAATGTGACATTCACGATCATCCATTATTGGCATTTAATCTTATAGTTTGGCAATAGTATAATGTATATGTAATATGTAATGTATATGTAAAAAAATGTATATTAAATATATTAAATTGGCGATAGTATTTGGTCAACGGGATAACCAAGTAGTACCACTGATTCAAAATTGATTTTATCCAATGATTAATTATTTGTAAAATTACAAATTTAGGCACGATTTAAAAAAATCTCCAAATCGTGGAGAAAAAATATATTTGTAAACATTGTTTGTATTTGTTTACATTGGATTTGAATATTTAGGTTGATAGAATTGGCGAATTTATTGCAATGCCGAAAAGTCTTACACCAACTAGTTGATAATTCTGCGGTTTAGTCTTAAAAAATCGCTATGTTTGAAGTCCTAGTTCTGCAGATTTACCAGTTTCATTACATACAAAGGATGAAATACTATTATTCTCAAATACTATTATTTTTGAAAACAAAAACAAACCTAAATTTTTTATTTTCTTTGAACATATCAGGCAAAGAGATTTTTAAAAATGTGGTATAAGTATGAAATCCCGGTGCAATACATATATATTATATATATATATATATATATATATATATATATATATATATATATATATATATATATATATATAGTTATTTTCTATTATTTTGTAAAGACAATAGGTAGAAAAAAGTTCAATTTACTTATTTTCTGTATTTTTTCAGTTAGAAAGCTTCTTGATCAATGTTTGAAAATGTCCTTTTCTACCTATTATAAAAATCTATTGCTTTCTGTTGACGATTCTTGTCTTTGTACCAAATGTTTGCAAATCTCTGTTTCTTTTCTAATATGACGTCGTAAATATACCATTTTTAATTCTTAGAAAAAAAATTATTTTTCACTTATCACATAAAAATGATTAATTGCTGCAGGAAATATGTCCATTGACCTCTGTATATATATATTTTTGATTGGAGGAAATCATTTTTTTAAACAATTAGATCCTTTGTAGAAAATTTGTGGCAGCGCGTACAAAGTGTGGGAAAATGTCTAGTAAATAACTCGTTGAATGTTAAATTCCGTATTAAAATAACATTACGGAGTCACACTGGAAATAAATAAAGCATAGCACTGCCGTGCTATGCTTTAATTCTTTTATACAGTCCTATATAGAAAGTATATTTTTTATGTATACTGCATAAAAGATTTACTTCAGTTAAGAAACGCTTAGCACAATTTGAAAATGCCCCTTTAGCAATTTCAGTCAAGTAATGGAAATGTACTATATCTTTTGTGCAGCTCTGTATCATTGTTAGCCTTTTGGATTTATATATTACACTAAATAATATGCAAAAATATAGATAATTTAAAAGTATGTGCCAAAACTGGAAACACTTGTAGCAATTATTGTTCATAGGCAATACTGTAGTCAAATTTTGTATGATCTTGTAAGAGAATACTATGCACACCTTATTCTATATTTACACAAGTTAGACCATGAACAAATTAGCCAGTCAAACAAACTATCCATAAAAACTTTTCAGCTTTGCTAAAATAAATAAATAAAAATTATTGTATTTTGTGTTCCATATCATTATTTAAGGATGCAGCAACCTGTCATTCTAAAATTACCAAAACACATTTTTTTCTTTTTTTAAATAATGTATAATATCCTTAGTCCAGATATTTTATGCAAAAATCTTCCCAGGGTATTTCTGAGTCAATGTGCATGAAAGCTTGCAAAAATCAAAACCCTTTCTTGTTATTATTTTATGAAAAACAGGAAATTATTAAATGTTGTACTTAATTTTCTCATTAGTTAACAATATTTTTTTTTCTTCTTGAAATAATACTTTTTACAGGAATATTCCCTTTTTTATACTTTAGTTTTGCCTTTAACACAGATTGCCTTTTTTCTTTCTAGAGTTGGAATACTAAAATATCTTATATTAGAAATTTAAAATAAATTTTATGCATATTGTTTTCATTTGAATCACCTTGGAAATAAGTGTTTATTTCTAATTTGATATCTGAATATGCATGTTTCTATGTAATCCACTTATCTGACAAATGTGTTAAATCTTTGTGTCTATATTTCAGGAAACAAAAGAAGTGGAGACAACGTCATTCGTTTGTTAGAAGAAACTTTTTTATACATGCATTTCTCTTACATATTGTATTTATATCATTATGTACCCTAGTCATTTACAATCATTGTGTTGTTATTTATACATTCCTTTTTATTTAAAAGTGTCACATATTTATCTTTAACACAGCTGATTTATTTATTGTCAGTGTTCTAAATGTACACTTATAAGCTACAATTGCCAAATCTGCTAGTCTTTCTTGTATTATACAATTTCTGAACTTCTCGAAAATAATCTATATTTAATGTATTTGTAAAGTTATTAGATATAAATCCAAAAGATGTTGATTGTTGCATGAAATTTGTAAATTCTATTAATCCAGGTAAATTAGAAATCAAGAAATTCATTTAGTATACCTCAGTATGTTAGTTTTTTCTATTAAAATATTTTCATATTCCCAGAATTTAAATTATATGCAAATATGGTATACAATTGTATTTATTTGAATATGTTATTGGCCTACAGAACTGCTTATTTCAATCTTTACAATTACTGTTCTATTTAAATTTATTATTTTTTTAGAGACAATATGGCCGGAAATTAATATTTTTTTTTCTAAATTTGCCATGCAATTTGCATATAGTTTAAATTCTATTTATAATTGTTAATAAATGTACCATTTTGATGTACAGTATTATAGAAATAAAAATTTTAATTATAAAAATATAACTTATTAGATTTACTTTTTGTTTTGTTTTCATTGTTGATCTTTACAGAATTTTTTGAGTATTGGATTACTGTTTGTCATTTTATTATTCTTAGACTAATACTTTTAGGCATGAAAGTGAGAAATAAAGAAAAAGGAGGGAGGGAAAATCCATCTGTACAATATGGCCAAACTCGTATAATTTTGAAATGGTTATTCAAACAATAAAACAAAATATGTACATTACTTATGATTGTTAGTTTCTATTTGTAACTTAGAAAGTTGTTTTTAAGAAATTGAAACTAATAATAAAAATATAGATTTATTAAATCAAAAAAGAAAATCTAAGACTGTTTACACTTGATGGTTTGCTAAAAATATGAATTCAAATATACTTGAGGAAGTCATGTGAAATACAGAGATAGATTAATAAAAAAAAAAAAAAATTACTTTTAATGGTTTGACTGCTGCATCACAGAAATTACCCCAATGTACAACACAATGAGATTTTTTTTTTAATAATTAGAACAAAATATACTATTCCAAATAAAATTTTATGAAAACTTCCTTTCTCTTTATTAGCAACTTTGAAGAACTTAATTTACATTACATTACCTTCAGAAGCTTATTATAAAAACTTGCCTTTGATTTGATGACTGAATCGCACAGCAAATCAGAAACAAACACAAAGGATTTGACTAGACAAAATGTCTGATTATTAAAATTTTCAGATCAAAAATTTAATAATCAGACATTTATTCCATTTATCCCCCCCCCCCCCACCTTCCACAGCAGCATGTGAAGGGAAAACAGCGTCTGGTGTAAAGTTTAAACTTTTCTCATCATAAAATTGTTTGGATTTTTATCAAATCTATAAAAAATTAAAACATATGTAAAAACTAACATATGGATTGCAAAATCAAACTATATTTAAAACTAAGAATTTTATTTAATAAAATATATTCTTGTTTGCTTATTTGACTCAAATTTCTGATGCAAAGCTAATCTGACAAGGAGAGGGTCAACTTTGATAATCACAGATTTTGATTATTTTAATATATGTTGTAGGGTAGAGACCCCTTAGCCCCAGGTTCAATGGATTTTATACAACACCCCTTAATTCTTGAGAAACAGGGGGTCTAATATAATGATACAAGTGAAATACTTATTTTGAAAAGAAGAAAGTACATGATCATAGCTCAGTTGAATAAGCAGTAGCCAATCCCCAGTGGGTCCGGGTTCAGTTTCCAGATGCACTAGAGTTGTTTTTCTCATTCTTTGTTTTATAAATGTACTTGTAATTTAATAATCTCATTGTCAATTAAAAATTATAATGTATATTAATTCTAATTTCATCCTATTTACTTTTTTATTTGCAAATAAATAGTAGTATAGATGCAAAACTATTATTATTTTTTCTAAATCATTTTTAAAATTCATTTCATACATTCTTTAATGCATTGATATTAAACAATCGTGTTAATTCGTGATTTTGAAAAAACATCAATTATGTATTGCTTTAACAAGGAAAGTCAATAATATGATAAAATTACTCTGTTTTTAAATTAAAAAACATAGTTATAATAAGGTAAGCATAAGAAATAAATTACAACCTACTTTTTGCATATTAAAGATTTTTAAATTATGAAAAACATATACCTACTCTTTGACTTATTTTGCTGTTTTTTTTTTTACTTCACATTTGTTTTTTTTTCTTCATTTATTTTTACTTTACTTGAATATGCTTTATTTTATTATAAATAGATGGCACCACAGCATGTTTTGGAATTTTTAATATTCTTTAACAGATTGAATTTTTTTTTAAATTTCCTTAAATAATGTGATATATTGGTTTAAAAATCAAAAATGCTAAATTAACATTTAAATATGCTAACATTGTAGTTTAAGTCGATATTAAGATCATAAAACAAAAACTGTGAAAAACAAATGCAGTGCGTCTGGGCATCGAACTTGGGCCCTCTGGTCGATTGGCCTACTGTTTATCTGACTGACAAGGAAGGTCTCCATACGGGCATACTCAGAAAAATCTGAAAAAATTACAGAATGTTCTTCTCATACAGTTATATATGTTTATAAAAAAAATTTCAGCGGAATTTCCTTATTACGTCCGTAAAAAAATAATAAAAATTTCGTTTATTTGGCGATTTATCTCCGGTTGGCGAAAAAACGAAATTTTGAAAAATACGCTTTTACGCTTCAAATACTTTTTAAAGAAAAAACTTTCTATGTTCAATTTATTTAAATAAGTTTAGTTTAAGTAATTTTAGTTTTGCATTTTTACTTTACTTTAAGTGTAATTTTGTTATATTCGTTTATATGTACTTTTAACAAAATGAAATTAATATATTTTATCATTTAAAACACAATTTAAATTGATTAAAATTGTTCCAAATTGAAAAATACACTGTTAAAAATCTGCTGCATTTTGTTGCAGCACGGTTACTTGGCCGTGAAATGGAGCTTTCTCATTGGTTGGAATAGAGATATTATATACAAGCGGTGGAGTGCGTTGCAACAAAATGCAGCAGATTTTTAGCAGTGTATGACGCGGTCAATTGACCGTGCTATGGAGCATTCTCATTGGTCAGAAGAGAGATATTCTATAAAAGTAGTTGAGTGACGTTGCAGTAAATGCTGCAGATTTTAAAAAGTGAAGTCAATTAAAATCAATTTTCAGATTCGTTAAAATCGTCTGCTTTTGGCGAGGAAATGCATTGCTCGCCAAATCCCGCGTCGCTTTCAGCTTTTCAAGCCAATTATTCCAAACTATTTTATTTTTTTACATATTTAATAATGTAATTCCGCCGCTAATTTTCACTGATCCTTTATTACCTACATGAGTAGTTTAATTCGTATTTTTTTCAAAAGATTCTGAGTATGCCCCCAATGGAGACCTTCCTTGTGAGCTATGATCGGTGCTTCCTTCCAAAGTTAGTTTCTAAAATGGGTCATAATATTAGACCCCCCATTTTCTCAAGAACTAAGAAGCATTGTATAAAATCAATTGAACCTGAGGCTAAGAGGTCTCTGCCCTACATCATATATTGAAATATTCAAAATCTGTGATTATCAAAGTTGGCCCTCTACTTGTTAGTTTGACACAACTTTCAGCTCAATTCTTAAGTCTTTATTTATTGCAAAAGATATACAGTAATCCACAACATACATTATCATTTAAGGTGTAATTGTTTGGCTTGTATGTATAGTAACTGCATTTCATATTGCAACCCACTTTTCGCAATCCTGTAATGACTAAATATACTATATGAGAGTGATAAACTGTATCCAAAACTTTGAGTTACAGATAAGATAATAAATTCGTAGATGACTTCAAAAGATACTTGAAGTTATTTATACTTTATTTTAAATTGCTTGATGAATACCCATTGTTGCTCAAACTACTAAAGATTAATTGTTAAATCCATTATTGGGGATATTAATATCTAAATAATTAAAAATGTGTGTAACTACAAAAATAAATAAATGAAAAATAATTTTTTCTCAATTATTTTAATATTTTGAATATGAGCTGCACTTTCTTCTTGTAAAGATAAAAGAAAGTAGAAATACTGTAAAGGAAGCTTGTCACAAAAAGATTAAAGGACTTTTGGCATAAAGGTAATGATTTTCAAGCACACAGAAAGTTTCTTTTGAAAAGTTTTTTTAAAAAAATGTTCACGGATCATACAAACCCTGAATTATTCATACCATTGGTCTTTTTTAAACTTCCCGCATATGTTCACCGAGATTTAGAATCATTTGTTTTCAGTGAGATTTAGATTCTATTGTTAAAAGGATAAAGTATCAATGAATAGTATAAGTGAGGAATTTCTTTTATTATGTTTTAATGTAAATGTTCAACTTACTATCTTGATTATGGATGAAAATCTGAAAATTTTGCAAAACAAATGTTCTCGTGTTACAGTTAAGTACCAATTATCTGAAGAAGTTGGGATCAACTCTAGTTCAGATATGCAAAATGTCATATAAATGGACAGACAATTTAAAGGATGTTTCTAGCTATACAGCTTAGAACTGGCAGCTCTAGTTATGTCTTTTTCAGAAAGAGAGGCACTTGACTTTCATAATTTGGAAGGTGTTTCTATAACACATGGTAGATTTTACAGTTGCTCACCATTTTTCACACTGCATTTGTGGATTGTTTCAGCTCCCAATCCAGGATGATAAGAAAAGTCTCAAAGTAGAAATGAAGTGGGAAAAACAAGACCAATGACGACTAGAATAAAATAATAATTTTTATCTCTGAAGAAAAAAATGTAGTATAGTATTGGCATGTTTATTTTTTTTTCTCTTAATTCCAGAGATTATAATTTAAGCAAAAAAGTTTACGATTGTTGCTTGCTTCACTGAAGACATTTTTTTAATACTGCCATACCTTAAATATGTTAGTTGAATAAGATCAACATTCTGCAATTTCCTGGAAGCAAGTTTGAAATCTGGCCAAGACTGAAAATATTTAGAATCGTGCTCCCCCCTCCCTCCTACTGAATGAGCACATATGAGTGCACTGATGGACTAATTAGATAAAACTCAACATGTTAAATGCTATATGCAGTAAAATTCAGTTATGTTAAAACCGAAAAAATAAATAAATAAAAAGCAATTGCTTGTAAAACATTCACATTCATGTCAAAAGTATTTGAAAAGTTCATACAGACTATAACTAAAAGTAAACTTTTGACGGAATGTGTTTTTTCTGCAGTCATTTTAATGAAATTCACGTATTTTTCACAATCCTTTGACAAAAGACGCTTTTTTTTTTGTAATGTTTGGCAATTTTCGTAATGAAATTTGCATATTTTCCAGGATTTTTCAGTGAACTCTGCACATTTTAAAAGATTGTTTGACGAAAATCTCATTTCATGACGAAATTTTTTGACAAAAATTGTATATATATATATATATATATATATTATTATTTTATTTTTTTGCAATCCTTTAACAAAAATAATGTTTATTTCACAATACTTTGGTTAAAGTTTGTTCTTTTTTGCAATCCTTTTACAGAAATTAAGTGTATTTCGCAATTCTTTGACAGAGTCTTATTCAAGTTCCTTAAATGGAAAAAGTTTTTTTTTTTTTTCCAGCAATGTTTGAAAAAAAAGTTTTTTTTTTTTTTTTTTGCTATTGTTTGATGGAAAAAACATCTTTTTTGTGATACTTTGGGAAAAATCATGTTTTTTCCACAATCTTTTGACAAAAATTGAGTCTTTTGTGATCCTTTTACAGAAATAGTGCTTTTTCTGTGATCATTTTATGAAAATAGTCTTTTTTACTTACCCATCATACGTAGTATAGGGTAAGTCTTGCAATCGTTTTGAAAATCGAAAAAAAAAAATTTGACGGATTTACACGTTTTAGATAGTGGAGATTACGAAAAACATATTTTTAGAAAAAAAATTTTGCCGTCCGTCTGTCTGTCTGTCCGTAAACGCTCTATCTCCCGAACAAATTGAGATAGAGACTTGAAATTTTGTATGTAGTTAGTATGCAAGAATGGGACGAACCCTATTTAATATCAGCAACCTCGATTATCCGGAACTATTTTTTTCGGATTCTCGAAAAATTCGTTCTGATGAAAGGTATACAAAAATTTTCGAATTTTTTTGTTCTAAGGAATAGACGTAAAAGGCAATAAAATAACACACATTTTGCATATAGAACGAAGTCGATCGGATTATTAGTTGCCGAGATATTTGTAATATTGTTTTCCACATTCTTCGATTTTTCATGACCCTGTATTTCATTCAAATTTCAATTCAAAAGTATTTTTTAATTGGAAATGAGACGCTTAATCCGACGCAGTTAATTGTTAGTTAATAGAATTATTATTTTTGGAGTTATAAGGATGTTTCTTTTACGCAGTTCGGTACTACTTGAGTAGTTTGGCGTTTTATATAATTTGTTGAAATTAGTACATCAGCAGTTCTTTAATATAGCTTTACTATGTATATTGACAATATTTAAATTTTGTTTATGAATTGCAATGCATTGTATAAATAGTTTCACATGTTTTATTTTCATATACATATCCATGATGGGTAAGTATTACGGTGGCCCCCAACGACTAGTTTTTTTTGTGATTCTATAATGAAAATATCTTTTCTGCGATTCTTTGAAGGAGATTGGGTCTTCTCTGCAATTCCAAAATGGTATGGTCATAAAATGGAGTTATTTTAGCCTCATTCTTAAGCACTTTGCACAAGTCTAGAGAAATCTAAAAATGGATTTCTTTTTCCTGCCCACGGATATTTTCATAAGATGGAATTCCGTCCTTTCAAAATTATCCTATGAATCTCATTAATGTGGGCAAAAAACTTGCATCCATGGCCAAGTATAGTGTTTCCAAACATTCAAAAGCTTTATTATGAGACTTAGCTAGGTTATTTTCACACCATTTGTTTTCATTTTCTTCAAATGTTTTTCATCCACAATCTCATCATTTAAAATCTGATATCTAAAATCATATACATCACTATTTAACCACTCATATTAAAATGTTTATGATAATCGGCACTCTATACACACTGGCCAAAGGTGACTGGCTACTTGCGATTTTAGACATTTTGTTAAATATCTAGAAAAATATATGAAGAATTATCCTGAAACTAAGTGTGTAAACATAATCGTGCAGGTCATACATTTCTGCGAAGATTTTCCCCCAAAATTTTATAGGGGATTGCCAATAAAATGAATGATGATTATGATTAAATGGCTTATGGTAATAAACTATGTTCATTTTTACATAGGTAGCATGTATACTCGTAAAGTTTTTTGTTTATAATTTGCAGAGTTCTTAATATAAAATAATGTCCTTTTGCAAAAATATGATAACATTGTACGCAACACTCTGTAGTCAAAATTAAAAAAAAAATAAAAAATGTATGAAAAATGAGAAGATTTACAAATAATTTTTCGTTATGCATGCGTGAATGCTATCGAAATTTCATTGGCATATTATGGTTAGCTAAATGTATAGAGCAACTTTTTTGTGAAAGTCTCAAAAACATAACTTGAAAATTCTGAAAGCAATCGTCGATAGAATAAGCTAGAAATTTATTGTTCACAAAAAGAAGAAAAAAAAAAAAAAAAAAAAAAAAAAAGGTTATGTCCAAATATAGTAATACTTGCCATATTGTGTATCCTATATTTGGCACTAATCAATAGATAAATGGATAAAGCTCCTCATCTTTTTACTTAATTTTGGGAATAACAGATTTTGAGCTTATTCTATTTGATAATTACTTTCAGAATTTCCAAGCTATGTTTTTGAGACTTCACAAAAGTTGCTCTATACATTTAGCTAATACAATATATGAAAATGAAATTTTTATAGCATTCACACATGCACAATGAAAAATTTAGTAAACCTGCAAATTTTTCATACAATTTTTATCATTATTCTGATTACAGGGTATTGTGTACAATGTCATTTGTCATATTTTTGGAAAACAACATTTTATATTAAGAACTTTGCAAATTATAAGCAAAAAATTTGGGATTGTTTTTATATAAACCTTAACTTCTCTATTAGTATACATGCTATCCGCATAAAAATGAATAGTTTATTACAATAATCCACTTAATTATAATTAATTTAAATATTATAATTATAAAAATATCGCAAATTTCGAGAAATGGTTGCCGAAAAAAACTGAGTCAATCGTTCAAAGAAAAATGGGTGCAAGTTTGAAATTTTCTCAAGACTGAAAATATTTTATTTCTTTCCCCTCTCTCCCTCATTGAGTAAGCACATACGCACACACGTAACTTGTGTTTCTTCACCCTGTTTTTTCCGATATTTAGCCAAAATTTGAGCTTTTCAGCGATCTTTTGCCGAAATTTGAAAATTTTCTACAATTTTTAGCCAAAATTGGCTATTTTTCGACGATATCTACGAATTTTATACGATCTTTTGACAAAATTCGCGAATCTTTAACAAAAAACGTGTTTTCTCTGCAATCATTTGATGAAAATTGCGGGGATTTTTTTGCAATCATTTGACAGAAATTGCACCTTTTTTCGCGATTCTTTGTCAAAATTCACGATTTTTTCGCGATCTTTTGAATGAAATTGCGTCTGTTTCACAATCTTTCGACAAAAAATCGGGTCTTTTGACAAAATTTGCGTATTTTCTACAATTCTTTGTCAAAATTAGTGATCCCTTAATAAAAACTGCGTTTCTTTGTTGAAAATCATGGGTTTTTTGCGATCATTTGATGGAAATCGCGTCTATTTCGCATTCTTAGACCGACACATCTTTTTCACGATTTTTTGACGGAAATCGCGTCCTTTTAGTGTTTCTTTGACAGGAATCTTGTTATTTCGCAAGCTTTTGAGAGAAAACGCATCAGCGATCCATTGACGGAATTAGCGTGTTTTTTGCAATCTTTCGTCGTAAATGGCATTGTTTTTGTGATCTTTCAACAGAAAATGCGTGTTTTTTGCGATCTTTCAACGGAAATGGCGTTATTTTGGCGATCTTTTGATAGGAATTGCGTTATTTCCGCAGGCTTTTCACGTAAAACGCGTCTTATTTTGCAATCTTTTGACAGAAGTAGCACTTTCTTCCGCGATCATTTCACGAAAATCACGTTTTTTCCCGCAATATTTAGTTTCAATTTCTGCAAATAGTGGGTTTTTTTGCGATCATTTGAGAAAAAGCACATCTTTCGCGATCTGCTTCCGTCCTCTGAGATTTTTCCATCCCGTTTCCGTCTTCCGGAATTTTTAAAAGACAGAATTCCGTCTGTTGATGGAAAACTTTCACCCATGAGTGGAAGATATATGTCGTATACATTCTGGATTTTTTTTTTATGGAAGCTTTGTATACCCTTGGTTTCTCAAATTAAACAGTATGTATACGTATACCCTACATATGAAAGTTCATGCTGTCAGCATATACCCTCTGATCTTATGCCGTATACTCTGTTTTTTTACAACTACAACACTGTCAGTAACTATTTGTAAAGTTCTAACTGAATCTGAAGTTTGAATAAATTCCTTATGTTATATAATCAGCAGTCAGCACCATATTATATCAAGGACTAAAAGAATCTTGAACTTTATGAAAATCCATCCACTAATTCTTGAGATATAGCTATTGTTGAAATAGTAAAAAAAGCTGCATACTATCACCATTTGTTGGGAGATGTACATCAAAATCTAATTAGCCCCAGTTTATATTAAGGTTTAGCTTAATCTAAAGTTTTGTAAAATTCTGTGCAATAGTTCTTGTGAGAGCGCTCACGAAACTTTCGTCCCATACAGACATTTTGTAAAAACATGTTTTTGGGGTTCTCCGACCCCTAAAATGTGTAAATCCGTCAGAAACTGAAATTTAAAAAGTAAAAATGAGATAAATATAGCGCAACTGGATATCGAACCTGGGTCCACTGGTCAATGAACAAACACTATACCAACTGAGCTACAATCAACCATGCCCTTTCTTTTCAAAAGTATTTAAGTTGTATCACAATATTAAAACCCCTGTTTCTAAAGAACTAAGGAGCATTGTATAAAATCCACTGAACCTCAGCCTAAAGTGTCTCTCCCAGGGCCCGACTTAGGCAGTGGGGGGCCCTGGGGCAAACATTATTAGGAGGGCCCCCTTTTAACTTAAATTTTTTCGTAAATTATACTGAATTGACTAAAACTAAAAGCACTATTCACATCGATATATATAATAGCAGAAGAAAGATAACTTTAAGGAACTATAGAATGCAATTTTCTTTCGGTTACAGGAATGTAAGAATAAATGTGAAACCTTAAGGGGACATGGGGCACGGAAACAGAGGGGGTAGGAGAAGAGTCCTTTAAAACTGAAAAAAAAAAAAAAAAAAATTTCGTCACTTTTGGTCATTTTTTATCATTTGACACTCTTTTAACAAAAAACTGATATATGTCCTTGGGGGCCCCCTCCTCAAGCCGGGGGGACCGGGGCAATTGCCCCGCATGCCCCTGCATTAGTCAGGCCCTGGTCTCTGCCCTACAACATATTAAAATAACAAAAATATGATTATCAAAGCTGCTTCGCTGCTTCTTGTAAGCATTAAAAGTAAATTCCAATGTTTGACAATAAAAAGGTTTCTAAATAAAAATATATGTTTAACAAATTTAATAGTAGTAGTAAATTTTTCGATAAAATATGTGAATTTCAGAATTATGCTATTAATAATTTAGATTTGGTAAATATCATGTTTTGTTATTAGTATAATAAAGGTGTTTGAAATAACACACGATAGTGATGACAATCTTTTTAATGGAAGGACCACTTACAAATATTTCTGGGTTGTTCAGGGCCACATCAGTAACAAAAAGAATTCTATTTCAGAGAAGTGATCGATGGCCTATAATCGGATAAAAAATATAGTTTTAAAGGAGGTGTTTTATCGATCTAACTTCTCCAATCCAGTTGACAACGATATTTATATCAACAGTTTACCTTTGTATATATATCATGGATAGAGCAAGGATTATTTAGAAGGAGTGATAATATTCCTTGATTTTATTATAAAGGGAGTGAATTTTGTTATTAAAAGTGCTAAAAACCAAATATAGGCATGAAAATGGCTAGTGTTGGAAAAATGTGAACTTAATGAAGGAGGAAAGAGGAGCCGATTAACGAACTTGTGATTTTTCCACACCTAATCAACAAAAAAATTTTCCCACACCTGATCGACAAAATTTCACTTTTTCATGCCCGACCAACGAAATTCACAATTTTCCCCATTCTGGTCGTCAAATTTGCAATTTTTCTGATTGTCAAAATTCGCTATCCTCTCATGCCCAACCAACAAAATCAGTGATTTGTTGGAGCCCAATCGAAATCATTTGCGACTTTTATGTACTCAATTGATGAAAGTCACAATTCTTAAACTATGATGAAATTAACTTTTTCATGCAGTAACATGATGAAATTTGTGATAAAGAATGATTTTTCTACAGCCAATCAACAAAATTTGAGATTATTCCTGTTTTTAATGACAAAATTCAATTTTTCATTAAAAAATTTAAATGAAAATTGAATTGATTTAGTGATTTTTCCCACACTAAATCAACAAAACTTGTGATTTTTAAACTCACTGACAAAACTCAATTTTTCTGCAGCCAATGAAGAAATTTTGCGCACAAAATTTTTTTCGCATATTACCAGCTAAATCAGATTTTTTCCTGTGATCGACCAAAGAAATTCACAACTTTTCTGAGCTCGATCAACAAAATTTGTCCCACACATACTAAATATGATTTTTACGAGCCTCATCATCAAAATTCATAATTCTTAGCTGTCAAATTTTTCAGTAATAAATTGTCGAAATTCACAGGCCACAAGTTTTGCATCCCTGCACTAAGCTATTAAAATTTTTAAAAATAAAATCTGTTCTGATTGAGGCTCAATTGCTATTTTTAAAATGATAAAAAATTACAATTAATGCATATATTTTATTAAAGAAACATAGTTAAAACAATTTTATATTTTACTTATTAGAAGATGGACAAAATCTAAGTTTGTATCTATAGTAGATGGTGCTTAATATCTCATGAGAAATATCTACCCAGGATTTCTACTCTTACAGGAGAATAAAATTCCCCCTGGCTTTTCCAAATGTCTTTCATGAAAATTCTAGTTGAGTGATGTACGTAGTGGAGACACTGAGGGTAAAAACAAATACTTCATCACTCAATACTGAAAAGTAAATGCTTTTTTTTTTATCCCCCTCCCCACAAAATACTTTGAAGACTACTAATGGAGTTACTCACTTTAATAATCTATAATCATAATTTTCCAAGGCATTATTAAAACTTGTTTTATAATATTTGTGCATTGAGCTACCACAAACTTATTTCTAACAGGAGGCAAAACAAGAAAAAAAGCATGTTCGATGGGGAGATGAGGCATATGATATTTATTTATTGCAGCTTGAAAATAAAAATGCTAGAAAAACTCTTGAAATCTGTGGTGAATGGTGGAAGTGGGAAAGAGCAGAGAGTGTAGATGAGTTTTTTTTTTTTTTTTTAATGGAATCTGCATAACTATGGAAGATTTTCATCTCTGGTATCCTAAAGGTGACATTTTAATCAACCAAATTTTATCAAATTCTCGGAGTTGTCCAGATTTTAGAAAAAAAGTTTTGAAATTCTCCCGAATTATTTGACCAATTTCCTAGACTTTTCCAGGTTCTGTAGCAATCCTGTCTATTGTTTATCTACAAAACATTTCTTCTGATAGCATGACATTTTAGTGTCATTTCTGCTTCTATTTTTAATTTATATAGTTTAGCTGTTCATTCAAGAGTACCTACATAATAAAAAATAAATTATAAATATGGAACCATTTAACCACAATATTTCCAATTCAATTTAAGAACATTTTAAGGAAAAAAGGACAGAAAAGGTACAGCACTTCTCTGAAACTATTATACATATTACTCAGATTAAGAATCTAAACCAATCAAAATCAAGATATTGAAGAATGCAGTTTATAGGAAGAATTTTGCATACAAATCAAAACTCCCAGTAGTATCCTCCCCATATATATAATAACAGATAAACTGTAATACTTGGCACTTATGAGAAAATTAAGATAATGAGGAATTTCATGGGAGAAAAAATGTGTAGGATTGTTGCATAATCAAAAGTAAAACTCCACAGGCTTCAAGAGGGAAAAAAAAAAAGATTTTATGCACTGCTTTTTTGCATTTGTTGGCAGTTTTATTATTTCAGAAGTAGGAAATTGTTGTT
The DNA here is from genome assembly GCA_964019185.1 of Maratus speculifer. Lineage (NCBI taxonomy): Eukaryota > Metazoa > Arthropoda > Arachnida > Araneae > Salticidae > Maratus > Maratus speculifer. Next base: position 180,366,451 of record OZ025302.1, on the reverse strand, counting down.
TAACAATTAACTTTCATGACATCCATCCAAATTTATCCTACTACAGTTTCACTTCGAACATTTTGAAGGCATATGGTCCTAGGTTGATCTGGTTAACTCCTTGGGGATGAGCGCTGCGTAATATTGGGGATGAGCTGCGCGGTATATGTGCTGCATAAAGGCTTGAGAATCCTTGTTATTCCCACTGTGAAATTTCCCTTATTTAATTGGAGCTTTTTTTCGATTTAATAAGGCACAAATTTCTGTTTTTGAAAACTGGTGACAAAACATTAAAAATTTCATAAAAGGCTCCAGTCACAAAGGGGTTAATCAGCTTCTGGATTGGTGCTCTACTGTAATTTAAAATTCTAAAACAATACCAAAACCACATATATTCTACGAATCTAATTACAGTAGACTCCTTAAAATCCACAACTCTAAAATCCGCACATATTTTATGGATGTAAACAATGAAACTTTCAATTCAGATATTGGGATAAAATTTGATTTTTTTTTTAGATTTGCATCAATTCCATACATGTTTTATTTTGTAATTTTCTTAATAATACTTTATTCATTTTTTTTCATGAAGGAAGAATAAATTTTTTTGGAAAAAATTCAAGATATTGCTGATATTACTGGTAATCACAATCTTCTTACCAAATATATTTATGCATTAATCAAGATTTTTTGGTTATTAAACCTGGCTAAATTTGAAAAAAAAAATCCTTATTTTATGATTTTGATGTGAATTAGTAATGTACTTTTATGAGGCAAGTTTTGTTGAATAATTTTGGAAAAATACATCTAATCTTTATAATGAATATTTAATCATACACTATTGATTATTAACTTGACCTTTGCTATTAGTACTTTTATCATTTTAAAAACTATCTAATTTTTTATTATTTTAGTTTATTACTTATTTTAATATTTTATTACATTGTAAGCATTCATTATAGTTCCTATTGCACTCAAATTATGGTTTAAAAAATGTAAACAAAACAATGACCAGAAATCCACAAAATTCTAAAATCTGCAGGTCCCAATCTGTGTGGATTTGAGGGAGTCTACTGTATATGTTTTAATGCCCAATTAATTATGCATAAAAACAGATATTTAACCCAAAATATAGCTCGTCCAAACATTCTGAATTGTAAAAAAAACTGACCCGACTTTAAAATTGAATTGTTAAAGTTTCAAATTGCAATTCTAAATCAAAAAATTATTTGGTTGATTTTTTTTTTTTGATTTTTGTCGTTCGATTATCTACGCTAATGGGATATAGGACCAGGGGGAGTGCCCTCCGTGGGGGTCTTTCTAAGGGAACCTAACCCGTATTTACGCAAGGTTCGAAGAAAACCACGGAAAACTCCGAACGGTTAGGCCGACAGCCGCGATTGGGTTCGAACCCAGCACCTGCCGTCTACCAGTTGAGAGGTCCGTACCTCTCGGCCACTGGTGGGGCCAAAAATTATTTGGAGATGAACAGTTAAAAAATTATGCAAGCTTTTTATGAAAATAAAAATGGTTGTGTAGTATTGGGCTAAATAAAAACAAATTATATAAAGCCTGCCCATTTTTTATTTACAATAATGAAATTACAGCTTTTCTTCCACAGACATTCTTGTGAATAAAGTAAGCAAGCTTTAAACTGCATCTGAAAGAGAAAAAAAAAAAATTAAATAAGGCATAAGTTACTCACAGAACAAAATTAATATAGAAGTAAGCAGCCCTCAGCCCTAATTCAAGTATCACAACCTGAATTAGGGAGCCAATTTTTTTCAACACAGAATCAAAATGATTTCTATGAGAGCAAGGATGTTTGGTCATCATGGGGCTGCACATATACTTCTGAATACAATACAAAACTTTCTATCCTAGAAAAAAAAAAAAAAAGTTGCTGCTGCCGTGATGATTAAACTTAATGATTACATTGTTGTACATTTTTGAGTAGTCAAATATGCCTGGACACTTTCTATTTATAGCCTTCAGCCCTGAAAGATTAAAAAATCAATTGATAGTGCAGTTTTAATACATACATTTAACAAAACTTTTTTACACCCTATCATCTTTCGATAAACAGTCTTCAGCCCTAAAATAAATTAGGGAACTAAGTTTCACCAGAACTCATCTGCGAGCTGGGAGTATCATCATAAGACAGATTTATCAACAGAAGAGTGGACAACACTGGAATCTTTGTTACAAAACAATGCTAACAAAAATTTAATGTTTGGAAAATCAGATTTGAGCTTTGAAATCCTTAAGCTATCACAAAGAATTATTTACAAGAAATTTTATATGATGATTGGCAGAACAACTTTCAAACACTGACACATTTTTCAGCAGTCAAAACTGAATGTTTAATAAAACTAGATTAAAAAAATTCAGATATTTTAATTTTATAATTTAACTTTGTTAAAAAGAGCTTTTCCTTGAACCACATTGTCTTAAGATTGACAGTCTTCAGCCCTAAAAATAAATTAGGGAACTAAGTTTCACCAGAGCTCATCTGAGAGCTGGGAGTATCATCCTAAGACTGATTTGGCAGAATTGTGAATACTAAAATCAATGCTGCTGCTAACAAAAATTCTTTTATTATTGTTTGCAAAATCAGATTTGAGCTTTGACTTAAAGATTGAATCATTAAGCTATCACAAAGAATAAGAAAATTTTGTATTGTGATTGGCAGAACAACTCTCAAACACCAAGTTTTTTATTTTAGCAGTCATGAATGAATGAGTAGGCACGCCACACACCAGGGAGACATGCATTAAATAAAAATCATGACAGGAGGCAAATCCTACTTATCAAACCGTTTTATTTCTTTGTTATCAGGGAGAAATTGTCACATGTCGCATTCTTTTGTTAAATGTCTCACTGGTGTATGGCCAGATGAAAACTAGATTAAAAAACATATATATCAAGACTAGATATTGTATTTTTATTATGTAACTGTTAAATTTTTTTTGTTAAACCACATTGTCTTTGGATTGACAGTCTTCAGCCCTAAAATAAATTAGGGAACTAAGTTTCACCAGTCTTCTGAGAGCTGGGAGTATCATCACAAGACTGATTTAACAGAAGAACACTGGAACCAATGCCACTCTTGCTAAAAAAAATTCATTTATTGTTTGCAAAATCAGATTTGAACTTTGACTTAAAGATTGAATCATTAAGCTATAACAAAGGATAATTTATAAGAATTTTTTTCAGATAATTGGCAGAACAATTCTCAAATAATGATACATTTTTTAATAGTCATGAGTGAATGACTAGACTTAATGAAAACAAGATTTTTAAAAAAGAAATTTTTAAGACTAGATATTGTAATTTTATTACATAACTGTTAAATCTTTTCGTTGAACCATATGGTCTTTGGATTGACAGCCTTCAGCCCTAAAATAAATTAGGGAACTAAGTTTCACCAGAATTCTTCTGAGAGCTGGGAGTATCATCATAAGACTGATTTAACAGAAAAGTGAGCAACATTGGAATCATTGTTACTCTTGCCAACAAAAATACATTTATTACTATTTGCAAAATCAGATTTGAGATTTGACAAAAAGATTAAAAACACAAAGGATAATTTACACACACAAAAAAAAAAAAAAAAAACACACACACACAAATACATGGTGATTGGCAGTGCAACTTGCAGCTCTCAAACAATGACACATTTTTTAATGGTCAATAGCAAATGTTAGGACTTCAAGATAACTAGATTTTTAAAATAGAGAAAAATTAAAAAATTTAGATATTTTATCACATACAGGGTTTCAGTAAATGATTGACCCATTCTGAACATAAATTACAAAACAGTGAGAAAAAAATAGTGCTGGCTACTATAGTTATTGGAAAATCAATAAATTTTTAATAATGGACTTTCCTTAAATAACTAGAAGTTTGGACAAAAGATGACATAGGTGGCAACCTACTGCCTGAATGCAAAGATAAGTTTTCATAGGGATGATCTTTTTGACTCATTTTGTAGAGTTGCTAACCTACGTATGAATAGTAGTCGACATGTTGAGTCACCTCTCTAATCATCTGCAGAAATAAGGTTTGTTTTAAAATATTTATGATCTAACAACATGATTAAAAAGCATATTTTGCTGGGTTTTATTAAATATAACAGACATTCGTTTAATCAAATATTTAAAATCTCTTTTCAACCAACAAAACCAACTCACCCTATTCCTGCAGGCGAGTCAAGAGTAGACTCTGCAAAATGCTCATCCCTATGAAAACTAGAGTAATGTCTTTTCCAATTGTATGTTGCTACCAGCAGAGTTTTCCCCAGGTTTAAAAAAGGGCAGGGCACTACTGTTCTGAAAAGGACACTTTTTACATTTTTCAAGGCACTTTTTCATTTTTAAGGGCACTTTTATAGAGTTGAATCTAGCGGTTCAAAAAGTCGTGAAAAAACTGAAACTTCATCAAAAAAGCTAAAAAAAAAAAGAGAGCTAAATTTTGTAAAAAAAAAAAAATTGCAAAAAATCGCGAAAAAACGGCAAATTTTATCAAAAGATCACATAAACAGCAGTTTCTGCTAAAAGATTTTAAAAAAAAAAGGCATATTTTGCTAAAAATTCGCGAAAAAACAACTTTTCACAGAATTTTCTGTTTTATTGCGAATTTTTGGACGAAATTTGTTGTTTTTTTTCCGCAAATCTTTTGACGAAATCTGCCACTTTGATATTTTTTGACAAAAGTTGCCGTTTTTTGCGACTTATCCGACAAAATTTCCCGTTTTATAACGATTTTATGACGAAATTTGTCGTTTTTCCAAGATCTTTTGAGGAAATCTGACGTTTTGTGAAATTTTGCGACAAAATTAGCCATTTTTAACGAAACTTGCCTTTTTTTTAGCGGTTTTTGCATAATTTATGCGCTTGTTCGAATCATCGCTTGAGGGCTGTGTTTTTTTTCAAATGTGGGCAAGGGTGCTATTTTTTTTTGAATGAATGACAAGAGGGGCGCTAGTTCTTTAACTAAAGGGCAGGAGGGGCGGAGCGCCTCCCTGAAACCCTCTGGGAGAAACTCTGCTACCAGCACCATCTTTTAGCTGAAATTCAAACTATTTGAATAAATTATATATTTTTTAATTATAGGTTTTCTAGTAACACAGGAAAATAATTTTGTTCATAAACTTTTTTTTTTGTTGTTGTTATTTGCATTTAAAATGAGTCATTCATTTACTGGTCACCCTGCAACTGTGTTAAACCATATATGGGTCTTTGCATTGACTGTCTTCAGCCCTAAAATAAATTAGGGAACTAAGTTTCACCAGAATTCTGAGAGCTGGGAGTATCATCATAAGACTGATTTAACAGAAAAGTGAGCAGCATTGGAATCATTCTTACTCTTGCTAACAAAAATACATTATTATTTGTAAGATCAGATTGGAGCTTTGACTTAAAGATTAAAATCATTAAGATATCACAAAGAATAATTTACAAGAAATTTTACATGGCTATTAATAGTGCAACTTGCAATTCTTAAACAATGATGTATTTTCCAGTAGTCAAAATTGAATGCTTAGACTTGCTTACAATTTTATTGCATACAGGGATCACTCTAGAGAGGTTCGGAAGGACGGCCCGCCCTTGTGCCCCTTTCAGATAAAATGCCGCCCTCCTTGCCTTTTTTTATGGAAGAAGTCCGCCCTTCTTTTTATTTTGGGATTCTGTCCTGCCTTGTTTGTATTGCAATTCAAAAAATTCTTATCTATTTTTCCTTTTTTGAATGATAGTACGCTACGTCGTCGGAAGTAATTCTCCCTTCTTTTTCTCCCACTATCTTTGTTCTCTTGAACATTTCACCTGTTCACTTTTCCCCTGCTCTTGTCAAATAGTATTATGACCATTTGGTCTGACACTTGACTCAGTGATACCTTTTACACCAAGTCTTTAAAATAACGAGAAACATCATTTGTAGTTTTATTTTGTGCTCAAACTAATCTGTTTTTCTAAAAAAGAAATAAGTTGCTTAGGGAATGAGTTTTAAAAAGAAAACACAAAGATCAGAGATCGTGGGAAAAAGAAAATGAACGTGAATATATATTAAATAAGGAAAGAAATGTGCTAAAATGACAGAATTTTTTATGGGAAAAATCGATAACGTAAATTTCATATCATAAGTTTTAATACTTTTCACATAGTAAAGTTTATTAAATTATAAATGTTATTATATTGATACAAACATTACTCGGCTTTAATAACTACTTTTTTTTTTTTTTTTTTTTTTTTCAGAGCCCTACAATTTTATGATTGATATAGTCTAAAGAAATTTATACTTTGATTAAAATTTGATGTTTTCCTTTCCTTAATTTTTAGCTCCCCCACCCCCACCCCGCCCAAGAATACATCGAGACAATTACAAGACAACACAATGCCGAATGTTCGGCAAATGCGTGTTCATGAGGCGTGCGAAGAGAAAACTGCACCCGGGACAAAGTTTCATTTTGGCACCCCCTTCTCTAACATTTTCTTGTGGCAAGCCAAAAGTGACGTTGGTAGTATAAATTGGCGCCCCCTAAACTTCCGAGCCCATGGCGACCGCCCCTATCACCCCCCCCCCTCCTTTCGCACGGCGCTGCATGTTCACTACCTGTTTTCTTCCTCTTTCCATCTATTATTTCTTACGAAGGAGAGCAAGGGAATTCTTCCTTCCCTCTTAAGTTTTAAATCCATTTCATTATTTTAGAAAATATGTAAAAACAAGCAAAAGTTTATTACTTTTTTATTTTCATGTATTTATTTTGAAGTTTTGTAATCCTTGGCTACCGCACCTACGCGGAAACAGCCGCTCGCTAATATAACGTTGATCCGATAAAAGAGATTTAATATATGTATAAATATCTAAACAGAATCGAAGAAATAAAAAGCGGCGTTTGTAGAGATCAACCTTAGCTATTTAATGCGCCCTCCTCCCCGCAAAAAATAGAAAAAATGCAAAATAAAATCTATTGAAATGTAAACTAAATATTTAATTTTAAGAATACACATATCCGTAAGCTTAATTTTAGTGATTGCGCGTTAGTACACGAAAGCAAAAACTACTTAAAATCGATCTTCTGTATATTTATTAAAGTACGAGATTAAAGATTTTTAGATAATACAAGTATTTTCACCTTGCATTGATTTATTTCAATTTTTACCACCCTATCGTTCTAATGACTTACATTACATAGCTTATTTAAAACATTATTTATGTTAAATAAATACAACAATTATATGCAGAGCTGAGTAAACAATAACAAAAAATCCTCCGAAAGTATAACGCAACTCAAATGTTAAACTCCTTTTAAGTGCTTTTAAATTAAATCATCGCAGAATAAAATAATACATAAACTGCATTCTCATTCTCAAGTATTCAATGATTACTCATATTACGCATCAATAAACAAACACTTCTCTTCAACGTGGCGCATCTCACGTAAAAAGAATCTGCAGAGTAAGAAAAATATAACAGTTTGACTCGCAATTTACAAACAGAATGTGTGGAAAGAAAACAAAGTTAACTAATCTTTGGAAGTAAGATATCTGCACGGATCAAATTCTTGTAGGTTCGACACTATGTAAAAGAAAAAACTTCTGACCGGCCCGACCCACTTATATTTTCTCAGTTTCAATTCGACCTTGCCCTTAAATGACTATGCATAACATGCGGCAACGAAAGTTACATTGGCCCGTACCGCCCTGGGCCCAGCCAGCTCGGACAAAATCAATGAGAACAAGCCTGATTTGTTTCTTGCAAAGTCAAGTAAATAGGTTCTGTCAGGCCCAACTCAATTTCTATAGTAAAACCCGTTTTTTCTTAAACACAATTTAAAATCTTTAATGATTCATTAAACTCAGAATTTTTCAACATTCAGATACAAATTCATAAATAAAAATAAATAGTTTGCAATAAAAGGAAAAGAGCAAAAGAGTTACTTTTTTGGCGTACTTCTGAATTAAATTTTGTTCGGAAATGCAAAATTTGTTTTCATTTGAAAATGCACGTGTTCTCATTTGGAAACTACGAAAATCGAATGGCATTTTCGCCGCAAATAATATTCCGTTGACAGATATTTATTATTGCAATTATTATTTTTACAAAATATATTGACCAGCTACACTATCGTGTGAATAACTGACAGCCTGATTCCGGTCCGGCCCGTGTCTGTTGAATAAATTAAACGCGAGATCAGACACGATGTGCCGTTCGATCTCTAGGTTAGACATCTTATATTTTTGTTTTTATAATGATATTTTCAAACTAGTATCAGCTTGTACAGAAATTTGTGCTTATTCTCGCGAACGTCAAATCCATTTAAAATAGTTCATATTTTATCCTCCGTTTAATTTAAACTTTTAAATCGGACCGCCCGGCCCAAATAATTTTTTCGTCTGCCGGCTGACAAATCTTATTTTTGGGGCAATCCGCCCGTTAAAAATATTATTCCAACTCTGCCGGCCTGATTTATTTGAAAATTGATCCTAATTTTGTCAGACCAAATTCGGGCCCGTAAGCAGGGCCAGGTCGCCCCGGCCGCGGAATGTGGGGGACGTCAAACTTATTCTACCAACCTGAATTTGTTTCTTCTTTTCTTGCAAAAAAAGGGGGGGAAATGTACATATTGCGGAGTTTTTTTTTTTTTTTTTTTCTGTGACAAAAACATACATTTTCATAATTGCTTATTCTCATTCATAAGGAATTACACACACACAGGCTGTTATCAGGGGCTTGCGAAGAGAAAATTGCGCCCAGGGCAAAATTATAATTTGACGCCCCCTTCCCCCAACTTTTTCTTGTGACAGGCCAAAAATGACGTTGGTAATATAAATTTGGCGCCCTCTAAATTTCAGCGCCCGGGGCGTCCGCCCCCTTCGGCTCCCATTTTGCACGGCACTGGTTGTTATACTGTAGTAGATGCATTTATTTCGCATCTGTTTTCTAGATACCCTTTGCTAGAAAATTTTATCTTATATTGTTTTGTTGTTAAAATTAAGCATTTTAAAGTTGTAAGAAAAATGCATTATGTGTATTCAATAGAATTTGTGCTTCCACACTTTTCAATTTTGTGACAGGTGTCACAAAAAGAAGTGGGGGACGCCAAATTGAAACTTTGCCCCGGATGCAGCTTTCTTTTCGCACGACGCTGCCCATACGACCCGCTGGTTGATTTATTATTATTTGATTAGGGCCGGGCATTGGTCGACATTTATCCATTTTTTGCAGATACAGTACGGATTTGAATTTCTCGGGCCATATCAGTCTCATAATTATTTTTCAAGAGAAATATGGGATAAAATGACTCCTTAATGAAGAGAGCAAACGTCATATTCCTCCCATTTCTTCGTTTAAGTTTCTATTATTTTTAGAAAAAGTATTAAATTCGTGAAAAAATTCGAATTTTAGTTTTCGATGGATATATATGTTTTAGAGAGTCTTAGAAAATATTTGAGTATTTTTAGAAAATATCTGTCTGTGACACATTTTCTTGAATTTATATATGGAATTCAATAAAACTTCAGATTTAGTTATATTTTGATATACATTGACTTTTTTTTTTTTTTTTTTTTTTTGTAAATCGCTCAACATGTAACGCTACTAAGCCGCATTTCCCCCCGATTTCCGCGATAACCGTACCTCCAGAACTAATATACGGAATTTCATCAAACTTCATATTCTGCTAAATCTTAACATAGATAAATGTCGATTATGTTTTGGTGTAAACCGCCGAACATGTAGCGCTACTATGGCGCATTATCTCCTTTAGTTATATCTCAAGAACTAACGCATGGAATTTCATCTAACTTAATACTATGTTAGACCTTGAAATAAACAATCTGATTAAGGTGTGCATTGCCGAACACATGGCGCTATTGTGCCGCATTTTTCCCGATTTCCACGATAATCGTACCTCAAGAACGGAATTTATAATTGATTGATAATTTATTGATAATATCGGAATTTCATCAAACTTCATATTCTACTAAACCTTGACATGCATATATGCCAATCACGTTTTGTTGTAAATCGCTGAACAGGTGGCGCTGCTATGCCGCAATATCTCCGATAGTTATATCTCAAGAACTAATGCATGGCATTTCATTAAACTTAAAATTATGTTAAACCTTGAAATAAATAGACCCAGATTAAGTTTTGGTGTAAATTGCCGAACAGAGGGCGCCACTATGACGCATTTTTTCCGAAATCCGCGATAGCTATATCTCCAGAAAAAATGCACAGAATTTCATCAAATTTCGTGTTCTGTTAGAGCATTAGATAAATAGATACCCATTAAGTTTTGGTGTAAATTGGCGAACAGATGGCGCCACTATGAAGCATTTTCCCAGATTTCTATGATAGCTATATCTCAAGGACTAAAGCACGGAATTTCATCAAAATTCATTTATTAATTATTGTAAAATGTATAGATTTTCTAAATATATTACTAATGAGTTGAAAGCATACTATTTTAAAGATGATATAAAAGTAATATTAATGGGTTTTCCGATACAAAATGCATTTATTGTAAATATGCCCCTTTTATGAAATAATGTGCCCTTTTTGACAAAATTGCCCTTTTTCTGTAATATGCGCACTGCCCTTTTTAATTTCTAGAATGATCCCTGGCATAACTGCGTTCACAAAACTTTTTGCTAAACCATGTGGTCATCCCTGAATTGTCTTCAGCCCTAAAATAAATTAAGGAACTAAATTTCAACATAGCTTTCTTGAGAGCTGAGGGTATCATTATAAGACTGATTTCCTAAAAGATGAGTTAAGAATACAACTAATTTTTACTAATTACTGATTTTTTAATTAAACTATTTAGATAATTTTATTTAGTTATTAACTTTTGCAAATAAAAAAGCTTATGTTTGGTAAATCATATGAGCTTTGCATTAAAAGATTGAAATAGTTAAATTACCACAATAATTTACTAAAAATACACTATGATTGGTTATACAAATCTCAACCACATACATTACATTCTTCAGTTTTAAAGTGCAAATTCTTAACTTGATGAAGCTATAGACAGAAATAAAACAAGAATTTACATATTGCAATTTTAATTCATAACTTTTAGAATATTTTGCTAAGCACTATGATCTTTGACCAGGCAACATCAGTCTTGATGTTGCCTGGAGGCGACACTAAATAACAGCCTTTAATAAAACACTTCTAAAACCGTAAAAAATTACTTTTGGACTTTATTAGTTTCTTTCTTAAAAACAATTTTAAGCTAAATCTGATTTATGGATTATCAGTCTTCAGCCCTAAAATAAATTAGGTAACTAAGTTTCAACACAACTTTTCTGAGAGCTGGGAGTATAATCATAAGACTGATTTACTAAAAGATAATTGAAAATTAGAATATCTTATTTTTGCTAACAAGAAGCTCTTTATAGATAGTTGGAAAACCTGATTTGGAACTTTGTATAAAAGATTTAATTAAGCTATACTTCAAAAGAATAGCTTTTTTTCTGTTGATCAGCATGTGCAATTAACTTTTAACCACTGTATTCTGCAATCAAGAGCTAATGCACAGATTTTGTGAAAATTTCATGCAAAAAAAAAAAAAAAAAAAAAAGGAGGGGGGGGGGGGGGTGAAGGATTTGGATAGAGCAAATTTTACTATATAAATTTTTGCTCAAGAAAATTCTTTTGATAAACAGTCTTCAGCCCTAAAATAATTTAGGGAACTAAGTTTCACCAGAGCTTTTCTGAGAGCTGGGAGTATCATCATAAGACTGATTTACAGTGCTAAATTCAGAGAGACAACCCAAGCTGGAAAGAAAATATCCCCTTTAGAAAATTTTAGATTATGGGTTTTGAATGGTAAAAAAATGCAATGTATAGCCCCCCTTCCCTTCGAGTCACAGAAATACCTCCCGGAGAAGAATGCCTGAATTCAACCCATGATTTATTAAAGATTAGTGAACACTGGAATCATTGGTACACTTGCTAACAATAAGTGAATTATTGTTTAGAAAATCTGATTTTAGCTTTGAAAGCATTAAAAAGGTACCACAAAAAATAATTTAGAAGAAATTTCATAAGGCGATGATTGCCAGCACAACTCTCAACCATTGACACATTTTTCAGTTGTCAAATGAATGCTTCGACATAAAACTACAGATTAAAAACAGTTAAATGATTTAGATATTACAATTTTATGAGATAAATACATTAAATATTTTTGTTAACCATATGATCGTTGGATTGACAGTCTTCAGCCCTAAAATAAATTAGGGAACTAAGTTTCGCCACAGCTTTTCTGAGAGCTGGGAGTATCATCATAAGACTGATTTGTTATCAGGCTGCATAAATCATAACACCGAGATATTTATATATTAAAGTGAAATATAACTGGGTACTTACGTATTAACACCACCACAGCAGAAGCTGTGTTAATGCACCAATAAAGAGCAATTGTGTTGTTCACACACACATACAAAAAAAAATTGCTTTAAAAAATGAGCCAAAAAAAAAAAAAAAAGTATTAAAAAAGCATTACCCATTGTGGATATGAATATAAAATATACCCATTGTGGATATGAATATAAAATATTAAAATAAAACATGTTAAAACTATAAAATACATCGCAATTCCAAAATAAAATTTAAATGTATATTGAAATATTTTCACTATTTAATTATCCTGTCAACCAATTTTGACAAATCCCAAACTATTCGGATATTAAATTAAATTAGCATAATTTTTATCTTAAATAATGGATTAACAAATAAACTAGCAAAAAATAATACTACAAACGAAACATCAAATTAAAATTCAATTGATGATCGATCAATTTTTTTTTTTTTTTTCCAACGCGATTGCAAGATTCTATACTGCACATGATGGGTAAGTAAAAACAGGTAATTTTAAAGGCTTCTTTCAAAAGAAAAAAAAAATCTCCATTAAATATATTCATGTCAGTTTGATCATTTATCCAAAAGTTGTACAAAGTATTTTATTACAAAAAGAATAATATACAAAAACTTTTACCATACAGTTTAAAAAAAAATTAACTCAATTTCATTTGCATGACTTTCTGATATTTATAATACTTTAATTTTCTAGTTATTCGCATAGCAATTGTGAAACAAACTTCAGGCAAAATGTTCAATTGTGAAATTTTCCAGACATCACCATATTTGCAATAATTTAGAAAATATACAAAATTCTCCATTTAGGAGGAACGTGCATGCCTGGTTATTACTTTTGCAAACAAACATATAGTAGAGAACAAGAGAACCCCTGCTAGTCCGAAATTCCAGTTAAAGCAAACTTTTTTTTCTGGACTTGAAGCAAGCCAGATTATGAAATTTTCCACATTATAGGATGAGTGTCAGGAAAAACATGTAGAAATTAGAATTTAACAACAAATGGCAATAAAACATGTTTCTTTTTTTTTTTTTCATTAAACAGCTTGAATGGAACAAAAAAAAAAAAATCCATTGTAAAAGTACAATATACACTAATGTAAAATGAAAATACCCACTGTTAGCCTACCCTTAAAAGCTGTATTTAAAAAAAGGATGAGTTTCCCTGGTACAAACATTAGCTGGTTAGTTCCACTGTACAAACAAAAATCTCATGCAAACATACAAAACAGAGAACTATTACACAAATTAAAAAACACAAAAGATGAGATGCCTTCGATTAAGAAAGGTAGGTACATAATAAAAAAGCAGATAGCCTATTTAGTGTAACAGAAGGACACTTATCATTTTATATTATTTTTAAACACATCAAAGAAAATTAAAAGATGGAAGTTGCGATAAATGTAAAAGTTCCAAGATACTTACAAAACTACGTTTCCATTGCGACAGATTCTTCTGAATGTTTGCCTTTTTCGGCTTGTTGTTTGCCCTTAGCTCTTCGATCGAGTAGCATTTTTCTGTCCCTAATAACAACAATGAATGCATGTTAGTATAACAGGCAGATCATTTATCAATATGTTATCTGTTTTAACTCAAAGAAATACGTTAAAAGATAAATGTAAAAAACACTCGATATTAATATAATACTGTAAGTACACTAACCTGTCCATCTTGATTTTAACTATCACTACATTAGATGGGTGAATTCCAACGTGCACAGAAGCACCATTGGCTTTCTCACGCTGGATCCTTTCGATGTAAATCACATATTTCTTTCTATACACTTGGACTACCTTTCCGACTTGCTGTCCTTTGTGATGGCCACGAACAACTTGAACCTCATCATCCTTTCTAACTGGAATGCTCCGTACACCATATTTTGTTCTCAGTTCTTTGGATAATGGAGCAGACATAATGATTCGACGAATATGCGAAGGGGCATTAAAATGCCTCTTCCTGTTTTTTCTTCTAGAAGAAGTAATTAACTTGTTCATTTTCATGATGAATCTTTTTTGATTAACTTTCCACGTGTATTTTCAACAAGATAGGCCGAAAAAATGTCGGAGTTGGAAGGAGATGAAAGTAACGTTGCCATCTTTCACTAGCACTATTATCATAGTATAAATAGCCACAATCCAAGTAAATTTTTCGCTATTAGCGAAATAAAATTGACCAATCAGAAACCTGTATTCTTGCAAATGGGAAAAGTTCACAAAAATACCGGCTTTTGATTGGTCAATTCTGCTTTTTATAACTGCTAAAAATTTGCACAATTTGCTGTAGCATCACTCCACCATTTTTATAGAAAACGGTTATATCTCTGAATTATGAAGCATTCTCATTGGTCAGAACAAAGATATTCTACAAAAGCAGTTTAGTGATGCTTCAGCAAATGATACAGATTTTTAAAAAGGAAAGGGCATGTTTACAAACAAACACTTCTGTCAACCAATCTACCGCTACATTTTTTGTCATAGCGATCATTGTAGGAATCATCTTGACGACGTAGCCCAATCATATCATACTTACTTATAGACTGGCAAATTTAGACCAATCAAATTCCCGGAGCTCATCCGTACAGTGTCAGTCGTTAAAGAACGGATAGGTTTTTCTCCCTTATAAGGAAAGGGCATGTTTACAAACAAACACTTCTTTCAACCTATATTTTTGTCGGTAATTGTGTTGATGGTGTATGTATAAACTAGGTCCCTGGTCCTCGTGTCGGTGAGGGGCGGGTTCTTTTTGAGTCAGTGGCTGGAGTGTTGGATTTTCAGTGTTTCTGGTGGTTTGTTTTCTATTTTCTTAATTCGTTTTGTCTTTTCGCATTGAGGTAAGCGATTTTTTCTTTTCTTTGTAGTAATTTTTCGACTTGTTCGTGTTTTGTTTATATTTTGACTTTGACATTGGACACCTAAAGCTGAGTTGTCAGCCTGCTTTCTATCATGTCGCATACTATATTAAAGGTTGTTCAAGATAATATTGCAGATGCAACGCCTGTAAATGTTGAAATGCTAGACTCCCAAGATAGCATTCTGGAATTTGATAAAAATAATCAAAATGTGGCTCGGTTATTAGCTCCGAATGATTTTCTGCTGCAAATGGCAGCAAAAAATGGCGGAAACAATTTTAATATTTTCTTATCTAGTAATTCGACTAATGCTGTTCCTAAGCGCGATCCCCGTGCTGTTCAAACTGAAATCAGGTCCAAAATTGAACACTTCAAGAATATCGATAACGTTCGATACACCCGGACTGGCAGTATTATTTTCAGCACTAAAGATGTGTCTTGTGCTATCGATATCTGTCAGGTGTCATCTTTTTTGGGAGCTGACGTTTCCTCCAGAATTGTTTTTGAAAATATAACCAATCGTTTCTTACTATTCAATGTCCCCGTTGACATTCCACTTTCAGAGATTGGACAAGAAATAATGGACTCTAATAACGTTCATGTTTTTGAACTACGAAGATTCATTCGCAAAGATAGCAAAAATTTAGCCTCTCCCGTACTTGTTACGATTTTGGGAACCACTCTCCCCTCCGAAATTAAAATGTGGATGACTATAAAAAAAATAAATCAATTTGTTGACCGGCCAAGACAATGCACAAAGTGCTTTAAGTTTAACCACGCTACTACGAAATGTCCTACCGATCAACTATGTGTAACATGTGGTTTTCAGCATACGGGGCAATGTCAAGAGCCCATGAAGTGCTGCAATTGCGGCCAAGAACATCGCGCTGACTATCGTCAGTGCTCCCATCGCCTCAAGGAGGTTGAACTGCTTAAGTTTAAATGTAGAAATTTCCTTTCATTCATTGACGCGAGACGTCAATTTAAGCAAAAAACTGAACCAACTTCATATGCCAGAGCAGCAAGCTCACAAAACACAGACTTAGATCAAATTCAAAAAATATTTGAAAATCGAACTAACGCCATGCTTAAAATCATACTAAATCAGTCCAATCAGCAAACAGAAAAAATAATCGAGTCTATTACCACCTTATCCACCATGATCATGAATGTCTTAGCCAAGTTAAGCGACAGCTCGCCCGAAAGACGGAAACGCCCGAATCAGGGTGGAAGTTCAAGGTGATGAAACTTTCCTGTTTTTACAAGGTTTTTATTCTTTTTTATTGGTGGATACGAACTGTATTCCACCTGGGTTGGGCTAATTTTCACAGTATATTTTCAGCTGTGTTTATCTTTTTTGTGTTTTTTCCCCATGGGTCTAAATTTGCTCCATTGGAATTGCAGGTCTGTCAGTAATAAAACAGCCTGGCTAAATTGTTCCCCTTTCACCACCGCTGACGTGTTGGTCAGGCCCGGACTGGCTCCGTTGGGGGCCCTCGGCTAGAGACTGAAAAGGGGCCCCTTACTGAGGAAGTTATTATGAATAGAATAGTAGATTATATAACATTTGAAAATTAACTTTAAATGCCTAAAAACCATATTTCACCATTTTGTTGCTTGTAAAATATTTGAGCAAAAAAGTTAACTTTTTCTGGTGTAGTCTTCTTACTTTCACAATAAATACTAATATTGTTTTATATACGGTACCTAAACTAGTTCCAAGCTAGAAAAAAAATAAACTAATTAATTACAAGTAGTGTATTACTTCAAAAGAGAGGGGTATATATTTTTAGATTTAAGCATCAGAATTGCATCGTTGAAGACATAATATTTTAAGTGCTACTGCAATACTTATGTAGACAATATATTATAAGGGGGTATAACAAGGGGTACATATTGTAAAGTACATTTTATAAAATTTACAACAGTCAAGAAATGTTATGTTATTTTGAACGGCTGTTGACTAACCTGACAGCTTTTTGATCAGTTCGTCACTGGTTCTGGCTACTTCTTCTTTAATAACATCTTTATCTAAATTATAAAATAAATCTCTTTCTACATTCATGACATGAAGATTAGACAAAAGATCGTGGCTTAAGCTAGAGGTCTGCACGGGCCCGGGCCTGGCCCGTACCCGGCCCGGCGGAATTGTTTCGAATTTGCATACGGGCCGGGCCGGCAGAATTAGAATGTTTTTTTCTACGGGCCGGCCGGGCCGACAAACAAAATAAACGGACCGGGCCGGGCCGGCAAAAAAATTGAACGGGCCATACGGGCCGGGCCGATATAAAAAAGTAAAGTTTTGAAGATTTACACATAAACGATAAAATATAAACCTATTTTCAACGAAAATGGTTTTAACGAGAATAAATATAAATGTGCGTCACGAGCTATACTAGTTTGACAGCATAATATAAAAATGTAACTTGTGCAATGTAGAGATCGGCATCGGACAGTTATATTGTGTGTAACCCGTTTTAATATTTTTTAAACTGACGCGTGCAGGGTCAAGATCAAAATTGGAGATCAAGGCATGAATTTTCTAAATATAGACTTGCCGGACCGAAAGAAGACTTAAGGGTCATTCCATGTCAATTCAACCAATTTTTCCCCCATTTGTAACCCGACCGACAGGGATTTGGATAAAACTTTGTGTGTACACTAATTCTATCTTGAAATGATTCCATCAGAAATTTTTCCTTCCCAGACCTCATAGTTTGTGAGATATGGGGGGTCCAATTCTTGGGTTTTTCTCAAATCGCAAATTTCTGAGTCTATATTTTGAGATTGCCGTTCCATCTTCAAAAAATTGTTTCTCTGGATCTAAAACATGAATGATCCTAAAAATATCACTGTAAGAAGATAAAAAAATGCAGATTTTAATAAAAAATATTTAAAAAATTTACTTGTAATATTTAGGATAAAAAAAGTCAACCAAAGTTGAAAGTTATGGTTATTTTTCCAAATTTTTGTGACTTCACGAAAAAGGCTGTACACAAAAAGGCAAATGAAATTTCCAATTTCTTTTTGTCTTAAATAAAAGTTTACACTTTGGGCTTTCTATCTATGAAATAAAAATGATGTGTTTCGCATGGCTTATGCAAAAATTTTGGGTACTCTCCAATTACCCGGATAAGTGCTTTATTTTTATATATTACATATGCACAGAAAAAAGCAAAGTAAATTTCCAATTTCTTTCTGTTTTAAATAAAAGTTTACACTTTGGGCTTTCTATCTATGAAATAAAAATGATGTCTTTCGCAAGGCTTATGCAAAAATTTTGGGTACTTTCCAATTAACCGGAAAAGTGCTTTATTTTTACATATTACATATGCACACAAAAAAGCAAATGAAATTTCCAATTTCTTTTTGTTTTAAATAAAAATTTACACTTTGGGCTTGCTATCTCGGAAATAAAAATGATGTCTTTCGCATGGCTTATACAAAAATTTTGGGTACTTTCCAATTAGTCGGATGCGTGTTTTATTTTTACATATGTACATATCTGTAGATCTATATAAATACAGATGTATTATACATGTACATATGTATGTATATATACAGTATATTGATATATATATGTATAACACTGGTGCCCGTCTAACCTAAAAGTGCCAAATTTTGCCTTGTTTTGAAAATCTGCACCAATTAAGGGGAAAAAAATCTGACTAAGTTTAGCTGTGGTACTTAAATAATTACTAGAGTTTCTATGAGTTATTGAATTTAATGTTATTTGATACAAAAACAAATTGGAAATTTCATTTGCCTTTTTGTGTAGAGACTTTTTCATAAAGCCACAGAATTTCGGAAAAATAATCATAACTTTCAACTTTGGTTTACTTTTTCGGCCGTATACAAATCTCTATTAACTGCCCTAATTGCTTTTTTCTCTTGTTTTTATGCCGCTTAAATGGATCTCCACATTTATATTGATAAAATCCATATTTCATTAAGAGCCAAATTCTGTGATTCTCACATATATTAATAAAACGGTTTTCACTTAATTTTTGTTTTATAAATGCAATAGTCCTAACTAATAAAAGTTCTTTTTCTGAATCACAGAGATTATCAATGTAGTCTATTTCTCTGTTATTTGTATAGCTAGTTTTGTGACCTTCTAAACCAGTTAATATTACAATACTGCAAGCCTGAAGACTTGTAGAAGGTTTAATATCAAGCTCCATATTAAAACAATAAAGCAAAAAAATATTTATACGTACCACAAACTATAAAATATGTAACAATCAGAATATATTTTTAGTAGCACAGTAAAAGTTAGATAATTCTTCTGTGAAAAGAAACAACATAATGACAATAATTTGATTTTATTCTGATACATCAAAATTTTATGCTGTTGTTATCATTTTATAAATTTTGACAGCAGCAGTTATTTTTCTTTTTAAGATATTAGAAAATCTTCAGTTTTTATCAAAAAATTAAATGACTAGTATTAAAAAATGCTCTGACGAGCACCAAAAAAGGTTAATATGTTTTTAAGTATGAAAAAGGGTTTGACAAGTGCTTCTGTTAATTATTGAGCATGAGGAAGGACAAGGGATCCCTTCTTGGCTACAACTCACTTCAATGCCAACTTTTAAAAAATCATATTTTCGCTTTTTCCGTGAAAACAAATCAGTCGCAGTTACTATAAAAATGTATAGTGTAAAGACATAACCAGTAAAGGTGCAACTTAATTAGACATAAATGTAAGGGAAGACGACACAGTGCCAAAAACCTAGTTCCTGCATCACATTCATGCACTGGCACCAAGCATGCCCTAAGTGTATAATTGCACAGAAAATTTATTTGTAGTATAGTGCAGAGTGAACAGTGCAGTTAACATCAGGGATGTAAGTGCATGTTATACGCCGTATGCCTTCTGGACTTTTTAATAGAACACCATACACATTATTTCTCAAGAAAGCTTATAGTATACACATTCTAGGGTATCCCTCTGCTTAGAGCATATATCCTATCTTATTTTTACGACTACACCCCTGGTTAACATCTAAAGCACGGTGGAAAGTTCTACTAAAGAACTGCAAATTTCTTTCATACGGAAAAAGCGCAAATATGATTTTTTAAAAGTTGGCATTGAAGTGAGTTGTAGCCAAGAAGGGATCCCTTGTCCTTCCTCATGCTCAATAATTAACAGAAGCACTTGTCAAACCCTTTTTCATACTTAAAAACATATTAACCTTTTTTGGTGCTCGTCAGAGCATTTTTTAATACTAGTTTAAACTGATTAAAATTAACCAAGGAAAGGAAATAAAAGTTTTTGAACATTTTTTAAACACAAATAATTAATATATAAGCATTCAAAAGAAAGAATGGAAATGTGAGGAAAAAAATTATTTATTTTATATTGTACAAAAAAAAAAAAAAAAAAAAAAAAAAAAAATGTTTTGAGTTTAATCATTGAAAATAAAAGTAAGAGATTCTTTAGATTAGCAAAAAATGCCCATTATTAAATAACTAAATGAAATATATGGACCATTGACTAAATTTAATGGGGAAACATATTACAGACAGATTTTTTTTAATCAGAAAAAACAAAGCCTAAACTTTACTTTGCAAATAAAAAAACATGCATCAAATAACATTAAATTTAATAACTCATAGAAATTCCAGTAATTATTTAAGTACCATAGCTAAATTTAGTCAGATTTGTTTCCTCTTAATTGGTCCAGATTCTCAAAATAAGGCAAAATTTGGTACTTTTAGGTTAGACGGGCACCAGTGTTATACATATATATATCAATATACTGTATATATACATATATATATACATGTATAATACATCTGTATTTATATAGATCTATACGTATGTACACATGTAAAAATAAAACACGAATCCGGCTAATTGGAAAGTACCCAAAATGTTTGCATAAGACATGCGAAAGACATCATTTTTATTTCACAGATAGAAAGCCCAAAGTGTAAACTTTTATTTAAAACAAAAAGAAATTGGAAATTTCATTTGCCTTTTTGTGTGCATATGTAATATATAAAAATAAAGCATGCATCCGGCTAATTGGAAAGTACCCAAAATTTTTGCATAAGCCATGCGAAACACATCATTTTTATTTCATAGATAGAAAGCCCAAAGTGTAAACTTTTATTTAAAACAAAAAGAAATTGGAAATTTAATTTGCCTTTTTGTGTACAGCCTTTTTCGTGAAGTCACAAAAATTTGGAAAAATAACCATAACTCTCAACTTTGGCTGACTTTTTTTGTCCTAAAAATTATAAGCAAATTTTTTAAATATTTTTTATTAAAATCTGCATCTTTTTATCTTCTTACAGTGATATTTTTTAGGATGATTCATGTTTTAGATCCAGAGAAACAATTTTTTGAAGATGGAACGGCAATCTCAAAATACAGACTCAGAAATTTGCGATTTGTGAAAAACCCAAGAATTGGACCCCCCATATCTCACAAACTATGAGGTCTGGGAAGAAAAAATTTCAGATGGAATCATTTCATGATAGAATTAGTGTGTACACAAAGTTTCATCAAAATCCCTGTGGGTCGGGTTACAAGGTCTGGTTGAATTGACATGGAATGACCCTTAATTGTTCTCAAGATCTGTAGGGCCGACAACATAATTTGTAAAATTATGAACAGCGATAAAGAACTTATGTTAGCTTAATTTTTGATATATACTTTTTGATGGTTTTTAAATTAATTTTTCAATAACGCGAAAGTTTGACACATTTTTACATTAATTTTTAATTGTAAAAATATAAAAGTGAAAAGCCTGACTATTGAAGGGACTTGGAATCGAATAGCGTTTTTCATTTTTGGTAAATAAAATACTTGTATAACCTTGTTGAGATACAATAGTTTCTCAAATGGTTGCAGGTTTTTCTCTCTTCCCATGCTATCGCTTCCGGAAATTCTATTCAAAACGCTAACTATGACAATATTTTATTTGCTTGCAGTGTTCTTAAATTGCTTGTATCAAAAAATGGATAACGCCATTCGATTATATAGTTTTTGAATAAAGACACCTGCTAATCTTATGCATTTCTGAGAAAAAAATGAATTTATAAATGTTTCAGAAAGGAGCTTCTTTGAATTAACGTATGAATTTGGATTTAAAATCTTTAATAAAAATGATATAGAAATATTTTTATAAATCTTCCTATATTAAACAGCTTCAAAAGTTACGATGTTTTTAAATATCTTTTTCTTTTTCTTTTACTCTAAGCCATATTAATTTTTTAATGAATCTTTATTTGATTGTTGAAAGCCTACGAATGTTAGTAATCATTAATGTTACTAATGTGTATATACTATCTTTAAGCATTTAAATGTAAGGCAATGAACAGTACTAAAATAATCGAGGTGGGCGACTTTTTACACACAAACATATTTAATAAAACTGACGGCACTACAGACGACATATACACATATTGTAAACACAGAACAACTATCTGGAACGTAGATACATTATGTTCCTTACATAATTCCATGGAATAGACAAGGGGCGCCATCTACCGTTTAACCTGAAAAGTAAAAGTATAAAATACCACAGCTCTTCCCCACTTAGTAATGAAGTCGGTCAGGAGCTCTTCGATGTCTTCTGGACCTTCTAAGTACCTGTGGAGAAGAAGAAGAATTAGTTTTTACATGTTCAGGGGCATCAACTGTAGCACTAGTAGGAACCGACGGTTTTTGGTGAATATTATCAGAGTTAGCTGAATTAGAACTCGAAGAATCAGGATTATGAAAGTCAGTTGGAGTAGGATCTGGAACAACTGGAACATGAGAGTCAACTGGTTGCGGATCTGTGAAACTTGACTGTAAGGGTGGAAAATCATCTTGCTTCACACTTGTATTTTCACTTCTAAAATTTTCTGTAACATTTTCTTCTGAATTTGGATCATTGGTTAAAGAAATATCTTCTCCTACATTAGTTATTTGATCCACATGCCTTTTCCAAATATTCGAACCAACTTGAACTCTGTAATGTAATTTTCCTTCTCTTGCTACAATTCGACCAATTTTCCATTTGGCTTCTGGAGTATAATTTCTTACAGCTACTTTCTGGTTGACTTCAAATTCTTTTACTTTAACTTTAGATTTCCTTGCAGTTTGCTTTTCATGAACAAAATTTGCAACATTTGGCACGATCAAATCTATGTTTGTTCTTATGTGACGCTTTAGAAATAAAGATGCAGGACTTTCCCCCGTTGTAACATGTGGCATCTTCCTGTACTGCATAAGAAAGTTATTCAGCTTCATTTGTAAAGTACCTGGTTCAGACGCTAAGGCTTTTAATCCACGTTTGACCGTTTGCACATATCTCTCAGCCTGTCCATTTGTAGATGGATGGTACGGTGCACTAAACTTATGTTTTACACCATGACTTTTTAAGAACATTTCAAATTCTTCAGATGTAAACTGCCTAGCATTATCTGATACCAAAGAAATAGGAAAACCGTATCGTGCAAAGAGAGAAGAAAGACAAATAATTGTATTTTCTGAAGTTGTACTAGGAACTATAAATACTTCTGGCCATTTACTATAAGCATCAACCACTAACAAAAGCATTTTTCCGTTAACAGGACCAAAATAATCAATATGAATTCTCTGCCATGGAGCAGTAGGCCATTCCCAATGATGTGTATCAACTTTAGGAGGATTATTTTTCAAATTTACACAAATAGAGCAATTTCTTGCAATATCTTCTATATCATGGTCTATTCCTGGCCACCATACAAAACTACGGGCTAAAGATTTCATTTTCACTATACCAAAATGACCAAAATGTAATTCCTTTAATATTTGTTGTCGATGGATTTCTGGGATAACTACCCTACAACCTTTTAAAATACAACCATGCTGAAGAGTAAATTCTTCTTGTTTACCACCAAAAAGTAAATTCTTAGGAATTTCTGAACCAGAAATGAGGTGATGAAAAATTTGTCGCAAAAGAGGATCGGTTTTTGTAGCTGAAGCAATAGATTTAGCATTTAAAGGTAAAACAGAAAGTTGATTTATTTGAATGATTTCCGATTCATCAAGTCCTTCATTTGAATTATATTCGTGGGGCAAATCTTCACTACGTAATGGAAGACGTGAGAGTGCATCGACATTACCGTGTTCAGTAGTTTTCTTATAGCGGATGTCATACTGGAACGCTTGTAAATATATGGCATATCTTTGCATTCTAGCAGCTGATAAAACCGGAATACTTTTAGAAGGTGAAAAAATTGAAACTAATGGTTTACTATCAGTAAACAAAGTGAATCTGTTACCGTACAAATATTGAAAAAATTTCTTAACACCAAATATTATTGCTAATGCCTCCTTATCTACTTGACTATACCGTTTTTCGGCATTATTCAAGGTTCTGGATACAAATCCAATAGGCTTTTCAGTCTTGTCTGGCATCACATGCGAAAGAACTGCAGAGATACCATATGGAGAAGCATCCGTAGCTAAGATTAAAGGTAATTTAGGATTGAAATGCGTCAGCACTCTGTCCGAAGTAATTTCTCTTTTTATTTTTTTAAACGCTTGATCACATTTGTAAGACCAGTTGAACTTTACATTCTTTTTAAGCAAATTATTCAAAGGATGTGCAATTGTCGATAAATTCGGTACAAATTTTGCATAATAAGTTACAAGACCAAGAAATGCTTTTACCTGGGAAACATTTTCTGGCTTAGGGGCATTTACAATTGCTTCTATTTTATCTGGTGTTTTATGAATACCATGTTTATCCACTTTATACCCACAATAAGTAATTTCATCTGCCATGAAGAATGATTTTTCCTTATTTATCCGAATATTATAATTTCTCAACCTTTCTAATACTTGCTTTAACCTTTGCAAATGAATTTCGTCCGTTTCCCCAGTTATTCCTATATCATCAATAAAAATTGTAATTCCCTCAATTCCACTTAAAATTTGTTCGATTTTTCTTTGCCATATAGCAGGAGAACTATTAAGACCCATTGGTAATTTAAGAAACTGAAATAATCCTTTAGGTGTATTAATGGTTAATAATTCCTGGGATTCCTCATCAACGGGCAATTGGAGGTATGCTTGATTTAAATCAATTTTTGTAAAATGAACACCACCACTTAAAGTAGCTAACATATCCTCTATTTTAGGCAAGGGATATTTTTCTACTTTCAGATATTTATTTAATGTGACTTTAAAGTCTCCACATAAGCGTATTTTACCATTAGATTTTACCACTGGAACAATCGGGGTTGCCCACTTGCTATTTGTAACTGGTTTAATTATACCTGCTTCTTCTAATCTTTGTAATTCCTCATTGACTGCAGCACGTAGTGCATAAGTAACAGTCCTAGCTTTACAAAATATGGGTGTAGCATCCTTTTCAAGGTAAAGCTCTGCCTTTAACCCTTTAATTTCCCCTACTTTATCAGAAAATAAATCAGAAAAATCATTTAACAATTCTTGTAATTTATCAGAATAATTTACAGTCTCATTAACATAAACAGATCTTAAATTATGTGGAAAAATATCGAATGCAGAGGCCCAATCGCGGCCAAATAATAATGGAAAAGTATCTTCTTTTATCAAATATAATTTTAACTTTTCTGTTTTATTTTCATAAGTAACATTTACTTCAACATAACCTACAGGTTTAAAAATTTCACCAGTTGCAGTTTTTAACTGAACATCTGGAGGAAATATTTTATAATCAGGAAAAATTCTGCGAAATCTTTTTAAAGGAACAGCAGAAATTCCCGAACCGGTGTCCAATTCCATATCCGCTCTGGCTTTATTTTCAATTAACACAGATAATTTAATAGGATTTGCACCTGTATTTTTTATAGTTAATACATTTACTGTATCTACCGAATTTACGTGTTTTTGGAAAGTTTTACTTCTACAAACCTTTCCAATATGGCCTTTTTTCTTACATATTTTACAAGTAGCATTAATAAATCTACATGAATTGGCTAGATGGGAAGTATTTCCGCATCTATAACATTTTAATTTACTTTTATTTGCTTCAGGAATTGTATTATTTATATGATTGTTGACATTTGACTTCTGACAGTCGTTAGAAAATTTCTTTGGGTGTACATTTTTTGAACTGGAAATTTTATTAATACTGAAATTTTTATTTTTAATTTCAGAAATTTCAATATCTACATTGTGTAAGGATAAAGCTTTCTCCACTGCTTTCTCAAAAGTTAAATCCTCTACTTGCGTAATCAATTTATTTTGAATGCTTTCGCTTTTCAAACCGCGTAAAAATTGTTCAAGTAAATTTTCATTTAATGTATCACCCGTAAAACAACAAAAAGTTGTATTTTTCTTTAATCTAGCAGCGAAATCTTGAACTGATTCCGACTCATTTTGGTAACACTTACGAAATTTGATTCTTTCAATAAATTTGTTGGGGGCGGGGCTTAGATGCTTTATCAATATATCAACAATCTCCGAATATTTTAATGTTTCACATTCTTTAGGGAAACATAAATTACTCAGTAAATTATACAGCTTAGGGCCCATGCAAGATAAAAGGGCTGCAACTTTTTTTTCCTCTTTTAATTCATTCAGAATAAAATTCTGTTCCAGGCGTTTAATATAAGCCTGAAATGTTTCTACTTTATCATCATATTCCTTGAATGAAAACATCGTATTCTTTATGCAATAACACAGGAAAAAAAAAGTACTTTAAAATTCAATGTACTTACCACCCCCTTGTTTTAAAGCTGCTGATATATTCTGGAAAGCTGCTGTTACCTTGTATGTTTGTCGAACGCAAAAACGAAAGAAGAAGCCATTTCTCTTGGGCGCGCCGTTATTCCTTTAAAATTTTTACGGTAGAAACTTTTAACATCTCGTCGCCATTATACTATCTTTAAGCATTTAAATGTAAGGCAATGAACAGTACTAAAATAATCGAGGTGGGCGACTTTTTACACACAAACATATTTAATAAAACTGACGGCACTACAGACGACATATACACATATTGTAAACACAGAACAACTATCTGGAACGTAGATACATTATGTTCCTTACATAATTCCATGGAATAGACAAGGGGCGCCATCTACCGTTTAACCTGAAAAGTAAAAGTATAAAATACCACAGTGTACTTCCTGTAAAATATACTGTAAAATCATTCCATAGATATGTATGCAGTACTCTTTAAAAAAATCTAAATTATATGATAAAAATCTGAATTTTTTAGAAATCGTAGAAATTGTAACGGGCCAAAACGGGCCGGGCCAGGCCTGTTTTCTCTGATTTCTCTACGGGCCGGGCCGGGACTAAAATATAAAAATTTGAGGCCGGGCTCGGGCCGAACTTTTGAGCTTTACAACGGGCCGGGCCCGGGCCTGGAAATTCCGGCCCGTGCAGACCTCTAGCTTAAGCTAGATCTACGTCGATTCTAAACAATTTTAAGTTTAGAAAACACCCTTTCACAGGTGACTTGTGTAGTGGCGTAGCTGAGCATTTTGTTTGGGGAGAGGAGGGGTGGAGTTCGAATTTTCCGAATGATAGTTTAAAATCACCGAATGATTGTAATTTATTTTTTTAATTTTCTTTTTATGTATACTTATGACTTATTATATTTTAAAATGAGCTCTATGAAAATAATTGAATCTACGGTAGGGATGCAAAACCTTTTCAAGAGAAGGGCAACTTAGTTTTCCGAAAACTAAATTTTGCTTCGTTAAAAGAGCTAAAAAACAAACATAAGTGGGTAATGCCGAGTAAAGAATGTTAACTTTATGAACGAATGCAAGAGAGGAGCTGATCAACAAGTATTTCTTGGTCTACGAAATTCCCGTTTTCCGCGCTCGATCAATGAAATTTCAATTTTTTCCGCCTAATCAAAAAAAAAATATGCGTTTTTTTCGATCGAGAAAATTCGCGATTTTACTGCTATGATTGACATAATTCACAATTTTTCCGCACCCGATCGGTGAAATCCGCGATTTTTGAGAAGCCGATCCACAAATCCTCAACTCTGTAAAAATGAAATACCAAAATAGAACAACTCCAAATTGAACTAGTAACCAATTTAGGTTAAAAAGATTATAAAATAACCAAAATGGGTAAAATCATATCCAAATCAGATCTTTCGGCAAAAATGATTCCAAAATGAGCAAAAATTGTAACCCAAATGGCCCCTCCCATACGTCAACCCAAATTGGATACTCAAATTCCCTAGAATAGAACCGCCGA
This sequence comes from Maratus speculifer, assembly GCA_964019185.1. Taxonomy (NCBI): domain Eukaryota; kingdom Metazoa; phylum Arthropoda; class Arachnida; order Araneae; family Salticidae; genus Maratus; species Maratus speculifer. The sequence goes on along the minus strand of OZ025302.1, from coordinate 180,338,039 downwards.
TGGTCCATTTTTTAATATTCAAGCGATGGCAACAAGTGACGCGCCATCTTGAACGAAACGCCGGATGTTTACATTACAGACATTATCGCCGCGTGTGAATTGAATGATTGTTTGCGGCTGTTCCCAAGAGAAAGAATGTGTATTTCGTGCTATAGTTACCTGAAAAGTGATACTATTTTGTAAACCAAATGGCTGGTGGTATGCAGCACCTTCCAAAAACTACCCTGGGGGAACTGCACAATTTCTCGCGTTTCTGAACAAAATTGAATTAAAAAGTGTCGAAGTAAACTTTTGGATTTGAATTCAGTCTTAATGTGGTATTATGTAAGTGCTCATATAATACAACACAATTTGGTTCATGTTTTGAAAAGTTAATTCACATTTTCAAAATAAATCTGTTTTCATTGCTCTGTTTATTTATTTTCAATTTATATTTAATTTTATGTTTAACTTTACTTATTTTCAATTTATGTTTAATTTTATATTTAACTATATTTATTTTCAATTTATATTTAAATGTTCATATAATTAAAATATTTCAAATTAACCAACTAAACAAATCTTTTTTTTTTTTTTCAAAAATGAGTTTTTTAGTGTTAATTTTACTTATTTAATAAAGTTATTTTACTTTAAGATGTGTAACTTTTTAAAATAAAAATGAATGTTTTAAAAATAAATTTTTTATTTGATTTTCTAAAAAATCAGAAATTTTTGATAATTTGTATATTATAAATTTCAAAGCTTCATAAAAATATTTGGCATTTACATTAAATATATGTACTAAAGGTTTTTCCTACTTAGACATGTGGAAAAAAAATATTTTCACTTAAGATTACAAAAAAATTGCATTTATGTATAAAATAATCAGAATTTTTAACATTTTATGGATTTCTTTTTTAAATAGAGCAAAAAATTACCCAAATTGGTTTGCAAGATATTTGGATGCAAGAATGTTCTAAATCAGGAAAGAAGAAAATAGAACAAAAAGTGACCCAAATTGGGTTGTAAGATTTTTGGGTGTAGCAGTGACCCAAATTGGGTTGTAAGATTTTTGGGTGTAGCAGTGACCCAAATTGGGTTGTAAGATTTTTGGGTGTAGCAGTGATCCAAATTGGTTGAAAGGTTTTTGGGTATAGCAGTGACCCAAATTGGGCTGTAAGGTTTTTGGGTATAGCAGCGACCCAAATTGGGTTGTAAGATTTTTGGGTATAGCAATGTTCCAAATTGGGAATGTATGTTACCCAAAATGGGTAAAAAAAAGTGTCCATTTTGGATTTATTGCAATACCCAAATTGGAACTGTGTTGCCCAAGATGAGTTAAAATTTTACCCATTTTGGGTAAACAGTGAATTCCAATTTAGGTTTTGCAATAGGTCCTAAAGTGGACATTTTTTTTACCCATTTTGGGTCACAATCAAACATTTTCAATTTGGGACATTGCTGGACCCAAAAATCTTACAACCCAATTTGGGTCATTTTTTGTTCTATTTTAGAATTTTTTTTTTTACAGTAATTTATTACGCCTGATGGACGAAATTCATGTTTTTCCGAGCTTTATCGACGAAATTTACGATTTTTCCGGGTCTCATTGTCATAAATCTCGATTTTTCCGTTCCCAACCAATGAAATTAGCGCCTTTTTGAGTCCTCGGTCGATGAAATACGCATTTTATCGCTTACGAACAATGAAATTTGTGATGCTTAAATGACTGATGAAATCTGCATTTTTTTGCGCCGCGAAATGATGAAATACGCGATTTTTTCTCACGATCAACTGACGAAACTCACGATTATGTTCAGCAGCCGCTCAAAGAACTTTTCAATTTTTCCGCGCATCATCGACAAAATCTGCGGCTTTTCCGTGTCTTATACACAAAATTAGTGATTTTTTTTCATTCCGAATCGACAATATTCGCAAGTTTTTCGTACCCGAATTCACGCTTTTTACGAAGCCAATCGGCCATATTCGTGATTATTTTGTTCTCCATCGACAAAATTGCCAATTTTTTCGTGCCATATTAAAGAAATTCGCAAATTTTTTGTTCCCGATCGACAAATTCGCGTTTTTTACTAAGACGATCGACCACATTCGCGATTTTTCCATGCCCAATCGACGAAATTAGCGCTTTTTTCCGTCCTTGATCGATGTAATACGTATTTTCCTGCGCGTGAACAATGAAATTCGCAATTCTTAATTGATTGACGAAATTAAAAAAAAATTTCAGTCTTAAATTGATGAAATCCGTGATTTCTTTCTCGCGAATAACTGACGAAACTTACGAATGTTCTGCTGCCGCTGAAAGAAATTTTCGATTTTTCCGCGCATCATCGACAAAATCTGCGGTTATACTGTGCCATATCAACAAAATTGATGAATCGACAATATTCACGACTTTTTCATAACCGATCACTCGAATTCGCGCTTTTTACGAAGCCGATCGACCATATTCGTGAATATTTCGTTCCCGATCCACGAAATCGGCAAATTTTGCGTACCATATCAACGAAATTCGTGATATTTTCGTTTCCGGTGGACAAAATTCGCCATTATCTCGTTCCCGATTGACAAAATGCGCTTTTTACGAAGCCGATCTACTATAATCGTGATTTTTTTTTTTTTTTTTCGTTCTCGATCGGCAAAATCCACAATTTTCTGCGTGCTAGATAGACAAAATTCGCGATTTTTTGGAGACCTGTAGACGTAATTTAAAAGTTTTTCAAGGCCGATAAACAAAACTCACGATTTTTCCATGTCCTATAGACTGTAATTTTGTTTTTTCCGAACCCTGACAACGAAATTTGCGTTTTGTTCACGCAGTAAACAAACAAAGCAGGCGATTTTTCTTCAATCTATAAACAAAATTTGATGATATTTTTTATTTTTTCTTGCCCGATCAACGAAATCTGAGATTTTTCGCGTCCGTTCAACAAAATTTGTGATTTTTTCGTGCCCGATCAACGGAATTTGCGATTTTTAAGTGAGTGACAAAATTTTCAATTTTCATGTCGCAAATTCACGAAATTTAAGATTTTTTTTTTTCAACCAATACCCAAAAATTGCAATTTTATCCAGTTATAAATTCGCGGGCCGCATGTTAACCCACCACTGGTCACATTTGACCCATGAGCCACAGTTTGTGCATCCCTTATAACTTATTAGATTATTGAAAAATCGAAAAATACTTTGCATTAAATGGAAATCAAAATGATTTATTTTTCAAAATTATCATATTTTTTATTCTTACACGGGCAAAATTTTCAGGTGCTCTTATTGATATGCTAATACATTTATTTCATTACATGATGGTGATATTAGATATGAATATCTGAAAATTGTATAGATACAGCAGGGCTGTCACAGGTGACTATTTTTTTATTCAAACTGGCACCACTTTATCAATACAGAAGTCCTTAACATTTTCTTTGACAACATTTTTAGGCGAAATATACTTCAAAATATTTAATAGAAAATTACTGGTGCGAACAGAATATAAAAATAGTCGCCTATGGCAGCCCTGATACAGGTGTTCTAAAAAATATTTCATGAATGTATCAAAGTACTAACTAGGAAACTGCAAGAAGTGTAAGTCACCGATTTTGACGAAAGTGGTATCGTTGTAAAGATCTCATCGTGAACAGTAAAAAACTTAATGGAACTACCCATGGAAATGAGTCATTTTTGAGATATCCGACGATTTATGCCACGTAGCTAGTGCACACTTAATGGGAGACCGCAAAAAATTTTAGTCTCGATTTTAACGAAAGTGGTATCATTGAAAAGATATCATCGTGAGGATTAAAAAACTCAATGAAACCACCCGTTGGAAATGAGAAGTTTTCGAGATATCCGACAATTTGTGTCACGTAGCTAATGCACACTTACTGAGAAACTCCATTAAGTGATATAAATTGCCGGATATCTCGAAAACAGCCTTTTTCCGATAGGTAGTTCCATTGAGTTTTTTACTTCTCACAATGATATCTTCCCAACGACACCATTTTCGTCAAAATCGAGACAACAGTTTTTTTTACGGTTCCCCGCTAAGTGTGCCCTAACCCAGTATGCACAAGCTACATGACATAAATTATCGGATAGCTCGAAAACGGCTCATTTGCGACGGGTAGTTCTATTGAGTTTGTTACTTCTCACGATGAGATCTTTTCAACAATACTACATTCGTCAAAATCTAAACTTTTTTTTTTTTTTTTTTTTTTTAAGATTTGCCAGTAAGTATGCACTAGTTACGTGATATAAAATCTCGGATATCTCGAAAATGGCTCATTTCCGACGGATAGTTCCATTAAGTTTTTTACTATTCACGATGAGATCTTTCCAACTATACCACTTTCGTCAAAATCGTTGACTTACACTTCTTGCAGTTCCCTAGTAAGAGGATTTGTGAAGACTTGAAAGGATATTTCAAGGGGAAAAAAATAGATGTTTTTGTGTGCAAATATTTAAAAAAAATTAAAATGTTCTATAATTACTGGTACATTCAAAATCAATAATTTCAGCAGATTTTGACACATTGTTCACCTTTTATAACATGGATAGGTTATCAGCTGTTAAAGAAAACTGTAAAAGTATTTAAAATTGTATAGTTCACTATTTTTATGCTTCATAATTAGAGTTACAAATACCACACTTTTCATTAAATTTAGTTACATTAAAGCCCAGTTTAACCCCTTCGGCACTAGCGCCTTTTACGCAAATTTTATTCGGTTGGAACCATTTTTTAAAAAGAAGTTACCTTTACTTAAAGAATCACGAAAATGCTCTAATTAGAGAAAGCATATATTGCATTTCTTTTTTTTCTGGTGAGAAAATCAAGGTCTATATGTTCTTTTTGAGGGTGCATACTTACACCCATGATACTAAATAGGTTAACACAAAAACAGTTTTAATTTCATTCTCATATGCAGAATAAATGCATTTTTTTTAAATTAGTTTCCTTCGAAATACCAAAGAGCACATACAAATTATTACAAGGGGTGATCAAATGAAAAGGTACGAAACGACATGGTGGGTACAAATGTAGACTTTATATATTCACCGTAGGCCTGAGCACAACGATCCCACTGATGAACAAGCGGCAGGATTCCTTATTCCGAGAATTCCTGTGGCCGTGACGAGACCCAGTCCTTCACGCGTCCTTGAGTACGCTGTCCGAGTTGAAGCGCTTCTCTTTCGCGTGTTTCTTCAGTGGACCAAACCACTTACCCCTCTACAATGCCTATTCACTGAGCAGACGACAAGCGTGAAACGTCATGAAGTGGAGGCGAAATCACTAACCCTACTGGTTCCACAATCGCCACGAAGCTCAGAAAGCGATCGTTGTCAGGGAAACCGCCTCCACTACGTCACAAGCGAGAAGGCATTGTAGAGGAGGCAGTGACCAAACACAAGGAAATTGCAGGGTGACATGTCCGGACTGTAGGGCGGAGATTCCAACGTCTTCCACTTGAACTTGGCCAGTTGCATGTGCGGTCTGCATTCCATTTTCTGACAGGAGATACATTCTCAGAGATACATTTCTCCCCGTAAATTGTCATCATCCGGCGATGAAGAGCTGCCGGTTTCTCACCTTCCGCTGTCAGAAACCGGATAACACCTCGCTGCTCCTCAATCGTCGAATTTTGCAACGCGAACGCCATCCTGTCCTTATACGGACTGCCGCATCATTTGGACGCCACTTTTGATAAGAGCCTCTGCTCTCTACTGCGCATGAAGGCACCCGCGCATGCTCCGATCCCAGTCAGAGACTCCAATCACATCCCAAAATGTCTCGCTACGTTGTCCCATGACGGAATATGCAAATATTTACTGTTACGTTTTTACGTCGCTTCGTACCTTTTCACTTGATCACCCCTTGTAACATTTTGAAACTCTTTTGGAGATTTTCAGCTGTATTATCAATCCTGGTTAGTGACCAGCAGAACGCAATAAATCTCCGTAAGAAGGCATTGATGTTTTGAACCACTTGTCTGTGAATTGCTTAGGACAGTACAGAGATCCATGAGTCAGCCATGAGTCCTCTTCCGTCTGGCTAATGACGGCATCACTAAGTAGGCTATCATAAACAAAAAATTAATTGACAATCGCTTAAAATTTATTGTAAACTCGGTTGAAACAAAAGATTTATTGGGAAATAGTTAAAATTCTCTTAAATAATTTTGTATAAATTAATGCATTCACTATTTTGGGACCCTTCCGGGGCCCCCTTGTGCTGGGGGCCCTCGGCAATCGCCGACCTGCCGACCTGGCCAGTCCGGGCCTGGTGTTGGTCCTCCAAGAGACTTACCTTACTTCTAACAAGACGTTTAACATCCCTGGTAAAATAGTTTACCGTCTAGACAGAACTGGCCGCCGAGGGGGTGGCTTAATTATTGCTGTTAATTCAACATTGTCCTCTTTCCTTCTCGACTTCACTTCTCTCAATTTTACTAATGAAATCATGGGTGTTTGTATTCTTCAAGGCAGCTCATCCATTAACCTTATTAACATTTACTCTAATTCTGGCAGGGTAACTAATGATTTGGTCAAGATGTGTCAAGCTATTACGGGTCCCTCCCTCATCTTGGGGGACTTTAATTTGCACCACCCTCTTTGGGGTGCTCCTTATTGCTCTAGTGGCAGTGAAGATTTTGTCAATTGGCTGGCAGATAGTTCTTTCTGCCTTCTAAATACTACGTCGCCAACCCATATTTCTCCCGGGGGAGTTTGTTCCCTCCTGGACTTGTCGTTATGCTCTGCTGACCTTTTTGCCTGCTCTTCTATCCATGTTGTAGATGATCCGTTTGATAGTGATCATCTTCCCGTCTCCATCACTGTAACTCTTTCGCCTCCTGATAATCCTCAGTCTTCTCGTTTTAGATGGCACCGCATCTGTCAAGAAGCTAATACCATTCTCGCCTCCCAGTCAAGTGCTGACTACACTTCCTTCATTAATTTAGTACAGAACCTCATGCGAAATCATAAAATATCTAATACTCCGCATTCTAAAGGTACTCCTGCCTGGTGGTCTGCCAGGTGCAACAACCTTCACAAACAAAAAAATTTTTTGCTGCGGAAAGCTCGTCAACTCGTGTCCATGGACTACTGGATGAGGTATAAGAAGGTGGCTGCGAAACTCCGGCAAGTCGTCAAGGATGCCAAGCTTCATTTTTGGGATTCGGCTTGCAAGAACGCACATGACCCTCGCATCTTATACAAAGTTTTTAAGAAGATAAAAAATCGCTCTGGTTCTCCCCCTGATGCCCATTTTTGCCTCACCCAGGATGGGACTCTGATCTCCGATGCTGTTTCTCAGGCTGAAATCTTGGCCGATCACTATAGCGAAGACGCAGTTCATGAGCCAATCCCGTTGGATTATGGTGGAGAAGAATGTACCCAATTAAATCGTCCCTTCGAGATCATTGAATTAAAGGAAGCTATCCGCCGCACCAAATCCTCATCCCCTGGTGAAGATAAGATTAGTGCTGCCTTCTTTAAGGGTTTGAATGAGCAGTCTATGATGCACCTACTTCAAATTTATAATGAAATCTGGCGCTCCGGAGAAATTCCTCCAAATTGGACATCTGCTGTCATCATCCCTATTTTGAAGCTTGGGAAATCTAAAAAAGACGTTGCCTCATATCGCCCGATTGCTCTGACCTCCGTGATGTGCAAGATTTGCGAACGCATGATTGCAAATCGCATTAGTAACTTCTTACTCCAAAATAACATCCTCCATCATAGGCACCTTGGCTTCCAGCCTTTCCGGGATAGCCAGACCGCTCTGCAGATGCTACACCTTGACACCGTTCGTGCAAAGAAGGATAAGAAATTCCTTTTGGGGATATCTTTAGACGTGCAGGCTGCATACGACTCTGTTTATGTGGACGGCCTCATCTTGAAGTGCGCACAAATTGGCATTACAGGGTTGATCCTTCGCTGGCTTCACCGTTTCCTGCAGAATAGAAGCATCAAGGTGTTTTGGAGAGGAATTTTTTCTTCAAATCGCAACCTTGGAAGAGGGGTGCCCCAGGGGGCGGTTCTAAGTCCAATCTTGTTCTCCATCTTCATGCACGATTTCTTTGAAGTTTTGGATGGTCTTGGAGTCAAGTACTTGCTGTACGCTGATGACATCTTCATTTATTGTGCTGACACCTCATTACTCTTATGCCAAACTAAACTCCAAGAAGCCCTTCGTTTAATAGCTCAATGGTGCCGATATTGGAAGATGTCCATACGCCCAGATAAATGTCACGCCATCAACCTCTCTAGAAGACGTGGAGACTGTGACTTCGATTTTAGCATCAATGGAGGTCTGATTGAGTGGTGCGACGAATTAAAGTTTCTAGGTTTTTATATTACTAGGCGCGGGGGTTTTCGCAAGCACTCCGATTACATCCGGAAGAAAGTTTTTAACCGAATCAATATCCTCAAGGCCCTCTGCAATACTCGTTATGGAGCCCGATCCTATCATCTTCTTACGCTGGCCAACTCCTCCATCCGGAGTATTATAGAATATGGCGCGGCCACTCTGTTATCGGCTTGTGAGTCCATTTTAAAGAAGCTTGAAGTGTTGCAGACTACTGCCCTCAGGACGGCTCTCGGCCTCCCGAAATGGGTACCAAACATTATTCTTCGACAGCACGCTGGCTCCCCCCTGCTGGCTGATAGAATCAACTCGTTGGCGTTTGGCTTCTGGATTAAGCATTGCTCTTTAGGCAGCAAGTCTCCCTTCTGGGATTTTCAAGAGGGCAACATGTTTTGCTTGGTGGAAAGCATCCCCGGCATTGCTTCCATATTAGAAGAGATTGACGGTCGCCTTGAACATTTGATCCCCTTCCAGATGCCTCTCCCGAGCAGGCAGGAAGTTGTGCAACTCCACTTAGAAGACCTTCCTTTCCAGAATAAGGAACTTGATGGCAGCGTCATCGTCCCGCTCTTTCAGGACTTCATGCAAAATTTCTCCAGCAGCTGGCAGGTCATTGCCACCGATGCGTCCAAAGTCGCAGATATTACCTCCATCGCAGGATGCTCGGATATCTCTCAGTTCTACTACAGAATTCCCACTATTAACTCCATCTTTACTGCCGAGGCTTTGGCCATGGGTACGGCTTTAGATGAACTGATCTCCTTGGGGCGCCCCATTTTTCTACTTACTGACAGCCTATCGGTACTCACCGCCCTTCAATCTGTCTCTCTCAAGTCTCCTAGAGTCATTCTGTGGCTGTCTAACAAGATTCAAAGGATTGCTTCGCATTCTCCGAGTTTCTGGGTATGCTGGGTTCCAGGTCATCGTGGAATTTACCTCAACGAAAAAGCAGATAGTCTCGCTAAAGGCGTAAGTGACACTGACGTTTTGCTGAATTGGATCTCACCCGAGGACCTCATCCAGTATAGAAAGAAAGAAATCTATAATACTCTCAACCAACAGTACAGATCGAGCAAATATATTAGTTCTCATGGCAATATCCCTCTGGTCAAGCAGACGTACACTTGGGCGTCGAATCGTAGAGATGATGTCATCATTTCGCGTCTTTTAACCAAGATGTTGATCACCCCTGCCATCCTTTCTCGTTTCTGTCTGACGAATGAAGACAGATGTAGCAGGTGCCATGTTCCTGACTCCCTAGAGCATATTCTTTTTTCCTGTCGAAAATATCAATCGCATCGTAATCTGTGTTGGGATCCTTCCACGCTGAACACAGCTTGTTTTCGCTCTTTCATTGAGTTCTCTAAGGAATTTTGCAATTCTGATTCTTTTCGGATATCAACTCTTAAATTCCTTCATAGTATTGATCGCTTTTAATCTCTCTCTCGATCTTGTTTGTTGATGGTTTTTCTGACTTTGGATCATTCGAGACAACAGCTCAGCCGCTATAAGTCTCAAAAATCCCCCCCTCCAAACAAACAAACATATTTTTGTCATTACGATCATTGTAGGATTCATCTTGACGACGTAGCCCAATCATAGCAAGCAGACAACCATAATAAAATTTGTAGGCCAATCAGAATGCCTGAAGAGTCGGTGCTATAACGAAGCACGGGTGAAAACAGCTTGCCCTAGTGATGGGCGATTCTGGAAATTTTGAGAATCGATTAAAATCGATATCGTATAAAGCAACATCGATCATAATAAGAATCGATTTCTCAGTTCTAGAATCGATACTAGAATCGATATTTCGATATTTAGGTTCACACAGAGAAGATCCAAATTACTAATTCCAAAACTTAGACAATCAGCAGGACCGTAATTACCGCCTCCCCCCCCATCCCCATTTAGGGAGGCATAGAATTAAGCTATTGCAGATTTTAGAGTCGGATAATAAGAATTTTAAAATTTAAAATGATTGTCACTTATGGTTTTCAGTTACGCAAAAATTTTGACAAATTTAAGAGACATAACTCAACTAATAACAACACTGAGTAACTTGGCATTAAACCGAGTATAAAGAGTGCCAAGAGCGTGTAGCTAGGATGGGGAACAAGGAGTATAGACAAAAAAAAAAAAAAAAAAAAAAAAAAAAACTTTTTTTTTTTTTTCTAATGCCAACCAAATGTTACACGAGATAGTTTGGAAGAACATAAAATATGCCCCATTCCCAAGGGGTCAGGTAACCTCCATTCTTGACGGAAAGACGACCATAGCCCAAATGTATCTTTTGTCGAAGTTTCAAAATGAGGATTTACAATAAAACAGAACGAGAATTGGACATTTTAAAATTTGCATGCATACTTTGAACGGCCCATTTAGTAAAGATTAGCGAGGAAGGGGAGGGGGGGCGAGGGATTAGAACGGACGAACTTGAAAAAAAAAATAATTAACTAATAACCCAAATAACTGAGCTTCTAAACAAAAATATAGTGTTTAACTTAGTGTTGAATTCATGGGGTGGACCGCGGGGAACATGCACTCTTTGAAACTATAAAAAGTGCCAAGAGCATGTAACTAGGTGGAGAGAGGGGTAGTAACAGAAAAAAACGAGGAGATAAAAGCTTTATAACGATATGTTACATGAGATGATGTGGAAGAAACAAAAAATATGCCCCCCACCCAGGGGGGTAAGGTGAATCCCAAACGGACAGAAGGGCGACCCCGGCCCAAATGTATCTTTTGTTGAGGTTTCAAAATATGGATTTATAACAAAATAGAACGAGGATTAGACTTTTTTTTAAATCGTAGTCATAATTTGAACGAACCTGTAAGTTAACATTGGTGAGGAAGGGGGGGGGGGGGGAGTAGAACGGGCGAACACGAAAAAAAAAAAAAAAATAGTGGCACTCTGACAGTGCCGATAGAAGTGAAACCTTGAACAATTACGTGTGTATTTTTGAATCGTTAGGATGTATAATTTTGAATCGCCAGGAAATACTTTTAAATGAATAAAAAAAGGTTCTATAATATTAAAAAAAATATTAATGTCTATAAAAAAAAAAAAAAAAAAAAAAAAAAAAAAAAAAAAGCGCGATACCATATGTCCAGCTATTGTAGTTAACTCACTATAACTACTTTCCTACATTTTAAAACGCGATAAATACACCAACCAAATTTAGACCATACTATCGATACCTTAATCCTTATCCAAATAAATCATTTTGTATTAATGCCTGTTACAATATCTGTAGATTACTTTTTGAATTATTCAAATCGGACATTCCATTCAAAAGATATTACGAATTTAAAGATGACAATCTAAAGAAATAACAGCGCTGCTGAGTACTCGGTGGCCAAAAAGCTTAGGGATTATGTGTACAATCAAACGATTGCGGGTTCGTACCCCAGTTTCGCTGATATGTATCAATGTTTTTTTTTTTTTTTTTGAAGAAGAAGAAGTTTGAAAAATAAAAATTTTAATACATTATGGGTCCGTAATGTGACCTGAAATGATGGGAGAAAATTTCTTTTGCTAGATTTGTAATGTATGAAGCATAAGCTTTCAATAGACATATTGTATCAACAAAAACCCCCTCTGCCCCCCCCCCCAAAAAAAAGGTCCTATAGGGAAAACCGGGAAACTGGAAAAGCAAAAAGAACAGCGAGAAATGGTTAGCTATACTAGAATTTTTCTCATCACTGTAATTCCTATATAAGCAAAGTTATAGCCTTTTAAAGATTGAAATGAAGTGAAGAAATAAGCAAAATTAGGTGAGTGATCGACAGGGGGGGGGGGGAGAATCCACAGCTCTAGGGGTGCCATGTAGCTTAAACTTTTAAGTTAAAAATGGTAGAAAATTAAATGAGCGAATTTTTAAGGTGTATATTGAGGGAGGGTGCAAGCCCATCCCCCTCAATTTTTTTTTTTTGTTTCTTTTGAAGAAACAAAAAAATATGCCCCCCGGTGGGGCGCAAATAAACCCCAAACGGGCGGAAGGGCGACTTTTTATTTATCTTTTGTCAAGGATTTAAAATGTGGATCTAAAATAAAATAGACCGAGAATTGGACATTTTTAAAACTATGCATATTTCGAACGGCCCTGTAAGTTAAAACTGACGTGAAAGGGGGGATTAGAAGAGACGAACGTAAAAAAAAAACATAATAAACTAATACTTCAAATAACTGGACTTCTAAACAAAAATATAACGATTTAACCTAGTGTCGAATTAATGGGGTGACCCGCAGGGGATTATCCCCCCCCCAGAAGTTATGAGATTTTATGCTTTTTAAATGCACAAATTGCGATTCCTCAGTGGTGACCATCCCCCTCCAAACCTAATGACGCAAATCCCCCCCCCCTCGCAAAAAAACCCTTCATACTTTAACATCCCCCCCCCAAACATAATACAAATTGTAAATTATATTCTACCTATAATCTACTGCACATTCAAGAGATAGCGAAATGAGAATAGCAGAATGAGCTAATATTGCCCTTATCTAGAATTTAAAGAAAGAAAACATAGGAACATTTCTGGAATTAAGTTTTGAAATATTAAAAAATTAAAAATCTCCCCCCCCCAAAAAAAAATGTACTTTTTCTCAAATTCCCCCCCCCCCCCAAAAAAAAAAACTAAATTGTATGACGCATCTTGCGCCACCAAACCCCTCTCTGGGCACCCATGCACAAATTGCGATTCCCCCTCTCTTACAGAGCTCTAAAACATGATGCCTTTCTCCGGAGTCGCAGAAAAATACTTGCATTCAACATTGATTTAGCCTAGAAAGAAAAAAAAAATCGAAATCGAATCTAAAGATCGAAATCGAATCTAAAGATCGACATCGAATCTAAAGATCGAAATCGAATCTAAAGATCGACATCGAATCTAAAGATCGAAATCGAATCTAAAGATCGAAATCGAATCTAAAGATCGACATCGAATCTAAGATCGACATCGAATCTAAAGATCGACATCGAATCTAAAGACCGATCTTACGGGCAGAATCGATTTTACAGTTTTACTTTCTTTTGTAACTTTACAAGAAGAGAGTATTAGATTCGTGAAAAATTTTGACTTCCCGTTTTTGATGGATTTATATATTTTAGAAGGTTTTTAACACGATTTCATGTATTTTAAGAAATATCTGTCTGTGTGTGTGTCTGTCACTCTGTGCGTCTGTATACGACAAAAATTTCTGACCGTTCTATCTGAAGAACAAATGCACGGAATTCCACAAAACTTTAGATTTAGTTTGACCTTGATATAAACTGTATCTAATTAATTTTTGGTGCATATAGCCTAACAGGTGGCGCTGCTATACTGCATTTTTTGCGATTTGCGCAACAGCTATATCTGATAAACGAATGAACGGATTTTCATCACATTTTAGATCCTGTTAGTCCTTGACATGAATTGATGCTTTCTGCATTTTGATGTGTATAGCTTCTCAGATGGCGCTGCTATACTGAATTTTTCACAATTTCCACTCAGCGCCATGTAAAAGGGGGGGGGGAGGCGAAAGGAAGCGGTCGTTCCGAGCACGGAAATTTAGGGGGCGCTAAATTTTTACTACTAACATCACTTCTAGCCTATCACAAGAAAAAGTTAATGGGGGGGGGGGGCTAAATTGGAACTTTGAACCGGGCGCAGTTCTCTTTTCGCACGCCCCTGTTTCCATTTTAGCTTTATCTCAAGAACTAATGCACGGACTTTCATAAAAATTTAGATTCAATTAGTCCTTGATATTATTTGATGCTAATTACATTTTGGTGGAAATCGCTTAAGAGATGGCGCTGCTATACTGCATTATTCATGATTAACGCAATAGCGCTATCTCAAGAACGAATTTTCATCAAAATTCAGATTCAGTAAATCTCTGAGATAGATTAGTGTTATTTAGTTCTTGGTGTAAATTGCCCAGCAGGTGACGCTGATATGCTGCATTTTTTAGCTCACAGGCTATCATAGCCTGAGAGCTTATGTGCCCGTCCGTTCTGTATGTTCGTGCGTAACGCGATAACTCATGATAAAAATACGGATCCACTTGAAATGTTGTATATAGGTATATCCTGATAAGGCGCTTCCCTGATTAGTTTTTGGAGCTCATTCGATATGTATAAGGGGGAACGGGGGCTCATGCCCCTCCCCTTAATGGATATAAATGGGTTTTTCATGCAGAATTAACAGTTTTTGTCCAAAATTTAAATATAGGATCATTCTGATGAGGTGATTCCGTGACTATTATTATGTGTTCATTGAATAAGTATAAACAGGGGGAACGGGGGGCTGATGCCCCCCCCCCTTTAATTGATATAAACGGGATTTTCATGCAGAATTAACAGTTTTCGTTCAAAATTTAGATATAAGATCATTCGGATGAGGCGATACCGTGGCTGTTATTAGGTGTTCATTGAATAAGTATAAACAGGGGGAACGGGGGGCTCATGCCCCTCCCCTTAATTGATATAAACGGGTTTTTCATGCAGAATTAACAGTTTTTGTCCAAAATTTAGATATATTATCATTCTGATGAGGCGATACCGTGGCTGTTATTAGGTGTTCATTGAATAAGTATAAACAGGGGGAACGGGGGGCTCATGCCCCTCCCCTTAATTGATATAAACGGGATTTTCATGCAGAATTAACAGTTTTCGTTCAAAATTTAGATATAGGATCATTCTGATGAGGCGAGTCCGTGGCTGTTATTAGGTGTTCATTGAATAAGTATAAACAGGGGGAACGGGGGTTCTAATGCCCCTCCCCTTAACTTGCATAAATGGATTTTTCGATCAGAATTGTCAGATTTCGTTCAAATCTCTGAATAGTTTTGGAAGTTTAATGGTTAAGTATAAAAGAGAGGAATAACTCCTCTTAAATTATATAAATGCTAAATGGGTTTTTATTAAGAATTATCCGATTTGCTCTGAATTTTGGATATAGATTTTTTAATATGATAAAGCATGTACTTGATAGTTTAGGAAGTTCAATGATTAAGTATAAAAAAGGAGAAAGGGGAGAGCTGTTTCCTCTTCTTAATTTTTTTTTTTCGAACGGAATTAACGAAAATACAAGGCTGTAATGTACAATTAGTATGCGTAGCCTGTGAGCTCAATGCCATCAGTTTAACTGGGCAATATTCTTTTTATTATGATTTCGCAATAGCTGTATCTCGCGCTTTCATGGATTTTAATCAAAATTCAGATTCAGCTGGTACTTAATAAAAATTGATCCTGATCAATTTTTGGTGTACATCACTCAAAAAAAAAAAAAAAAAAAAAAACGCTATTTTGCAAGGGGGGGGGGGGGGAGGGCGGGTTCTGAGGTTTCTTTAATTCTTCTATCTTAGAAACTAATACACTGAAATTTTGGAATTGGCACATTCGTCTATTTTATCTTCGACTTTTGAAGGAAAATGAAAATTATATTACCTTCAGAGAAATCGATTAAAAATTTTAAAGTATCGATTAAATCGAGTTGGCCGTAATATCGATTAAATCGATTTAAAAATCGAAATCGCCCATCACTAGCTTGCCCACACTAATTGGAGCCCACAGTGACGTCAGCTGCCCTTTCCTTATCCACACCCATACGGCACAAACTCGTCCTGCGGACGTACGATAAGCGTCTTATTCAGTATATAGCCTCATCCGGCGGACATCCTATAATATCCGATAGTTATCCGGCGGACGTCCGGAGGAGAGCAAAAAGCGACACCTACTTCCGTCCTCCGGACGTCATTTTTTGACGTTTTTAGGATGCGGTAGGACGCTTATAGGACTAGGTAAAATTAATAGAATTATGCACCCTCTGCTTGTCCGGCATAAAATTGAAGGAGATTAGTAATTTTCTAGCATTCATTTTTAATGCTTACTTTTAAATTAATATTTTGATTGATTATTGGGATTGATCATTAGGATTGATCATTAGGAGTTATGTTTGGTAAAAACAACAGCAAATATAACCATTAAGAAAAGAATATAATAAAATAACAAGATTAAAAAAAAAAAAAAAAAAAAAAAAAAAGATGAGGAAGATGCAAATTGCTCCACGTTTCATTTCTACATGATTTTCTGATTTTTATTTATCTCATACAGGAAGGTTATAATGCAACATATTAATTAAAAGATACTGGTAGCCTGGACAATTACCCAGATAATGGTTATTTTTAATAGAAATGTTTAGATAACCAATGTGTAAATAGAACACCACTGTGCAAGATAAAATTAAAATCAGAGCACCTTTTGGAAAGAACAGATGGGGCAACAGCGCTTCCCCTCTATTTAATTATAAATCATTCTTTTTTTTTATTATTAAAACATTTTTTATTAGATTTCTTTTTATATAATTGTTTGCTGGTGTTTTTCACAAACATATAATAATTCTTTATGAATAAATTACAATAAAAATATTAATTTTAAAATAAGCATTAAAAATGAACTCTAGAAAAATACTAATCTATTTCAAGTGAAATATATTATTTCTGTTCTCAAACATCCTTTAATAAAAACTAATAAGTAGTACATAATGAATGAGATATAACTGAGTAGGATTCTTTGTTGATTATCTGATATAACATATTGAATTTACTTTATATTTTTCGGTTAATATCATACACATTTCAGATTTCATCATTGTTTTTTTCTATAAATACACAATGTACAATGTGAAAATTTTTGTATTCATTTCAAAAATGAAATTGTGAATATGCAAGAAGTTTTTACTTAAAAAGAAAAAATTGTGTATGCACTAAATCAAATATTAACAAAATTCTAAAATTAATTATTGGATTTTTTTTTTTTTTACTTATTTTCCATAATTTTATTAATTCTCTCTTTTCTTGATTAGACATGTTATAAAAATGAAAGAGATAAAAAAAAAAGGTAAAAGTAATTTTTTACAATATGCCTAAAAAAATGAAAACTCAGAAAAAATACTTCATTCACAAAAACAAATACTCTTTTTTTTTTTTTTAAACTTATTTACACTTCTATAAATTGAAATTCTGAGAAATACATTAAAAAAAATATATGCAAGTAACCATTTTGCTGAATATTTCTACTAAAAATTTCTGCCAATCAATTATTTATATCATTTACCTTAAATCAAAATCTTTAACTTAACACTTTAAGAAACTTATGATGATCAGTTGCCACTAAGATAGCATAAATTTTGGAATTTTTAATATAAATGATAGGAAAAAAAAAAAAAAAAAAATCACGATATCATTTCTTACATACAAAAGCAATTACACAATCAATTATTAAAGTTCGTTAAATATACTTGTATTTTTAGATAGATTTAAGAACATTTTCCCTTCTCTTTATATTTTAATAGCTTCAATTATAAAAACACAGGATCATAAGAATTTGATAATACTTACTCTATCAGATTTCATGATATTTAACACTTCTTACCTGACAACTTGTTTTGTTCTTCATAGTTGTATTTTAGATTGCAATAAGTTTTTGTTTCAATTAAGTTATATATTTATTCAATTTAGTTTTTCTATGTATGCAATTCCATTGAATTCTTTAATTTTTATAGTAAATGTATGAAAAGTTTGATATTAAGCACATGAAACATATAGTAAAGTCCTTTTTTAATATGCCAATAATGTTCTTTTCTTTTTTTTTTTTTTTCAAAATTCATAACAAAACTGCAACTAAATCTATTTACATCTTTTATTCCAATATGGATGTAATATTTCTAAATAATAATCCAAATACATTACTCATTGCTATAAAATGCATCAATTTAAAGTTTTAAAAAATTCAATTTCTAAAAAATGTGCATTTGGAACCAATGTTAAGGGGGAAAACATCAAAATAAAATAACAACAATAAATACATTTATTATTGATAAACTTTAATTTACATTTTCAAAAATTTTTTTTACATAACATTTGCATTCTTTTACATGGCATAATTATGTCTTTAATACTTCTTCAATATGCTCCCCTGATATGTACTTTTTTTTCCTTGACAGCACCTGAAAATAATAATAATAATAAATAAAATAAAAAATAAATAAACCTAATTAAAATTCAGAGTAAAATATCATTACGACTGCAAAAGTTTAAAAAAAATGTATAAAAGGAAATAAGGAAAGTTTCAATTTTTGAGTAAAAGAAAATGCAAAATTTAATAATTTTTTAACAATCTTTAGTAGTTTTATGGTAGTCAGACACAGATGATAAATTGCCAAATATTCTGATAACCAGCCCATTCTGATTTCATTTATTTTAAATATAGCCATTCACAGTGTTCTCGCTGACATTTGACCAACAATTAGCCGAATTATTAACACTGGTCAAACCAACGTTAATAATTCGGCTAATTAGAAATAAAAAACATTCGCCAAATGAAAAACGTATTAGCAAAATAGATTCACCGTATAGCGGTAAAAAAAAATTATCTTTAATGTATTCCCTTTTTTCAATAAGTTCTAAAATATCCTAATTTTGTTATAACTGCGCCAATGATTGTTATTAATCTAATTTCAAGTATTCGATACAAATATATTAAAAATATTTGTATATGCATGTGTATGAAAAATGAAAAAGAAAAGAAAGAAAAAGCAAAAATTGAGTACTACGAATTTGGCAAATCTAACTGCTTGTTTACTCGCCAAATGAAGAATTTAGTCGCAATTTGGCACAATGGCGAGTGATAGTGAGAACCATGGCCATTCACTTATTTCGTATAAAATACATAACACTTACATTCTTTTACATAAATACCAATATGTGAAAAATAAAAGGCAAGAAAGAATGCTGTGAGCAAAATTTGCACATGGCTAGAATAAAAGTAAATAATCTTACTACATAAATCAAAATAAATATATGCAAAAATATTTAAAAGTGAATATATATAGCAAAATTCAAATAGCATTGATATATATCACACTGTCAAATTTCTTGTGCTTTACTTAGTCTCCCAGAGGACGTATATTTTGTTTTCTTTCCTTTTTTTTTTTCTGTGATTGAAAATAGTTTATTTGTATGCCTGTCATCGCACAGGCTTCGAATTTTTATTCATTATGTATGAAAAGGGGCTCTATTTTATACTCTTGCAACAAATTTCAAAAATATTAAAACACTTAATTTTAAGATATAGCTATAATATACAAATAAAACTGAAAATACAACATAGCAATTGTTTGTCTGGAATCAGTTTCCAAACTGACACTATGACTGAAAGCATAATATATACAGTATGGAACCATTTATCCGGAAACCAGTTATCCATAAAACCAGTTACCAAGAATTTTATTTCTAATAGGCTGATAATGGAATCTTTGCAGAAAAAAGTGTCATATGTGGCCAATTTGACAAATGCATTGCTTGAAACAATTGTATAATTTGATGACAACATCTAGTTTTTGAAATGGAAACATATTTAGTTGTACTGTAGATGTTTTCAATTTTTATGCAGAGGAAACAGAAAATTTTTTGTACCCAAAGGATTCCTATAAATTATATTCTTTCGAATTCTATTTTTTAATTTTACTTGCATCTGATTCTTAATTCAAGTAATCTAATAATTAATTGAAAATTAGAAGTAATACCATAACCACATATATTTCATAAAACTTACCAAATGGATGCTGGTTTAATGCCTAACCAGTTAACCAGAAAAAATAGTTATTTGGAATATATCTGCCCCAACCATTCCAGATAAATGGTTCTGTACCGTAATTTTCTTTTTCCATATTTAGTTTTGGGTGTAACTTTCAATTTTAAACCCGAATTATATTTTACTTTAAGTTTCAGATTCTCAATATATTACATGTAAATAAATAATTAAATTTCTCAATATATATTTATTAATGAAAATCTAGAACAGATGGCTATTTACTTACTTATAAAAATTGTTTTCAACTTAATTTACAACAAAAAATTGTCTATATTTTCTCTGCAAAGTTTAATTTGCTTTTTTATTTAATAAATAAATATACAGTTGAACTAAAAACAATTAAATATTTTTGATGATTATCATTTGATTACATTAAAATTGTAGAAAAATCAATAATAGTAAAAAAGATTCAATTACAGTAGACTCTCTCAAATCTGCACATAATTTACAGATGTAAACAATGAAACAGTTAGTTCAAATATAGAGACAAAATATGACCTTTTTATTTTTATATACATTCCATATATATTTTAATTTATAATTTTTGCTAATATTACTGAAAACATGTTTTATCCTGAAGGAAGAATAAATTTGTGAAAAAATTGAAGATATTGCTGATATCACTGGTAATAACAATCTTCTTACCAATTATAATTTATACATTAATCAAGCTTTTTTGGTTATTAAGTCTGGCTAAACCTGATTTAATATTTCTTTGTTTTATAATTTTGATGTGAATTAGTAATGTACTTTTATGAGCAGGCCCGGACTGGCCAGGTCGGCTGGTCGGCGATCGCCGAGGGCCCCAGGTCCAAAGGGGCCCCGGAAGTACAACTCAAAAAAGGAATATACGATTTTATAATTACTACTTACATAAGAAAAAATTGAGTATTTTCCAATAATAATATGCGTTTACAATAAATTTTAAACAATTGATAGTTTTTCATGGTAATTTATATAGTTTCGTCATGTCATGTCATTGGACAGATGGTATAGGGCTGTTGACTGATTACATCGCCCTTTCTGCAGTACTCATAGAATCAGATTCAGAGTGCATCGCGACGCTCACTTGCCAATCTCGTATAGTATGGTTGTAACTAGTGCAGTTTCACAGTGTGGTCAACATGAAGTGAACGAAAGCGTACGAAAGCGACAGTACGAAGAGGAAAGAAAAAAAATGAGAAAATTTTTAAACATCCGGATTTCACTCGATTTGCACAAAGAAAATTAGTTTTTCTTAACATACAATTAAGATTCTTTTAAAGAATACTGCATAGACATTTATGAAATATTTTATATTTTAAAACTATACTTTAAAATCACGATATTTTCTCAAGATAGAAAATACACAATAATAACATTAATGATTACTTAGAAGCCTAGATTTCTGAACATTCAAATAAAGATTCATTATAAAATTAATGTAGTTTTAGATTTAAAGAAAGAAAAAAAAAGACGGTAAAAACATGATTAACTTTTGAAGATGTATATAAAAAATATATTTGGGACAGTATTTCTCTGACATTTATTAGAGCTTCTTTCAAATCCAAATAAGTTAGTTCCTGACACATTTTTAACTTCATTTTCTTCGGAAATGGCTAAGTTTTGCTGTTTTTCTTATTCAGAACATATGTAATCGAATGGTGTCTTCAATTTTTTGATAAAGACATTGTATCTTTTAGAAATGTCAAAGTTAGCATTTTGAATTGAACTTTTCGAAGCGATATCATTGAAAAGGGGGAAAACTTTCAGTCACGTGACAAAAATCTCTTAGCATTTGATAATTTATTTCCCAAAAATGGAAAGATTATTCTATTACCAAATCCTTTAATAGTCACGCATGTCAATTTTATGCATTTACAGTTAAAATTAGTCAGAAAGTTTCGCGATATTGAGAAGCGGATTGAAAACCACCCTAAGTTTTTCTTCCAAAGATTCCATTAACAGAAGTTTATTATCGCTATTAATATTTTTAAAAAACATAGTAACTGCCTCAGACATTCTGAGAACATTTAAGTCCAGTTCTGGCCCGACTCTACCTACGTAGAAAAAAAGTGCACACTTGATCACGGCCTTAGGTATGAATCTGCTGAAAAAGTTAAACCCTGCCTCTGATATCACGTAACTGTCCGATGCCCGCGCTTTTTGTTTGGGTGGTGTCAAACTAGCATCGGCTCGTGATGCACATTTATACTCATTCTCGCGAAAGTCATTCAATGAAAGCGGATCATATTTTATCGTCTTTGTTTAAGTTTTTATCCGAATTGGCAGGTTCCCTTTTTTTTTAATTGGCCCAGCACTTCCGCTAAATTTCTTTGCCTGACAGGCATGCAGACCGGATAAGATACGGGTCTCGGGTCAAACCCGGGCCCATGCAAACCTCTACAACAAATAATAGGTTCAATGTTCTGTAATATTATATTAAAAGACCCATATAATAGCATAATATTCAGCATGATGGTAGGTAGTATTTTGCATTATTCACTAAAAATCCTTTTTTGTGGTAAATGCGAATTCTGTTTAAAATAATTTTATTATTGTACTGCATTCCGGCAATTATCTGTCCACCAATCAAATCTCTATATATAAATACAAAAAAGTTTTTTTGCTTAATAATGCAATAATTACACGACCTCATATGAGGTTCGTATGCACGAGAGGGTTAAGCCATGTAGCTAGTACATACTGGGCTAGTGCACATTTAACAGAGGACCGCAAAAAATTGTTGTCGATTTGGACGAAAATTATGTTGTTGGAAAGATATCATTTTGAGAAGTAAAAAACTCAATGGAGCTACCCCTCGGAAATGAGTCGTTTTCAAGATATTCGACAATTTATGTAACTTAATGCAGTTTCCTAGTAAGTGTGCATTAGCTACTTGATATAAATCGTCGGATATTTTGAAAACGTTTCATTTCTGCCGGGTGATTCCGTTGAATTTTTTAATCCTCTCGATAATATCTTTTCAGTGATACCACTTTCGTTAAAATCGAGACGAAAATTTTTTGCGGTTTTCCAGTAAGTGTTCACTAGCTACGTGACATAAATTGCCGGATATCTTGAAAACGGCTCATCAGTTCCATTGAGTTTTTTACTCCTCACAATGAGATCTTTCCAACGATATCGCTTTCGTCAAAATCGGTGACTTACACTTCTTGCAGTTCCCTAGTACTATAGAAAATTAAAAAAAAATGGTACTTTTTGCCGATTTAAGGGTTTATATTATTTTTTTATCACTAATATCATATATATATATGTATATTTAATTACAATTTTCTTTCTATTTTAAAAACGAGAGGTTTATTAATGATTCAGCATTTTAAATTTCGTTTAAACTTTTTTTTTTTTTTTTTTCTTTTTTAAATGTAAAATTTCATTTATACCTCCGCTATTTTTCTTTTTATTTCGCAATTTTTAAGAATTTTGCATTTTGAAATTTATTTAAGAGCTATTCCATCTCAATTCAGGCAGACAGTACTGATATGCGTCAAGTCACCATCACAGATTTTTTTCAAAAAAATTCAGTAGTTAGAACTAAGTGATTTATAAAATTTCCTAAAAGGATTTTTCCCTAAAAAATTTATTTCTCTGATTACAGCACTTTAAAGTTCATGATAAAATTGGCAGTTTTCAGAAAAACTGAAAAACGCTTCATTTTGAAATGAACACAATACCAAACATATTCAGTCAATTTATTTTTTATAAACAGTTATTAAACTGAATTTTACTTTGGCATAGTTTTAAAAAATATAGTGACATTTTTACTTAATTAAAAAAAATAGATTTTAAGTATAAAAAATATAATTATTAGTGAATTTAAGATTTTTTTTCAGAATGAAAAAAAATATTTTAAAGCTAAACATTGATGGCAATCTAAAGACCTTTAATGGGAGTTTTACAGCAAATTTTATTTTAACTCTAAGATGCTTACAACTTTTGTAATTCAATTTTAAATTTTGCAAAATTTTGTAAAATCACTACTTTTGAAATGCAATTTCTCAAAAACACCATTTTTTAAAAATCTGATAATATGCTCAATTCATACCTTATAAGTCTCTAAAAAATACCTTGCAAGCAAATCGTGTGTTTTTGCTTAGAAACTTTTATATGATTTTTTGAAAATAACATGTTGTGTGTATTTTTCAACAGACCACAAAGTCAAGCTCTTCCTTATTTAACCGAACTTGTAATGTAATTAATATTTCAAACTAAAAAATACATCACTAGTACATAATTATTACTGTTAAATTATAGCTAATCATTTGCTTAAATTTAAAATTGCATAAAATACAGCCAATAATAAAATTAGGATTGATCATATGTCATTTCATTCCATACTCATGAATGTGTTAAATCCATCTACAGTGTGTAAAAATTTTGTTATATAGTATGGATATAATATATTAATGTGCCATTACGTACATAACAGAATAATTAGGTAGTGAAGGTTTCTTAAATTAACTTCAACTCCTTATCTTTGAAGGTATGAAGTCGCTCAGATTGTCCTATTGTAACTGGTTTTTCTTTTTCTAGAAGCACATTTTCCAATGGTAATGCACATTCATATTTTTTCTTTCCAGATTCTTTTGGCCATTGGAATGCTTTATCTATGGACCATGTTGGGTACATGAATGATACTTTAATGTCATTTAGTTCTTGTGATTGATATACCATTGATTTGTCCCATCCACCAATTATTTTCATAAATGCATCCAATGAAATCACCGATTTGGAAACTATGTATTGAATATTGTCTTTTCATTTGGCTGAAGGTTTCAATTTTTGTCAATTCATTTTTACTTGCTCGTTCCATATAATTTTCATTATTTACAATCACCCTGTAATGTTTATATCTAATACCAACAATAGATTTTGCATTAGCATATTCTTTCTCATTATTAGTTCTATAGGATTGAATAATATTTCTGTCTGGATGGATTAGAATGTTATTTTTTAGCAGAGAAGATAGTTCAGCAACAAATGAGACAGAATTTTGGATAGCTTTTATTGGTTCCTTTTGGAGATTAAATTTTGTTGCATAGTGCTTGTCTCAGTTTCCAATAGCATCACATGCACTTTTAACATGGCCAGTACCTAAAAATATCCTCTACTTCAGTACAATTTTATTTTTGTGCAATTCATAAAACTGATACTTGTTTTTAAAATGTGCTCCAGCTCCATTTGATATATACGCAAGTGATATTAGTGTTTGTAATTGGTACAACTTAAATAATTCTTTTTTTACTTTTTCTATGTCACAAACAGCATGAGCTGTATCATGAGTTAATCATCAGAAACTATGATAAAACTCTTTATTTCTTCTCTAAAGTATGCTGTGCAGGTAACTAACGATATCTGAGTATTCTGTCAGTGGTAGCTTTGTACTTCATTTGGCAGTATTAGTGAGTAATTTTCAGCAAAGTCAAAATGCATCACAAGCGCAGATTTTTTTTAAGGAGTTTGGCTTATTTAATTTTATGAAAAGGAATTTTTGAAGATTAGCTTATATTTATCTGCCATGATAATGTGCATATTATTATTTTTTCATTAAAAAATATTATTATAAATACAGAGAAATAAGAAAAAGCTTGATCTTCTGGTTTTCTGAGAAAAAAAAACTAATTGGAAAAAAACTAAACTTGAAAAAAAATCTAATTCAGTTGTAATGTATGTATTTGCATTTTAATATATTATAGCCATACTATATAACAAAATATTTAACACACTGTAGATGAATTTAGCACATTTATGAATATGGAATGAAATGACATATGATCAATACTAATTTTATTATTGACTGTATTTTACGCAATTTTAAATTTAAGCAAATGATTAGCTATAATTTAACAGTAATAATTATGTACTAGTGATGTATTTTTTAGTTTGAAATATTAATTACATTACAAGTTCGGTTAAATAAGGAAGAGCTTGCCTTTGTGGTCTGTTGAAAAATACACACAACATGTTATTTTCAAAAAAACATATAAAATTTTCTAAGCAAAAACACACAATTTGCTTGTAAGGTATTTATTAGAGGCTAATAAGGTATGAATTGAGCATATTATCAGATTTTTAAAAAATGGTGTTTTTGAGAAATTGCATTTCAAAAGTAGTGATTTTACAAAATTTTGCATAATTTAAAATTGAATTACAAAAGTTGTAAGCACCTTAGAGTTAAAATAAAATTTGCTGTAAAACTCCCATTAAAGGTCCTTGGATTGCCATCAATGTTTAGCTTTAAAATATATTTTTTCATTCTGAAAAAAAATCTTAAATTCACTAATAATTATATTTTTTGTACTTAAAATCTAATTTTTTTAATTAAGTAAAAATGTCACTATATTTTTTAAAACTATGCCAAAGTAAAATTCAGTTAAATAACTGTTTATAAAAAATAAATTGACTGAATATGTTGAATATGTTTGGTATTGTGTTCATTTCAAAATGAAGCGTTTTTCAGTTTTTCTGAAAACTGCCAATTTTATCATGAACTTTAAAGTGCTGTAATCAGAGAAATAAATTTTTTAGGGAAAAATCCTTTTAGGAAATTTTATAAATCACTTAGTTCTAACTACTGAATTTTTTTGAAAAAAATCTGTGATGGTGATTTGACATGCCCTGCCTGAGCTGAGATGGAATTGCTCTTAAATAATTTAATTTGAACATTTTTAATTTAATTAAAATAAATAACTTCTTTTTACTTTAAATTTACTGATACTACCATCTATGTAAGAATTTAATAATTATAAATCAACAATTTGGATTTATTAATTAAAAGATAAGTTGTTTCGAAAGATATATTAAAGGAAATACTCTGAGTGATCTGCGGTCACACGTACCCACTTTTCTTTTTATTATTATTATATCACTTTCAATATTTACTTAGGTATCACAGTAGGATTTAGATTATTATGACTTCAACACAGTCATTTGATTGCCGAAAACTAAAAATAAACCTCGTGCTCATTTTTAAGTAATAATCGCTTATAATGAATAATTCTTATTTTTTTTTTTCTAGCATGGAATTAGTTTAGGTATGGTGTATAAAAATAATATAAATATATATTGTGAAAGTAAGTTAACAACATTAAAAAACTCACATTTTACTCAACTATTTTCCAAGTGACAAAATAGCCTAAAAGTGGTTTTTTGCCATCCAAGCCTAAATTAAAAAATAAAATATAACATTCTGTTTTCGCTAAATTTCCCGTAAGGGGCCCCTTTTCAATCTCTAGCCGAGGGCCCCCAAAGAAGCCAGTCCGGGCCTGTTTATGAGGCAAGTTTCATTGAATAATTTAGGAAAAATACATTTCATCTTTATAATGAATATTTAATCATTCATAATGGGTTATTAATTTGGCCTTTGCTTTTAATATTTAAATCATTTGAAAATTATGTGAATTTTTATTATTTTACTTTATTACTTATCATAACATTTCATTATACTGTAATCATTCATTATAGTTTCCAGGGCCGTAACTATAAACTTGGAGGCCCCGGGGAAAACTAGTGAGGGCCTTCGCGAACAGGCCAAATTAAAACTTTGTCCTGGGCGCATTTTTTTTTTTTTCCGCACGCCGCTGTTTAAACGAACACAGTATGAAAAGCCTAAAAAAATGAAAGATGAATTTTTTCTGATTTTATGTTTTCTAGAATTTTTTAGATGCTTTTTATATTATTCAACCGATCAGAAGTCCATATTTTCTTCCTTATTCTAGCTTCGGTGCGAATGGCAAACATGGTGATGTGAAATGACACATTCGACTCAACATTCTGCTGTCTGCTCTAGAGCTGCTTTTACATGCGAAGCGTATGGAGTATATCGACGGACACGCAAAAACATTTACTCTAGCACTTTGAAATTTTTTTGTTATTATTAACATTTAGCTAGGTGTTGTGCATTTTATATCAAGTTAGACTAGAAATAAAATCAATACTTTTTTAACCACCAGTTTGGGGCCCCTAAGGCTTGGGGGCCCCGGGGCGGTGCCCCGGCTGCCCCTGTGGTAGTTACGGCCCTGATAGTTTCCAGAATAGTTGACCAGAAATCTGCAATTGCTAAAATCCGCACAATCTCTGGTCCCAAGCTGTGCAGATGTGAGGAAGTCTACTGTATTAAATGAAATTTTCAACGTTATCATTTCTAGTAGTTGCCATTATTGTAATAATTTTGCACATGTATTTTCATTTTTAAAACAAGAAGTTCCATTTATTTCTATGACAGAAAACTCATGGACTTGCCTTTAATTATCTTTACTTGGATACTTTAAAGAATGTATGAATTAATATAAATTAAATATGATTAAAGAATATATAAAAGGAAGATACACATATGCATAGCTTTGGTAAGAATTTATTATTTTATTATGATGTCTTATTTAGAAATATTTAAAGAAAACTTACCAATTTCAAAATTGTATTTAGAACTGAGCTTTGACTGCTGGATAGTTGCAGGATTTATCCATATATACTTTCATTTATCCATGCTGGGACTTTACGGATTTTACAATTTGTGCCTTAAAAAATAATAAATAAAATAATTGAAGCTACATAAATCAAATAAAATTTAATATAAATGATCACAAGTGGCATCAAGAAGAGCTTCCATTATTTTTACATTTGACCTAAGTAAATTAAAAAAAATCAAGGTACCTTCTCCATTGTTCCACAGGGTTTGTTGCTTTAAATCAACATAATTGGTTTTAATCATGATTTA
Organism: Maratus speculifer; assembly: GCA_964019185.1. Classification (NCBI taxonomy): domain Eukaryota; kingdom Metazoa; phylum Arthropoda; class Arachnida; order Araneae; family Salticidae; genus Maratus; species Maratus speculifer. Next base: position 180,309,325 of record OZ025302.1, on the reverse strand, counting down.
GATTCATGATTTTAATCAATGGATTTTTTTTAAGTCATTGATTTAAATCAGATTTTTAAAAATCATTTTTAAATAAACTGAAAATATAAACAAACACATTAAAGCTTTTTAATATATTTAGTTTTTTATAACACAGATAAGCAATTAGTTTTTAGAAAAACAATATTTAATCTTTATTAAGTAACAATGTACAAAGTTTAGAAAAAAAAAAAACTGGCTTTAAATTTCATTTTAGGGTGTATTCGAAAAAACGCTTTTCCACCTTCAGCAGCTCGAAATTTTCCGATACAATTTCAGACACATTTTTTTAAAGTAGAAACATGAAATTTGTTGAGGGGATTTTCGAAGAGACGTATAAGGTGCCTTGTGATGTCTTTTTACGCTCAATAAATTAGAATTTGATTTATGAGCAATTAACTTTTCAGGAAGACCCCTTTTTTCACTCCCAGCTCCCAGATCTCCCACTACGGAAAAATTGGTTCAAATTGCCGTTTTTGATTGCTTTTTTTAAAAAATATTTTGTGCACTTATCAAAGAATCGACAATCACAGCATATTGAGTAGTGTCTAAATAAGAGCATCTGTGAGTTTGGTGCGTTTGAGAGCAAAAGTGAATTCAAAACAAATCGGAAAATAAGCAGTTTGAATCAAAATACACCCTTAAGTCAAATTTGCAAAAGTAAGGAATTTCTGTTTAAGCACGAATATACTAAATATAGGAATATTTACTTGCCTATTACTTATTATAGTATTTAAAGAAACTCCTGCAAGTTTCTAAACAAAATAATCACAATAAAAATGCCATGTCTTTGAAACATTGTATTATTATTATTTTTTTTTTTTAAGATCATGCAGTGCCGAAATTAGGGAAGTAAAGAGAGGACATATGTCTCGGAAGTCAGAGCGAAAGGCAAAGAGAGAACCGAATGAAGATTTTGTCTTTTCATACAAAAATATATGTAGATATATATATACATGTACGTATATATCGAGTACAAAAGAAACCCACATGATAATGTTAAAACTTTGGGATTGTTCTTTTTAAATTTGTGAAAATAGAAGTGACTTTATTAAAAAATAAATCTGCAACCAAAATTTGAAAAAGAAAACACTAACCTGGTTAGAATTCCATTTCAACTATTCTAAAGCAATAAAAAACATTTAAAACTACTGATATGCAAAACAGAAATTCTAAAAAGAATGTTCTCATAGGCCTAACATTTGTTGTCCAGTTTCTTCGCATGACTAATGAAGACTCTTAACGCTCAAGCTAATCTTAATACTTTGTGAGCATTGTTTACATATTTCTTGCTAGCATTTTAATTTTTATTAATTGTTTTTTAAAGATTTTTTTTTTTTTTTTTTTTGAATAGTGTGCCTATGATTGATAACTTTAATTGGGTGTGAGGGGCAGGGTGTCAAAATTAAAGTTTGCTCCAGGCCGAAACGAGCAAAAAAGGTTAGTTTTGACCCTGAGATCACGTACATTTGCAAAACTAACAAAATACATGGAATGGAAGACTGAAAGAATACTTTATATAGATTAAGCAAACAAATAAAGCAACATTAATGCATGATTCAAATACATTTATTTGTACTTTTTCAGGGTTCATACTCATCTTCCAAGAAAAAATCCCCTGAGAATCCAATGATGTATTTTTCAGGATGTACAATTTTTCCGTATCAACAATTAACAATATTTCAATATTACATATGATATGATAATAAAGCATGCGAACAGTAACAATTGCCCCCAATTTCCCAGAAAAGACTGTCATTTTGGCAAAATTTCCCAGGTTTGGGAATTTTTTTGTATTATCCCCTGAGATCCCACTGATTTTTACAACCTAAAATTCATCTCCTGATTTTCCCAGGAATCCTATATTCTCCTGATGAGTATGAATCCTGTTTTTAGGCCAAGCATCAGAGTTATATTTACACACACATTGTATATACATATATGTGTAACACTGGTACCCGGCTTAACTGAAAAGTATGCATTTATTCAGTGGCACAGTCAGAATTCGGCTCTAGGGAGGGGTTTTGAGTTTCTGATAAAGGTGATTGCCAATTATTTGAATAGCCCAGTGGCGTAGCTAAGGGGGGGCAAGGAGGGCGTCCGCCCCGGGCGCCGAGGCCTAGGGGTGCCAAATTGAGAGAAATTGTTATATATCTATATTGGGGTGGGAGCGCAAAATTTCTTGCTGGCCCCGGGCGCCAAAAAACATAGCTACGCCACTGGAATAGCCGGTTAATAGAATCAGTATCTACTAATTAGAATATTCACTGTATAATACTTAAACTGAAAGAGCATCTGTGTGGCAGGAAACCATAATTTTTTTTAGCATAATGCGTCTAAGAAAAGCGACTTAGTTCAAATAACCAATTTTTACTTAACTGATTCATGTAATATGCACTTTCACAGTTTTAACTATAATTTTCGCCAATTAATTGAATCATTTTATTAAATAAAATCTGAATCAATAAAGTGGCAGATTCCAAAATGTGCCGAAACATTTAAATATTAAGTTTGGTTTTGATTCATATAAGCAGCAATTATAGCGATCTTTCTTAGCTCTGGGAGGAGTTTTAACCCCAAAACCACCCCTTTGGCTGCACCAACTGCATTTATTATTAAACAGATGCAAATATTTGCAGCAATATTATGCTTCAACTTTAGATATTGTTTCCTATATTTTATTGAAGAATTATTTCTTTCAAGAGAAGCTTCACTAACACACTTAGCAGCGATTGTAAAAAATGTGATTTTTACGCATGGTAAATATAGAAAGATAAACATTAAATGATTTTATGGATTAAAAATTGACAAAATGCAATTGGATTACAATGACTGAATAACCTGTTTTTCTAAAGAAATAAATTCTATAATTTTTTGCAAGTTCTAAGGCATACAAATTTTGAAATATTGCGATTTGTTGAAGAGTTTTATGAAATATTTCGAAGCAAATAGGGGTACAACTCACTCTATTAAAATAAAGGCAGGGCTCTGCATTTTTAAAAAATGATTTAGAAAGAACATAGTCAAGGTTACTGTCATCTAAAACGGAAAATATGCGGATGAAATAGGCTAGTCTAAAAATCTTTTCTTAGAAAATGCAAACGTTTTTAAATACATAAAAAAAAAAAAAAAAAGCAACTGCAACATGTTTTGTAAATGAACAGTTATAACAGTGTATTTTATCTTTTTTTCAGGGGTATGTATTTCACTGAATATCTCCTGCCCCCCCCCCCCCCTCCAAAAAAAAAAAGCAATTTAAAAACGATTATGTATAAATAAAGATAAATTGAAACTGCTAGTGTTACACAGAGCCAGCAATTGGAGCTTTTGCCATTGGGCCACATGTAGAATTAACCCTTATTTTACAAAATTAATTTTATAAGCAAGTTATTCCTGGAATAAAAAGATATTTTATGAATATTTTTATTAGATTTTTAAAAGATAAATAAATTTAATGGTTAAATTGATTTAAAAATTGAATTTAAGACTTTTTAATATTTTTATTTGCTTCTCCTTAACAAAACGAATGCTTAATGTATTTTTAAACTAATACATTAGTGTCCAAACAATCGATCGTAAATAATGTTTTGGTCAGACACATATTGATCTACCTTTAAAAATAATACTATTTCTTATAATTTCTTTAAAAATATAATAAATGAAGGTTTGTTTTAGGATTATACCGCATTATTATTACGAATATTTACATGAAAAATTGCTATAACTGTTTATATGTTTTCTATGAAAGTTGTCTGTTTCATGGTATTAGATTATAAAAAAAATCGTTATATTTTGGTACAAATCTCAAGAATTCATTCTAAAAGGTTAATATTTGAAAGTTTACTTACCTTTAGTATAGACATATTCAGATCCTTTAGAGTAAAATTTTAATTGAAATTCCATCCAATAATCCATTAATACAACATCGCGAATGTTGACATTTCTGGCGCATGCGCACTGGTAATTTCGCTGTTCCGAAGATACTGTACTGCTCATCGTGGATTGCTCATCCGGATTCTGGTGTCCTCCGGACGTCTTAATCTGACGTTTACAGGATTCGATGGTTATAGGATTACTTCTTCCGGATTCTGGTGTCCTCCGGACGTCTTAATCTGCTGTTTACAGGATTTGATGATTATAGGATCTCCCGGATCTGTGTAGGACCGCATAGGACGCCCGGAGGATGTTTTGGCCGTATGGGGTCAGCTGCCCTTTCCTTAAAGTGCTATAGGGCTTTTGCAATTGACGTCATACTGGAGGTTACACACTAGAAATAGACAGTTCTGATTGGTGGAACTACCCTGACCTCCACTTGAAATACAATGGCAATCAGCTGATTGCAAGTTCCCTATTAAAGGGGGGGGGGGTCAATGCACTGCCTCCTCTACAATGCCTTCTCGCTTGTGACGTAGTGGAGGCGGTTTCCCTGACAACGATGGCGTTCTGAGCTTCGTGGCGATTGTGGAACCAGTAGGGTTAGTGATTTCGCCTCCACTTCATGACGTTTCACGTTTGTCGTCTGCTCAGTGAATTGGCATTGTAGAGGGGGTAGTGGTCAATGTCGTTTCAAATTCTAGGCGTCTGCATGTTATCCTATGGCTCAAAAGAGGAGTCGTTCGGAAAGCAAGCAACTATTTTGTGTTGGAGCGTCTTTGACGACTGAAACGAAGCGATTCACACTCGGATTCACATGTAACAGCCAAACAGATTGTGGGTTCGAATCCCACTGGCTCCATTGCGCACATTCTTTGTGTGTAGCTCCCGGTTGTACTTCTCTTGTATTGTAAGAATTTCTTTGTGTCCCTGTACATTGACGATGACTTACCGGGTGTCCTAAAAATGACTGATGGATTTTAAAATTCATTACATTGCAAACGGTGACAGCTATTTAAAAAATTTTTGCAGGAGGATTATGTATAATGTCGGGAGTTTTTTTTTACCGTAATTCTTGATTTTAGTTCGAATTTCAAACAATAGACGGCGCTGACGGCGATTGGCACTCTGTTGACGCCGAAACTGACGTCACTCAGCATTCTTGCAAAGGAAGGAGATTAAGGCTATGGAGTGTTTCTCATACGCTAGCATAATCTTGCTCTCATTCCCCGATTCTTAACTCATTATAACAGATTCTTCGATAGTGGAATATACGAGGAATATAGCGTTCAGAAGTGGGCATAAATTTCGCAAGCAGTATTCGAGTTTGCAGGAGATTTTGCATTTATGAAGTTTTATTTTCCCGGATTAAATTAGTTTTTATGTCATGATTTAAAGAATACTTTATGCATCGTATTTTAAAACTGGATGAAGAGGTTTATTTATTTATTTATTTTTTTTATAATTTTATTACATTCTAAGAAAATTTAGATCTTTTAACTAAATTTTTGAAAATTCCAATAGGAAAGATAGGAATTTTATAATTTAGTTTGGAATTTTATTCCCCATAAACACCCATAAATGTGAAATAGCCTTCAAACTCGAATTCAGCTTGTTATATTCATGCACAATTCCAAACACTATATTTTTCTATGGAAGAATTTGTTATTTCCATGGCAGCAACTCATTCCATTGCACTGTTAAAAATTTTAAACTTTTGCTGCATCGTCACTTCACCGCTTTTATAGAAAACAATTGCTTCACTGTATTATGGTGCATTCTCATCGGTCAAAATAAAAATATTCTATAAAAGTAGTAGAGTGACGATGGAGCAAAAGTTTCAAAATTTTAACAGCGTGGAATTGTATAGAATGAGTTCAGAATCGGGCACGAAGAGCAAGATTGTAGCAAGATATCTTCGCGAAATTTTTTTTTCCGAGCACCTTCGTTGTTCCAAGCCCAAGCTCGCACTCTGATTGGTTGTTGCTCTCGGCACTGTTTTCATGTAACTTGGCGATAATCATACTTGGCGTAGCGATAGATGCTTCCATCCGTCGAGTTTGATTTCTTTCCGAACCGAGTACAAAGTAACTTTTCTCTTGCAGCATTGGATTGGATGGAACGTGTCTTACTGAAAGCTGTACTCTTTAAAAGTTTTTACACACAAGAGCACAAGACCACGAGGATAAGAATGAAGGAAGAATAAGAATGAGTAGGTTAGGTTTTAGGTTTACTCGTTCACTTACGAGCGAAGTATTTTTCGCCAAGTATGGTTATTGCCAAGTTACGTGAAAACAGTGCCGAGAGCAACAGCCAATCAGAGTGCGAACTTGGGCTTGGAACGACGAAGGTACTCGGAAAAAAAATTTACGCGATATCTTCACCTGCAGTATTAAAAATTTGAAACTTTTGCTCATCGTCACTCCACTGCTACTGTAATGTTGCGATGCGATATAAATATTAATTTAAAAATGTCGATTACTTTAGTAGCAGACTGTAGTTTATTATTAAAATGCGTTCTGAGAGCAGTGACTGCCTTGGCGGCGTCCATAACAAACTGGAGGGAAACATCTGTGGGCTGGGGGTATATGCTTACGTCATTCGACGTCATAACAACAAAGGTGGCGCCAACATACCGCCCCACGTTGAAATATCATTTCAATATACAATACAATATCTAAATTTACAATGAATAACATACAATACAATAAAGATGCATAATATAATAATAATGAATAGAACAATGAACAATTAAATAGACTTCAAACATTTGGTTACATAATAAGTTTACAGTGAAATGGTTAAACATATTCATATAATAATTTGTCAGTTTATTGACAAGGAAGTAAGCATAATTTCGATATGCCTCTTTTGAAAATACCCTGAGGGGTTTTAACTAATACCACTCTAACCTTACCATCTGGTCCGTTAACTACTTCCTGAACTCTACCAATTGTCCATTTGCAGGGTGGAAGATTATCCTCTTTTAAAAGGACCATTGAATTTGGAATAACATTGTTTTTTTCAAACTGCCATTTATGTCTGGCTTGTAAATTATTAAGATAATCTAATTTCCACTTTCGCCAAATAAATTGGACCATTTTACTTAATCTTTGCCATTGAGACAAATAATTATCGCGTTCTTCAGTGAGATCAGGTTCAGACACACTGCTTAGAGGTCTACCTATGAGAAAATGGCCTGGAGTTAGAATTTCAAAATCATTGGGGTCAGAAGACACGGGCGTGAGGGGCCGACTGTTTAAAATGGCTTCAATTTGCGCGGTAACTGTTAAAAATTGCTCAAAAGTTAATCGCGAATTTCCTACAGTTCTTCTTAAATGATGCTTAAACGACTTCACTCCAGCTTCCTACAAACCACCAAAATTGGGTGTCCTGGGTGGAATGAAATTCCAGGCGATTTCCTCACTTGTTAAATAATCAGCCAAAACATCTGGGGGGTTTCTAATCATGTTTGCCAAACGTTTTAACTCTGCACTGGCTCCAACAAAATTTTTTGCATTGTCAGTACAGATAGAAGAACTTTTACCTCTCCTACTGAAAAATCTCTTTAATGTTGCTATCATTGCTTCTGAAGTTAAGTCAGTGACCACTTCTAAATGTATGGCCTTTGTTACGAAACAAATAAAAATAGCAACATAACATTTATTGTAAATACCTTTTCTTTGACCCTTATATTTAATATAAAAGGGGCCACAGAAATCAATCCCTACATTAATAAACGGGGAACTAGGAGTAATTCTTTCTGAGGGAAGATTTCCCATAATTTGCTCAATACATTTAGGTTTATTTTTGAAACAAATTATGCAGTCATGGACAATTTTTCTGGCAGTATTCCTACCACCCAATGGCCAAAATTCTTGCCTAATAAGATGGAGTAAAGTTTGGGCTCCAACATGTAAATATTTAAGATGAAAATATGTCATGATCAATAAAGTCAATTTATGATTTTTTGGGAGCAATATCGGGAATTTTTTATCAAAGGATAAGTCAGAATTATTTAACCTACCACCTACCCGTAACAATTTCTGCTTATCAAGAAAGGGATTTAAACAACTCACCTGGCCCTTCTTGGGAATTTCACCCTTTTCAAGGATTTTGATTTCATACTCGAAAGATTTTACCTGCACCATTTTGATGAGATGGTGCTTGGCATTACGAAGTTCCTCTGTTGTGAGTGGACCACTTCGTCGAATGTTATTTTTAACATTAAATATAAATCTGAAAATAAAACTTAGAATACGTATTAATTTTAAATAGTTGTTACTTAAATTAAGAAAATCATTTACAAATGAATTTTCAGAAGTAGAAATTAAATTGATATTGTCTGTTTTTTTAAGTTCATGCGAGTACAGTTCTTGTGATAGAATGTCTATATTGTCATTGGATTCATCTGAAGATGAAGGTGGGTGAAAGTTCGGGGGGCCATTCCACCAAAGATTCATGTTGGAAAGTTCTTGAGGACCTAGTCCACGTGATATAACATCTGCTGGATTTAAATGCGATGGGACATGTTTCCAATGACAGTTTTCAGTTAAAGTTTGTATCTTGGATACTCTGTTGCCAACAAAGGTTTTTAGTTTGTTTGGCGGTGTACTGATCCAAGCAATTGCGATTTTTGAGTCTGTATGCAAATAAATGTCAGTTACTAGCATTTTTAAAGAAAGCCGAATTTTCTCTATTAGTTGAGAAAGAAGTAGGCAAGCTGAGAGTTCCAGTCGGGGTATGGAAATTGTCTTTAAAGGGGCTACGCGAGACTTACTCGCAATCAGTTTAGTTGTTACAGTACTTGTTTCACTTGTATAATGCATATAAACTGCAACTCCATAAGCTAATTCCGAAGCATCTGAAAATCCTAACAACACTAATTTCTGAAAAGAATCGGTTAGAATGTATCTGTCGATTCTAATTTCTTCGATTAATTTTAGAGATGACACAAAATTTATCCATTCACTTGCAACTGGATCTGGGATTTCATCTTCCCAACCTAACTTCAGGAGCCATAATTTCTGAAGAAATATCTTTGCTCGAGTAATAATTGGTCCCAAAAGACCTAAGGGATCGTATAATCTTGCAATGGTGCTCAGCACGTCTCGTTTCGTATATGATGATTTCTCTGTTATTGAAATCTTGAACATAAATTGATCTTCAACGGGTTTCCAAATAACCCCTAGAGTTTTGCTTGTTGATTCTTCATTTACGGAAAAATTATGTTCTTGAACTTCCTGTGGCTTACTGTTCATCAATTCCTTTGAGTTGGAATTCCATTTGTGAAGGGACATGCCGCAGGTTTTTAGCATGTTACATAACTGCTGCTGGAGCTCTGTAGCTGTATCTAGGTCATGTGCGCCTGTAACAATGTCGTCCATGTATACATCTTCTCTTATTACTTCAGCAGCTTAAGGGAATTGTGATGATTCATCGATGGCTAATTGTTTCAGAGTCCGTATTGCGAGAAACGGTGCACAGCAAGTTCCATACGTGACTGTATTTAATCTGTAAACAGCAGTTTCTTCGTTCTCATCTGTCTTCCATACAATTCTTAGAAGGTCGCGTTGAGATGGATGAATTAAAATTTGTCTGAACATTTTTTGAATGTCTGTAGTAAAAGCATACTTGTAAATACGAAATCTTGTCATAATTTCAAATATGTCTTCTTTCACTTCTCCTTTTAGCAGACAATCATTGAGACTGAGACCAGATGTAGTTGCCGCTGATGCATTGAATACCACCCTTAATTTTGTTGTGGTTTTGTCTGGTCTGAGAACTCCGTGATGTGGCAAGTAGTAACATAAATTATTATCTGGATGTTCGGATTGAGCATCTGTAACCTTCTCCATGTGGCCTAACTCTAAGTATTCTTGCATGAATTGCTGGTATAATATCTTCATAGTTTTGTCTTTAGATAATCTTCTCCACAACTGATTCAGACGTTTTTTCGCAAGCTCTTTAGAATCGCCTAACTTTTCCAAATCCTTGGTAGGCATCTGCACTATATATCTACCAGCGTCATTTCTTTTATGCGTAGTTTTGTAATGTTCTTCACAGTATTCTTCTTCTTTACTCAGAATTTTGCAAGGTTCATCAATGTTTTCCAATTTCCAAAATTTTTCTAAACATTCATCAATGCTTTGAGACTGCGAAATAAAACCACAATATTGCGTATGACTGATCGTATCTGCGGTTCCTGTTGCGATATATCCGAATACTGAATTTCGGAAAACTAAATTGCTGTTTGGAATTCGAATTTCTCCATCCTTTATTATATCAAAGAAGGATTGTGCTCCGAGTAGCATGTCAATTTTGCCAGGAACGCTAAATTTTGGATCTGCTAACTGATGAGGAATTTTCAAGTTATGAATATTCAATTTTGTTACTGGGAGTGAATCGGTTATTTTTGAAACAACAAGGAAATCTAATGATGCTTCAAAGGATCCATTTCCATTTAGAATTTTCGCATGCACCTTGTATTTAATGTTCATTTCTTTTCCATCTAATCCTGATATCGCGATTTTCAATCTCTTTAATGGAATTCCCAGTCGATCAGCAAATTCTGATGTTACAATATTGGACATACTTCCTGAGTCCAGTATTACACGTGCTTGTAAATAACTACCAGAATAAGAGTTAAAAATCCAAACTAAAGCAGTGGAGAGTATAACAGATTTATTTCCATTATTAACGCAAGATAAAGAAGGCGATAGAAGTGATTTAACTTCTGTCTGTCCGAAAAACTCTTGTGCATTCGGATTCAGTTTATTACCTTGCTCGATGGGATTAACTTCATTAATTTTGTTCGGAAAGGAAGTGTTTGCATTTCTGTGAAGTAACGTATTATGTCGTGACTGACAAATGTTGCATAAACTTTTAGATTTGCAATAAGCAATCGTGTGCTGATTACTTAAACAATTAAAGCAAAGTTTGTGTTTCATTGCTATTTCTTTTCTCTGAGAGGCATTTGATTTCAAAAATGTATTGCACTTATAAATTGCATGATTTTGCTTACATAACACACATGAATTAATTAAATTAGTTGACTTAACAAGGAGAGATTTTTGTTTAAAATTACGTTCTTGATTTGACTTGGGTTTTGCTGAAATGTTTTTACTGATATTTTCCAAGATTTGAGAACGTTTCTCTAAAAATAGTATTAAATTGTCTAATTCTGGAACTTCATTTGAACTGATACTCATTTCGCAACTTTTTCGCGTATCTTTATCCAATTTTTGAAGAATAATATTCAGAATTAGAACGTCGGAAAGATTGTTCCTTGTGTAATCTAAAACCTTTAATGCGCGAATGCTTTTCTTTACGGTGTCAACTAAATTCCGCAAATCTTTAGCAGAAGGTTGTATAATTTTATCTGTTTCTAAAAGTGAATTTATATGTATTTCTACAGCTATTCTATTGTTTTCATACCTATCTTTTAATGCCTGAATTAAAGAAGCGAATGTATCTTCTGTCGTTTGCAAAACCTTTGCTTCGTTTGTTAAAGCTGCTGATAAATAATGAAGTTTTTGAGTTTCAGATAATTGCTCATTCGATGTTATAATATTATCAAATTGTAATTTGAATGAACTCCAATCTTCCGGTTTTCCTGAGAATTTCGGGAGCGGTATTTCCGGTAATTTAATATTAAATGAGTCATTTGTAAGAGTAGGTTTTAGTTGACTTGGATTGAGAACCTTACCCTCTTCTAAACGCTTAATTTGTTTCTTAATTTTGAATTTAGCTCTTACAATATTCTCAGTATATTCTTCACTAATGGTAATATCATTTTCATAATCTTTCGCAATACTTATTGCAGCTTCTATCTCGCTATTTAAATTTTTCAGCGATTCTTCCTTTTCATTTAACTGTTCCAAAATTTCTAAATACTCATCGGTTTCCTTATTTTCTTCATTAATTAAAGTATCAATTTTAGTTATAAACTTAGTTACAGCTGTCCTTACAGTTGCGCGTTTCTTTTTTATTTTTTCAATTGCATCCATTTTAGAAACTTATGAAATCAAAAGGAATAATCGAATGTTTCTTACCTTTTCTGGTAAACAGGTGATTTCGTATTTCGTCTGTGCTTACTCTTTCTTGCGATGATTGCGTAACACTTTTATCAAACTGCAGGTGTTGTTCTATGCGTTCGAAGATTGAATTGTTCGAAGAAAGAAAGAATAAATTTGTTCGTCTGTACTGTCAATTCACTTTTTTAAACAAACTATTATTATTTTTTAAATATAAATACCTTTGAGCTCGACGGCCCATAATGTTAGTGTTGCGATGCGATATAAATATTAATTTAAAAATGTCGATTACTTTAGTAGCAGACTGTAGTTTATTATTAAAATGCGTTCTGAGAGCAGTGACTGCCTTGGCGGCGTCCATAACAAACTGGAGGGAAACATCTGTGGGCTGGGGGTATATGCTTACGTCATTCGACGTCATAACAACAAAGGTGGCGCCAACAGCTACTATAGAATGTCTCTATTTTGACAATGAGAATGCTCCATAATACAGTGAAGTAATCGTTTTCTATAAAAGCGGAAGTGTGACGATGCAGCAAAGATTTCAAATTTTTAATAGTATAGTTTTAAAATATGATGCATAAAATATTCTTTAAATCATGCCATAAAAAGTAATTTAATCCGGGAAAATAAAACTTCATAAGTGTAAAATCTCCGGAAAACTCGAATACTGCTTGCGAATTTTATGCCCACTTCTGAACATGGAAGAAGGAATATGAGTGGGAAGGAAAACGAAGCCTTTTCCCCCTTAGGAGCAGGGTGATCGTCGATGCCACCGATTTCTGTGAGGTTCACCCATATCCCAGCATTCCCTGACGAATGGCAACTGTTTGGCGCATTTATCGCTTATTTGGCCTTTCTTCTACTCAAAGCGATTCCATGGGACGGGTGGGTGCTGATTTCTACGGCGAGAGGTAAAACACATGCCAAGTTATCGCCAATCGAAAAATTCGCCAAGGTTGCCGGCAGTTCAGGGTCACACTTGTCCCAGAATTCTCGGCTTGCCTCGGCTCGCCTCCGTTGACCGGTTTTCCTTCCCGTTTATATTCTTTGTTCCATGCTTCTGAACGCTGTATTCCACTATCGAAGAATCTAATTTCCATGCCAAAAACAGATTCCATTGAAATCATATCGAATGAGTTCAGAATCGGGGCCTGAGAGCAAGATTGTACTGGCGAATGAGACGCACTCCATATCCTTAATCTCCTTTCTTTGCATCAATGCTGAGTGACGTCAGTTTCGGCGTTGACTTAGCGCCAATCGCCGTCAGCGCCCTCTATTGTTTGAAATACGAACTAAAATCAAGAATCACTGTAAAAAAAACTCCTGACATTATACATAACCTTCCGGCAAAAATTTTTTAATAGCTGTCACCGTTTGCAAGTTATTGAATTTTTAAATCCATCAGTCATTTTTGGGAATGGACCTGGTATAAGCAGGCTTTCATGTCGAACGTACAGCTCATATTCAAAATATTAGAATAATTACCTTTTTTTTAGAAATTGAAAATATCGTTTGGTAATTTAATGTCTTTTAATGAAAATATGCAAACGATATTTTTATTAAGAACTTATTGTTGATTAAACTTACTTGTTATCTTAAATTTAATATCATTTTTGAAAAGATTAATTGCAAAAAAAAAAAATTATTTCGAAATGTCAAAATATTAGAATATTTCACATTAATTCTCCTTTAATTATTACCAATTCTTAACTGGTGGCATCATTGATTAAATTCAGACTATTTTATTTAAAATCAGTATTCTTTTTTGCAGTTTGTTTCTTTTTCGTCTTAAAATGGGCCGTGTGAGTGATATTCCTGAATCTACTAAACTTCGTATGGTTGATTTGAATCGGCACGGTAAAAATCAATGTTTTATAGCGAATTATTTACATTGTTCGCAATCGAGCGTTAGTAAAATACTAACACAATATTCAAAAATTGGAAATTTTCAAAATAATCGCCGAAATGGTGGCCGAAAACCAAAAACATCTGCTAGAGATGACAGGAAACTGAAGCGTACAGTTAAGAAAAACCGTTTTAAAAGTGTGCGATTCTTGCACCGAAAATGGAAAGAAGAAGGAGTTGAAGTTTCTACATCGACAACATTAAGACGTCTCCATAAATTTAAATTTGAATCTCGTGGACCGAAAACAAAACCTCTCATGACTGCAAGACAAAAGCGTATAAGATTGAATTGGTGTAAATCAAGACGTTTATGGAGCAATGAAGATTGGAAAAATATATTATTTAGTGATGAAAGTATGTTTTGTGTTTCATATGGTAATCAAGGTATTCGAGTTTGGAAAATGAAGCAAGAAGCATTTGATAAAGAATGCCTTAAACGTTCCGTAAAATTTGCTGCTAGTGTCATGGTTTGGGGTTGTATGAGTGCAGAAGGACCTGGAAAGTTATGCATCGTCTACGAAAAGGTTAACACTCTGATATATCAAGAAATTTTAGAATATTACATGATTCCATCATCAGAAAATTTATTTGAAGATGATTTCATCTTTCAACAAGATTTAGCGTCCCCGCATACTTCGGTGTCAACTAAGAATTGGTTCCGCCAACGCAACATTAAGGTACTTCCTTGGCCACCAAATTCACCAGATCTTAATCCCATCGAAAACTTATGGTGTATAATGAAGAAAAAACTTCAAGAAAATCCTCCTTCAAGTAAAACTGAGTTAGTGGCACGTATAAAGTCTATTTGGGCTAATATTGATAGAAATGTTTGTAAACACCTTGTATATAGTATGCAAGATCGATTGTACGCTGTTATGAAAGCTAAAGGGGATGCTACAAAATATTAACTACCATTTACTTCATATTCATAAGGTAATATTGTTGCGTAAAATAAAATATTCTAATATTTTGAACCAATCTAAATTTTATTCTAATATTCTGGTGTGTTTAAGGAAGCTGTACACCTAATTTATTGTGCTGTATTTTATATTTTATAAATGTCAAAATCTTATCTAAACATTCCAGATTTAATTTATAAGAAATTTAATTGCATTTACTTAGTATAAAAAATAAATAAATGACAAATAATTTTTTTCTTATTACTTTTTCTCAATTATTCTAATATTTTGAATATGAGCTGTATAAGTCAGATGTATGTTATAAATAAATAAATAAAAAAAGCTCACAGTGGAAAGACTCAGAAAGAGTTTTTTCTTTACTTTGGGGGTTGTCGCACTTGTTTAATATTAAAGAATGGGAAAATGATATAGTCTTTTAATTATAAGGGTCCATAAATATCATTATTTTTTCAAAATCTAAAAAATATCCGGTACTTTATTTAATTATCCGATATTTTCAAAATAATCAACTTATTGATATTTATAAGTATTTTCAGACTTAATATAAAGAGGAAATATTATTATAGTACGAAAACTTAATGAAATAACATTTAAATGCCTTGCCATTTTTCTGGTTTCTCCTTAGTAACAAAACAAAATATAAACTAACTATAATTTGCTTTTAATTTTAACAAGTTAAAAAAAAATAACCGTGGGATATAGTATCAATAAAATTTTGTTGTATGCAACACAAATTTAAATACAAACAACTTGTTTGAATTTAAAAAATGAACACATTACTATAAGTTTGTCGGCCTTTTCGAGATGCATTTTAAACTGAACTAAATCAAAACCAGAAAAGATTATTTTTAATCAAGATGAAGATGTAAATAAATTACCTAATTTAGACAGTTTATTTTCCAATGGGTGCTGTAGGTAGTATTGTCTGACGTTAATTATTGGCATTTAAAAAATTCAGCTTCAAACGTACAGGGTTTTTTCTGGGGGGGGGGGGGGAGGGATGCAAAAGCTCTTTGTCTGCAGAATAACACCACAACAGTCGAAAAAATATTTATACTTGTTTCCACTGAAAATATCAAAAATATCATACGTAGTGAGTGATCTTTTGAAATTAAATATAAAATATCGAAAATATCAAACATCATGACATTTAGAAAGAAATATCATACATACATATCATGGTATAATATATCAAGAATATGCTATTCGATTCCTAAATATACCCATAATATACCCGTATAAATGTATATCCATTGATACATGTATCACCGAACCCTGTTAATTAGAAAATACCAATTTTTTACATAAAGCTTTTTTACAAATTCTTTAACTCAAAAATCTTTTTTTTTTTTTTTTTTTTTTTTTTTTTTTTTTTACAGTGCTCAGCAAAAGTTTAAACAATGATCGATTACGCTTCTATATTCTGAAGTATGTGCCGAATTTTTGTAATTCATCTGTCATACATTACTTGTGTTGTGACTTATCCTTTATCCACAAACAGTAAATTTTGAATTTTACCTTTTACATAACATATAATGACAAAAAAAGGAAATTAACATTGTGGCAAAATTATAGACAATTTGAATATTTACAGAAAAATAACTACAAACCAATAGTTGCATTCACATTGTCTGCAGTTAGTGCAAGAATGTGACTTTTCATCGAAGAAACTAAATGCTGCGTCACTTGGGGGTCTATTTTGTACCAAACGTGTTCAACAGCAGCTTGAAGCTCATTAACAGAAAAGTATTGCAAAAATTTGCATAAACCTTACAACATATGATGTTACGAAGGTTTTTGATTAGGTCCAGATCAGAGTTACACGCCGGCCAATTGAGATCAGTTGTATTTTCAGAGTTACGAAGTTCTTCTTTTGTATGCAACATAAATAGATGTATTATCTTGCTAAAATCCAAACTTTGGATCAGCTAAAAGTTCCCTAAATGACTAAAAATTAATCTCCAACGTATATACGTAGTCTTGTGTTGCTTGGTAACCATTGAATAACTCCAGAGATACTAGAGTATTAGAGAAAAGTGAGGACCAAATCATTAAAAAGTCACCTCCTTGTTGTCGGCTTAAAAAAGTCCCAGGCTCTTTACGCAAGTCGTGCCAATTGTATGCCCACCCGTTTGGGCCATTCAAATTCCCCTTTTTTTTCGTTACTGAACATCATAGCGTAGCATTTGGGTCCATATGATGTATGTGTACGTTTGTAAGTTCATTGCATTCTCGCCCATTTTTAGCGAGATTTTAAAGCTGATTGTTTTATCATTTTTATGTAAATTGATTTATCTGTTTCTTTAATTCATCTACGTATCATGTCCATCGACACAGAAAGTCTTGACTTACTTTTAATATGATTAGCAATCATCATTTGTGTAAATGTCAGTTTATGGATCCTTTTGTCACCTCATTTTCTCGTCACACAAGGTCTTTCAGGTTTATGTTTTGTTTTGAAGGAGCCATCCGTAGACTATACTTCATAGACAGACCACTTTGGACGATTCAATGCTGCTAAAATTTCTGCAACAATCTTCCCTTTTCATTTCAGCTTTCCTACTTCAATTACCTTATCATACCCCGAAAAATCTGAAAAAATTACAGAATGTTCTTCTCGTGTGGATTGGATATATACATTTATAAAAAAAAAATTTCGGCGGAACCTCCATTCAGTATCCGTAAAAAAATAATGAAAATTTCGTTATTTGGCGATTTATCGCCGGTTGGCGAAGGAATGTAATTTCAAAAAATACTTTGTGTCAAATATACTTCAAGAAAAAAAAAGTTTCGTGTTGAACTTTTTTTGATAAATTTAATTTAAATAACATTAGTTTTATAAGTTTTAATTTGTTTTAAGTGTAATTTTGTTATATCTATATTTATATGTATTTATATTCAAATTTAATCATCAAAATTTGAGATTTAAAACGAAATTCATAATTTAAATTAATTAAATTTGTTTCCTGCTCAAAGTCCATTTGAGAATTGTCGATTAGATTTTGTTGCTATGGAAACATGTGGCTTTTATTTTTGAATACGCTTAAATTTATGAAAATAATTTTTCTCAATATGATTTTTTTTTTAATCTAATGAAAACATTTTTTCCAGTGATTAATTAAATAGCTACTTCAACAAATAATATATATATGCAATATAATATGTATATATATGTATATAATATATTAAAGTCTCTCATTGTTTATGTTTAAATTAATTAAATACGATTTATACGCATTCTATATATCTAACAGTTTTGAGATGCATAATAATCGTTTGCTTTTGGCGAGGAAAAGAGCTGCCCGCCAAATCGAGTGACTCTTTCGTCTTTTCACGCCAAATATTCGAAACTATTTTATTTTTTTAGATAATTTCTAATGTGATTCCACCGTTAATTTTGACTGATCCTTTATTACATACATAAGTACTTTAATTAGTATTTTTTTCATAAAATTCTGAGTATGCCCAGTATGGAGACCTTCTTTGTGAGCACTGTATTGGTAAAAAATGTCAGCTTATTTATTCACAAATTTGATTTATATAAGTACCTTTATTCGGACTGAAAAAAAGAAGAAAACTGGTTCCAGCAGTTTTTTATATGATATACAGTGTACATGTACAGTACAGATAATACTCTCTATTCTGAACACTCATGGGACCGACCAAAAATGTTCAGATTATGAAGGTGTTCAGAGTAGAGGGAGGTTGGAAATGCATTACTACCACTATATACGGTGACCGAGCCAAATTAGTTGATCAAATGAGATCGGTTCTACGGGATTTTTATTATATTTACTTCCTTTTAAGTTTTAAAACTAAAGTAACATGATTTTTAAATTCCTTAACCTTTTAAGTATTCTGCAGAATTTTACATGCAAGTTTAACAATTCGTAAAATAAAAGCTACGGAAAGTATTAATATGGAGATTTGTATTTTATAATCTAACATATTTATTTATCATATGCAATTCGAAAAATTATGCGACTTTGTTAATATCGACTTTGTTTGAATAAACCTTTGAATCCAAAAACAAAGTGACGAAAAAACTCAGTTACGCAGCTTAAAGGGTTAATGAATGTCCTATCATAGGCAAAAATGAAATCTTCTGAAATTAAATAGCAACAAAATTATAAGCAAATACAGTCGGCTCTCGTTAATTCGAACTCGTCGGGACGACAAGAAATGTTCGAATTACCCGAAGTTCGAATTATGGAAAGTATGAAATGAGAACATGCTTAATATGGTACTATTACAAAGGAACTAATGTTATTATAGTGTTTTTTTAAATTTATTATGTCTGTTATCATCAGAATATGACTTAATATTAAATTAGAATACATAAATACATAAACTAATTAAAAGATTAGAAACAAGTACAATGGAAAAAAAATTTGAAGCGTCACTAATGGACAGACGGGGCCTTTAGAAAGTAGATATCAAATGAATGGGATTATATGTATACTTGTTCGGAACAATTTTCACAAAAATCAAACAGTTCAAGAAAAAAAAAGAACAACACAAAGGAAAGTTATTCAAATGATCGGAAATCCATGAGAAAGAAAAGAAAAATGAAAATTCGGAATTCTCGTTAGTTCGAATTAAACGAAGTCAAGAGAAAATGAGTTCGAATTAATGAAAAAGTTTAACGTTATCCTACCATTGAAAATTTCGGGACTTCATGTTTAGTTCGAAATAAGCGAAGATTCGAATTATCCGATTTCGAATTAACGAGAGTCGACTGTAGTTTCTTTATTTGTCATTTTTTCAGTAGTTGATCAATCAAAGAAATCAGTCCAAAACTCCAAATTCAGACTATAATTTAAAAATTAATCTTTGAAATATCATGCTTAAACTCTTATTAAAAATATTTCATATAGAACTATTATTTGAAATAAGAATGATGGAAATGAATTATTTTAACTTACCGCAGTTGTCTTCAACTATCAAAAATTAAAATTTTACATTTTCTAATAAAAAAAAGTCATAAAATGGCTTCGGTTACAGCAGGTGGCTGACAAGAATGTGACAACAGGTGCTCCAACATTTAACTGAAGTTTCTATCAAACAAATTAAGCATTCAAACAAATTACAATTTCAAGTAATACTTACAATCTAGCAGTGATTTTGTGTGTTTATTTTTAAAACAAGTTTGTTGAACCTTTTTATTTATCTGTAATAGTTTCTCCGAATTTCCATGATCAGAATTTGAATTCAGATTGCAAACATGTGTTCAGTTTACAGAGAGATGGAGTAGAAATGGGGACTTAAAGTAGTGTTCATAATAGCGGGGTGTTCGGATTAGAGGGTGTTCAGAATACAGAGAGTTCATCTTTTGTTAAGTCGATGGAATTTCGCCGGGACCATCAGAATGTGTTCATAACATCGGGGTCGGGGTGTTCACATTAGGGAGTGTTCAGATAGAGAGAGTCCACTGTATATAGGAGCGCGGCAGAGAGACAGTCAATCAGTCATTGAGTGAACTAGTTAGACGCTATCTTGAATGCGATATGTTTAGAACTTAGTTGTTTGACTTAGCGGCTTATTTACGCTGTTTTGCGTTTCTTATAGTGTTGAGATGTTGTATAAAGAGTCTCTGTGAGATATAGCTGTACTCGAACGCTTGATTTATAGGGTCAATAGACTGTTTTTCTGAAATATGGCGTTTTTTGTGAGTTACAAGGACTCTGTCGCTGTAAAGAGTTGCCAATAAATTACCCTTTTTTAAGAGACTGTGATTTGAAATTGATACACCATAAAATTTGAAGAATCCTTATCGACGCAACAATTTTTGGTGTCAGGAGTGGGGTTTTGGGGCAAAAACAAGAACGATGGAAGAACAACTGAAAGAACTGTTGAAGGCTATTAATGACTTAAAGACAGAGTTGGTAGATAAAATTGACAAAGGTCAAGAGGGAATTGAAGATCTGAAGGAGAAAATGTATAAAGGTCAAGAGAAAATAGAAGAATTGAAGGATAAAATTGACAAAGGCGGAGAGAGGAATGAAATAATTGAAGGATAAAATGCATAAAAACCAAGAAAGAATGAAAGAATTAAACTGTAATTGGTACTGTAGTTTATTTGGTAGAAAACAAAATTCAGAATGAAGTTAATAATGTTGAGAAAAAAATGGAAAGGAAAATAGAGGAAAGAGTAGAAGATCTTGAGAAGAAGTTTTCAGCATCCAGAGGCAATTATGAAGATTCTGAAAATCCGCCTGCTTCTCCTGTGCAAAATTAAGCTGTTGACAAATGACGGCAAGAGCTCCTGGGAAGCTTAAAAGACACAATCCTCCACTGTAGCTGAAGAGAGAATGGAAGAGTTGATAAATAAAATTGATAAAGGCCAAGAAAAGTTGACTGAAAAGATTCAAAAAGGCCAAGAGAAAATGAAAGAATTGAGGGAGGAAATGAAGAAAGCTCTAGAAGAAAAGTTCTCATTGATAGAGAAAAGAGTAGATGCTGTTGAGAACAAAATTCAAAATGAAGTTAGCAATGTTGAGAACAAAATTCTGAATGAAGTTAGCAATGTTGAGAACAAAATTCTGAATGAAGTTAACAATGTTGAAAAGAAAATAAAGGAAGTAGATGGAAGAGTACAAGATTTTGAGAAGAAGATGGAGAGTAAAATAGAGGAAAGAGTATAAGATATTGAGAAGAAGATTTTGGAGTAAATTTTGGAGATTCTGAAAACTTGCCTGCTTCTCCAAATAATGTGCAAATAAAACTGTCGACATATGACGGGAAGAGCTCCTGGCATGTTTAAAAGGCCCAATTCTCTATTGTAGCTGAAGCGAACAGGTGGAGTGACGAGGCGAAAGCTTTCCAATTGGCAGCGTCATCGAGAGGGGAAGCTGCTGATGTGCTGCAAACTTTGCCCGTTATGACGCATCTCAAGTTTGAGGCGTTGAGTACCACACTCAAACTGAAATTCGGAGAAGATTTCTTTAAAGATTACTCAAGGATACAAATGAAAACGCGCCATCAAAGAACGGGCGAAACTCTTCAAGAATTCGCTTCTGGAATAGAACGTCTTGCAAATTTGTCATTTGTCGACTGCCCCACATATGTACAGGAAATGCTTTCACTCCAATACTTTGTAGATAGAATAAAAGATCCAGAAGTGCAGTGAGCGGTACGACTCGATGGCGGACATTAAGGACTTAAAATCTGCTTTACAGTATGCCTTAAAGTTGGAAGCGGCCACACAAGCCAGTCGAAGAGATCGCCATTCAGTCCGCGGGGCAATGGTGAATAAAAGCCCAGACACTGAGATCGAAAGAAATGAGAAAAATAATTTAACAGCTTGAAGCTTTAAAATCTCAAAGGATAAACTCAAAAAGACAGAATCTCAAGTGCTGGGGGTGTGGGAAACCACGACACCTCCGAAGAAATTGCACAAAAGATAACGAACATGAGTGGAAGTTGCCAGAGAATAAAAAGTCCCACGTGAAGATCCTTTAGATATCCGAAGTGAATTGTTAATGTATTGTATGTGATAGGACTAATTAACGAAATTCAATGCCGTATGGTTGTAGACTCAGGAGCCAATGTGACAATAAGAATAGAAGACTTGAGTCGGAAATTAAAGTACAAACTCATCTGGATGCCGCTCTGCGTTATTCTGCGAACTGTGACGTGCAAAAAGATAGGCATACACGGGAAGATCAATTTAACCACCAACTTTGGATGGACCAAATATTATCACATGGCATTTGTGGACGAAACAGATCCTTGAATACTTGGACTAGAATTTCTGAAGAAGTTTGACTTCAAACTGGATTTTAAAAATAATAAAATGCTTTTTAAATTTGAAGAAATAAGCCTTTTTTGATTAAATAGAAAATTTAATGCAAATAACAGTAATAGCCAAAGAGGACATCAATTTAGCTTCAAGAACATAATTTTTAATTCCTGCTGTAGTTAATAATGAAACTAATTAACCGGTTTGGCCATATAGATTATCCTGAAGACACAGCGGTGTTAGAAAAGAAAATTGCGCCCGAGGCGAAGTTTCAATTTGGCGCCTCCCTTATTACCATTTCTCTTTGTGACAGGTGTTACAAAATTGAAAAGTGTAAAAATGTAAAAATGCAAATAAATTCTATTGAGTACATATTTGTCGTTCATTTTGAAACTTTAAAGGGTTTAATTTTAACAACTAAATAATATAAAATAACATTGCACCTCTATATTATGGCAAAGGGGAACAGGAAAACGTATGTGGAATAAAGGTATCTAATAATATTGTATAACCCCTTTTGGAATCCAAAAAAGAAACAGCATTCTATTTTGAAAATGTATGTTTTTTCAATAAAAAAAATCCTAGTATATTTATATATATAATTTTTTACAAAAAAAGAAGAAATGAAGGATGGTGATAATATAAATTTTGCACGCCCTCAATTTCCGTTCCCGGGGCGACCCCCCCTTCGCCGTGATTCGCTTCGCACGGCTCTATGAAGACAATATTTACACAAGCAGTATTGGTGGTTTCTTCTGCAATGGATCTCTCGAAAAAGATCATCTCAGTCAGAATGGCTAACATCAGTGATAAAACGAGAACTGTCATGAAAGGAGAGGTGATTGCGACATGTGTTCCTGTCACGTGCATAACTCAAAATTCCAACCGCTCTCAGGAATCTTCAGATAATTTAGTCAAGGACCTATTTACAAAATACAGATTTACACGCAAAACAGAGGAATGCTGCAAAAGGTTTAATTAGGGAATTCTAAAGTTTATTTTCCTGAACATCTGAAGACTTTGGACGGACCAAAATGACACAACACCGAATTCATATGGTAGATCACTCTCCTATTAAGGCTCCGCTGCAGTGAAACTCCCCAATCGCGAAATTCCATATTAGCCTATGGGAAAATTTTGAAGCTTGATGACTCATTACCTAATATAATTGTTAAAATATAGTTTTCACCATCAGAAAGTAGACGTCAAATGCCGATGATATGTGTTTTTAAAAATTGTCTACGGAAATTTTAAATATAATAAAAAATCTCTATAATCTTTGAAATTTCCATTTGATTAATATTCACCACCTTCTTAAAAACACTTAAAATTTGCGTAGACAATTTTTAAAAACGTACATCATCGACATTTGGCGTCTATTTTCTGATGGTGAAAACGGTATTTAATTATTACATTAGATAATAAATAATTGCGCTTCAAAAATTTCCCATAGGTTAATATGGGATTTCGCGATCGAGCAGTTTCACTGCTGCGGCCTCTTAAGCAACATACAAGATGGCTATCTTTTGCCAAGCAAGAAGAGTTGCAGAAGTTAATTAAGATATGGAAGAGAGTGACGTCATCGAACCAACAAGTCCATGGGCGTCTCCCATTGTGATAATAAGAAAGAAGGACGGTTCTACAAGGTTATGTGTAGACCGCCGACTGAATTACGTCACCAAAAAGATAGTGACTCTCGACTTAAGATTTGACGATACACTCGGCAAATCATACTTGCGTCCAACACTTGGTTGTCGACTTTAAATCTGAAGAGTAATTACTGGCAGTTGCAGATTCATCCTGACGACTGCGAGAAGATTGCCTTCACCACGAGACAAGGACTGTGGCAGTTCAAGGTTATGTCCTTTTGTCTGTGGAACGTACCTGCAACTTTTGAACGTCTTATGGAAACAGCTCTTTAAGGACTATCATATGAGGCCTGTCTTGTTTATTTAGATGATATCATAATCATAGGGCGTTCTTTTGATGAATATATTAACAATTTCAGACAGATGCTTCAAAATTTAAAGGAAGCTAACCTGAAGTTAAGCCCCTCTAAGTTCAATTTGTTTCACAGTGAAGTCACCTACCTTGGTCATATTATTTCGGCAGAAGGAGTTTGAAATGATCCAGATAAAGACATCGGCAGTGATAAATTGCAATTGTCTGGCAGATGTCCACAGCTTTGGAGTTTTCTGGGATTATAAACCTATTACAGAAAATTCGCCAAAGGCTTTTTGACGCTCGTAAGGCAGCTTCATAAATTAACAGAGGCCAATCAAAAATTTATTTGGACAGAAGAATGTGACGCAGCTTACGAAAAGCTTAAGAAGGCATTAACATCCACTCCAATTCTGTCATATCCTCAAATAGATAAACAGTTTGTACTTGATACGGATGCAAGTATCGAAAGCATTGATGCTGTGATGTTCCAGGAAATGGACCGCCAGGAGCGTGTCACCGCCTATTCCAGCAAGTACTCGACAGAGCTAAACTATTGCGTAACGAGAAAGGAGCTTCTTGCTTTAGTGAAGGCTGTAGAGCATTTCCATCACTATCTTTACGAACGAAAGTTTCTGATCAGACTGATCATGCTTCTCTGACCTGGCTATTGAATTTTAAGAACTCTGAGGGCCACATAGCCAGATGAATACAAAAGCTCTAAAAGTACGACATAGAGGTATGCCATTGAAAAGGGTCATCGCATGGAAATGCAGATTCTCTCTCTAGAAGACACTCCTCAGACAATTGTAGATACTGCCACTAGGTTTGAGATGAAATTTTATATCAAAGTCAGACATCAGCAGTCAGACAAGTTACAGCTATGTCGACATCATCGCAAGATCTGTGGAGCGACGAGAGAATCAGAGAAGATCAACTAGCTGACCTATAAATCAAGCTCATCATTGAGCTAAAAGAGTTTTCCAACAGAAAACCCAACAGGCAAGACGTGGCCCATTTCCATCCTATAATTAAACATTATTGGGCTCTCTGGGACTCCCATAATTTGAGAATCGGTATCTTGTACTGAAAATGGGAGTCTGATGATGGAAAGACATCTAGATAGCAACTATTACTCCCTAAGTCGAGAATTTTGACGGTCCGTCAAGACCTCCGTGGTAATCTCACAGGAGGATTTGATGGAGGATTTGATGAAGGATTTGATGTCATGAAGATTCTACAAAAGTTCGAGAGCGCTTTTACCTGAACAATGTTCGCAGTAATGTAGAGAAATGGCGTCGGACTTGTGATACCTGTGTCGCACGTAAGAATCCAAAGAGGGGCAACCATGGACGATATATGGCAGCGGTAGAATGTATGAGTTCCGTTCGACCGAATTGCTCTGGTCATCCTGGGTCTCTTTCCAAAACATCTGATAACAACAAATATATCCTCGTTGTCATGGACTACTTCACCAAGTGGTCTGAAGCCTACATAATACCTAATCAGAAGGCACTAATTATATCAGAGTTACTGATTCAACACTGGGTTTCCAAATAGAAAGTTCTTCTTCAAATTCACTCCTATCAAAGAAGCAACTTTGACTCTGTTGTATTTAAAGAAATGCGTGGACTATTCGGCATGGACAAAACTAGGACAACACCTCTGCATTTTCAGTCGGACGGTATGGTAGAAGAAGTTCAGCTGTACAATCCTGAATAATCTCTTCTTCCTTGTGTTTAAAGATCAGCAGGACTGGAATAGGAAATTACATTGTGATGACGGCCAACGCCATGATGTCTGAGATGAAGCTCCATGCCTGGCACCGTGATCCAACGCCATGATGTCTGATTAATTGTACAGAGTGTACATAGAGTAGTGTAGTTGTGTATATAGTACTAATTGTATACCTGTGTTTTGTGTGTCATTAAAGTGAATTGTGTTTTTTATGAAAACCGAGTATAATTTAATCACTGAGTCGAAGTTTATTTACTTACGACATCACAGCTAAAGTACATTATAATTTCTGGTGGCAGTGGTGGGATAAAGGAACTAAGCTAAATAATTCCGTGAACACATCATCTCTCTTATATTGATTTGAACGTGGACTGAAAAAAATGTCATCAGTCATTGAAATCAGCTTTCGAAGATTGTGACTATCAGCTCGGAATATTGAAAGATCAAACGGTGAGCCCCTATTATTTATCTTGCGCACTGGATTTGGGGAGGTCTCAGTGCCATACGTTTAAATGTTAAAAAATTAAAATAGCGTGTTTCGTTTTTTTTTTTTTTTTTTTTTTTTTTTCAAGGTATTTTTATGATTTTCTTTTATTATTATTATTATTTGGTAATTGCTGTTTTGTTTAAAAAATAAAACAAAATAAAAAGTGTAGGAATGGAATATTAAATATTTTATGTATACTTTCTTATTGTTTGCGCTCAGTAAAATTATTGAGATATTTTGTAATTGTATTTTTTTTGTAGTGAGAAATATTTTTCTGAGTTTGATTATGGCTTCGTTCTTAAATAGACAAAATAAAGATGTATTGCTTTTGATCGCGGCAGAGTTTGATACAGAGGTATCTGCTGACATTAAAAAAGTGCCTTTAATTCAGGCAATTTTGAAAGCTTCTGATTACGATGAGCAAATGGCTAAATATATGTTAGAAGAAATTTTAGAAGAAAAGGAAAAATTAGCAGAACAGGAAAAATTAAATAAATTAGCGGAACAGGAACGATTAGAAAAAGAGAAAGATAGACAATTGGAATTAGAGAAGGTGCGATTACAATGCAGTGTAGATACTAGCTCCTTAGCTTCCACTGTTTCTGTAACGGCTGAAAATAAAGATGAAAGAGTGAGTTTAAAGGATTTAGTTCCAAAGTTTGACCCTAAATCAATTGATATTACCTTGTTTTTTATGATTTTTGAGAGCCAGGCTTCAAAAGATAATTTAGGATAGTTAAATTATGTGTCTCAACGTATACCTTTGTTACCTGTAGAGGTAGCTTAAATTATTGTAAAAGAACCCTTGAAAAAAAGGGTTGATTAGCAGCATATCAAGAATGTTTTGTTAAAGAAATTCAGATTAGGAGCGGGGGCCATGAAAACAAAATTTGAGACTCATCAAAGGAAGGCAGATGCTCATGAACTGAGCTTGTTTATGAATTAAGATGGTATTTAGAATACTGGTTAGAAACTGTTGAAGTAAATGATTTTGAATCACTCAAAGAACTTATGCTTACAGAGCAGGTGAAACGTAGAGTTCCTTTTGAAATTAAGGATAAATTCTAGATGAATGGGATGAGATTAAGACAGCGTCGTATTTAGGAGAAAAATGTGATAAATTCGAAAGTGTCAGAGAGAATGCTAGGAAATTGGATAACAAAACATGGAATAATAAATCGTACTTTAGGGATAGGAATGGGCAAGATAGTGCTAGAAGTAAAGGGGATCAGGTAGTTAAATCAGGTGGGGTTGATAAAAGAAATAATGTTCTTAGGAATTTTGGGAATAAAGATAAAATTGTCAGAAAAAAGCCAATTATCTGCTTTCAGTGCAATCGTGCAGGGCACATAAGACCAGATTGTCTGGATTTAAAACGTAAGGGGTCTGAAGATTTAGTTAGTCACTTATACGTAGGTGTGAGTTTAGAAGAATGTTTTTCATCTTATTTAAAAAAAAGCAGAAATTAATGAGATAGAGCGAAATTATTTATGGACTACAGGTGCTGGAATTGACCTTTGTGGCGGATAGATAATGAGGATTTAATTGGAGAAGTAACGTGGATAAAGCAACCCTTGGATAATGAGTGTAAATGTTTGTCCTTGGCCAGAGTTACAATTAAGGGGGACTTTGGAATGGTGATTACTAAGGCAGCTGTGATACCGTCAGAATTAGAGCAAAGTTATTATTTGTTGGTAAACAAGACAGCTGAACTTATTGAGGAATCAAAAGGTATTCCTGTGTTGGTAAATGCTATAATGACGCGGAGTCAGAAGAGGAAACGTGAGAAGGAGATTCCGCGGTTGAAGTTGAGAGTGAATTTGATTTGGAGGATGGAGATAAGGATGAGATGGAGTTTAAAGAAGAGAAAGGTATGGTTATATCGGAAAAGTTGGAGATAGAGACAGGTTTGGTTAATGTATCAGCAAAGGAATTTAAAGAAGAGTAGAAAAATTGCCCTTCACTTAAGCAATTGTGGGAGAAAGCTAAAAACTCAAATGATAAAGAATTTTGTGTTAGAGAAGATAAGCTTGTACGGGTGTCGCAGTCAAGGACAGGTGAGGAGAAAGTACAGTTATGTGTACCGGAAGTTTATCGAAAAGAAGTTATAACATTGTGTCATGAGCAGGTATCAGGACATTTAGGTACGACAAAGACAAAGGATAGAGTTCTTAGGTATTACTTTGGCTAAATTGTTGTCAAGATTTTGAATATTGTGTAAGAACTTGTGATCCATGCCAAAAGGTGGGTAGTAATAGGGATAAGAGTGAGGAGAAGACCCTTTAAAACTGGTACCAATAATTTCTGAATGTTTTTCTAAGATAAATATAAATGCGGTAGGTCACTTACAAACTAGTAATAAAAATAACAAATACTTAATTACATTTATTTGCCTTGCTTCTAAATATCCGGATGCCATACCGGTGGTAAATATCACTTCCACATCTGTCATTGATGCTATGTTGCAGATTTTTGCTAAAATGGGTTATTAGAGAGGGGTGCAATCTGTCTTAGGAAGGTATCTACGAGGGAATTAACGACCGAATTCTTTCAAAAAATTGGTATAAAAGTGTTCCGTAGTTCAGTCTGTCATCCAGAGTCCAATTGTGTTGAAAGATTGCATTCGACATTAAAGAAAGTCATTAAAACATTATGCCTCGGGGTTTAGTCCCGCAGAACTCATTCACGGGAAGAATTTGCGTATGCCACACACTTTGGTGTATGAAAATTGGATGGGTGAAGAGAGTACATACCAAAATTTGGTAGTGAAAAGATGTTAGGAGTTGACTGTAAAGCGCATTGAGGAATGTCAAGACAAGCGAAGCGTAAATTATGGTATGACCGTGACAAGAAAGTTCACAGTTGAGGACCAGGTGCTAGTCATGGCAACCTCTAAATCTCATAAGATGGCCGTAAATTGGATCGGGCCAGGAACGGTCACGGGAGTGATTTCGGAACGAATTACATCGTGGACTACCAGAGAAGCGTAATAAGGCGACAATCTATCACGTTAATCTATTGAAACCTTATTATAAGCGGCCCGAATTTGTCAATCTGTTCTTTGATATCGATTCAGAAGAAGTGGAAGAAGATGTCGAAATCCCGTACACCATGCCAAACCCCACACAAATTGATTTTTGGGAAATCGTGGACAACAGTGGGTTGGAGAAAAGGGCGACAGAAATTCAAATTAATAATTTTAAGGAAGTTATAGAGCGAAATAAGAAAGTATTTTCTTCGGACCAAGGACGTACTCATTTAGTAGAGATGGATACAGAATTAGTTGATGAAACGCCTGTGAAAGCCAAACCTTATAAAATGTCGCCGAGGCAGACAGTAATTTTGCGGGAGGAGATAAGAAGGTTATTAGACTTAGGAGTAATTGAAGTAAGGCAGTCCGATTTTACGTCCCTCGTGATTTTGGTAGAGGTTCCGGGAAAAGATCCTCGTCCCTGTGTGGACTATAGGAAACTAAATTCCAAGACCCGAACAGAATTTTTTCCACTACCCAATATAGAGGAGGTAGTAGAAAAGGTAAGTTCAGCGACTTTTATTACGGTGATGGATTTAACCAAAAGTTATTTCCAAATACCACTGACCAAAAGGGCCCAAAGGTACACTGCATTTGTGACACCTTTTGAAGTATTTTTGCCTAAGGTTATGATATTTGGTCTCACGCCTTTCTACTTCTGTAAATTAATTGCCATAGTTCTGGGTGGTCTGGAATCGTTTGCCTTGCCGTACATAAGGAAAGGGCATGTTTACAAACAAACGCTTCTTTCAACCAATCTACCAACTACATTTTTGCTTTAGCGATCATTACAGGAATCATCATGCCGACGTTGACCAATCATACAACAGGGCTTTTAATCGCTGAGAAATCAGACCAATCAGATCGCCTCAACTTCTTGCGTACAGTAGGAGTCTTAAAGACGGGCAGGAAATTACTGTGGATCCACAGTAATTTTGCCCACAGTGACGTCAGCTGCCCTTTCCTTATTCATGATATTGTGGTGTTTTCACTTATTTGGGAGAGTCACATGAAGGATATCGCTTCTAAAGTGCTTTTTAAAGGCCGGTTTAATAGTGAAACCCACAAAATGCAAATTTGCAGAAGACAACGTGAAGTTTTTAGGTCATGAGGTAGGTTCGGGAAAAAGGTCTCCCAGGCCGTGAAAATTAAAGCAATTTTAGATTTCCCAATACTCTCAACTAAAACACAAGTAAGGTCATTTCTGGGAATGACAGGCTACTATTCTCGTTATATAAAAGATTATGCAGTAATTGCGGTTCCCCCAACTAATATCTTGAAAGGGAAAGTAAAAAAAGACAAGATAGAGAGGAATGAGGAGAGGATTGTGAAAAGGCTTTTCCGGAATTAAAAGGGAGGTTGGCCCAGAGTCCGGTTTTATATGCCCCTGATTATAGCCAAGAGTTTATTGTGCAGACCGACGTAAGTTTATGTGGTGCTGGTATAGTTCTGTCGCAGGTTCGAGATAGGGAAGAGCATCCCATTTTGTATTTAAGTAAGAAATTTTCTAGGGCAGAGCAGAACTACAGCAGTATTGAACATGAATTAGAAGCGATTGTATATGGTCTTAAAAAGCTGAATCATTATCTGGATGGGCAGCGGTTTGTTATACAAACAGACCACAATCCGTTGACCTATCTTAAAACAATGATGGGGAAAATCCTCGATTGACTAGGTGGGCATTATGTTTACAGAACAGACATACAACTTTGAGGTTAAGCACAGACCGGGAAGGCTTCACGGGAATGCCGATGGACTGAGTAGAACTGAGTAATGGTGTTGTGTAAATATTAAAATCCAGTCTCATTTATATTTATTTTACATATATTGTATTTTTTTAATTGTATTTATTTTATGTATTATTCAGTATAGAACTTTATGTTGCATATTCGAGAATAGCACTGTGTCATTCGTTCGGCTCAGATAAATATCTCAGATGAATAGCTCATTGTGTTTAGTGAAATTTAATCATAAAAGTGTTTTTTATATGAATTTATTAATAGTGTTTTGGTATTGTGACCACTCAGATTTGGCGTGTCGGGAGTGAGAGGAGGCTCATGCCGTGTTCCCAATCTTCAAATTTCACAGGTGTATGCACCCTATAAAAAATTCTTTAGGGGGGAGGAGCTGTATTGACGTCCAATGCCATGATGTCTGAGGTGAAGTTTCGTGCCTAGCGCCATGAGCCAAAGCCATAATGTCTGAGGTGACGCTCCGTGCCTAGCGCCCTGATGTCTCATAGCTGAAAGATGAAACTCAGCACCCTTTGTTTCACTGCCAAAAAAAGAAAACTTTTGATTTTGAACGAGAACTGAAATGAAGTGTCAAACGAGTGAACGAGTCAATTGTTGCCTGGGGCAGCCGGGAAAAAACGTTTTCTGCTGGAGGGCTCGTTATGAGCAGTGAAGTGATGTTTTTTTTAAGAACACCGAGAGAGTGTTCGGAAGAATAAGTCCTTGCAGTGGCTTTTAACACTCGAGTGCGATTTTGGAGCGATATCAGCTAAATTAATTGTACAAAGTGTACATAAAGTAATGTAGTTGTGTACCTCCGTTTTGTATGTCATTAAAGTGAATTGTGTTTTTTTTTTTTTTATCAAAACCGAGTATAATTTTATCAGTGAGTCGAAGTTTATTTACTTACGACATCACAGCCTCTTTTCCCGCTTTCCTACATGAGTTCTGTTCATGAGACCACCATCTGTTCCTAATCTCAAATGATCTTTAGTCGTAATCTTCGTCTGCGTGCGGATCTTCTGTTTGATCGTACTCCTGATGCTCGTTTTTTGCCAGAACTCCAGGTACGGATTCAGGAGATCCATCGTCTGGCGAAGAACCGAATCGACCTGACATTCGAGAAAATAAAGACACGGTACGACACAAATGCAACTGGACATGATTTCAACGAAGTTGACAAAGTGTGGCTGCGAAATCATATGCGTCGTATGGGACTATCAACAAAATTACGAACTGGGACGGTCCTTACACATTCGTCAACAGACCGAATGACGTCGTCGTGCGGATATCAAAAAATGTATAATTTGCCGGAATTTCCAGGCCCGGTATAAAACTTAAAAGTTTGGCCCGTGCCCGGCCTGGCCTGCCTACATTTTTACATTTCTAGACCCGGCCCGTACTGAAATTAGTTAAAACAGGCCCGGCCCTATCGCATATAAGCAACCTTTACATGGATACGGACATGGGAAAAAATCTTGTGTTGTGATTGGCTAATATTATGGAGCAAAATCATGCGTCACGAGCACGTGATTTGCCGTAATGAGAGAGAGAATGGCAAACTGACATGGCTTTATGATGTCCGATATCATAGACTTCTAATCACAAGATTTTTATTTATACAAATGTGAAGTTTCAAAGAAAAAAATAGAATGTTTTGGACGAGTATTCATTTTTTTTCATCATAACATCGCTCGATTAAATGATTCAAAATCGAATAATCTTCAGAAATCAAATATTAGTTAGATGGACATTTAAATCTGCATTTTTACAACGCAGCTGCGATAATATGGAATTATTATTTTACGAAACTAAGTTTATTCAATTTAAAAATATGTTTAAAAAAAAAAAAAAAAAAAAAATCCAGTTAGAATGTGTTTGAAGGTTGCAAAGTGCAAAGTTCGTTTGTCTCCAAGTGCATGCTTGCTAGTTCAATGGTTAAAATATCCAATTATAAATAAAAATAGACAATTTCACATAAATACAATCATTCTGCTATCTTCAAAAAATATTATGTTTTTTTCTCAGGTAAACTAATTTTAACTGTTCTTTTTTTGTTTGTCTATAATATTTTGTGATTCGTATATTTGTGTAACCATTGCTTATTTGTGTAAAATTATACTGGATGCACATTTTTTTTAGACAGCTACATCTGTGAGCCATAAACTTACGATAAAAAATGAAAATGTCTTTTGTTTCATATTTTTGCACAAAATACCTTCCGGCATGAAGTTATGCATTATTTAAACTTTGGAATTTTAAATAAATTGAAAAATATCTATTTAACTATAAAAATTTTAAAAAAATAAATAAGAAAAAATTCATTACATTATTTCTACGACGTAGTCTTATCTATCACACCGATCCGAAGAACAACTTTTCTACAACAAGTATCAACAAAACAAACTCTTTTTCATTTCAGGTTAAAAGGGACGAAAGACAACGTCCATTAAATTCCCGTTAAAGAGACGGTAGAAGCAATCAGCCAATCACAGAAGATAATTTTTTCCCATGTCCGTATCAATGTAAAGGTTGCTAATATGCGGCCCGATCTGGCACGTCATAATTTCTACTATTTGAAAAAATTCAGATATTTTTATCATATGATAAGATTTCTTTAAAGAATACTGCATACACATTTATGAGATGATTTTACAGTATATTTAACAGAAAACACACAACAGCAATGTTAATGATTACTTAGATTCTTAGACTTTTAACATTCAAATAAAGATTCATTAAAAAATTAACATGGTTTAGAATAAAATAAAAAATAAAATTTAAAATGGCATAACTTTTGAAGCTGTATAATAAAAAGTAGATTTTTGAAAATATTTCTATATCATTTTATTAAAGATTTTCTTAAATCCAACGGACTGATTTTACTGACACACTGACTTTCTGATACATTTCTGAATTCGTTTCTTTTCGGAAACGCGTAAGATTAGGCACGTGATTTTATTCAAAAACTTTGTAATCGAATGTTGTTATCCATTTTTTGATATAAGCAATTTATGAAAATTCTGCCAAAGTTAGCCAGTTAGCGTTTTGAATAGAATTTCCGGGAATGACAGCATAGGAAAAAAAAAATGTGCAATCATGTGACAAGAATTTCTTATATCTCAACAAGTATGTACAAGCATCTTATTTACCAAAAATGGAAAATTTTATATGAATCCAAATCCATTCAATAGTCAGGCTTGTCAATTATATATTTTTATAGTTAAAAATTAGTCAGAAAATGTGTCAAACCTTCGTGCTATAAAGAATAAAATTTAAGAACCACCAAGAAGTGTATTTCCAAAGATTACCTTACCCTTAGTTCTTTGTCGCGATTAATACTTTTACAAATCATGTTGTCTGCCCGACACATCTTGAAAACAATTAAGTTTCAGTTCTGGTCCGACTCGACTATATGTACAAAAACAAGCCCTGAAGCGGTACGAGTCTGCTAAAAAAAATATTAAGCCCGGGTTAGACACAAAGTAACTGTCTAATGCTGATCTCTACATTGTGCAAGTTACATTTCTGTGTTGACGTTGTCAAACTAGTATGGGCTCGTGACGTACGTTTAAAATTATTCTTATTAAAGCCATATTCATTGAAAATAGTTCATATTTTATCGTTTTTGCTTACATCTTTATAATGGCCCAATAGGCCTGCCATTTTTTTTTTATCGGCCTGGCCCGTATGGCCCGTTCAGATTTTTTGTCGACCCGGCCCGACCTGTTAGAAAATCCAGAAGTACTCCACCCGGATACGGGCCAGACCCGGGCCCATGCACGGGACATCTACGATGGACATAAATTGTTATTTAATTTAGCACTGTGAAAGCTAATTTTGAAGTTATTAACATGCATGAGATAGAAGAAAGTTTTGAGATTGCCACATATGACTAGTTTTAAGAAACTGTGGTCTTTTGAACCTAATACACCATAAAATTGGAAGAACCCCTATCTACACAACAATGTCTATTGATAGGTTGTTTAACGGAGTCTCGCTCAGACATAGCTTTGTTAAGAAAAGAATGCGGCCACTGATGGTGGAATGTGGAAGTAACAGAACACGATTTTGTTAAAATTTTGAAATCTAACAAGGCGATCTGTTTTAAACTTTAAGATTGTTCATAAAAATATAACAAAAAAGAATGGAGCGTCACTTTTTTTTGGTGGGGGGGGGGGGGGAGGAGAGGGGCGAGAACAAAATTAGGAAATATAACATATCTGTTTGTAACTTTCAGATATTTTATAACACATAATTTAAATTTTAAAAATGAAGGCACGTCAAAAATTGGAGAGTGAAAAAGACTGTGTTTTTACCAGTTGAGCTCTAAAAATGGAAAGCATAGAAAATATGGTATCGTGAAGCGATCCAGAATGGAAATTCAAAACAATTATGTCTGGTGTTGGCTACACTGTAAAAAATATTCATATGACTTTACACCAAAAGCAGAGGGAGAAAACACCACCAATATTTGGTGTAATAAAAAACC
Source organism: Maratus speculifer (assembly GCA_964019185.1). Classification (NCBI taxonomy): domain Eukaryota; kingdom Metazoa; phylum Arthropoda; class Arachnida; order Araneae; family Salticidae; genus Maratus; species Maratus speculifer. The sequence continues at coordinate 180,273,408 of OZ025302.1, read as the reverse complement.
AACAATCGACTGATGTAAACAAACACCATTTTTGGTGTAATCTAAGTAATATGTTTAAAATGTAGTTAATATAGTTTAAAATGTTGTTTAAAATGTAGTTGTCTCAATTAAAAGGAAGTTTAGCAGTCTCTTTGAGTGAAGATATTTATTTTAAATTATGGCTGTATTAAATTTGAAATGTAATCTTTAATTTTTTTTTTTTTTTGCTACCAATTATTAAAGTACACTAAATAAGTAATTGGTAAAAAAAAGAACTTCCTAATATTTACATGACTCTAACAGCAAAATAAAAAATAATTTAAAGATTACATTTTAAATTTAACACAACCATAATTTAAAATAAATAGTTTCACACAAAGAGGCTGCTAAACCTCCTTTTAATTGAGGCAACTTATTATAACGTACATTTTAAACATAAGACTCAGTAAACAATGATATTTCTTATATTTACATGCTTAAAAATATCTTTATCATAGGTCCCACAGTGTGTGGGAGGGTTTGAAGGGGGCGGGCAAAATGTAGCTGCAGCACCTCTGAATTTTTGTATAGTCTCATTCATTATAAACTAGCTTTCCGCCCGTGGCTTCGCCCGCGTGGAATTCGGTTATATTGCCGAACACACAACTAAAAAAAGCACAACTATAAAAGCACTATAAAAGTACTAAAAAGCACAACTAGATAAAGCACAACTATAAAAAAACTTCTCATTTCCACGGAAAAATGCAAGAAGCGCGATGTACGATTAGTTGTTAAACCAAAACTGAATGGTACACTATATTATATGTTTTCCCTTGTGGAGCAAAAACATTCAGATTTTGGGCACTGGAAACCCGGGAACACGCTACATAGAGCTGACCATGCTGACGTTGAGCCCGTTGCAATAAACGGACTTGAGTACGAATATCATTCTCAGAAGCCCTCAAAGAAGCTTGGCGAGCGGCTTGCTCCTCAAGTCTTTGCTGGCGCTGAGATGGTAGCTCAGCAGCTCTCGAAGCAGCCTGACGCTCTGCTTGTTCGCGCCTTCTTAATTCAGCATGGAGAGACAATTCTTGAGATCGGGCAATTTTCATTGCCTGAGCTTTAGATGAGGTGCTCGACAAATTAGATTTACGTTTGCGAGGCATTGTGAAAATATGAGTAAACTATAAACCTAAACTAAACTAAAATCCAAAACTAAACTATAACAATCTAAACGACGAACAAAGCGACGTAATTACCTATCGAAAAAACAATAACTACTTTAGATATCTACCTAGAAAAAAAGCACTAACCTAACCTAACCTAACTATTATACAGCTACTGCACATCGTTACCACGTTTTAAAAACACCCAGCGCCATCTATCGCATACCTCAAGAACTAAATAACGTAACTAATACTTATACCAATTAGTAATTCGTTGACATTTAGTTATTTCAGGACAAGTAGATGTAAAAAAAAACATTTTAGACGATAAAACAAATAGTACGTCATCCCTCGGGAATTCCCCATTTTCGAGAATTCATTATCGTATCATTTAGCTTCTACATTTACATGTTCTGTTCATATTCGTTTGCAATATATAAGTAGATGTAAAAAAACCGTTTAGACGATAAAACAAATTGTACGTCATCCCTCGGGAATTCCTCATTTTCGGGGATTCATTATCGTATCATTTAGCTTCTAAATTTACATGTTTATATTCGTTTGCAATATTTTATCTTGTTTTAAACGACACACAGCGCCATCTCCAATCCATCCATCAAGCAAACTATATTTTTGTTTTTCCTCGGGAATATCAATTTTTTCCGGAATAAAAAGTACCCTATTATTTAATCCGGACTTCTAACTTTACGTCTGCAAAATTTCAAAGCAATCGGTTCAGTAGTTACGGCGTGAAAGCGGAACAAACAAACAAACAAACTCACTTTCCGATTTATAATATTAGTAAGGATTCATTATCGTATCATTTAGCTTTTACATTTACATGTTCATATTCGTTTGCAATATATAAGTAGATGTAAAAAAACAGTTTAGACGATAAAACAAATTGTACGTCATCCCTCGGGAATTCCTCATTTTTGGGGATTCATTATCGTATCATTTAGCTTCTAAATTTACATGTTTATATTCGTTTGCAATATTTTATCTTGTTTTAAACGACACGCAGCGCCATCTCCAATTCATCCATCAAGCAAACTATATTTTTGTTTTCCCTCGGGAATATAAATTTTTTCCGGGATAAAAAGTACCCTATTATTTAATCCGGACTTCTAACTTTACGTCTGCAAAATTTCAAAGCAATCGGTTCAGTAGTTACGGCGTGAAAGCGGAACAAACAAACAAACAAACTCACTTTCCAATTTATAATATTAGTAAGGATTCATTATCGTATCATTTAGCTTCTAAATTTACATGTTTATATTCGTTTGCAATATTTTATCTTGTTTTAAACGACACACAACGCCATCTCCAATCCATCCATCATCCATCAAGCAAACTATATTTTTGTTTTCCCTCGGGAATATCAATTTTTTCCGGGATAAAAAGTACCCTATTATTTAATCCGGACTTCAAACTTTACGTCTGCAAAATTTCAAAGCAATCGGTTCAGTAGTTACGGCGTGAAAGCGGAACAAACTCACTTTCCGATTTATAATATTAGTAAGGATGTTTAACATTAAATTAAGCTTTATTTAGTAGATCTGACAGAAAATCACTTGCTGAACAGACCCCTCCCCTCTCGTGGAAGTACTTAGATTTTCCATTAAATGTATTCAAATGCGCACCATTGATCATTTTAATTATGTTTTACTAATTTTATATGTAGAAAAATAAGAGGATGACAATATCTTTAACTCTTTCAGTATCAACACTTAAAAAAAATGAAATAAAAATGATGAAAATTGTACACGATGTTAATATTGCTCTGAATAATCTAAAAAACATCAAAATACAAATTGAAAAAAATGCATGTTTAAAACAAGATATAAATCATGTTTATTTAATACTTCTGTTAGTTCAAATTATGCGGAATTTAAAGAAATAAACCACTATAAAATCAAAACTAAATATTTCAAAACTCTGTACGAAAGTGACAGTTTAATACAATTATATTATTAAGTATTTTTCATTTTTAAAATATTGAAATACTTAGACTGCAAAATTATATTTTGCAAGTATTATGTATCAATTTTTATATATATGTAAAACAAATATATCACAAAAACAAGCGTTTACAAGGAATTAAGAGTGACTGTACAAAACAGAAAGATAATATAATCACTTATTTATTTAAAAAAAAATCCAAAACTTTGTTTAGCTTAAAAGAATCCAACAGAATGCAATAAATCACCCTTTTATTATGTATTGGACTTAATATCTTGCGTATTAGCAGTTTTTAGCTCACAGGCTATCATAGCCTGAGAGCTTATGTGCCCGTCCGTTCTGTATGTATGTGCGTAACGCGATAACTCATGATAAAAATATCGGATCCACTTGAAATTTTGTATATAGGTATATCCTGATAAGGTGCTTCCCTGATTAGTTTTTGGAGTTCATCCGATATGTATAAGAGGGGGAACGGGGGCTCATGCCCCTCCCCTTAATGGATATAAATGGGTTTTTCATGCAGAATTAACAGTTTTTGTCCAAAATTTAGATATAGGATCATTCTGATGAGGCGATTCCGTGACTGTTATTATGTGTTCATTGAATAAGTATAAACAGGGGGAACGGGGGGCTCATGATCCCCCCTTAATTGATATAAACGGGATTTTCATGCAGAATTAACAGTTTTCGTTCAAAATTTAGATATAGGATCATTCGGATGAGGCGATACCGTGGCTGTTATTAGGTGTTCATTGAATAAGTATAAACAGGGGGAACGGGGGGCTCATGCCCCTCCCCTTAATTGATATAAACGCGATTTTCATGCAGAATTAACAGTTTTCGTTCAAAATTTAGATACAGGATCATTCTGATGAGGCGAGTCCGTGGCTGTTATTAGGTGTTCATTGAATAAGTATAAACAGGGGGAAGGGGGGTTCTAATGCCCCTCCCCTTAACTTGCATAAATGGATTTTTCAATCAGAATTGTCAGATTTCGTTCAAATCTCTGAATAGTTTTGGAAGTTTAATGGTTAAGTATAAAAGAGGGGAATAACTCCTCTTAAATTATATAAATGCTAAATGGGTTTTTATTAAGAATTATCCGATTTGCTTTGAATTTTGGATATAGATTTTTTAATATGATAAAGCATGTACTTGATAGTTTAGGAAGTTCAATAATTAAGTATAAAAAAGGAGAAAGAGGAGAACTGTTTCCCCTTCTTATTTTTTTTTCTTTTCGAACGGAATTAACGAAAATACAAGGCTGTAATATACAATTAGTATGCGTAGCCTGTGAGCTCAATGCCATCAGTTTAACTGGGCAATATTCTTTTTATTTTCTTTTTGTAAACAAAACACTGCATTGCAGCTGTTCATATTTTATGGCCATCATAGAACAGAGGTTTATTTTTGATTCCTTAAATTGTCCAAACAAATTAAATGAATCACAACTGCTAGTCGATAAAAATGCGGAATATACAGTGGCGTAGCTAAGGGGGGGCGTCCGCCCCGGGCGCCGAGGCCTAGGGGCGCCAAATTGAGAGAAATTGTTATATATCTATATTGGGGTGGGGGCGCAAAATTTCTTGCTGGCCCCGGGCGCCAAAAAACATAGCTACGCTACTGGGAATATAACCTATGTCAACAGTTTTTAGCTCACAGGCTATCATAGCCTGAGAGCTTATGTGCCCGTCCGTTCTGTATGTATGTGCGTATGTGCGTAACGCGATAACTCATGATAAAAATATCGGATCCACTTGAAATTTTGTATATAGGTATATCCTGATAAGGCGCTTCCCTGATTAGTTTTTGGAGTTCATTCGATATGTATAAGAGGGGGAACGGGGGGCTCATGCCCCCCGTTAGTTGATATAAATGGGATTTTCATGCAGAATTAAGTTTTCAAAATTTAGATTAGGATCATTCTGATGAGGCGATTCCGTGACTGTTATTAGGTGCTCATTGAATAAGTATAAATAGGGGGAACAGGGGTTCTAATCCCCCCCCCGTTAGTTGATATAAATGGGATTTTCATGCAGAATTAAGTTTTCGTTCAAAATTTAGATTAGGATCATTCTGATGAGGCGATTCCGTGGCTGTTATTAGGTGTTCATTGAATAAGTATAAATAGGGGGAACAGGGGTTCTAATGCCCCCCCCCCCGTTAGTTGATTTAAATGGGATTTTCAAGCAGAATTAAGTTTTCGTTCAAAATTTAGATTAGGATCATTCTGATGAGGCGATTCCGTGACTGCTATTAGGTGTTCATTGAATAAGTATAAATAGGGGCAACAGGGGTTCTAATGCCTCCCCCCCTCTTAATTTATATAAATAGGTTTTTCAAGCAGAATTTTCAGATTTCGTTCAAATCTCTGAATCGTTTTGGAAGTTTAATGGTTAAGTATAAAAGAAGGGGATAACTCCTTTTAAATTATATAAATGCTAAATGGGTTTTTATTAAGAATTATCTAATTTGCTCTGAATTTTGGATATAGATTTTTTATATGATAAAGCATGTCTTTGATAGTATAGGAGGTTCAATGATTAAGTATAAAAAAAGAGGAAAGGGGAGAGCTGTTTCCCCTTCTTAATTTTTTTTTCGAACGGAATTAACCCTTGAAAATATAAGGCTTTAATGTACAATTAGTATTTGTAGCCTGTGAGCTCAATGCCATCAGTTTAACTGGGCAGTATTCTTTTTTATTTAATCATTTATCATTACTGCAAAATATAATAAAAAATCAGCCAACATTTTTATCCAGAGCACAGAACATTTCAACCACTGCGCCATTTTTAAAATAATGCCCTGTTTCTTTGACAGCTGGTGGTTGATTTCACTTCATCTGGTATATGGCTTGTAAAATTTCTTTAAAGATTTGAAAATACACCATTCATAATATTTTAAACCACTTAAAAATGTGTTGACACGAGAAAAAGTGCAAATTTAAACTTTTTAAGGCATTTTATAAATTGAAATTAAGTGCAATAATACTTTTTAGCTCACAGGCTATCATAGCCTGAGAGCATTTATGTGCACGTCCGTTCTGCATGTTCGTTCGTGCGTAACGCGATAACTCATGATAAAAATATCCGATCCACTTGAAATTTTGTATGTAGGTATATCCTGACAAGGCGCTTCCTTGATTAGTTTTTGGAGTTCATTCGATATGTATAAGAGGGGGAACGGGGGCTGATTCCCCTCCCCTTAGTTGATATAAATGGGATTTTCATGCAGAATTAAGTTTTCGTTCAAAATTTAGATTAGGATCATTCTGATGAGGAGACTCCGTGACTGTTATTAGGTGTTCATTGAATAAGTATAAATAAGGGGAACAGGGGTTCTAATGCCCCCCCCCCTTAATTTATATAAATGGGTTTTTCAAGCAGAATTTTCAGATTTCGTTCAAATCTCTGAATAGTTTTGGAAGTTTAATGGTTAAGTATAAAAGAGGGGGATAACTCCTTTTAAATGATATAAATGCTAAATGGGTTTTTATTAAGAATTATCTCATTTGCTCTGAATTTTGGATATAGATTTTATATATGATAAAGCATGTCTTTGATAGTATAGGAGGTTCAATGATTAAGTATAAAAAAAGAGGAAAGGGGAGAGCTGTTTCCCCTTTTTAATTTTTTTTCGAACGGAATTAACCCTTGAAAATATAAGGCTTTAAAGTACAATTAGTATTTGTAGCCTGTGAGCTCAATGCCATCAGTTTAACTGGGCAGCATTCTTTATTATTATTATTTTTTAAAGTGTAGGAAGTAGAGATTTCTTCGCGATACCGAACAGAATTGCGAAACGATTACGCAGGGGGATAGGTGAGCATAGCCACCAGAGGGAATGAAGCCTTATGTTGCTTTCTGATCCCAGATTTTTGTGGAAGGAAATTCTAAAGCCTAAAAGAGCCTCTTTATGCCATAAGTTTTAATTCATTTTCCATTAGAAACACATGAAAGTGGCAGATGTTGTTACTTTTCAATTAATTTTTAATTATTAATTTTTAACATACAAATATAGCTACAGAAGTCATTTATTTGTTATTTTATAAAAAAAAATAAGTCATTTTTTAATGTGAGTTAATAGATGCATTTTTAAAATTCAAACATAAACCAATATAATTCTTTTTCATGTTTTTATACATTCTTTTTCATGTTTATAATCATTATCATCATGTTTGTTACTATAGCAAACGATATAAACAACTACGATAGTTGTTTATACCATTTGCTATAGTATTTCACTTTTAAATTCAATTCAATTACAATTTTCTAAAAAAGTGTTCATATAACAGGAAAGTATTGTGAAAGTTATTAGACACATGGAACTTAATCGGCTGCAGGAGATAAATAGCTAAATATTGTTCTTAACACGATCTTTTATGATCTATTCTTTTCATTTAAAATAGATAAATTAAATACACCACTTTGACTCATTTAATTAAAAATACAAATAAATAAAAATAATGAGAAAAGATAATATCATAAGCCAAAATATTTTAACTTAAAAAAATTGTTTCTAAGTTATAGATATGAAAAAAAAAAAAAAAAAAAGATTTTGGTGGGGAAAAACTGTTTTTGGTTTATTATAGCCTGGCTAAAAATAAAAGTACCATGATTACTAATTACCGTGATGTTCCATAATCTGATTTGCATGAATGTTGTATTTTAAAAAGCTTCATTTAACCCAATTTAATTTCATTTTTGTAACTTACTTTTTTTTTTTTTTTTGGGGGGGGGGGATGGGGGAGGGGGAGGGAGAGGAAGGTTGCAAATATTTATATTTGAATTTAAACTTTTGCTTATATATCTGTTGCTAATATAATTAATTTGTAGCTTGATGATCGAGCTCTACTCTAAACCCATATGAAATACATATTATGGGGTTGTTTGCTCAAAGCCAATTTTATATCCCTATAACCCACATACAATTATTATAATTCTTTCATAATTTAAAATAAAAATTATGTCAACTTGTATACTTTGCAAGTGGGCTGGTGGTTCATTTAACTCAGAGAAATTGGTCGGCAGGATAATCAAGTAGTATTATTTTTACATATAAGTATTTATTTATATGTAATAATAATAATAATATTGTTTTTTATATGCAGTTCAATTCTGTTCGTAAATAAGATTAAGTAAATTACTTATTTACACTAAACAAATAGCATAAATGTTTAAAAAATTGCTTGGGTGCATGAAAAAATGGATAGCTTGCTAGAAAATATGCATTCAAATTTTACTTTTCTTGCCAAACCCATTTTCCCTATCTGCCCAAGGCCCCTAGTACCAAGGAAAAATATAAACTTCATTTAAAATATCAAAACGAAAAAAGAAGAAGAAATGATACCACAAATTAAAATATTTTATTTAATCATTAAATAATTTTTTTTTTTTTTTTTTTTGATCACATGAAATATAAAAGATGTAGTTACTGAATAAAAAATGCTGTTAAAGTGATTATTGCAATAAATGCATTCAGTAGGTTACCTTCATAGGTAAACTTCTGGTATAGTTAAAATCGAAATCTGGCTAATATTTTGTGAGTTTTGCTTGATGAAAGAAATATGCTTGATTTTTAATAACGTTCATAGCTGTTTAGGTCCAGAAAGTAATATTGCACTGTGTATTAGTCTTCGCTTTGCTCAGATAATTATCATTTAATCTACTAAAAAAGATTTAAAAAATTTATTTATTATTTCAATAATAAATTTGGATATTCAACACTTGTGTTTAAAGATAATTTGCAATTTAAATAGGTTATGATAGCTTTTAGTTTATTATTAACATAATTTCTTAACTAATTTTTCAGTATTAGGAATTATAGTAAAATTAACTTTTCTGATTATACTAGAACAAATAACTAAATATGAAATTACTATGTACAAAAAATATTTTTGTATTGAAATAAAAAAAATCTATTTAACAAGAAAGGTTTTATTAATAGATTATGATGTTGCATCAGCAATAACACTAATCATGGAATTGTATATTAAATTATAGAGAAATTAAAACAGGATAAGTAATACTTTTATGAATATTTAGTTTTTAACATAAAAAAGTTGACATCCAAAGTCTAATGCACTATGTTTTTAAAAATTGCCTCTTTAAATTATAAGTGTTTTGTTTAAAAAGGGTAAAATCTAAAATTTTTGTTAAACTAAAATTTTTCAATGGCTTTAAAAAGTATTTAAAATTTATAGACATTTTGAGAACACATATTGTTACAGAATGTAAACTGCCTACTGGGGTAAACCAAATTTTGATAGTTGTATTAGATAATGGATAATCATTTAAATTTCTCCATAAGTTAACACAGCTTACAGAAAAACTAATAAGATGAGGGAGAAAAAAAGCTTTCAAATGATTTAGATTTTAGATATCTGAGCTATTAAGCATTTAAAAGTAAAACATACAACAGTTAAAAATAAATAATTTTATTTTCAAATGCATATTTTAATTTAAAACATTAAATAGTAACAAAGATTTATGTATTTCCTTTAGCTTTAGGATCAGAACTTGTGCCTTCCTCAACCTCCATCTCTTCATCATCATCTTCCTCCTCGTCCTCATCCTCATCATCTTCATCATCCTCTTCTACAGAATAACTTTCATCATCATCGTCATCTGCATCATACGAATAGCCATAGGAACCTGATAAAAATAAAATAAATAAATGAAAATAACAATGACATGAAAAATTACATATGATCAGGATCAGTGTTCGAAATTAGCGGTCGTTAGTCGTCAAATGCAAATAAAAAATTGAATTTGACGACTACAAAATTACTCTCGGTCGTCAAATTTGACGCCTAACTTTAAAAAAGAATACATTTATTAGGTATTTGGTTCCGAAAATTTAAGAAAAAAACAGTCTAGTCTGAAAATTTGGAACTAAAAATATCGTGAATTTCGATAAAAAGTCAATTTCATTAATCGTTCGCATGAAAAATCGCCGATTTCGCCAAAAAAGTGCAAAAAACCTACTAATTTTTTCAAAAAATAACAATTTTTTTATACGATAACAGAAAAAAAAAAAAAAAAAAACCTCAATTTTCTACAAAAGATCGCGAACAGGAATGCTAATCTCATCAAAGAATCGCTGGAAAAACATGAATTTCGTCAAAGAATCGCGAAAAGAAAGTCTAATTTTGTCAAAAAAAATTCCGGGAAAAACGTTATAGTATGAACTTTGTCATAATATCGAAAAAAAAAAAAAAAAACACAAATTTTCAGAAAAGGATTGCAAAAACAAATGTTAATTTCCTCAAAGAATCTTTAGAAAAACGCGAATTTAACAATAAAACCACAGATATTATCGTATCAATTGAAAAAAAAATTAAGTTCGAAATGTACAAAACAAATGAGACTAACAGATTTCTTTAACGTGAAAAATATGTAAAAAGTTATACATTTTTTGAAGTATTTTATTGAATTAAATACTTTTGTTTGTTTTTCTAATAAGTTGAAGCAAAACCTCCATATACCAGTCACCTCTAAAAAGCGGCCACTTTTACACAGACCCATCGTTGGATGCTCTTTGGAGGTTTTACTGTATTCCATCATTGATGAATAAGACATAAAAATAATTGGTGCACTGGTTGGGCAAAATAATACTTTTTCATTTGATTTTTACAAAGTATAATACATCAAAGTAAATGTCACATTGTCATTTTTTTTATCCCATTTTTGAAAATTAAATATGAATTTTCATTTTAAAAACATGTCCCATCCTTCCTTCAATTGAAGGAAAGCTGAGACATTTTTTAAATTAATTTAATGGGTTTATTAATCTGAAATTTTAATCATTATCATGAAATATATATATTTAAAATTTGTTAAAATGGTTCAAGAAGTTATTCTGAAATTTTCCATTTTGTACTAGCAAAACATAATTTGTAAGAAATATTCTTGTTAATATTATTTTTTTCCTCCCTAATCTCCCCTACCTTTTCACAAAGAAACTTTAAGCTAAAAATCTTGCTTGAGATGCTTTTGATAACAAAATCTCAGCTGAAAATTACAATTGAATTTTTATCTTAGTTGTATTTCAAATCTAGAATAGCTTCTATCAATTCCAAAAAGTTTTTGAAATAAAAGGTGGGAACATCAAAACTGCACAAGTGAAAAATGACTGCTCAACTCTTCCCTAATATATAACCCCCCTTCTCTTTTTTGGGGAGGGGGGGGGAAAGGTATGAAAATTTTTGGAGGACAGAAAAAGCTTAGTTAGATTACTGGTCATTTATTTATTTATTGTCATAATAAACTAAGAAATAGAGCAGATAAAAAATAAATCATTTTAAAGATTTTAAGCGAGTGTGTTTGAGATGAAATGCAAATTTTGAGCAAAAGGTAATTTAGATGCTTATTTACTATGTTTTGATGCTTATTTATTTTTAGAGCAAGAAATGAGGTAGCAATTTTGTTTTGAAGGGAATAAAGGGCGAAGAAGCAAAAAATTTTGGAATGGAGGGGCAATGTAGAGATAATGAAAAAAAAGTAGAAATTACCAAAATATGGAAGATTCTCACATGAAAATATGAATGAAAATATGATGAATGACATTTATTTTAAAATAAAAAATGAATAAAGGAAAGAGAAACTCGTTTTATATTACCTGAATAGCCACAAGCTCCATCATCGTCACTATATCCGTCTTCACCACCTGTAGTTTGACGACCATAATCATGTTTGCGAACTGTAAAAATGACAATACTATTAGAAATGATATGTACAACATGCATCATTATTATTTTTTAATCATACACAAAATTTAAATGACAATTTTGTTTAAATTTGGTTAAAAAATGCAACAAACTGTTAAAAATAAGGCAATTTTTCTCAGAAAACTGAATATTATAACACCCAACGAACTTTCTTTTATATGATTCTAATACAAAATTTCCCACTTTAATTTTAATTTGTTGGAGATAAGAAGGAAATGTCGATTTCAAAAGTCAGACGAAGGCAAGAAATGAAATTTCAACAAAGACAAGAAATGAAATCACGTCAATAGTCAATTAACAGTTTTCTCACTAACTGTTATAAAGTTACACTTTCAAACTTTCGTATGATCCCATCATATAAAATTGATCAATTAGATTTCCATTTACTCCAACAAGATCATCTGAGAAAAAAAAAAAAAAAACGTATATCAATATCTTTCAAATTAACAAAATTATGAAAAAGGAAAAAAGTTGATTTATACCACTTTTTCACACTATTTAAAAGAATAGACATAAATCATACAAATACTTACTAGACATGCTTAGATCTTTAGTTTGTTGTGTGTCATAGTTGCATTTGGGACAAGGAATGGCTTGGTTTCTATCATACTTGAAACCCTTTCTTTTCACATGATCTTCACAATAGCAAGTCTGAAAGTAATGTTCACAATATGTAGTAAATCTTTTAGTTATAAATAAAAAAAAAAATAAATAAAGTTTCTTATGAATTGATTAAGGAAGAACAATTACTAGAGCTGTAATGATTCAAAGTAAATTTATTTAACTCTGCAACTGAATTAGTTTATAAAAGTAACATAAATACAGGTTTTAGAATTTTAGTCACCTATGGCAGCCACATTTGTTAAGCCCTGTTTATTACCATACATTAAATAATACGGGACAATAGGAAGGTGTGGGATACTTTTTACAAAAGTTAGAAAATCAAAAGTTAGTTAATTAGGTGATGACATTACCTAAAATAATTATTGGAAAACAGTTTTCATCAATAGAAAGTTGATATAAAATGCCAGTGTATTATTTAAAAAAAATTCCAGAAGTAAAAATTTTACAGTTTAGTGGGTTTTTTGAAATACCTAAAATTTTAAGTAGGCAATTTACACTTACTTTCTGATAGTGAAAACCATCTTTCAATAATTATATTAAGTAATGAATTAATCAATAATTAAATTTTATACTAAATCAACATGGATTTTGCAAACAGAGAGGAAAATCTGTTTTAGTGATGCATATCCTTAAAGCTCCTGTCCCTGCAAGCAATAACATTTGTGAGCTAATGCTATTCTTATGGGGAGTTTATTTTCTAATAACCCGTTTGCATTTTGACTTTTTTTTTTCCTTTGTGCATTGGGTAGCTGAGGTCCCTCTCTATATCACTCCTTTTTTATTTTGGATGCAGATATTTTTTAGAATGACGCTTCCATTTTCAAAACCAGTTTTGAAAGTGAAACTAACTTTATAAAAAATATCTGCAACCGAGATAAAAAAAAATACAAAAAGAATGATGTAGAGAAGGACCTCAGTTACCTAATGCAATGTAATGCAATGCCAAAAAAAAAAAAAAAAAAACTTAAAGCTGTTGAAATGCAAACGAGCTATTAAAAAATATCCTCCCCATAGGAATAGCATTAGCTTGTGAGTGTCTTTGCTTGCATGGACAGGAGCCTTAAAACTGTTTTCAAATCCAATGAAGTCAATTTTCTGGCACTTTTTGAATTAATTTTAGTTCAGAAATCTATGAAATTGGTAAGTGTTTTTGTTCAGAAATTATATAATAAAAGTATTTTCTTTTCATTCATTCTTAAGTAAATGCAGAAGATTTTTCAGAAAATATTATGAAAATTGGCATTTTGAACCGATTATCAGAAAATTATAAACACCATTTGATTTGAAATTGCATCAATAGCCAGCCTTACGAGTGGCATGCCTTTACGGTTGAAAATAAGACAAAGCCCCTCCTTATTGAGCAGGGAAATCAAGAACTGTCTTAAAAACCAACAATGTAAATATTTTTAATTTAATTATGAATGAATATATATAATATCAGCACATTGTCACATTCAGCTCTAAACTTTTTATACATAAAATTATGATGTATCTAGCATTTGGTATGGAGATGAAGGGTTTCATGAAGTTATCATTAAATAGAAAATATTTACTTTTTTAATATAATCTTTAAAATGGAATTAGATAATCAGAATAACTTTGTCTTATAAAGATCACAAATAATAAAGATCGGCAAATGAAAAATAATATTTTTCCTTTCTAAATTTATAATTTTGATAGAGCTTGGATAAGTTACATACATATAAATACTTAAAAATTGACATTTTTATGAAGATAAACCTGAATTGAGCATTTTAAAATTACATACAAATAAAAAATACAAGTAAAAAAAAAAAAAAAAAAAAAAAAAAAATACATATTGGAGAAAAAAAAAAAAAAATCTTTAAATTCACAAATACAATAAAAGAAAGTTTCAGTGAACTTAAACTTACTTTACATCTCAAACATGAGTATTGTCCAAGTCTGTTGCATGATTGACCTACCAAAAGTAGAATAAATATTTCAATACAGGTGTTTGAATTTCAAGAAAACAATTTAGGAAAAAGATGATAATAAAAAAATTGTGCTTTAACAAATTTTAATAACCATTTGGAAAAGGAAATTCTAATCAATTTAACATGTTAGATTCAGATTCGAGTTTATCCAATGTATGTGGTCAGCAAATGATTTAATAATAAGCTCGATATAGCTGCGGTTGTTAGTAGCTTTAGAGCCCACTGTTCCCACTTTTCAGTGCCTTTGATTTAATCAATTTTCCTTAGACTCAACTACTTGGGCCGTGGGTGTGGATCTTTGAACCTGGCTTCTGCTAGAAAGTCGCAATAAGAGAAGAAAAGACAGAGAATTGCGGACATTAAAAGAAAAAATTAAAAATCACAGATGTAAAAAAAAAAAAAAAAAAAAAAAAAAAAAAAAAATGTGGACATCACAGGGCTTATTTTTAAAAAAACAACAACAACCATTTTCCAAATGGTTAATAAAATAATAAAATAAATAATTACAAAATTAACTACATTAATAAATATATTTAACACAATCATCAAGCATAATAATTATACAAACCCTGTGAAGTATTTGAATAAAAAAAATTCCCATAAATGTTACAAAAATTATGATACATTTATGAAACACAAGAATTTTACGATTTTAATTAAGTTACATTAAATTTGCTTCATAATGTTTTGTCCTATCGATATCAGTTAACCCTTTCCAAATTCACGGACAAATTCTGTTAGTAAAATTAGAAATTATCGACTGACACCAGAATTTAAAAACAACTTTTTGAGAAATTAAGAACCCCTTAAATTTAAGCTTTCACTGTAAAAGCAAAATTTTATTAAAATATTTTTGGTGTTGTTTGCAATTTTGGAATTAAAATTAGGTATCCCAGAATGAGCACAGTGTGCTGGAAAGGGTTAAAGCTTACTGGAACAATAGAGTTACATAAATTTGGTAAGAACATGAAGAAACTCCTGCAAATCTACTGAATTTAGTTTTAACCTTCCAAAGGTCACACTGTCATAAATTTTACAATAAAAGTACTTATTCAGTTTTTGCTACTGGTATGTATGTACAATTACTCTTCTAACATATCTCTTATTTCAGTTTTAAAATATTAATGTGCCTGCCAAAAGGTTAAAGAAATTATATATATTTACTATGTTTAGATGATTTTGGTGAAATAAATCACAAATAATTGCCCTGATATTGCAAATAATAAATTCAAAAATAGGCAAGGATTTCCTTTATATTATTTTTAGTACATATTTCTTAAGCTAACATAGACAATAAAGTTTAATACAGTGAAACCTCCAAATAAGGGACACCTATGGGACTGAAACCTTTGTCCCTTAAATAGAGGTGTCCCTTATTCGGAGTTTCTTACTGAGTGAAACCTCCACATAAGGGACATCTATGGGACCGCAACTTTTGTCCCTTAAATAGAGGTGTCCCTTATTTGGAGGTTTCACTGTATTAGCTTTAATAGAATTATTCAGTTGGTAAATAAATTGTAACAGTTGTAAATTTCTAAAAAAAAAATATTCAATTAATTCTGTCGAGTTGATTCAGATATCAGACCAGATACTGTCACTGTTAAAGGTTAGCTGGGTGAATAAGTCCTCCAGATTCGTCTGAGATAGCTCAGTTGGTAGAACATTGGTAACTTCATTGAAGATATCCCTAGTCTGTATCCTGGCTCAGACTTTTTTCACCCATTAAGAAATTTACAACTGTTACAATAAAGATTTAAAACTACACATAGTTACAAAATGATTGCTTTTAATTACATTTGTATCAAAGGGGTACAATATGTTTTAGTCAAAGGTAACTGCACCGAGTTAAGAATGATAAACAAGGAATACATTTATTTAGATAGAACAAGACTGAATGTCAGGACACATTGCAAAATGCATGATAATTAAATAAATGGTGTACAATAACTCATATGATGCTTGGCATATTGGAGAAATGAACATTGCGTGATTTTTTTCTGTGATAAGAAAGGAAAAAAATATTTTAAGGAGTAACTTCTTTTTCAAAACTTTAGAAATAAAGTAGGGGTGCACAACCTTTTCAAGAGAGGGGCCACTTACAAATATGTCTGGGTGGTCGAGGGCCACATCAATAACACGGAGAGAAATCTATTTAGGGGAGGTGGTCTGCGATCTATAATCAGATAAAAAATATGGTTTCGGATGGGAGGGCAAGGTTATGCCTTTAAGTTCGCTTTCAGTTGATAAGGATATATCAGCAATTTTTACGTTTTTATATATAACAGATATAGCAAGGATTATTTTCAAGATGGAAAAATATTCCTTGACTTTATTCAGGAGTTTTATTTTACTGAAAATGCTAAAAAGCAAGCATAATTTACTGGTGCTCAAAAAATTGTGCACTTTATGAACGAAGAAGAGAGGGAATAAGCCAATCAACAAGATTTTCCCACATCTGATCAACAAAATTCACGATTTTCTGCACCTGAATAATGAAACTTGAAATTCTTCCACCCTGATTGACCAAATTTGTGCCTTTTTACTAAACGAATCGACAAAATTCGCAATTTTTAGAAGCTGATAGAGAAAATTTACGATTTTTCCGCACCTGATCAACAAATTTCGTAATTTTACGAAGATGATTGACGAAATTTGCAATTTTTCTTCACATGATCAACGAAAATCTTTATTTTTTTCCCGCACCAAATCGACGAAATTCTCGATTTTTCGACACCTAATCGGTAATATTTTCGATTTTTCGGCGTCTGATCGACGAAATTCGTAATTTTTCCGAACCTGGCCAAAATAATTCCCAATTTTATGAGGCCGATCGACGAAATTGTCAATTCTTACAAAGCCAATCAACGAAAGTCGCGATTTTTCCGCGCCTAAACAACGAAATTCTCGACTTTTATGAACCCGGTTGATGAAATTAGCGATTTTTTCGAAGCCGATCAATGAATTTTGCTATGTTTACGAAGCCAATCCATGAAATTCGCGATTTTTCTTAGTATAATCGACAAAATCTGCGATTTTTTTCGCATGATCGACAAAATTTGTGATTTTTCTTCATAGGATCGACAAAACTTGCGATTTTTCTTCACAGGATCAACGAAATTCACAATTTTTCCGTTCCAGATCGACTAATTATGCGATTTTTCGCGCTTGATCGACGAAATTCGCGATTTTTCTGCGCATGATCGACGAAATTCGCAATTTTTCCTCGCACGATTGACGAAATTCGCGATTTTTCTGTGCACGATCGAAAAATTCGCGATTTTTTTCGTGCCTGATCGACAAACTACGCAATTTTTATACAAACAATTGAGAAAATTCACGCTGTTTATGCGACTGATCAGCAAAATTCTCGTTTTTTAACTAGCCGATTGATTAAATTTGCGATTTTTAGTAAGTTGGTCGATAAATTTCGCGATTTTTACAAAATCGATCGGGTAAATTCGTATTTCTTCCGCGCCTGTTTGACGAAATTCGTAATTTTCCCATATCTAATCGACAAAATTCGTAACTTTTTCGAAGCCGATCGACTAAATTCGCAATTTTTTACGAAGCCGATCGAAAAAATTCAAAGTTTTTCGCGTCTAATCATCAAAATTCGCTTTTTTTACGAAGCTGTTTGACGATATCGCGATTTTTACAAAAGCTGATCCACGAAATTTGCGATTTTCCCTCTCGTGATCAATAAAATTCACATTTTTCCCGCGTTTGATCGACAAAATTCGCGATTTTTACATAGCCGATCGACGAAATTCGCAATTTTTACAAAGCTGATCGACGAAATTCGTGATTTTTACAAAGCTAATCGACGAAATTCGCGGTTTATCTTTGCATGATCGACAAATTTCGCGATTTTTCCGACCCCGATCGACGAAATTTGCGATTTTATTACAGCTTGATCGACGTAATTTGCGTTTTTTCCGCGTGTGATCGACAAAATTCGCAATATTCCAGTCTCCGATCAATGAAATTTGCGATTTTTCGAAATCCGATCAATACAACTTGCGATTTTTCAATGTCCGATCGACGAAATGTGCGCTTTTCCCATCCTTAATTGACGAAATACGCTTTTTCCGCTTCCGACCAACGAAATCCGCGATTTTTGTACCAACTCTGAAGAAATATAATTTTTTTTACGCGGCAAGATGAAACTAGTGATTTCTTTCTCTTGATAAACTGACGAAATTCATGATTGTTTCGCAGCCGATCAACGAAATTTTCAAATTTTCCGTATATCATTGCTAAATTCGCGATTTTTCCGCAATTTATCGACGAATTTTGAGATTTTTTTTCTTTCCTGATCGACAAAATTTGCTATTTTCTTCATCCCCTGTCAACGAAATTCGCGTTTTTTCGCGCGATAAATCGAGAGAATAATTTTTGCAATTAACAATACTTATTGCAAATAATTTTTTTCGAGCATCATCAACAAAATCGACGCTTTTTTCTCGCCAAATTAACATAATATGCGATTTCTCGCTACCGACCAACAAAATTCGCGATTTTTCCGTGCCTGGTCGACAAAACTCACGATTTTTTCGTGCCTAATCGGGGAAGTCTTTTTTCTGAGACTCATGTACAAAATTCGCTTTTTTCCCACATTTGATCAATGAAATTGGCGATTTTTACCAAACCGATCAACGAAATTTGCAAACCTTAAGTGTTGAAATTTTATATTTTCCCGCGGTAAATTGAAGATCTTTTCCTGCGACATACGCAAAAAAATTGCAATTTTTTCCAGTTGTAAATTGACGAAACTCGCGGGCCACAAGTTGTGCATCCCTAAAATAAAGAAATGTTAAAAATCTAAAGAATAATGATAAATTATTTTCCTTTTTCAATCTTATAAGTTTACTCCATAGGGCCATCACCAGGGTTCATAAATATAATATTTTCGAAAATAACGAAAATGTCTGATATTTTGATACATACTTGATATTTTCAATATGCATCCGATATTTTCAAATCAGTCAACTCACTGATAGCAATAAATATTTTGAAACATAGTACAAATTAGAAACTAAAATACATATGCATTCACTATGAAAACTTAATCAAACAATATTCTAAAAATGTATTCCTCCCATCCCCCCCCCCTTTATTTTTTCATTTATAAGAAAATTAAAAATCAATTAATTGAAAAAAGATACAATTTGCTCTATACACTTATGAAAAAAAAAAAAAGAAAGAAAACAGATTACTGCAGGATTCAGTATCAAGGAATCAGAAATTTATAAACAAACTTTAAATACAAAGTAATTTTTTTAATTGAAGAATTTTAACATCAATGTAAGATTGAATAATTTTTGATTTCACTAAAATGCGGCTAAGTTTAGATTCAATTAAAGCAAAATCAGAAAAGATTCTTTTCTGATGAAGCTTTAAATAATTGATTATCTAGATTTACTTCACCAAAAGAATAAAAGTTTGCTGCATATGATTGATTATCTAGATTAGACTGTTTACCTTTTAATGGCTGTTCTTAATTAATTGTCTCATATAATTATTAGTTCTGCATTTAAAAATAAATGCTTCAAACTTCAATCATAAAGTTTGTAAAATATGGGTAATTTCTTTGACTAAAAAGAGTCACTGTCAAAGACAAAAGTT
The DNA here is from genome assembly GCA_964019185.1 of Maratus speculifer. NCBI lineage: Eukaryota > Metazoa > Arthropoda > Arachnida > Araneae > Salticidae > Maratus > Maratus speculifer. The sequence continues at coordinate 180,253,387 of OZ025302.1, read as the reverse complement.
GTTTGTAATCTACAGAATGACAGACACGGTTAATAACAGTTAAAAATTTAATTACAACTGTTTCGATTGAAAAAATCTCATCAAAATCTTGCACAGTTTTGAAAATAAATATAAAATATTTTGATATTTAAAAAATAAATATAAAAAATCTTGATATTTTAAAAACAAATATAAAAAATATATCATAATAGATATCCATTGATACATAATACATATCAATATCAATGAATTCTGGTCATCAGTCATCACTCATAATTTTTTTTTTTTAACTTAATTTCATTACACAATGATATATTAAAGATGCTCTTCTGATTTAAGAAAGTAAAACAAATAACATAACTTACATTTCAAAGTCTCTGACTCTAAGAATTGGCAACTAGCTTGATGTTCAAACTGGTCATCCTCACACAAAAAAGAGTCACAAAATGAGCACTTAAATACACGGCCACCTGGATAAAATAATTTCAATCAAAACATACATGCAAATGAAAAATTTCTCATATGCAATTTCTTACTTTAGAAACAATTCTTTTCAAAATCAAGTCAAATGATGAAAAAATAAAATAAAATACCATACATACTTGTGCATAAGTTCCCCCCCCCCTCTCCTTGATTCTTAAGCAAAATTTTGAAAAAAATGGAATTTTCGTGTATAAATTGAGCTATATTTCTGGTACTATGCGGAAAGATAATTTGTAACTGAAGATTAAAAAAAAAAAAACTTTTCTTTAAATTAGTATACATCCCCCCCCCCTATGTTTTTAATCAGATTTCCTTTTTTTTTTTTTTTCAATGTTTTAAAACTGTATAATTATAAAAAACTCGAAGAAGTTTAAACTATTTTAAAATCCATTCGCATCAATTTAATGATAGTTAAAAAGTAAAAAAATCTATTCAATTCTTATTTACAAGGATAAACAACTTTTTAGACTGCTAAAATATAGTACTTCTTTGTATTGTATGACTTACAGAGAGATATCTAGAAGCATTCTCAAGTTGAACTCTTTCTAAAAAGCTGATTAAAATGTTGAAAAAAAAAAAAAAATGCCCCTGTATTGAAGAGAATTCTATATTCTATCCCACGAGAAAATAGATGCACAACATTTACAGGGACGTTTTGTTGAGCTTTTTTTTTTTTTTTTTTCAATCATAGGAAATGACCATTGTCTGCTTTTATCCATCTCTTTAACATAGACCCATGAGTGATTACTTAAAAGACTAGTTCATACACTGGCTATCTTGCAAAAAAAACTTATTTTTTTTACTAACTTATATATAAGTCTACGCCCCATTTTCAATTCCCAAATTTTCTTGCAAATACCTGAACTTATACACAAGTATGTACAGTAAATAAATACAGCAACAAAAAATACATTAACAGGGATTAAAATATTTAACATGAACTAAAAATAAATTCACAAACATCTCAACAAGTTCTTACTAGAATTAAACTAAAAAAGCAGAATAATATTGTGCCCCATACATAAAGAAAAATTTATCATATTTTCTTTTAACACGTTCGCTGCTAATAACCCTGCCCTCTGTGTTAAATGATTGAGAATTTCATGTGCTAGCGCGTGGCCGGCAGCGAATGTGTTAAAAAAATATATAAATTGTTTAAAGTCATTTCAATTACTAGCAAAATAAAAAATAAGTATAAAAAGCTTACTTTTATGGAATAGAATTTTGAGGGAGAGCATTTTTTATTAAAAATTTTTGCAGAGGAACCCCTTTTATCAAAAGGAATTTTATGACTTAATTTTTGACTAGATAGAACTATATACTGTATCTGCTGTAACTAGAAAATTCAGTGAATTCTTTTTAAAACCATAAACCAATTTATTCATTTTGATACAAAATAGTATTTCTGTTATATGCAAGGTTTAAAACACACACATTTAATTTAGAAATGATCTTCATATTACACTGAATACAAATTCTCATGCTTTTCTTTAAATATAAATTATACTGTATTCCACTTAAAAAAAAAAAAAAAAAAAAAAAAAAAAAAAAAAATAAAATAAAATAAAAATAAAAATGTATATATAATTATTTTTACTTAGTGCAATGATTATACAATTGGAAGAGTACTGTAAGAGAAATGTTTTCACATGGCCAATGGCATTATACAAAGAGATATGACTGACAATGATTGGTTAAAAATACTTTTATTATACTTTGCTCAATACATGTTAGTTTTTTTGTTAAATCTACATCATAGTAAGAAATTTCAAGTATAAAGAAACTTGCAAGACTAAAAATACTGGTTTCTAGAATTTTATAACAATTTAAAACTATTTATTCATCATCTGAAGGTGTAATTCTGCTTTTTAGATGTGTTCGTAATTATATAAATTCGTAGTACCTATAATCATCATTCAGTTCGTGCATCTGCATATAACAGAGCAAAAACTACCCAACCAAATGCTTTGAAATTTTAAATATATAATTAGTGCAAAATTTTGTCAGTTTTATGAAAGTCATATATATAGTTCAATTACAGGGACGGTCAAAAGTTTTCTGTTACATTAAGACCAATGGGATAAAATGTTTAAGTGAATTTTAATGGTATTACAGCTTTTCAAACATAATTAAATCGATATGCATTTACTGAAGTGTAATAAAATATACACTCTGTTACAATATGTGCTGTAAAAAATGTTTATTATTCATTTACAGGACCACACAAAATAATTCTGTCACATGATGGTTTAGGGTGAAACTGTTGTCAGCTAACTTTAATCATGTTAAATTATTTCACATATAATAAGATTGATATATGTTGCTGAGGTTTACTACGAGTTACCATAGAAAATGCATAGTATTTACAGGGACACATAAAAGATTTTGGATATTATACTGCAATCGAAATTCTGTATATTAGAGATGATTGTTAGATGTGTATTTTTAGTTGTGATATGAGTTTTTAAGTTTCTTAATTTTTGCATATTGCATTGTGTGTATAAACGCTGTAGACCATATACAGCATAACATAACAGAAATTGCACAGGCTACAGATTATGAACAAAAGTAACTTAAAGGTAGTTTTTAAATAAGTTATGTATTTTTACGCTGAATTGCATTTAGTAAACAAAGGTATGTTTATAGAATGTAGAAAAATGACATACAGGGACATGATTTTTTAGATACACAACAACTTTTTCTCTGCATATACTAATTTTAAAATATTTTTGTAAAAAACCTAAAATTAAATAAAAACTATTGTAGTCATTAAAAGACAATCTATTAACTTAAAACATAAAAAAGAGCAATGGAAATAAAATAAAAATATGAAAATTGAAAATGTATACTGTTTATACTGTAAAAGGTAATACCAGAAAAAAAAAAAAAAAAAAAAAAGAGAGAGAGAGAGAGAGAGAGAGAGAGAGAGAGAGAGAGAGAGAGAGAGAGAGAGAGAGAGAGAGAGAGGGGGGGGGGGCAAGTACAGGAGTGCAGAATTAATAAAAAACAATGCAATAATTATGGTTTCCTTTCAAATAAATTGATCTTAGCACAATAAATATATAAAATTTGACTTTCTAAAACTTATTGAGGTAACTTATGTGAATTTTAAGTGAAAAGTTAAATTGCAACTAGAAAATAAAAGCTAAATTACCATGGTCCCAGACACCTCTTTGACATTCTGCACATAAAGCCTCTTGAAGAGGACAGTTACATGCATGAGTTGTCAAACACTTTCTTCCATGACAGACCCAAGCTTCACAATAATCACAGATAGATCCCTAAAAAATGAAAAATTAAGCAACTGAAAAATGAACTGCACTAAAAACTGATGGTTAAATATAAATAAATACAATAAAGTTTCGGTACATTTTAGTTAACAGGAGACTAATACAATTACATAACTGCTTTTTTCAGCTGGGAGGAAAAGCAACTTACATGTTCCTTGATTTTAAGAATTTACCTTTAATTTTACTCAGAAACAAAAAGCTAAAATTAGATGGAATCTGATTACAAATGATTTCCACTTTTCATCAATAATGAATTTGTGAAGAGTTTTGCCGAAATGGCTTCATTTTTGGAGATCCATATCAGTTATAAAATTTGAAGATACTGTGCTAAGTATCACCAAACCTGACAAAAATTTACATCTGATTTAGTTAACAGTCTTTGTAACTACATATTTTTACATGATTAAGAGACTACTTCAGTCACATGAAAAAAGTAGTTCACTAATGTTAATCTTATGGAAGATATTTATGAAGATATCTCAGTTGCTATTCAATACTATAGGTTATTTTTTACATTGGATAGCTGAAATCGATCTCTACAGACTGCTTTTTAATTTTTTTCAATTTTGATCACAGTTTTTTTTTTAAGAGGATGCTTCCAGTTTCAAAACCGGTTCCGAAAATGAAATTATCCAAGTTAAAAATAGGGTAACATCCCCAGTAATTGGCACTTTAAGAATTTGTCTTTAAACTTACTTCAATTTTCATTACAAAGAAATAAGATATTTACTTGGAAATATTTTTAAATCAAAGAATGCATATCTATGCATCTATTTTGCCCACTAAAGGCAAAAAAAGAAAAAGTATTTTTATAAAAATATATTTATAAAAAGTTGCTGAAATCACCAGTAATTGGCACCTAGAGCACCAATGTATGACACCTTGTGATCCAGTAATTGGCACAAGCTTATATTAAAAAAAAAAAAAAAAAAAAAAAACTTTACATTTTGCATTGGGTTTAATTGCTTTAAATGAATTTACTGTAGATGAAGATGCCATATTTCAGGTTTTTGAGAGTAAGAAATCAACATATTAATCTGAAATGTGAACACTTTAAAACAATACAATGTACTTACATTAATACCCAGTAATTGTCATGCTGTCCCCAGTAATTGTCATATGAAGCTTTAATGGATTCCAATTACTGATAATATTTCATATTTCCAAATAAAAACAAATGATAAACAAATTTAATCGATAACTTTAAAAGTACTTCCAAAATAAGTGGTTTAATCTCAAATTCCTTGTAATTGGAATAGGTGCCAATTACTTGGAACTAGCAAAATTGAAGCACCATTAATTGGCATCTATCATTAATTCAAAAATCCAAATATTTATATCGAAAATACTTTTACACAATTAAAGTAACCCTTTTGAACTAAACAAAACTGTTGTCAATTAAAATATATTAGAAATCAAATAATAATGAATTGAAAAACATGCCTTCCTTAAACCAAAAAAGAAGCATTTGCAGCAAAAATGGCTAATTTCATACAAGCCATAATTGTTTCTCTTTTCTAAGCACTATTGTCATCTAGTAGCATAAATCAAAGTTATAATCTTTAACGTAAATGAGCTCATAACTGGTATGAGGTCTTGCATTTTTAAAAGACTGGATATAAATTTATTTTAGGACATGTTTGTAGGATGTGCCAATCACTGGTGCATGCCAATTACTGGGGGTGTTACCCTACCTATAAACAAAATCAAAAAAGTAAAAAATGGCTTTTGTACAGATCAATCTTGGCTATCAATGAAAAAAAATAAAACATTTTAAAATATTGAAATGCAACCAAGATATCTTTATAAATTTCTTCCATAGGATCAGCATTAGCAAATGAGTCTTTTTCTTTGATTGAAATGGTCTCTTAAGTTAAACATTAAACGTAACAAAAAATCATTTATAAAATAAGAAACTTTTACTAATTGATAATTAATTGAAAAAATTATAATTACCACCATCCCCATGCCGGTTGCATAAATTCCAGGATGTTTAATGACACAATCACCCGTTTTTAACATACACTTAGTTTTACCTGTAAATTAAAAAGCAATTTTTTTAAAATAAAAATCTTTTAAATTTTCTTATTTTTATACCAGCAAACTTTGAATATGAAATACTAACCACATTGACAACACATGGGAATTCTTTGAACTGCTGAGCAGAAATAGCAAAATGCCCTATTCTTTTGTTTTCTAAAAAAAAAATATATATATATATTAATATATGTTAAACCATTAAATTAACTATGCATAACTAATTAATATATTTTTAAACTGAAAAGGTTTCTACCTTATAACTTGAAATAATGGTAATTGCTTTTATTTTATTTATTTTTTTTAATGATTTTAGGAAATAGTTAATCATTTTTTCAAATTCAAAAAATATAAAAGTTTTTTAAACAACTGACACATTAATTATATACAGTACATTCTGTCTCAGGAAGCATTAATAGGAAGTTACCATTAAAAATTATCAGATTTAGCAAATACAGTCAAACTCTGTTAATATGAGGACACTATTAAAATGAGCAATTTGCACATACAGAAAGGTTTATTGCTTAAACTATACTAAGATTTCTTGCTTATTGTGTGTTACAAAAGTAAGACCATGGCTAATATGAGCAAAATATAGTTAACTTTTATTTGAATTTCAACAAATTAACAAAGGAATCTTGTTAAATCACCTGTAAGATCTACAGTGTACAACACTGTTCATTAATTTCCATTTTGCAATTCTATCTTTATCCTTTTTTATCGCCAAAAAAAAAAAAAAAAAAAAAAAAAAAAAAAAAACTCTTCAGTATAATTATGTTGACATTATTTTATTCCTTTCCAAACAATGGAATCTGCTTTCTAATCTTAAAATTTTTGCTTTATGATGATTGCATTAGTGCCTTTTGTCTACATTCAACTAGTTGTTAGCAGCTAATTAGAGATTGACAACAATCGCACTTTGGTCTGCTAGAAAAAACTTTTTAAAAATCGTTTAATATATATTGATTAGCTTGGAGCTATATGATATTAAATTAATTTTAGCATTTAAAAATAGTAAGAGCAATTAATAATAGTTAATTATTCATGTGTTTTTAAGATTTTTATTAACTTCATAGGTATTACGAGTAACAGTTAACATGAGGACTTTTATAATTCTCTTACTTCTTGTATTAATAGAGTTCGACTTTACTTTTTCATTCTAATAAAGAATTTTGAAATATTTTTCTTATCTTAAAGTTTAATAAATTGAAATAATGTTCAACAGAAATATTAAGTTATAGCAGTTTGAACATTTGAAAGACAGACATCTAAATTTTCAATCAAAACAACAGTTAATGTGTTATGGTTTTTAAAAATTTTGTCTTTAATTTTTATACAGGTTGCAATACATTATCTATCGCCAACCTTTAATTTTTCAACCATTGGTCATAGACATATAGTTCCAATTATAAAAAAAAAAATTCAAATAAGGTAAATATTCATGCTGAGGCATTGTTTAAGGCCCCTGTCCTCGCTCGAGGAAACGCTAGCGAGCTAATGCTATTCCTATGGGGAAGCATTTTTCTAATAACTCTTTCGCATTTTGACATTTTTGAATAATTTTTTTTGCATTGGATAGCTGAGGTGCATACCGACAGCACACCTTTTTTACTTTTTCGATTTTGGTTGCAGATATTTTTTACAAAGATAATTTCACTTTCAAAACCGGTTTCGAAACTGAAAGTGCTTTTTAAAAAAATATCTGCAACCAAAATCGAAAAAGTAAAAAAGATGCGCTGTCGGCATGCACCTCAGCTATCCAATGCAAAAAAAATTATTCAAAAATGTCAAAATGCGAGAGAGTTATTAGAAAAATGTTTCCCCATAGGAATAGCATTAGCTCGCGAGCGTTTCCTCGAGCGTTAAAGCAAAAAATCAATTGATCAAACTGAAGCATTGTACCATTTATGTTGTATCCATCATGTTATATCCTGAACATGTGGCATTGGGGTATATCATAATTTGGATAATCCTGATTTTTCATGCTCTTTATAGCTCGACTGGTCATTTGCATTCCACTGTCATTTATCTAATTCTTACTAAGAAAGTTTTTTTTTCTGATGTTGTTTCTATCTACTTTGACTTTTGAATGTTGTTTGATCGCTAAAAGTTAACTCAAAATTTTAAATGAAATGACAAATAAATACATATTGGGTGATACAGCAAAAAGGGCTTTGGCCAAAAAAAGAACATTGGATCATGATTTCAATATCAAATTACATTAATTCATTTTTTAAATTGATCTTTCAATAAAAGACATAATCATGTCAAAAATCTCAAACACTCAAATTTAATAACTGTGTCAATACTTGTATTATAGAAGTCAAATTTTTTTTGTATCATATCTGTTATGATATGAGTAAATTTTCATAAAATATAACTATTGTGATTGGAGGTGGGAGCATATAAAGTTAGATTTCATAATTTTTATAAAATTGATTTTTTACTTTAAACAATGCCTCAACATGAATATTTACCTTATTTGAAACATTATTGCAAATGGAATTATAGTCTACGACCAACAGTTCAGAAATTAAAGGTCGGTAATGGATAACATATTGCACCCTGTATGTAAGATGAAAAATAATCTACCTTATTCATCAGTTTTATAGAGAAAAACACAGCTTTGAAATCTTTTACAGCTCACAGATATTTTAGATGCATTTCAAAGTTCTCCTTGTTTGTGTGACAAGTCAGACTGGATTGACAAAACTGATAACACATAATCTAATTTATTATATAAACACACAAAAGCTTACAAAAAAAAAAAAGGAGATTTTTAGTATTTTTTAACATAAAAAAAGTATTTGTGAATTTAGCTTGTTTATCAAACTATTTGTTAGTTGGTTTGTATTTTGTATGCAACTTTTTAAAAGCTGCTTATAGAACTTAAAATATAAATACATTATTCATTGTCCAGATGAATAACATCATATTCTAAATTGTAACTTTTTTAAAAACTAGGAGGCTCTGAATCATATGAGCTGTACTTGCCAATCTCCATAGTTCTTTAAAACAGATTAATTTCTCAGCTTTAAAAAGATGACTCAATTACAGAATATTGAATGATATTACCAAGACCAGTGGCGATCTTCCATAATTGGGTTACCACTTATTTTTGCTTTGACTGAGGATTTTCTGGTTTTCACATTTGCATCCATCATTGTATACATTTTATGGCTGTTTTCATGATTAATTAAATAAGATCAGTTACGCATTTGAAAATCAGTTTTTATAAAACGGTTAGGTAAAAAATGTTGCTCCTCACTGACAATTATAAAAATGGCAGAAATAAAATAAAATAAATAAAAACATACATTAAATATGATTTAATTTTCACCATTAAATGGTTTTTGTACATAATAATTTAAATATTTTTTTTCTTTTTAAATATTGACATGTAAATATATTTTTCATTTGAAAACTACTTGTAAATTTCATTATTTGGGATTTTTTAAAAATAAAACAACAGTAAGTTTCAATCAGTTATTTAAGCTATAAATTAAATCTTTATTCAGATCATGAAATTTTAAATTAAAAAATTAGACAAATTAAAAAAAATGAGTGGCATTTGCACACCATAATATAGTCAAGTATGTGTCTGGAAAGATGGCTAAATAGCTATGTATAGTTTTTGATCCTATAAAACTTATTTAACTGAATTATCTTTATCAATTTCAACATTGAATAGAACTTTAAATAACTCTTTAATTTAAAACTCTCTGCTATAGCTTTTTTATCATAATTTTTTTCTATAAAACTACCAGCTTTCATGCTGTTATATGAAACAGTCTTTCAATATAAGCTGAGAAAACAGAAAGGTCACAATAAATAAAATTATGACAACTTTAGGCAGCAGCTTTAGGTTTGGCAGCAACAGCTTTAGGTTTCAGAACAGAAGGATGCTTTGATGATTACAAAATTTAAAAATTAAAAGACAAACAGAAGTATTCTTAAAAATGATAGTCAATTATAAATTTCTATATTTTTTGAGAGGATCATACATATTGCTACTTATGAATGATTATTGATTGAAATGCTTTTATGACTTGTATAGAATATTAATGATGTTAATGACTTTCAAAATATACTTGAATGGTTTCAAATTTCCCTTTCAGATTTACTTATAAGTCATTCTGTATTCTTAAAATTGGAGGAACCTATTATAGCCTCTGTAGTGTTCACTCTAGAAAAAAAAAAGGGCAGGGTGCTATTTGCTAAAAAGGGCACTTTTGCAAGAGAATTACTATTGCCTTTAGTTAAAAGAGAGAAAAAAAGTTGGGAAATAAGTATTTTTTATGCATGATAAATAAAGTAACATTAATTTCAAATGATTTTATGGTATAAAAATAAAAAATACTACAGTAGACTCCCTCAAATCTGCACTCCTAAAATCCACAACTCTCTAAAATCCGCACATATTTTAAGAATGTAAACAATGAAACATTCAGTTCAGATACAGATGCAAAATTTGACTTTTTTGGTTTTATATCAATTCCATATATTTTTTAATTTGTAATTTTTGTTAAGGTTATTGAATTCATGTTTCTTCATAAAGAAAGAATAATTTATTTCTGAAAAAATTAAGATATTGCTGATATCATTGGCAATCACAATCTTACCAAATATATTTATGTACTAATCAAGCTTTTTTAGTTATTAAGTGTGGCTAAACATGAAATAAAGCTTTATTATTTTATGATCTTGAAGTGAATTAGTAATGTACTTTTATGAGGCAAGTTTCATTGAATAATTTAGGAAAAATACGTTTCATCTTTATAATGAATATTTAATTGTACATTATTGATTATTTATTTGACCTTTTCTAATTTGATCTAAGTTTTTATTATTTTAGTTTATTACTTACTTTAATATTTTAGCATATTGTAAGCATTCATTATACATTTGATTTCATTATTAATTACATTCAAATTACTTTTTTAAAAATGTAAACAAAGCAATGACCAGAAATCCGCAAAACCTTTGGTCCCAAGCAGTGCGGATTTGAGGGAGTCTACTGTATTAAATTACAACATGACCGAATAATTTCCTGTTTTATTACTTTTAAAAAGGTCAGGGTGCATTTTGTATATTTGAAGAAGGGCAGGGTGCTGCACCCTTCAAAAATGGCCTAGAATGAACACTAGCCTCTGTATGAACAGAAAAGTATATGCTGTACAAAAATGACAGAAATAATTTTGAAGCTGGATATAAAAGAAACATTTGTAAAAATTCAAAGTAAGCTGAGAGTTATCCATGATTTTAGAAATTTCTCTTTTATTAAAAAATACCTTTAAGAAAAAAATAAAGAACTATTAAAAAACCTTAAAAATAGGTTTTTGAAATTAATTAAATTTTATTTTTTAAATTTACAGGCTCTTTTATTTAAGATCTATTGCCTTCTGAAGATAGAGGAAATATTTCTAGAAGCATCGGCAACTATAATTACGCTGGATTTTCATAAATGTCTCTACTATAATATGAAATTTTTTTGTACATTTTGAAAATACATTGGAAATTTCCATAAACAAATTATAAGACACACAAAATCCATACATACATAATCAACATATCATTTATCACTTAACCCTTTAACGATCATAGCATTTTCATTGCTAAGATGTCGAAATAAATGAATGACAGAGGTAATTAAGAAGAAATATATTTCTAAATAAGAAAACGTGATTTTTCACATACAAAATAAAAGGGATATTTTTAGATAAAAATACCGGTGTCAGAGTTGCGTATCGGAATTAAAATTTTGTGGTTTCGTGGCAAAACCAATGAACGTTAAAGGGTTAAAGAAAACAAAATGAAGAAGAATATAAAAAATTTAACTCTACTTTAAATGATTAGTTTTAAAGATACTGCAAGAAGACACTTACAGTAGAACCCCGCTAATTCAGATCTCTAAATAATTCGGATCAGTTCGGTCAGTTTTTTTTTTTTTCAAAATTTGAGATGCGATCGGCAAAATTTTGATAACATTAATTCTTTTCATTTTTGTATTCTGAAAAAAAAGTAATTTTCTGAAATATTTTCGGAAGAATACTTTTTTTTCAATTAACTTCTTTGATGTTACCTTTCAAAGTAACAAAAAATGCATCACTGACTTAAAGTCTGCAAGTAGGTTACGGAGAGCACTCTCCGAAAGTCACAAAAGAATTTATGGTCTACAAATTGTGATTATTTGAGTAACAAGCAAATTTGAAACAGAAGGGAAAATAGATGAGAATGAAAAGAAAATTACACCTGAAGATTTTGAGAGCATGTTAAAAAAAGAAACTGATGATGGTTGTTGAGATGTTGATATCACTGACATTAGCCATTGAATGAAGCAAAAATAATTAAGTTTACGCCTCACTTACAGATGATGAAATAATCACTTTATGTACAACTGAAGAAGTTGAAAATGAAGATGATTCAGATGAAAACATTATTATCAATGATGATCAACCAAAAGTTATCAGCTATAATGAAGCAACAAATCATTTACAAAAATTAATGGTTTATTTTGAACATCAGGTGGCGATTATACCCAACAAACTAGCTATGTTCAAGCGGATGCATAACCGTGCGGCTCACAAAAGTTATACAAAACTGGCACATCAGAAGATTTTATAATTACAATATAAACACTTTTACTGTCTGTAAATATTCATTATGTTTAATATAAAGGTGATTTTTTGTAAGTATGCTTCATTTCATTTTTTTTCTTATTCTCTGGATAATCTGGATTTTCGGCAATCCGGATTGGGTTTGATCCCAATTATTCCGAATTATCAGGGTTTTACTGTATATATGTATACATATATTGGTAAAATTCAGAATACACAGAGTGTAAGAAAAAAGTTCACAAATTACTTTAAATGACTGAACTTACCTAGAACATTTATCACATTCCTAAAAAAAAAAAGAAATAAAACAAAATCAATTTATTTAAATAATGTCAAATTTCAGAATTCAGAAAAGTTTTCAATTAAAAAACATGCAATTATGAGAATGATATTTGTGCACTTTCTTGGATTTTGTACATTTGTTATTATTAGAAATGATTAAAGCATAATTTAGCAAATCTTTACTAGACATGATAACATATTCTTGTTCCATCACATACATTATTGAGATGATTAAAAGTAATTTCCAAATATCTTTATCATTAAAATTAAGGCAAAGAACATTTAACTCTTATGTAAAAAACCACAAATTTCCTTTTCGCACTTCTTTGAGACCTAATTAACCCTTAATATCACTAACTAGAGAAAAATTGTTGTGCCAATGTTGAAATTGCGAAATTTTTTTTTCAATTTTAAAATAGGTGTTTTTATTCATTTAAGTCATGAAAATTAGTTTTAAGATTATTCTCTTGTTAAATAATAACTCAAACCATAGTGTTTTATTTTTTAATTGTAAAGTTTGCTTGTAAAAAAGTTTGTTCAAATAAAAAGGGAAGTAATTCCGTTAAATATAATTTTAAATTGTTTTAAGATTTAAATTTTTAATTCCTTTAATCATGAAATATAGGAGTATTCTTATGGTAGAATATTTGATATTTGATTTACCTGTGTGCCAAATATTTGTAACTAAAAGGAAAAAAAATATTTCTAGTGTTTAAATATATATATATATATATATAAAACCCATTTGATCATTATTGTACAAAGGGAAGAAAGAAAATAAAAACTTATTAGAAGTCTGCAGGGTTAGAATTATGAATTTAGAAATTTATGAAAGGTGAAAGCCTAAAAACTCTTCTTGTGTATGGTTTTGATGCCGGACTTTTTATGTCACACTCTATAACTTTTGGAAAATTTTCATAAAAGATTTCTCATGTCTTGAATTTAGTATTTTCAAACAAATTTTAATTTATTAAAAAGCATAGAGCCAAGAGAGTAAAAAAAGTGTCCAAGCCTGAAATCAAACCAGCATCACTGACTACTGCAAAAGCACTTATTTTCATAAATTTCGCAAGCTGGTCGTAATCATAAAATTAAAGCCTCGAAATTTTTTTTTTGCCTCAAATAATAACAGAAAATTTTCACTTATCTAAAATTTAATGATTATAGTTACTTAAATAAAAAATAAGTACAAAAATTTCTTGAATACTTACAACTATTTCTTCAATACCATACAACTATTTTATGATAAAAATAATAATACAACTAATAGAACACAGCTCATTCACTTACGATATTTATATAAGTTTATTTGAAGCCATTCAAAATTATCTCATGTTTGGCTTCAACACCTTTAATTGTGTGCACAAATCAATTTTAGTCTTGATATTTGCAGGTCCACAGATTCTTTTTCCTCTAGAAATTTAAGTAATTATTAGAATACCACTCAATAAACTCATTCTTGAGCAAACGCTTGCAAAGGCTGAAGCTGTACTGTGCAAGGAGCGAGCACAAAAACTGGAATAATATTCCTCTTCTCTAGTTCAGACAGAAAAAAAGAGGATCATGATGTGCCTAAAAAAAATTGGACAATGCTATCCTAGGTTGTTCTGGAATTAGTCCGAGAAGCTCTCTCTGCTTGTCCTAATAAGGTTCAAGAATATTCTCGATGTATTGAATCATTTTTCAACTTTAGATTCTGTTTATATAAAATTTGCAAAGTCATTAATATTTTCATTTTCACGAAAATTAAGGCTTGTGAAAATATGTGGTTTTACAGTATATGAATCAAAGCTTTGCTACTAAGTTACCTGGACAATGCCAAGCCTAGCATTTCTCACTCTTATCTGTTAGCAAGGCTGAAAATCACAGCACATAATGAAATAATGTTTGTGAGCCACTAACCATGGGACAAATTGAAATTAAATGGAAATCCAGCATTGATGAAAGTGAATATATCTATATAAAGCAAAACTTTCATTTAACAAAGTCTCATCGTCATATACAAACACTTTGTTATGAAAAAAATTCCTTAAATAGAAGTATACTTAAATTCATGAGATCTGTTCAATAAAATATACATAAAAAGGAAAAATCAGAAAAATGTATTTTAATCCAAGCAGTATTTTTTTTATGCAGTGTAGTTATATGAGAAAAATTTAATTAGAATATCTAAAAAACATAATAAAGAGAGGTAAATAAAAACTGAAGCATAGAGTATCATTTTCTTTTCTCTATTACCTTGAAAAAAGAATACACTTCATTAAAATTTTTACATATATCAGAGAAATTTATCTGTAACATTTTTGTGAAACTGGAATCTCATTCTTACTGCATTGAAGGCACCTATCGACTGTCAGTGTCAGAGTCTCTGTGTGAAAGAGTGGCAATATCAATCTTAGTATGGAAAAAAATATATTTTGTTTAGCACCAAGAAGAATGGAAATGATTAAAAAAAATTATTTTTATACCATTCGCAGAAATAAATTGCAACATCTGCACATCCACTGCAACAGCAACCTCATCGTTTGAATGTTGTACACACACAAAAGTTGAATTAACTTTGTTAGAATATACTTTTCGTAATATGGAGATTAATTTACTTGTCAGTGGTTTCTAAAGTCAAAGGTCATCAAAAAATTTCGTTAAGTAGATAACTTTATTAAAGGAAAGTTCCACTGTATATAATTTTAGAAATATTTCATAGAAAATTTCACATGTCTTATATTTAGTAACTTTCAAATTTTAATAGCTTAAAAGATGTAGAAATTATTAAATTCATTTGGCATAAAAGAAAGAAGCAATTTATGACCAAAATTTCAGCACATGCAAGTAAAATGCACAAATACAATTCAAACATTTGAAAAAACTGTTACCATTGCAGCATTGCACGGATGTTCAGCTAGTGGCTTTTGATAAAATGCAGTTCTAATTTCTTTTTGACGCAGCCTTTGTTTTTCAGCCTTCTTTCTCTGTCCAGTTTTCTTTTTAGGCATCTTTGCAATTTAATATTTTTTACA
Source organism: Maratus speculifer (assembly GCA_964019185.1). Lineage (NCBI taxonomy): Eukaryota > Metazoa > Arthropoda > Arachnida > Araneae > Salticidae > Maratus > Maratus speculifer. Next base: position 180,237,682 of record OZ025302.1, on the reverse strand, counting down.
ACTAAAAATAAGTTAAAAGATAAGTTACATAATCAAGAATTTATAAAATGCATAATAAAAACATACACCTATAAAGTAAAATCAATTCTGGAATGTTAAGAAATATTTTTTCTATATTTGAAAATTTTATGTATAAATTACCTAAAATTATATATTTTTTTATACAAATGATATTAGATAGCAATAAAAATATCAGTTATTTTTGCTTATTTATGAATGTGTTCACATATGCCCCAGATATGTTGACAACTATCCCTCCACCAGAGCACGTGTGAACAAAACCGATTTTTAGAATGATGATATGTTAGAAATTCTTGATGAATGCATTCAAAAGTTTCAAAAAAGAAATAAATAAATTTTAGTTTCAATTGCTTATAACCATTTTGAGAAAAAGACAAAAAATGTAAAAATTGTTCACATGTGCCCGTGCCCCCTTTTCCTATATTATAACATAAGTTTCAAAAAGACCCAGCAAATCTTCTAAAAAAAGGGTTGGCAAGTGCATTTCAACTTCTAAAATTACATAAAGTTTATAAAACAATATTTAATTTCTAATAGTGAAAATTATTCATTTATAAATATACATCTGCTACTTTGAGGATAAGGCACACTTATGCCCATCAGATGTTCCTATATTAATTTGTAACTCTTAACTGAAATGGTAGCCATAGACTTGATCACGCAAGATGTCCCTGGAAAAAATTAAAAGTTGAACTCAATAAGTTTTAAACATCAAGCAGCAGGTTTAGATGAGCCATCTAACGACAACTGCAGCTTTGAGATCATTATCGTATACTTTGTCAAGTTTCCAGAAATTAATATTAAATTTGGTTGAAAATCCTGCACACTATAAACATAAATTGAAGTTTCTGATTTTTCTCAAAAAATCTTAATTCCAAGATGTAATATGCTATTCTAACTCAAACAACATTGAGGATTCAAAGAATCATGTGCTACAGAGTATTTTATTTTACAAGATAATGATTGAAAATATTTATTTTTATTGATTGTTAATTGGTCTCTGATTACCCTTGATCAAACTTTCACTGAAAAATATGAGGTCAAACTAGGGATGTAGTGGAGGGTATAAGATACAGAGGTATACGCTTTCAGGATTTTTTTGGGAACACCGTATACCCCGTTTCTCAAAAAAGCTATAGTATATACACTTTAGGATATACCCTCTGCCTTGAGCATATATCCTCTGCTTAAAACACATCTCCTGTAGTTTTTTTTACGACTAAACCCCTGGGTCAAACATGTTCTTTATATTTTTGAAATTCCAAAAAAATACACTGATTATTTTTCTGGCTACTCAACAAAATGTTTAAAATAAAAAGTGTCTGGTGACTTTTGACCCATAGTGCATTACATAACACTTGTAAACAAAATGAGAATTTTTATGAATAGTCGTAGGTTGCCGTATTTTAGGTTACATGCACATGACTATTTGATGCATATCATAAAAATCCCTACTAAGAAAGATCTCCAGACGGGCATACTCCAAAAAATATAAAAAGTTACAGGATGTTCTTTTTATGAGGACATACATGTTTATAAAAAAAAATTCGGCAGAATCTCCATACAGTGTCCTTAAAAAATTGTAATTCATTTTTTAACACAACGATACAAAACTTGAAGGCTTGACTATGGAAGCGATTTCGAATCACACTTAGTTTTCCATTTTGTGATAATTTAATTACCTATCAAGTTATAAGCAATTTCGATATAGTAAGAGGGTCATTCCACGTGAAATCAACCAATTTAAGGAAAACTTGTTGCATCATAGTCACAGATTTTTTTTTAATTTTTATCATAGACAGACATAGTACTGAAACCCTCAAATCTGAAATTTAAAAGTAATTTTCACAATATTGGCCGAGATATGGCCATTTGAAAACTGGCCATTTTTACAAAATGGCGGCCATCTTGGAACTGTATCACTGTCTAAATATGGCCATAACTTGACAACTAATGGCTCAAAGTTTATATATCTGGTACCAATTTGAAGCTATTTGTACAAAGAATGAATATTTCACATCAAAACAGTAATAAATTTTCATTTTTTTACTTTTTATTATGTGCAAAGTGAAAATTTCACCCCAAAAAAGGGCAGATTGTAATGGCTCATAAAAAAAAATGAATCATCATGAATTTTTCTGAAACTTGGTAAAAACGTTGCTCCATCTGTGTGCTTTAAATAAAAAAAAAATTGGAAAGGTAAAATTTGTTGTTTTAAAATAAATGGTTTTTTACAGATAAGGTGTCATTAACCAAATAATGATATTTTTAGAATCTGTGAGCATTCCTGATTCAAAAAATAATGGTTAAAATAAAATTTTCTAACATCTAAATTAATGTAAAAGTATAATCAAAACCTCATTTGTACTAATTTTGTAGAAATCTGCCTCCAGCCCCCCTCCCCCCTACCCCCCCCCCCCAAAAAAAAAAAAAAAAAAAAAAAAAAAAAAAAAAAAAAAATAGACAATTCAAAAAATTTTACACTGAAAAAGATAAGATAATAATTAAGGAATATAATGTATAATTATAAAATACCTATAAATTCAATGCATACATATGATGATTTACTTCACATATAGGGGCAAGTGGGGTAGAATGGGACAGTAGGTTTTTCTCTTTATGTATCATTCTAAATATTTCATCAATCACATATTAGATGAAGTAATGGTACCCCAATCTTCAGTTGAAAAAAGTAGCTAATTTACACAAGCTTGCAATTATATAAAGAAAAAGATTATTTCAAGAATCAAAACATGAATTTTAAATTTTGAATTCAAAACATGATGTAAAAATTTCATTATGTTTCTATAAGCTGATGTAATATTGCATCATGTTCTATATAAGCTGATGCAATTTAAAGAAAAGATTGCTACTGTACATTCATCTGCTTCTTAATTGGCTATAATCAAAGTATGATGCTATCTTGCATCATGTTCTATATGAGCTGATGCAATTTAAAGAAAAGATTGCTGCTTTACTTCATCTGCTTCTTAATTGGCTATAATTAAAGTATGATGTAATCTTGCATCATAATGTCCAAGAAACTTGAGTAATTCCTTTTAAATACCATATACCACTTCTAAAGTTTTCAATGAAGTGTATTTAGACATACAATAATTATTTTGTACTTATTATACAGTGGAGATGGAGCGTTTTGTATGTAAAAAAACTCAATGTTTCTCTGAGTACTGATGTTATTTCTGTTCTTCAATTATCCCCACGGGATTTACATTTATTAAAAAAAAGGTTACATTATATAATCCCAGATGAAAAAAGTTTTTTGCATGCGAATATACGCAAGGTTCACAAGGATAAATTTCTAAAATTTTATAGTTTAAATCAGAGACAGTGTTGTGATCCATTTAATAAACATCCAAATAGTAACAGAGCAAAATCACTGAAAACAATTTCTTTAGATATGTCTATGACAAATCCAGACATCCTCATTCCAGGAAAAAAATTATGTACTTCCTGCTATTCATCAATAAATAAGATGATTTCTATTGTTGACATGAAAAGCATCTCTGATCCAGAATTTAGTGAACCCACAGTAGTAATGGAACAATTAAACAAAAGCTGTGAAATGTTAGAGTTATCGCCAATAAAAATGAATAGGCGTAGCTCAAAGAGGAAACTTGGTTATTTGCAGACAAAAGTTACAAAAATCAGCAAGTGTATTGAAACTAAAGCAGCTACAGTATTAGGTGTTGAAACCATCAGTAAGCCTCAAAATATTAAAGACATGACTTGCCCCGACTGTACATCTATGATGGAACGATTATTGAAGAAGTTTACAAATGCATCTTTTAAAGAAAAGCTTCAAATTTTGACACTAGTTCCAGATTCATGGACAATCCAGCAAACAATGATTTATTTTAATACCACACAATATTTTGTAAAAAAGGCAAGAAAGCTTAAAACAGCTGAAGGGGTGTTATCAATGCCTAGTGAAAGAAAAAGTGTTAAATTGAGTCCAGACATTATAGAAAAAGTTATTAATTTTTATTATGATGATAGTAACAGCCGCATGTGTCCCAGAAAAAAAGATTTCATATCTATCCCAACTGAAAATGAAAGAATATTAAAACAAAAGAGATTGATTTTGCACAATTTAAAGGATCTATATATTGCATTTAAGGAACAACATAACTTAAAAGTTGGACTGTCTAAGTTTTGCTCTCCACGTCCAAGAGAATGTGTTACTGTTGGAAGCAAAGGCATTCATTCTGTCTGTGTGTGCGTATACCATCAAAATGTTAAACTCATGCTTCATGCCAGGCCCGGACTGGCTCCTTTGGGGGCCCTCGGCTAGAGACTGAAAAGGGGCCCCTTACGGGAAATTTAGCGAAAACAGAATATTATATTTTATTTTTAAATTTAGGCTTGGATGGCAAAAAAAAAAAAAAAACACATTTAGACTATTTTGTCACTTGGAAAATAGTTGAATAAAATGTAAGCTTTTTGTAATGTTGTTAACTTACTTTCACACCATACCTAAACTAATTCCATGCTAGAAGAAAATAAGAATTATTCATTTTAAGTGGTTATTACTTAAAAATGAGCGTGAGGTATATTTTTAGTTTTCGGCAATCAAATGACTGTGTTGAAGTCATAATAATTTAAATCCTACTGTGATATCTAAGTAAATATTAAAAGTGACATAACAGTAATAAAAAAAAGCAGATAGCGCAGAGTATTTCGTTTAATATATCTTTCAAAACAACTTAACCTTTAATTAATAAATCCAAATTGTTGATTTATAATTATTAAATTCTTACATAGATAGTAGCATCAATAAATTTAAAGTAAAAGGAAGTTATTTATTTCAATTAAATTAAAAATGTTCAAATTAAATTATTTAAGTAAAATTCGAAATGCAAAATTCTTTAAAAACGCAAAACAAAAAGAAAAATAGCGAAAATATAAATAAAATTAAAAATTTTTAAAAACGAAAAAGAATGTTTAAACGAAATTTAAAATGCTGAATCATTATAATGAACAGATCGTTTTTAAAATAGAAAGAAAATTGTAATTAAAAAATATATAATATGAATATTAGTGATAAAAAAATAATATAAACATTTAAATCGGCAAAAAGTGCGATTTTTTTAAAAAAAATTCTATCTTACTAAGGAACTGCAAGAAGTATAAGTCACCAATTTTGACGAAAGTGGTATCGTTGGAAAAATCTCATTGTGATGAGTAAAAAACTCAATGGAACTGCCCGTCAGAAAAGGAGCCGTTTTCGAGATATCCGACAATTTATGTCACGTAGCTAGTGAACACTTACTGGGAAACTGCAAAAAATTTTAGTCTCGATTTTAACGAAAGTGGTATCGCTGAAAAGATATTATTGGGCGGATTAAAAAACTCAATGAAATTACCTGTCGGAAATGAAACATTTTCAAGATATTCGACAATTTGTATCACGTAGCTAATGGACAGGACACTTACTGGGAAACTGCATTAAGTTACATAAATTGTCGGATATCTCGAAAACGACTCATTTCCGAAAGGTAGCTTCATTGAGTTTTTTACTTCTCGAAATGATATCTTTCCAACGACATCATTTTCGTCAAAATAGAGACAACAATTTTTTGCGGTCCTCTGTTAGGTGTGCACTACCCCAGTATTTACTAGCTATGTGGCTTAAATTATCGGATATTTCAAAAACGGCTCATTTCCGATGGGTAGGTCTTTTGAATTTTTTACTCCTCACGATAAGACCTTTCCGACAATACCACTTTCGTCAAAATCTAAACTATTTTTTTTTAGCTTCCCCGATAAGTATGCACTAGCTATATTACATAAATTGTCAGATATCTCGAAAATGACTCGTTTCCGACGGGTAGTTCTATTGAATTTTTTACTCCTGATAATGAGATCGTTCCAACGATACCACTTTCGTTAAAATCGATGACTTGCAGTTCCCTAGTTAGTATGAAAACTTCAAATTCCAGCATCACGATTCGAACTGTGAATCTTCTGCTTACTAGAGAATCTGTTTTCCTAAAAATCTTTCACATATCTTTCCTTGACGGGCATAGCTGACGCTTTGTTTGTTTGTTTGTGTTTTATGCTGGCCAATTATCTACAAGTGGGACATAGGCCCTAAGGGGAGGGGTGCCCTCCGGGGGCATCTTTGTAAGGGAACCTAATCCGTATTTACGCAAGGAAATGCAAGGTTCAAAGAAAACCGCGGAAAACTCCGAACGGTTAGGCTGACGGTCGTCATTGGGTTCGGATAAAGCACCTACCATCTACCAATTTGAAGGTCTGAACCTCTCAGCCACTGGTGGGGCCATAGCAACTGCAACTCGTAACAGCAATATCTGGAGTGCTACCTACCATCATGCCGCATATTATGCTATCATATGGGTCTTTTAAAGTAATATTACAGAACATTGAATTTATTATTTGTTGTATAGGTTTGCATGGGTCCGGGTTTGGCCCAAGACCCGTATCCAGCGCGGTCAGGCAAAGAAATTTAGCGGGAGTGCTGGACTGAAAAAAAAAAAAAGGTAATTTGCCAATCCGATATAAAAACTCAAACGAAGACGGTAAAATATGATCCGCTTTCAGTGAATGACTTTCGCGAGAATGAGTATAAATGTGCTTCACGAGCCGATACTAGTTTGACACCATCCAAACAAAAACGCGGGCATCGGACAGTTATGTGGTATCAGAGGCAGGGTTTAATTTTTTCAGCAGACTCATACCTAAGGCCGTGATCAGGTGTGCACTTTTTTTTCTACGTAGTAGAGTCGGGCCAGAACTGGACTTAAATGTTCTCAGAATATGTAGGGCTGTTACTATGTTTCTAAAAATATTAATAGCGATAATAAACTTCTGTTAATGAAATCTTTGGAAGTATAAATTATATTGGCTTTCAATCCACTTCTCAATAACGCGAAACTTCTTTCTGACTAATTTTTAACTGTAAATGCATAAAATTGACATGCGTGACTATTAAAGGATTTGGCAATAGAATATTTTTTTCCATTTTTGGTAAATAAATTATCAAATGGTAAGAAATTTTTGTCGCGTGACTGCAGGTTTTTCCCCTTTTCAATGATATCGCTTCCAAAAATTCAATTTAAAATGCTAACTTTGACAATATTTCAAAAAGATATAAGGTCTTTATCAAAAAATGGAAGACAACATTCGATTACATAGGTTCTGAATAAGAAAACACAGCAAAATTTTTGTATGTCCGAAGAAAATGAATTTAGAAATGTGTCAGGAACTAACTCCTTTGGGTTTGAAAGAAGTTCTTTGAAAGAAACAGAGAAATATTTTCACAAATATATTTTTTATAATACATCTTCAAAAGTTAATCATGTTTTTACGTTTTTTTTTTCTTTAAATCTAAACTACATTAATTTTATAATGAATCTTTATTTGAATGTTCAGAAATCTAGGCTTCTAAGTAATCATTAATGTTATTATCGTGTATTTTTTATGTTGAAAAAATATCATGATTTTAAAGTATAATTTAAAATATAAAATATTTCATAAATGTATATGTAGTATTCATTAAAAGGATCTTAATTGTATGTTAAGAAAAACTATTTTTTTTTTTTTGCAAATTGAGTGAAATTAGGTCGTTCTTACTACTTAACCAAATATTAAAAGTTTTAAACATTTTTCAATGTATAAAAATTATCTCATTTTTTTCTTACCTTTTCGTACTGTCGCTTTCGTATAACTGCTTCATGTTGACCACACTGTGAAATTGCACTAATTAAACCAATAATTTAATGCCTTCTGAATCTGATTCTATGAGTTACTGCAGAAAGGGCGATGTATCAGTCAGCAGCCCTATTCCGCATGTCCAACGACATGACACAACAAAACTATATAAGTTACCATGAAATGACTATTAATTGTTTAAAATTTACTGTAAACGCATATTATTATTGGAAAATACTCAATTTTTTTCTTATGTAAGTAGTAATTATAAAATCGTATATTCCTTTTTTGAGTTGCACTTCCGGGGCCCCTTTGGGCCGGGGGCCCTCGGCGATCGCCGACCAGCCGACCTGGCCAGTCCGGGCCTGCTTCATGCTATTCATATTAATGACTACATAGCACTATTACAGAAACTTGTTTGTTGCATTGAATCTGAAAAATGTATGTTGCACAGGTGTGATAAATGTCCATCTCCAGACATTTTAAAGAAAGATTTAATGCTTTTAGACGAATTGGAAATGAGCAATGAAGTTATTTATAAACAATGGGTTAAGACTGATGGTGCAGAATTAAAAACAGTGATTGCATCAGTTGATGAATTTGTTGAGGATTTAATTACAAAACTCCATGATTTATGTACACACCATTTTTTTGCAAAATCTCAAAGTTTATATTTCAAGAAAGCAAAGGAGAATTTGAAAAAAGGTAATGCTGCTATTTCAGCAGATTTTTCTGAGAACTATACTTGTATTGTGCAAGATGCTATCCAAAATATTCACTGGAAAAAAGAACAGGTTACAGTTCATCCCTTTCTAGCCTATATAAAGGACAATAACACTGATATTGTAAAATCTATTCCTATGTGTGTAATAAGTGATCATTTGGTTCATGACACTACAACATTTTGGTCTTTCCAAAAAGTAGTTGTTAAGTATTTGATTAAAAAATTTCCAGAGATTAAATACATACAATATTTTAGTGACGGATCATCGGCTCAATACAAAAATTATAAAAATTTTACTAATCTCTGTCATCATGAAAAAGACCATGGAGTGAAAGCTGAATGGCTTTTTTTGCCTCATGCCATGGAAAAGGAGCTTGTGATGGTATAGGTGGCACTATAAAGCGCTTGGCTACCAAAGCAAGTCTTCAGCGACCATTTAAAGATGGTATATTAAATGCATTTGATCTCTATAATTTTGCAAAAGAATCTGTTAAAGGAATTGAAAGTTTTTTTGTAACAAAATCTGAAATTGAAACCGCAAACAGTCAATTAGCAGGTAGGTATGCAAAAGCAGATACAATCATAGGAACAAGACTGAATCACTGCTTTGTACCAATCAATGATTGCCAAATACTGGTTTCCAGGGTGTCAGACAGTTCATCAACAAAATTTATTGCTACTTTGGGAATCAGTGAAATTGTCAGACCATTGACATTTAAAAGTGAACAATATGTTGCATGTGTATATGGGATAAATTGGTGGATTGGGAAAATTTTAGATTACTGTGAAGAACTGAACAACTATAAAATTATGTTCATGCATCCTAATGGCCCCAATTCTTCATATTCATGGCCAAAATCCTCAGATGTTTGTTGGATTCCGTATGAACAAATAATAAAAGAAGTGTCTATTCCTTTATCTGCTACAGGAAGAACATATACTGTTCCACCAGAGAAAACTCGAACAATTCAAGCATTATTTTTAAACTTTAAAACTAATTAAATCCATTTTAGCTTAAATCTGAAGAAAAATCTGCTATATTATAAAGTTATATGCATGTAAGTAAATATTTTCTTCTTATTTTGTCTAGATTTGTTCCATGTGTAATTTTAAACTTTGGCTTATTTCTCATCATATTCAATGTTTTGCCCTGGATTTGTATTATATTATTGTTATTTATTTTTTTGTCTCATCATATCTAGATTTTTGTTCATATAAATTTTAATTCAGTGTGAACAAAAAATAACAAATGTCAACTCAATTAACTCATTTATATATATTTATTGTATTTAAATTACACAATTGAATAATTTAACTCTGTAATTTACAGCTAGTATTTCTCCAACATTTCTGGAGAAAATATTATGTGCCTTTTTTTTTTCATGCATTCCATAGTAAGGTATTTAAAATATTTATGTAAATATGTTTTGAGAATTATATTATCATATTTTGAATGAAATGAAATAAAAAGTACTGTAAAAATAAATATTTAGTGTAAATAACTGCAAATTGATATTTCTTTATTGAATTATATAATATAAACACAATACTTTAATTTAGATGCTAGAACATTTTAACCAATATTTCTTAAATTAAGAATACTTACAGATTTTAAAATAATCATTATTTGGGTCAATGACATCTTATATGTAGAAAACCATTTTTAAAACAACAAATTTTACCTCTCTAATTTTACAGTATAATGTTCCATATATAGAGAAACTGTTACATCTATGCATAATCAAATCATTATACAGAAAGCGTAAAAAGTATATGAACTAAATTTACTTTTCATTTTTGAAATAATCTTTTTCTTTATATAATTGCAAGCTTATGTAAATCAGCTACTTTTTTCAACTGAAGATTGGGGTACCATTACTTCACCTAATGTGTGATTGATGAAATATTTAGAATGATACTTAAAGAGAAAAACCTACTGTCCCATTCCACCCCACTCGCCCCTATATGTGAAGTAAATTATCATATATATATGCACTGCATTTATAGGTATTTTATAATTATACATTATATTCCTTAATTATTTTCTTATCTTTTTCAGTGTAAAATTTTTTGAATTGTCTAATTTTTTTTTGGGGGGGGGGGTGGGGGGGAGGGGGGCAGATTTCTACAAAATTAGTACAAATGAGGTTTTGATTATACTTTTACATTAATTTAGATGTTAGAAAATTTTATTTTAACCATTATTTTTTGAATCAGGAATGCTTACAGATTCTAAAAATATTATTTGGTTAATGACACCTTATGTGTAAAAAACCATTTATTTTAAAACAACAAATTTTACCTTTCCAATTTTTTTTTATTTAAAGCACACAAATGGAGCAACGTTTTTACCAAGTTTCAGAAAAATTCATGATGATTCATTTTTTTTATGAGCCATTACAATCTGCCCTTTTTTGCGGTGAAATTTTCACTTTGCACATAATAAAAAGTAAAAAAATGAAAATTTATTATTGTTTTGATGTGAAATATTCATTCTTTGTACAAATAGCTTCAAATTGGTACCAGATATATAAAATTTGAGCCATTAATTGTCAAGTTATGGCCATATTTAGACAGTGATACAATTCCAAGATGGCCGCCATTTCGTAAAAATGGCCAGTTTTCAAATGGCCATATCTCGGCCAATATTGTGAAAATTACTTTTAAATTTCAGATTTGAGGGTTTCACTACTATGTCTATCTATGATAAAATTAAAAAAAAAATCTGTGACTATGATGCAACACCCATTGGTTGAATTCATGTGGAATGACCCAAGATCGATCACTGTTTTTTCTGCTTTCATTTGGAAATGCCGTTTAAAACATCAATTTTGACAGCTTGTTCTGAAATATCTATTGCATTTGCAAAAAAATGGAAATATGAGTGTGATTAGGTAGTTTCTGAACAACAAATTCTACTAATTTCATGCATTTCCGATCAAAAATAAATTAAAATTTATGTCACAAAGTTGCCCTTTTTTGATTTAAGAACACCCTTAAGGAAAAAAAAAGTTTCATGTTGAAATTCTTTAGATAAATTTAATTTAAATACAGTAAAACCTCTAAATAACGGACACCTCGGGAACGCAGAAATTGTCTGCTATTGGGAAAACCTCAGAGATATAAAAATCGCCAAGAAATGCTTAATAGTTCATTAATTGACATTTATATGTTCTTAAATCTTTATTATAAGATTAATAAGAAATTAAAATTATTTTTTAATAAAAAAGATTTAAATAAAATTGTGCACACCTTTAACTGCTGTTTATTACATTCTTACATACAAAAAAAAAAAAAAAAAAAAAAAAAAAAAAAGAAAGAAAGAAAAACCTGTTAGAAAAGTTTATTTTTGCTTGCGATATATGTGTAATTTGTTTTTCAGTGTTATGTTATTGGTCATTATAGAGTTCGGAACGGGGATAGGGATTTTCAGTTTTTGACATTAAAAACATAAAATCTTCCGGGGGGAATTAGACATTTGAATGCTCTGGGATCTGTCCCTCCCAGACAACTACCTGAATTTAACAGTGAACGTGAAGGAGACATTTCCTCAGCCCACCCTCTTCATTTATCTGTGATCACAAAATTTGTGACACATTGCCCTGATAAATATAGAGACTTTTTTACTTTGCTTTTTTTTCATTTTTTTCTTGTTAAAAATAATTTTTCATCCTTTATCGCCGAAAATACTGTCCGCTATTTGGAATGTCCGTTTCGTTTTGGGAGTGGGGATTGGAAAACTGTCCGTTAAATAGAGGTGTCTGCTATTTGGGAGTGTCCGTTATGGAGGTTTTACTGTAATTTTAGTCTTGTCAGTTTTAAGTCTATTGTTATATCGATATTTATACGTATTTATATTCAAATTTAACCTTCAAAATTTGAGATTTAAAATGGAATTCATAATTTAAATTAATTAAAATTTTTTCAAGCTCAACGTCCAATTGAACACTGTCATTTCGATTTTGTTGCTATGGAAACATCTGGCTTTTATTTTTGAATTCACTTAAATGTATGAAAATAATTTTTCTCAATATGAATTTTCGGTACTACTCTGTTTTCCTGTCGACCAAAATACTATCGCCAAATTATAAGATTAAATGCCAATAATGGATGATCGTGAATGCCAATTCAATCACATTAAATATGATACACGTGTTTAAAATGTCATTAAGTGATTTTTATTTCAACTTTTTATTAATATTCTACTAATTATTTGTTTTTTCAATATTTAAAATAAAAATTATGTCAACATGTATAATTTGGCTAACAGTTTGGTGATTTGTATAATTTGGCGAAATTGGTCGACGGGATAACCTAGAAGTACCATTTAATTAGTATATTTTTTAAAAATTTATAAGTTTATTATTTAGACCTTCCTTATAAGTCTGGTATCTTGCTTGTTCTAAGATTCTGCCAATAATAATAATAAAAAAAGAAATGGTGCTTTTCATGTACTTTGGTGTTTTTTTTACTCAGCTTGGTGTAATTTGGGCTTCAGTAAGTGAGATTTATTGTTAAATGATACAAAATAGTTATGAAAATAAACTTGATGAACTTTCATACTTGTTTATATGTTGTTTTAATTATAATATATATATATATATAGATTTTATTTTATAAAATGACAAAAATTATTTATTAGAAAATAAATTCTTGCACAAGAGATAATTTTTTAAAGCTATGTTTAAGTTTATTGATATGATATGATAATCATGAAGTGTTCTACGATAAAGTTTATAGATGATATTAATATTTTTCACGTTTATAATCGAGGTGATATATTGTTACTGTCTAAATAAATGTTGTTTATTCAGTGTTTAAAGAAGTGGTCTTTATTACGAAATATTTAATCTTAAAAAAATATATTAAAAATAAGTAACATTTATATTTTATATATAATATATTGTTTTTTGTACACAAGTTATTTTTGTTTGTACATAAAAATTCGTAAATGGCTTATTCATACTAAATAATGTGCATTAAAAAAAAATAATACTTGTGTATATGCAGCTGTGAATAGGTTACCAGAAAATATGCATGAGAATTTTTCTTCTCTAAGGACCTATACTGGAAAAATTGTAAAGAAATTCTTTAACAAATCTGAAATTAATGATTAGTATGAGAAAAGAGAGAATTCCATTTTCTGCTAATGCAGCACTCAGATGCTTGATATGTTATTATCTGATCTACAGAAAACAATATAATTTAAATGTAACAACTTTTCCAGTGCATTTTTACTCTTAACAGTCCTAAAATAAAACATGACATCATTAATTCATAAATGGAGCAGATTTGAAAAAACTGAAATCCAACTTTGATTACAGAATTGATTTCATTTTGTTTACATTAATAATAGTCCCTGAAAATGACAATGCTTTCCTAATTTTGATTTATAATTTAAAACGTTATTAAACATCTTTATTTTTCTAAAAAAGAGTTAAAATGAAAAATCAGATAGATAAACAACTATGCGAAGGATAGAATATAGTATGTTGCAAACATACTTGGTTATATTTTGATTAAAAATTAAAATGTAAACAAAAGTCTGTAGGCTGAAGTGAAGATATTTAAAATTTATCAATCGGAGTTCAATAATAAATTAAATCAAATGAATTTACCTAATATTTATTTCTTCTTTACGAAGTAAAATCACAAAATATCAACCAACATTCAACAAGGTATACACAGACGATTGCAACTTCCGTTTAGTATCGAAGAATCGGAAATCAGATGCCTTCTGGGATCGCGTCAGATAGCGCCATCTATCAGCTGGAAAAACCTACAGAGTTCATCAACATCTTCCCTTTTAAATTAGATGCATTTAAGTTACGATGCTGAAAGGTTGTGTATGACGAAACTAGGCATGAATGCCGACAGTGATTGTGATTTTTTAAAGATTTTATGATACAATTTTTGATTACATTCTATTGCATTTGTATCTCGAAAATGCACTGAATTTACAGGATAAACTCCATTTCAATTGGAGACTGATTGCATTTAACGATGGGATTACTACCCCTGGAGTTTACGGACTGTCTTACAAACAGTCCTTATTTTCGTGAAAATTTACACGCCCATGAAAAAGAATTAGAGAGGACCAGCCAGTCAATCAAAATATTGATTAAAGAAGTTAAAGATCTCCTCACGGCTGCAAAACGTGAGTTTGGTTTGTCCATTTATTTTCAAAATGTGTAAAAGTCTGAAAACATCCAAACACTTCAAATCACACTGTTATTGATCCATTCAAATTAATTTTGTTTCTAAAAAGTTATGCATTTTTTAAAAACTTTTGAATACAGTATAAAATAAGAAAGTTAGAAGCTTTCAACATCCAAAACTTTCCGTTTTTAATACTTTTAATAGCTGTTAATCTTATCTGATATTTAATGCTTCCAATTTTCTAAGTTTTTTTTATTTTTATTTTTTTTATTATTACTTATCTAACTAACTTTAATATTTATCTCTTTATTTTTTACTTTAATGGTAAAATTTTCACGCAAGAAAATATGTTATATTTAATTATATTCTCTTTTCATTTATAAAATCTTAAGTTTATTCTATTATTAGATTTTGATATATAGCTCGAATTTACTTTACTTCTTTCTCATATGAATACATTTAAAGTTACAAAGTTCCTTCTGTAGTTTTAAATTCTAAATTTTCAACATTTTAGTTATGTAATTCTGGAACTTCATATTTTGGAAAACTTTATAAACTTTTTACTTTGGAAAAAAAATAAAAATTGAACTTTGCAAGTTTTTATCTTCGAAAAAGCACAAATCCTTATTTATATTAAAGATTATGTTACATTATCTTAATTTTTTTTGCTATCGGTTTTTACTTTGAGAAATTTCTTTAAAATATGAAATTTTTTTGTTTTGCAACTATTCACAATCAATTTCTGTTGTAACTAAAGACTATTTTTATTATGATGCACGACCTTGGTAAATGAGATTCTTATTTATTTATTTGATTTTCCTTTTGCTTTCGGCAAAATATAAATAATATTTCATGTTATTAAAAGTTGCAATTTTTTTTATCGTGCAAAATACAGAGTGTTTGGCTAAAATTAAAATAAAATGTCTTAACTATGTGTCATAATTGTTTTAAAATATCACAATTGATTAAAAAATATTAATCTTTTTTTTTTTTTTTTTTTTTTTTTTTTTACAAATTTTTAAATGGAAACTTCAAAATAATGTGTACATATTTTTAAAATAATTTTATCATTGCTTGGGCCTGTTCACCCAATTTCGCTTTAAAGTAGGATTCTTTTCTTTTTATTATATTCAAACGCGATCATTTTGAAATATATTTATAAACATTTAAAATTATTATTTGTGAATTTTTGTCTTCGGAAAAACATAAATTATAATTAATTTTAAATAGTGTTTTAATTATATTTTTGAATAGAATTTCGATAGTATAAAATATGTAGTTTTTACTCTGACAGAAAAAAAAAAAATTCTCTTTGTAATATGTTAGTTCAAAAGTTAGAAAATATTTACAGTCAGTCTCTTTTGTAACTATTTTTTATTCTATAGGAATTTTCTGAATAAGATTATCACTTCTTCATCTATTTTTTTTCTTTCGTTTTCCTCCTTATTTAAAACTTTTCAATGAAATCTTGAAAATACAATTATTTATAAATCATATTTTCATTGTCTGTGTTTTGTTATGCAATTAGCGTTAAATTACATTTTATGATTATTTCTTTTCGTTTTAATGAAATTTGAATATTTTAAAACGCATTTATTAAAATTTTAATTTGAGGAATTTTGTCTTCTGAAAAGCATAAATTATAATTCATTTTGAAAGTTTTATTAATAATATTTTCGAATAGATTTTCGTTAGTGCAAAGTCTGAAATTTTTACTTTGAAAAAATAATTTTTTCTCTTTTTAATATATCAGTTCTTCAATTAAAAAAAATTTACAGTCAATGTCTGTTGTGACTATTTTTTATTCCATATGAACTTTGTGACTAAAATTCTCACTTATTTTTTATTCCTTTCGTTTTCCTTCCTCTTTAAAACTTTGAATGAAAACTTGAAAATAAAATTATTTATAAATAATATTTTCATCGCCTGCACTTTTTTATGCAATTAGCTTTAAATTACATTTTATAATTATTTCTTTTCTAATTAATGAAATTTGACTGCTTTAAAACACATTTATTAAAATTGCAATTTGAGTTGCAATTATGTTTAAGGAAAAACATAAACTTTACAAATATTTTCGAATAAATTTTCGGCTGTGCAAAATACGTAATTTTTACCTTGAAAGAAAAAAAAAAAAAGTTCTCTTTGAAATATGTCAGTTTTTCAATTATAAAATATTTACAATCTGTTTCTGTTGTGACTATTTCATTTTCCTTCCTCTTTAAAACTTTTGAATGAAGTCTTAAAAATGAAATTATTATGTTCTGATTATGCCCCACCAGTGATTAAGAGGTTATTCTCTGGAAGCTGGTAGACGGGAGGTGTTAGGTTCGTACCCAATCGCGCTCGTCGACCTAATCGTTCGAAATTTTTCGTGGTTTACTTCGAACCTTGGGTAACCTTGCATAGATACGGTTTGGATACATTAGAAAGACCCCCTATGTAGGGCACTCCCTTCGGGCCTATATCCCTAGTGCATATAATAGGCCGTCATAAATAACATCTAACATACCTGGTGTGAATTTTTTTTATTCTATATTAACTTTTGAATAAGATTCTTACTTCTTCAACTATTTTCTTTTTCTTCGTTTGTCCTCCTTCTTCTTTAAAACTTTTGAATAAAACCTTGAAAATAAAATTATTTGTATGTATAAAAAGCGTTTTTATTATTTGCATTTTGTTATGCAATTAGCTTTAAATTACATTTTATGATTTTCTATTTATTTAATGAAACTTGAACTGTTTTAAAACACTTTTATTAAAAATTGAAATTTGAGATTTTTTTCTCTACTCAAAAGTATGTCATGATTCGGTTTAAAAGATTTATTTTAAAATAATTATATTTTAAAATAATTCTTTGACAGTGCAAAGTGCATATTTAAAGGTTTTATTAATTGTACTTTTTAAATGAATCTCAATTGTGCAAAATACATAATTTTTTTTAGAAAGAAAAATATTTTTTTTTTCTCTTTGTAAATACCAATTATTAATTTGAAAATATTCAAAATAAATTTTATTTTCCTTTCTTTTTTATAATTTTTTTAATGAGAACTTAAAAATAAATAAATAAATAACGTTATTGCAAGAACAATGGAAACGAAAGAGTTGATTTTGGCTCTTTAAAATGTATTTTTCTGTTAGTTATTGAAACGCAAGCATTTTGAAATACATTTATTAAAAATTAAAAAGAGAAAAAAATAATAATAAAGAGAAAAAAAATATTTTTTTCTCTTTATAAACGTCAATTCTTCATTAGAAAATGTTTGCAATTTTTTTTTAAATAAATTAAAAAAAAATATTTTTTTTTAAATAAAATTTTTAATGAAAACTTAAAGATAAATAAATAATGTTATTGCAAGAGCAATGAAAACGAGCGAGTTGATTCTGGCTCTTTAAAAAAAAAAAAAAAAATCTGTTAGTTATTGAAACGTTAGTATTTGAAATACATTTATTAAAAATTAAGAAAGAGAAAAAAAATTTCACTTTATAAATTTCAATTTTTTATTAGGTGCGTTCGTAATTATCTAAATACGTAGCACCTATAGTTGTCGTTCAGTCCGTCCGTCTGTCTGCCTGTCCGCATATAACAACGCAAAAACTACCCAACCGAATTGTTTGAAATTTAAAATACATAACTATTACTTAATTTTGTCGAGGCATTTCAAATTTTATGAAAATCGGATGCTTAGATCAATTACAGGGACAATGAAAAGGATTTCGTTACATGGCGGTCAATGGGGAAAAAGTTTCAAATGCATTTTAATCGTTTGAAATTTAAAATACATAATTATTACATAATTTTGTCGACTTATTTCAAATTTATCAAAATTGGATGCATAGTTCAAATACAGGGACAATCAAAAGTATTCCGTTACATTACGGTCAATGGGGAAAAAATGTTTCAAAGGCATTTTAATGGTGTTACACTCATTCGAACATGATAAAATTGATATGCATCTATTAAGTACATTTTATAATATACATTTTGCATAATCTGTGGTGCAAAGAACATTTGTTATTGATTTACAAGGCCACACAAAAGTACTTCTTTATATAATGGTATAGGGAGAACAATGTTTGGTGCGCATTTTAATTGTAATTAACTATTTACAATTTTATGAGAGCGATATTTTTGAAATTTCGTTACCGTACGAACGCACCTTATTTGCTACGCTTCACGTGCAATTTCCAACTTGTTTGAAAATGTTCACAATCAGTTTTTTTCTTTATTTTTTTAAATAAATTTTTTTAATGAAAACTTAAAGATACATAAAGAAATAATGTTATTGCAAGAGCAATGAAAATGAGAGAGTTGATTCTGGCTCTTTAAAATTTTATTATTTTTCTGTTAGTTATTGAAACATTAGTATTTGATATACATTTATCAAAAATATGAGAGTTTTTAAATATTTTCAACTTTGCCTTCTGAAAAATATAAATCATAATTTTGAAGATTGTATTACATTTGTTGAATATATTTTCGGTAGAGCAAAGTACGTAATTTTTGCTTTAAAATAAATTTTCAGTTCATAATACGGTCTGCTCTCGTTAATTCGAACTCGTCGGGACCACAAGAAATTTTCGGATTATCCGAAGTTCGAATTATGGAAAATATGAAATGAAAACATGCTTAATATGGTACTATTACAGAGCAATTAATATTATTGTGTTTTTTAAATTTATTTCGTCATTAGAATATGACTTAATATTAAATTAGAATGTATAAATACACAAACTAATTAAAAGATTAGAAACAAACACTATGGATGAAAAATTTGAAGCGTCACTGATGAACAGACAGGGCACTAAGAAAGTGGATATCAAATGCATTGGATTATATGTATACTGTTCCGAAAAATTTTCACAAAAATCAAAGGAAGAAAGTTATTCAAATAATCGGAAATCCGTGAGAAAAATGAAAAAAATCGGAATTCTCGTTAGTTCAAATTAAACGAAGTCAGGAGAAAATGAGTGCGAATTAATGAAATTTTTTAACGTTATTCTGCCATTGAAAATTTCGGGACTTCATATTTAGTTCGAATTCAGCGAAAATTCGAATTATCCGATTTCGAATTAACGAGAGTCCACTGTATAAGCAACTGTCTGTTCTTCAATTAGAAATATTCATAATCAATCTATGTTGTAGTTATTTTTATTTTGTAGGACCTCCATGAATGGGATTCGCACTTATTCATCTAATGTATTTTTTTCTTTCTTTCACTTTATAAATTTTTGAATGAAAACTGTAAATTAAAATTATTTGTAAGTAAAATTCAATTAACTTTAAATTACATTTGACTATTATATTTTAATTACTGAAATGGGAGCATTTTGGAATACATTTATTAAAATTAAACTTTGTGAATTTTTGTCTTCGGAAAATATGTCAAAATTCATTTTAAAAATTATATTAATGAAATTTTTAAAATAGATTTTCGGTAGTGTAGAATACGCATTTTAATATTGCTCCATTTATATTTTTCGAATAGATTTCCAGTAGTGCAAATCGCAAAAATTTTCTTTATAAAAAAAAAAACCTGATTTTTTCTTTTCTTTCATTTTTTAGTATCTTTTTTTCCTTGTAATGAAATTTTTTTTAAATAAAATTATTTAAAAATAAATAACATTATAGTTTTAGAACAGTTTTTGTTGTATAGTTAAACTTAAATTGAAAAAGTGGTGTTTTAAAATGCATTTTAAAATATGATTTTTTTTGTTTAATTATAGAAAGAGTATTTTGTAACATATTTTTTAAAATTATAATTTAAATTAAATTACAATTCATTATTATTTCCTTGTTACTGAATTACGAGCATTTTTAGAATATATTATTAAAATGATAATTTGAGAGTTTTCCTGTGAAAAATATATCATATTCAGTTTAAAGATTGTATCAATTTTATTTTTATAGTATATTTTTATAGTATATTTTTGATAGTACACAATATACAGATAAATATTATATTAATCAGACTTGTATAAAACGAAAATCTTTGTATGCACGTAAATATTGGGTCAAAAAATTTCTGCAAATCAATTTAATGTTTAATAAAATTACGTGTTATATTTTTTTGACATGGATGAAATTCGGGTTTTTTGCGCGGTCTTATGTCGAAATTCGCGTGTTTTGCGCGGTCCTTTGTCGAAATAAGAGTTTTTTACGCGATCCTAAGTTGAAATGAGCGTTTTTTATGCGATTATTTCGATGTATTTTGCCAAAATTTGCATTTTTCTCATGATCCTTTGACGAAATTTGCATTTTCTCACGATTTTTTGATGAAATTTGCGTTTTTCTATGACCTTTCGACGATATTTTGCGCTTTTTCAGTGGAACTTTGAGTAAATTCGTGTTTTATTCGTGATAATTTGTCGAAAATGGACATTTTTTTTTTCTACGAACGATTAACGAAATTGATTTTTTACGACAATTAGGGTAACACCCCCAGTAACTGGCATGCACCAGTGATTGGCACATTTTACAAACATGTCCTAAAAAAAGATTTATATCCAGTCTTTTAAAAATTCAAGACCATATATCAGTTATATGCTCAATTACGTAAAAGATTATAACTTTGATTTACTTTACAAGATGACAATAGAGCCTAGGAAAGAGAAACAAGTACGGCTTGTATCAAATTAGCCATTTTGTTGCAAATTCTTATTCTTTGGCTTAAGGAAGGCATGCTTTTCAATCCATTATTATCTGATTTATAATATATTTTAAATTTTAATTGACAACAGTTTTGTTTAGTTAAAAATGGTTACTTTAATTGTGTAAAAGTATTTTTGACACAAATATTTGGATTTCTGAATTAATGGTAGTTGCCAATTAATGGTGCTTCAATTTTGCTAGTTCCAAGTAATTGGCACCTATTCCAATTACAAGGAATTCGTAAGGAATTTGAGATTAAACCATTTATTTTAGAAGTACTTTTAAAATTATAGACTAATTTTGTTTATCATTTGTTTTTATTTGAAAATATAAATTTTATCAGTAATTGGAATCCATTAAAGCTTCATATGACAATTACTGGGGACAGCATGACAATTACTGGGTATTAATGTAAGTATATTGTATTGTTTTAAAGTGATCACATTTCAGACTAATATGCTGATTTCTTACTCTCAAAAAACTGAAATATGGCATCTTCATCTACAGTAAATTTAATTTAAAGCGATTAAAATAAATGCAAAATGTAAAGTTTTTTTTAATATAAACATATGCCAATTACTGGATCACAAGGTGTCATACATTGGTGCTCTAGGTGCCAATTACTGGTGATTTCAGCAACTTTTTATAAATATATTTTTATAAAAATACTTTTCAAATTTTTTTTTGCTTTTAGTGGGCAAAATAGATGCACAGATATGCATTCTTTGATTTAAAAATATTCCCAAGTAAATAGCTTATTTCTTTGTAATGAAAATTTAAGTAAGTTTAACGACAAATTCTTAATGTGCAAATTACTGGGGATGTTACCCTATTTGCCAAAATTCGCGATTTTTGGTGGCCGAAATTTCTGATTGGTGAATTTTTAAAGTTTTCGGCATCAAATGATTTAAATTTTTGAGAAATCGCCCAGCTTTTATTTTGTGCGCTAACAGTAAATAATTCGTACGTAAAATTGGGGAAATATTTTAAATTTTTTGGTACAAAAAAAAAAAAAAAAAAAAAAAAATGTTTCGTTTCAAAATTTTTTAGCGCAGTTCGAAAAATTTACTGCACATGACGTGCGCGCATGCGTCTATATTATTCAACTCTGGTAAATAGATTTTCGGTAGTACAGAGTGCATAATTTTTACTTTGGAAAAATATTTTTTATCTTTATAATATGTCACTTCTTCATTTAAAAAATTCTGTTGTGATATTGTGGCCGAAAGCTTTTGCTCTCGAAATTGGTAGACGGGAGATGCTGAGTTCGAACCCTATCGCGCCCGTCGGCCTAATTTTTCGGAGTTTTCCATGGTTTTCTTCGAATCTTGGATATCCTTGCGTAAATAGGTTAGGTTCCCTTAGAAAGACCAACTCCCGTCTTTCCAAGACACTAGCCATCGAGCCTATATCCTCTTTTATTTATTCGGCCGTCATAAAAAAGCAACAACTGTTGTGATTTTTTTTTTTTCGTACGGTCTTTGTATGTGTCATTCTTTCTTATTTATTTGAATTATTTCTTCTCTCTTCTCTTCTTTCCTCGTAAGTTAAATTTTATAATAGAATTATTAATAAATAAATAATAATATATTTAAGTGAACCGTTTTTGTTGTGTAGAATAAAAAACTGGAACCAAAAATCTGGATTTTTAAATTGCATTTTAAAATAGGATCATTTTCTGTTTAGCTATTGAAACGTGAGAATTTTGAAACGTTTTCTAAAATTATATTTTGTAAGTTTTTGTTTTCGGAAAAATATAAATCTTTATAAATAAGAAAGATTGCCTGCAAAAATCTTTCTAAATTAATAAATAAAACAGAGTTTATGAAGATTTTTTTTCTTTTCTTTTAATCGTACGTCAGCTTTTTGAAAATATTCATAATCAATTGCTGTTGTGGTTTATTTTTAGCAAACCCGGTTATTATGAATGAAATTCTTCCAACTCTTTCTTTATTTTCCTTTATTTTTTTATTTGTAAATTGACAGTTAATTGCGAAAAATGATATCGTAGATTTAAATTGTATTTTAAAATATGATTACTTTTTAAAATTTAATTTTCGAAACATGAATGAATTGAAAAGCTTTTTTAAAAATTATAGTGAATGTTTAATCTTCGAAAAAGTAAAATTATAATTTATATAAAAGATTGCCGTAGTTATATTTTTAGGCCCAGCTTTCGGTAGTACAGAATACACAATGTTTACTTTACAAAAAAAGAGTTTTTTCTTTTTATAATGTAATCAATTCATGTTGTATAATAAACAGAGACAAATAATCTAAATAAGCTTGAAGCCGCTAAAGTCCGAATTATTATGGCCTAACTTCCCCCTAAGTATGATTCTGCGCAGAATTTTCTGAAAATTCCGAAAATTTAATATATTAATTTTCAAAAATTAAAATAAAAAATCGGTCATAAATCCAAAGATTCTGATATAAAAATTTTTGAGATTTTCGACAAATGATAGCCGAAAAGAATCAATTTAGTCAATCGTTCGAAGAAAAACCACCAGTTCCGTCAATGGATCGCGGAAAAAACGTGAAATTTCATCAGAGGTTCTCAGAAAAAAAATTATCAAAAATTCACGAAAAAAAGGGCGAATTTCGTCAAAATATTATAGTAAAACGCAAATTTCTTTGAAAAATTATGAAAACCGTAAATTTTACTAAAAAATCGCAAAAACCCCTCAAATTTTGTCACCCCCACAAATTTCGAGAAACGATTGCGGAAAATCCACAAATTTTGTCAAAAGATCGCAAAAAACAGCAAATTAAAAGCGATAAAAAAATAACCCACAAATAGTGCCAGGAGTGGATTTATCCCCCTCTCCCTCCCTTCTTTTATAACCCTTCAGAAAATTTAATGTGCATTTCAAATTTTTTTTTTTTCTAATTCTCAGAATTACCCCTGGTCGACGCCTCAGTTTTTAAAGGGGAGGAAAGGGGGCACTCGCGAAACAGAAGTAAATATATTAATAAATAATTGTATAACTGCTTGAAATTTGTAATTCTGTTAATATTTAATAAAAATAATTGAAAAAATAATTATCTGAGTTTAAACTGCTTAAAAGATGCGACATACCTGCTAACCTCCCTCTATTCTTCCATAAAACGTGGATTAATGTAACTCATGAGGTAATTCAAGGCCTAACCAGTCGGCAAAGTAAGAGGGGCTTTGAAACTTTTTCGTGATGCTAATTTGCAGCTTATCTTTTTCCCACTGTTTTAATGATGCATAAAAACAAAAAAAAAGAGGGCAAATATCCTTCACTCCCTTTCACAAAACTTTTGATTACAATATTAAAAAATAAATAAATAAGATAAAAAATTGTAATTTAACAAATTACAACGACTAATTGGAAAATTATATTTTCAAAGACTAAAATTTTAGACTTATAAATAAATTTTATATTAAAAAATTGATAATAATAAACATAATTTTTATGATGATCAAAACGTGGTTTACGTAATAAAAGAGTCCTATATTACGTACGCCATGGATTAAAAATTAATATTCCTGTACCAATCGTATACAAATTTTAAATGACATTTTAGTTTTACAATTTTCGGTATTGCAAATTTTTTAAACTTCTAAACATCACATATTTTCAATTTTCACACCGTCGTCGTAAAGAGAAAAAAAAAGTGCTTTTAAATGCAATTTGTTTGAAAGCTGTACCTCAATTCGTTTTTAAGTTATTAACTTTTTGGTAGTTTTTTAAATACTTTTTTTTTTGTCATTGTGGTAACAGAAGTATTTCATTTCTGGACATTAAACATGAAGCAATCAGAAAACGAATAAATAAAAATGGACCAATAAGAAAGCGCATAAAATTAAAAAAAAAAAAAAAAAAAAAAAAAAAAAAAGAAAAAGATTTAGATATATTTCAGATTTCCCAGTTCTTTACTGAGGTCTACAACTATTTCATAATTGCAAAAAGAAAAAAAAATTAAATGCGAAATACATAACATTAATAATGAAAAATTAATGAACTCTAGAGGGGGCCCGAAAAGTTGTTAGGGGTTCAGCCCACCTTGCCTCTGTCTAGTAAAATATGTTTTGAAAAAAAAAAAAAAAAAAAAAATAGAAACATGAAATTAAATAAATAATTATTCATTAAATAATTTTTGATTTGAAATGTGTTTAACATAGATCCAATTAACCGACATATTACGGAAGAATAGTTGAAGGTTGGCAAATACGGTGCGAGTTTTATTAATTTAATTTATTTATTTTGAAAAGTGTGCATTTTGAAATGTATTTTTTAAAGAAAAAATATTATGAGATTTAAAAAAAAAAAAAAAAAATACTACTGTTTTGAAAACATCTGATGTTTTTAGTCAGAAATACATTATAACCCCGATTTAATAATTTCCCTAATTTAACGATAAATATTAATGGTCCGAATTCATTCATATTTATTTCTATATTATATGATCTCAGATTCAACGATAATTTCCTCCTATTTAACGATGCTTTCTTTATGAATATCAGATATTTTAAACACTTTCTCCATAAGCAAATACGTCGTTTTTATCCGATATGGCTTATCTATCGAACAAACGAAAAATTCGATTCCGTTTGCAAGATTATAGTAATGTTTTATCGAGTATTTAATACGAATGAATATATTTATGTAATACTTTTGAAACAAATGAAAAAATCTTGACTTACAAACTACATTTAAGGAAAAAGCAAAGCAGTTGTCAATAAAACGGTATTTCAAAAACCAATTTTAATGCAGTTTCTATGAATCTAATGTATTCCCTATAATTTAACTATATTTTATTTTCAAGAAACTTTTTGAAATCACTAAGTTGAGGTTTGACTATTTGATGTATGCTACAAATTGAATATTCCAACTGAGGGAAAAATTGCCCAGTCCGGGAATCGAACCGAGATACTTGGCATACAAGGCCAATGGTTTACCTGTTAAGCTTGCTGGGCGATAGAAGGCTGAGATTTTTCGTTCCGATCTTTAATATTTGAAAAATCTTTAATATTCATCAGTAACAAATTTTAAGAGTATGCATTTTCATAATAGCGCTAAATGTAATAACACTAGTTATTACCAGTGGCGTAGCTACCTACTGTCATGTTTTTTGGCGCCCGGGGCCAGCAAGAAATTTTGCGCCCCCACCCCAATATAGATATATAACAATTTCTCTCAATTTGGCGCCCCTAGGCCTCGGCGCCCGGGGCGGACGCCCCCCTTGCCCCCCCTTAGCTACGCCACTGGTTATTATAACAATAATCATTGCTATTTCAGGGTAGAATGACATTGTTTTTACTTTTTTGTTAAAACTAAAGAAAAAAAAATAAATTGCTGGAAAATATATAAAAGCTGTAAAATTGGTGACTAGCGTATTTTTCTGTAAACTGCAAAAAACGTAAATAATCATGTTAATTGATCATCTATGAGTTCCATACATGAAATTTTAGGAGCGGGAACTTTTATGCATAATTATTGACTTGATTTTTAAATAAGATAAAAATGCGAATTTTCTAAACTACCATTTTTCTTCTCTTACCTTTATTCATCGATTTCTTTGCATGCTTATTATAATAAAACAACTTTTTTTTTTCTTTTGAATTTCCAATAGTCTAAAGCTTATGATAATTGCCGAAAATCCCACAGCACTAATCGCTCTTGCTCTTTATGACCTCAACATAAAAGAAAAAAAAAATCATTCTACTGCGATGATTAATTTTATCTGGCTTCTTTTTGGGTTCATTGGAGCGCGTTTCCCCCTAAAAAGCCATCAACCAACGATTTTCAGAAATAACATTCTTTAATTCATTTTTGAATAGAAATATAAACTAGCAAACGATTTTTACCTCAGATTTAAACCTACGAATTAAAAAAACAATAAGAAATAATATCATAATTCCTATGAAATGCAGATAATATTCTGTATATATATACAGAATATTCTGTATATATATATTCACAGTTAAAGCTAATTTAGTTTTTATAGCAAATTTATATTTAACTATTTATTTAGAAATGATTTTGAAACTGTTTAATTATGTTACATATTTATATACGATGTCTTCGATTCCGTTTAAAATATTGTACCAAAGTTGTTTAAAAGTTTGGGGTTGTTTTAAGAAATATTAATATTTATTTTTATTAATATTATTTAATTTATATTTTAGCAACAAAGAGCTTGATAATGATATATATTAAATGTATTGACTGTAATTTTAGAACAAAAAGAACAGATTGAAGTAGTTATTGGGTAGATAATTAAAAATAGATATAACCTTTTGTAAGAACATATGAAAACTATACAATCTAAGAAAATTTTCATATCAAAATAATATCTAGTGAACACGAAACTGAAACATTACTGACGAACATGGTAATGACAATTAATGCTAGAAACAATATTTAAATGAGCATATTGTTTTGTCTAAATTATCAAATTTATTTATACATTTGTTGGGTGGATTGTTTGATGCATTTTATAAAACAACTTATAAAATGCATCGCAATTCCAAAATAAAATTTAAACGTACATTTAAGTATTTTTAATACATAAGTAGTGCTCTATTATGAATTGCGAGTCTTACTTGATTATCCTGTTGACGAGTTTTGGCAAATTCTATAAATCGTCAAACTATTCGTAAATTCTTCAAACTGGCATAATTTTTATTTTAACTAATGAAAAACAGTAAATTACTAAAACATTAATAAAAATACAAGTAAAACGTTGAATTAAATATCACTTGATGACACAACAAATTCATGTAATGTGTTTAATGCAGAGTGAATGTGGCATTTAAGGCAAGCCATTATTGGCATTTAATCTTATAGTTTGGCGATAGTTTCTTGGTTGGCGGGATAATTAATTAGTACCGAATTTCGTTACAGAAACATCCTTAGAACTCCAAAAATAATAATCGTATTAACTATCAGTTTACTGCGTCATACTGTATTAAACGTCTCATTTCCAATTAAAATATATATTAGAATGAAATACAGAGTCATAAAAAATCGAAGAGTATGGACAATATTATTACAAATGCCTCGGCAACTAATTATCCGATTAATTTCATTCTTTAGGCAAAGTTTATGTTTTTTTATTGTTTTTTACATTTACTCCTTAAAATTAAAAAAAAAATCGCAAATTTTTGCATACCTTTCACCAGAACGAATAATTCGAGAGTCTGAAAAAATAGTTCTGGATAATCGAGGTTACTGATATTCAATAGGCTTCTTCCGATTATTACATACTAAGTACACGCCAAATTTCAAGTCTCTATCTCAATTTATTCGGGAGATATAGCGTTTACACACACAGACGTATGGCAATTTTTTTTTTTTTAATGTTTTTCGGAATCTCCAGTGTCTAAAATGTCTAATCCGTCTTTTTTTTTTTTTTTTTTTTTTTTTTTTTTTAATTTTTAAAACGATTGCAAGATTTACCCGATACTTCGTATGAAGGGTCAGTAATTAGAATGTACAATGTAGTGCTTGACTTTACAATGCAAACTAATGTACAATGTATTGCTTGAACAAAAATGATCATAAAAAGAATTTAACATTCATAGTTGATTTGAATAATTTACATTTTATAGCCAAGGACATGAAATTTCCTTTATCCGAAATTGAACCAACTACTTATGATTTAAAAATTATAAAATTGAAATATATTTAATTCTTTAAAGCAATATAGATCAGGGTTACTTAAATACTCCTTTAAAGCTTTTGCATTAATGGATGTATAATTTTAAAACAATAATTTTAAAATTTTGATAATTCTAACATTTTAAAGATACCTGAAACACTTAAGTACTTCTGGATGAATATGAAGTTAAAAAAGTTATTGTTTTAATTGAAAATTCTACCAAACGCTGTATGCATAAGGAATTAATATTCAGTCTTCTCTTTTATATTAGTAAAATCTTTTAACTTAAAAGCTTTTTTGCATAAGACGGAAGAAAAAAAATCCAGTATCAGAATGAAATAAAAGAAAATTGAATCTATGAAACGTCAGGCTGTCACTTTAGAAATTGAGAATTCTGATATATATTTCCTTTTTCCCTTCTTTATGCATCAGTAAATCATAAAACTTTATTGATTTACCTCTAGATTTATTGACGAATCAATAAAAACGACTTCTGACGCCTCAGTTCACAGTGAAATTTTGCACGAAAGCGGAAAAAAATAAAAAAAAATAAATAAATAAATCTTAAAATGATAACGAAGCAATCGGGTTTTATTTCTGGAATATTTTGATGGCTCTGTTTTTAGCAGTAAAATTTCTTGCTGCACGATTTGTTGTTTTGAATTAAAGTGAAGTAAGACAACAAAGAAATAAAAAAAAAAATTGTAATTTAAGAAATTACCCCAACCATTTGAAAAATGTTTCACTCGATACATTCATCTATCATTTTAAGCTAAATACCAGTTGTTTTATTGTGTATTATCCGTGCCACTGCTATAAATGACTTTATACATGCTGCAATTTGAAGGTACGGTTCGTTTAAGTTATATCACTCTATTGTCGCCAAGCATAAAAGTTGGCGACGAAAGAAACATTTCAAACTATTTAACATTGTTGGTGCAAAAGTAATCATTATTAAAATACAGCTTTGGCATATACTGTTATACTTGTAAGACTTTGGCATATATTGTTTGATTTTACAGAGCAGAATTTTGGTGATGGAGGTTTTAAACCAAAATCGATCGCAGCACATGCATCTGTGAATGGGTCCATCAGACATCGAATCAAAAAAGTTTTTTCCCAGTTTTTCCCAAGCCGATTGCTTTTTAGTTTTCTTTTTAGGTGGTGGAAAATCAAGAGTAATAGCTATAACATTTTCCGGCTTGTTAGAATCACTATTGGCACTCAAATTTTCCTGGTTAGAACCGACCGATAGTAAAACGCCATGGCTAGTGGATTGGTCGCCCTGGCGACATGATGTTTTACAATTAATCGGTTCGGCATTAAATTGCTTCCTTTTTCGTGATCGCCTTTCAACACGTAATTGGTTTTCAGCGGCTCAATAATCTTTTGATTTTATCATTTTCTGCATTGAAAGACGTTTTTGCGCCAAACCAAATACAGTATTACTCAGTTATCCCGTCGACCAATTTCGCCAAATGATACGAATCGCCAAACTAATAAGCAACTTATACATGTTGACTGTGTTTAATATCATTGAATGCGATATTCACGTTCATTCATTTCTTTGGCTTCGGCTTTTTCCGTATCTGTTAATTTCCGTCTACCCATTTTTAAATTTGTTAGTTTTCTCCTTTATTACAATGATTTTAACCATTTTAATTTACTATTCAAATAAAAATTCTTCTAAAAGTAAAGAATTTAATTTAAATTCAAAAAAAACTCTTCTAAAAGTAAAGAAATTAATTTAAATTCAAAAGTGACCACATCATTCAAAAGTGGTAACATCATTCAAAAGTGGTAACATCATCGGGTCCATTCTCCCGAAAACAACAACCATTTTTCAAATGGTTAAAAAACTCTTCTAAAAGTAAAGAAATTAATTTAAATTCAAAAGTGACCACATCATTCAAAAGTGGTAACATCATTCAAAAGTGGTAACATCATCGGGTCCATTCTCCCGAAAACAACAACCATTTTTCAAATGGTTAAAAAATTCTGCGTCAAGGTTAGTTATTGAAACACTTTTCCAACAACTTCGGAATTATGTATAACAAAACTTCATCGTTTAATGAATTGAAATAGGGCGTTTAATTAAACCATTTAGAAACGCTTAAGCTATTTGAAAACCAAATTCCGTCAGTTTCCATATATAGTCGGAAAATTATCCAAATTCTTTGAGCAGTCTTATTTGTGATATATTGATTTGTATCTATTAGGTTACATGCAATTAGTCCATATTCCATGTAATGCGATGACATAAAAAACTAAAAATGGTATATGGTAAAATTAAAATCTTTAAAGGCGGAATCGCATTGGAAAGAAAAAAATACGTTCCTTTTTTATCAGGCGTTAATGTTTAATATATATTTTTTCTCGCATTTTAATGTATTCATTTTGCATGGATGAACAGTTTAAAAGAAATTTCCCGTTTTCATATAAAAAAAATGCCGTCATAGGCAGTTTGTTTTCACGTGTTTAACTCTATTTAAATAAGCCTAGAAATCTACGATTCTTCAAAAAGAATACTTCTAATGTTTAATTGTAGAGCAATGACAACATAAAAGCATATGCCTTTTTTGCAAAAATTTTTGGACCATGCCAAATTTTACTGATTTTTGAGCAGATTTTGCCAAGTCGAGAAAAAGATTTTCATACGGGATTATTGAACCGGAATTGATTATCCTGGTCCGCGAAGAGTAGGAAGTATGAAATCAGTCTCGGCTTTGTACGGAAAAAATAAGTTAGGCCCGGCCCGATACTCCAAAAAAGTAAGGCCCCAGCCCGGCCTAGCCCGAAAAGATTAGTGACTAGGCCCGTCCTGAGTCTTCAGGAAAAAGGCCCGAGTCCGGACTGGCCCGATGGCCGTTAATGGTAATAGGTCCGAACCCGGCCCGTGCAGATCTCTAGCTGTGTATACGAGAAAAAAAAAAAAGTTAGGCTCCGGACACACACTTGTTTTGCCAGTTTGCAAAACTATACAGAACTTCATACACTTTTCGATGGTACAATTATGAAAATGGCACAAAATAGCTATTACAGCACCCCTTTCCAGCAGAATATTTCTAAACTGAAGGAGGATCTACCTGCCACAGCCTAATACATACACTAAAAATTTGGTTCAATTCTATGCATAACTTCATACAATGGTACTTCAACAAATACTTCATACTTTTCGATGGTACAATGGCGACACACGGGCAGATGGAAGAACAGACGGACATTTTGTGTATAAATGTGTGTTTTGAGATCTTTGACCCATAAAACGTGAAAATCAGTAAAAAATCGGAAGTCGAAAAAAATTTCGGTTACAATATTTTTTTTTTATTGAAGATAGAAGAAAGTAAAATAACTATTGCAATAGCTCTATACTTGCTGGGTATTTTTAACTAAATTTTAAACAGTATGTATACTTATATCAATAATCTCAAATATAAAGTGTGATGTATTTCTACTTCTTTTTTCTTTATTATTTAAATAATTAAAAAATCGTCTGCTATTAATTGATTCGTCTTTTCTCAAAAACCGCCGCTCCAGATTGCGATTTTTTAAAAACTAAATTGTAACGGTAATTTTATCCAAACTTACTTTCGGTTAATTTATTTCAGTGGTATACTCGAGAGGAAAAGAGCGAAATTTGTTATTGTTCCTAACATTTCTATAAACTACACGACACTTACTTGGTGAAACAAAATAAAATCATTAGTGATTTTACAGCTGCATTGTTGGAAACAAAGTGTTAAACGCAAAAAAATAAAATAAAACTTACGTGATACATGTTTTAAAAGGTTCTGAACTCACACGGCAGAAGTGATTCACTCATGGAAAAAAGGTCTTTACTCTTAGGTAACAATCAATAGTCAGAGAGCTTGCTTGAGAAAATCTCCAGGGATTCCAAAAAGATTTGAAAAGCCCATTAGCTGTGTTTTGCGATGGTGTCAGTTTCGAGTGATTTTTTTTCTTCCTTCGTTTATGTTAGAGATAAGATAGTTCAAAGTGAAATTTTAAACACTGATTCATAATTTCTGTAGAAATAAACAAGTTGGAAATTGCACGTGAAGCGTAGCAAATGAGGTGCGTTCGTACGATAACGAAGTTTTAAAAATATGATTCTCATATATCAATCTCATAAAATTGTAAATAGTTAATTACAATTAAAATGCGCACCAAACAATGTTCTCCCTATACCATTATGTAATGAAACTTTTGTGTGGCCTTGTAAATCAATAATAATGTTCTCTGCACCACAGATTATGCAAAATGTATATTATAAAATGTACTTTATAGATGCATATCAATTTTATTATCTTCGAATGAGTGTAGCACCATTAAAATGCATTTGAAACATTTTTCCCCATTGACCGTAATGTAACGAAATACTTTTGATTGTCCCTGTAATTGAACTATGCATCCGATTTCGATAAAATTTGAAATAACTCGACAAAATTATTTAATAATTATGTATTTTAAATTTCAAACGATTAAAATGCATTTGAAACCTTTTTCCCCATTGACAGTAATGTAATGGAATACTTTTGATTGACCCTGTAATTGATCTATGCATCCGATTTTCATAAAATTTGAAATGACTCTACAAAATTATGTAACAATTATGTATTTTAAATTTCAAATGATTCGGTTGGGTAGTTTTTGCGTTGTTATATGCGGACAGACGGACGGACTGAACGACAACTATAGGTGCTACGTATTTACATAATTACGAACGCACCTAAAAAGCTGCTGTGGCCATGGCAAAACTTTTATTTTAGGGTTCCTTACTTAAAAAGTAAAAATGGAATCATTATAAGATCACTTATGTGTCTGTCTGTCGCATTTTACTCGTAAACTATTGAACGTGGAACGTTTAAATTGGGGGAAGTAATAAAAACTGGCCATGGCAAAACTTTTATTTTAGGGCTCCTTACTTAAGGCCCCTGTCCCTGGCCGAGGAAACGCTCGCGAGCTAATGCTACTCCTATGGGGAAGCATTTTTCTAATAACTCTTTCGCATTTTGACATTTTTGAATAGTTTTTTTTGCACTGGATAGCTGAGGTGCATGCCGACAGCGCACCTTTTCTACTTTTTCGATTTTGGTTGCAGATATATTTTTAAAAAAGCACTTTCAGTTTCGAAACCGGTTTTGAAAGTGAAACTGACTTTGTACAAAATATCTGCAACCAAAATCGAAAAAGTAAAAAAGGTGCGCTGTCGGCATGCACCTCAGCTATCCAATGCAAAAAAAATTATTCAAAAATGTCAAAATGCGAAAGAGTTATTATAGAAAAATGCTTCCCCATAGGAGTAGCATTAGCTCGTGAGCGTTTCCTCGAGCGAGGACAGGGGCCTTAAAAAGTAAAAATGGAATCATTATAAGATCACTTATGTGTCTGTCTGTCGCATTTTACTCGTAAACTATTGAACGTGGAACGTTTAAATTGGGGGAAGTAATAAAAACTGGCCATGGCAAAACTTTTATTTTAGGGCTCCATACTTAAGGCCCCTGTCCCTGGCCGAGGAAACGCTAATATATTTTCAGAGATATCTTCGAAAATGAAATGCAAAAATATGTCCCTCTTCATCTATTTCCAAATCTAGTGGAAAAAAAAAAAAAAAAAAAAAAAAAAAAAAGGGGGGGTGGTAGTAGACATTAACTAAAACCTTGCAGGAAAACTATAGCGGTTACCTTAGGTCAAATATTATTTCAGAAAAGCGTGTTTTTAAGTTACTCACAAATTTCGATTTGCGTGCATTTAGCAAAGGCTTGGAGGAACACTAAGATTAACTATGGCTCCTGGGAAGTCGCTCGGAACCAAGCATCTATTTTGTGTCGGAGCGGCTTTGACGTCTGAAACCAAAGGAATCGCCTGTAACAGCCAATCAAATGCTTGGAAATCCAAAAAATGGAAAAGTCGTTTTTCGAACAGCCAATAAAACGCTTAAAAAACGGAAAAAATGCAGGGGATTTTTGTCGCTTGAAATTTATATGTGTAATAGCACTTTTAAAAAAGCTTTTGAGAGGGAGAGAGAGAGAAGTATATGCACGGAAAACCGTCAGACTTTTCTTTCTATGGATCACTCTCCATTTGCGATAGAAAGACATTGAAAATGAGTTTGGTCTGAGGTCTGAACTAGGAAGCCAATCAGTGCAATATTTGTCCGTTTGATATCTGAAAACATCCCCTGATAACTAATACGTGCTCACTAACGTATAGATATTTAAAAACATCTCATTTGATTCTTGTCAGAAGTTATTTTATCTTTTGAATCGGTTCACAGTTACATTAGATTCAGTTTTTAGAATAATGAAAACCGCATTTACTCAAACCAATGGTTAGAATAGTGAAATTGAAATAAGGAGAAAAATATTTTTAATTTTTATAACCGCGGTGATGCTTATAGGTTAAAAATAAGGAGATAATATCAACCATCTTTGGTCATCATTTTAATGGAAAGGAATCTGTGTTAGAAGGGTTGAATTAAAGAGATTTATGGATTTGGTTGTTTAAAAAATGCTGTTTTATCACATGGGAGACAATGTTTTGCCGGTGTAGTTAGTTGGGTAAAAAGGTGGCAATTAACAAAATCGCGTGGCTAAAATGGTGTTAATTTTTATGCAGGATATTTTTTCATTATCGTTTACAAAAAGTTAATTTAAAAATCGTTAGTTTTAGAGGCATAGTACCAGTTGCCAAAATGTCTTAAATTTTATTCTGTATCATATAAAAATTAATTTACATTAAAATAATTATATTTTTAAAAAGTTAAAAAATTACAAATTTTACACAGTGTACTTTTAGTTTACAATTTCATATAGCTTTTATTTAAAAAAAAAATTCTGGGTGTTTTAACAAGTAAAGCAGCAAATAAATTATTCTTCTATAGGCAAAACTTACTGAGTTATGATGCTTATAAATTTTCAACGCAAAAAAAAAAAAAAAAAAAAAAAAAAAAAAAAAAAAAAAAGTATTTTTAGAGCAAGAAAATGCTGATAATGTTTGAAATGCAAAGTATCATAACTAGGCAAGTTTTTATCTTGCAAAAATTAAGGTTTTTAAATGCAAGCAAATTTTAATGGTGTAGATTTATCTCAACCAAAACAGTGTCTATACTTATGTCCCAAAATTATTCAAGATGTCTTGTTAAAAGCCTTCTAATTAAAATGTCTGACAGCATTCTCATCGATTAGTTACATATTACTTAAATAACATGTTGTTAAAACCTGTTATATGTGCAAGTAGGGATGATGTAACCTGTTAACCAAAAGTAACTCTATTTCCCATACATTTTTATCTCTATTTTTAATGAAAAGAAATGATGTGTAATATTTCGGAAAAGTTGCTTCATTTGACTTGTTGAGATGTTCAACATCCCCTTAATGACATGCAGGTATACTTGCTACATCGAAAGTCGCTTGCAGAATTTTTCGAAAAAAATCTTATTCATCGCTGTGCCTTTACATGTGTTGATTTTCAAAGCTTTTAATAAAATATTTTTAATTAATTTTTTTTTCAAGTCAAAATAAAAATTGCTCCTTATTATTCTCAAATGATATGTTTTCTGACACCACAAGAAATTCGAAGGTGATATATTCAACAGATTTTACAAAAGTGTACCAAACAGACATATTGTTCCAAAAATATGTAAAAAGTTATTTAGTTCTTAAAAACTAATCTATGCATGAAATTAATTTTTTATTTGCTTTATATATGGGCTATAATGTGTATAGAGTGTTTTTTAACTGGCGCTATATAGAGCCGCCTATAGCTCGTTCTAATCGCTGGAATGACACAAAATTATATAAATGGACTAAAAAAACCATGTTGAAAAATATTCCAACAACAACAAACTAAAAGTTCCAATCACCACCGATAGGGGGAAATTTGGCGCTGTACATTGAAAGAAAACATTAGAAACAGACAAAATTAATATTTTGGATAAAATACCATGTTTTATTCATCATATTGATTTTCTCGACGAGGAATTCGACGAGAATTCGAGGCAAAAATGTGCATTTTCATTTATCACCCTTATTTTATGCTAGTTCTCAATTGCATGAATTACCACAGCGCGACATTTCTCTCTATCGGTGGTGATTGGAATTAATTTTTTTTTCTTGGAATCTTTTTTCCCATGGTTTCATTAGTCGCCTTATAAATTTAAAAGTAGTTCCTGTTATTAAAATGAGTTACAGAGAGCTCTAAATAGCGCCAGTTAAGAAAAGAAACACCCTGTATGTACTGTAAAAAAAAAAATTAATTTCCCATCTCTTGTTTTAATTAAAATATATGATGTTAAATATTCCGCAAAAACTACTTCATTTTACTTGTCGAGATATTCCACGTGCCCTTAAGGGAGACCCGTAAGAAAACCCCCCAAATTTTTATTATTGATTTTAAAGTAATGAATTTTGGTGTACTATTTAAGAATCTTTTTGTAAGGAATAATTAGCAAAAAATTCGCTTTTTATTAAAAAGTATATTTTTTATGTCGATTTTTATTAGCCTCCGATGCTATTTCTTTCAGACAAGCTAAAAAGTGTCGTGTCAAAAATTGTGGCACATCAAGCATAAGTATTTTACTTACCTATCATACGTAGTATAGGGTAAGTCTTGCAATCGTTTTGAAAATCGAAAAAAATTATTTTGACAGATTTACACGTTTTATATGCTGGAGATTCCGAAAAACATATTTTTAGAGAAAAAAAAATTGCCGTCTGTCTGTCTGTAAACGCTCTATCACACGAACAAATGGAGATAGAGACTAAAAATTTTGTATGTACTGAGTAAGTAAAAATAGGACGAGGCCTATTTAATATCAGTAACCTCGATTTTGAGGTCTGCATGGGCCGGAATTTCCAGGCCCGGGCCCGGCCCGGCCCGTTTAAATTTTTATATTTTAGGCCCGGCCCGTACAAAAATCAGCGAAAACAGGCCCGGCCCGTTTTGGCCCGTTACAATTTCTACGATTTCTAAAAAATTCAGATTTTTATCATATAACTAAGATTCTTTTAAAGAATACTGCATACATATCTATGGAATGATTTTACAGTATATTTTACAGCAAATACACATTAACAACATTAATAATTACTTAGATTCTTAGGCTTTCAACATTCGAATAAAGATTCATTAAAAAATTAATATGGCTTAGAATAAAAGAAAAAAGAAAGAAAGCTAAAAACATCGTTAATTTTGAAGCTGTTTAATAAAAGAAGATTTATAAATATATTTCTATATCATTTTTATTATAGATTTCAAATCCAAATTCATTCTTAAATTCAAAGAAGCTCCTTTCTGATACATTTCTAAATTAATTTTTTTTTCTTCTCAGAACCGCATAAGATTAGCAGATATCTTTATTCAGAAACTATGTAATCGAATGGCATTATCCATTTTTTGATACAAGCAATTTAAGAATACTGCAAACAAATAAAATACTGTCATAATTAGCGTTTTGAATAGAATTTCCGGAAGCAATAGCAATGGAAGGGAGAAAAATTTGCAATCATTTGAGAAATTATTATATCTCAACAAGGTTATACAAGTATTTTATTTACCAAAAATGAAAAATGCTATTCGATTCCAAATCCCTTCAATAGTTAGGCTTATCACTTTTATAATTTTACAATTTAAAATTAATCAGAAAATGTGTCAAACCTTCGCATTATTGAGAAATTAATTTAAAAATCATCAAGAAGTATATATCCGAAGACAGTTCTTTATCGCTATGAATAATTTTACAAATCATGTTTTCTGCCAATAATTAAGTCTAGTACCGATCCGGCTAGTCTATATGTAGAAAAATAATGCAAGCGTGATCTCGGACCGGCATGAATCAGCTAAAAAATATTAAAACGGGTTACATAATGTAATTCTCCGATGCCGATACACTGTGCATTTTTATATTGATGCTGTCAAACTAGTATGGCCACATTTATACTTATTCTCGTTAAAACCATTTTCGTTGAAAATAGCTCATATTTTATCGTTTCTGCCTAAATCTTCAGAACGGGTCGGCAGGCCCGAATTTTTTTTTATCGGCCCGGCCCGTCTGGCCCTTTCGATTTTTTTGCCGGCCCGTTGAAAAAACTATTCTAAATCTGCCGGCCCGTTAGAAAATTAGAAACGATTCCGCCGGCCCGGCCCGCGGGCCGGGACGGGTACGGGCCACGGGCCAAGCCCGGGCCCGTGTAGATCTCTACCTCGATTATCCGGGTCGATTATCCGGAACTAATTTTTTCGGGCTCTCAAAAAATTCGTTCTGATGAAATGTATATAAAAAACCTCTATCGATTTTTTTTCCTAATCGGGGGCGAAACTGAATTCTGCTATGGCAGAATCTACATTCAGCTTGTGATTTTTTTTGTGGATAAATACATTTTTTAGCTCACAGGCTATCATAGCCTGAGAGCTTATGTGTCCGTCCGTTCTGTATGTACGTGCGTAACGCGATAACTCATGAGAAAAATATCCGATCCACATAAAATTTTGTATATAAGTATATCCCGATAAGGCGCTTCCCTGATTAGTTTTTGGAGTTCATTCGATATGTATAACAGGGGGGGGGGTCGTGCCCCTCCCTTTAATTGATATAAATGGGTTTTTCATGCAGAATTATTTGTTTTAGACATAGGATCATTCTGGTTGGGCGCCTCCGTGATTGGTATTAGGTTTTCATTGAATAAGTATATACAGGGGGAACGGGGGTTCTAATGCCCCTCCCTTTAATTTATATAAATGGGTTTTTCATGCAGAATTATCAGATTTCGTTCAAATTTCTAAATAGTTTTGAAAGTTTAACGGTTGAGTATAAAAAAGGGGGATAACTCCTCTTAAATTATATAAATGGGTTTTTATTAAGAATTTTCCAATTTGCTCTTAATTTTGGATATAGATTTTTTTTATATGATAAAATGTGTCCCTGATTAGTTTAATGGGTTCAAAAATTAAGTATAAAAGGGGAAAGGGAAGTTATTTCCCCTCCTTTAATTTTTTTCCGAACGGAATTAACCCTTGAAAATATAAGGCTGTATTGTACAATTAGTATGCGTAGCCTGTGAGCTCAATGCCATCAGTTTAACTGGGCAATATTCTTTTTATTAAAATTACTACTCCTCATACAATTTTCAATATTTTGGTATTACTAAAATTTCTTAAATAGTGTTATAGTATATGGAAATGACCTAGGGAGAGATATTTTTAATTTTCTATTTTAATCAGCTAAAAAAAAGGAAAGAAATTACGCATGGTAAATTTCCTTAAATTCGTTATAATTTTCATGTTTACCAATTTATGTAAAATTTTCAGAAATAGTTAAAAAAAATATCTCTCCTTACTTTTATTGCAAATTTTTTTAAGACTCTAAAAACATAAACACTTTGTTTCTAAACCATTTTACCACTGAGCCTAAGTACTTTGAACTTAGGCAAAATATGAAAAAAGTCATTTTCAGGAAAACACATTTTAAATGACCGCTAGTCCTTTAAACTCTAGTGACTACAATTAAAAAAGCTCATTTGCTACCTGTTCCAAGTGTCCCCGAATTCTGAAATTTTGCATGGATATTCGCAAATATATATTTTATCGTTTTCTGAGATAATTTTTTTTTTGAACTTTTGATGATTTTTGGCCAAAAACGGGGCTGGGGTCTCCCTTAATGACATGTAGGTACACTTCTACATCAAAATCCTTTGCAGAACCTTTCGAAAAATATCTTATTCATTGCTGTTCCTTTATATGTGCTGAGTATGTTCTGAGAAAAAGTATGTTGACAGAAATAAGATACGATTTTTTTTCCCTTACATCTTGTGAACGAGAAATCCCAAGTTTAACCCCTAATTATTATAAAATCGAAAGTACATTCTACTTGCTTCTCGAAAATTTCCCCCAACGTCTTTTGTGTGTCGACTCGAGATTGTAAAACTGTTGTGCATAATTTATTAAACTTAGTTCCCCTTCAAAAGAAAAAAAAAATCTTTTTTTAATTTTTCTTTCGAGAAGCCTTTCCAAAAGTTTTGAATGCCAATGCTAAAGGAAATATTTCAAAAAATTTGAGGCATACACATATGCTCTTTGTGGCGGAAATATCTGCTGGGTACTGGTTCTTTTCCATCATTCGACGATGCTCTTTTTTATTTATTCTTTTTCTTACCCTCTTCATCGATTGGAAGTTATATCCCAAGGGTTTTCAAAACCACAGCCCCGTTGCCGTAAAACCCATTTATTTTGGGGCGTAAAAAACGCCAATTTACGGTTGGAAAGAATGCACCCTTGTGGAAAAAAATATTGTTGAGCTTTTTATTGTTTACATTTACTTGTACTGGCAAGTTTTAATAGATTGTACTAAAAAAACATTTACTCTTAATTAATTATAAATTATTTTCAACTCCCGTCTTTTTTCATGGTCTTCCGTGCATGAAATAGGATTTATGTATTTTATAAATTCAGATTGTTATTGTTTTTAAAACCCGGTAAAATACTGTGGCGTAAAAACATGTCAAAAGTATAATTTTTTTTTTTTTTTTTTTTTTTTTTTATGTGGCTGTTAACAAGAAAGATCTTCATACGTGCATCCTTTGAAAAAATCGGAAAAAATTACAGAATGTTCTTCTCATAAGAATATAAATGTTTATTAATAAATAAATAAGTAAATAAAAATAAAATTAGACGAAACGTTGATAAATAATAAAAAATAATGATTTTTTTTTTTTTTTTTTATAATTAATATCCAATGTGCATAAAAAATAATGATTTTTTCGTTGTTTGGCGATTTATCACAGGCGGGCGATGGTATAAAATTTCAAAAAATACATTTAATGCAAATACTCTTTAAGGGGAAAAAAGCGTTTCATACTGAACTTGTTTAAATAAATTTAATTCAAGTAACTTTAGTTTTGTAAGTTTTAATTTGCTTTAACTGCCATTTTATCATATATATCTTTATATGTATTTAAAATGAAATTTAACCATTGTGCGCGCGGCAGCGCTCAACAATAATATGATTGAGCGATAATGCACACGGATTTTTCAATTTTTCTTTTTGCAATAACTAACTAAATACTTATCCAATTTTGATGATTTTTTTAAAAATGTTCGTCTGACCAAGAAGCACAACATAGCACAAAAATTATTTTTTTTATGGCATACTGTAGGTGTACTGTAGAGTATTCTGAAAATCGGACAAAAATTTTGTGTCACAGCACTTTTCTCGAAAACTACTAAAGATAAAAACTTAATTTTTTTTTAAACAAAAGACAAACTTTTTATCCCGAGGTAGTCATCGAGAAAACGTTATTTCGCTGGGCGGTTTTTCTGAAATTGCGTATTTTCCAAACTTGGTCATAAATGGGTATATCTAACGTTCTATTGCAGATAGAATGTTGCGGAAAGTTTATTTTAAAGATTTTGCGATGCTAATTAATCCTGCAAAAATTCATAGCTTTACGTTAAACAGTTTTTTTACAAGATGAAATAAAAGAATAGCAGTCATCAATCTAAGGTACTTGTGATCTTCGGAGGGAAAAACCAGTTACACCATTCGATTAAGCATAAAAAAATACAGAATGCTTTTTTTTCTCTTATTTTTAACTTAATTTTTTAACGAATTATGAATTTTTTTGAAATTTTTGACATGCTGATTTTTGTCATTTTTTAATGAATCATTTACTGAATAATTATGCACGGTGTCTAGCCCTGGTGGCTGTCAAATTTGATTTTTAATTTTAAATTAGGCAATTTTTTGCACCATGCTAAATTTATATTTTATCCATTTTTTTCATTTATTTATATTTTGTTTTTTAGCACAATGGCAAAAATGCCTGGCATACCTGTCAAATATTGGGGCCCTGTACTTTAACAAAGTGTATTTATTATAAGTATATACCGTATTTATTCTAATAGAATGCGCCCTCTAATAGAGCGCGTCTTTTAATAAAGTGCGCACCTTGGTGCTGATTGAAAAAATAAATATACGGAAACGATATAGTAGATAAGTAGAAAACGATTACTTAAATGCATTATCGAGGATTCTCATCGATTAAAATAGAGATATTCTATCAAAGCGATGGAGTGGCGATGCAGCAAAAGTTTCAAATTTTGAACAATGTACCACTCCTGTAAACTATAGCGCCAAGGATATGCACACTGTTAAAAATCTGCTGCATTTTGCTGCAACGCACTCCCCTGCTTGTATAGAAAACGGTTACTTGGCCGTGAAATGGCGCTTTCTCATTGGTTGGAATAGAGATATTATATACAAGTGGTGGAGGGCGTTGCAGCAAAATG
This sequence comes from Maratus speculifer, assembly GCA_964019185.1. Taxonomy (NCBI): domain Eukaryota; kingdom Metazoa; phylum Arthropoda; class Arachnida; order Araneae; family Salticidae; genus Maratus; species Maratus speculifer. Next base: position 180,194,519 of record OZ025302.1, on the reverse strand, counting down.
CAGCAGATTTTTAACAGTGCACTGTTAAAATTTGACCCATTTGTTGCAGAGTCACTCCACAGCTTTTATAGAATGTCTCTTTATGGCCAATGAGAATGCTCCATAACACAGTAAAGCAATCGTTTCCTATAAAAGCGGTGGAGTACGTTTTTAATAAGTCCGTAATAAATACGGATTAAGAAAAAAAAGAAGCATGGTTTTTGTATCAAACTTTACTCTTGCATAAAAAAAGTTCCTGTTTTTGGCAAAAATAATGGATATTTGAATGAAAAATCTATTCTTTGAAAGGATTTATTATTTTATTCACTTTAGTAAAAAACTGATTTTTTTTTTTTTTTGAAAACCACCGTAGAATTTTGGTATAGAAAAACCTGTTTAAATTTTTTTTTTAATTTGTAACACCAGAGTATTAGAGTATGTAGCATTTTTTAATTTCAATACAAATAAGATTTTGTTTTCTCTATATAAAATACAAAACAAGTTGTGCAGTATCCCTATGGAATATGGAAAAATAGAAGGACTAGTGAAAAATGCTCCAAGGAGCAGTGCAAAAGCAGAATATGATTTTAATTGAGCATTAAAAAGTAATGGACAAGTGCTTCTGTTAATTACTGAGCATGAGGAAGGATAAGGGATCCCTTCTTGGCTACAACTCACTTCAATGCCAACTTTGAAAAAATCATATTTGCGCTTTTTCCGTGAAAACAAATCAGTCGCAGTTACTATAAAAATGTATAGTGTAAAGACGTAACCAGTAAAGATGCAGCTTAATTAGACATAAATGTAAAGGAAGGCGACATAATGCCAGATACCTAGTTCCTGCAGGTATCACATTCATGCACTGCCACCACAAGCATACCCTAAGTGTATAATTGCACAGAAAATTGATTTGTAGTATAGTGCAGAGTGAACAGTGCAGTTAACATCAGAGATGTAGTACAGGCTATACGCCGTACACCTTCTGGACATTTTAATAGAGCACCATATACCCTCTGTTTTTCAAGAAAGCTTATAGTATACACATTCTAGAATATCCTTCTGCTTAGAGCATATATCTTATGTTATTTTTATGACTACACCCCTGGTTAACATCTGAAGCACGGTGGAAAATTCTACTAAAGAACCGCAAATTTCTTTTATATGGAAAAAGCGCAAATATGATTTTTTCAAAATTGGCATTGAAGTGAGTTGTAGCCAAGAAGGGATCCCTTATCCTTCCTCATGCTCAGTAATTAACAGAAGCACTTGTCCATTACTTTTTAATGCTCAATTAAAATCATATTCTGCTTTTGCACTGCTCCTTGGAACATTTTTCACTAGTGTTTTAATGTAAGTGATTAAAGTAACCATCGAGTTTTATGATTTAAAGTAAATTATGAAATATTTAAAAATGTTTCAATTTTAAAATTAAGTCAAATTGAGCTTTGTCGATTCAGTTTTGTTGCTAAGGAAACAACGACTTCTTCGATGTGGGCAATATTCTTGTGACGTCACAAAATGTAAAACGGCGATTTTTACAGCATTGAACCGAAAGAAAAAGTAGGATCCATTGAAATATATAATTGCAGCCTTCTTCATCTGACCTTAATTTTTGAATATGCTTAAATGTATGATTTTTTTTCTTTTTTAAGTATGAAAATATCTTTTTAATGGTAAAATTAAATAACTTCAGCAACAAGCAACACATGTATAATAATAATAAAAAAAACTATTTATATTAAACTCTGTCATTGTTTAAATTTAAATTCATTAAATAATATTTTACAGGCATTCTAAAAATAAATTAACAAGCAATTTCCGAGTGTATTAAAATCGGTTGCTTTTTGTCCAAAAATGTGCTGCTTGACAAATCACGTATTACTATCATCTTTTTGAATCAAATATTATTATTATTTTTGGGGAGCTTTCTACTGGAATTTCGCTGCTAAATTTTACTGATCCTTTATTACATTATATAAATAGTTTAATTAATACTTTTTTTCAAAATATTCTGAGTATGCTTGATAAGAAGACATTACTTGTAAGCCACGTAAATATTCGTAAAATACTTTTTTATTTTTATTTATTTTCATGTTGAATATTCCATATTTATATATGTCACCTCTATAATTACATGTACATTCTTTTCTTTAGTCTATGGTGTATATATAAACAATACCTACAGATACAATATTTTTCAACAAATACAATAGATATTGGAGCATCTCTTTTCAACAAATGAATGTAATATCCACCAATGAAAAATCTTCAATAATTCTGTTTCAACTAAAACATAATAATGAAGCTTATAATTTTACAGAAATTTCTCAAATAAATGTTCTATATAATTTTGTATTAATTTAACGTTGAACTAAAGAAGATATAGTCAAACTATCTTCATACCTCTATACGATTTTGAAAAAAAAAAAAAATCTTTCGTGATTTATTTAAATTCCTACTTTATTTATCGTTGCCATTTTTTAATATAATAGTGCACTATCAGAAAAATCCGTGAGTTAAATGAATTTTTTAAAAATATATTTCTTTAAAGGGACTCGGCTCCAAAAAAATTTATTTTATAACTATGGTCTATATTATATTTTTAGGTTCATGTTTGAATAAAGCATAGTCATAGTAGATCATAAAACGTGCTAAATTCTCAATATAGCAATAATTTAAAAAAAGACTTTTTTTAATAAAAATTTTAAAATTCCATCTTGTTTTCATTTTTCATATTTGGAAATAGCTTTTCTCTAACCTTTATTCAAAGTAATTTTTTCTATTTTGATTAATCCATTAAATCAGGAAAAAAAAAAAAAAAAAAAAAAAAAAAAAAAAAAAAAAAACAGTGAATGTATATGGAAAAAATTTTGGAAAAAAAGCATGTTTTAAACTTTATATGTATGTATTTTTTAAAGTTACAAGGATATCAAAAATAGTATACTTAGTTATCACACGCAGGGTCTAAAGATACTTTTAGAAACTGTAACAATATTCTATAGACTGCAACTTGTTACTACTAAAACAATTTCTGGCAGATTCTGAAATTTTATTACTCATTTTAGATGTAACAAAAAGCAAATTTGAAATCAAAACATTATGGCTATTAATCGGCTGTTTATATCGGTGTTATCGTAAAAACAACCTCAGATTAAAAAAAAAATTCATGAAAATTTTAGGCTCATGTGTATTTTGGAGTTTCATTTTCAACTTCGACTTTATTTTATATAATAATTTCTCTTTATTTGCATTTGTTCGTACATCTTAAACATAGTATTTTAAAAATATATATTTTTTTAAATATAATTTTTCTGTTCAGTTTTTTGCATGTTTTGTTCAAGAATGTTATTCATAAGTTTTTAATTTATGTTATTTTGGTGGTAAAGGAGAAATAAAGAGGATTTGAATTAATAAAAAATTAATTTTATCATATTTCGAATAATATTTAATAATGGACACTGTGCCTTGCTTTTGGGGCATATAAAGCTATGTTCTGAAGAAATTCTGAGGCATGTAAAAATGCAGAATGTTTAAAAATATTTTTAGGTAGATTGTATTAATAAGAGGGAAAAAAAATGTAAACTGCAAAAGTGTACCACATTGACTTTCTAATATACGGTTTCTAATGTACCTTAGGTCATTGGTGTATCACTGTGTAGCAGTCTCCCCTATATAGATATATTTCTTTTTTTTTTTGCCCCGCCTGTGGCCGAGAGGTTCTAACCTTCAAGCTGGTGGACGGTAGGTGTTAAGTTCTAACCCAATCGCGACCGTCGGCCTAACCGTTCGCAGTTTTCCATGGTTTTCTTCAAAAACTCGATTTCCCTGCGTAAATACGGGTTAGGTTCCCTTAGAAAGTCCTCCCCTCAGGGCCTATACCTCTAATATAGATAACTGGCAGGCATAAATAAAAAACAAACTTTTCTTTTTCTTTCTTTTTTTTCTTTTTTGGCCATCGGTTCGACATAAAATTCTAAAAAAGAAAAATTTCTGCTTCCTGTTTGTATTATTATTACTGATATTATAGTTTTTGGTTTTAAGCCTCTAAACAATTTTTACACTTAAGTCTAAACAAGTCTAAAAACGTATAATACATAACGTAGAAACTTTTAAAACATTATTTAAATGCATAAACTATTTACATCCAAAATACTCCAACATCATTTTCCGATCTCTATTTCCCAAAATAAAAGCTCCTTGCCGTTTCCCATGGCAACCAAATATTGTATTCTTTTTTCTTTTATGTCCCTTTAAAGAACGTTCGTTTCACCAATTAATTTTTCGTTCGAACTACCTTCTCTTACATTCCAGACCTTTTGTATACTTTTATGGCAATTTTAATTTTGTTTTTGGTTGTATGTTCCGGAATGAATCAAACTCAAGTCTAAAAACTTTTATTGTTTGTGTTCTGGAGTGTAGGAAATTTTATTGATCAACATGTGTATTTATTTATTCGAGTTAATTCGCCTTGTAAGACGATTCAGGTAACATTGATCGTACTGATTTTGAATAAAAATTGATTTAAGCCAGAAATTATTTCGTTAAATTAACTCTGTATACTTCTGTAGTAATATTTTATTTTACATTTTCTTAATCTTAAATTTTACTTTTCAGGATAGAATTTGCTAGAGTTTTTTAAATTAAAATTTTGATTACATACAAAGGACCGTTACTCTGAAACCGATTAATGGAAGTTCATGAAATTGTAGAATATAAGCATCTTTGAAAAGATTAAAACATTTGAAAATAAATAAATAAATAAAAAATGGTGTTGAATGTTGTTTTTTCCGATTTTCCACAAAGTTAGAAAAAAAAAGGGTCATAGAAAGCTGTAGCGCGCTTCATAGTGGGTTTAGAAAAATGCTTTTAGCATGAAATTTGTAGAGAATTTATATTCTTTCCTTTTATAACAAAGTATAACATACAAAAATTTTATACTTTTCAAGTTATAGGCAAAAACCCGAAAAAAGTCGGAAAATTTCATGGTTCTTTGGCTCCACAAAGTCTAGCCTCGAGACATTTTGTTGATAAACAGTTTCTTTTATTAGCATCCCCATAAACACTTAAAAAAAATCTTCTAGTAAAATTTTCTCATCTATTTTTGACAATTTGACTAGACTAAATCATAAAAAAATTTAAATGAAATTTCAATTTTACAATTTTTGGTACTGCGAATTTTTAAACGTCTAGATATTGCAGATTTTCAATTTATACACCGTTATATAAGGGAAAAAAATGTACTTTTAAATGCGATTTGTTTGAAAGCTGTATCTCAATTTATTTTTGAGTTATTAATTTTCTTTGTTTTTTTTATACGTTTTTTTTGTCATCGTGACAACAGAAGTATTCCATTTCTGGTCATTAAACATGGACCAATCAGAAAACAAATAAAATCCGGACATCACAAGATTTCAGATATGCTTCAGAAATCTCTATTCTCGACCGATAGATACGACCATTTTCCGAACGTTTAAAAAACTTAAAAAATATAAAATTTAAAACATAGTGAAAAAAAAATCTCAGTTTTTTTTACATATTTTCAAATGCAAAATTAAAAAAATTAATTTTTAATTTTGCACATAGACTTCCAAAATTGCATACACTTTTACAATTTCGCAAATTTTATTTAAATGGTTGCAAAATCACAACGTGCTCAAACTTACGATTAAACATTTTAAAAAGAGAAAAGTTACTTTGAAATAGCAACATGGTTCAATTATGATGGAAATTTGCTTAAATGGTTATAGCTTGAGAAATAACGCGAGTTTTTACAAGTCGAGTCTTGCACTGCGTTTAGAAATTATTAAAGAATAAGAATGTGTTAAACACAGGGAATTGATTTTTGGCATGCTTAAACAAACAGTGGAATTTTAATAAAATGTTTTTTTTTTTGAATTAATTTTAATAAAAGCATGCCGCATAAAAAAAAAAAAAAAATGATATGCGCCGCGTTTTAAAAATATTTATTTCTTTTGAGATGTCTTGCCGATTACCGTTGCCATTTCATTTGGTAACTGATGCTGATACATCGAGTTAAATTTCTTTGCTTTAAAATATCGATCGTTTAAAACTTGTTAGTTGTAAAGTACAGTAGTTAATTCTTGCTCATTCCATTAGATGGATTTAGCGAAGACAGAAATAGGTTATTAGTAATATCCCAGTGTTTAACGATTACAATATAGGCAAATCAATCTCTCACAAATAAATTAACTTCAATTAGCTTATAATATGAAACAGAATGATAATAAATATAAATAATAATTAATAATTACTATTGATAAATCGAATTCATTTTTTTTTTGTTGTTGTTGCTTTAAATATCGATCTTTTAAATTTGTTCAGACGCGCGGCTCTAATTATAGTTTCTATAACAAATAAAGTAACTAACTGTCAAGTTGCAAATTTCTTTGCCTTAAATTTCGACCTTTTAAAACTTGCTAGGATTCCTTCCGCTAATTACAATTTCTATGACAAATAAAGTAGCTGTAAAATGGCAACAGAAGATGCAAATTCTGCGATAACTCTTTTGAACTTATTTTATAACGAAGTTAGTTGTAAAGTACAATAGTTTATTTCTGCTCATTCCATTGAATGGATTAGTGTTACTAATAATATGAACTCGATTTCTTTGCTTTAAATTAATCGATCTTTTAAAACTTGTTCAGACGCGCGGCGTTAATTTTAGTTTTTATGACAAATAAAGTAGCTGCAAAGTGGCAAATTTCTTTGCCCTAAAATATCGATCTTGAAAAGTTGTTAAAACTCATATTGCTAGTTACAATTTCAACGTCAAATAAGGTAGCAGCAAAATGGCAACCAAAGATGCAAATTCTGTGATAACTCTTTTGAATTTATTTTATAACGAAGTTAGCTGTAAAGTACAGTAGTTAATTTTCATTTCATTGAATGGATTCAACAAAGACAGAAATACATCTAATATTATAAAGGTCAAACGTATCTGTGCGTAACGCATACGTCAGTTTGAGAATGGCAACACTTTCCCATGCAATTTCGATTTTTCAATTTTCGCTACTGTAAATTTTACACTTCTAAACATCGCACATTCTAAATTTTTACATCGTCGTAATAGAGAAAAAAATGTACTTTTAAATGCAATTTGTTTCAAAGCTGTATCTCAATTTGTTTTTGGGAAATTAATTTTTTTTATAGTTTTTAGTATCATTTTTGTAATTGTGGCAACATAATCACTCCATTTTCTCTTAAAATTGAAAATAATAATAATAATAATAATAAAGAAAGAAAGAAAGAAATTAAAATACGTAAATTTTGTCAAAAATATCGTCTGTTACATAGGAGCCAATTTTGGTCCCAAAGTTGGGTCTGCCGCAAGGGCAGTTGTTTGAGGGGATGTTGGTGAACACGCGATGTGCCGGGCTAGAAAAAGAGTTGAATGAACTAGGGGGTCTGGGTCATTGTCCCGGAAGCTGATGCAATTTGAGCATTTTAATGCAAATTCAGAGCACTTTAGACTTCTTACCACTTTAAGACGAAATTCAAGATTTTCCTTTGCATAATCGACGAAATTAGCAATTTTTCTTCGCATGATTGACGAAATTCGTGATTTTTCCGCGCTTGATCGACGAAATTTGCGATTTTTCTGCGCTTGATCGGCAGAATTTACAATTTTTCCACGCTTGATCGACGGAATTCACGATTTTTACGAAGTCGATCGACGAAATTTGCGATTTTTTTCGTATCCGACCAAAAAAATGCGATTTTTACGAAGCTGATCGACGAAATTTGTGATTTTCAGCGCCTTATCGACGAAATTCGCGATTTTTCTTCGCATAATCAACAAAATTCGCGATTTCAATTCGCATGATCGTCAAAATTTGCAATTTTCGGTGCTTCATTGACGAAATTTACGATTTTTCCGCACTTGATCGACGAAATTTGCAATTTTTCCGGGCTTTATCGACGGAATTCGTGATTTTTCCGAGCGTGCTTGAAAAAATTTAGGATCTTTCCGTTCCCAGTCAACAAATTTCGAAATTTTTACGAATCCGATTGACGATATTCGCAATTTTTACAAAGCTGATCGACGAAAATCGCGATTTCTACTCCCATAATCAATAAAATTCACACTTTTTTCTGCGTCTGATTGACAAAATTCGCGATTTTCCTATACCTTATGACGAAATTCGCAATTTTTCTTCGCATGGTCGACAAAATTCGCGATTTTTCCGCGCTTCATCAAAAAAATTTGTGATTTTTCTGCGCTTGATCGACAGAATTTGCGATTTCCGCGAAGCCGATTGACGAAAATTGTGATTTTCAGGACCTTATCGATGAAATTTGCGATTTTTACAATATGATCGAAGAAATTCGCGATATTTTTTCGCATGACCGACAAAATTCGCGATTTCCCTTCGCAGGATCGTCAAAATTCGCAATTTTTCGTGCTTCATCGACGAAATTTGCGATTTTTCCGCGCTTGATCGATGAAATTTGCAATTTTCGCGTGCTTTATTGAAGGAAATCGCGATTTTTCAGAGCCTGTTTGAAAAAATTCAGGATCTTTCCGTTCTCAATCAACAAAATTCAAAATTTTTACGAATCTGATCGAAAATATTCGCGATTTTCACAAAGCTGATCGACGAAATTCGCGATTTTTTACTCGCAAAATCAATAAAATTCATATTTTACGCGTCTGATTGATGAAATTCGCAATTTGGCACCTGATCGATGAAAGCCGACCTACAAAATTTGCGTATTTTACAAAGCTGATCGAGAAAATTTGCGATTTTTACTAAGCTAATCGACAAAATTTGCGAATTTTCCGTTCCAGATTGGTGAAATTCCCGATTTTTCCACAATTGATTGACAAAATTCACAATTCTTACGAAGTGAATCGACGAAATTTTTGATTTTTCTTCGCATGATCGACAAATTTCTCGATTTTTCCGCACCCGATCGACGAAATTTAGAATTTTCTAGAGCCTGATTAATGTATTTAGTAATTTTTCCAAGTGTGATCAACAAAACTCGCAATATTCTCGTCTAGGACCGACGAAATTTGCGATTTTTTGGAATTCAATCAATAAAATTCACGCTTTTTCCACCCTTAATTGACGAAATACGCAATTTCCCGCGCGCTATCAATGAAATTCACGATTTTTATACTAAATCTGACGAAATCTGCATTTTTTTACGTGACAAGATGAAATTCACGATTTTTTCTCTGGTAAATTGACGAAATTCACGATTTTTTCTCTGGTAAATTGACGAAATTTACGATTGTTTCGCAGCCGATCAACGGAATTTTAAATTTTTCTGAGCGATATCGTCAAATTCGTGATTTTCCGTGCCTTATCGACGAAATTTGCGATTTTTTTTGTCCTTGATCGTCAAAATTTGACATTTTTTTGTGTTCGATGAACGAAATTCGCGTTTTTTTACGCAATAAACCGACAAAACATGCTTTTATTTATTAAATTTTGCAACCGATGAATTTAATTTGCAATTTTTTCGAGCATCATAAACAACTGAAGATTTTTTTCTTGCCCGATCAACGAAATGTGCGATTTTTCGCATCCGATTGACAAAATTCGCGAATTTTCCGTGCTTGATCTACAAAACTTGAGGATTTTCCGTGCCCGATCGGGGAAATTCGTTATTTTTTTCCGAGCCTCATGGGCAAAACTCGCGATTTTTCCATATCTGATGAGCGAAACTTGCGATTTTCCAAGCCATATCGACAAAGTTCGTTTTTTCCGCCCATGATCAATGAATTTCGCGATTTTTCCGTGCCGATCAATGAAATTTGCGATTCTTAAGTGACGAAATTTTATATTTTCCCCGATAAAGTAATGAACTTTACGATTTTTTCTTGCAACATATGCATAAAAATTGCAATTTTTTCCAGTTGTAAATTGATGAAATTCGCGGGCGATACGTTAACCCATCGCGGGCCACAGGTTGCGCATCCCTATTTTAACACAAATTGCAGAAAAATGGGTATGAGACAAAAATTTTAGTTTATTACAAGGGAAAATAACAGTTTGCTCTGTCATCTCAGGAATAAATATCAAACCAAATAAAAGTATTTTAAAAGAAATTAAAAAAAAAAAAAGGTCAAAGAATACTGCAATACAAATTACATTGAAGATAGAAGTATAAATTACAGTAAATGAAATTATTCAAGTTTTATCATATTTTCATTTTATTTCTACTTTTTCGCTACTATCTTTGAGCAAAATTCGAGTTTACTCTATTTTGCCAAAATTCATGATTTTTGGAAATTTGCATTTTTCCTCGTAATTTTTCGCCGTAATTCGCGTTTTTCCCCCGCGATCTTTTGCCGAATTTCGCGTTTTTCCCACTATCCTCTGACGCAATTTCCTTTTTTCCTGCTATCTTTAAACGAAAATAAAGTTTTTCCCGTAATTATTTGCGTTTTCATCACTATTTTTTGACAAAATCCGTGTCTTTACCGCGATTTTTTTAGACTTTATGCCAAAATTCGCAATTTTCTCGCGATGTTCCGAGAGAATATGTGTTTTTCCGCGATTCTTTGAAAGAATCCGCATTTTTACCCCTATTATTTGCGAAATTCGTATTTTTCTGCGATCTTTTGCGAAAATCCGCATTTATCTCTCGATTCTTTGACAGAATTTGCGTTTTCCCCCACTATCTTAGAACGAATTTCACATTTTTTTCTGTGATTCTATGACAGAATGTGTTTTTCACACTACTTTTTGACGAAATTTTCCGCGATCTTAGGACGATTTTTGTGTTTTTTACACAACCCTTTCACAAAATTTATGTTTTTTCGCGACCCTTTGACGAAATTGGCGTTTTCCCGCGATCTTTTGATGACATTGGCAATTTTTGCCCGCTATTTTTTGACACTGTTCACGTTTATTACGCGATCTTTTGACAAAATTGAATTTTTTTCGTGATCTTATCTCCGAATTTTCGGATTGATGACTTACTTTTTTAAATTTTAGAACAAATCACTCCCGCAAAAAACGGCAAAAATAGCGAAAAAAAGGAAAAAAAAAAAAAAAAACCACGGAAAATCGCGGAAAAATCTCATATCTGCATTTTTTAGGGTCTGCCAATATATTGCAAGGTCTGCAGAAATTTTTCAGGGTCCCGCAGACCCAGAGGTCGGCGCCACTGGTCTGTTATAAAATTCGGTGATTTCGTTTTTATTCATTAATTAAATGCCTTCAAATTTTGAATTAAAGAGATTTTAAAATGATCAAATTAAAATACCATTTTCTTAAACATGGTGAATACGGATATGAGAAGTGCGTGTGTAAATTTTGAGAAGATGAAAATGATGATTGGTTTTAATTTCGCGTGAAATTCCATGATCGTGTCAATCTGGATTAAATTTAGTTTTTTCATTAACATTTCTACCAAACATAAGGTTCTCAATTGATAATTCATCATAATAACTGATCTTTATTATATTTTACTGATTACATATGCGATTAAAGTTTCATTTTAAAAATTTGGACAACTGACTTTTATAGTATTTTATTAACTTTAGCTTAAAATAATATTTGTTTGAGAGTTAGCCTGATCAATATAAGATACATTTTTTTACTGTAACTAATTTTGTAGATTTATTATTGATCAATGAAACAGTTCCTTCTTAAGCGTTTTCCTTCGTCGAATTTCGACGGGTTCCACCTCGTTATTAGTAATATACCAGTGTTTATCTATTACTAAACAAAAAAATTAATGTTTCAAAAATAAATTAATTTTAATTAGATTATAATAGGAAATAGAATGATGATGATGATAATAATAAATAATAAATATCACTGATAAATTGAATTGGATTTCTTTGCTTTGAATTATCTTTTAAAAGTTATTCAGATGCAACTCCTTAATTATAGTTTCTACGACAAATAAAATAGCTGGAAACTAGCAATTTTTTTTTGTGGGAAAATATCGATTTTGAAAACTTGTTAAGACTCATGTCGCTAATTGCAATTTCTAAGACAAATAAAATACCTGTAAAATGGCAACAACGTATAATGCAGTTTCTTAACAGTTATTTATATTCCTTATAAAGCTTTTTTTAAAAAAATCGTGTTTTCTTATAAAGTGACCTTTTATTTATTTATTAAAAATATAGTGACTTTAAGAAATGTTCATTCAAAAAACATATCTTAGTTAATTCGAATGGCTACTTTTGTATCATATCTCCCCACCATTGGAGAGGAATGATTCACTTGCCAGGGAGATTTGATACATTATTATTTAAATTAAAAGAAGAGAAATACAGACAATTTAATTTGTGTCATAAAACTTTTTATTATAAATCTTGAAATATTTTAGTAAAATTTAAAGTGAAATAATATTGACAAACTTTTATTTCAGAAATATTCATTACAATTTTTTTAAATTCTATTAACATACTTTTTAGAAAATAAATAATGAAAAAAATAACCCTATAAGGCCACGATTATTTTGGAATTAGCACTAATTAGATTACACAAATCAATATCATCATTATCAGAACTATGGTGATAAAAATTCCGCTTCTTTACTACTTGCTGTTTGAAAATTTAAATTTTTGCCTTAACAATTTAATAGATTTTTTTTTTTTTTTTTTTTTTTTTTTTGACAGGCGTAATTATCAATATAAGGTTTTTGTACGTTTTTTACCCTTTGTAGTTGAAGCTGTTTCTTGGGATAAGGTCTAATATCCCCAGGAGTCTTGTAAACTTGGTTGACGCCCTGTGTTTCCATTTAGAAATTTTTTGGTGTTGTATCAGTAGATAACTGATGCATATTTAATGCACAGGCTTCGTGTAAATAATCACAAAAAGATACCGAGGTTAAGAAAATAGGTATTGTCGAAACAAATTTAGATCAAAAGGAGAAATTCTAGTATTTTTCCATCTAGATAAATTAAAATAGATTTCTTTCAGTAAATGATTTCGGAAAAGCTTTACTAATTAATCCTCCTTACCAATTTCAGAGATTTTGCTGTTAAACAATAATGAATATTACAGTTCCATATAAAACTTAAAAAAAAAAAAACTATTAAATTTCAAATGTACAAGTGTATCATTTCTCCCCATCATGTCTTATTAGACATTCAATCGCTTTGTATAAATACAGTTCCAAAATGGCAATCTAATTTTATATAAAAGCTTATTCTGACAACGGTTATGAAAGAAAACCGGTATTTGGAAAAAATTACATTGACATACCAAATTTCTTGAAAGTTAAAGGCAAAGCAAAGTTGTTAGTTCTTCGCTGCTAAGTTCAAGTAATCATGATTTCTGCTAATTAAAGTAGTTTTTACTTATCTTTAGTAGTGCGTTATAATGGCTGTAAATGTCGTATGTTAAGAAAAAATTTCAATTTATCAATTCTCCCTATGTATCAAACATCCCCTACACCCCCTACTATCTTTAAAAAACAAAATTCATAATAAAATACAGTAAATGCTTTAAAAATCATACAAAAGATAATTGTGTAACATTTATGTATTTTTTATTTCGTGGAGGAAAGAGAGAGAGAAAGAAAACATGAAAAAAATGTACGAATTCTGTAAGATTATGTAAGTTGCACTTGCAAAACGCAGTTCAGTAAATTCTCAAAAGATTAACATTCTACATTTTAAGTTGTTAAGCAACTTTAATTTTGTATTAATTCCTAAATTTTCATTGTAACTGAGAAAACGTAACATAGAAAAGTTTTACATCATTTTCCATAAGCTTTTGTCAATATCTGAAGGAATAGACGTATAATTCAGAGAATCGTATAGGAAAGGTTTGCAAGTAAAATTTCCTTCAACAAATCTATCTACTCCACTTTTGCCTTGAAGGAATCGGCAGTGCGTCATAGGACAAATCGTATCATATATCACAGATTAATTATTAATTAACTATTGAAATCGTAGATGAGTTATTCATAAATCAATCAGATTTTCTCTTAATTACTGTGAAAAAAATATGGTTCTGGCATCAAGAATCTAAATTGTAGCTCTATAATAAAGAGTTTTATGTCATTCCTATCAATTCTCTTTGTTAGAGAGTTCTAGAGTCTCCTACAAGAATTCAAATTCCTACATTCTCGTGTCAAACTTGTTTAAAAATATCTGCAAATATGTACGAAAACAAGCCTTTAGTTTTAGTACAATCAATCAGGGTACCTTTGACCTATCAAGGTAACTTTGGGCCAAGCGAGAAAAAAGATCAAATCTGCTACATCACTTGAGTTAACGGAAAAGTTTTGGTCTCAAAATATAGATAGCAGCACTGGTGTGAGTTTGGCAGCTCATTGATAACAATTCGTCTAGATTTCACCATGGCAAAATGGATCAAAGCTTCGTAAATCGTAAAGATGGAGCATAGTTATCCTGATTTGGCGCAAAGTTACCCTGATTGACTGTAACTATAATTATAATTAAAGAAATATTTCTAGAAATCAAATGGTATTTTCTCACTACTGAAGCGATTCCTTATTGTTTCGCCACCTAGAAAACAAGAAACTTGAAATTCTACATCATTTCGCCTACTTAGCTTAGTTGTTTATCCTATTCGTATAGCGCGGGAATGTATATTTCTAGTTTAGGGATCCAGAAAATGATTACCTATTCATTCTAGGTGAAGGCGGTATTTTCTTTCTCTGGTACATAAATGCAGCTAATAAACGCATCTTGCCATTCATTTATAACGTCAACTATGCTTTCTTTTAAGTAAAAGGTGCATAGGTGAGAGGTCATATATATATTGACGATTTCATAACTTATTTCAATATTTATAATCAGTCTTAAATGATTTAACGTAAAAACCTAATAACATTTGTTACTTCAAAACAAATACTTTCTAATGCAAAAGATTCAATCCACTTTATTATCTAAATGAATTTATTGCACTGAATTTAACATGCAAATATTTGATTTCGAAAGTTATTTATTTTTATTGTTTTCGATGGTATGATGAATTTAAATAAAAGTGAAAGCAGGAATATGCTGGCATCAATCTTGGGAAACCTTATTTGTGCACTTGTCATAATCAGTGAATAAGGTCGACTTCTTTGTTTGATATCATCAATATTGGTACTCAAGGGCATCGTGTCAGTCAAAAGATTTTTTGCTACTTATTGTGTTATTAGCTTTTTATTTTCAAAAGCCTTTGATGTATTAATTAGTGTTCACTCTAGAAATAAAAAGGGCATGGTGCTATTCGCTAAAAAAGGCACTTTTGCAAAAAAAAAAAAAAAAAAAAAAAAAAAAAAAAAAAAAATACATATATATATATAGATTTTAGAAGGGGAAAAAAGAAAGCGGGAAAATACATAATTTTTAAATAAGATAAATTAAGTAATATTAATTTTGAATGATTTTATGATATAAAATTTAAAAATACAATTAAATTAAACCATGATTGAATAGTTTGATGTTCTTTTTCTTAAAGAAATAAAAAAAATTTATCATTTTTGAGACACAAATTTAGAAATACTACGAAATAAAATAAATATTTATTAAAAATCTTTGGTAAAACCAGTGGTGCATTTTGCTACTTTTAAAAAGGGCAGGGTTCATTTTGCAAATTCGAAAAAGGGCAGGGTGCTGCACCCTTCAAAATTGGCCTAGAATGAACACTATATTAATGCAAGGTGAAAGTATTATTACGTAGTTTTTCTCTTATATAAGTGTTATGTATCAAAATGGCTTTTAGCGGAAGTGTTTATTATTAATGTTAAGTAATCGTTCTGCATTTGGCTATATTTAATTTTGTCAGTTTTGTTATTAATAGTATATAACATGAAACGACTTTTCACCGTCTATTCTCTGACTGCTAAAGAAGTACAGAAGAGCAGCGCCGATTATCTGAACGCCGACTAACCGGATGTCCAATTAACCACATCAATCAAGAAGTATAATTTTTTCCCGCCTTCTAAAAAAATTTTGAAGTGAAATTTCTTTTACTGTATTTGAAGTATTGCATACTATTACATTAAGATCTAAATATTTTTAAAACTTCATTATAGTATGAATGCAACTTATTTGCTACGCTTGACGTGCAGCTTCCGACTTGTTTCACCCTTTCGGGTCTGGTGTACTATTAATAGTACATGTCTTTTATTGGAGTATTATTCTGATTTAAGAAATACTTTTGCTACTATTTACATGTAATAATGTTAATATATGTCTACGCATTTACTATATGACTTCATTTATGTTTAGGCATTTATTATTAATAATAATAGTAATTTTTTTGTTTTGTTTAATTCTCTTTGCACCATTTGTGATTCTTTTATTTTAAACATATATTTCACTCTTTGAATTTAAAATATGAGTTACTTTCCTGAAAGAATCATGTGCAATAAAGCGCAAAAAGTATTAGACAGTTGTAATATAAGTTAAATCTTATTGTAATACCGTATTTTCTAAACATCATTAAAAATTCTTCCTTAGCCTATTGTCAATGAATATTAATGGAACAATACTCAAAACAACAATATTCGCTTCCAGACAATGAAATATTCATTAAACACTAATTAATCTATTTGGATAGCTAGTGTTAATGTTATGAACGTAAAAGTAATTTTTTCTAAAAAATTAAAAAAAAAAAAAAATCGGACCTGATAAGGGTTAAAGTTTGTAAACTTTATATAGAAACACCCAGCATGGATTATTTACAAGCAATTATTTTACTACTTTTGACCATGTGATGAATTTAAACGGAAATGAAGGTAGGAATATTTGGCAAGAGTTTTAAGAAACCTTACCATATACACTTGTCATAAACAATGAATTAAGTCGAGTTCTTTTGTTTAATAATATCTTTATTGATACTCAAGGGCGTTGTGTCTGGAAATTTCTTGCTTCTTCCCTTGTTATTTCACATGCTATTTTCACCAGCACTTAATGTATTCACTCGAGGTCAAATTATTGTTTCACAGTTTCATGATTATGTAAAGAGCGACGTGCCAGGATTATTATTATTATTATTATTTTTTTTTAAATAGAGGTGGTTGTTATCACCATTAATTCGTAAATGTTGACAAATCAACAAATTGCTTTTGAACGGCAATTCTTGAAATTGCTTGCGGTTACGGTTATTATTAGATTTCTCTTCTTGATCCGTTCTGTTTAATCTGGAAATATTGATGTGAAAATATTGATGCGATATGCAGGGTGTTTTAACAGCACCTCATAAAGTCTTTAGAGCTCAGTACAAAAAAAACAAAGATTTATATTTTTATAGGTAAATCGTTCTCTACTGGTCTGCTATGATGCAATGGTACACTTAGAAAAAGGATTTAATTGATAGTATTAGTTCTGACATAATATATTCATTAGATTAAAATTTAGTAAAATATTATTTTATGCTCAAGATGGATTTATATATGTGGACCCCAAAAGCCAAGGGGTATAAGTGATAAAAAAGAAAAAGAAAAATGAACTAAGTGCATAGACGACCTGGAAATATGCTTTTTTCTTTTCAAATAAAGAAATATAAGTGATTTTGTGCTACGTTTTAGAAATCAACCACTTTGGCCGAACAATAATCAATATTGATTAATTATAAACTTAAAGAAAATTGTACTCTACTTTTTTTTACAGTTATTGAAATAAGTGTTCAAAGATCATAATGAAACAAGCAGAAGTTTCCTATTTCAATTCAGTCAATTATTATTGATGTTAAAATTTAACGTCCATTATTTTTTAACACAATTTACTCCAAATCAAATTTTCGTCACTTGTATCCCTTAGCTTCTGAGGTCGCCATACATAAATATGTATACATACACGTACACACACAGGGTGAGTCTAAATTATTTATACAAATTGAGAGGAGTGATCCAGATGAGTAATAACTGTCATGGAAAACAGGCTCGCAAACCACCCATTTAATCAAAACTAAGCGGTGTTTTACCATAATTCAACTTTAAGGTACTCATACGGTACCAGCTCTTATAGTAACATCGACTGCGTAACGATCCGGTTTTTCCTGAATTTTTTGTACTATTATCACAATTTACACAAAACAAACATATCGCAACATTTTAGTAATATTTCTATTTTTCGTAAAAATTATTACGGGCAAGATGGCTTCAGTTACGGTGAAAGACCCTGTATTTGTGATTGAATAAGTGATTTGTGTAATTGGTGTTCTATAGTAATTATTGCTTGTTTGGAAGGATATTATCATCTCTCTTATTTTGTAAAAACAGTTTAGACTCAACCTTACCCAGCAGCAGGATTATTTTCTGGAGTCTGCAACACAAGTAGAAACTTTAAAAACAGTCTGTAGAATTCTTTCTAGTCCCTCGCATTACGTTACATGCACTCAAACCTCCAAAGTATTTGTTATTAACATAAAAGGAAAATATTTTTAAAAATATATTTCTTTTATCCTCAGAATTGTTAACACCATCATACATTGTCCGAAAGGAGGATAAAATCCACTCCCGGCGCTATGTTTTTCTTTCTTTCTTTTTTTTTTCGCACTCTATTGACGAAATTTGCGTTTTTCCGTTATCTTTTGGCAAAATTTGTGGTTTTTTTAGCTATTTTATTGCAAAATTTTCCGTTTTTTCACGGTCTTTTTGCGAAATTTGCAGTTTTTTCGCGATCTTTTGACAAAATTCACTTTTTTGTGATACTTGGACAAAATTTCCGTTCTTTTTGCGATCTTTCAACGAAACTTGAGATTTTTTGACGAAATTTCCCACTTTTTTCGCGATCTTTTGACAAATCAATTTGCGTTTTTTTCGCGTTTTTTTGACGAAATTTGTCATTTTTGCGTGAATTTTTGACGAAATTTGTTTTTTTTCGGGACCTTTTATCAAATTTTGCTGTTTTATTCGGATCTTTTGATGAAATTTGTTGTTTTTTTCGCGATCTTTTGACGAAATTTGTCGTTTTTCCGCGATCTGTTTACAAAAATTACCGGGTTTTTTTCGGGATCTCTTGTCGAAATTTGATGTTTTTTTGGCATCTTTTGATGAATTTTTTTTGGGGACCTTTTGACGAAATCTATTGTTTTTCCGTGATCTTTTGATGAAGTGTGCAGTTTTTCGCGATCTTTTTACAAACTTTGCGTTCTTTTCACGATTCTCTGACAAAATTCGCATTTTGCTCATAGATTTATGGCGAAATTGACGATTTTTCTTCAAATGATTGATAAAATAAGAAAATTTTTGAGACAATTTGTCGCAATTCGCGATACATTTTATGTCCGAATTTTTGGATTTATGACATTTTTTTTTAAATTTTTAGAAATGGTTGCCTTAATGTTTCGGAAAATTCGGAACAGAATTGTCTCTGATTTACGTGAATCAGAGTTTCTTCAATCGCACGTGGTGCGAATCATATTACTATGGCACATGACAAATAATTTCTAGCAAACTTTTTCCCCTAAATTTTAACAGTTGGAAAATAGTCTGCAGACATTCTCATGAGTCTGCGACGTGCGTTGCAGCGTTGGTAAATTCTGCGCCCGGGCCTGTATATATACGAGGATATGCATAAACATTGATGTGTTAGGGACCATGCAAATATATCGTTATAATTTTAGGGGGAGGGGCGTCTGGCAGATGATATCGTAAGATATAGGTAGGGGAGGGGGAGTTTGTCTTTTGATATCGATATCATTTTTGATCCTACTAAAATTTTCTCTTTTTATTTGTAACGTGATCTGTACATCAAAATTGCATGTTATCTTTTTTTTTCTTTTTAGTCATTACTATTTCTATGGAAATGCAAAGTTATTATTATTAAGATCATTAAATTATCAAAAAATTATTTAATTTCAAAATGTAGAATCCTCGACGTTTGACACTCCTATTCTTCTTCATATGTGTATGCATACATAATCCTCTGTTGAAGATAAAATATGGGAAGTATATTTGAAATGAAACTTGTGTTAATTAATAAAATAAAAAGAGAAAGCGAAAGAATGTTGTCCACCTGTTTTGTTGATAAAAATTTCTATCTACCCCCCCCCCTCCTCCGTGCGGGGCAAGGGCAAGAAGACATTACAAATGGTGAGTGCATTATGTAACAAAAAGCTACTATAAAACACTTTTAAATAGTATCTATTTCCTTTAAGTGTGTTTTGATATAAAGCTATTTAATTTGTAAAGTGATATGTTTATTGACGTCCCTTTCATTTGAAATAATAAAATATGCGAAAAATAAGTGTAATCACTTTTGTATATCACTCCAAACAAAAGAAACAAAATTCCAAAAATTGATAACGATATCATCATGGCGTATGTGTGGAGGAGAGAGGGGATCAAGGGATGACAACTTATGATATCGGAAAAGGGGAAGGAGGTCCAAAATTAGCAAAAAGTTAACGTTATATGTGCACAGCCCCTTACCCCTAAGTTTATTTCATGTGCGCATCACTGGTTCTTACTTACTCGCAGTAAATCCATAATCGACACTTAATACTCGATACTAGACCGAGTAGTAAAGGATTAAATACTCAGTTTCTTGACAAAGTACTACTCAGTATACCTATTAGTGATTAACTATGATCGATAGTGTCTTGGAGTACGTTTATCGCCTTGCTAAGCATTTTAAAACTCATCTAATTTTTAATGCATTATGTGGTGTGTATAAATTCTATAAATCATATATCGGATTGCGCAACAAAATTCATACGCATTACTGCATATTGACAGTAATTGCTAAAAAAATATGTTATATGTTTTTAAAATTTATTTTTAAAAATGTCATTTTATTATATGAAAACATGATAATTCTTAATAATATTCTGGGAAATTGTTTCAAATTTGTGGGAAAGTGTTTCATAATTTATACATGATATATGATTTTTCTCTCTTGTTTTAATTTTAACCCTAAACTGCTTGCTCTCAGCGTAAAATTTGATAAAGCATTTTCTTTTCCAAAGTTATTTATCTATATCGTTACACGATGTTTCATTTAAAATTGTAATATGTTTTTAATTATATTACTGCTGCAATATTCATATACATTATCGAAGACCTAGCTGATCATTCTGCGTACCTCCCACCAATGGATCTGGATCGCGACCGACAGTTTGGGTAACTCTGCTCTAATTATTAAAAGAAAAAGAAAAAAAACAAAACAAGAGACGAAGTTAAAATTTAAATTAAAATGCGCCAATTCACTCCTTCTGATGTGCATTTCAGAATAACTATCACGTGTCGACTACGCTGAATTTTAAAAACTTTTCGCCATTTACTTTTATTCATCTTTTAATGAACCAGTTCAAAAGAAGTTATATTCCATAGGGAGACTCCTAATGCGATTTTCCGGTTTTTAATGATCCATGTAGGTGTCGACTCGCTACCATTCTGAGCGAATAAACGATATAAAGAGAGACTTGTACCGAAGAATAAAATAAATCTGTGTCAAACTTAACATGCTCTCAGTAGATTTCACGTGGAATTTTTCAGGACAACAAAAATGTAATTATATTGGCGAAAGCCGCGACTTCGCACGCATGGCTGTTGAAATATACCAACTGGTATTTGCATGATGCCTATTTACATTAGGGGAAATTATACTGCTACGGATAGTTTAAATATTAGCAATTTACTGGAATTTTGATGAATCGCCATTTTTATACTGTATAAGATAAATATGAGACTATAAAGGAGGCATTTCTGTCACGTTAGGCGGAGACGCTCACAAGTTAATGTTAAACCTATGGGAATGCTCTTTTCAAATATTTCGTTTGCATTTCGACATTTAAAAATTTTTTTTCATTGGATCGCCGATCTCTACATTAACCCTTTTTACTCTTTCGATTTTCGGCACAGATTTTTTAATAAAGTTATTTTCCAGTAAAAATATTACTTTGTCACAAAAGAAAAAAAAAAAAAAAAAAAAACATTGCGTCAAGCATAAATTATGAAACATTTTACAACACATTCAGAATAATGTAACAAAACTGCACGTTTAAAAAAATATTATGTCCTATTCAGCCATATAAAAACACAATATATTTTATTTAAAACCCAATTTCAGCTGTTCTCATCTGCAATAGAAGACTATTCGAATGTTTGTAGCACCCTCTATATGATATATAAATTTGTATTTATTAATTGCATGCATGCCAAAATTTAGTTCATTTAAGATATACTACATGTACCTTAGTTGAAAATTCTCTTTCTGTAATTTCCTCTAATAAAGAGAATTATGCCTGAATACTTTTGTGCATATGAGCTATAGAATTTATATGTAACGAATAACATGCAAAAAATTGTTAAATTTCAAAGCTCATACCGAATTTTAAAATGCACATTCCAATAATTATTACTCAAAGACAGTACTTTAATCGATTTTTTGTGTGTCCCTGTAAATGAAATGGAAAAAAAAAAAAAAAGGCTATGTTATAATGTAATCGTAGTGGAAGTCACTGATTTATATCACTTTCAATATATTTGAAATAGCACAATCTCATTAAAATACTCTTAAACGATTTTCCCCAATGTACCATATAATGTAATGGAATTCTTTTGAATGGCACTGTAAATGAACTATTAATCCTGCATACTTCAAATACAATACCAAACATGCTTTGGTGGCACCTTAAATAACCTTTATCATTTGCATGAAAATCGGAGTATATTTACGGGCGTTGGAGAGTGGACAGTTGAACACACAAACCGAATGCATAAACACTTTTCAATTTTGTTGTAAAGTGATGAAAAAAGGCTAATTTAGAAATCGATCTTAGCCATCCAAAGAAAAAAAAATATTTGAAAATATCGATACGCAAACGAGACATTTGAAAAGAATATTCACATAAGTTTAAATCAAGAACTTTGAATCTGCTTCTTTTATTGTAAGAGATTAACTTTTAGCCACAACGCAAGACAAAAATCTTTTCGCCCATTTCCATTTTGTTTTTCCTAACGCTATGAAAAAAAATTCAGTCTTGTCTTGGATGGACTGTTTGTATCCATGCTTAGGAACCCTGTTACAAAATAGAATGTCACAAATATTTACCTGTAATTTATTAAATGAAACCAAAATGTCTAAGGATTCTGTTAAACAAATGTCATTATTATTTTAACCAAAAAACATGCCGTCTGGTACGGCGGCGCGAATCTGCAGGAAATAAATAAATAAATAAATAAAAATTTCAGTACTCTAGAGCAGCGGTTCCCAATCTTTATTGATACGCGACCTACCTTAGCGTATTTTTTTTTCGCGACCCACCTAATATAGAAGTGTATATCAGTATGGAATCGTTATAGAAACGCTATAAGATATCGGTTATTCTATCCTACGAAAAATGGCAATTTTTCGTATGAAAAATACACTATCAACAAAAGCAAGAATTCGTTATTCAAATGTTTGCAATTTGAATAATAATTAAAACAATAATTAAACAACCCACCAACTACAAATATAATTAAATATGCTTATAATTATTATCAAAACATAACTTTATAATCAGTAACATTTCTGGCATTGTTGTTTACGATGAGAACATCTATATCAGGGTTAAAAGAGGCTAATTTTAATCTTAAGTTACTTTTTACACGCAGCTTGTTTCTGTACTTTTATTTTAAACAGCAAAAAATAAAAAGGATGTACTCACAAGTATATCGTGTTGAACCCCATCAAGAATCTCACAGGTGATTTAGATATTTCTGGATATTCTGTTCGTGTATTCATCTAGGAGGAAATTGAGGATTTTTTTCTAGAAATATTATTTGCTGATGGAGTTGTTATATTTTTTTATACAGATGAAACAAAAAATATATTTTTGTGAAAAATCTCAATAGTTCCGCGACCCACTAATCGGTCGCGGCCCATAGATTGGGAACCGCTGCTCTAGAGCTTCCGACCACCAAAATTTTCCGCTTCGTGCACCTTTCATATTTTCTGTGGTCTCGAATCAACAAGTCACTAAGGATTTAAAACGCTGTGCTGGTGCTGTTTTGTTTATTACTTACAAATCCCTGTACAACCAATTTTACAGCATCAGTAGTATGATTGCCGCAAAGCGATTTTTTGGAATTTAGTATCTACAATACATTGCGCACAGTTTCGAAACTTGTAATATAATTTAAAACATTTTCAGCCATTAAAATTGCAATTGACTGGTTACCTTTGGTCATATAGTGTACATGCATACACAGTATATATAAAATTTATTCATTGTACATCATAAAGTTGAAATTTTAATTCAGTGTATTAATTTGATTTTCAGAATTGATTCACATTTTTTAAACTGTTTAAATTAAAACATCTGATTGCAGTTTGAGAAATTTTTAAGTCTAGTATTGGAATAAGAAATATTTTTCTTTATCGCAAGTTATTGAACAATAAGGGTAATGTCACACGGACGATTTCCAAAAACAGACAAAACGACGCCCTCCGTTGAGAGCATTACTATCTCCTCCTCTTGTCAGACGAGCGACGCGGTACTATTGCGTTCAAACGTACGCAAAGACTCACGTCGAAGCCATGCGTTTCCCCCAAGCCGTCGGCCAGCTGCTTGTGTCTAGTGGCTTCTGTTTATTAGACCTTGTTCAGACGAGAGTTGTTTTTAACGCTGATTTTTTTATTTTCTTTCCGAGATTCACGAGCTTTTGTTGTGATGGCGTAGTCAAAAATCGATGCAGGTTTTGGGGGAAAGGGAAGCATTTTGAGAAAAATAAAAAGTATTTTTGTGAAATTTATTATATTTTGGGGGGATTTATTTTATGTTTGTAAAAAGTAACACTTTATAACGATATGAAATCTATTTATATTAATTCGAAACAAGCATTTTTTAATAATAACTTCTTTAAATTGTTTTTCTATTTTTTTTTTCTTTCTGAGGAATTTGTTTGCTTTTCAAATTACAAATTTTTAAATCTAACAACATTAGAATAATTTATGATTAGTATGTTTTCATGGAACACAATTTTGTGAAAGTACCAGTTTTAAGAAGCTTCATTTATATTTTTGAAGCAAATACATTTAAGTTTGGTAAATAGATTTTTCCTTTTCTTTTTTTCCCCTTCTTTTTTTTTTTTTTTTTTTTTTTTTATTTACTAGCCGCTCTTGGCGACCAGTTTGGTTTCCCTTAAATGTATATTAAGCATTAAATCATATTGCTTTTATACATAATTTATTTTAAATTGCTCAATTTTTTTTGCCAAATTAGAAGATTCCGCCCTGAGAAATAGATACAGATATCATATACACTGGCGCGACTGCAACAAAATAGCAATTATATGCGCCTCACATGGTAACCCGGCTATTGTTATTTATTTATTAATAAACTGCTTGTTTACTTTTATTTTCTATTTTAAATGATACAAATTGTTTTATTCTATTATTATTATCTAAACTTTATTTATTTATTATTATTTCCTTTTTAAAATAATAGAAATTAGTTAAAAATATGTATGTAGCTGGTATTTGAAAACGAAATTTTCGTCAAATTGGCGTTAGGAAAATAACGCACAATGTGCTGCATATATGATATCTGTGCTGATAAATCAAGAGCTCAGTATTTTTATGCTAGCCTGGCGCAGATTATAAATCGACAAATATTGTACCCGTGGCATTTTTCGTATTTCATTAATTATTTATATATTATATTATATTATATAATAATATATTGTATATTTTATAATATAATAATGTAATAATTTCACTCATTTCATTTATGATATATAACTTTAATTTGAAACTGAAAACTTTAAAATTCATGACTTTTATTTATTTTTTTAAGTAAAAAAGAAGAGAAAAAATAAAAATAATGATATTTTGAAGCTCTATAATTGCAGCGAAGGAACAAAACATATACAAATCCAATTTACCACAGCCTAAGTCTTAACAAAGGACTTTTGCACTGTAACCAATAAGATGCGTTTAATTTGGACGTTGCCATTAAGCAATTAACGAATAATCACGATTTTTGTGTATCATACGATAGTGTAATATATATATATATATATATATATATATAAATTATTATTATAGTTTTTTTTCTTTTTGCCAAATTTTGAGTGGCAGCTAGGTTAATATAATCTAGTAAAATGTTAAAAGGCTATTTACATATGGCGACAAATTTGGAAATATTTCATTTTTCAAAATTGTCAATATATCATTTCTGAACGTTTTTTCGTAAATACCATGGAAAGAAATTTCTTTTTAGTTTTTAATATTGTATGTTTATCAGCCTTGATGAACTTTACACTATATTAATAACAATAATATTTATTAAATTTTTAAATGTATTTTAAAAATGAAAAATAATCAAAAATGTGAAACTTTTTCGCTAGATTAAAACTCGCTTTAATCTAGCACAGAAGCAGGGCTAACAGAACAGAACAACAAAAACAGGGCTAACAGGTTTTGGTTTGTCTTTTGATATCGTTATCATTTTTGACCCAATAAGAAAAAAAATCTTTTTTTATTTGTAACTTGGTCTTCACATCAAAATAGTATTTTATCTTTTTTTAAACTGTTGTCTATTTTTATGCAAATGCAATGTTATTAAAATAATTAAATGATTATAAATTTACATAATTGCAAAATATGGAATACCCCAACGTTTAGCATTACTATTATGCTGTCATATGTGTATTTATATATTGATTCGTTGTTCGACAAACTGTACACGATGTTATGTTTTAAACGATACTTGTGTTTATAAATAAAAGAAAAACTTGTCCGTCTGTTTTGTTATGTCCGCCTTTCGAAGTTCTGCCTGCCCCGCCTTGTCCGAGAACAATTCTAAAAAGACACTATTACTGTTGAAGGTATGTAACAAAAAGCTTTAAAGCTATTTTAAAACACTTTTAATTATTAACTATTTCTTTTAAGTGTTGTTTGATAAGCAGTTATTTCATATATAAAGTGACATTTTATGAATTTCTCTACATCTAAATCAGTAAATTATGCGAAAAATAAATGTAACGATCACTCCAAACAAAAGAAAAACAATCCAAAAAATCAAAGAAATTTTTACACATTATTGAAGATACCATTACTGAGGGAGAGGGTATTCGGGGAATGATAGTATATAATATCGTAAGAGGGGAGAGGGTCCAAAATGACCAAAAAAAAAATAAATAAATAAATAAATAAATAAAGTGACAAACTTTTATATGGATGTACAGCCCTAAAAGGAGAAAAAAATCTACCTTTTGCTCATTGGACGATAGCATATGCTTCTTGATTAATGTAACAAAAATTTCACACTTTGAAAATTTTTCGGTCCTACATTTCATTTATAGAACTAAGATGCTTGTTTTGCTAAAATGTACTGTAGCAACATTTTTTTAATCAATTTAGTTTTTTTTTATTTATTTAATAATAAGAAGAAATAAGAAATATTATCTAAATGAAAGTTGAACAACGATTATAATCATTTAGTAATATTCGCAGTCATCTGTATTTTTCATTTAACATCAGATGTATTAAAAAGTATTTCCTGTAATTTAATTTTGGATCCGGTAAATAATCTATCACTTCTCACAGGATGAATCCAGTACCGTCTGTGTATGTATATTTTTTCAATTTTCTTGAATAATTGATAAAAAAGTACAGAACATTTTATTTCCTTCAAAAGATCCATCTAATAAGATTTCTATTACGCCTAGATACAATATCGTCTGCTTATTTTGACGGAAAGGTCACGTCCGTGTGAATGAGGCAGCGCAGATGTTTATTTTTCCCTCGAAAGCCAAAGCGTCGAAAAAATCGGTCGTCTGTCATTAGCCTAAAAGGGATTTTTTTTTTTTTTTTTTTTTTTTTTTTTTTATAAAGGACGGAGGCGATTTTGAAACTACAGAATTATTGAAAATGAAAATAGATATAGTCCATCTATCATACTCTAAATTAGCCATTAAAAGAAACTTAAATTTTGCTATTAAATTTGTAGTTTCGAATAATTACCGTACGTTTCCCTTATCGAACTTCAAAAATGTCTTTGTCAGTTCCTTTTACCGGTGATTAAATGATCCAGTTTAATGGAGGTTACCGCGCACATATAGGGAATTGTGGAAGAGTTCTTCCGGTTGTTAATTATCTATTCAGGTGTTAGCTTCTGCGGCTTTCGTTAGCAGACGATCCTTATAAAGAGAGAACTGTTACGCCGAAGAACAAAAGAGATTTTATTATTCAGAGCATTAAGATGTGGTCTCACGTACTGCCAGAATAGAGATAGCTTTTCTTATTTTTTATTTTGAAACATGCGGAAAAAAATATATTGTAGGATGTTAAGGTTGTTCTTAAATCAAAAAGGGCAACTTTATGACATTAGTTTTAATTTATTTTTGTTTGGAAAAGCATGAAATTAGCAAACGTTGTTGTTCAGAAAATATCTAATCGCACTCATTTTCTGTTTTTCCAAACAATTAGATTTTTCAGAGAATAGTGTCAAAGTGGGCGTTTTGAACCAAATATCCGCGCTGAAGAAGAATAACCGCTCAAACTGGAGTGAAAAACAAGTTTATCACGTGATCGAATTCGCTTATAACTGAATAGGTAATTTATTGATAAAAAGATAGAAAATTCAGTTTGATTCCAAATCGCTTCAATAGTCTCTCTTTCAAATTTAAATGAAAAGATAAATTTGTAAACATGTCATAACGTTTTGCACTTATTGAGCAGAGCAGTTGAGAAGAACAACCTTAAAAGCTTTCATACCATATATTGCTTGCAGACCTTCATAATGTAGGGATCAGAGAATATGGGACAAATTTTATTGTTCTTATCAGCATCTTTTATTAATAATTTCCATCATATATTCTTATTGCATATCTTATAAAAATGTCTTTTGAAGAGTATTGATAAAAGATACTGGTAAGAACAATAAAATTTGCCCTACATACTCCGACTCCAGCATAATGTGAAATTAATCCTTTCACGACAGAATTTTGAATCTTTTATCACCGTTAATACTCAATAGAAAATTTTTCTTTAAATTAACACCAAAAATTCGGTGATTAAATATAGAATAAATCTTTCTATTCAAAATTACCACAGTAAGATTAATCGAACGTTCTGAATAACCTATATGTCAAGTTTACGCGACAATCGTTGTGAAGGTGTTAATTACGATACGTGATTTTGGGTATTAAAAAGTTTATTAAAATGCTACTTGGCGTAGTATAATGTAAACGGAACTCTTTGTGCGAAAGTAAAATTTAGACTTGATCGATTATGTTTTTATGTAAAACTAATGTTATAAACATTCTTAAAATGTACACTACAGTTAGATTTTTTTTCCAAAATGTTTTTCGAAAGATCTTATAAAATGCAATTAGATTTCATTTCCTCACAAAATCTCGAAAGATCTTGTACATTGTAAGTGCCATATAACGTGTTGTTACGCATATAGCAATCTATATATTTTATTAATTTTTAGTTTTATATTATAGTAATGAATTATGAATTTAATGTTATGAATATTAATTTATCTTTTCTTCATTTTAGGTAAGTGGGCTATACTTTCGGAAAGTCTCCTTTGTGTAGTAAGTTTCGTCATATGATGTGTTGTTTTCTTGTTTACAATGTCTTTGCTTTATCAAAGAGGTTAAAGCGTAATTTATATATCCTGTAAAAACTGTCTAGAGAATTTTTTTTCTGGTGTAGTTACACAAAAGAGCTTTTCTCAAAATTTTGTAACTTTGAACCAACCCCGTTGAACTAATTTTGAAACTTTTGTAACTTTTGGCTCTCGTTAGTTCGAATTCGTCCGGATCACAAGAAATGTTCGAATTATACAGAGTTCGAATTATTGAAATTATGTGAGGACAACATGTTTAAGGATGTACCATTACAAATAAATTAAAGTTATAGTATTTTTTAATTATATTTCGGTTGTGTTATCATTAGAATATGACTTAATATTAAATTAAAATATATAAATACATAAATTAATTAAGGGATTAGGAACAAACAAAAACGAAGATGGGGTGGATGTGTCTTTGATAGAGAGACGAAGCATTAAAAAAGCGGATATCAAATGTATAGTACTATACGTATACTTGTACAGAACAATTATGTCAAAAATGAAAGAAATTTATTTGAAAGATCTGGAGTCTAGGAAAAAGTAAGGAAAAATGGAACACCTGATTTATCGTTAGTTCGAATTAAACGAAGTCGAGAAAAAATGAGTTCGAATACAGGAAAATTTTTAACGTTATTCTGCTATTGAAAATTTTGGGACTTTATGTTTAGTCCGAATTAAGCTAAGGTTCGATTTATCCGATTTCGAATTAATGAGAGCCGGCTGTTTTTTGAATTATAGAGTTACAAAATGTCTGGCTTGTATAGTTAGAAAATATTATTTTTTACTAGAACTTATTCAGGTAAAGAACATTTTAATTCAAAATCGAGGATATAAAGGACTAAACAAAAAAAAAAAAAAAAAAAAAAAAAAAAACAGTTAAAGACTCCTATGTCTTTATTGCAATGATCATAAATTTATGTGTATGCTTTCAGAAAAAATGTCTGAAAACCTCCAGAAAATATTTTCTGGGGAAATGGGAAGCACTTTTTCATCCCGAATGTTAGAACTTCGTGTCACGTTCCGAGGTTACAGCTGTTAATGGAAGTTCTTAGTTTTTCTTTCTAATATATGTACATTCAACTGAGACATTGGAGATCTAGAATCTTTATAATTTTATGAGATTTAATCAGAACTTAGAAACGTACTTTTTATTATTATTATTATTATTATTTTTTTTTTAATGCGACTTAACAAATTAGAATAACTATTTGAAAAAAAAAAATTTTTTTCTACAATTAATTAATTTAAACATTATATTGTTTATTTTTTTTCGTGATCGTCGCACATTTCTTAATCGGTTGGATCGATAATCACACCTTTTTTTTTTTTTGCTTTAAAAGCTATGAATGAAAGCTTTTTGCAAAAATTAAATTTTACTTTGGCTTGTTCGAAATAAAACATGACTTTTTCTAAACAACAGTCAACTGTCATGGCTGACCTTCTATATTGCAAATGTGTGCTAGACCTATTGCCATGCAGTAGTATATAAATCTTCACTAAAATATTTGTAGTATAAAAAAATCCATTTATCCCATTAGCCCCATTTTCCCCTTAGTTTTTAAGACATTGAATGCTACATTTTTCTGCATCTTTCCAAAATGACTTAAACTTTTTGACAAATATTCAATTTTATATTTCTAAAAACATCAAACATCAAAGCGCTGTATCATATTATATTAAATTACATTAAGTAATTAGAGGTTTGTTTGCATCTTGAATTTATTTATAATTAATTTAAAAAAATCTGATTTACGTAAATCATAATTTTAATCACAATTAAAATCAAGCTGATTTAAATCGACTAATCTTGCTCTTAAAAGTCTTAAAATTTGGAACATACCGCGTACTTTGGGACGCCTGGCAGCACTACATCACCAGAGAATAATAAAGTTCTACATGTGTTTTTGAAAAAAAAATGACTTACCGATATAGAAATGTTCTATTTGTATCTATGAAAGCATTTCTGGATTAAAATAATTCCATATTATGATTGTAAAGTCATATGTAAATGTTTTATAGCATTTTTTTGATTCAAAATTGCTTTCATAGATACAAATAGAACCTATTGTTCGTGTTGCGATGCGATATAAATATGAATTAAAAATGTCGATATAGCAGACTGTATAGTTTATTATTTAAATGCGTTCTCTTTGTGAGCAATGACTGCCTTGGCGGCGTCCATAACAAACTGGAGGGAAACATTTGTGGGCGGGGGGTATATGCTTACGTCATTCGACGTCATAACAAAGGTGCGCCAACATACCGCCCTACGTTGAAATATCATTTCAATATACAATACAATATCTAAATTTACAATTAATGACATACAATACAATAAAGATGCATAATATAATAATAATGAATAGAACAATGAATAATTAAATAGACTTCAAACATTTGGTTACATAATAAGTTTACAGTGAAATGGTTAAACATATTCATATAATAATTTGTCAGTTTATTGACAAGGAAGTAAGCATAATTTCGATATGCCTCTTTTGAAAATACCCTGAGGGGTTTTAACTAATACCACTCTAACCTTACCATCTGGTCCGTTAACTACTTCCTGAACTCTACCAATTGTCCATTTGCAGGGTGGAAGATTATCCTCTTTTAAAAGGACCATTGAATTTGGAATAACATTGTCTTTTTCAAACTGTCATTTATGTCTGGCTTGTAAATTATTAAGATAATCTAATTTCCACTTTCGCCAAATAAATTGGACCATTTTACTTAATCTTTGCCATTGAGACAAATAATTATCGCGTTCGCCAGTGAGATTAGGTTCAGACACACTGCTTAGAGGTCTACCTATGAGAAAATGGCCTGGAGTTAGAATTTCAAAATCATTGGGGTCAGAAGACATGGGCGTGAGGGGCCGACTGTTTAAAATGGCTTCAATTTGTGCGGTAACTGTTAAAAATTGCTCAAAAGTTAATCGCGAATTTCCTACAGTTCTTCTTAAATGATGCTTAAACGACTTCACCCCAGCTTCCCACAAACCACCAAAATTGGGTGTCCTGGGTGGAATGAAATTCCAGGCGATTTCCTCACTTGTTAAATAATCAGCCAAAACATCTGGGGGATTTCTAATCATGTTTGCCAAACGTTTTAACTCTGCACTGGCTCCAACAAAATTTTTAGCATTGTCAGTACAGATAGAAGAACTTTTACCTCTCCTACTGAAAAATCTCTTTAATGTTGCTATCATTGCTTCTGAAGTTAAGTCAGTGACCACTTCTAAATGTATGGCCTTTGTTACGAAACAAATAAAAATAGCAACATAGCATTTATTGTAAATACCTTTTCTTTGACCCTTATATTTAATATAAAAGGGGCCACAGAAATCAATCCCTACCTTAGTGAATGGGGAACTAGGAGTAATTCTTTCTAAGGGAAGATTTCCCATAATTTGCTCAATACATTTAGGTTTATTTTTGAAACAAATTATGCAGTCATGGACAATTTTTCTGGCAGTATTTCTACCACCCAATGGCCAAAATTCTTGCCGAATAAGATGGAGTAAAGTTTGGGCTCCAACATGTAAATATTTAAGATGAAAATATGTCATGATCAATAAAGTCAATTTATGATTTTTTGGGAGCAATATCGGGAATTTTTTTATCAAAGGATAAGTCAGAATTATTTAACCTACCACCTACCCGTAACAATTTCTGCTTATCAAGAAAGGGATGTAAACAACTCACCTGGCCCTTCTTGGGAATTTCTCCCTTCTCAAGGATTTTGATTTCATACTCGAAAGATTTTACCTGCACCATTTTGATGACCCAGTACTTGGTATTACGAAGTTCCTCTGTTTTGAGTGGACCACTTCGTCGAATGTTATTTTTAACATTAAATATAAATCTGAAAATAAAACTTAGAATACGTATTAATTTTAAGTAGTTGTTGCTTAAATTAAGAAAATCATTTACAAATGAATTTTCAGAAGTAGAAAATAAATTGACATTGTCCGTTTTTTTAAGTTCATGCGAGTACAGTTCTTGTGATAGAATGTCTATATTGTCATTGGGTTCATCAGAAGATGAAGGTGTGTGAAAGTTCGGGGGTCCATTCCACCAAAGATTCATGTTGGAAAGTTCTTGAGGACCCAGTCCACGTGATATAACATCTGCTGGGTTTAAATGCGATGGGACATGTTTCCAATGACAGTTTTCAGTTAAGGTTTGTATCTTGGATACTCTGTTGCCAACAAAGGTTTTTAGTTTGTTTGGCGGTGTACTGATCCAAGCAATTGCGATTTTTGAGTCTGTATGCAAATAAATGTCACTTACTAGCATTTTTAAAGAAAGTCGAATTTTCTCTATTAGTTGAGAAAGAAGTAGGCAAGCTGAGAGTTCCAGGCGGGGTATGGAAATTGTCTTTAAAGGGGCTACGCGAGACTTACTCGCAATCAGTTTAGTTGTTACAGTACTTGTTTCACTTGTACAATGCATATAAACTGCAGCTCCA
Source organism: Maratus speculifer (assembly GCA_964019185.1). Taxonomy (NCBI): domain Eukaryota; kingdom Metazoa; phylum Arthropoda; class Arachnida; order Araneae; family Salticidae; genus Maratus; species Maratus speculifer. The sequence goes on along the minus strand of OZ025302.1, from coordinate 180,160,590 downwards.
TAAGCTAATTCCGAAGCATCTGAAAATCCTAACAACACTAATTTCTGAAAAGAATCGGTTAGAATGTATCTGTCGATTCTAATTTCTTCGATTAGTTTTAGAGATGACACAAAATTTATCCATTCATTTGCAACTGGATCTGGGATTTCATCTTCCCAACCTAATTTCAGGAGCCATAATTTCTGAAGAAATATCTTTGCTCGAGTAATAATTGGTCCCAAAAGACCTAAGGGATCGTATAATCTTGCAATGGTGCTCAGCACGTCTCGTTTCGTGTATGATGATTTCTCTGTTACTGAAATCTTGAACATAAATTGATCTTCAACGGGTTTCCAAATAACCCCTAGAGTTTTGCTTGTTGATTCTTCATTTACGGAAAAATTATGTTCTTGAACTTCCTGTGGCTTACTGTTCATCAATTCCTTTGAGTTGGAATTCCATTTGTGAAGGGACATGCCGCAGGTTTTTAGCATGTTGCATAACTGCTGCTGGAGTTCTGTAGCTGTATCTAGGTCATGTGCGCCTGTAACAATGTCGTCCATGTATACATCTTCTTTTATTACTTCAGCAGCCAAAGGGAATTGTGATGATTCATCGATGGCTAATTGTTTCAGAGTCCGTATTGCGAGAAACGGTGCACAGCAAGTTCCATATGTGACTGTATTCAATCTGTAAACAGCAGTTTCCTCGTTCTCATCTGTCTTCCATACAATTCTTAGAAGGTCGCGTTGAGATGGATGAATTAAAATTTGTCTGAACATTTTTTGAATGTCTGTAGTAAAAGCATACTTGTAGACACGAAATCTTGTCATAATTTCAAATATGTCTTCTTTCACTTCTCCTTTTAGCAGACAATCATTGAGACTGAAACCAGATGTAGTTGCCGCTGATGCATTGAATACCACCCTTAATTTTGTTGTGGTTTTATCTGGTCTGAGAACTCCGTGATGTGGCAAGTAGTAACATAAATTATTATCTGGATGTTCGGATTGAGCATCTGTAACCTTCTCCATGTGGCCTAACTCTAAGTATTCTTGCATGAATTGCTGGTATAATATCTTCATAGTTTTGTCTTTAGATAATCTTTTCCACAACTGATTCAGACATTTTTTCGCAAGCTCTTTAGAATCACCTAACTTTCCTAAATCCTTGGTAGGCATCTGCACTATATATCTACCAGCGTCATTTCTTTTATGCGTAGTTTTGTAATGTTCTTCACAGTATTCTTCTTCTTTACTCAGAATTTTGCAAGGTTCATCAATGGTTTCCAATTTCCAAAATTTTTCTAAACATTCATCAATGCTTTGAGACTGCGAAATAAAACCACAATATTGCGTATGACTGATCGTATCTGTGGTTCCTGTTGCGATATATCCGAATACTGAATTTCGGAAAACTAAATTGCTGTTTGGAATTCGAATTTCTCCATCCTTTATTATATCAAAGAAGGATTGTGCTCCGAGTAGCATGTCAATTTTGCCAGGAACGCTAAATTTTGGATCTGCTAACTGATGAGGAATTTTAAAGTTATGAATATTCAATTTTGTTACTGGGAGTGAATCGGTTATTTTTGAAACAACAAGGAAATCTAATGATGTTTCAAAGGATCCATTTCCATTTAGAATTTTCGCATGCACCTTGTATTTAATGTTCATTTCTTTTCCACCTAATCCTGATATCGTGATTTTCAATCTCTTTAATGGAATTCCCAGTCGATCAGCAAATTCTGATGTTACAATATTGGACATACTTCCTGAGTCCAGTATTACACGTGCTTGTAAATAACTACCAGAATAAGGGTTAAAAACCCAAACTAAAGCAGTGGAGAGAATAATAGATTTATTTCCATTATTAACGCAAGATAAAGAAGGCGATAGAAGTGATTTAACTTCTGTCTGTCCGAAAAATTCTTGTGCATTCGGATTCAGTTTATTACCTTGCTCGATGGGATTAACTTCATTAATTTTGTTCGGAAAGGAAGTGTTTGCATTTCTGTGAAGTAATGTATTATGTCGTGACTGACAAATGTTGCATAAACTTTTAGATTTGCAATTAGCAATCGTGTGCTGATTACTTAAACAATTAAAACAAAGTTTGTGTTTCATTGCTATTTCTTTTCTCTGAGAGGCATTTGATTTCAAAAATGTATCGCACTTATAAATTGCATGATTTTGCTTACATAACACACATGAATTAATTAAATTAGTTGACTTAACAAAGAGAGATTTTTGTTTAGAATGACGCTCTTGATTTGTCTTGGGTTTTGCTGAAATGTTTTTACTGATATTTTCCAAGATTTGAGAACGTTTCTCTAAAAATAGTATTAGATTGTCTAATTCTGGAACTTCATTTGAACTGATACTCATTTCGTAACTTTTTCGCGTATCTTTATCCAATTTTTGAAGAATAATATTCAGAATTAGAACGTCGGAAAGATTGTTCCTTGTGTAGTCTAAAACCTTTAATGCGCGAATGCTTTTCTTTACGGTGTCAACTAAATTCCGTAAATCTTTAGCAGAAGGTTGTATAATTTTATCTGCTTCGAAAAGTGAATTTATATGTATTTCTACAGCTATTCTATTGTTTTCATACCTATCTTTTAATGCCTGAATTAAAGAGGCGAATGTATCTTCTGCCGTTTGCAAAACCTTTGCTTCGTTTGTTAAAGCTGCTGATAAATAATGAAGTTTTTGAGTTTCAGATAATTGCTCATTCGATGTTATAATATTATCAAATTGTAATTTAAATGAACTCCAATCTTCCGGTTTTCCTGAGAATTTCGGGAGCGGTATTTCCGGTAATTTAATATTAAATGAGTCATTTGTAAGAGTAGGTTTTAGTTGACTTTGATTGAGAACCTTATCCTCTTCCAAACTCTTAATTTGTTTCTTAATTTTGAATTTAGCTCTTACAATATTCTCAGTATATTCTTCACTAATGGTAATATCATTTTCATAATCTTTCGCAATACTTATGGCATCTTCTATCTCGCTATTTAAATTTTTCAGCGATTCTTCCTTTTCATTTAATTGTTCCAAAATTTCTAAATACTCATCGGTTTCCTTATTTTCTTCATTAATTAAAGTATCAATTTTAGTTATAAGCTTAGTTACAGCTGTCCTTACAGTTGCGCGTTTCTTTTTTATTTTTTCAAGTGCATCCATTTTAGAAACTTATGAAATCAAAAGGAATAATCGAATGTTTCTTACCTTTTCTGGTAAACAGGTGATTTCGTATGTGCTTACTCTTTCTTGCGATGATTGCGTAACACTTTTATTAAAACTGCAGGTGTTGTTCTATGACCGAAGATTGAATTGTTCGAAGAAAGAAAAAATAAATTTCTTCGTCTGCAATGTCAATTCACTATTTTAAACAAACTATTATTATCTTTTAAATATAAATACCTTTGAGCTCGACGGCCCATAATGTTAGTGTTGCGATGCGATATAAATATGAATTAAAAATGTCGATATAGCAGACTGTATAGTTTATTATTTAAATGCGTTCTCTTTGTGAGCAATGACTGCCTTGGCGGCGTCCATAACAAACTGGAGGGAAACATCTGTGGGCGGGGGGTATATGCTTACGTCATTCGACGTCATAACAAAGGTGCGCCAACACCTATCTATATCGATAAGTCAATTTTTTCAAAAACACACATAGAACTTTATTATTCTCAGATAACGACTAGTCTAAGACCATTTTTAACATGTGTATTATTTTAATGAAAACACATACAAAATCAATTTAATATATAGCCATTTAAATTTAACTAATACAAAAACATGAAGCCCTTACAGATTAGCTTTAATCGATCGAATAATTTGGCCAATAAATCACTTATTCCAAGCATTATAATTAGACATTCATAAGAATTTGTAGTTTTATTCATAATAAACTTACTCTTAGCATTGGTACATTGCTAAAACGTCCGTGTGGCGAGCACCATGAACCTTCCTTCGTACGTGATGGTATCCAGGTGATTTCGAATCACGTTCAGAATGCAGCAGGTGTCTTTTCAAATTACATCACATAATTAACGAATCACAAATCTAGGAGAACATTTTTGCTAAATTATCCAGTCACCAAAAGCATCAAGAAAAAAAAAAAAAAAGTAAGCGAAATGGATATTTTAGTGTTTTATATATAAATGGATATTTTACTATTTGATATATAAATGTATATTTTAATTTATACAAGTAATTATGGGATTCATCAGAATTTGTTTTATAAACAATTACTTTCTCAGTATTACCATTCTTTTCGTTCCCAGATCTGCCACTTCGGGAAATCTGGTGCAAAACGCCATCTTTCACATAATTTTTTTGCAGTACTTTCTGCATTTATCAAACAAACGACAAACACGGCATATTGTGTACTTTCTAAATAAGAAAATTTGCCAGTTTGATGCGTTTGAAGGCAAAAATGAATTTAAAAATAAATCAGAAAGTAAGCAGTTTGGATTGGAACACATCCTTTATAGCGTTCGATATAATTTTAACAAGAAAAAATGTATCCTAAATAAATTTTGTAAAGAAAGTTAGTCCGTATCTATCTGCCATCATGATTCACCTCTATGACCTCATACTCGACGATCGGATACGAACGCATTACGATAAATTTCATGGTCTATGAATGTCGGAAAATGAATCATAATTGAACACTTAAAAGAAATACTTATCTTACATTTCTTTTCTTTTGAAAAGATGAGTATGATTATTTTATTCTCAGATTCTTATTTATTTAATCTGTCACCTTCAGTATGCAGCAAAAGAAACGATGGTAATTATAATTTCGTTGCCGATATCGATTCTTAGGTAATATGTTATTTAAAGATGTTGATGCCTATGTAAATATTACCCTAAAAATAATGATATTTTCAGTGTATGGTAAAGTTTCTTTGTTCGTAAGGGGAAAAAAGTAATAAACAAATCCTTTATTGGTAAATAAAATGCTTATTTTTCTACTAATGCAATTTACCTTTCATATAGCTAGAGATCGACCGAAAATTAGGTTTTGTTTTCGCCCAGAACCACCTGTACCAACCATTTCGACCAAAAATATCTGTATTACAAAAGTCTCTTTTCTTCCTTCAGAAATTTTCAACACACTGTAAAAAAAAATCTGTAGTACTACTAGAAAATCTCTAGGCAACTGGGATTCCATAAACTTTTCTAGTAACCAATACAGCTTTTTCTCAAGTAACACTACTGCATTAAACTTAGTAAACAGCACAAATACTTTCTTAGTGAGCGTACTAAGAAATCATTAGTAGACATTACAGGTACTTTTTTAGTTGGAATACTAAGAAATGATTAGCAGTATTACAGATACTTCTCTTGTACCTTCACTAAGAAATGGTTAGTAGTATTACAGATATTTCTCTTGTATCTTCACTAAAAAATTCTTAGTAGTCATTACAGATCCTTTTTAAGTATGTTTACCAATAAATGGTTAGTAGTTTTACAGGTATCTCTCTTGTATCGTTACTAAGAAATTCTTAGTAGCCATTACAGGTATTTATTTAGTATATGGTTAGTAATATTACTATCCATTTCTTAGTGAAGGTACAAGAGAAGTATCTGTAATACTACAATGATTTATTAGTATGTTCACTAAGGAAGTCTGTGTGCTGTTTACTAAGTTTAATGCAGTAGTTTTACTTAAGAAGAAACTGTATTGGTTACTAGAAAAGTTTATGGAATCCCAGTTGCCTAGAGATTTTCAAGTAGTACTACAGATGTTTATTAAGAAATGGTTAGTATTATTACAGATACTTCTTTTGTATCTTAACTAAGAAATTGTTAGCAGCCATTACAGGTCTTTTTTTAGTATGTTTTTTAAAAAACCTTTAATAGAATTACAAAAACTTTTATATATGCATTTTCACATCTGTAACGCTTCTAAGAAACTGTAGTAAAGTTACAGCTACTTTTCTCATAATTTACACTAGAATTTTAAAGAGGTAAGCGAATACCAGTTTGGGAAATTTGAAAATATCTAATAAATATTAAGCCAAATACTCTGCAACAATTTCTGTATGCCTTTCATATTTTATGCTACAAAATTTTATAAATAACTTTTTTTTACATAAAATATAGATGCACCCTTTAATATAACTTCCGTTTGAGTTCATTTTTCTTTAACTTATAGCCATCACATTTTCATAACAAATAAGGCAAAAAATACAATTTAAAAGTACAGTAAGTTATTTGAAAACTATTTCACTGATGCACAATTCTTTTTAAAAATTGGCAACAATTCCATCATATGCAGCTAGATTAAATCATTTAATCTTTTCTATACCAATAAAAGAATATTTCAGATATCGAGATGTAGTGTATTACATACAAAAAAATCTTAAACATTGTGAATTTGAGAATTAAGCCTTCAAAACTAATTCTGAAGCACAAACTACTGATATTTTAAACTTTTTTTTTTCTTTTTTACAAAATTTACAAATTGTTAAATCCAACATATTTATTTCAGTCAGTTATTGCTTAATATCTATATTTAATAATGAGAAATATTTTTTACATGATAAATATTTTGTAAATATACATCTTTGTCGACAAATCTCATTCATTTTGTCACATAAGCACGAATTCTTAATGGCATTTGCATCTGTCGCAACACAATAAAAATTGTTAACTTTAGCCTATTTTAATACAAAAATAGAACTTTTTAAGTTATATATAATATATTTGTAACTCATCCATTTTAAAGATGTAGATATTCTATAGATTAAAATACTTACTCAATTAAACTTATTTAACAATAACAGGGCTGCCACAGTCAACTATTTTTTCTAAATTTCTTAGATTCTTTTAATTATTATTTCTAACCAATAATATACAATTATTTTTAAATACTGGTAATAGTAAAAAAGAAAACAGATACAATGGCAGTGAGGATTACCTGAAATAAAATGGTAAAATAAACAATAAGAAAGCAACACAATTCAGTTGGCTTGCGGTATGCCGCTCCATTTATTGAAAGTACAAATTATATATATTAAAAATATGACTAATTAATAACACAATCACAATTTACATAGAAAGTATCTGCCAGACAGTGTTGGGAACCTGCTGAACATCGACTGCCTTTTGGTTTATAGCCACATAGTCGACAAGATGGAATTGCTCTAAACATCTGATCCACCTGTTTTGAAAATGAAAAGATGAAATTTTTAGGATACAAAAAATTGATACGTGTGCAGACATAATTTTACAGAAACATAAATAAATACAAATAAACCCTTTGTTTTATTTTTGATTCAACAGTTTTAAGAGAAACAAGAAAATAAAAAAATCTTTCTATTTTGGTAATCTTGTGTTCCAAAATATTAAATTTACAATTTTCCAATCAGCATGTGATCTGAAACTCAGTTTTTCTACAATGGCTCGACAAAATTTGTAATTTTTTCGCAACTGATCAAAATTGATATATATTTTTTTTTCATTGATCAATAAAAATATTTTTTTCACCCAAAAGACGAAATTCTGTTTGTTTAAAAAAAAAAAAAATTATGAAATTTAAACAAAATTTGTCACCCAATCCACAAAATTCGCTATTTTTTTTGTAAGCAATCTATAAAATTTGTACTTTCACCAGAACTCATCAAAATTTGTAATTTTTCTGCACCTGATCGACAAAATTCATATTTTTCTTTTCATCCAATTGACAAAATTCAAAGTTTTTCTACAACTGCTCGACAAAATTAGCAATTTTTCAGCACCAAATCAACAAATTTTGCTATTTTTTGTAAACAATCTATAAAATTTGCACTTTTACCAGAACCACTTGACAATTATATATATAAAACCCCTCCGTGTACGACGATTCCGGGGACAACCCATCCACGAGAAAAATAAACCTGCGTCCACGTTAGGCTTAACTATTCCGAGCTGTTCACAAATATTCTAACTGTTCAACTTATGAAGATATACATGTGAAAGAATTATTCATTACTCATTTTCTCTAAAACCTACAAAAACTATTTAATTATAATGTTTAAGTTCTAAATAAAACAACCAGCAATTACGGAAAAAAACAAACCAAACAAAAAATGTATACAAATTAATACTGTTGCCATTCAAGAATGACAAATTCCGTGATTGAATCTTTAGAATGAATCCTTTGTAACATCACGACTCAAGAATGATCAGGTGCGTTCGGGATTTATGCGCGCTGAGTGCGCGCGCTCAGGAGACCGAATACGTGGAGTGGATCTTACAGCGGAATAGCACTCGGTAAAAACTCCTGAGTTCGCGCGCGAAGCGCTTGTATCTCCCAAACACGTTCATTGTTTACTCTTTATTGTTGACATTGTTTTCGATCTTATTAGAGTGTTTTCTTTTAAGTATTAGCTAAAAAATGGGCCAAAATAGGAAATTTTTTTATCCATTTAAGATATTTTTATTATTTTCTTTCAGTATTTTTCGATATATTTTGGCTGTAGTTTCACAATATATTCTTTTATAATTGATTTTTTTGCCTTACTTTATTCTTTTAAAATTTATGTATTTACGATTTGTTCACTACAACCCCCCCATCCACCAGACAGTTTTGTTACAGTTTTAAATGCAAATTTTTGTTAAAATTTTCTTTTTTTATAGATTTTTCCCCCCATGTTTAACTGCTGTATTTTTAAAAATTGTTTAAGCCAGTGGCTGATTGACCACAGTTGTATTTTTTATCATCACTTTAAAAATGCAAACACGTCATTTTGACGGACTGTCTTCTAGTTTATAATATTTTTGCACCTAATCAAAGTTGACTACTTTTTCATTGATCAACAAAATTCACATTTTTTTCGTCCAATTGAGAAAATTTACTCGTTTATTCATTCAATCGACACAATTCACAGTTTTTCAACAACCACTTGACAAAATAACCAATTTCTCAGCACCAAATCAGCAAATTTACTATTTTTTGGTCACCCAAAAGACAAAATTTGCTATTTTTTGTAAACAGTCCAAGAAATTTGAACTTTTATCAGAACCACTCAACAAAATTCACAATTTTTTTCATCCAATTGACGAAATTGGCAGCTTTTCTAAAACTATTCGATAAATTTAGCAATTTTTCAGCACAAAATCAACAAATTTGCTTTGTCACCAGAGTGACAAAATTTGCAATTTTTTGTAAAAAAAAAAAAAAAAAAACTAATTTGAACTTTTATAAGAACCATTCAAAAAAATTTCTAATTTTTCCACAGTTGATCAAAATTGACTATTTTCTTCATTGAATGACATAATTAGCAGTTTTTCTACAACTGCTCAACAAAATTTGTAATTTTTCTGCACCTGATCAAAACAAACTATTTTTTTCATTGATCAACAAAAATTCATTTTTTTTCTTCCAATTGAGAAAATTTGCTTGTCTATTCATTCAATCGAGAAAAGTCTCAGTTTTTCTACAAAGGCTGGACAAATTTAGCAATTTCTAAGCACCAAATCGACAAATTTACTATTTGTGACAACCAAAAGACTTTTTTTTTTAAACAATCCATGAAATTTGAACTTTTACCAGAACCACTCGACAAAATTTATAATTTTTCTGCACCTGATCGAAATTCACTATCTTTTTCATTGATCAACATTTTTTTTTATCCAACTGATAAAATTGGCTCTTTTATTCATCCAATCGACAAAATTTGCAGCTTTTCTACAACCACTCAACAAAATCAACACTTTTTCAGCACCAAATCAACAAATTTGTTTTCTTTTTTTGTCACCCAATTGATAAAATTAGCTATTTTCATCCAATCGACAAAATTCACTATTTTTGTCATCCAATCGACAAAATTTTTTATTTTTATCAATTCAATTGACAAAATTCATTTTTTATGAACATCATTATTTTTTTATTGACAAAATCCACTATTTTTTGTCATCTAATCAACAAAATTCACTTATTTTTTGTCATCCAATCTACAAAATTCACTATTTGTATTTTTTCTCATCCAATCTACAAAATTCACTATTTTTTCTCATCCAATTAACAAAATTCTCTATTTTTATCAATCCAATCAACAAAATCCACTTATTTTCAGGGTTCGCTCAAGTGGGCCCAGCCCGAAAAAATCTGACGGGGTTTTTTCGGATGGGCCCACTTAAAAAAACCCATTGTGGGTTTTTTTTCAATTTTTTCATGATTTTACAACTGTATCATTATTTAATCTAAGGTATCAATGCAACGATAAATGCCAATTTAAATATATTTCAAAAGAGCCAGGTTTAGAGGAATTTCTAAGTTATAATAAAATGACCAAAAAATAAATTAGCTGTAAAGGAAAAAAAAAAAAAAGCCTTCAATTGATTTTTTTTTTAAATTATTGAAAGGAATTATATTAATTTAACATATTTAACTTAAAGCAGTGTTGTTATGATTTGGCCAAACTCCAAAACCCAGATTGGATTTTTTCAAAATTTCAACTTTAAATTACGTAAGGTTATTTTCCTAATATCGATATTAAGATCCTAATACTGATATTAAGATATATCTCTTGATAACAACTTTCTCGTAAAGTTTCTCTAGCCACCACAAGGAGGAAAAAAAATGTCTTAATTCTCCCAATGAAATTTTTTTAAAAGAAAAAATTGTAACTTTTTTTTATATATCACAAACACAAAAACAAACTTTTTCCCATTAGAGAAGGGAAAAAAAAAGGGAGGTTCTATTTTATGTTAGGTTATACAGTTGAAACTGCAAAAAACAAAATACTGCACGAAAAACATTAATTTCGTCCAAAGACCGCACTTAAAATGTAAGTTTCATCCATGAATCGCATAAAAATGTGAATATCCTGCACGAGTTTCATAAAAAACACTAATTGTGGGCATAAATTGCATAAAAACGCAAATTACGTTTATGAGTCGTGTAAAAAACGCGAATTACATCCATAAATCGCTCAGAAAATGTGAATTATGTCTACAAATCGTGTAAAAAATGCGAATTATGTTCATAAATTGCATAAAAATGCATATTGCATTCATAAATCACATAAAAAACTTGAATTACCTCCATAAATTGCTCAAAAACGCAAATTTCATTAGCAGAAAGCTCAAAATACGCCAATTACATTCATGAATCACATAAAAATAGTGAATTGCCTTCATAAACCGCATAACAAATGCGAATTACATTCATGAATCACATAAAAAACATGAATTGCATAAAAAAGGCGAATTATGTTCATGAATCGTGTCATTGGTTATTTTTTCAATTTTGGCTGCTCACATTCGGCCAAATTTTGGGCTGAGTACCAAGCATAATACTGAGTAGTTGTAAAAATTTTAATTTTTAAGCATTGTTATCATTAAATTGAAAAGTTAATTGCTGCAGTACATTATAAATGATAAAATTAACGTTTAAAGCTCTAAAATACTTCATTTCTTCCTGCAAACTTGTCTTAATAGCCACGGCATACCATCGACATATTTTGCACTGATGATGGTATGGAATGGCTACTTAAACTTGTTTGCAAGAAGAAAGAAAATACTTCTGTGCTTTAAATGTTCTTAATTTATTTATTACATTACTGAAGACAGGAATTTAATCGTTTAATAATAAAATCTGACTTGTAAATAAGCATTTGAACAAAAGATATTACTTAGCTTTTTATACATAAAAAATAGAACCTAAAGACATCAATAACTTAAAATTCACAAAATTCTGACTAGAATTTTCACAAATGTAAGAAAAAAATTCACAATTTCACAAAAACAGGACTCTGTGAGAAAATTCTGGACAGACCCCTGCCTTCTGAAAATCTTAAATGTAAATGAAATTTTGAAAATGGCTACTAGAATATAAAATTTAAAGTTTTCTGCTGTTCTTCAAATTCAAATTTTGCAAGAGAACAAAGAATATATGAATTTATTAAATAAAGCTAGCTCTTAGCCTCTTCATCAAAAATTTTCACTGAAAAACAACAGAACTTTGAAACATTATTTTCAACCTCCTGATCAGTTTGATTAAAATTGTCAACAGTAACCCAGAGTTATGAAATATTTAAGGGGCAATTCTAAAAAAAAAAAAAAAAAAAAAAAAAAAATGTATTTAAAGCTAAATATTTACTTTATTTATGAACCAAAAACATCAATGTGTCCAATTAATGGCACATCTACCCTCTATAACAATCTTATATAAATGCATGCAATAAATATAATTTCATAATTTAAAAGTAAATTTTACAGTCTAGGTAGAATTTTTTTTAAACTAGGGTGCACGAGCTTTTCAAAACAAAGGCCACTTACAAATATATATGGGTGGTAGAGGGCCACATCAATAACACGAACAGAATTCGGTTTCAAGGAAGTTATCTGTGGCAGGGGTGGATCCAGAGGATTGTTTTTTTTTTTTTTTTGGGTGGGGGGGGGGGGGGGAATATTAAGAAACATAGAATCAACATAATCGTAATTTCTGTTCATGAAATCATTCCTTGTACAGTTATTATTAAATGAATGGTCAAATGAAATGCTTTTCGCGATCTTCTGATGAAATACGCTTTTTTTCAGCGATTTTTTGACTAAATTCGTGCTCTTTGACGGAATTCGCATTTTTTGCATTTTTGACCAATTTCAAGTTTTTTTCCGCGATGTTCAGTCAAAATTCGAGTCCACAATCCTTTGACGAAATTGGCTCTTTTCAACGATACTCTGACAAAATTAGCAATTTTTTGCAACCCTTTGAGAAAAGTAGCTCATTTTTCAGTGACATTTTGATGAAATTAATGTTTTTTCCGTGACACTTTGATAAAACTAACGTTTTTCCATCGATCCTATGTCGAAATACGCGCTTTTCAGCGATCCAATGTCGAAGTTTGCGTTTTTACATGATCCTCTGTCAAAATTCGCATTTTTTTCACGACCCTTTGATGAAATTTGCACCTTTTCTGTAATCTTATGTTGAAGTTCGCGTTTTTTCAGTGATCCTATGTCGAAGTTTGCATTTTTTATACGATCCGCTATTAAAATTCGTGTTTTTTTACGCAACCCTGTGATGAAATTTGCACTTCTTCAGTGATCATTTGACGAAATTTGCACTTTTTCACGATACTTTGACAAAATTAGTGCTTTTTCAGCAATTCTATGCCGAAGTTTGCATTTTTTACACGAATCTCTGTCAAAATTCGCATTTTTTCTGTGACCCTATGATGAAATTCATGCTTTTTCCGTAATAATTTGACGAAATTCGTGCTTTTTCCCGATACTTTAACAAAACTAGTGCTTTTTCAGCAATCCTATGTCGAAGTTCATGCTTTTTCAGCGATCCTATGTTGAAATTAGTACTTTTTTCACGATACTTTGCCTTTCCCTTTTTAAAATTTTGAAAAATTAGTGCTTTTTCCACGACATTTTGACGAAATTTGCTATTTTCCTTCGATACTTTGACAAAATTAACCTATTTTTTTGCAAATATTTGACAAAATTCGTGCTTTTTCCTCAATCTTTTGACGAAATTCAAGCTTTTTCCGAGCTTGTGTCAAATTTCCCGTTTTTTAGCGATTCTTTGTCGATTTTTTTTTTTTTTTTTTTTTTTTGCGCGACCTTTGATAAAATTCATGCTTTTCTACGATCTTTTGTCGAAATTCGCTCTTTTTCTGCGACACTGACAAAATTAGTGTTTTTTAGCAACATTTTAATGAAATTCACGTTTTTTCCAGAACAAGAGAATGTCTCCGACGGAGTTGCAGAAATCGCTTCCGGACTGAGCTCCCCCCCCCCCTGGTAGATCCACACCTGATTCTGTGGTCTACAATTTGATAAAAAATATGGTTTCAGAAGACAGTGAGGGGAGGGGGGGGGAAAGTTAGTCCTTTAAGTTTGCTTACCCAGTCAAAATATAAAATTTAGTTGGTAAAGCGATATCAGCAATTTTTATGTTATGTATATAACAGATAAAGCAATGATTATTTTCAAGATGTAATAATATTCTTTGACTTTATTTAGGAGAGCAAATTTTGTTTTATTAAAAGTTCTAAAAAACAAACATATGTGGCTGGTGCCGAAAAAAATAACTTTATGAATGAAGGAAAGAGAAGGAGTTACTCAAGATTTTTTCCTGCCTGATCAATAGAATTCCCGATTTTCCTGCAACCGGTCAGCGAAATTTGCCATTTTTCTTCACCTGATCGACCATTTACGATCTATAACAGAACCGATCGACAAAATTCTCTATTTTTATGCAGCCGATCAAGAAAATTCATGATCTTTCCGTGCCTGATCAACAAAATTTATGATTTTTATGAAGCCAACCGAAGAAATTCATGACTTTTGGAACTAACCGATGAAAATTGTGATTTTTACAAAGACAATTGAACAAATTCTTGATTTTTTCGCCGATTGGTAAAACATGTAATTCTTATAAAGTCAATCAACGAAATTTGCGATTTTTACAAAGCTAATCAACAAAATTTGCAATTTTTATTTGCATGATCAACAAAATTCAAGATTTTTTCAACCATAATCGACAAAATTCGTGATTTTTATGAAACCAATCAAGAAAATTCAGTCTTTATGCATCTGATGAACATAATTTGCAATTTTTATGAAGCCGATCGCCAAAATTCCCGAATTTTATGAAGCTGATAGACGAAATCGGCAGTTATTTAACGCATGATCTATAAAATTTGTTATTTTTCTGCATCTGATCGACTAAATTCATGATTTTATTTCAGCCTGATCAAAAAAATTCACTATTCCCATTCTGACCAATAAAATTTGTGATTTTTCAGAACAAAGTATAAAAACTTGTAATTTTTTCATGTCCGATTGACAAAGTTTGCACTTTTTCCGCACCCAATCAACAAAATCTGCAATTTTTAACTAACTTTGATGGAATCTGCATTTTTTTATGCGACAAGATTAAATTCCAGATTTTTTCCCCCTTAAAGATAAACTGATAAAACTCACGATTGTTTTGCAGCCGATCAACAATTTTCATTTTTTTCTGCACATCATCGCAGAATTTACGATTTTTTCTTGCCTTATCAATAAAATTTTCAATTTTATCTTCTCTAATCACAAAATTTGTGATATTTTTCGTGCCTGATCTATGAAACTCATGATTTTTTTAACGTGATAAACGAAGAAACTTGTAATTTTTTCTTAGCCGAAGAATTTAATTTGAAATTTTTTTGTGCATTAATAGAACTGACATCTTGCCCGATCAATGAAATATCTGATTTTTGCATCCAAATGACAAAATTCACAATTTAGCCAAGCCTGATTGACAAAATTTGAGATTTTTCTGTGCCAGATCGTCGATATCCATTCTCGCCAATTTTTTAATTCCTGATGAACAAAATTTGTTATTTTTCTGAACCTCATCGACAAAATTAGCTATTTTTCTGCACTTCATTAATGGAATTAGTTTTCCGTGCCCGATCCACAATATTTGAGATTCTAAAGTGACTAACAAATTAAATTTTTCCACAATAAATTGATCAAGTTTATGTGGTTTTTCAGCGATCTTTGCACATAATTACATTTTTTTACATTTGTAAATTGACGAAACTCGCAGGCCACATGTTGATCATCCCTACTCTAAACTAACCAGTTCAAAATATTTTTTGTGAACCAGGTACAAGTGTGTTTAAAAATATGCCCTTTTAACAATAATGTTTCCTAAAAAAATACCCATTTTTTAAAACAACGTTCCTTTTTTGAAAAATTCCCACCCAGCGGTCCTTTTTTCCTAGGGTCAACACTAGATTCTCCTTCAATTTTTTTTTTTTTTTTTTTTTGGGGGGGGGGGGGGGAGGATGTGACTAAATATGTCAGTCAAAACAGCCGAACTTAAAAAAAAACTCAACGACAGCCAAGATTCAAAATTCAATGCTAGCATATCTTACTGCTGGAATGTTGTAAAAATAAATTCATTTAGTCTCTAATAAATCTTTAAAAATAAGCATTTTTTTTAATTTGACTCTGTAAAAGCTGAATGCTGTAACAATGAAACAATTGCAGCATCCCAATACAAATCGTTAGACTTTATCAGCTCAAATTTTTTAAAAATGTAACAATTTATTTTAAATATCCACTTTATTTTAAATGCTCCAAAATATATTACTGAGAAGACATTTTTGACAATGTAAAAAATGAGTAAACACTTACTTGAGACTGTCTTATACATCCGGAGTAATTCCAGGTCAGAAAGTTTTCTGGGTAATTCTTGGTCAAAAATACTTTACAGCATTTTAAAATATCCTAACAAAAATGGAAAAATAAAATAAAATAAGCGATACTTAAACTATCTTCCTTAGAATTTATCATTTAATTGTACAATTACATATTTAATAAAAATAAATTGTTTTGAAACTGCTAGCTAAATTTCTGAAAAAAAACATTGGTCTTAGTTATGGCACATTTTTACAAAGATCTTTAATCAGCACTTAAATTTACTGTTTTCTTTCTAGTTTTTAATGCAGTTGAAGCTTTAAATTGGGATAGGTGATTGAGATTTCTTGTTTACCTAAGTGAATTTAAATTTTTATGTAAATATTTCAAGACAGTACACATAAGCAATGATGTATTTAAAAATATATAAAGATAGGTGCTGGAATCAGTGGCGTAGCTAAGGGGGGGCAATGGGGGCGTCCGCCCCGGGCGCCAAATTGAGAGAAATTGTTATATATCTATATTGGGGTGGGGGGGGGCAAAATTTCTTGCTGGCCCCGGGCGCCAAAAAACATAGCTACGCTACTGGCTGGAATGCTGCAGTTGAAAAGTTCATATAGTCGTATGTGATATCAACATTAGTAAATAATTATTAGAAATGTAAATTATAATCGGCAATTGTTTTTGTGTTTTTCAGATTTTAAATCCAATTAATTCTATTTCAAACCTTTTTGATATAAATTCAAAAGTTCCCAAATTATATATGATGATATGATATATATATATATATGATGGCTAAATATGAATTTAGCAGTTTGATACAGTCTTTTTTTTTAGGGGGGGGGATTAAAAGACTTAAATATTTATAAAATAGAATTTCAGAAGATTCTAAAATTACTACACTTTCATCAATAGCTTTTTTAATGCTATGTTTTTAAAAAACTCAAATAGAAGCAAGTATAAAATAACAAAAACCCAATTTTTTTTTTTTTTTTTTTTTTTTTTTAGAATACTTATACTAACTACTAACCACACTAATTCACAGCAGTATTATCAGACATAATAATCGGAGAATAGGTTTAATTAAAGCAAGCGTATAAAAAAATTCAAAATCTTCAAATCCTTTTGGCAGTTTAGAAAAAAAGCTACACTTAACATGTTCAATAAAAAATCCAACATACAAGAAAATTTTAACCTAAATCTATGAAATTATTATAAATTCTGATATACGAGAATTAACATTACTACTATGTATATCACGCTAAATTTAACTTGGCGTAAATAGATCGAGAGAGAAATACAGGCAAAAATAAAAACACACAATATAATTGCAAAAATAATAATAATAATAATTGGCTACTTACGGTAACATAGAAACACGACAGCAATTTGAATATTAAAAAAAGTAACTCCTGCTTTTTTTTTTCTTTTTTCCTTTTTTAAAGTGTGTTCCGAAATTGCATGACAGCCATTGGTATACTCGTTTGGAGGCAAACAATCAAAACATCGAGCTGTTTTTTAAGTAATTTTAATGCCTCTAAACATAATAATTAAGTCTAAAGATTTATTAACATTTCATTTTCCTAATTATTTAATCAAAGAAAGAAAGAAAAAAAAAGCAGGTTTCAAATCTCCATTACTAAGCATAGTATATTAATAATAATACGACAAGGAAGTGTTTAAGTTAGGCCTAAACGAAATAAAAGATAGCGATGAAATTAACTATTAATAAACCGATTATGTTAATGTTTGTAGCTTATAAAATATAGCATGAAGATAGAGCTTACCTTAAAAACATGAAAATCACTTTAAAAGGGTGCAGAGTCGTTGGCGGCTGGCTGACGTTGTTGGGTTCATGGCGTCGAGCATCTTCTCGCTAGATTACGTAAGGATAGAAAAGGACGCATCCTTGGACGCATGCGCAATAAGCATTCAGCAATTCAATTACAGTTGTGGGTTCAGTATCATTACGAAAAAATTATAAGTAGCGATTGGCGAAATGTTTGATTACTAACATTTCTCTAGTAATTGTAATAATTTTTGTAATGGAACTAAGAATATTTGAGTAAAATCCCACATTTTTTTTTACAGTGCATGACTCATTGATTTCAGTTGTATCGGTTCACATGAGGTACTGTTTACTTATTCTTATGAACGTCACTATTTATAATTATCAGTCACGAGTGACTTAAGAGGTGAATGCAAACTATAAAGCAAGAAATATGTATATGACTAAATTTTGAAGAAGCTTTCCACGTGTTTATTGACAGCTGAAGATTTAACCGTAATATTTTTATTTATTTGTACTTACCCATCATATGTAGTATTAGTCGTTGAGCCAGGAGGTTGTGCGGTTTCATCTCTGGGGACTTGATAAACTATATATTTTTGGATTCACCACAACAACAGCATTTCATTTATCCATGATACTTTCAAAATTAGGGTAGCTTTTGGGCGCCATATTGGAAAATGGCTGCCGTCGATGAGTTAAGCGGTCGTGTGGTTTCATGTCAGCGGACATAGTAAATCATACATTTTTGGATTCATCAGAACATTAGCATCTCATTTGCCCATGATACATTCAATACTAGGTAGTTTATGGACGCCATATTGGAAAATGGCCGCCTTCGTTGAGGCAGGGACTATTGTGATTTCATGTAAACGGACTTGTTGAACCATACTATTTTGGATTCACGACAACATCAGAGTGACATTTATCATTGATATTTTCAAAATAAGAGTAGCTAATGGACGCCATATTGAAAAATGGCTGCCACACTTGAGCCAGGGGCTCGTGTGGTGTCATGTCAGGTGACTTGTTAAATCATACGCATGCACTTTTTGGATTCACCACAACATCAGAATGATATTTATCCATATTTACAAAATCAAGGTAGCTTATGGGCGCCATATTGGAAAATGGTCACCGTCGTTGATCCAGGCGGATGTATTTTCCTGTCAGTAGACTTAGTAAACCATACATTTTTGGATTCACCACATCAGCCACAACATGACATTTATCCATGATATTTTCAAAAACAGAGTAATCAATGGACGCCGTATTGGAAAATTCTTCCGACAAACGCAGTGATAGAAAAAACTTTCTTGATTTTACGTGCTGTAAAATTAACGGACGATTAAAGAGACAATAAGTAAAGACACGCAGGGGTCAAAAACTACAACAAAGTTCAATCACAGACCTGTCGCAGTTAAAAGATATTTTTGATACCAGGGCAGAATTTCTTCACGTGATTCGTGAAAGAACCAAAATCAGTTTTTCAGACAAATTTATTCTACATCCAGACCAATCTTTGAGCAAGATCCAGAAAGACGAACGTGATATCTCATATTTACAGAACATGGTTCATTTATCAATGAATAGATAAATTGATATCAATGAATAGATTCATTTATCAATGAATAAATAAATAAAAACAGGCTAACAAAATCAACTGAAGCAATTACAAATCCAGAAATTGTTAAAGACATGATCAAAGCTCATGAAATGACTGAAGAAATTTACCAAACTTTCAAGAGAGAATATCTGTCTGAAAACTCAAAGGTAGAAGGATTTTGCAAACCTCCAATGAGCTAAACACATTTTGTGACTTGAAAAGAAAGAGAATTTGAAGTTAAATAAATCAGAGTTTGTTGCCATGACAAAAGAAAATCTGTTTTCTCAGATAACAATCCTTGCAGAAAGAAGAAATTTGGATATAAGAACTGTCTTTTCCTACCATCTGGGGCTCCTTCAATAATCATTAGCAACACTTTATGGTTCAATGCGAAAACATAAAAAAATAAAACTGAAGGATGTTATGACAAAATTGCGACTGCTGAAAGAATGCAAATAATGGTGTTGTTAATATAAATGAAAGAATGTGCTTTATTCAAAGCTACCATAGAGCTACAATGCACAATTTGCACAACTAGCAAAGAATCTGTTTTTTGAAATAATACAAGATTATATATCCTCTCAAAGGATAGATGTTGTATTTGATACTTACAATTAGTTGTCAATAAAAATAAAGGAACAAAAACTATGAACTGTTGGTGATGTTATGAAAGTTATGTACTCTTAGACAAACAGTACGAAAATGGAAGCAGATTTTATCTGATGAGGAGGACAAGAAAGAACTTATGCATTTCATTTCTGAAGAATTGCAAAATGAATATTATTTGAAATAGTTGAATACACAAGTGCTGTACGTTATCTACGGAGAAAAATATAATAAATTCAAGAAATAACTAGTTGAAGAATCCACTAAATTGACTTGCTTCCAAGAAGCGGTGGTACACAATTCATATTTTGCATACACCATTCTTTCCCTTGAAAAGCAGTCACTGTCAGTGCAATAAGTGCTTTTGCAGACAAGGGAAAATTGTGAA
The DNA here is from genome assembly GCA_964019185.1 of Maratus speculifer. Taxonomy (NCBI): domain Eukaryota; kingdom Metazoa; phylum Arthropoda; class Arachnida; order Araneae; family Salticidae; genus Maratus; species Maratus speculifer. The sequence continues at coordinate 180,140,074 of OZ025302.1, read as the reverse complement.
TCAGAACACAAATTTCGGGATGGGCTTAAGGCGTTTAATACTGAAGCTGATTTATCAGAGGAAACAAAGAAACGGCTTGAATCGCAATTTTACCATCTCTATTATCGAAAGCAAAAATACTCAAGCATCAAGGAATCGCGCTATGTTATATATTTTTCTGTAAAACAAAAAGTCTGGAGTCACATTGCCTTTTGTCATGTAGTAATACACTCTACTTATAGGTAATGCAAGCCAATTACCACGGTCTTGTTCGGAAGAAGTGCCTACAGACTGATCGTGATCTTCCATCCCCATATAAATATGGTTGGATTTTTGGAACAGATAGTGAAGGAAAAGGCTTTCTAGAGATCCAGTGGAATGGCAGTCCTCTTGCTCATGAAGGTGCTTTGGAACTGGTGTCATATTTTTGCTTAAGAACATGTGCCACACTATTATGTGAGTGTCTATTTAATAACCTAATGTACAAGCATATGCAGAACATAGAGCTGTTCTATGACGATTGAAGTTATTTGGATACAGGAATGTGAACCAATCATGATAGAAGTGCAGAAGACTAAGATTTCTGTTATTTATTAACCCGTTCGTGTCCAGCATCTTTTACAAAAATTTAATTCAATTGAAACCCCTTTTTGTCAAACAATTAAATTTAGCATAGTAAGCAAGAGAATGTCTTAATTAGAAAAGGAAAATTATACCTTTTTAATAGGATCCAAAAAAAGCGATGGAAGCACGTTTTGAGTGTTGCATATATGCACCCGTGGTCCCGAAAGGGTTAATTCTTAATATACTAATTACAATAGTTTCACTAGTACTACTTTTTTCTTGAATTGCTGTGAAATCCACATGAAAATAATATGCATTGAAATACAAAACAAGATTTCGCAATCATCCATCGCAAATGTCTTTTGAATGGTTTATCCAGTTGAAAATGTTAATAATCATATTGAAATAAAATCTTAACAAATGTATAATTTGTATAACGTTATATGTTCAATAATATTTGTTCTCTGTATTTTTTTCCTTGAAATTTAATTATATGGTAACGGTGAAAAAGAAAAAAAAATTATTTGTATCTATGTGCGATAGATGGCGCTCATTTTTTCAATATGGCGTCGATAAGCTACCACCAATTTAATAGTATCATCATAAAATGAACTCCCTGGACTATTGTTAATCGAAAAAGGTATATATATATCACCAAGTCCCCAGAGATGAAACCAAAAACCCTAATTTTGGCTTCTGGCTCAACGACTATATAGGGTAAGTCTTGCAATCGTTTTGAAAAAAAAAAAAAATAAATAAATAAATAAAAAAATTGACGGATTTACACGTTTTGGACACAGGAGTTTCCAAAAAAACATATTTTTAGAAAAAGAAAAAAAAATGGCCGTCCGTCTATTAGTCTTCTGTCCGTCCGTCTGTCTGTAAACTCTGCCGAACAAATTGAAATAGAGATTTAAATTTTGGTGTGTATTTAGCATGTAATAATGGAAAGAAGCCTATTGAATATCAGTAACCTCGATTATCCGGAACATTTTTTTTTTCAGATTATCGAAATATTCGTTCTGATGAAAAATTTATAAAAAATTTCGAATTTTTTATTTTAAATAGTAGTTGTAAAAAACAAAAAACAAACAAAAAAAATTATTAATTTTGCATAAAGAATGTAATCGATCAGACACTTAGTTGTCGAGATATTTATAATCTTATTTTCCACATTTTTCGTTTTTTCATAACACTGTATTTCGTTCAAATTTCAATTCAAATATATATTTTATTTGGAAACGAAACACTTCATTCAAGTCAGTAAACTGTTAGTTAATAGGTTTATCCTTTTTGTAGTTATAAGGATGTTTCTTTTACTACTTGATTGTTACGTTGACCAAAAAATTATCCCAAAACTATAAGATTAAATGCCAATAATGCCTTATCGTAAATGTCACATACACTTGACATTAAATACGTTACATTTGTTTGTATATCATAACTGATTTTAATTGGACATTTTATTTGTATTTTTATTAATCTTTTACTAAATTATTTGTTCTTTCGTCATTTAAAATAAAACTTATGTCAATTTGCATAATTTACGAGTAGTTTGGCGATTTATATAATTTGTCGAAATGGGTCCATGGGATAATCGAGTAGTTTCCGTAATAGAGCATTAATGTGTATTAAAAAAATATGTTGAAATATACATTTAAATTTTATTTTGGAATTGCAATGCATTTTATAAATAGTTTACACATGTTTGAGAAATTTCTATTATAGCAGATGATTATTTATAAAAATCATTACAAAAGATAATATAAAATAAGCCATGTATATCTAAAATATTTATCAACTTGATCAAATTCGTACAATTAGATAATCATTTTGAGTCGTTGATGAATTTTTGGCATATTATTTTATATGAAAATAAAAAGTTTTGGTCAGAAACGCATAGGCCAAATTGGAACACACGTATAATTAATAAATAATTATGTACATTGATGCATTTATTAATTATACGTGTGATCCAATTTGGCCTATGTGTTTCTGATCAAAAATAGGAAGATTACCGAAATTCGGTTTCGGTTTCAGTTTCGATCTTTAAAACATGTTTCGGTGAACTTTTTAGCCAAATGAATCACAAAATGTGCTTGACTCTTTTACCTTCTGGTATAAATAGTGTTTGAATCGTAAAACTAAATTCAAATTTCTATATGGTTTTTCTGTTCGAGATAAGAATACTGTCAAACAGAAAGGGCTAGGGAATAAATCCATATTTTCCATGATTCAGCTTCGTGACTTCGTTCTTTAGTCGATGAATTTCATGCTTTCTGAATGTTGAAAGGTGAGTCATTACTGAATTATGAAAAGTAAATGTACTGTATATTTTTTTTCTTCGGAAAAAAAATGAGTTGGATTATTTTCTTCTCAGATATTTACTTTTTCTTCTCAGATATTTACCTTTTTTTCTCAGACATTTATCTATTTTTTTCGGCCGTCTTTACTTTTATATGATGCAAAATAAATAATAGTGTTTATATAATTTTTTCTTGGTACCGACTAATTCATTTGTTTTTTGATTTATTACTAAATGATGCTGTTATCATGAAATATGTGTCTAAAAATATCAGCATTTTCAGCGTATAGGAAGTTTATCTTACAGATTACTCTTAAAAACCATTGCTAAACATTCCCCCCCCCCCCCCCGAAATAAAAAACATTAACTTGTAGCAAGGAGCTTTAACACTCTCGTCACCAAATTATTATTAAAGTAAAGAAAAAAAACAAACCTTTCTAACTTTTAATATTTCTAAAATACCACAATAAATCATGTGCAAAAAGATTTTTTTTGTAATGTTGCTCTATTTTTTTTGAGCCTAAAACACGAGGCCCAAAACAATTCCACATTTTTTAAGGAATCTGTTATGTTTAAAATTAATTTGAAAGCATGCATATATTAAGGGAAGGTTAACGAATAGTAAAGCATTTTTTATCTCGCAAAAAAATTAAGCGACTCAAAAAATAAAACAGCTCAAAAAATTAATTTTATTTAGAAGAAAGTAAATAAATAAATATATATATATATATCTATGTTTGGAAATATTAAAAGATATTGTAATCAGTTCAAGGCTTTTGAGGATAACATAAGAAAGTGTTTTATCATTTTTCTCCCTTTTCCTTTATCTCGTCCGCATGTGTGTCGATGTATTTTAATAACGGAAATAGCTCAGATGCCTTTTCCATCTTTGATACTGTGCAGACAACTTTTTGGATCGGAAATACTCATCTCCGGAGCATAAGAGTGTAAATATTGATAAGGATTATAGAATAAAATGTTCTCTATTCTTTCCTTACCATCCGATTTCTGATGCTTCGCGTCTTCGAACGTTACATCTTTGTTTGCTATTTTTATTCGTTGGAATAAGTTGACATGTTGATAAATGATTTTTTCTCCATCTTCTTAATTAAATATTTAAAGTTTTATGTATGTAATATTATGCTCTCTCTTTATTTGTCTCTAAATAAATTTTTAAGTACTTTTTGGTTAGTTGGGAGCCAGTTTCACATATACATACATATGTATGTATACACGTTTATGTAAACACTATAAAAAAATGCGTTACTTTACACCAAAAGTAGTGTAAAAAAACACCACCAATAAATTGGTGTAATAAACCACCCGCAACCGACTTGTGTAAACAAACACCACTTTTAATCGTGTTTTCTAACTATTAACTTGTCTGTATTTTTGTAATTTTTTTTTAATAATTACATTATATTTTGTATAAAAATAAAAAGTTTTTGTCACATACACAGACAGCTAATTTGGGCTACTCGTATAATTAATTAATATTTATCTATAAACACGTACAAATTAATTAATAATTATGTATGTATGAATGTATGATTTCATAAAGTAAATTGAGGAATTTTTTTGTTTCCATTTTCGGCCGATAAAAGAAGGTTACTAAAATTCGGTTTCGGTTTTAAAAACCTATTTCGGTCGCTCCTTAACTTTCAGTTTCGGGTTCGCGCTGGTTTGAATTTCAAATCGGGCCCCGAAAGAAAGAGCCCAAACTCACCTTTGTTAGGCACCCTGTAACTTTGAGGTTTTTCCATCATTGATATTTTCCAGTGAACTCTCCAGATCGGAAATTCTCATCTCTGTTGCATGAGAGTATAAATATTGATAAGGATTATAGAATAAAGTGGTCCCTATCCTACCATACGATTTTTCTTGCTTCACGTATTGAGCTTTATCTCTTCGTTTCAGGTTATTTTTATCCGCTGGAATCGGTTTCTGTATTGATATAAATCCTTGCTTTCTATATAAAATAGCCCAGAATCAGTTGTGTAGTAACTTACTTTTATTTTTTTTTTCAGAGAGCGAATATTTCAAGGTTTTAGCTGTCAATCTGAAAGAAAAGGGGAAAAAATCAGTGTTTTCTGCTTAAAGAAGCATAAAGCTGTGTCTATCATTTTTTAGTAATTTTTTAGATTTGGTTATGGAAATGTGATAAGAAAAACATAGTAATATAACCGATATAAAAACAAATCATTTGCTAAAATCTAATGTGATTTTACTTGATTTTCCCAGGACTGTTGTATGTGTCTGAAAGTAGAATGCAAAAATAAATAAGTCAATCAAAAATAAGAAACAATTTTTTTTAAACAAATTTCTGGCACGATAAAATCGAATGAAATCGAACGTTGGGCATTAAAGTTTGAAATTGGAGACTTTATCTCTGCGCTATTAATGCTTGATTACATTGATGCTACGTTTATCAATTATATTCTGTCTCATTTCCTACTTTTCCTTATAGAATAAGTCAAAGAAGGGTTTTAAAACTATTTAAAAATGAAATTAATACCTAAATCAATACCTAATTAATAAATACCTAAATAATAAATACCAAATTCATCGGCTGATTTTTACGAAAATCTATCTATTCCTTGCGACTGTGTTGTAACACACCGCTTAATGGGAGTATATTCAGAAGAGTTCTGGATCGGGTCAGCTTACCTGCACTCCACAGTTTGGGTCGAGTCGGATATGGGCTACATTCTTTTTTTCGTTGCAGGTCGAGTTGACTTCTACTTTTGTACTGGTGGTGGGATTGTCTTTTATTGTTTCGGGTTCGTGTCAGTTCCGATTTGGATTTCAACTGATCCGATTTTTCAAAATAATCTCCAAAATATTTTTAGGTTAAAAATCTATGTACAATATAAGACTATCATTATGGACAAAAAAAATTACACCTCTACCTCTATTGAGTGAATGCTTTTTCATTTCCTACTAATGGGTGAATATAAAAAAATACGAAAATTACAATCAGCACAGTAAAATTCCTATTAAATGTTATATGATGCAATTTCTTTTGATAAAACATATCCTTAGAAGTATTTTCAAGAGACATTACAATTCTAATAACACAAATAAAGAAATTAAAAGACTTAGAATTTCAGTCGTTTTCCCTGCATGTCACACAGTGATGTGTGCAAAATAAAGGTTTGTACTGTAAAGGTTGTACTGTATAAATAGAATTTTCTAGTTTTCTTAGATTTCTAATTAACATTTATATCTTATAAAACAAATATATAAGAAAGGTAACAAATTCCATATTTCTTAAATAATTTTTCATAGTTAAAATATGACTGTCACTAAAAATGAATGTCATTTTCTTGGCCTACATTTTAATTCTTTATCACGTGTAAATATGGCGCTCCAGAGTATTTATTCTTATTTTTGACATAGCTCAAGTTACAAGTAGTAAAATCATGGGTAATCAGCAAGATCTTTTTGCTATTTCTTTGAAAATAATATGATAAAAATGGTCTTTATAAAAATTTAGTAGACTTTTATTATTTAATTTTCTTGGATTCCATAAATTAACAAATAAAACTGAACATTACATGGAATTTGAGGTACTATATTGAAAACATGTTCCTTTAAACAAAATTAGAATGTTAGTACTTAACAAGAATGTAAAAAATGTTTTAGAATGTAGTTATCATTATCCTGGCATAATGCCAAGAAATGACGTTTAAGTGCATAAATTTTTTTTTATTATTGAAGTTATTTAAAATTTAGCAATTTTACATGTGAAATCCTTTATTTTCTAATTTACCTCTTGAAATTTTGAATTTTTTCAATGCATACTTTCAATGTATTACATGATCAAAATCTGGCATTTTGTGGCATTAATCCTTATATATTTGTGCACTTTTACTTAATATAATAATAGTGGACAGTTGTGAAATCCTGAATTGTTTAATTTAAAACATGATTTGTAAATTTATCATTACTTGTGAGAGCACGAAGCAAATTTTTCAAATTTATTGAACCCAAAGTCTGTATAAAAATTTAAATTTTGTAACTTTATAAAAAGTAACTGTTTTCAAAATAAGGACATTTTCACAAGATAAAAAACAACATTTTTGCAACTGGAACTACAGGGTGTCCGGTGTCTCTAATACAATTTCTCTATATATACAAAGTTTTTATTACAGACGCAAAACATATATGAATACTTGGTATGGAAAGTAGCACACTAATTTCATGTAGAATCGGCTAAGTATTTGATAAAACAACGAGTGGGTGAAAATGAGCAATAGAGAAAAACGTCAGCATTATCACCTTGACGCATTTCATACAACCAATGATGCACATATAAAAGTTAATTGTTCAAATAAAATCCTTAATATTTCAAATTATGAATAAAATTATTTTTAGATAAAATTTAAATTATTCATTTAGATAAAATTTAAAATTTTGATTATTACAGAATGGAAGGCGTGAGAAATTTTCTACACAAACATTTCGAAGAATTATATAGATTTATTTAAAAAAAAATTTTTTTTCTTTGACAAATTATATATGAAAAAAAAAAAGGAAGAAAAAAAAAGCTTCGCCCCCGGGTGGGCTCGAACCACCAACCTTTCGGTTAACAGCCGAACGCGCTAGCCGATTGCGCCACGGAGGCAGTTGATTTTTCTCCTTTACAAAGTTTGGCAATAGTACCAAATCCATTTTTGCCCACATGAACTTTCTGGATTAAATGAAGTACCAATCTTTCGATTATTTATTATTTGGGTTAAAAAAATATATAATTCTACAGTGAATTTAGGAGTGAAAATGTATTAATTTTATTAAATGCATCATTTCAGATAATAAATCATATTTACAATATTGATTAACAGTTTTCTCAATACAATAGCACATTGTCAGTGACTTTATGTGACAATATTCAGAATTCAGAGCCCGATCAAGCTACAGTTGGGCTCCCCTACCTACACATTTTCGGCGACACTTTCACAAAAAAAGAAGGTTTAATGAGTTGACAAAGTTATTTGGGTGAAAAATGGAGGTTAAAAGCTTAAAATTTTTTTTATTGAATCATTCAGAATATTTAAATTTTGCATTTCACTATTTATAAAACAATATTATTTGAAAAGCATTTGATTAAGGAAAAAAAAAAATTAGCCTCATAATTTGTGGGGCCCAGGGCCAAGGCCCAGGAGGCCCGTGCTTTAATCAGGCCTGACAATATTGATATATATTTTCAAGATTTTGGGCCAAATGGAGTAAAAAGATGTTATTTGAATTAATTCAAAAATATTTAAAATTATGATTAAAAATAAATGATGACAAAAATAGCATTATCCTCACGCTGTATTATTATTACTTTCTTCTATCTTTACAAGAAGAAAGTATTGGATTCATAAAAATTTTCGACTTCCGGTTTTCGACGGATTTATACGTTTTAGAAGGTCCTGAACACGTTTTGACTATTTTTAGAAAATGTCTGCCTGTGAGTCTGTCAGTCTGTCTGTCTGTCTGTATGTGACAAAAAAATTGTGGCCGCTCTATCTCAAATCTCAAGAACTAATGCTCGAAATTTCATAGAGACCTTGATATGAATTAGTGCCTATTAGTTTTTGGTGTAAATTGGCCTGCAGGTGGCGCTGCTATACGTTTTTTATGATTTTAATGATTGCTATACCTCAAGAACTAATGCACAGAATTTCACCAAACTTCAGATTCTGTGAGACCTTGATATACATAGATGCTGATTAAGTTTTGGTGTAAATTGGCCTGCAGGTGGCGCTGCTATGTCACGTCTTTCATGATTTTCATGATAGCTATATCTCAAGAACTAATGCACAGAATTTCACCAAACTTCAGATTCCGCAATACCTTGAGATACATTGCCACTGATAAGGTTTTGGTGTGAACTGCCCAATAGGTGGCGCTGCTATGCTACATTTTGCACGATTTTTGCGATAGCTATATCTCAAGAACTAATGCAGAGAACTTCATCAAATTTCAGATTCTGTTACACTAGAATATATAACATAATTAGACGCTGATTACATTTTGGTATAAACCTCACAACAGGTGGCGCTTTAATTGACGTGATTTAAATAGAAGAAAGTTTTGTGATGGCCACAACATACTAGTTGCTTTTAATGTCCTTTTTTTTTTTTTTTTTTCAAAAGAAGTTTTAATTACTATCTTCAACAAATGATTAATTGAAAATCTGTATTTCCCTGTAAATTTATAATAAATTAGGAGCAATAGTTGTCAAGATAAATGCAATGCGATAAATCCCGTAAGGCGAAAACCTGTCTAAAACGGAATAATTTTGGTCCCTTGAGATTCATTTCATTCTTAACAGTTTTGATACTATAAGGTGTCTGCTATGACAAAACCTTTTTTAAAAAGACGATATCCGAATCTTTTGCGATACCAACTTAATAAGTTTTTCTACATCTTAAAGAAATTACATATTTTAATTATTACTTAATGTTGGATTATCCGTGATGTTTTCTATTTTTGTGCACCTAAATAATGCAAGTTAATTTCATACAGTTGAAATTAATTTTCGCTGAAATTAATAACATTAAAATACAAAATCTTTTACTTATAAACGGTGGCTTTTAACAACATTTAGTGAATAATAAGTAAAAAGAATACTGCCCAGTTAAACTGATGGCATTAAACTCACAGGCTATTCACAGCTTCACACTAATTGCAAATTACAGCCTTATTTTTTTCAAAAATAATGTCCTTCGAAAAGCAAATGTAGGGGTGAATTAGCTCCCTCATTTCTATCCATTATACTTAATCACTGAACTCCCTGAACAAATCAGGAATATGCCTTATCATAATGAATCTATATCCGAAATTCGAAGCAAATTAGATAATTCTGCATAAAATCGTATTTATTTAATTTAAGAGAAGCTATCCCCGTTCTCTTCTTTATTCTTAATCATTGCACCTCAAAAACTATTCAGGGATTCGTCTTTTAAAAAAGAACCTATACCCAAAATTTAAAGCAAATCGGATATTTCTGCATAAAAACCTATTTATCTATTTTTAGAGGGGGGGGGGGGTAATCGCCCATTATCAACATGAACTTATATCCAAAAATTGAAGCAAATTGGTTCAATCAATCTACATGAAAAATCTATTTACCTAAATTAAAAGGAGTAGGCCCCAGTTCCCCCTTTATATTTTTATATTTAACCAATAAATCTCCCCCCCCCCAAAAAAAAAGGGTTAACCTCCCATCCTCTCTTATACTTATCCAATGAACTCCCAAAACTAATCTGGGAAGTGCCTTATCACAATGCATCTATATCCAAAATTTGAAGTAAATCGGAAATCATGAGTTATTGCGTTACATACATACATACCGGGTGTCCCAGAAATGACTGATGGATTTTAAAATTCAATAACTTGCAAACGGTGACAGCTATTTAAAAAATTTTTGCAGGAGGGTTATGTATAATGTCAGGAGTTTTTTTACCGTAATTTTTTATTTTAGTTCGCATCTCAAACAATAGGTGACGCTGACGGCGATTGAAGGCCGGGTGATCAGTGCCGAGTGAAGCGTGGACCTGGCCTTCAATCGCCGTCAGTGCCACCTATTGTTTGAGATGCGAACTAAAATAAAAAATTACGGTGAAAAAACTCCTGACATTATACATAACGCTCCTGCAAAAATTTTTTAAATAGCTGTCACCGTTTGCAAGTTATTGAATTTTAAAATCCATCAGTCTTTTTTGGGACACCCGGTACATACATACATATGTACTTACATACAGAACGAGCACATAAGCTCTCAGGCTTTGATAGCATGAGAGTTCGAGTATGAGTTTATGTAGAGATAAACTCTACATTTAATGTGCATTCGTAATATTTTATTACTTTCCATACATGTATCAGTTCAATTGTGTTATAAAATCTTGAAATTCCAAAACAACTTTGTGCGAATCATGTATAGTTTTAAAATCCTGTTTATTAATTATGTATATAAAAAAAGATGAAATTTTTTATTTTTATATTATTACATAATGTATTTTTTCAACACAGCTGTCTTTATTATATACCAGAACTAGCGGCCCGCCCTCGCTTTGCTTCGGGTAGTCCCGTGTCACTACTGACACCGCAAATTGTTACTACCACTTCATCCCACTAAGTTCAACTACTAAAACCATTACTCTCCTTTTAAGTAGTCGTTTAAAAAGTAGCCTGTATTAGTGATGGGCGATTCTGGAAATTTTGAGAATCGATTAAAATCGACATCGTATAAAACAACATCGATCATAATAAGAATCGATTTCTCAGTTCTAGAATCGATACTAGAATCGATATTTCGATATTCAGATTCACACAGAGAAGATCCAAATTACTAATTCCAAAACACAGAATTAAGCTATTGCAGATTTTAGAGTCGGATAGTAAGAATTTTAAATTTTATTACTTACACAAAAACTTTGACAAATTTGAGAGACATAACTCAACTAATAACAACACTGAGTAACTTGGCATTAAACCGAGGATAAAGAGTGCCAAGAGCGTGTAACTAGGATAGGGAACAAGTAGTATAAACTTTTTTTTTCTAATGCCAACCAAATGTTACACGAGATAGTTTGGAAGAACAAAAAATATGCCCCATACCCGGGGGTGGGGGGGGGGGGCAGGTAAACCCCACTCTTGACGGAAGAGCGATCATAGCCCAAATGTATCTTTTGTCGAAGTTTCAAAATGAGGATTTACAATTAAAAAAAAACGAGAATTGGACATTTTAAAAATTGCATGCATACTTTGAGCGGCCCATTTAGTAAAGATTGACGTGAAAGGGGGGAGGGCGAGGGATTAGAACGGACGAACTTGAAAAGAAAAAGAAAAAAAAAACATAATAAACTAATAACCCAAATAACTGAGCTTCTAAACAAGAATATAGTGTTTAACTTAGTGTTGAATTCATGGGGTGGCCGCGGGGAACATGTACTCTTTGAAACTATAAAAAGTGCCAAGAGCATGTAACTAGGTGAAGAGAGGGATAGTAACGAGGAGATAAAAGCTTTATAACGATATGTTACATGAGATGGTGTGGAAGAAACAAAAAGTATGCCCCCTACCCAGGGGGGGCAAGGTAAATCCCAAACGGCGGAAGGGCCACCCCGCCCAAATGTATCTTTTGTTGAGGTTTCAAAATATGGATTTAAAACAAAATAGAACGAGGATTAGACTTTTTTTAAATCGCAGTCATAATTTGAACGATCCTGTAAGTTAAGATTGGTGAGGAAGGGGGGGGGGGGGTTAGGACGGGCGAACATGGAAAAAAAATAGTGGCACTCCGAGAGTGCCGACAGAAGTGAAACCTTGAACAATTACGTGTGTATTTTTTGAATCGTTAGGATATATAATTGAATCGTCAGGAATTACTTTTAAATGAATTAAAAAAAAGGTTCTATAATATTAAAGAACATATCAATATCTATAAAAAAAAACCGCGCGATACCATATGTCCAGCTATTGTAGTTAACTCACTATAACTACTTTCTTACATTTTAAAACGCGATAAATACACCAACCAAAATTAGACCATACTATCGATACCTCAATCCTTATCCAAATAAAGCATTTTGTATTAATGTCTGTTACAATATCTGTAGATTACTTTTTGAATTATTCAAATCGGACATTCCATTCAAAATATATTACGAATTTAAAGATGACAATCTAAAGAAATAATAGCGCTGCTGAGCACTCGGTGGCCAATAAGTTTAGGGATTACGTGTGCAATCAAAAGATTGCGGGTTCGAACCCCAGTTTCGCTTATATGTATCAGTTTTATTTTTTTTTTCGAAGAAGTTTGAAAAATTAAAATTTTAACCCATTATGGGTCCGTAATGTGACCTAAAATGATGGGAGAAAATTTCTTATGATAGATTTGTAATGTATGAAGCATAAGCTTTCAATAGACATATTGTATCAAGAAATGAGAAAACCCCCCTCTGCCTCCTCCCCCAAAAAGGTCCTATAGGGAAAACCGGGAAACTGGAATAGCAAAAAGAACGGCGAGAAATGGTTAGCTATACTAGAATTTTTCTCCCCACTGTAACTCCTATAGAAGCAAAGTTATAGCCTTTTAAAGATTGAAATGAAGTGAAGAAATAAGCAAAATAAGGTGAGTGATCGACAGGGGGGGGAGGGGTCAACAGCTCTGGGGGTGCCGTATAGCTTAAACTTTTAAGTTAAAAATGATAGAGAATTAAATGAGCGAAATTTTAAGGAGTATATTTTGGGAGGGTGCAAGTCCTCTCTCAACATTTTTTTTGTTTCTTTTGAAGAAACAAAAAAAATACGTTCCCGGCGGGGCGCAGATAAACCCCAAACGGGCGGAAGGGCGACCCCTTATTTATCTTTTGTCAAGGATTTAAAATGTGGATCTAAAATAAAATAGACCAAGAATTGGACATTTTAAAAACTGTATGCATATTTCGAACGGCCCTGTAAGTTGAAACTGACGCAGAAGGGGGGATTAGAAAAGACTAGTGTGAAAAATAAAACATAACAAACTAATACTTCAAATTACAGGACTTCTAAACAAAAATATAACGATTTAACGTAGTGTCGAATTAATGGGGTAGCCCGCAGGGGATCCCCCCCCCAGAAGTTATGAGATTTTATACTTTTTAATGAACAAATTGCGATTCCCCCTCTTTTACAGAGCTGTAAAACATGATGTCTTCCTCCGGAGTCGCAGAAAAAATTCTTGCATTCAATACTGATTTAGCCTAGAAAAAAAAAAAAAAAAAAAAAAAAAATCCATTCTTATACCTAATTTTACACCAATACTACCATTAAAACAATAAAATTGGTAAATTTTAGCATATCAAAATGAAATCGATTCCAAAGATCGAAATCGAATCTAAAGATCGAAATCGAATCTAAAGATCGACATCGAATCTAAAGATCGACATCGAATCTAAAGATCGAAATCGAATCTAAACATCGACATTGAATCTAAAGATCGACATCGAATCTAAAGATCGAAATCGAATCTAAAGATCGAAATCGAATCTAAAGATCGAAATCGAATCTAAAGATCGAAATCGAATCTAAAGACCGATCTTACGGGCAGAATCGATTTTACATTTTTACTTTCTTTTGTAACTTTACAAGAAGAGAGTATTAGATTCGTGAAAAATTTCGACTTCCCGTTTTTGATGGATTTATATATTTTAGAAGGTTTTTAACATGACTTCATGGTTTTTAAGAAATATCTATTTGTGTGTGTGTCTGTCACTCTGTGAGTCTGTATATGAGAAAAATTTCTGACCGTTCTATCTTAAGAACAAATGTACGGAATTCCACAAAACTTTAGATTTAATTTAACCTTAATATAAACTGAATCTAATTAATTTTTGGTGTATATAGCCTAACAAATGGCGCTGTTATGCTGCATTTTTTGCGATTTGCACAACAGCTATATTTGAAAAACGAATGCATTGATTATCATCAAATTTCAGATCTAGTTAGCCTTTGACATGAATTGATGTTTTTTGCATTTTGATGTATATCGCTTCTCAGATGGCGCTGCTATGCTGAATTTTTCACAATTTCCACTCAGAGCCATGTGAAAGGGGGGGGAGGCGGTCGTCCCGAGCGCTGAAATTTAGGGGGCGCCAAATTTTTACTACTAACATCACTTATAGCCTATCACAAAAAAATTAATAGGGGGGGGGGCTAAATTGGAACTTTGAACCGGGCGCATTTCTCTTTTCGCATGCCCCTGTTTCCATTTTAGCTTTATCTCAAGAACTAATGCACGGACTTTCATAAAAATTTAGATTCAATTAGTCCTTGATATTATTTGTTGCTAATTACATTTTGGTGGAAATCGCTTAAGAAATGGCGCTGCTATACTTATCACAATAGCGCTATTTCAAGAACGAATTTTCATCAAAATTCAGATTCAGTAAATCCCTGACATAGATTAGTGTTGTTCAGTTCTTGGTGTAAATTGCCCTACAGGGGGCGCTGATATGCTGCATTTTTTATGATTTCGCAATAGCTGTATCTCGCGCTTTCATGGATTTTCATCAAAATTCAGATTCAGCTGGTACCTGATAAAAATTGATCCTGATCAATTTTTGGTGTACATCACTCAACAAAAAACGCTAATTTGCAGGGGGGGGGGGGGGGGTTCTGAGGTTTCTTTAATTCTTCTATCTTAGAAACCAATACACTGAAATTTTGGAATTGGCACATCCGACTATTTTATCTTCGACTTTTGAAGGAAAATGAAAATTATATTACCTTCAGAGGAATCGATTAAAAATTTTAAAGTATCGATTAAATCGAGTTGACCGTAGTATCGATTAAATCGATTTAAAAAATCGAAATTGCCCATCACTAGCCTGTATGTTAATCCAAGGTGCCAGATAACTCCATACAAAGTTTCATAAAAATCGATCCATCCGTTCTTAAGTTATAGATGGTGTAACTAACACGACTTTGTTTTATGGATATAGATTATAGCAGTCCGCCCAGGCTTTGTACGGGTATTAAAAAAAATTCAAGTTATAAATTTTTACACACATACTCATACTCTCTTCTTTGTGGGTGGAGTTATTAAAAAAGTGTAAACTTATAAAAGAAAATTCGGATATTAGTATTATTTTTTATTTATTTGTAATTCATACACTACATTTTTACTTATTTACTTTTTACATTTTTACCTATTTATTTTATTTTTACAACAATTACAGGATGTCTTTATACACAATAAATCTTTTAAGGTTCAGCCTGCGTTTGCAATGTATAAGCGGAAAAAATGAAATTATTTACGACATCACATTAAAAACCTCAAAAATAACAATATTTCTCCACTATTTAATGGATGTTATTATACATATAAACCTTCCTCTTGAATCACTCTATCTATTAAAAAAACCGCATCAAAATCCGTTGCGTAGTTTTAAAGATTTAAGCGTACATAGGGATATAGGGACAGAAAAAGTGACTTTGTTTTATACTATGTAGTGATTATTTTTTATTTATTTGTAATTCATACACTACATTTTTACTTATTTACTTTTTACATTTTTACCTATTTATTTTATTTTTATAACAATTACAGGATGTCTTTATACACAATAAATCTTTTAGGGTTCAGCCTGCGTTTGCAATGTATAAGCGGAAAAAATGAAATTATTTACGACATCACATTAAAAACCTCAAAAATAACAATATTTCTCCACTATTTAATGGATGTTATTATACATATAAACCTTCCTCTTGAATCACTCTATCTATTAAAAAAAACCGCATCAAAATCCGTTGCGTAGTTTTAAAGATTTAAGCGTACATAGGGATATAGGGACAGAAAAAGCGACTTTGTTTTATACTATGTAGTGATTAATCTTTTTTTCAGCTTCTCTAACACTTCGATTTGTATGAAAGCATAATTATTTGGAAGAATTCGTATTTCCAACGAAAAAAATCGATTTCTTTGCTGCATATTTACTAACATAAAACTAATCATATTGTCCCAATAGATTTAAAAAGTAGATTGTTAGACTAGTTTGTCGTTTATAACTCGATTTAAATTCTTGAATCAAGTCATCCGAAAAATTATCTCTGTCAGGATTTACTTTTGTATAAATTTTCGTCTGTAAAAATAAATTCAACAAAAACAAATTTCAATAGTTCATCTTTTCTTTTCTATTTATTCCTTATTATGAAAATTGGAAATTTGTTTGGCGGAGATGAAAGGATTTGTAGTCGGTATTTCTAAGAATCTATTATTACTGTTGTCTATAATTTTTTTAGATGATGTCGACATTTTTTCCCCTTTGTTTTGTGTTATTCCGTTTTCTTTCTTTGTCAGTGGTAAAAATCTTGTTTTGAAGTTCAATATAGATGCTTGCCAAGAATTATTATTATTATTTTTTTTAAGTCTTTCGCTTCGTTTTTATCGTTGATACACAACTTCTAAAAATCGTATAATTAAAATTTTTACGCAATTGAATAGGGGAAAAAAAAGCACTTTCCAATAATGCAACTATTATTATAGTTACTGCATTTGGCAACTGATTGTCGCGAACAAAATAATAATAAAAAAAAATATATATAAATTAATTATGAGGTTATATTAATCATAAGATACTGCGCTAAACTAAAATCTGTCAGAAAAAAAAAATCATTTATGTTGAACAGAAAATAAATATTGCATTTGCAGTGGCTGCACAAATCATCCCCTTATTGAGTTCAGGATTGTAATTCCAAGATTTTTTTAGAACTCGATTAGCACATTAATACTTTATGCCGAAAATTATGAATTCATTGAAATTTCATATTTTAAAACACTTTTCATGAGTTTTTGAAACTACATTAGAAGATTTAGGCAACTGTTTTTTAGAAGGATTTTGGAATTAAATTAATGAATTAAAATTGAATTTATAGGGATTTTGTGCAAAATTTTTAACTCCTCTTAAATCTTTTATTTAAAATATATTTTTTTTTAGTATTTTGTAGAACGACGAAATATCTATATTATTAATGTTAATTCACGTCTTTGTGTGTGTCCATAGCAGGAATTTCATTTTTCAGAAACGGTGCACAAAAATGCAAAAAGTAAAAAAAAAAAAAAAAAAAAAAAAAAAAAAAAAAAAAGGGATAAATTTGGGGGGAACCCGCACTTTCACGTCGCGAGATAATTGTGCGATAATTACCGTCTTATAGGAAAGTATTGGGAAACAGAATCTTCCAAAAACTAAAGCTGTAAACTAACGTGCAGAAAAGAGCGCAAATTTCAATTTAGTTTTTTGAGAAACGATCGGGGATTTCTTTAATTAGTAAAAATCGGGAAAACTAACGAATCGATCGATTTTAAAATTTCAAATATTTTATAAAAATACTTACGAATTTTAAATAAGTCGGGGGAGCTGAATTGGGGGGGGGGAGGTTTGCAACCGTAGCGTTTGTACAATAGTTTCAGGTGCGATTTTTTTATGGTTCCCTCAGCCATGTAGTGCTTATTAAACATAAAAACTTCGAAGAGTGCGAGGATAGGTTTATTTTCGAGTTTATCACGAGGGCGCGAGAGACGAACCACGCTGGGAGGCATTTTCAAACTTTTTCCTAACCTCTCATGTGATATATCATCACAAAGACCGCGACCAATCTTCTTCTAACCCAGCTCCTACTTAAGTTACAGTGAGATTCGGCCTCACTTGGATGCTTAACAGATGTTAAAACTCCCCATGGGGATTATTGTTGAAAGGGGAGGAAGGCGGAAATGGATTTTTACATGTAACGCATTGTTTTAAAGCTTTTGGTCAGTCCATTACTAAGCACTCACTTTTCACCCTCTTAAATTTTTTCACCAAGGCCAAGGAAACACTTTTCTAACTTTGTCCGAGAACCCCTCACGTGACATATCTTTGGAAAGACCTGTGACCGCTTATTCCTGTTATGTACCCCCGGTATCCCTCCTCTATCTTCTAGGTGCTGTATTAAATGATTTTATAATAATATAATTTAATGGTACTTTAAAGCACCGTCGGGGCGTAAAGGGTTAAAATGTAACTGGTTTGTCAAGTCATATCTTTGTGGAAGCCACCTGCAAATACAATTAATCACTAAAAATGCGTAACCAGGTGGTTTTACACCAAGGTATGACTTGGGCATACCAGTTCCATTTTAATGTGCTAACCAAGTTCTAATTAATCTTGAAATTTCAGCCTTGAATTCGATAAGGTGATAGTTTATGCAATGCCACCCGATCTATATCTTAAATAAAAGTTGCAATGATTAAAAGATACGTTCATTAGAACATGCTCGATATTGTATTTTCATCTGTTATTTTTTTTTTTTTTTTTTTTTTTTTTTTTTTTTTATACGCTCCAATTCCTTGCAATTATTACAATTTACGATACAATTGCAATAAAATTCCCTATTCGCTTTCATTCTCCGGACAAATGTCGAGTCTTTTATAATACAAAATACCCCAGTCATGGGGAATAAAGTTTAATATTTCTACGAGATATTAAATTTACACCGAGTGAAAAAGTTTCCAGTCTAGGATTTGAACTAGGAACCTTTGGTTTAACTTGCCAATGCTCCACCACCTGAGCTATCTTGTTCAAATCTGACGGGCACAGTTCATTTAGACAACCTTTTCAAAAGGACAGCTGATCTATTAACTAAACAGGTTAAATAATAAATAGCAGATAATGTAACTCCAAGTAAACGTTGGAGAAGCAATTACACTATGTTAATTTTAACACAATTAGTTTAAAAATAGATCATGCGAGCTTAATCATACCTAGAAACGTTTACTTGGAATTCCATTACTTGCGATTTATTCTGTTTAGTTTCTTCAGATAATAGACCAGGCATCAATATCAAAAAGTGGTGTGAGTGAATCGTGTCCGCTAGATTTGTCCAGGATAACTCAGTTGGTAGAGCGTTGGCTGCTTAAAAAGAAGGTGTCTGGTTGCAAATCCTAATCTGGACTTTTTTGTTTATTCATTTAGAATAATTCAATTAATATTAGCGTATAATTTAATATTTGCTTAACACGTGATTACAAGCGATTGTTCATTAGTATCATATTTAATTTTACTATTGAAATGCATCGAAAACAACTATCTCATTCCCGAGTTTTCAATGCCATGTCTTAGAATTTCTATTTTGGTGTTGATTTAGAATGTTGCTAATTTTTACAATATATCAAGGGTACGTCAAAAATTTTGAACTTGATGATTTTAGTTTCTATTAAAAAATCTAAATGAAAGTAATGTTAACATTCTTTCCCCACCCCTTTCTCTAGTAAGCACTCTTACATATTTTCTATGCATAAATTACGCTAATGTAGATTGTACAGAAATTGGCTTATTTGTACTGTCGGAAGTGTCTTAAAGAAAATGTAAAACGTAATTTGGAGAAAATCACACGGTTGTTTTGAACGGAAAATTATCCCATATTATTCATATTTCCAACGAAAAGATTGAATTTTAAACAGTTGGTTAACCATTTCCTCAATTGTGTATTTCCTAATATAAAACTAATCATATTATCCAAACGGTTTTAAAAAATAGGTTGACTAGTTTGTTGCTTCTAACTCGATTTAATACTTAAATCAAGTCATCCGAAAAATTCCTCTTGTTGAGAATTTTTTTCGTACAAATTTTCGTCGATAAAAATAAACTCAAGAAAGACAAATTTCAATACTTCATCATTTCTTTTGTATACACTTTTTTTTTTTTTTTTTTTTTTTTTTTTTGTAAACTGAGAACTTTTTTTGGCACGGATAAAAGCTTTTCCACCGGTATTTCAGCAATTCTACTATTGTTATTTCTTTCATAATTTTTTTCAAAGTATTTTTTTTTTTTTTGGGGGGGTGCCCCTTTTTTTCAGTAAAGTTTGCTTGTTTATCTTTATTTATTTACGGTTCTTTGTTTTATTTATTATGAAGAATCAAAATACGAAAATAAAATTATCTTTGACCCGAGGAGTTAAAATTAACTTCTTGCTTTTTACATTCTATTATTTAATTTAACGTTTTTGGTTGTAAAAATGATATATGCAATGGAAAAAAAAAATAAATAAAACACAATTTATCAATTTTGTCCTCTTTTTTTATATTCAGAAAAAAAGAAAAAAGGAATTGACACCAGAAATTTGTAATAATAATATTTGCTTTATTAAAAGAAAGAAATTGCGTGATTACATAAAGTGAAAATTCTTCGAAATTTTTAGATTAAAAAAAAAGGCAAAACTGACAATTTTGTTTGAATGTTATCTTTAAAAATAATTCCTAACTGCTGCATCTTCTTAAATATTAAATAATTATATTATGTTATTTTTTAAATTCTTCTGCTGTTTATTTATTAGTATTCTTTGGCTTAATACTCATAATTTTAAACAATACTCTTATCCTTTCTAACTAAATAAAATTAAGAAATAAGCCAGCGATGACAGCACACTAACTAAAACTGCTGTCTATATATTATATATATTAGTATTTATTGCTTTTTTAATTTTTTATTTGTTATTACTTTTTTTAAAATCTAACAAAACCTTTTTTTGAGTATGTAAAGATGTATGTAATGCAAATTAGCACAAATAGGGCCAGTTTAACTTCCTTATTTATACAGAAAAAAAAAAAAAAAAAAAAAAAAAAAAAAAAAAAATTTGGAATTGACACTAGAATTTAGACACAGTAATATTTTCTTTATTTAAAGAAAGACATTGCGATTTTATTAAGTGAAAATTCTTCGGAATATCTCAACAAAAATAAAGAAGCCAAACTGTCAACTGTGTCTAAATGCTACCTTTATCTTAAAAAAAAAAACCTTAACTTTTTTATTCTGTTGTCTATTTATTTATATTTGTCTCAAGACTCCTAATTTTATATAATAGCCATTACCCTTTCTAATAAAATAAAGCTGAGAAACAAGCCAGTGATGACAGATGACTAACTAAAACTGCTCTTAAACAAATGCATAAAATATTGCATCTGCTTGCTTGTTTCCTGTTAAAATAATCACAGTTAAAGTTTAGAAGCTGAACAAATACATATGTTTTTAACTTTCTCTCTATATATACATATCTATATATATACTACATTTTTTTTCCGAAACCTTAGAGTCAAATTTAGTAACATACATATGTTTCTAGCTTGAAAAGTTTCTCGTTCTGAAAGAAATCAATGCATATGGCCTGTTCAGGAAAAAAGACAAAAACTTAATTAAAGAAAGCTATGGTAAAATCTGTTAAGGCAGAATCACAAGTGAGAGAAAAAAAAAATTCGTTTTAGACAGGTTTTCAGCTTTAGTTTGTTTTAGACTAGTATTCACGATTTGTTCATGATACAGTAAAATCTAATAATATAAAATAAGGGAGCGAGAAAAAAATCTGTTTAAATGTATTTTCGTCTTACCAGGTTCGTCATCCATTGTAATTGTACTGTATTCTTTTTGCCTAGACCATAAAAAATTTCCATTTATGTCAGAATTGCGTTATATAAAGACTCTGTTTTGACAGCCACTTTAGTTTTAATGTGTTGTTTTTCCTGTAACCACATGAAATTTCAAATTTATGACAAGCTTTCGTAATATAAAGTATCTTTTTTGAAAGGCATTACTGTAATTGTTTTATCTTCGCCTACTCCATGAAATTTGCTATTTAAACCAAAATTCCGCTATAAAAAAAGACGATGTTGACAGCACGTACTGTAATTATAGTTTTTCCCCCCAGATCTACCATGAAATTTTTTCCTTTATGGCAAAATTTCGTTATTAAACTCTCTGATTTCGCAGACGGAACCGTCGACCGGGGTTACTTTGGTTCATCACATAAAAAAGAGTGTTTATTCTTTGTATCGAACAAATAACAGATAATTTGGAATTTTTGCTCTTGAAAAATATTTTATACTGTAGGATATAAAAGGGCCAAAACTCAAAATTATCTTGTATTGTTTGTTCAGTACAAAGAAAAAACACCCTTTTTTATGCGATGGACCGAAGTAACCTCGCGAGAACCAAAGCAGCGGTCGATGGTACAATTATTTTGAATTCTTTTCGCCTGGTCCATGAAACTTTCTGTTTAAGGCAGGATTTTAATATATACAGGCTTCATTTTATCAGGTGTTACTGAAATAATAACAAAAAATATTCTGACCTCTCTTTCACTAAAATCCTGTATTTTGGTAAGTAATAAAATCTCTTGTTAAGACGGAATCATAAGCGCCGGAGAAAAAATCCCTTTTTGGCAGGATTTTGTCTTAGTAATTACACCACCAGTATTATGTTTTCTCTTATTGGGGATCATATACATTTATATATAGTTTCAGCAGGATTCTGTTTTATATTGTCCGACTACTCGTGGCTTTACTTTACTTTACTTTATTTTATTTTGTTTATTTACATTAGAAAGTTTCCCCAGGCTCTAGAGTCGGATGTTTTAGAAGACATAAAGTCTACAAACATAAGGTAATAACGACACTTTATTTATGATTAAAGCTTAATAAATACACTGTTATTCTTCCAATACATTTATTGGGATTTGATTAATAATATAACACAGGATTTTAAGGATGCCTAACTTTACAGATATGTAAATTAATTTGCATACAAAAGGTTGCTCAAAAGTATTCAAAAGGTAACCCGCTCACCTCTTAGATTAACTAGAAAGTCCCCGTCGGACATCAGGCACATCTCCACCGGTGCTCATATCCAGAACACCAACTCCTTCTCTCATCCCAGGGAGAGCACAAAACAACCACAGTCATGGAAGACTATTCTCATCTATCCTTCATTCCTATTTTTCTCGACATCCCATTTTACTAACTTCTCCCTGCCTGAAAATCCCTCCTAAAAATCTTATCCTCCTATAAAATTTCTCTCTCTTGCATATCATTATAATTTTTCAAGTAACGCGCAACTTCATATGCAGGTGGTCTGAAAACAAATCCTAGTAAACAGCTAAAACCCCTTTTACGATGTAATGTGAGAATCGTGTTACCGAATGCGACATTTTTTCAGCTAACATGTTAATTCCACTACTAAATTTGCAGACATTTAAATACCACAGTGGACATATTTATTTCTTTGAACTCCCATATGCGCGAAGATTCTTACTCTTGTTTACAGGAAATTCAATCTTTTCCAGTCTAACTTATAAACAATCTTGACAAATTTATTGGCTAACTGACTGTTTAGCCTGAATTCACTAACCCCTTACCAAACATCCCGGTTAAACAAGTGTCGTTAAATCGTGGAAATTCTATCCTTTTGGCGATTTCCCGCATGCACGTGAACCTCAAACTATCTGGTGTGGTCTACATCCTGAATTCCTATATAATATTCTTTTATTTTTTACTGTACTTATTACTCCAGCGGGCCGCGTAAATGTGTCGGGTTTATCACGACATATTGTTTTAAAGATTTTCTATAGAGTATTTATAAATAGTTTTCGCTCGAGACCTGTAATTTTAATCATTTATCATTACTTTATTTAATTAAAAACAGCTGACAGAGACCCCAGAATATTCATTTGTTGACAGCTGACTAACTAAAAGTGCTCTTAAACAAATACGTGAAATATTGCATCCGTTAAAATAGTCACAGTTAAAGCTTCGAAGCTGAACAAACACATGTTTTTAACTACCGTTTTATGTCTTCAATGTCCTGAATTCTTACAGTCAAATTTAGTAACATACATGTGGTTTTTATGCTTAGAAAAATTCTTGTTCTACAGTAAAAAACATCAGAAAGGAAAATATAATACAGGGTAATACAAAAGTGATGAATAACTTTAAAAATTAATAATTAAAAATAAATAAATATTTAAAAATCTGGTTTAGATCGAACAGATGGAAAAGAAGCCCCCTTTCCCCCTTTTTATGGCGAAAATTAAAACGAATGCTTGAAATGTTCTTCATTTATTTATTTATTTTTGACTATCCGGTGGTTTATAAGTAGTGTTGTCAGGTGTTCCGATACTTAGAACATTTTTTCTTTCCTTGCACCTTTCAAAATTTTGAGTTTTGTAAAACAACTTTCGTGTTTTCACTTGAAAACAGTCGTTTACTATTGCTGAACCAGGGGCAGGTTGTTTTTAGATTTCTCGTTTAAATTTGGATATTTTTTAAGCGATTTTTTTGCATAGGACAGCAAGGTTCATCTCTAATATGGCTATTTTTTTTTTATTTTATCGATTTCGCTCACAGATTTTTTTTTAAATAAAAATATTTTCACTTTCAGAACTGGTTTCGAAAGTAAAGGTATCCTTATATAAAAAAATCTGCATCCGAATTTGAAATAGTACAAAACGGCCTTATTAGAGATTGAGTTCAGTTGTTCTATGGAAAAAAAGAAAAAAAAAATTAGAAATGTTGAAATTTAAACTAGAAATTCAAAACAACCTGTCCATAGGTTTAGCATGAGTGAACCGGTATTTTCAAGTGAGTGAAAAATCCCCTTAAAAGTAGCAGTCATGTCAAATTTCAAGTTTCTATCCTTAACGATTCCATAGAAATAGTAATTAAGAACATTTTAAAAATGCTTTTCCCATCTTTCATTCCTATTTTTTTTAACTGTTACGTGCGACTATTTATATCTTTATCGTAACAACCATGTCAAGTTTAAAGCTTTTATCCCTAATGTAGTTCGATTGGCACAGAACAATTACAGCTAATTTTATCCTTTAAAATTTCGAATTTTTTTATAAATCACTCTCAGCGAGCATTTACAGCGTAAAAGTAAGTGTTTCAAGTTTCTATAGTTCTTTCAGTATTACAATATCGTAATTCGGAATGCTTTTTTCCCCGGGACCTTTAAATTTTGTGATTTATTATTATTATTATTATTATTTTGTGCATACATTGAAGCGGCCATGTCAAATTTAAACTTTCTAACCTTAACACTAAAACAGCGGGGTATTTTACCAAAGTTTTATGAAAAGTGTTTCGCACCAGAATTTTAATTTTAAACTATTTAACTTATTTAATTAGTCTATTTTTGTGCTGCATATATTTAACATATCTTATGAAGAAAATTCTGGTTCGAATCGACTACTATCATTAAGGCAGGGGTCATTTTGACCCCTAATGGCGGTTCTAGTGTTAATAAATTCATAGAAATCATTACTTAGAAGATTTCTAGAGGCGCTTTCACTTATTTCAACCTTTTAAATTTCGATTTTTTAAAATGTTCTGTGGAACTATTTACGTCTTAAAATTAACACCCAGTCAGATTGGAAATTTCTATAGCTAACAATTCCATCGACATCCTAATTTAGAAGTTTATACTTTACGCTTGTAGCTCATTTCTCCCTTTTAAATTTCAAATGTTTTAGAAACTTTTAACGAGCATTTGTGCCTTAAAAGTAATCACCATACTGAATTTTACGTTTTTAGTCCCTGCAGCATCACAAAAAGAGCAATTTAGATTTTTCTTTTCTCTTGCAGCCTTTAACATTTAAAACTCCCCATTTTAAAATGTTCTGTGTTTGCGTTTGCATCTTATACAGTGTTGAATTCAAGGAGTGATCCTGGGGGGGGGGGGGGGACATTCCCCCGGAACAAAAAAAGTTCCCCGCCGGAAAATTTGAAATTTTGTGTTTTCAATTGTCAAAAAGTACAATTTCCCTCTCGGAACTCTCTAATGTCCCTCCTGGAGAAAAGTGTCTGAATTCAACACTGATCTTATAAAAAGTAGCCATGTCGATTTTTAAGTTTTTATTCTTAATAATTCTACAGAAATCGAATTTAGAACATTTTTAGAACGCTTTTCATCCATTTCAACCGTATAAAATTTGAAATTTTTAGAAAATGCTCTTAGATAGCATTTACAACTTATAAGTAAGTACCATGCCAAATGTCAAGTTTTAAATCTTTTTAGTATTACAAAAATTGCCATTTTAAAACATTTTTCGGCCTTTCACACCCTTCTGGGAATAGTATCATCGATCTAAAAATATATTCAATTTTGAAGCAGAGTTGAAACCATAAATTATACACCATTACGTTTGAGATCGGTTTAATAGTTCCAGAGATTACCCTTTATAAACAAACAACTTCATCTTCATTTAATATTTATTTTTTTAAAATTCGGTTTGAATCAATAGAAAAGTTTGTCTAATGCAGTTGCACTATGTCTTAAAAACTGATTTTTTTTTTTTCAAATTACTTACACTACTGAATTTAATAAATGACTAAGCTAAAAATTTAAAACTTTAACATAGAAGATAAGTAAAAAGGGAAAATCAAATTTTGTAAAGTAGCTTCATTAATGAGTAATAGTAAAATTTTTTTCTAGCTTGAGCTTTTACAAACTTCTTGAATATTTGACGTACTTTCTAAAAAGTCTTTTTTTTTTTAATTTAAAAAAAATTTTTTTTTTTCGGCAGAGTATTTTATTGCTATGGATCGCCGGAGAATTATCGTGTTTTTCTTTATGATAAAAATATTCTAATTAGGAAAAAAAATCTTTTGTTATGTTATGATTATAATTATGAACTCACTACTCTTTATTAATTTTGTTTGTTGACAGAAAGATTGTTACTCTATTTTAGGTATTGAAAACCGGTCATGGAAAAGGACTCACAATTTAACATCTATTGAGTGGATTTCCAAAGCAATTCGCCATTAGAATAGCTCAGCGGTTCACAGCCTTTATTGCTAAGCGAATCATTTTTAAATAAATAATAAAAAAAAAAATAATAACAAAATTGTAATTTGGCAAATTACAATGACTATTTGGAAAATGATATTTTCAAAAACTCAAATAAACACTTATAAATCAGTTCTATATTTAAGATAAAAAAAAAAAAAAAGTAGATTAAGAATAGACAACTTTAACGGTTTTAAATGTGCATTTTTATTGGATGGAGTCAATCAGACTGATTTCTGAACGCCTCCTATGACGTACGACATGGATTAAACAGTAATATTCCTGGAACTATCACAAACAAATTTTAAATGAAATTTCAGTTTTACAATTTTCGGAACTGCAAATTTTTCAACTTAAAAATATCGCACGTTTTACATTTTTACACCGTTGAGAAAAAATACACTTTTTAATGAAATTTGTTTGAAATCTAACACAATTTGTTGTTAAATTATTAATTTTTTTTTTAAAGTTTTAATTACTCTTTTTGTCATCGTGACAACAAAAGTGTTCCATTTTTGGACATTAAACTTGGACCAATCAGGAAACGAATAAAATAAACCAACTTTATTGCGGAATTCAACAAATAAAAAGTTTCAGATATGCTTAAAAAAAAAAAAAAAAAAAAAATCGCGATTTACTTAAGGGTGTATTCGAAAAAACGCTTTTCCACCTTCAACAGCTCGAATTTTTCCGATACAATTTCAGACATATTTTTAAAAGTAGAAACATGAAACTTGTTGAGGGTATTTTTGAAGAGATGTACAAGGTGCCGAGTGATGTATTTTTACTCTCAATTCATTAGAATTTGATTTATAAACAATTATCTTCTCAGTATGACCCTTTTTTTCGTTCACAGATCTCCCGCTAGGGGAAAATCTGTTCAAAATGCCGTTTTTGATTGCTTTTTTTTGTAATATTTTCTGCATTTATCAAAGAATTGACAATTACGGCACCTTGTGTACTTTCCAAATAAGAGATATTGAAAGTTTCATGCATTTGAGAGCAATAATGAAGTCAAAAATAAATCGGAAAATAAGCAATTTGAATCGAAATACACCCTTAATATGAGGGTGTTTGTGGTGTATTGGTATTTCAAATATTATTGAAACCTATCGTAAAGATTATTGTTATGAAATGTTCAAAAAAGGATTATTCGGTGCTCTTGTCACCAAACAGTAAAATCAAAATAAACTTTCCAATAAAGAATCTGCACAAATGTCACTATGGAGATACCTCAATAGCCACATCTTGTTAAGTATTTCAACTATTAACTACTTACAAGGAAGGTCTCCATTGGGGGCGTACTCAGAATTTTTTGAAAAAAATACGAATTAAACTACTCATGTAGGTAATAAAGGATCAGTGAAAATTAGCGGCGGAATTACATTATTAGATATGTAAAAAAATAAAATAGTTTGGAATAATTGATGTGAAAAGCTGAAAGCGACGCGGGATTTGGCGAGCAGTGCATTTCCTCGCCAAAAGCAGACGATTTTAACGAATCTGAAAATTGATTTTAATTGACTTCACTGTTAAAAATCTGCAGCATTTACTGCAACGTCACTCCACTACTTTTATAGAATATCTCTCTTCTGACCAATGAGAATGCTCCATAGCACGGTGAATTGACCGTTTTCTATAAAAGCGGTGGAGTGACGCTGCAGAAAATGGTACAGATTTTTAGCGGTGTTGTAGCTTGTGCAACACTGTTAAAACTCTGCTGCATTTTGCTGCAACGCACTCCACCGCTTGTATGTAATATCTTTATTCCAACCAATGAGAAAGCTCCATTTCACGGCCAAGTAACCGTTTTCTATACAAGCAAGGGAGTGCGTTGCAACAAAATGCAGCAGATTTTTAACAGTGTATTTTTCAATTTGGAACAATTTTAATCAATTTAAATTGTGTTTTAAATGATAAAATATATTAATTTCATTTTGTTATAAGTACATATAAACGTATATGACAAAATTACACTTAAAGTAAAGTAAAAATGCTAAACTAAAATTACTTAAACTAAACTTATTTAAATAAATTGAACATAGAAAGTTTTTTCTTTAAAAAGTATACGAAGCGTAAAAGCGTATTTTTCAAAATTTCGTTTTTTCGCCAACCGGAGATAAATCGCCAAATAAACGAAATTTTTATTATTTTTTTACGGACGTTATAAGGAGGTTCCGCCGAAATTTTTTTATAAACATATATAACTATATGAGAAGAACATTCTGTAATTTTTTCAGATTTTTCTGAGTATGCCCGTATGGAGACCTTCCTTGTTAGAGGTCTGCTCAGATTGATTCAAACGGAAACATCCAGTTTTTAACCGACTATACGTTTTTACACTACTTATGCTAATTTAAAAATAAAGGCTATTTATGTATCCGAACGGTTCTTGCTCGTAAATAAAATGGAATGGCAATAAGGCAGTTCTTCTTTGCAATTGTCATAGCTTTGTTTAATTCATTTTTTAAAACATTTCTACAAAGTTAAAAAGTGTTTATGCTTTCGGTTTGTCTGTCCGTCTGTCTGTCTACGTAACTCCCGTAAGTATACTCGAACTTTAATGCAATTAATAAAAGTTATTTAAAGTTACTGAAGCATGTTTGGTATTCTGTATGTAGAATTAATAGTACATTTACTGGGACACTCAAACGAATTCGATTACATCATGGGTTATGGGGAAAAATCGTTTGAAGAGTATTTTAATGAGATTACGCTGTTTCAGATACATTGAAACTGATATAAATAACTGAATTTCACTACAATTACGTTACAACAGGGCATTCATAGCATTTTTTGTTCATTTACAGAGAAACACACAAAAGAAATCGGTTACAGTACTGTATTTGCGTAATAATTGTTGGAATGTGCGCTTTAAATTCGATATACGCTTTTGAATGTAACAATTTTTTACCATGTTATTCGTAAATATAAATTCTATACCTTATATATAGGGCTGCACAAAAGTATTCACATACCATTCTTCTTGTTAGAGTAAATTACTGAAGGGGAATTTTCAACTGAGGTAAACGAATACCTTAAATGACCTAAATTTTGGCATGCATGTAGTTAATGAATACAAATCTGTATATCATATGCAGGGCTGCAGTAAAATTTCGAATAATTTTAAATGGCTTAAATGGCTAATTATAGATGGCTAATTGTAGATGGCTTAAATTCAAATGTGTTATGCAATTCCACATGGTTTAAATTAAACATAATTTTTTTAAATGGATCAGTTTTGTTACATTATTCTGAATGTGTTGGAAAGTGTCTCATAATCTATGCTTGACGCATGATTTTTCTTTCTTGTTTATTTGTTAAATGAATTTACTATAGAATAATAATATTGGGAAAATATGCTTTTATTTCCAATAGCTAAGCATTGATCTATATATAAATTCTAGACAAAAAATCGTGAATAAAGGCATGGATATACAGGAAATATTCGTCGACTATGCTATAAAAGAGAAGTTATTCTCTGATTCACTTGCAATGAGGACGTTTAGCCTAAAGAGAATAGGAAAGCTCAGAAGTGAGGATTTTGATGGCTATGCGTGATGAATTGTTTGTTTATACTTAATGGAAGCGTAAATGCCTCTTTGTATGGTTCTTTCTTTATATTTTACTGAAGAAAAGTTTGCATTTTTGTAATGCATAATGTAGTCTGTATTAGAGGAGCGAATGCTATTAAATATAATGGTTAATGACAGATATGCTAATTAATTATGATTTCTTCGATTATTTCGAAATTAAATATACTATTTTAGTTTTTTTTTAAATGGAACAGTTTTGTTACATTTTTCTGAATGTGTTGGAAAATGTTTCATAATCGATGCTTGACGCATGATTTTTTTTCTTTCTTGTTTATTTGTCAAATGAATTTTCTGTAGAATAACGATATTGGAAAAATATACTTTTAATTCCAATAGCTAAACATTGATAGATACTAAATTTAGACAAAAAACCGTACATGAAGACAGGAATATACAAGAAACATTCTTTAAATAAACTAGAAAAGAGAAATTATTTTCTGATTTACTTACTATGAGGACGTTTAGCCTAAGGAGAATAGGAAAGCTCAGAAGTGGAGATTTTGATGGCTGTGCGTGATGAATTGTTTTGCTATACTTAATGAAAGCGTAAATGCCTTTTTGTATGTTTTTTTTTTTTTTTTTTTTTTTTTTTTTTTTAATTCTGAATGTGTTGGAAAGTGCTTCATAATCTATGCTTGACACACGATTTTTCTTTCTTGTTCATTTGTTAAATGAATTTACTGTAAAATAATGATATTTGGAAAATATGCTTTTATTTTCAATAGCTAAGCACTGATCGATATCTAAAATCTAGATAAAAACCGTAAATAAAGGCAGGGATATACAAGAAATATTCGTCGGCTATACTATAAAAGAGAAGTTATTTTCTGATTCACTTGCAATGAGGACGTTTAGCCTAAGGAGAATAGGAAAGCTCAGAAGTGAAGATTTTGAATGCTGTGCGTGATGAATTGTTTTGCTATACTTAATGGAAGCGTTAATTCCTTTTTGTATGGTTCTTTCTATATATTTTATTGAAGAAAAATTTGCATTTTTATAATGTATAATGTAGTCTGTATTAAAGGAGCGAATGTTATTAAATATAATGGTTAACGGCAGATATGCTTATTAATTATGATTTCTTCGATTATTTTGAAATTAAATATACTATTTTAGTTTTTATACTGTTATTTCCAATAGCTAAACATTGATAGATACTAAATTCTAGACAAAAAACTTTACATGAAGACAGGGATATACAAGAAATATTCTTTAAATAAACTAGAAAAGAGAAATTATTTTCTGATTCACTTACTATGAGGAGGAAAGCTCAGAAGTGGAATTTTGATGGCTGTGCGTTGATGAATTGTTTTGCTATACTTAATGGAAGCGTAAATGCCTTTTTGTATTATTATTATTATTATTATTATTATTATTATTCTGAATGTGTTAAAAAGTGTTTCATAATCTATGCTTGAGTCATGATTTTTCTTTCTTGTTTATTTATTAAACGGATTTACTGTAGAATAATGATATTGGAAAAATATACGTTTATTTCCAATAGCCAAGCACTGATCGATATCTAAATTCTAGACAAAAACCGTAACTAAAGGCAGGGATATACAAGAAATATTCGTCGAGTAAACTATAAAAGAGAAGTTATTTTCTGATTCACTTGCAATGAGGACGTTTAGCCTAAGGAGAATAGGAAAGCTCAGAAGTGAGGATTTTGATGGTTGTGCTTGATGAATTGTTTTGCTATACTTAATGGAAGCGTAAATGCCTCTTTGTATGGTTCTTTCTATATATTTTATTGAAGAAATGTTTGCATTTTTGTAATGTATAATGCAGTCTCTATTAGAGGAGCGAATGTCATTAAATATACTGTTTAAAGGCAGATATGCTAATTAATTAAGATTTCTTCGATTATTTCGGAATTAAACATACCATTTTAGTTTTTTTTTAAATGGAAGTTTTGTTACATTTTTCGGAATGTGTTGGAAAATGTTTCATAATCGATGCTTGACGTATTATTTTTTTCTTTCTTGTTTATTTGTCAAATGAATTTTCTGTAGAATAACGATATTGGAAAAATATACTTTTATTTCTATTAGATAAACACTGTTAGATATCGAAATTTTAGGCAAAAAACCGTAAATAAAGGCAGGGATATACAAGAATTATTCGTCGAGTAAACTATAAAAGAAAAGTTATTTTCTGATTCACTTGCAATGAGGACATTTAGCCTAAGGAGAATAGGAAAGCTCAGAAGTGAGGATTTTGATGGCTATACGTGATGAATTGTTTTTCTATACTTAATGGAAGCGTAAATGCCTCTTTGTATGGTTCTTTCTATATATTTTATGAAAGGAAAGTTTGTATTTTTGTAATGTGTAAAATAGTCTGTATTAGAGAAACGACTGCTATTCAACTTAATGATTAATTGCAGATATGCTAATTAATTTATGGTTTCTTCGAGTATTATGAGATGAAATATACATAACCGTTTCCAAAAACAAAAGTGTCTTTATAAAAAAAAGAAAAAAATATTTAAAATACGACAAAGGTAATAATAATATAGATGTTGCAAGTTAAAAATATACATTTTATTTAAATTTTCAAGTAGTTTCGACCTGTACTTCCTCGGCCATCATCAGGAAATATTTTTATTAATTGCTGTTCCATTTATTCAAATGTCACTTATTTTGAAAAAAAGGGAGTCTGTAATTATTAAGTAGGCGGGAGTAAATGTAACAGTGCCTTGGATCGGACTTACGTAGAGAAGAAATAAAGGCATTGCCACTCCTAACCTCCAGCTTCTACTGCCATATTGCGTATTCTGTGATAGAATTAACGTGGAATATTGCATTTCCTCTTATTATTTTATTTGGAAAATTTGCAATTTTTTGATGCGTAAATAATTTTTTACTGTTTCAAAGAAGCGAGTGGTATAAAATATAATGAGTAATTGTAAATTTGCTCATTGTTTTATAATTTCGATTATTTCAAAATGAAATATACATAATCGATTACAAAAATTAAAGTGTCCAAAAAAGAAAGAAAAACTTTATGCGTCAAGCATAGATTATTAAACACTTTCAAACACATTGATAATAATATAGCAAATTTTGATAAGTTGAAATAAGATGTCTAATTGAACCATCCGGAAAATCATAACGCTTTTGAAGAACCAATTTTAGCAATTCCCATCTACAATCTGAAAATTATCGGAATTCTTTAAGAAGCCTTGTATATGTTATATAAATTTGTATCTATAAAACTGCATGTGTACAAAAATTTAGTTTAGTTAAGAGATACATATCAGAGTTGAACATTTTTAGTAATTTCCGCTAATAAGGAAAATGGTACATGAATGCTTTTGTACAGCATTGTGTACGAGGTATAGAATTTATGCAAAACGAATGACATGCTAAAAATAATTTTAATTTAAAAGCGCATACCGAAACTGAAAACACATTTACAGCAATTATTGTTCTAAGAGTGTACTGTAACCAATTTCTTTTGTGTGTCCCTGTAAATAGACGATGAATACCTTATTCTACTGTAATAATCTTGTAGTGAAATTCAGTGATTTATATCAATTTCAATATATTTGAAATAGCATAATGGTCTTAAAATATACTGTAAACGATTTTTGCTATTGACCATCATATATCGGAATTCTTGTGATTGCTCCTGCAAAAGAACTAGTAATGCTACACACTTCATATTCAATACCGAACATACCATGGTAAACATCATTAACGTATATCAATTGCATGAAAATCCGAGTCTATTTATGCGAGTTAAAGCATGGACAGACATTCAGGTAAATTGAATTCATAAACACTTTCCAAACATATTGAAAAGTTAACTGCAATTAAAAAAAAAAAAAAAAAAAAAAAAAAAAATCAATCGCACAGTTTTCAGTATTAACGACAGGCAGCTATGAATAAAAAATCATTTAAAATTACTGAAGTGCAAGCAAGAAATATGAGAAAACACCTGCTCTTATAGATTTAACATTAGATTGCATTGCGCGTTTCTTTGCATGAGTAGTAATTCAAAATTTGATTTTTTGGTCTTTTTTTACTACAATTCTCAGTAGACAAAATAATCTATGCATAAAGCAAAGTGACAAAGTAAAAATAAAGGAAAATAATCTCATAGTTATCTTCAACAATATAACCTCTAAATAACTGTAAGGTAGTTTTATTTAAAATAAATTTGTATCATAACATTGCATTGTTCAATTTATTTTTCAACTGTCAGCTGAATTCATTTTGTAAGTATGATGTGGAACAAATACTCTTTCCTTTGTAGTACGTGTAGTTAGATATTATTTGATACGCAAATCTTTGGTTGAAAACCTTGAATAAGAACAAGGAAGAAGATACAAGAAATATTCTTCAAATAAACTGGAACGGGAAAAACTTGACATTGGGGGATTTCGTTGGCTATGTATGATAAATTAGTTTCCGCAGATGATGGAGATGTCATTGTGCCTCTGTGTTATCCTCTTTGGTTGCTTCTGAGAAAAACTACACACATTTTTTTTTTCTACACCTTGCTTAGGCAGGCCTTGTTTATGGCATGGACTTGTGAAGCCCGTGCTTACCCATTGAAATTCAAAAGGGCCTTCAATCTTACTTTGCAAAACTATATTTTACAAAAAAAAAAACGCTATTAAGGCAAAAAATGTATATTTTTCTTGTGAAACATTTTTTTTTCTTACTATCTGGCAATTTGTAAATCACAAAATATAATTTGAAATTCAAATACTCTCAACCTTAATTTTTGTATTTGTAATTTACAGAATTAATTGGTTATGGTAAAATATTTTTTTTCATATGTATATTGGTAGTTTAGTTTAATGTTAAAACTTAAAAACGTTATTTATTCCAAACTTTGATGGTAAAATTTCAAATTATTTAAGCGTATGAAAAATGAACTTAGTAAATAAACAAGTTGGAAATTGCACCTAAAGCGTAGCAAATGAGGTGCGTTCGTACGATAACGAAGTTTTAAAAATATCACTCTCATATATCAATCCCATAACATTGTAAATAGTTATTTACAATTAAAATGTGCACCGAACAATGTTCTTTCTATAACGTTATCTAATGGGATACTTTTGTGTGGCCTTGTAAATCAATAACAAAGGTTCTTTGTACCACAGATTATACAAAATGTATATTATAGTATGTACTTTATAGATTCATATCAATTTTATTATGTTCGAATGAGTGTAACACCATTAAAATGCATTTGAAATATTTTCCCCCCATTGACCGTAATGTAACGGAATACTTTTGATTGTCCCTGTAATTGAACTATGCATCCGATTTTGATAAAATTTGAAATGACTCGACAAAATTGTGTAATAATTATGTATTTTAAATTTCAAACGATTAAAATGCATTTGAAACTTCTTTCCCCATTAACCGTAATGTAATGGAATCTTTTTGATTGCCCCTGTAATTGATCTATGCATCCGATTTTCATAACATTTGAAATGACTCGACAAAATTATGTAATAATCATGTATTTTAAATTTCAAACAATTCGGTTGCGTAGTTTTTGCGTTGTTATATGCGGACAGACAAACGGACGGACTGAACGACAACAATAGGTGCTACGTATTTACATAATTACGAACGCACCTAAAAAGCAATTTCTAGAGAAATTAGAGGGGCCCCCATGTATGATATCGAGCTTCCCCTTCTTCTAAGTGTTAAGCGGGCCCTGTGCTTAGGGAGTGGTATTTGTCTTGGACCTATATGCTTCCATGCTTCAGAGCTGTGATTTGTAGCCTTTTTGGCAAACAAAAACAATTTCCACAGAGGAGCATCTTAAGACTGTGCCCAAATCCAAACTGGCACACTTTATGATGTGTTGGTCGCCATTTAAATATGGAATTTGAAATTCTTCGAGCAAATTTCATGTTCAATCAGCAACACAGGTTACAATTTCAATATACGATATTTAATATTAATATAATATATTAAAAATAAATATTTTAATATGTTGGACCTAACTAATTAAAATATTAGAGATTATGACATGTAAAACAGTTTTAAAAAGTTATTTTAAAGCAATAAGTTAAAAGTTAATTTGAAAACTATGCCTACATTTATCTATACAGGCTATTTTGTTAGTCAAAATGAAAAATAAAATTGATATTTTCTTTAAAACAATAAACATTTTTAAACATTTTTTTTCTAAGTCATTATTTAAAAAAATCTCCCTTTTATCCAGAAAAAAAGAAATAAATCTTTCAGTGAATATGATAAGGACGTAATTTTTTTCTTTTTTGTTTCACCCATATGTATTATTTCCTATTGGGGATGGCTGAGGCATTGCTCATGTATCCCCATTCCCGGTGGCTCAAATATCCCCATTACCACCACTTTTGTTTATCAGAGTTTTACTAAGTGAAACAGGCAGCTATTTGAACTATTTTAGATTCAAACTACAATTGAAATTACACTTATTAAATCTATCTATATTGCAGCAGCTTTAAACAAAACTTTGATTAAAAAAAAAAAAAAAAAAAAAAAACAAAAAAAAAAAAAAAAACATGCACCTAAATATTTACTTCTAGATAGAGGAAAAACAACTATTGATCACCATATTTTCAAAATGGTAAATAGATATGGGATTTCTTTTTTACATGTTCAGAACTATAAATATGTTACCATGTTGCCTGTTTTAGAACGAAAAAAAAAATAACCAACTGCAGAGATAATAGGGGTGGTTCAAGTATCTCTATGATTAAGTATCTCCACTCTCCCCTACCGTATACTCTCTGCTTTATTTTATGACTACAACACTGCATAGAACTGCAATACTATGTTCATTGTAACGGAATTTCGTTATAATAAGCTTACATTTCATGCATAATGATTTTCCAGAAAATATAACATTGTTATTATATACATGATATTAAAATATTGTATTGTGAAGAACTTTTTCTTTACTGGGTTTCGCTATAAGAGAGCTCAGCTTTATATTTAAATTGTGAAATCATCCCTATTCGGAATGTTTTATAATTATTGGTAACATTTTGTTTTTGTATTAAATAAAAAAATTAGCTACTCTGTCACTTAGAAAGAAAGAAAGAAAGTAAAAAAGTTTTTTTCTTTTCTTTTTTTATGTATAAAAACATAATCATAATTATGTATAATTATTTGTGTATAATCATTTTTTTTTTTAAATAAATCTAATAGCATTTTTCCCGTGATTGAAAATATCAGCTACTTCTTCGGAAAAGAGAATGAGGGAAAGGGGGGGGGGGAGGTGAGAGATATATATAGAGAGAGAGACTGTAAAAAAGATGAACATTAAACAATGATAGAGTCATACCACTTCAAAATCCTTTTTATCACAATCTTGTTTTATTCAATTTATTTTTTTCCTTCTTAGTTGAATTGATTCTAAAGAAAATGATAAGGATATAAAGTACCTTCTTTCTGCTTTGACATCGGCCGATACGCAAATCCTAGGCAAAAAGCTTCGATCAGAATCCGTGATATATTTTCTTGGATTTAAGTGCAAGGGAAAAGTTTGTATTTAGTTTATACACATCTTCACACACTTCCAACTATATTTAGACGAAGAAAAATAAAGGAAAGCTGTGCAGTGAGAATTTTGGCATTTTTGATGAATTGGTTTTCTTAGATATAAAACCAGAAAGACTTCCGTATTTGTTTTCCTGTATTTGAAAGAAAGGAGGAAAAAATACAGCAAGAGTGAATTTTTTTCTCTAAGGGATGCAGCGTTTTTCTCAAATCTGTGGGTTTCTTTGAAGAGAATTGAAAGATATAAAACAGAATGAATATTTATAAGCATTGAAATTTATAACTTCTTAACACTCTAGAAGTGCTTTTGAAACAGCTGTTTTTGAAAGATCTGTAGTTTTTCATCTCTTAAAACTGTTCCCAAATCTAAATTGGCATACTTTGTGATATAATTTAAAAAATATTTTTGTTCGCAAACGTTTCGAATAGAGAGATGTGTTCATTAAAAAGAAAACCGTATGAAATCGAACTGTTTTTTCCATTTTCAATAAAGGCAAAAGTTAAGCTGTATTGGATCCTCCTAGGTCAATTAAAATCAGGAGGAAATGTTATAAGAAGCTGGCTTAAATATTCTTATGCTACAGAAAAAATAAGATGAAATATCTCAGTGGTGTAGTCGGTAGCACCCTGGCTTGCAAATAAGGCGGTCATAGTTCGAGTCCCAGTTACAAGGAATTCCGCATATTATTATTTATATCTTCCTGAAATATTTATTCGAATCCCATTATAAGGAACTCCACGGAACTGCAATACTATTTTCATTGTAATGGATTTTTGTTATAATAAGCTTACATTTCATGTATAACGATTTTCTAGAAAATATGACATTGTTATTACGCACATGATAATAAAATATTTTTTGTGAAGGATTTTTCCTTCTACCGGGTTTCGCTCCAATGGAGCTAGCTCAGTTATATATTTAAATTTTGTAATCATCCATATTCTGAATGTTCTATAATTCTTGGTAACATTTTTATTTTTGTTTTTGCATTAAATAAAAGTATTAGTTACTCTGTCGCTTAGAAAAAAAGAAAGAAAAACAAGTTGAAAATTGCATATCAAACATAGCAAATGAGGTGCGTTAGTACTATAACGAAGATTTTAAAATATGCTGTGCTTCGGATACAGTACCATATCCGAGATCTTTTGTGTGTCCCTGTAAATACTATATGTTTTCTATTAGACAGGAATTAACTTGTTGTAAACCTCAACAACGTATATCAATTTCATAAAATGTGAAATGGTTTAATATAACTAAAATGCATCCCAAATAATGTCCCCCCCCCCTTTGTACTATTATGTGCTAGAATACGTTTGTGTGGTGCTGTAAATTAATGAAAATATTCTTGAGACCACAGATTGTACAGAATGTAAATTTCAGTACATATTTCATAGATGCATATGAATTTTATTACTTTCGAAAGAATGTAACATCATTAGAATGCACTAGAAACTATTTTTTCCTCTTGACCGTAATTTAATGGAATATTTTTGATTGTTCCAGTCATTGAACCATGCATCCGATTTTCATAAAACTTGAAATGACGCGAAAAAATTATGAGATAATTATGTACTTTAAATTTCAAACGATTCGGTTTGGTAATTTTTGCATTGTTATGTGTGGACAGACGGACGGATTGGACGAAGACTATAAGTTTTGTAAATAATCAATAATAAAATAATTCGGAATATCCTAATTGGAGGTACCTCTTACTAGTTAATTTTTATTCAGACTGACATCAATAAAATAATGAGATAAGGAAAATTCTCTTACCTCATTTATGATTCCCACCAGATCCACCCAGGCACGAACAGGCACTATAAATCTATTTTAACGAAAACAGCGATGTAGAAGCTGTTATAAGATACTAAAATATAATGTTAGTAACTGTATTATGTATGGTTTCAGGACTCATATTAATAGTGGATATTTTCCTTTTAAATTTAATATTTATTATAATAAAAAACATTATAAAAATATCTTGACTAACATAATTAAACAGGAGTGAGAGAAACACGTCTCTCCATTTACATTTTTCATAAAGAACTGCGTAGAGAGTAAAAGTTATTAGTATCAGTTCATGTAATTCAAAGTCCGCAACATCTACAGTACTCTGAATGTTCAAAGCGGAGAAGAACTAAACCGCAAGTCCGGAAAAAAGAAGGCTTGGCTATATAAAAAATAAAGAATAAAACCACAGTCTTGGATAATGTTTTCTGATGAATTCTTGTTTCATCGATTCGAACACACAATAATAAGTGCTACGTATTTACATAATTACGAACGCACCCAAAATGACAATTGACAAACTACAATTTATATTCCTGTATAATAGAAAACATTTAGAGCACAACGACACACAAACGATTTCGGATACTGTATTGTATCCGAAGTACGGTATATTTTAAAAACTTCTTTATAATACGAACGCACCCAAAATGACGATTGACAAACTACAATTTAATTCCTGTATAATAGAAAGCATTTAGTATTTACAACGACACACAAAAGTTTTCGGATACTGTATTGTATCCGAAGTACGGTATATTTTAAAAACTTCTTTATAATACGAACGCACCCAAAATGACAATTGACAAACTACAATTTAATTCCTATAATAGAAAGCGTTTAGTATTTACAACGACACACAAAAGGTTTCGGA
This sequence comes from Maratus speculifer, assembly GCA_964019185.1. NCBI lineage: Eukaryota > Metazoa > Arthropoda > Arachnida > Araneae > Salticidae > Maratus > Maratus speculifer. The sequence goes on along the minus strand of OZ025302.1, from coordinate 180,099,322 downwards.
TACTGTATTGTATCCGAAGTACGGTATATTTTAAAAGCTTCGTTATAATACGAACGCAACTCATTTGCTACGTGTAAGGTGCAATTTCCAACTTGTTTTCTTTTGAGACGCAGCGTTTTTCTCAGATCTGCGCGTTTCTTTGAAGAGAATTGAAAGGTATAAAACAGAGTGAATAAGGTACTTGTACCCTATATGGACAGTGCTCTCAATATGAATACCCATAATATTTTTAAAAGTAACAATTTTGATAGAGAAATCGAGCTACATATCCGTGAAAAAAAGGAGTTCAAACGATAATTAAACCTGGAAAGCACAAAAAAGCGCGCTGTTCGCGTTTTAGAAGGAAACTTGTTTAGTGGTGTGCTGATCGTAATTACGGGCAAGTTTAAATTCTTATTAGATATTGTAAAATTACTTTAAATATTGAAAAATGGAGTATTTTAGAAAGCTTTTAAAACATATTTTCGATTGCTATTGCATTTATTGCTTAAAAAAGTTTTCTTAATTAATTTATTACAAGATCTAATAAAACTACTCCCGATTCCCAATATGGACACCTTATGTCCACATTGGAAGTACAGCAGGTTAATCTTCAGATTCACAAAAATAGAAAGCTAAGCAAAACCAACTACATTATTTTATAATATTTTGTAGTAACTGAGGTGCTTTGTATCGATCTTCGAAGAGCCACAACTGAAAATGATCCCCCCCCCCCTCGAAAGTGCATGTTCTGAAGATATTTACCGTGTCCTCCCCCGCCATACTTTAAGATATATATATATTTTTATTCCCTCTCCTCTAAAATTCCATAGAAAAGTGGCTCTTCCTTACACCCTGTGTAGTAGGTCAATAAGGAGGCACCTGCCCATAATAGGAACTAATGGTTCCTTATATGGACATGTGTTAAATTTTTTTGTTTTTATCATTTAAATAAAACCGTAATAGTTACAAGGTCGCTAATTTTAATAATGATAGTCAACAGTCCAGGGATCATGGTCATATATTTTTGGAGTCCTATCACGTGTACATGTGGGTGCAAAAAATGAATTTTCCTTAGGGTGTCCATATTAGGCACAGGTACTATATTTATAAGCATTGAAAAAAAAAACTCCTTAACACTCAAGAAGTGCTTTTAAAACAACTGTTTTTGAAAAGCATGTAGCTTTTTTTCCTCTGACGTATTTGCCGTATGCAAGTTAAAAGCAGATCTATTTGTGAAAAGAGACAGTGTCTTTACTTTTATAGCAAGTACGCTCTTGCTTGATAAAGAGCAATATAATGTATATTATTGTTTATTTCAACGTTCGTTTTTTCTATGCATACACGTGAATGAGATATCATGCGAAAGATTTCTAAATACGCTTCTGACATAGTATAGAAAAATGTTAAACCATACAAATTAAAATAAATGATTTTTATTTACTAAAAAAGTGTTAAAAGCAGCTACATATAGATTTTTAAAGCTAAAAACCATTGTAAATACGAACATGAAGTTAAATTGATTATTCTGGGCTCTTTCGATTTTTATCACAGTCATCGTCAGGAGAGGAGGAGATTTTTAACACCTTCAGGGGCAAGCAATAATGTCTCTGTAATTTGAATTCTTACCGAAAAATCGAAAAAAAATGTTTTAAAGTAAGAAAAGGCAATTTATCAACATTTTGCCGCCAAAGTTAAAATATAAAATTTCGTTAAAAGTACCTGGTGAAAATCTCATTTAAATTAGGTAGGATAAAATATATCTCATCGCCCCTCAAGGCTTAACACATTCGCTGCTAACTGCAATGATACTCATTGTTCGGAAATTGAATTTCCTTGCAGCTAAGTGATAACTCGTTATTGATTTTTACATCTAAATCATCGATCAATGCATTGCTAAAGAAAATAGATTTAATTTTTAAGTGTTTAGTAATAGGACAAGACTAAATAATGCATTTGGCATGAAATTGGTTGGGATTGTAATTCAGAAACTGTGTAATCGAAAGACGTTTTCTATTTTTTGGTAAACGCAAAAGGTATTTTAGAAAAACCGTGAAATTTGGCGTTTTCAACAGAATTTCCGTACGTGAAAGCGAGAAGCAGAAAAACTTGCTGTTATGTGGCAAAAATCGGTTATAACAGTAATTTATTAATCAAAAAATGGAAAATGCGCTTCGATTCCTAGTAGCTTTAATTGTGTTAGGATTGCCCAGCCTGAAAAGCAAAAAATTAGAAAATCGATATTTTCGTCATTTTTTTGCCGAATGAAAGATACTGACACTCCTTAAGACTGTTTTCAACTGCTCTGCTCAACTAGCACAAAACGTTTTGACACATTTACAAATTCATTTTTTAACAGAAAGACATAAAATTGGAAGCAATTTCGAAATGAACTTTGTTTTCCATTTTATGATAATTAAATTACCTATCGAGTTATAAATGATTTCGATTACGTGATCACGCATTTTCCTCTCTTTGAAAGACTGGTTTTTCTGCTTTCGTCGGGAAATGCCGTTCAAAACGCCCACTTTGACGACTTCTTCTGAAAAATCTATTGCGTTTGCAAAAGAAAAAAACCCGGGAAAACGAGTGCGTTTAGATAGTTTCTGAACAACAACACCTGCTAGTTTCAAGCATTTCCGAACAAAAATAAATGAAAACTTATGTCACAAAGTTGCCTTTTTTTATTTAAAAACCCTCTTAATAGCAAAACTACCTACAAATTAAAGGATATTTTAGAATATCTAACAACCTTTTCTTCAATAATAAAAATCTCTGTCGGCTTGGCCTATAGGCGGAGGTAGATTTCGTTAAGTGCTTATTTCAACAATAAAAAATAAAATGTAATTAGTGAAAAACCCAGTTTAACAATTTTATTTGGCTGCTTCTGAAGAAATTTTAATTTCCTTTTTCTATAAGAGCCGGTTTTATCAGAATCATTTTAAGCTAAATTTGGCTCAATTGCCCACTTTGACAGCCTTTTTTTAAAACATATTCTGACTTTATGAAAAAACTGACGAATAAGGTAAATTGTATAGTTCCTAAATAAGAAAAACTGCCAACTGAATGCATTTGAGAGCAAAAATATTTTTAAAAATGAGTCATAAAATAAGCAATTTGTTATTTTAATGCATCCTCAAATCTTCAATAACGATTGCTTCGGGAAATTTTGCTCAAAATGGCTATTTTGACAGCATTTTTAAAAATATATTCTGCCTTTATCTAAAAACTGACCAATACGGCCCATTATACAGTTTCTAAATAAGATAACTTGTCAATTTGATGCGTTTGAGAGCAAAAATGGTTTTAAAAATGAGTCATAAAATTAGCAATTTGTTATTTGAATTTTTCAATTTTCTTCAATTTTTCAATCACAATCGCTTAGGAAAATTCAATTCAAAGTGCCTTTTTTGGAAGCTTTTTTTGAAATATATTCTGCCTTTATCAAGAAACTGGCCAATACGTCGCATTATGTAGTTCCTAAATAAAAGGATCTGTCATTTGGATGCGTTTAAAATTAAAAATGAATTTTAAAATGAGTCAGAATATAAGCAGTTTAGATTTGAGGTTTTTTTCTCCAACTCCTATTTTTGTTTAATTTATTTTTGCCATACAAATTGGTCCTATGAAAAACTTGTCAGTATAAAAGTTGTAGATATTATTGAGAAGATGTAAAATAAATTTATTTAGATATGATAGCTTAAGAATTGAATAAGTTATGGATTTTTTTCTTTTTCCACCTCCCCCCTTTTTCTTTTCGTTTTTAATTTTTTTCATCGGTAAAAGTTGGTCTTATCAAAAACTTGTGAATACAAAAGTTTTAAATAATTTTGAGATCATTTATAAAAAATTTAGTTGGATTTGATATCTTGAGAATTGACGAAGTTATGAATTTTTTTCTCCCCAAAAACCCTGTTTTTTTTCGCCTCTTGAGCCAATTTTTAATTTTATAACATATCTGTCATGCACAAACGTTTGGCCTATTTCTTAGAAGTAGAACAAACTGTAAACTGATTCAATATCTATTTTATTTAAGAAGTTATGGCGTTTTATCGGTTTTCACAAAAACCTTCCCTATTTCCACTCCCTTGGTCCGATTTTGCCCATTAACGAACTTGACCGAGATTTTATGCCTCTTGATTTTATGTATCAGTTTGAAAGAGATATGAGCAGAATTGGAGGAGTTATCGTGTCCATAAAAAAGTGATATAGACCGATAGATATATATAAACTTTTTTACTAATGGTAGTTTTGGGGTCTAGAGGTCTCGATCGGCGTAGATCTGCAAATTTTTTTTTCAGAAATTCCAACATGGGAGCGACCGCAAAAGGTAGTATTTCATACGAAATCTACCTAAAAATAACAGCTACTCTTGTTGCTAAAAATAAAAATTGAGCACGGCTTTGAAAATCTCTGTTCAAATTTCTGTTCAACCCCCATCTGTATTTTATTCAGAAAAGAATGCTCTCTTCATAACTCATTTTGTGCGACAAACGCAAACCGTTCAATATTTCATAAAGCAACGTTGGCGAAAGTTGAGCTCCATCATGACTCATTCAACAGCTCCTGTCAAACTTGGTATACGGAAGATTTTAAAAGCGATTCCAGTGTCTCTTTCCCTTTTAAGGGTTTTATGCCCCAGTGATTACCACGTTTCCGAGATGCGGCGATTTATTTCGCTAAATATAATTATTTACAGACCGATACTTTTGAACATAAATTAGAGAAATTATCATTTGCTCGTTGTTGAAGTATGTTTCTGACTTTAATTTTAAGCACATCTTAGTGAAAATTAATGCTTGAAATTTCATTGATTTATTAAAATTATTGTCTAGCCTTTCAAAAAAGGCGATTTTTTTCTTAGCCTATTTAAGGCCACCGTACCTCGAGTACAGTAATTTTTTTAATGCACTCTATAAAAACAATTCCAAATAAAGTCTTTCTACGATTGTTTAATTTTGATGAAGGTATACTAATATTTTTTTTTAAAGAAAAAAATAGTGGGTAATCATCCTTTTTACTTACCCATCATACGTAGTATAGGGTAAGTCTTGCAATCGTTTTGAAAATCGAAATTTTTTTTGACGGATTTACACGTTTTAGATAGTGGAGATTCCGAAAAACATATTTTTAGAAAAAAAAATTTGCCGTCCGTCTGTCTGTCTGTAAACGCTCTATCTCCCGAACAAATTGAGATAGAGACTTGAAATTTTGTATGTAGTTAGTATGTAAGAATGGGACGAACCCTATTTAATATCAGCAACCTCGATTATCCGGAACTATTTTTTTCGGACTCTCGAAAAATTCGTTCTGATGAAAGATATATAAAAATTTTCGATTTTTTTTGTTCTAAGGAATGGACGTAAAAGGCAATAAAATATCACACATTTTGCATATAGAACGAAGTCGATCGGATTATTAGTTGCCGAGATATTTGTAATCTTGTTTTCCACATTCTTCGATTTTTCATGGCCCTGTATTTCATTCAAATTTCAATTCAGAAGTATATTTTAATTGGAAATGAGATGCTTAATCCGACGCAGTTAATTGTTAGTTAATAGAATTATTATTTTTGGAGTTATAAGGATGTCTCTTTTACGCAGTTCGGTACTACTTGAGTAGTTTGGCGTTTTATATAATTTGTCGAAATTGGTACATCAGCAGTTCTTTAATATAGCATTACTATGTATATTAACAATATTTAAATTTTGTTTATGAATTGCAATGCATTGTATAAATAGTTTCACATGTTTTATTTTCATATACATATCCATGATGGGTAAGTATTACGGTGGCCCCCAACGACTAGTTGTGATTTATTTTGAGTTATAAACTACTTATCAATTAGATCGTTGAAATAAGTATATTATTGTCATTTTTAAAATCTATTTGAGTGTCTAAACTATTTTTTTTTCGTCAAGTATATTATAATTGATAATGCCAGTTAAAATTTATTCATAAAATACTGAGAACTAAGATTTTTACACTTAGTTTTATCTTGCTTAAAAAACGTACTGATTTTTTTTCATATATATATTTTTTTGTTCTTATATCGTTGTTTGCATCATGTTTAATAAAATTTACGCGTTTATTTTGTTTCAATTTACTTTGACCTTAAATGGGTTAACATCTTGGGAACGGACGACCTGCATACGTGCCGCAAAAAGTTATCACAATCCTTGTTTATTCCCACCAGTAAAATTTTATTGTAAAATCTGCCTTATTTAAATGGAACATTTTCTCGATTTAATAATGTACAAATTTCTGTTTTTAAAAACCGGTGGCAAAACAATAAAAATTTCGGAAAAGGCTGTCGTCGCGAAGGGGTTAATAGCCAAACCATTTAATAATATATTAGAATATCTAATAATCCTTTCTTTAACAATGAAAATAACAGATACTCTGTTGCTAAAAATGAAACTTGAGCGCGGCTTTGAAAATCTATGTTGAAATTTCTGATCAATCCCCATCTATATATACTTTATTCACAAAAGGATGCTCTCTTCATAACTCATTTTGTGCGACAAACGCAAACCGTTCAATATTTTACAAAGCAACGTTGACGGAAGTTGAGCTGCATCATGACTCATTCAGCAGCTCCTGTCAAACTTGGTAGACGGAAGATTTTAAAAGCGATTCTAGTGGCTCTTTCCCTTTTAAGGGTTTTATGCCCCAGTGATTGCATGAGAGTTAAGTTTCCGAGATGCGGAGATTTATTTCGCTAAATATAATTATTTACAGACCGATACTTTTGAATATAAATTAGAGAAATTATCATTTGCTCGTTGTTGAAGTATATTTCTGACTTTAATTTTAAGCATATCTTAGTGAAAATTAAATGCTTGTGATTTCATTGATTTGTTAAAATTTATGTCTAGCCTTTTATAAAAGGCGATTTTTTTCTTTACTCATTTAAGGCTAGCGTACTCATTTGAGTTCAGTATTTTTTTTACGCACCCTATAAAAACAATTCCAAATAAAGTCTTTCTAAGATCCTTTAATTTTTGATGAATGTATACTTATACTTTTAAATTAAAAAAAAAGTGAGTAATCATATTTTTTTGTGATTTAGCACGAGTTGTAAAATATTTATCAACAGATGCTGGAAGTAAGTATAATTATTATCATTTTTTAAAAATCTACAAAAAACTAGTGTTCTAAACTATGTTTTTTTTTTTTTTTTTTAGTCAAGTATACTATAATTGATAATATGAGTTAAAATTTATGCATAAAATATTGAATACTACTGTATTACACTTAGTTTTATCTTGCTTAAAAAGCTTACTGATTTTTTTTTTTTTTTGTTCTTACATTAATGTTTACGTTTATCTTTAATATCATAATAAAAAAAAATTACCTGTTTGCTTTGTTTCATTTCTTTTTGGCCTTAAATGGGTTAACATTTCGGGGACGAGCGACCCGCATACGTGCCCTAAAAATGGCTCACAATCCTTGATTATTCCAACCATTTAATTTGCCATCCATTAAAATTTGCCTTATTTAATCTGAGCATTTTCTCGATTTTCTACTGTACAAATTTCTGATTTTAAAAACCGGTGACAAAACAAAAATTTCGTAAAAGGCTCCCTTCGCGAAGGGATTAATAGCCCAATCATCCAAGAGTATATTGGAATATCTAACAATATTTTCATCAACAATGAATATAACAACTATTCTGTTGCTAAAAATAAAACTTGAGCGCGGCTTTGAAAATCTGTGTTGAAATTTCTGTCCAACCCCTATCTATATTTTATTCACAAAAGGATACTCTCTTCATAACTCATTTTGTGCGACAAACGCAAACCGTTCAACATTTTACAAAGCAACATTGACGGAAGTTGAGCTCCATCACGACTCATTCAACAGCTCCTGTCAAACTTGGTACACGGAATATTTTAAACGCGATTCTAGTTGCTCTTTCCTTTTTAAAGGTTTTATGCCCCAGTGATTACATGAGAGTTAAGTTTACGAGATGCGACGATTTATTTCCTTAAATATAATTATTTACAGACCGATACTTTTGAACATAAATCAGCGAAATTATCATTTGCTCGTTGTCTGACTTGAATTTTAAGCATATCTTAGAAAATTAAATGCTTGCAATTTCATTGATTTGTTAAAATTATTTTCTAGCCTTTCATGAAAGGCGAGTTTTTTCTTAACTCATTTAGTTTCGCCGTACCTATTTGAGTACAGTAATTTTTTACGCACTCTTTTAAAACAATTTGAAATAGTATTTCTAAAATTGTTTAATTTTCGATAAGAGTATATTACCATAAAAAAATAAAAAAAAATAAAATAAAATAAAATAAAATAAAAATACGTAGTCATATTTTTTTGTGTTTAGTTTGAGCTGTAAACTACTTATCAATAGATACTGGAAGTAAGTATATTATTATCATTTTTTAAAAATCTATGAGAAAATAGTGTTCTAAATTTTTAATTTTTTTTTTAGTCAAGTACACTATAATTGATACTATGCGTTAAAATTTATGCATAAAATACTGAATAGGTACTAAGATTTTACACTTAGTTATGTTGCTTAAAAACTTACTGATTTTTTAAAAATATTTTTTTTTGTTCTTACATCATTGTTTGCGTTTATCTTTAATTACCATAACAAAAAAAATGACACGTTTGCTTTGTTTCATTTCCTTTTGGCCTTAAATGGGTTAACATTTTGGGGACGAGCGACCCGCATATGTGCGCAAAAAATGCTCACAAACTTTGTTTATTCTCACCAGTAAAATTTTACTGCAATATATGCCTTATTTAATCTGAGCATTTTCTCGATTTAATAATGCACAAATTTCTGTTTTTAAAAACTGGTGACAAAACAATAAAATTTCACAAAAGGCTCCCGTCGCGAAGGGGTCAATAGCTAAATCATCTAAAAGTAATTTAGAATATCTAACAATGTTTTCTTCAACAATGAAAATAACAACTATCCTGTTGCTAAAAATAAAACTTGAGCGCGGCTTTGAAAATCTATGTTGAAATTTCTGTCCAACCCCGCATGTATACTTTATTTACAAAAGGATGATCATCCAGAGAAGGACCCTTCATATCTCATTTTATTCGACAAACGCAAACCGTTCAATATTTCACAAAGCAACGTTGACGGAAGCTGAGCTCCATCATGACTCATTCAACAGCTCCTGTCAAACTTGGTACACGAAGATTTTAAAAGCGATTCTAGTTGCTCTTTCCCTTTTAAGGGTGTTCTCAACTGCTACGCTCAACAAGCGCAAAACGTTTTGACACATTTGTAAACTCATTTTTTAACGGAAAGATATAAAATTGGAATGCCTGACTATGGAAGCGATTTCGAATTGAACCTATTTTTCCATTTTATGATAATTCAATAACCTACCGAGTTATAAGCTTTTTCGATGACGCGATCACCCCTTTTTCTCCTGCTTTTCGACCGGTTTTTCTGCTTTCGTCGGGAAATGTGTTGAAAAGTGTCAACTTTGAAGGCTTGTTATGAAAAATCTATTGTGTTTTTTAAAAAACAGAAGATTGAGTGCAATTTGCAATTTGACAGTTTCTGAATAATAACACCTGCTATTTTCATGCATTTCCGAACAAAAATAAAATAATGCATGTGTCACAAAGTTGCCCTTTTTTATTTAAGAACACCCTTAAAGGTTTTATGCCCCAGTGATTACATGAGAGTTAAGTTTACGAGATGCGACGATTTATTTTGTTAAATATAATTATTTACAGACCGATACTTTTGAATATAAATTAGCGAAATTATCATTTGCTCGTTGTCTGACTTTAATTTTAAAATTAATGCTTGCAATTTCATTGATTTGTTAAAATTATTATCTAGCCGTTCATAAAAGGTGATTTTTTTTTCTTAGGTACTAAAATAATTTGTATTTTCTAAAGAAAAATATATGTAGTATAATATTATAAAAAATGCAAATGAACTTTGTGAAGAAATTTATTTAAATGAAAATAAGAAATGCAATTTTGGAAAGAAATATCATCATATGTAAAGATTCAGAATTTTATAATAATATTTCCTCAAATATTTTACAAGAAATGCTTCATGTCGTTTAATATTTAAAAGTGATTCTAGTGGCTCTTTCCCTTTTAAGGGTTTTATGTCCCAGTGATTATATGAGAGTTACGTTTCCGAGATGCGACGATTTATTTAATTAAATATAATTATTTACAGACCGATACTTTTGAATACATATTAGCGAAATTACCATTTGCTTCTTGTTCAAGTACATTTTTTACTTTAATTTTAAGCATATATTAGTAAAAATTAAAGCGGAATCTTTTTAGAATTTCATTTTTTTTTTCGTTGAAATAAACAGAAATATATAATTTTTTTAATTTTGATTCAGCGTTTTAAAAAAATATCTATTTAAATAAAAATTAAAAATATTTAGACTAACAATCTTGAAAAAAGTGGCGTAACTTAAAAAAATATCTTTTTTAATAGTATGTATATGTACATATTTAATTTGCCGAATTCAAATTAAAGTAAAATAATTGAAAAAGAAATGTTCTAAATTTGAACCATTTATCTTTAACGGTTCTTGAGTTATAGCAATTTAAATGGAAGAAATGGTGAAATATCCATCACGAAGAGAAAAGAATTTTCATAAAAAGTCATTATCGTGACAGCCATTGCTTGTAAAGTCGATTTTAAAAACAAACAAAAGGAAAAAATCAATTTTTCCTGCTAGAATCAAGATAGAGACCTGCGAGGAGAACAACGTCTATTAGATGCAGGCTCGATAACTTTCCTTAATCTGTTCTTCAAAAAAAAAATACTTATTGAAATGTATGTTCTATTAGTAAATATCAAATTCTAATGAGTATATACTCGTAAAGCAATTTAAATAACGCAAACTTGCTATTAAAAAATCCTATTTACAGTTTATTTGTTCCTCTCAATAGAGAGTTCTATTATTAGCGACATTTTTCGGTTCAGATTTACATCTAAAAAATAAATTGTCTGCCAACAACAATAATAACACAAAAATTTTGTTGCCTCATCATACCAAGCGACATAGTACATCATCATATAAGTGATACCAAATGACAAAATCGGCTAGTAAAACCAAGGAGGCATTCTTAACATACTGTCTCCGGCTGAACACTTAGTTCAGCAAGTAAATTAAACAATGGACCGTATACTTCCATTTGGTTCAAGGCTACAAAAATCGCCGTTTTACCACTAGGTCCGTCACACGAATATTGCTTATTGTACTTACCGCATACAGACGATTACAGAAAATTTCCTTTACACTTAAAAAAATATATAAGCAGTTTAGCATTTATTTCCAGAAAACAATCTGTAAAGAAATGGGCCCTACTTTCCACTTCGGTTCGAGGCTATAAAATTGTGATGTTACAGGAATACTGTCCATTTAATAAGCATAAGAATACACTCTCATACTTGATATAAATTTCTGATAACGTTCCTGCATACTGGTACAAAGAAAAGGTAATAAACATACTGATATCTAACAAAATAAAATAAAACACATGAAATGAATGCAAATTAAACAATAATAAAGGTAAATATGAGCAACAAAATTAATTAAATGTTCAGTATTTTTTTAGTGTCTATTAGTCCATCAAGATCGATTCGAAGTTGTACAAAAGTTGCACAGGTCTTTTAAGATCGTCATTTGCAATCTGTAACACACATGATCTTATTTTAGAATCGCGACCATATATGAATTCTTTAATATGACCATATTTCCACATGTGTTTAGGGAGCTTTTCATCATAAATTAACACTATATCGTTAACTTTGAACTGAGGCAATGAATTTTGTTTTTCATTTGATAGGCAGATCTAAGTTCTAACAGGTATTCGTTTCTCCGCCTTTACCAAAAGTGATCAGTAATTTGTTGCTTATATTTATATTTTTTCGTCAACAGAAAAATTAAGTAACTGTAAAGTAACAAGAAATACTGCCCGTCTTTCTGACTCATATTGTGCGCATGAGTTCGAGCGATCTGACTGGTCTACGTTTAACAGGCCTGTGATATGATTGGTCTACGCCGTTATGACGATTCCTGCAAAGATCGCTAATGTCGAAAATTATCAGTAGATTAGTTGAAGGAAATGTTTCATCGTAAATACGTCTTTTCTTTATTACAAATATATACAGGGTGTCCGAAAAGTCTGGAAACGGTCGAATAACTCGAGAAATACATATGAGATTGAAAAACGAAAATATATGTGTTAAATATTTTTAAATAAGCTACTCAGTGATATCAAATTTGACCTTCGCAACCGACCCCCTGGGGGTCACAGAGGGTCCAACTTTGAAATCTTAAATTATAACCCCCATTTTTTATTGTAGATTCGGATTCTACGGACAAAAATACGTAACTTTTGTATTTGATGTTTATTTCGAATCCTTGTTTATCACGGTGTAATTGAGTATATTAAATCGATACATATTTCGGTTTTCCCAACCAGGTTTTCTCTGATTGTCCAGAATTTTTGACGTCAAATTCCTCGTCTTTTGCAGGAATAGCGTTTCTTGAAAATCACCCGTGGCGATTATTTCGATAATGCTACGCTGTTAAAAATTTGATCCATTTGCTGTAGCGTCACTCCACAGCTTTTATAGAATATCTCTTTTATGACCAATAACAATGCTCCATAACACAGTAAAGTAACCGTTTTCTATAAAAGCGGTGGAGTGATGCTACAGCAAATAATAAAAAAAATATATACCCACATCAGTCGTATTTAGAAACCATTCGTTATTTAGAAACCATTTACTGGATAAAATGAAAATCCACATAGAAAACTAAATTAATATATTTCAATGAATTTTTGTACAGAAAAACACAAAAAAACCCTATACACTGTAAAAAAAAAATTAACTCATTTGCTATAGGGTTACTCCATCGTTTTTATAGAAAACGGTTACTTTACTGTGTTATGGAGCATTCTCATTGGTCATAAAGGAGATATTCTATAAAAGATGGGAGTGACGCTACAGCAAATGGGTCAAATTTTTAATAGTGTAGCATTATCGAAATAATCGCCTCGGGTGATTTTCAAGAAACCACTATTCCTGCAAAAGACGAGGTATTTGACGTCAAAATTCTGGCCAATCAGGCAGATGGGAGTGACGCTACAGCAAATGGGTCAAATTTTTAATAGTGTAGCATTATCGAAATAATCGCCTCGGGTGATTTTCAAGAAACCACTATTCCTGCAAAAGACGAGGTATTTGACGTCAAAATTCTGGCCTATCAGGCAAAACCTGGTTCGGAAAACCGAAATATGTATCGATTTAATATGCTCAATTACACCGTGATAAACGAGGTTTCGAAATAAACATCAAATACAAAAGTTACGTATTTCTGTCCGTAGAATCCGAATTTGCAATAAAAAATTGGGGGGGGGGGGTGATTATTTAAGATTTCGAAATTGGACACCCTCTGACCCCCAGGGAGTCGGTTGCGAAGGTCAAATTTGGTATCACTGAGTAGCTTACTTAAAAATATTTAACACGTATATTTTCGTTTTTCAATCTCTTATGTGTTTCTCGAGTTATTCGACCGTTTCCAGACTTTTCGGACACCCTTATATTATTTAGAGGACTACACAAAAGATTTCGGACATTTTTTTCATTGTGGATTCTAATTGCTGAAATTGCTTTTTCCAATATGTAATGTGTTTTGAAAATTGTTTACTTATAGATGTAATTTTTTTCTTATCTTATCAAACCGTGAAGTTTTGTTGTTGTTCCAATATATCCTACAGGATATATTGGAAAGCGTTCAATGCTAGATATATTCTTTTACGAATGATTTTTATTCGTTGCTATTTATTTTATTTACTTTCAAATTTGTATCAAAGAATGAATTGTGAAAAAAAAAAGTTCGAACACTAACACGTTAATTGCTTTAAAAATTCTATTTTCAACAAATTTTGAAACATAATAATAATTTTGAAACATTATTTAATAATTTTTTTCCGCTATAATACATACTCATTACAATTTTTGTTTTAAAAATTTGCTCTTTAACATCTTTGTACTTGGTATTACGGTTAACTTTTGCCCTTAATCATCAGATCTAAAATCACTATTGATTATCGATAACTTGCTGAGTTTTCACTATTAACTGCGAGAATATTTCATCGCCGCTTCTGGGTAAAAATTGATCGCATTTCCCTTTATTGAATTCACAAGATGGAATGAATAGTTAAAATAATGGAAGTGGTTAAAATTGTTTTATCTCTATCTAGATTAATTTCTTAGATAACTTCTCTAAAGCTTTATTAAAAGATATCACTCTATTGTTTTTAGCATAAATTTATAAGTATCAGTTCATAAAGCAGTTTCAAACGTAAAAATAATGATTTACATTATCTAATGACGAAATGAATTTTGCATAAAATTGTGTTCTTTACTTCTGGATAATACAGTCGAGTCTCTATATAACGAAATCCACCGTTCCAGTAAAAATTTCGTTATATAGAGAAATTCGATGTATAGAGAATGATGTTAAAAATCGTATTTAATGTGTGAAATTTGAACAAATATTTTTGATCTTTTGAATAAACAATTTGAAATGTTTAAAAGTAAATATTAACCTAACATTTTATTTTTTAATTATTTAAGCCGTTTCAAAAAAGAGAACAGACATTTATTTGAAAGCTTAATGAAAATCAAATAAGGAAGACTTGCATTAATTTCAGACTTGCATTAATTTCAGACGTAGAAATCTGTAATTTTTTGTTGTTTTGATTTTAAAGTTGTTACGCTCTCAGAAAAAAATGCTCAAATTTTAGCAAGGAATGAAAAATTGTAGTTAACATTTCCCTCCATTTGAAGGCTTTTCTTATGTGCTTCTCATTAATTCCTCTCTTACATGCGTATCAATCCAATTGACACTGTTTTGAGAAGGATGTGGAAAGGTGTGTGGGAGGTGGGATGAAATCGTTGGATTTAAAGAATAAGGAGAGAAATAATAATAATAATAATAATAATAAACTCAACACTGACGATAAATCAAAAATAAGTAATGGAAAATTGATTTCATATGATTTCGAAGCTTTTTAAAACCGAATAAATTAAGACCAATTTATGAAAAAATTCGTTATATGGAGATAGATATTTCGCTATATAGAGACTGTTTTTAATGTAATCATGCGAAAAGGGGACCGTTCCTACTAAAAATCCGTTATATAGAGAAATTTGATGTATGGAGTTTCGTTATAGAGAGACTCGACTGTAATTGATCGTATTTTGCTTTATTGAATTCCCCCGATGGAAAGAATAGCTGAAATAATGGAAGTGGTCGAAATTGCTTGATCTATATCTAGATTAATTTCTTAGCTACTTTCTATAAAACTCTGTTATAAGATATTACTCTACTGCTCTCAGCATAAAATTAAAAATATCAGTTCATATAGAATTTTCAAACGTGAAAATGATTTCCATTCTCTAATGATGAAATCGATTTTGTATAAAATTATTTTGATAAGATATACACAGTAAAATATGCTAATTGATAATTTACTTGTCTATTTTATAAAAAAATAATAATCTTAAAAGTAATCTGAGTACAATTACATTTGAAATCTTACAATTTTTTAAGATGAATAAAATATTAGACAAATTGCATTATAGTTAAAAATCTAAATGCAGTTGTACTTATGCCATTTTAAAGCAGGAAACTAAAGGTTTAAACACTATTTGTCATGAATCAAATTTGCGAAAATATATGTAAATTGACAAAAGTATCAAAAGATAAAATCCGAAACTAAAATTTCTTTTCCTTTGATCAATGGAAAATCTGAAAGTAGTAAATGTATTTTTTATTAAAAATTCCTTCGGGGGTGTTAATTTTAATTTTCTAGAAAAAGTTATTGATATTTTATTGAATGGAAAGTAAAATAAATAAATCAATCAATAAATCTTTTTAGTAAATTATTTTTTGGAAGTTTCTTCACTAACATATCTATGCATGTATTTCAAATAATTTTTATACTTATTCAATATCATTGGCTTCATAATCAGTATGGGTGATATACCGATAATTTAGTGAACTTTCACTGTTAACTGCAAGAAAATTTCATATCGCTTGCGGGTATAAATTTATCGCCTTTCTCTTTATTGAATTTCGAAGATCGAATGAATAGTTTTAAAATGATAAATATGGTTAAGATTATTTTACCCTCCATTGATATCGAATTGCTAGATGCTTTGAATTTCTTTAGGAGATGCTATTTCCTATACTCAGCACAAAATTAAAATTTCGAGTGCTTATAAAATTTTTTAAATAATAATGCAATTTTTTATGCATTCTAATAAAAAATATCCTTGAAAGTTTTTTCAAGAGAAATTACATTTCTAATAACACAAATAAAGCAATTAAAAAACTTAGAATTTCAGATTGTCATTTTCCTGGCTTGTCACTTTGTGATGCGTGCAATGTAAAGGGCCTTTTGCTATACCTTATAAATATCTTTTCGTATTTCTAATTAATATTTATGCCATATAAAACAAATCGATGAGGAAAGTAACAAATTCTGTATTTTACAAATAATTTTTCATAATTAAAATATGATTTTCACTGGAAATGAATTTTATTATCCTGACCTGCATTTTAGTTTTTTTTTATCATAGAAATATGGAGCTACGGAGCAATTCTTCTTATTTTTGAGATAGTTTAAGTCAGAAGTGGTAAAATCATAGCTATTAGCAAGATCTTTTAGATATTCCTTTGAAAATAATGTAATTAAACTGTTTGTAAGAATTGAGTAGAATTTTATTATGTCATTTTCCTGGCTTGTATGAATTAACAAATAAAACGGAACATTACATATAGAATTTTAGGTATTATATCGAAAACACGTTCCTTTAAACAATATTGAAATGTCTGACCTTAAACAAGAATGTAAAAAAATGTTTTAGAATGAAATTTTCCTTATCCTGGCATACATATTCCAAGGAATGGCCACATAATTGCATAAAAATTTGCTTATTATTTAAGTTCTTCAAAATTTAGCAATTTTACGCGGAATATTCTTTATTCTCAAATAGAAAATAAATTTATCTCTTGAAATTTCGGATTGTTTTCAATGGATACTTGCAATACCTCTGATGATCAAAATCTGATATTTTGTTATATTCATTCCAATATTGTTTTAAAATATTTAGGTTAGCAACTACAAGGAAATATACAATGTAAAATTAATACTGTATTCAGAGCTGGTAAATGTCCTTTTACTTGGTCATTTTTTAAAAATAAGTTTTTTTTTTTTTTTTTTTTTTTTTTTTTTTAAATGTGCATTTTGCAATACTTGCAACATAAATCTTTTAAGAAGATAATTGCTTGGAAATAGTGGTAACCAACAAAAGTGTGCACGCCGACCATTTATGTATTTCAATTAATCAATGTAAAATTCGAAATCATAAACTAGCATCAATACTTTCCATAGCGTTCAGATAAGGCCATTTGCGCTTCACCCATATGCTACCCCAGCTCTAAATTAATAGTTAAAAATCTTTCAACATCTTTAATTAAAAATTACAATAAATCTGTCCTGTTTGTTACTTTGTAACAGCAATAAATAAATAAGCAATTTTTTCTATTCTTAGCTCTTGTTTTTAAAACCCTCGATCTATCATCCATACCGTAGGGAAATATTTACTTAGTAAGGATAAAATGAGAAACTATTACTATCATCAACATTAAGCCTTTGTATTATCTCATACACACGAAAAACAATGTTAGTCATACAGTGGGCTTTAAAATACGATATTATTTATTGCTTGCTGCTACCTTCCATTACAGCAGTTAATGTGTATTGATCGTGGAATTCTCAACAGATGACGATACTGTGTTAAATTTTCATGAAAATTTTTATTTATCATTTGAGTAGTTTCGGATGTTATTTCTACAATGAACTTCGTAAATTGTGTCAAAATCAAAAGCTATTCTGGTAACAGCTAAAAATGGTTTTTTTTTTTTTTTTTTTTTTTTTACAGTGGTAAATTGTCATGCTTTATAATTATGTATTAGAATATTGAAAATATTTATGAGAAATGTGTAATTTTCTGTTATTTGCAGATGTGAAAAAAGTACATTTTCGGTAATAATTTTTTGTGTTTTCAGCTTTTTAGATTACTTTTTGCATGCTTAAAATGACGTAAATGATGTATTCTAACACCTGAATAAATATTTTTTGAATCGGAGTTGAGTTACAATGGTCCTTCTGTATTAAGTCGACCTGCTTGTCTAGTGGTTAAGGTTCTGACAGTTGGACAAGATGTGCCGGGTTCGAATCCCAATTTACGCTCTATGTCATTTCAATTGGCTTTTCAAGGACATCCTTCTTTCACACTTCATCCTTCCATCGCCATGGAAAAAAGTAGAACAGTACAGTCCGTCAGACAAATGCGGTGTTACTATAGTTACTGACTCAAGATAAGTACCGGGGAATTGACCTTGATAAGTCCATACAGCATAAGCATGGATGTGCATAACAAGTCGAATTCCAATTCAAACTGAGGTCACAGTTTGTTTACTCCTCGTGTGCAAAATATGACTGCAGTGCCCACATCCAACAACCAAGCTTTGAAACTGTTTAACAATTTCAAAATAAGTTCTTTCACCACTATGTATTCGTACATGATCTAATATATATAAAATGCAGATTTAATCTATAACTTTATTTCTGCTGAATGAGTTTTGATAGGACTTCTATGTTGTTTAATTATAGAATTATGAGGGAAAGTTCTATAATCAGGCGAACCCGATTATGAAAGATTAACCTTTAAAAAAAAGATTTGCTAGGCGGATTTCGATAGAACTTGCACTGTAAAATAGCTAAATTTTCAGATAAGGTTTTAGGTTTTAGTATTTAACATATTGTTCCGCATTGTTTATTTATAGAATTATAGGGAAAAGAATCAGGTGAAACAGGTTGTAAAATTTTAACTTTTTAAAAAAGTTTTACTGGATGGATTTTGATAAGACTTGCATTGTTAGTTA
This sequence comes from Maratus speculifer, assembly GCA_964019185.1. Classification (NCBI taxonomy): domain Eukaryota; kingdom Metazoa; phylum Arthropoda; class Arachnida; order Araneae; family Salticidae; genus Maratus; species Maratus speculifer. The sequence goes on along the minus strand of OZ025302.1, from coordinate 180,080,336 downwards.
TTATTGCAGTGATGATTTCATAAAATTCATATCATTCTATGTCGCTCCTTGCCAAATCCTTACTATATGTATTCATTTAAAAGAGTTGCTCCTTAACAGCCCAAACTGTATCTGATACATTAGAAAATGCAATAGGGTGATGGCGTCCGTATCTTTTTCAGCAATGCAGAAAGACTGCCATTTAAAGGTTTATAATGCTTTAAAACAAAGTCAAAACTTCGCCGTTTAAGATTCGTTTGAAGAAATCGAGTAGCGCGCGAAACATGCTAGTTTAATATTAAATAGATTTTTATTCTCGCGCTGAATTTTTATAAACTCCCTTTAAGTATTGTAACGAAATATAAAACCTCCGAGAAATTCTGAAATATTTTCAATATGTCCCTTTTTCGATTTTCAAAGTACATCAGTAAGAAGCATGTAAATCTATAGTTTAGTTCCGCTACGCATGTTAGTCGAAAGATCTCTAGACAATGTAAAAGGAGAATTTCCAGTTTTACAGTAAAAGATCAATATCACTTTGTTCGATTTTGAATATTAGAACAATTTCCTGCAGCTACTGGAACTGATCAGACTTTAAAGATCATTGGCTGGTAAAGATTGTATCTTTATGCAATTGTTTTGGCCTTTCCAAGTCAGTATTAGGAAAAAATGATATTGCAAGAAATCAAATATATTTTTACTATTAAAGTGTAGGGTACATTTAATTATTCAAATGAATTTTTGGAGATCATTACTCAAGTATCAGATGTTTTGTTATTACTTCAACCATTGTAGTTTAATTTATTATCGTCCTCCCCTAAAAGGGAAAAAAGAATACTTTTACATGCAAATTTCTTTGAAAACTATATCTCATTTTTTTTTTGAGATATTAATTTTTTTGTAGTTTTTAATACTTTTTTTGTCATCGTGGCAACAGAAGTATTCCATTTCTGATGAAAGTAAAGGGAAAACAATAGATTATTGTATTTTTTTGTTGACCTCTTTAGAGATCTGCACGGACCGGGCCTGGGGCCCTCGGGCTCGGGCACGGCCCGAAGCCCGAGCCCGAGGCTCGAAAATCTCACATAGGTTTTTGTTTAATATTAATTTCAAAAACACTTTATACTTTAATTAATAAATCCAAATCGTTAATTTATAATTATTAAGTCTTTCAAGCGCAAAATTATTTATTCTGTTAGATGAAGTAATTGACTGATACCAGAATTTACAAACAAATTTCTCAAAAAATATTTTTTTTTTAAAGAAAAAAAATTAGACTATTTTTGGTGCTGTTTTCTACCTAGAATTAAAATTAGGTGGTCACGCAGTGTGACCACTTGCCATTCAAAGGGTTAAATCCTTAACCTTTTCAAAATAGAACATAGATGAGAGCACAATTAATTTTTTTTAATTATTACAATTGGAAGTTATTTCTTTAATAACATTAAAAATATTAAAGAACTGCTTTTCAAACGATTGCAACCTCATTCTTATATTGTATAATATGTATCTGTGTTTGTACACCTGAAAAGCAAATGTATTTGTACTATTAGTTTAAAAAAAAAATAATAATAAAGTTAAAAAAAAATCGAAAATTTTTATATTTGCAAAAATGAGAAAGTTCGGTTAATTCTATCAGATATTTAAATATATACCGAGGAAAAAATTTCAAACTTCGACGCCGAACTTCGAACGGGAACCTTTTGATTAATATGCAAAGGAAATACGCTTCCATGGAGCAAACTAGCCTGCACGAAAGAGATTGAAATTAAGGCTCCGTTTCAAAATATAAATTTCAATAGAGGCCGGATGTCCTTAAAATAATTCCTTTAATTAAAGTAATAGAAGATGTTTTTCAAAAATTTATGATTTGTTGTGCGATCGGAGGTATTTTCAGGATAAACACTATATACTCTATTTGCAATACTAAACATGCTTTAGTAAACCTCAATAACGTACATCATGTAACGTATGGCAACCCCAGTATATTTACAAGAGTTAGATCACAGACAGACAGACAAACCGAATTGATAAATACTTTTCAAGTATGTTGGAAAATATTAATAAAAATATGAAAATTAATTTACATTATAATCTAAAATTTAATTGACTGACATATGTTTGGGAAAATGATAAATTTCTCGATTTTCCTTTATTATTTCGTCATTTTCCACGTAATTACATTTTCCTCGAGAGATATGCTTCATTTCCTGTGATATTTTTATTTCATAACCAGTGAGTTTAGTTTTGTATGGGAAAGGAGGATGTTTAATTATTTCTATCTCTTCTACTGATGATCAAAACCAAACATTTTTTTTCCATCGTGAATTTCAGAACAGCGACCTTGGTTTATTTGCATCATACTTGCCCTTAGTGTTATTTAAATGATGATATTGCTGCATTAGATTATGTTGCAATGTATGGGAACATTTTATGACATGGTGTAATTTCGAAATCTAGGTTCAATTAAAAAGAAGAAAGACAAATCATGCGTCAGGCATAGATTGTGAAACACTTTCCAACATTTCTAGTACACTGTAAGGGGATTTCACCGTTTAAATAACAGACTTACACCGTTAGTGAAAATAACAGACTTCGGCAATTACCGTCTATAGCCAGATATACACTAAAAAACTTTTGTGCATCTCTGTATATGATCTGTAGTTCTGAATATATACTACACAATTTACTAAAATTTAGCTTAATTACAATATTCCCCCTTTAACCATTTCTCTCCAATATATACACTGTAAAAAGAAATGTAAATCTATGGTATTTTGCCGTGAATTGCTCCACTAAATTTACGGAAAATGACCTCCTTTTCAGAATAAATGGTGAAATATAGTAAATTTCACGTTTTACGGCCATTTTTTTTAATGTATAACCCAGTTAAAAAGCAACCTAAAGCAATACATGGTTAAGGTAATGCCTACAAATAATTTTTGTGTAGTAGTATGTTATATGATATACAGAAATTATACACTACATTTATTATGCAAAAATTTAGTTAAACATGAAAACACATGTCACATCTGCAAAACGAGCTTCCAGCTTTTTATCACTCATACATAATACTGTAACCAGAATATTTTGTGTGTCCTTGAAAAGAGCTAGAACTGTTGTGCATTCATACTCTACAATTCGCATTCTGCAGTGCAGCCCAGTTATCCGTTTCGATTTTATTATGTTGCAAGTATCATAGCATCATTAAAATGTATTTTAAATATTTCCCCCCTAAAGTTCACTATGTAATGACATTCTTTTGCTCCCCCCCCCCTTTTTTTTTTTTTATTTTATTTTTTTTTTTTTTTTGCAAATGAACTATAAATGTCCATGCTACTTATTCTATAAGCCAGAGAAAATATGTTTTAGTGTATTTTAGTGATGCATATCAACTTCCTTTGTTTTAGATATCGTAACATCATTAAAATGCAACAAAAATGATTTTATCCCATATTCTTTAATATAGCAGAATTCTTTTGTGTGTGCTTGTAAACAAACTATAAGTTCTACAGACTTCATTTTCAAGATCATCCTATCAACCAAAACGAAAGAAAATTAATCCATATTTTAATTCAGTTATGATAATAATCTACTATTATCTCTTAGTTCATTAAAAACACATAAATGAAAAGAAATATATACACTTATTAATATTCAAATATCTAGTTTATTTATTTGCAAAATATTTAGGACTTCCTTTTGAAAAATTGGGTCATCCTAAATTCAACTAAAAATTATCAAAATACAAAAGCCGCTGGTTGGAGCAGGTTTGGTCAGAATAAGTTTTCTGAACCGATGCCGTATTGCTCTTTGTTCCAGATGTCTTTATTATATCTTTTGCAAACTAGCTTTTGCGTAAAAAAGTAACCGAAATTGTTAAATAAAATTAAAAAAAATAATTTTTTTGATAAAAAATTGTTTTGTCGCTTTCAAATTTCATCGAGTTCAGGACAACTATGCCAGCACACCATCCAATCCTCCATACACTTTTCGTAAGCACATTGGGGATATGGTCTTTGGTTTTTTTCAACGAATGGCCTGAATTGACTCAAAACGTCTCTTTCGAGTGGTAATGTGATTTTAGTTTAGGGAACAGGAAAAAGTCCTACAAGACTATACTAGTCGAGTACGGTCCTTGGTCAATGACATTAGTTGCAATTTTAGTCAAAATCTCTTACGCAACTATATATTAGAAAACTGAGATCTTTTGGAACCGGTCGTACCTCGTGTGACAACGTGTCTCATACCTAAAATATTAGTCATAATGTTATGGTACGGTTCTTAGTCGATGACATTCGTTGCAATTTTGGCCAAAATCTCTTGCACAACTATATAGAAGGAAACTGAGCTCTTTTATAACCGGTCGTGTCTCGTGTAGCAATGTGCTTCATGCCCTAAATATTAGTCATAACGTTATGGTACGGCCCTTGGTCGATGACATTCGTTGCAATTTTGGTCAAAATCTCTTGCACAACTATATACAAGAAAACTGAGATCTTTTGGAACTAGTCGTGTCTCATGTGGCAACGTGTTTCATGCCTAAAATTTTAGTCATAATGTTATGGTACGGTTCTTGGTCGATGATATTTGTTGCAATTTTGGTCAAAATCTCTTACAAAACTATATAGAAGAAAACTGAGCTCTTTTGGAACCAGTCGTGTATCGTGTGGCACGTGTTTCATGATTAAAATATTAGTCATACTTTTATGAACGGACTTGAAAGATGTTAGAGATATCTTAAGCCAACTCTATAAGACTCATATTATCCTGGCCGCCTGTGAATGTTTTATACCATTTATATACCTGTGTTTTTGACATGTGCGATTCACCATACGTGCTGTACAACATGTACATTGAACTAAATTTTGTTTGAAATACAAAATTTAAAGCAAACCCTTTATTGAACTAATTTTTCCATTACGAAATTATATCTAAATCTCGAAATTATGTCAATATGTCTAAAAAACAGCAGCTGTCAACACACTAAGATATAGATGGCGCTGAAATGCACTATTATAATAACTCGGTGCAGTTGTCCCAAATCGCTTGAAAAAAACAGTCATGATATCTTTTATGCGCGTTTTTTAAGTAATAAATTCCGGGTATTATTTACACAAAATGTATGTACATACAAATAAGATAAAATAAAATTAAATAAATAAATAATAATATTAATTAATTAATTAATTAATCAAGCAAAGAAATTTAACTGCGTATATTTTTTTTATAGGCTCTTTCTTGCGAAGAAATTTTTTTTCTTCTAAATTTTTTGCTTATGATGTTGAATTGAATGTAAATATTCCTTCTCCGCCAACAATTTGTTTATTTTTTAATAATACATTAAGGTGTAATTTACAAAATTATTTTACATTAGAAAAACGATCAAAAAGAGTAAAAACGTAAAAGGAATTCATAACATTTCAGAATTGTTTTACTAAAGTATTAAAAAACTATATGATTTTTTTTAATTTTCTTTACGAAATAAATAGCCCAAATTGTTTTGAAGTAATTGGAATAACATTTGCGGAAAACATCTCGAATTACCTTTTACAATTTTTGCAATGTATCATTAAATAATTTAGCTCACATTGCTATCTAATAATTGTTGCAATCATTTCAGATTATTGTACGGTCGATCTTACTAATTCCTTTAATGGTTTCGTAATACGTAAACTAAACAATTATTGGGACTTAAACATTTATCCGATTGATTTTCTTTTGCAATTAATTTGATTAAAAATTGTTCTCTGTTGTTCTCACTTTCGTTTAGTGCAATTGAAATTCCTCTTGAATAATCCAAGTATTCGGAACAATACATTCTCTTATACGGAAAGGCGTGGTGTTAAAAAAATAATAACAAGAAGCTTTGTTTTTTTATTTGTTTATCAAGTAGCACTCCGAATTCTTGATTGAAATTTGTATTTTCTAATGTGACGCACAACTCTTCGCATTGATAATTATTAAGTGGTGGAATCAAATTACGAAAGTCTTTTCAATTTACGTTAAGATAGTATATTGGGTTGGGGAAAAAGTAATTTCGTTTTATCCCAATAGATAGCTTTAAAGTCGCATATCTCAAGTAATATTTACTCAATTTAGCCATACTATACAGCGTTTGAAAGGTAACAGTCTCTAAAAAATTTTATAAATAAAGGTAGCGTCATCTGTTTAATCAGTCAAAAGTTATTGCGTTTTAAAAATGGAGATTACAGAAGATCATTTTCGTCACATTTTAGTTTTTTATTTCCAAAAAGGGAAAAATGCAGCCCAGATCATCGAAAATTGTGTGACGTTTATGGTGATCGGTGCTTAAGTAAACATCAAAGTCAGAATTGGTTTGTTCGTTTCCGTTCTGAAAATTTCGATGTTAAAGATGAACCTTTTCCTGGCCGGCCTATCGTTGAAAAAGACGATGAAATTTAAAGAAAAATCGAGGTAGACTGACATATTTCTTCCCGCGACATTGCTATGGAACTAAACATCGACCATAAAACACTTTTGAACCATTTACATAAAATTGGATGCCAAAAGAAACTCGATTCTTAAGTTTCCCATGAACTTACAATGAAAAATTTAATGGATAGAATTTCCACTTGTGAATCGCTACTGAAACGGAACAAAATCAAGCCATTTTTGAAACAAATGAGTACGGGTGATGAAAAGTGAATCACATACGACAACAATGTGCGAAAAACATCGTGATCGAAGCTTCACAAACAATGGTAAAGCCCGGATTGATGCCAAGGAAGGTGATGCTGAGTGTTTGGTGGGAATGAAAAGGAATTGTCCATCATGAGCTGCTCGAACCTAGCCAAACCATTAATTCAACTATCTACTGTGAACAACTAATGAGATTGAAGCAGGCGATTAAAAAACCCCGTCCAAAATAGATCAATAGGAAAAACGTTGTCTTCCATCACGACAACACTAAACCACACACATCTTTAGTCACTCGGCAAAAACTGAGAGAGCTTGGCTGGGAAGTTTTGATGCACCTGCCGTATAGTTCGGACCTAGATCCGACCGATTACTATTTGTTTCGCTCTCTGCGGAACTCTCTTAATGATGTTAAGCTAGCTTCAAAAGAGGCTTGTGAAAATCACCTTGTTCAGCTTTTTGCCCAGAACTCTCAGAAGTTCTACAGGGACGGAATTATGGTTTACCAGAAAAATAGTAAAAAGTCATCGAACAAAACAGCACATATATTACTGATTAGTTTTTTTTTAATAATTTATATAAATAAATTCAGTTTGAAAAATACGAAAAAAGCGAAATTACTTTTTCCCCAACCCAATACAAAGTGCGAACTTTATAGCATCATAACGCAACGTACAACAATCTTGCTTTGGGTTCAAAATTATATATATATATATATATATATATATATATATATATATAAAAACTAGCTGTTTGGGAACATATCGGACAATTGTTCCATTTAAATAATAATAATAATAATAATAATAATAATAATCATAATAATAATAATAATAATTCTTATGAAGCGTTCGCTTATTTTTAACACTTTTCAATATAGTTGGAAAGTGTTCATGAATTCAATTTCCTCTTATCTACTGGGACTGCACGAAAATATTGTACATTTTACTTAAAAACATTAAGAAACTTTTCTTAAACTTAGATCAGAATATCCAGTTAAGAAAAAATAATTGTGAATAGTTTTAGAAACGCTTTCGAACAACCCTGAAAAAATAGTGTTGATTCAGCAAAATTTCCATTGGATCTTATTGAAACAGAAAAATTCGTTGAACAAAATCAAATTTTGTTTAATCAACAATATTTTTGAAGTATCATTAATAATCAATAAAAAAAAAGATATTGTGGAATGAAAAATTGTTTATTAAGCCTCTCCCCCCCCCCCAAAAAAAAAAAATTGTTTGGCTTTTCAAAATGTTCTATTCAAATATGCTAAAATAAAAGAATTGTTGAATTAACAATATACTTGTTGGATCAACAATATTTTTCTTCTATGTGTAAATATGTGATATATATTGTTACTAAAATGTTTTACGCGACGAACGACCTAAATAATTTTATAAAATAATTATTTTTTAAAGTCACTGATTTAAATGAATATATGAATACACATATTTTTTTTTTTTATAGTAGCCTGAAATTTGAAACCTGAGGAGCCGAATGAAAATAAGAAAGAAAAAAGATTCCTAAAAAAGAAAAAATCTCGCAAATTTCGTTTTTGATTTTTTTTTTCCTTGCAGACAATAGATATTCTGTGAAAAATAACTTGTTTAGTTTAAAAGAGGCTGTGCATATATAACGTTATCATTTTATAGAGGAGGGGGAAGGAGTCTAGCATATGATATCGTAAGGTGTATCTTGTGAGATCTGACATATGATATCGTAAGATATCTCTCGGGGGTGGACGGTTGTCTTTTGATCTCGATATCTTTTTATCGTTGTCGATTTTCTCTCATCTATTTTTATGAAGATACAAAATTATTATTAAAATCTTAAAATTATTATAAAATTACTTCTAGAATGTGAAATTCCCCAACGTTTGATTTTTTTTCCTTCTTCATATATGTTTTGCCTACATAATCACGGCTCGAAAAACGATGTATGAAGTATATTTGAAATGAAGCTTCTATTTATTAATAAATAAAAGAGAAATAATGTTGTCCACTTGTTTTGTTGATGAAAATTTCTATCTTCTCTATTACTGTTGAATGTATTACGTAACAAAAAGCTATTATATATGCAATTTTGTCTTTGGTTTGGCGCAGCATGTCCCACGAGGAATTTTGCGCCATAAAAATTTATACAACCAACACCAACCCAATAAAATACCTTTAAATCATAACTGTCTGCAAAGTGTTATTTAGTGATTTTTATTGACTTCGACAATACAGTATGCAAAAAATAAATCTAATCAGTTTTATATATCACTTCAAACAAAGAAGTAAATTCTAAAAATCAGAAAACGAAATTATACTTTGAAAAATATATCATTGCCGAAAGAGGGGAGGGGGGTCCAGAATTACGAAAATATTGATAACATTATATTTGCATAGTCCCAAATTTAATTTGTTACTTAGGATTTTTAGCTCATCGTTTTAAAACAAAAATGTTTACAGTTTTTAAAATAGACCTCAACCAATTAAAATGAATAATCGCTGAGATTTTTGTTGCTCAAGCTAGAAAATTGAAAAGATTCTTTCTTGTTATCAAAAAATAAAAAGGAATTCTAAAATAACATTTTAGAGAAAAAAAAAATTCTGAATGAGATATATTCTACATTAAAAAAGACAGATTTCTGATTTCTCCTGATTTTTATCAAGTTTAAAATGTTAGTTTCGAGCAAAAATTTTCATCTCATTGTAAATTACAATCATTAGAAGCATAACAAGTTGGAAATTGCACTTGAAGCTTAGCAAATGAGATCCGTTCGTACGATAACGAAGTTTTAAAAATATCACTCTCATATATCAATCTAATAAAATTGCAAATAGTTAATTACAATTAAAATGCGCACCAAACAATGTTGTCCCTATACCATTATGTAATGGAATACTTTTGTATGGCCTTGTAAGTCAATAACAAATGTTCTTTGCACCACAGATTATGCCAATTGTATATTATAATATGTATTTTATAGATGCATATCAATTTTATTATTTTCGAATGAGTGTAACACCATTAAAATGCATTTGAAACATTTTTCTCCACTGGCCGTAATGTAACGGAATTTTTTTTATTGTCCCTGTAACTGAACTATGCATTCGATTTTCACACAATTTGAAATAATTCGACAAAATTATGTAATAATTATGTAATTTTAATTTCAAACGTGTAAAATGCATTTGAAACTTTTCCCCCCATATACCGTAATGTAATGGAATACTTTTGATTGAACCTGTAATTGATCTATGCGTCCGATTTTCATAAAATTTAAAATGACTCGACAGAGTTATGTATTAATTATACATTTTAAATTTCAAACGATTCGGTTGGGTAGTTTTTGCGTTGTTATATGCGGACGGACGGACTGAACGACAACTATAGGTGCTACGTATTTACATAATTACGATTGCATTTAAAAATAGATTTCAATGCTTCTTTCACCTAATGATGAAAGATATCTGAGATTTTCATTATTCAAGCAACTAAACTGAAAAGCCCTTAAGTACGAGCATTCTTCTGTAAAAATATTCAATCGTAAAATTTAATTCGACGTTACACTTTTATGACATTTTGCAGGTATGAAGATAGATTTTCTTTATATAAAGAAGTGTATTTGAATGACAGTTCTTTGATGTTAATTTCAAATTATTTTATTTCGTAGATTTTGCTGATACTTAATTCCTGTTACAAACCACAATGGGTGAAAAATTCTCTCTTTTTTTTTCTTTCATTTTTTTCATTTTTTTTCCTTTTTTTTTTTTTTTTTTTTTTTTTTTTTTTTTTTTTGAAAAATAAAAGTAAATAAATGAAAACTTAAGTCAAATTTGTAAAGAAATAACTGGTTGGAATAATAATTATTTCTTAAATTTGTTGATTTAAATGAATACATGTATATATTGAATACTTTTTCTCCTATTTGTATAATCTATGATGAAAATGTTAAGGAGAACAGTTTTATTGTCAATGCATAAATTTCTTTATATTAATTTTTAAACTTAGTCTAAAATTAAATCGAGGCTTTTAAACTTAGCTCGAAATTTGAAAAGAAAAAGAATGAAAGAATGGGAAACGAAAACTTTTCCTGAAGTTGAAAGAACTTTGAGAATTTTGCGTTTCATTTTTTTTTTTTTTCAGTCGATATTGTGTGAAAAATAACCTATTGAACTTAAAATTTAATTTACTATTTAGAAATTTCAGTTCATCATTTTAAAATCAAAAACGCTTAGAGGTATGACAATAAATCTTATTCAAATTCAATTAAAGATGACTGATAGCTGAGATTTTTATTACTCAGGGCAGAAAATTGGAAATGTTTTGTATCATTGAAAAATGAATAAAAAAAAAAAAAAAAAAAAAAAAAAAAAAAAAAAAAAACACTTTCGAGAGATATTTTTTGAAAGAGATATATTTTAGCTTAATCGAGATAGATTTTCGATTTTTCAATTGATTCAAGTTTAAATTTCAGTTCCGAGCAAGAACTTTCATTTCATCTTGAATTAGAAATTATTACAGGTATGGAGATATATCTCACTGCATCATTCACTTAATGGTGAATGGTATCAGGGATTTACATTAATCAAGCAAGTAAAATGAAAAACTTTGAAATTCACACATTCCTTGATATTAATTTCGAATAGAATTTTATTTTCCCGTACCTTTTGCTTAGATTTTAGATTTTCTTTTGTTGCATTGCGAATAAATATTTATTAATTTGAAAGTCATTTGAAATTTTTAAAAAATGAATTTGAATTTGTGTAGGAATTATTTATGAAACAGTTGATGTTTATGTTATTTCAGATAGACTTGCCAGTTTCTTCTTTTACTTTTTAGCAGACGATACTGTGTGAAAACTAATTCGAATTTTCATTTCACAATTTTAAATCAGAAAATGCATACAAGTATCAAAACTGACTTCATCCACTTAAAGATGAAAGATAATAGAAATTTTCATTACTCATGCCAAAAAAAAAAAATAAAAAAATAAAATGAAAGTTTTTTTTTGGAAAATTCTTTGACATTAATTTCGAATGTTCTTGCTTACTTTTACTTAAAAAACAAAAATGTCAGTTTAAAAAATTTAAAAATTAATCCGAAAGAGAATTAATTTTGTGAGAAAACTTTTCTTAAATTTATTTTTTTAAATAAATAAGTGAGTGAAAAAAGTTTTACGTGTAATTTTTAAATTAAGTTAATATTCTCGACTAACAGAAAAAATGAATTTTGACATATTTTTAAAGCTTTGCTGCACATTTTTTTAATAGCCCCATCTAGTGTTTTTTCATGTGATTCTTTTCTGATTAATAAATATGTGTAAGAGTTTCCTTAGTTGAAAATAGGAAATTTATTTAATACATAAAATGTTTATTATTTCCATCAATACTGAATATTTGATTTTGACCTATTGCGCAGAAACATATTTAATAAAATATTAATTCACAATTAAAATTTTTATATTGTTATAATCAGCAAAATTAGATCAGATCATAACCTATTCGTAATTTTTCAAAATTATGCATTTATTTTTTCTTTTCGTATGTTTTCTTTTTTTCTCTCTTTTTCAATATATGCCCGGTATTTAAAAAAAAAAAAAAAAAAAAAAAAAAAAAAAAAAAAAATGCGCGTAATAAATGACTTTATATACTTGCAGAAAAAGTTTCAGTATGATATCTGCATATGTTATTCTTAGAATCATGCGCACTAGTTGTAAAATTTGAGATAAAATACAATGATTTTAAAGTACTTTTTGAAATTCATGACTTTACACATTTCTTTTTGCTGAGTTCTAATAGAAACATTTTCATACAGTTTGAATAATGTGATTAAAAAAAGTTTAGTTAAAAAAATGCAATATATTTGTTTTCGACTTTTTGAAGGATAAAGATTATAGTTTCCTTTAAACTTAGTCAAAAATATTAAACCTGAAAACCTTTTTTTAAAGGTGTTGAATCTCATATTTCTTCTTAAATTAATCTTTTTCCTTAAATTTCAATTAAAATTCACTTTTAATTGATAATTTATTTTATCTTACCTTTTATTTCAGTTCCTGTTCTAACTATTCCCGATTAAAAAATAATAATAATAATCTGTATATTTTATTACTAATGTCTCTCAGACAGATAGGATTCGTTTATTTGATTAATGATCGTCACTGGAGTGATGAAAGCTGTAATTGATCAAATGATAGCTGTTATAATTTTCTGAAATAATTTTTTCATTGAAACTTTTGTAAGCACATTTATAAATGATATCAAAAATAACAGTTGTTCATTTGATAAAAATCTCACTTATTCCCTAATTTGAAATTTTAATTATAACAAAAAGCATACAGTAATTTCTTTAAAAAATTATGTATACATACCTACTTTTTTTTAAAATTAAAATTCTTTCATCTGTAAGTCTTACAATGTTGCTTTTAAACTTAAATAATATGTAGGACATCAGTGTTTAAATAAATCTTTAATTTTGTATTAGAATTATGCTTCGAAAGAAAAGAAAGTATGTCTATATTATATATTATTTACTTGAAAACCTTTTCTTTCTACTTGGAGAAGAGATATCGTTCGTCATTGCCAGATTCCCTCTGCCACATTTTCGCAGCCGATAGATACTTTGTGAAGAAAATTATATTCTCGGGCTTAAAATTTAATTTCTTAGCAAGAACTTTCAAGCCGTTATTTACATTTAATTTCTTAGCAAGAACTTTCAAGCCGTTATTTGCAATCAGAAATGTTTACTGGCATGAAGATATATATTCGATTTACTAAAAGATGAAAGATAGCTGAAATATCGATTTCTCGGACAAGAAATTTTAAAATATTCTTTTCGGTTAAACTTCTGTGTTAATTTTGATTATCATTCTTCTGTGCATTTTACAGAAATCTTGATTTTTATTTTTAAAGACAAACATTATTTAGCTTATCCTTTAAAATATAAATTTAATTTTGAATAAAAATTATGATACATACGAAATGAAAATAAGTACTCATTATTTCCTTTATTCCATAACTTTTTCATTTCTCCCGGAGAAGATATCGTTGCCAGATCCTTCTTCGACTTTTACGCATTTGGCATTTTATGAAAATAACGTGTTCAGGCATAAAATTTAATTTTCTCTGAAGAACTTTCATGCCGTCATTTAAAATCAGAAATACTTACAGGTATGAAGAAATATTTTGTTCACTAAAAGATTGACGATTTCAATTACTCAAGCAAGAAAATTCAAAATATTCTTTCAGGCCAAGTTTCTATCCTAAATTCGAATATTCATTTTTAGTATCGTTTGCTGATATTTTTATTTTCGTTTTCATCCACATAAGCTAAAAAATTCGTTTAAAAAAAAAATTTGCTAAAGTTAAGAATTTCTAGGAAAAATATTTTTTTTCAAGTTGCTCTTATAAAAAATAAATTTACAAAAAGAATCAAATTTTTTACAGTTAACTTTTTAATTTAACCCAAAACGTTTTACAACCATAATTTAAACTGATTAAACAAATTTGATATTAAAGAATACTTTTTCTATTAAAAATGTGGAATTTTCTAATGTTTGTTTATCCTTCCTCTTCTCTAATTTTTAGCATACGTTTCTTAGACAGACATAGTTTTATTTGAATACCTCGTATAATTTGTATCTTGGTTGAGAGAGAGAGAGAGAGAGAAATCTTTAAGGGGACGGTGGACGTTAAAAATTTATTTTATTCATTTTTATCATAGCAATATGAAATTTTGTGCATATATACATTTCACCAAAAGCATATAGACTACCTTAAAAAAATTTCCAATCTTATTAAATTTTTTTATTTTTTTTACAAAAATTTAAATTTTTAAACGAAATTTTAAAATGTTTCTCGTGTTTTAATTTTTGAAATATTTTCTTGCTTTTGCATTTTTATCACTTAAAACAATATTATAAACAAATTTGTGTAAGATTTTTTAAATCTCTTGAATAGTTAATATTTTACAGATTTTTTTTCTAAATTCATTATCGATTTTCATCAAAATTTTTCCTTTTAATAAGTAAAAAATAAAATTTGACTATCTTAATGAAGACGAATTTTAAAAAGCTTACACAATTTCTTTTTAAATAATATCAGGATACTTCCTTATCAATTTTATAAATATTGATCAAAAATTAAGACGCAAGAAGCAATTCAAAAATCTAAAAACGCTGAAAAATTAGTTTTGTTAAAAACAGATTTAAAGGCATATAAATACATTTATCTTTATTATTTACTCCTTAAAACCTTCATAAATGATATTTTAATAAGAAAAAACTGTTTTGGTACTATTATACACCAGAAATAGATCTTTTTTCTGACGATTTTGCTATAGATGATTTTGCTCAAATAAAGGTCCACTGTCCCCTTAATTAATTCGCCTTTTTTTTTTTTTTTTTTTTTTTTTTTTTTTTTTTTTTACGTTATTATATCACATAATAAATGTTGGAAATGTTCGCCATGATTTTGAATGCATGCATGAACATGTTGACGAGATTTCTTCATTTATGAATACCGCTAAAAAGAGAAGTTCCAATTCTAATAAGAACCATAATCATAGTAAAAATAAAATTACAAATCGTCTCACGGCCAATACAAATAACAGGCGACAATGAGATATGAACAAAAACACGTTCTCTACTGTTAAACATTAAATTAAAAATAGACCATGATCTAAAATTATTTCAATGTATGAAGAATGTAATTAATTCAAGTCATGACTTGGAATTAATTCTTCGTAGAAAACTGGAATAGAAGGAGCCACATTGAAAAATAAAGTTTAGATCATGGTAGATATGGCAAGAAGTTTTTGTATAATATATGATTTTCAGTTATTGTACAGGCTATTATTCACTTAATTTCCCTTTGGTTATGCCAATGGATCTCTAAGTAATTCTGATAATTTAAGCTTTAGACATGTAATAAAACTAAAATTCTGAGGAAACTCTTTTCAATTCACAATGGATCCCCAAGCGTTTTTGTTGCTTTCATAATTACACTGGTGTACAAAATTTAAGGACGAGTCCCAAAATGCCAATTTTCAAGGGATTTTCAAGCGATAATTTCACGCGAATATTCAAAAGGAAGTAATATAATTCGAATAATTACTATTCCTGCATAATATTTAGTCCATATAACATCTCATTCAGGTCACACATGTTCACAAGAGTCACAGTCACTACGGCGAAACAAAAAATAGGAAATTCCATACGTCTCTTTTGTGAGTCTCAAATGACTACTATATATGACTCTAATGACAGGTTACTGCGACTGCTGCTTTGTGTCGAGTCACCTGGTGACTTTCTAATGTCGTTTTATTGAGGCTCTCATGTGACTGTCATTTGAAGACTCAATTTCAAAGTCATTATGAATGTTGCATTATGATAAATCATCAAATAATGTCACATTAAAATCACATGGTGACTTTCTGTCACAAGACTTTGTCAAATGGTGACAGAAACCCCACTGTGAAGTAAACACTGTAACAAGTGGTGAAAAGTCACCATGTGACTTTAATGGGACATTATTTGGTAATTTATCATAATGCAATGTTCACAATGACTTTGAAATTGAGTCTCCAGATGAGAGGTCACACGAGAGTCTCAATGAAACGACATTGCAAAGTCACCTGGTGACTCGCCACAAAGCAGCTGTCACAATGACCTGTCAGTAGAGTCACATAAAGTAGTCATTTGAGACTCATAAAAGAAACGTATGAAATTTCCTATTTTTGTTTCGCCGTAGTGACTGTGACTCTTGTGACCATGTGTGACCTGAATGAGATGTTATATGGACTATAGCTGTTTTGCAGGGATAGTAATTATACGAATTATATTACTTCCTTCTGAATATTCGCGTACAAATTATCGTTTGAAAATCGTTTGAAAATTGGGATTTTGGGACTCGTCCTTGAATTTTGCACACCAGTGTATGTAAATACATAGCACCTATAGTCGTACGTCTGTCTGTCCGTCCATTCGCATATAACAGAGCAAAAACTACCAAACCGAATCGTTTGAAATTTAAGATATATAATTGTTACACATTTTTTATAGTTGTTACATAATTTTGTCGAGTCATTTTAAATTAAAAAAAAATCGGATAGCTAGTTTAATAATTACGGGACAAACAAAAGTATTGCGCTACATTATGGCCAATGGGAAAAATAGTTTCAAGTGCTTTTTAATGATGTGACACTCTTTCGAACGTAATACAATTGATATGTATCTATGAAGTATATAGTAAAATATACATTCTGTATAGTCTGTGATGCAAGGAATATTTGTTATTATTTTACAGGACCACACAAAAGTATTCTAATGCATAATGGTAAAGGGGGGAGAGCATTGTTTGGGGCGCGCTTTAATTATATTAAACTATTTCACATTTTCCGAAATTGATACACATTACTGAGGCTTACTACAAGTTACTTCCTGTATAATAGGAAGCAGATAGTATTTACAGGGAAACATAAAATATTTCGACTACTATACTATATACTATTACACCAAAATCTGAATATTTTAAAAATTTCGCTATAGTTACGAACGCATTTCATTTGCTACGCTTGACGTGAAATTTATAGCGTGTTTAATATGCGAACTCTTGCTCCATTATTTGATGTATACCGCAGCCGCTGACTTCTTCACATGATTGAAAAGGTATTTTCTAGAATATCAAACTTTAAAGTTGAGTATCTATCTCATAATGCATTAAGTGCTGTTTGCAAGAGTAAGTTTCTCCAATTACGCTGTTAGCATCAAGCCCTTTCCTCTCAGAATATTAACATTTCTGAAAATTAGCAACAGCTTTTCATAGTTTCTGGAAGTATGCCAGAAATGGAGAGAAGTTGCAGCAGTAAATGTTTTGTTTTCGTCTGCTTGTTTGTTGTTGTTCATCACTTCGTGAAAAGTAAGAATTTATATCCGAGTTTACTTCAAATTTTAGAGTTAGAAAAGATTAAAAGTATAAATTATCCTAAAATAACTTCAAACAAGTGTTTATTAAAGTTGAATCCTCATTAGTTTTCAGTGCGGTTGTTATAGCAACGAGCCATGAACGTAATGGGAAAGATTATTATTAAGAAAATAGTACAATGAAAAATCAACAGTTCCACTTTTTAACACTTTCCAACAAAGTTGAAAAGTGTTTACTATTTCGGTTTGTTTTTCCGTCTGGCCGTTTGTTCGCTCCATTACTCTCGTAAATATATTCGGATTGTTCTGAAATTTTTGGTTGTTAATCATGATTACCCGTTCACAATCCATATTTCAAATGAAGTTTGTAGCATGTTTAGCTTATTTACAGGGATATTCAAAAATATACTTTGTTAAATTACGACTAATGGGAAAAAATTGCTTCAAATAAATTTTAACGCTGCTATACATCCTTTCAAACATAATGAAATTCATATCACCATTTGCAAAGTGCATAAAGGTATGCAGTATGTAGAATATGTGGTGCAAAGAATAGTTATTATTCATTTAACCTCATCATAATCTCATTCCCTTCAAATAATATATTTAATTTATTTACAGGAACTTTCAAAAGTATATATTTCGTTACATTACGACCAATGGGAAAAAATTGCTTCAAATAAATTTTAAAGCTGCTACATCGTTTCAGACATAATGAAATTCATATCCATTTGCGAAGTGCATTAAAATATGCAGTCTGTAGAATATGTGGTGCAAAAAATAGTCATTATTGATTTAACCTCATCATAACCTCATTCCCTCCAAACAATATTACCCATTCATTATAAGAGAACAATAGATATTCTAACACATAAAAATTCCATATGTAACGATACAAAACCATTCAACTCAATGGTTTCAAAAATAGAAATAAAAATTCAAGTAAAATAAAAAAATAATAATAATGTGCGTCTCATGAAAAACTGAATGATAGCACAATTTCAGTTCAATGCACCATTAGACTGTGCAGTATGTCAACAGTTAAAAGTATTTTACAGTTTTTAAAATCTTACTCTTACACCTTTTTTTAGCAATTAAAATGAGTGTATTACTTACATGGTATTAATTTGTCGTATATTTATAAAAAGATAATAGGCAATGCTTATATAAGCTCCAAACAAAAAGTTTATTTAAGAGCCTTAATCTCTTCACTAGCGTCATGTATAATATTCAAAGCCTAATTGCAAACGAAAAAAACTCCCACCAGTAAATTTTAATAGGAATTTTTTTATAATTAAAATGTCGTATTTATGCGAAATTGCTGACATGGATAAGAATAAATTTTGTATTCCTTTTTACTGGTAGGGGGGAAAAAATCACGCACTTAGGATACAATTTTTTGGAAATGGAGGAGTTAAAAGAGATATGCAAAATTAATTTTGAACCTATGTTTTTTTTTTTTTTTTTTTTTTTTTTTTTTTTTACATTGGTTATACCAAAGAGTATATATTTATATTAGGTTATATCTTTCTGTATTATGAGATTCTCTGTGCTGCTTTCCTTAAATCCACTCTTTCGCTGTGCCTACGGGTTTCTAATTAACTTTGATAATTGATATTCTACTGTAACATTCAAATCAAAATCCCCAAGAAACTACATTAATTTCGCAATCCACCCCTAGCTTTTTAATATTCAGAGTGTTGCTTCATTATTTGCCGTATAACACAGTAATTTGACTCCCTTCGCTTGATTGAAAAGGTGTTTTTTTAGTGTAACCGACCTTAAAACAGAGTATATCACAATACACTAATTGCTGCTTGTAGATTAACTACAAAAAGTTTCCTTAATTTCCGTATAAGCATCAACCCCCTCTTTCCTTCCAAAATGTTACCAATTCTGAAAATTAGCAACACCTTTTCAGAGTTTCTGGAAATTTGCCAGCAACAGCGAGAAGTTGGGCAGGAAATGTTTTCCTTTAAGGGTGTATTCGAAAAAACGCTTTTTCATGTTCAACAGCTCGAAATTTTCCGATTTAATTTCAGAGTTTTAAAAGTAGAAACATGAAACTTGCTGAGGGGAATTTTGAAGAGACGTACAAGGTGCCGCGTGATGTCATTTTACGCTCCATTCATTAGAATTTGATTTATGAACAATTATCTACTCAGCATGACACTTTTTTTTCGTCTCCAAATCTCCCGCTTCAGAAAAATCTGTTCAAAATGCCGTTTTTGATTGCTTTTTTTGCAATGTTTTCTGCATTTATCAAAGAATTGACAGTCACGGCACCTTGTGTAGTTTCTAAATAAGAGAATCTACGAGTTTGATGAGTTTGAGAGCAAAAGTGGATTCAAAAATAAACCGGAAAATAAGCAGTTTGAATCGAAATACACCCTTAATCTTCTTGTTTGTTGCTGTTGATCACTTCTGCTTTAGAAAATACAAGTAATGGACTCCCTCATATCCGCACGGTTTGGGACTAAAAGTTGTGCGGATTTTAGAATTTTGCGGATTTCTAGTCATTGCTTTTTTTAAACATTTTTTAAATAGTCATTTGAATGTAATTAATAATGCAGTCGAAACTATAATGAATGCTTACAGTATAATAAAATATTAAAATAAATAATAAATTAAAAAATAAAAATTTAGATTATTTTTAAAATGATTAAAATATTAAAAGCAAAAATCAAGTTAATAATCAGTAACTTATGATTAAATATTCATTATAAAGATGAAGGTATTTTTCCTAAATTATTCAATGAAACTTGCCTCATAAAGGTACATTACTAATTCACATAAAAATCATAAAATAAAGAAATTTAATTTCAGGTTTAGCCAGACTTAATAACCAAAAAAAGCTTGATTAATACATAAATATATTTGGTAAGAAGATTGTGATTACCTAATGATATGAGCAATATCTTAAAATTTTTCAGAAATAAATTTATTCTCTTTTCATGAAAAACATCAATTTAGTAATATTAACAAAAATCATAAATTAAAAAATATATGGAATTTATATGAAACTAAAAAAGTTAAATTTTGCCCCTATATCTGAATTGAATGTTTCGTTGTTTACATCCGTAAATTATTTGAGGATTTTTGAGAGTTGCAGATTTTAGGGAGCCTACTGTACTATTTGTATCCGAGTTTACTCAAGTTTTAAGATTTCCAGAATTTGAAAACCATAAAAGATATTGTATGACACATCCATTACGTTTTTACTTACGTAATGCTCAATAAAGGCAATATTGGTGTCCTGAACTGTTTTCAAATTTATTTATACCCATCTGTAAACTTTTCCCTCACCGTGAAAAATCATTAAAAACCGATAAGAAAGAATTATATTATTACTATTATTATTATTTTGTTGACAGATGTATATATTTAAGTGAAATTTTAAACAGATATGTTCAAAATCCGAATCAACTTCGATAACATCATTTAGTTAAAAAAAAAAAAAAAAAAAAAAAAAAAAAAAAAAAAAAAAAAAAGGGTTTGTTTTGTGAGAAAAACTCTTAAAAAATTGTACGTAAAAAGCTCATGTAAAATTTATTCTACTTAACATTTTAAAAAATTCAACCACTTTGTTAAAAATAAAAGTCTATCTTACCTTACATATTTATTATTCATTTAAATGTTACATCCTTTTAAAGTTCACATTATATTTTACAATTGATTCAAGGAGAAATTTTGCATTTTGTTATATGATTTTATTTAGAATGGAATTTTTCAATAAAAAAAAAAAAAAAAAAAAAAAAAAAATGCAATTCTATAATAATTTCAATGAACGGCGCTACCTTAAGAAACATATCTACTCTTCAAGCTCCATTCTCTGTAGATGTTTCCTATTAAATCATCAAACTGTCTGGGGGGGTGTTGCAATTCGGTAAATTAACAGTTTTTCAGCTGCGCTGGAAAAGTGCCAGATTTGTTGCAGCCGCATGGCTTTCAAGTTTCAAGAGCAAGAAGGTCTGTTTTCAGTTTGATGTGGAGATCCATTTGAGTCACTTAATAGCCGATTATTATAACGAATCAAAAAATAGGTAAAAGATTCTTTGCTTGATAAACTTTCGTTGTTCTTTAGAGAGGAACAGGTACTTCGAAAATATACTCTACTCTTCTGCCTTCCACAACCACGTGTCAAACAAATTCGTTTAATGCTTACTTATATCTGCAAAGTATTAAGCAGATTTCGTAAGCAGGAATGTAGTGATGTAAACGCCTTATACTTTCTATATTTATTTATTTATTTTTTATTTATTTATTTATTTATTTTATTTATTTTTATTTTTTTATTTATTTTTTTTTTTTTTAAGGAACACCATATACCCTCTGTTTCTTATAAAAGTTATAGCATATTCTATCTAGGCTATACCGTCAGCCTTGAGCCTATACTCTCTGCCTAGATTATATAACTTTTGGGTTATTTTTTTAGGACTACACCACTGTTTGTAAGAAACACTGCCTATTACATTATCTCATACTTTAAAATTTTTGTAGATCTACGTCGGAGATGACCCAAACACCTGAAACCACCACCAGTTAAAACTTTATTTATCTATCTATCTATATCACTTTTTTATAACACGGTTATGCAGTAATTCTTTCTAAACTCTGCAGATATCGTATGATAGTACATTGTATACAAGTCCTCTCATGTATATGAAAACAGATAATTCTTGCATTATTAAAAAAAAAAAAAAAAAAAAAAAATGAGCATTTATTTATAGAGATTTGATTTGTCGACAGATAATAGCTATCATACAGCACAATAATACAATTATTTTATAATAAATTCTCGTTTATTGCAAAAGAAAAAAAATGTGAGTAATAAACAAAAAAATTATGCATGAGAGGATTAACAGCAATTATTTCAATACATTCTCTTATAATGATTTCCTGGTTAGTATCTGTACGAAAGTTGATATTGGATTTATTAAAATCAGTTCTTACTGGTTGAGTTTGAGTTAATCTTGATAACACCGTATGGGGTCTATTTAATCTGAGATCTGCTTGATGTTCTTTAATTCCATCACAAAATTTTCTAATCGTCATACGATCTGTTTTGATTTGTCGATACAGGTATGATATATATTCCTGATCTATTAATTGTTTGGACAGAACCGATTATCGTAATTAACAGATCATTTAACTTTGGGCATCATATTTAAAAAGGATATGTCTCATATTGTCAAGGGATGCATTTAATTTTACAAAATATAACTTTTTTTTTTTTTTTTTTTTTTTTTTTTTTTTTTTTTTTTTTTTTTTAATTGCTCTTCATTTTCCATAATCTTCCGTTTGAACTTGTTTATGATTTTTCCGACAAAGTGAGGTGGAAGTGCATTTTCTATTGCTATTTTTCTAATTGCATTTAGTTTTTTTCTTTTAGGAGATGGCTTGAACAAATCTCAAATGCTCTTTTTATATAATAAATAAATGGTGCTAAATTGTAATTTATAGGGGAACTGCTATAAGAAAGGATAGTAGCATTAGATCTGTTAGTTTCCTTAAAAACTGCAATGTGTCTATAGAAATTGTTAGAAAGATCTAAAAAGACGAATTGAGTGAGATATCTGTATAAAGGTATATTTAAATTTCTTAAATACTATATAGGTTTCTGAGATTTCTTATGATAAAGAACGCATTTCAAAATCTACTCACTAGGGGGAAAAAAAAATTAAAATTGTTATGGGGAAATTGTGATAGATATTTTGAGTAAAAAGCGTGTTAAATTGGCAACAGCACTCTTCCTAAAGATGCAAATGCATCCATTGCATTAAGCCGCTAGACTCTAAAAAATAAAAATGTCTATAAATTAAATATTAATTATTATTAACTCTCTATTAATTAAATAAATAAATAAAAATAAAAATCTCTTAAATATATATACAGTAGACTCCCTTGAATCCGCAAACCAGAAATCCACAACTCTCTAAAATCCGCACATATTTATGGATGTAAACAATGAAACTTTCAGATTGGATATTGGGACAAAATTTGATTTTTTTAAATTTTGTATCAATTCCATATATTTTTTAATTTGTAATTTTCTCAATAATACTCTATTCATGTTTTTTTCATGAAGGAAGAAAAAAATTTTTTTGAAAAAATTCAAGGTATTGCTGATATCACTGATAATCACAATTTTCTTACCAAATAATATTTATGCATTAATCAAGATTTTTTGGTTACTAAGCCTGGCTAAACTTAAAAAAATCCTTATTTTATGATTTTGATGTGAATTAGTAATGTACTTTTATGAGGCAAATTTTGTTGAATAATTTTGGAAAAATACATTTAATCTTTATAATGAATATTTAATCATACACTATTGATCATTAACTTGATCTTTGCTTTTAATATTTTAATCATTTTGAAAATTATATAAATTTTTATTATTTTAATTTATTATTTATTTAACATTTTATTATATTGTAAGTATTCATTATAGTCCCGAATGCACTATTAATTGCACTCAAATTACTGTTTAAAAAACGTAAATAAAGCAATGACCAGAAATCCGCAAAATTCTAAAATCCGCATAACCTCTGGTCCCAAGCTGTGCGGATTTGAGGGAGTCTACTGTATATATATATATATATATATATATATATATATATATATATATATATATACAAGGGTTATTTGGAAAATTATATTTTCAAAGAGTAAAATTTTATACTTATAAATAAATTCTACATTTAAAAAAAATAATAAACATAGTTTTTATGATGACCAAAACATGGTTTGCGTGCAGAGTCCTCTAATAACTGAGTCTTATATTACGTCCATACATTGAAAATTAATATTCCTGCATCAATCATATAGAAATTTTTAATCAAATTTCAGTTTTACAGTTTTCGGTACTGCAAATTTTTAAACTTCTACATCACATATTTTCAGTTCTTATACCGTGGTATAGAGAAAACAATGTACTTTTAAATGCAGTTTTTTTTAAAAGCTGTATTTCAATTTGTTTCTAAGTTATTAATTTTCTTGTAGTTTTTTTAAAACTTTTTTGTCATCGTGACAACAGAAGTATTTCATTTCTAGACATTAAACATGGACCAACCAGAAAACGAATAAAATAGAAAACTGAAGTATTCCATTTCTCGAATTAAACATAGACGAATCAGAAAACGAATAAAATGAAATGTGTTGCGGAGTTCGATCAATAAAAAGATTCAGATATATTTTAGATTTCCCATTTCTCTACCAAGGACAACAATTATTTTCCAAATAGTAAAAAAAACTTTTTAAATTGACAGAAAAAACTGTCAATTTCGGAGCCATTCTTTAAATTAGAGAAAATATATGTCATTTTCCATACACTGAAAAAAAAAATTAAATAAATAAAAAATCTGTCCCCCTCCCCCCCCCCCAAAAAAAAAAAAACTATCAGTTATGATTAATTTACAAAAAAATTCCATTTCTACTTTTTTTTGTAAAAAACTTTTTAAAAAAAGTTTTTTTTCTGCAAAAAATACTAGCCTTTTTTTCTTGTAAAATTACAGATTTTTTACAGTGTTTAGTTTTTGTATGTAAAAAATAGATTTTTTTCTGCAAAAAATTACAATATCTACATTATTTTACAGTAAAAAAACTGTTTTTCTTTAAAACAGTTTTTGATTGTAAAATACATGATTTTTTTCTATCTGTAAAAATTATAGATTTTTTTAATTATTTTATAGTTTTTGGGTAACTGGGAAGAGATTATACATTTTTTTTCCCCCAAGTGTGCATTGGAAAGAAAAATCATCTTTCTGCTCGTAAATGTCACGTTAAAATAATATGAGTTTATTTATATTTATACCTCGTTAGAAGTTCCCCATGTTTACAAACATCTGAAACGTATTTCTTTTTCTATTTTCGTACGTTAATCATTCCGCCCCAGCAAAAATACAGCCAGTATTTTAAAGCGAAACAGGAAGTTTTAATAGAAAAATAACTAATGTATTGCACACATTTTAAAATAATGATAATATTAGTAATAATAATAATAGTAATAAACAGCTATTACGGAGTTTGGTGAATATTAGATCAATACAAAAATCCTTCACGGTTTAAAGGTTTTGACGCAGCTGTTTATCTTATGGCACTAAGAATTTTAAATATGGATTTTAAAAATATTGATGTCAAATTATGAGAGACGCCTTGCCTATTAATTGAAAAATGCATTTTCGTGTTATTTATTTCATTATTTTATTTTTGTTCTGTTTATAATAAATAGCCTGTGCAAAAGTTATCTTCAACATGAAAGAATGTTTAAAACTTTACTCACCTATGCTTTTTTACACATTTCACTCATAAATTCAAAATATGAGTTTTTTAAAGATATGATATAAAATTTAAGTAATGCCTTTATGTGGCTGTAAAAGTTTTGTTTTAAAACTCGAATTACTATTATTATAATTTTTTTTTTGATTAGGTAAAATGTATTTACACACATAAAAATACTTTTAATTTTCTAATTCGTTGTTTAATATATAATTTTAATTGAATCTATACTAAGCGTTGAAATGCATTTATTTCAATAAATGTATTTATCTTTTATGTCACGTTATTCAAAATTGTAAGTAATATTTATGAAAATGGTTTCTTTGTATCAAATTATCCATTCACATTGAATGGTTTTCTATTAAGTGGTTTCGAACTGCTAGACGGGACAAGACTTGTAGATAATATCAGTTGCACCAAAATCGGTTTTTGTATTTAATAAAAATAAAAAAAATGTTTAGCATTTTTTTAAATAGTAAATATAACAACACATCAACGTTACAACATCAACTGGTCAGGGCCGTAACTATAAACTTGGGGGCCCCGGGGCAATACCCCCGGGGTCCCGGAAGGGGGGCAAATTGAAACTTTGCCCCGGACACGGTTTTTTTTTCCGCATGCGTCTGTTTAACGTACACAGTATAATAAGCCAAAAATGACTAGAAAAACGTAGAATTGGGCAACTTTACTTGACAGGCAACTGGCGGCGACGCAATTTTTGCCGATCCCACTGAAGCTAGCATAAGGGATAAAATACGGACTTCTGATTGGTTGAATACTTTAAAGAGCGTTTTGTTTAGGTTCATTTTTGAGTTTTTGTAACTTAATCATACGTTTCTGTTTAAAAACCTTTTGTAAAAAGGCTTTTGATAATTTTTTTTTTCGATTTTATGTATTTATTAATAGATATGAGGAAAGATTTTCTAGAATTTTTCAGATGCTTTTTATATTATTCAATCGATCAGAAGCCCATAATTTCTTCCTTATACTAGCTTCGGAGGGATCGGCAAGCATGATCCTGGCGCGTCATAACACATTCGACTCGACATTCTGCTGTCAGCTCTAGAGCTGCTTTTGTATGCGAAGCGTAATGGAGTACATCGACGGACGCGTAAAAACATTTACTGTGGCACTTTGATATTTTTTATTACTAATTTTATATTAGGTGCTGGGTATTTTATAGGATGTATGATTAGAAACTAAAATAAATAGATTTTTAACCATCAGTTTGGGGCCCCTCAGGTATGGGGGCCTTGGGGCAGTGCCCGTCTGCCCCGGCGGTAGTTACGGCGCTGCAACTGGTAACGTATTACTCAAGCCGACTCAAACAATCCAGGCAAACATTATTTCGCGGGGCTCCTTCTATCGATTGAAATTGTTCGCGAATAATGTTATAAATAGCTGTTGTATTATTTTTTCTCGAATAGAAGAGGACGATCTCGAAGATGTTTCTCTGATTAGTGGTATGAGGGGGCAATTCACAAATTTGGGGGCCCTAGGCACAGACGCTTATGCCCCCCCCCTTGCTCCCATACTTTCAAGAAAACTAACAACGATAAAATAAATAAATAAATTAAATTAAAAAATAAATAAAAAGAAAAGAAAAAAGAAAGATACTAAAAATATGTACTAAAATATATACACATTACTAAATGGTACACTTATAAAAAGAATATATTTAAAACAAACTTAAAAATTACCAACGTTCCATTCGTTTCTACGAACGTCGTCAGGATACAATATAAAGATGTTAAATGTAATTTAAAGTTTTAAAATGTAAACACATACGTCCACGAGCATAGCTGAGTTGAGATGAGATTGCATAAACTGTTTAATTAATTATAGTATATTGTGCCAGATTTTATGAACGGAGTATGATAAATTATCATTACAAGCTCGCGGCGTGAGCTTAATGATTTTAATGGATTCTAAAGTTTTATTGAGATGTGGATTTTTGCATGGAATTGTAATTTTAGCTTCATCAAAATTAATTTTGCTCCCTTCATTTGAAAATGTAATCTTGCGAGGGCTGTACTCTGTTTTGACTGTGCAATATCTCTTTTGTGCTCTTTAAATATCTTTGAAAATTTAACGTTTAATATTATCTTTGAAGGATAACTGGAATTTCATAAACTCCTGCCAGGAGTTTATGAACTGGCTGTTATCTTCGCAAATAACGGAAGATTATTATACATTGGTGAAACTAAACGAAAATTTTCAAAGAGATTTAAAGAGCACAAAAGAGATATTGCACAGTCAAAACAGAGTACAGCCCTCGCAAGATTATTTATTTCAAATGAAGGGAGCAAAATTAATTTTGATGAAGCTAAAATTACAATTCCATGCAAAAATCCATATCTCAATAAAACTTTAGAATCCATTAAAATCATTAAGCTCACGCCGCGAGCTTGTAATGATCATTTATCATACTCCGTCCACAAAATCTGCTATAATTAAGCACTCTCATCTCAACTCAACTATGCTCGTAGACGTATGTGTTTACATTTTGAAACTTTAAACTCCATTTAACATCTTTATATTGTATCCTGACGACGTTCGTAGAAACGAATGAAACGTTGATAATTTTTAAGTTTGTTTTAAATATATTCTTTTTATAAGTGTATCATTTAGTAATGTGTATTTATTTTAGTACATATTTTTAGTTTAATTTATGATGCAATTGTCCAATTCATAATTATTAATTAGAAAAAAGATAGTTTATAAAGAATTTCTTATTGACTTTAAAATATCCATTTAAAAACTAAGTATGATAATCAATAACTTACTTTTATATAATTATTTCAGAATTATGAAATTTAAATGAGTATACATTTTATAATAAACTTTGTGGTGTTAATTATATTTTCCTATGCAAATTTATACATCTGCAATAATAAATTATGCTACAACTAACTAAAAATTTTCGTCAACACCAAGCTACAATTATTAAAGCTAGTTATAATCTTAGTAATTTAACCATATCACGCGATATATTCTCTTATTACATCTTCCTCTATAAAATAAAACTTTTTAAAAAACAGCAATTTAATATCGTTTTTCATTTCAATTGTATGTATGTAAAGTAACGTATGTATTGTAAAATATTTGTTTTCAATTATTTTTTATTTACATGGTTTTTTTTTCTTTTTTTTTAGGTAAGTAAATGATTTCTTTTACTACATTATATAGTCTGTAAAGTGGTAAGTTAATAAATTAATTTTTTTGTTTTCTTTAACATAATTATTTATAAATGTTTAAAGGAAATGTACTTTTCATTGACAAAGCCTGACTTGCGAAACCTTACAGGAATTCAAATAGTAATTGAAATTGAAATGCAATTTATCGCGAAATAATTGCTTTTAAGACAGTCTATGATATTTAACTACGTCTGTATTAAGGAAAATTGAATGTGTTATTTTCAAAAAGAAAATTTTTTAATTATTTGCATGCCGGATAATATATACTGCTTTCGTGGCACAGGAAATATGCAATTGTTTATTGAGTATATTACTTCCGTGTATGTTTTAATTTTTTTTTTCTCTGCTGTTGAGAAATAAAAAGGTTTTGAATAATATCATTCTCATTTGTTAATATATTTTTATTTTTAATGGAGAAAATTCGAAAACAATGATTGTGTGTGTTTTTGTATATTTCGAAAAGGAAGCGGAAAAAATATCCTATGTGCCATCTATGGCTGCTATCTGTTTTTCCTATACCATTTCAGGAAAGGTGCTGCGCCCTCCCTACATTTTCGTTTACAAAACAGTATCCTCCGTGCCCCTCATCCAAAAAATTAACATTCTTCTTGCCCCTTTTAAAAAAATTAGCTCTTACTATTTTTTCTTAAAAAAAATATTTGTTTGCATAATAAAAACTTCCTCATTGTTGTCTGGAAAAAAAGTCCTTTGAATTTTAAATATTAAAAGGGGCTATAAAAATTAAAAAAAGTTTAAAAAAGCCCAAAGTAATATTATTGTAGGATCTAAAAAAGCCTTTAAAAATAAAAAGTTCTTTTAAGAATTAAAAGTGCTCTTTAGAAAAAAAAGTGCCTTTAAAAATAAAAATGTCCCCCCCCCCCCCCCAAGTACCACCCTTCACCTTTTTAAACCTAGGGGAAACTCCGCTACTATGTACAGTATATGGCTAAAGTTGTCCGACCACTCGCAATTTTTGACGTTTTGTTAAATACTTGGAAAAATACACGAAGAATTATCCTGAAACTCCAGGTATGTAAATAGGGTATATATTTTCATGAAGATTTTTTCCTCGAAGTTCCATAGGGGACCGTCAACAAATTGAAAAAGAATGAATATCTTTTGGATAATCCTGTCAAAAGTAAGGCATCAAAAGCGTTTAAGCTATAGATTGTGATTAAGTAGCTTATTGTAATAAACTGTGTTCATTTTATGAGGATAACATAAATACTCGTAGAGAAATTAAGGTTTTAATAAATAAAAGTCCCAAATTTTGCCAAGTTTTTTGTTTAATTTGCAGAGTTTTTAACATAAAAAAAAGATTTTTTTCAGAAATTACGACAAACAACATTGTCACAATACCCTGTAATCAGATAATAATTTAAAAAATAATAAATATTGTATGAATAATGAGCAGGTTTGCTAAATAAATTTGAGCTGCGCATGCGTGAAAACAATCAAAATATAATTTGCATGATATGTTAGCTAAATGTATGGAGCAACTTTTGTGAGTCTCAAAAATATAGCTTGAAAATTCTAATAATTATCGTCGATAGAATACGCTTAAAATACGTTGTTCCCAAAATGAAGCAAAAAGCTGAGGGGGTGTGTTTAAATACAATAATAACACCAATGTTATGTATGCTATATTGACACTAATTAATGGATGTATGGATACATACCTCATAATATTTTTGGGAATAACTATTTTTAGCTTATTTTATCGACGATAACTTTTAGAATTTTCAAGCTATGTTTTTGAGACTTTCAGAAAAGTTGCTCTATACATTTAAGTAACACATCATGTAAATTATATTTTGATTGCATGTGCAGTGAAAAATTATTTAGTAAACCTACTCATTATTCATACCATTTTTACTATTTTTTCAATTCTGATTACACGATACTGTGTACACTATTGATTGTCATGTTTTCTGAAAGGAACATTTTATTGCATTAAGAATTCTGCAAATTATAAGCAAAGAACTAGGAAAAATTTACGATTTTTTTTATGAAAACCTCAATTTTTCTACAAATGTACATACTACCCTCATAAAAATTAACTTAATACATTACAATAATCCACTTAATTATAATCTACAGTTTGGACGCTTTTGCTACATTAGTTTTGACTGGGCAATCTGACATCGCAATTTTCACAAATGGTCTCAATTACAGAAATAATCTGTAGATATCATCCAAAAGATATTCATTCTTTTTCAATTTGTTGACGACCCCCTATGAGGTTTCGGGAAAAAATCTTCGTGGACCTGTACTATTTACCTGTAATATTCTGTTTACACACCTTGAGTTTCAGGATAATTCCTTATGTATTTTTCCAGTTATTCAACAAAACGTCAAAAATCGCAAGAGACCGATCACCTTTGGCCATATAGTGTATATATTATACAGTGCTCAGCAAAAGTTTAGACATTGGTGTTATTACCTTTAAATAAAAAATACCAACACTTGAGTTTTACAAATGGCTACACTTATTTTTAAATATTTTTTAAACATTTTAGGATATAAATAATGGTTGTAATATGAGATAATACTTAATATAACTAAAAAAGTAAAATTTGCACATTGCAAAAGTTTAGACCCTTTTTTGATTTTTTGCCAACTGCTCATGGAAAAATGCAAATTTCTAAGTTCTAATGTCGCATATCTGAAGTATTTAAGTATACCTCGATATGGCATCAGTTAGTGAAAATGCTGCGAGCTAAAAATATTCAGTTACATGAGGTAATTGAAATAAGAAAGCTGAAATCGAAAGGGAAGACTGTTGCTGAAATTTCAGCGGCATTGAATCGTCCAAAGTAGTCTGTTTATGAAGCATAGCCTAAGAGTGACTCCTCCTAAACAAAACATAAATCTGGAAGACCTTGTGTGACCAGAAAATGAGATGATAAAAGGATCCATAAACTGGCATTTTCACAAATGATGATTGTTAGTCCCATTAAAAGTAAGTCAGGACTTCCTGTGTCGACGGATATGATTCGTAGATGAATTATACAAAAAGGTAAATCAATTTGCATGAAAATGATAAAACAATCAGCTTTAAAATCTCGCTACAAATTGGCGAGAATGCAATGATTTTGCAAACATACGTCATATGGACCCAAATGGTACGCTATGATATTCAGTAAGAAAAAAAAAGTGGAATTTGAATGGCCCAAAAGGGTGGGTATACTATTGGTACGACTTGCGTAGAAAACCTGGGGCTTTCATAAGTCGACAACAAGGAGATGAATTTTAATGATTTGGTCCTCACTTTGCTTTAATGCTCGAGTATCTCTGGAGTTATTCAATGGTTGCTAAGGTACACAAGACTACATACATACGCTGGAGATCAATTTTTAATCATTTGGGGAACTTTTAGCTGGTCCAAAGTATGAATTTTAGCAAGATAATGCCTCTATTCATGTTGCATACAAAACAAGAACTTTGTTTAACTCTGAGAATACTACTGATCTCAACTGGCGTGTAGACCTGATCTGGATATAATCGAAAACCTTTGTAACATCGTATGTCGTAAGTTTTATGCAAATTTTTGCTATACTCTTCTGTTAATGAGCTTCGAGCTGCTGTTGACCATGTTTAGACAAAATAGATCCCCAAGTGACTCAGCATTTAGTTTCTTCGATGAAAAGTAACATTCTTGCACTAATTGCAGACAACGTGGGTGCAACTCGATTTTAATGTGTAGTTATTTCTCTGTAAATATACAAATTTTCTATACTTTTGCCACAATGTTAATTTCTTTTTTTTTGTCATTATGTATTATATAAAAAGATAAAATTTAAAACTTATTGTTTGTGAATAAAGGATAAGTCACAAGTAATGTATGACAGATGAATTATAAAAATTCGCTACATACTTCTGAACATAGAAGCGAAAACGATCATTGTCTAAACTTTTGCTGAGCACTGTAGTAGCTGTCGTGTCATTCAATGTGACATCGCAATTTTTCAAATGTCCCCAATTACAGAAATAATCAGTAGATAACATCTTTCGTACACCCCCTACTGACTCTTGGGCGACTCCAATGGCCAAAACCAACTTTTGAATCATTTGCACTTCGCGTCTTCACAAAATCGGTCATCTCGACTTTACAGTTACTTTTCATGCCACCTAAAAACAACCTTGTCTATTTTTATTGGCTGATGGTGCTTTCACAATTTAATCAAGTTCGGTTCACAAGGCAATTAGAGAATTCAGTCAAATTATCGTTGTCGCAAAGGTTATCGTTGTCGTTATTGTACATATTCGAAACCGAAAAGTTTATAAATGTTTTTGAAATCATGAGACAGTTAATTTGATCATGAAAATGGATTTAATATACCCTGATCAAGAAAATAGACGAAGCGAAAAATGCCAGAAAAGTTATAAAGACAGTATGCACAAGAAATAATGAAGAGAAAGATGCATATTATGTGACACCGGCAATTTCCTTGCCACTAACAAAAGGGTAAATTATTAAACCTTACATGAAATCCGATTTCAATAGAAATGGGAGTTTATTTTCTCCAGAAATAATTATTGCAAAGATATTCTGTGATATTTCAGTGTTTATTAGCTGGAGAAAAATTGCATGTGTTATTCTCAAAAAGAAAATGTATTAATTAATTTGCACTCTGTATAAAGGAAATGTATTTGACTCTAACAAAAAATGATTCGCGAAACCTTACATGAAACCAAATTTTAACTGAAATTGAAATGCATTTTGTCGAGAAATAATTACTTTTATGGCTTCCTATAATATCTAAATTCTTCTATATTAAGGAAAATTTAATGTGTTATTTTCAAAAAGTGAACGAAATAATTATTTGCACTCGGAAAAATATCTGCTTCTTTTGTGATCCGCAAAATAGGAAATTATCTACTGAATTTATTGCTTCCGTGTATGTTTTTATTTTATTTCTGTTATTGAAAAGTGACTGCTTTATGTTTATGAAAGCTTCAAGAGCTTTGGAAAAGTTTCATTCTTCTGTTGAGTTTCAAAAATTTTCTCATTTGTCACTATACTTTTGTTTTTCTTTGTAATTGGTAAATATTGAAAATGATGATAGTGTAGAATAGCGTGAAATATCTTGTTTAGAGGCATGTCTAGCTAAAAACTAGCCTGAGAGCCAATCTTAAAACTTTTTATAAGGTTTTTATAAAGTACCCTATGGACAGTGCTCTCAATATGGACACCCCCAATATTTTTAAAAGTAACAATTTTTATAGGGAGGTCGCGCTACATATCCGTGAAGAAAAGTAGTTAAAAAGATAATTAAGCCTGGAAAGTTAAAAAAAAAAGCGCGCTGTTCGCCATTTAGAAGGAAACTTGTTGTTTCGTGGTGTGCTGATCGTAATTACAGGCAAGTTTAAATTCTTATTAGATATTGTAAAATTACTTTAAATATTGAAAAGTGGGGTGTTTTAGAAAGCCTTTAAAACATATTTTCGATTGCTATTGCATATATTGCTTTAAAAAGTTTTCTTTATTTATTTATTATAAGAACTAATAAAACTACTCCCGATTCCCAATATGGGCACCTTATGTCCACATTGGAAGTACAGCAGGGGAATCTTCAGATTGAGAAAAATAAACAGCTAAGCAAAACCAACTACATTATTTTATAATATTTTGTAGTAACTGAGGTGCTTTGCATCGGTTTTCGAAGAGCCACAACCGAAAATGACCCCCCGCTCTAAAGTGCATGTTCTGAAGATATTTACTGTGCCCTTCCCCCGCAAACCTTTAAGATATATATTTTTTTTTATCCCCCTCTCCTCTAAAATTCCATAGAAGTGTGGCTCTTCCCTACACCCTGTGTGGTAGGTCAATAAGGAGGCTCCTGTCCATAATAGGGACTGGTGGTTCCTTATATGGACATTTGTAGACATTTTTTGTTTTTATCATTTAAATTAAACCGGAATAGTTACAAGGTCGCTAATTTTAATAATGATAGTCAACAGCCCAGGAATCATAATCACATACTTTTGGAGTCTTATCACGTGTAAATGGGGGTGAAAAAATAATTTTACCCTAGGGTGTCCATATTAGGTACAGATACCTTATTAAAACACGTTGATAGTTCAAAATTCTATTATAATGCCAAAATTAAATCGCAGTCTATATCCACCACGAGGATTCAAAGGATATAAAATTTTGTGTTTTATTTCTTGCGATATGAGTATCGCTAAAGTCATGTAGTAAATCCTGCAAAATGCATCCTAGCAGTGCCACGTGTTATGGGTGATTTACACCTAAACCCAATCAGCATCAATTCATACTCAGGACTAAATGAATCTGAAGTTTGATGAAAATCCGTGCATTGGTTCTTGATACAGATTTTTTGCGGAAATCCATGAAAAATGCAGCATTGCAGTCTCACCTGCGGAGCAATTTACTCAAAAATTTAATCAGCACCAATTTATACCATAAATTTACTGAATATAAGTTATTAAATTCCGTGCCTTAGTTCTTGAGATAGAGCGTGCTCACTAAACTTGTGTCACATACAGACTGACAGAGTCACAAAATCACAGGCAGACTTTTGTAAGAACATGTTTTTCGAGATCTATGACCCTCAAAACGTGTAAATCCGTCGAAATCCGGAAGTTGTAAATTTACGAATCCATTACTTTATGTTTATAAAGATAGAAAAAAGTAATAATGAACGAAATGGGACCATATTATACATTTAAAATTTTTTGAGGAAGGTAATATAGTAAGAGACTTCATAGGGAGATGAATTAAATGACATAACATTTTAATTTATTAAACGCTGCAGTTGTGTTGCATTATTCTGAATGTGTTGGGAAGTGTTTCATAATCTATTCTTAACGCACGACATTTTCTTTCTTTACAACGACTTTCAGAAAAATTATATCATGTCTTTGAAAATATTTTTTTTTCCATTTTCGAAATGCAATATTTCTATTGTAGTTTTGTGAGATATTACAATGGCCTACTTTATAGGCAATTAGACTAAATCAGTTTATAGCTATTTTAATAAATTCTGTTCTGTTCTGTTCTGTTCTCAGAATTCGTTAGCTCTTTACAAATTGTGCTTTATGGACATCAAATATTTTCGTTTTTTTCCTTTCTCTCTCCGTGAAGTTTTTTGCGTGTATGTATTGTTTATACATTATAATTCTATTGTATTTTTTAAGTCCTTGTAGGGAACAGTTTATTTTTTCAATAACTTTTTTTTTTTTTTTTTTTTTTTCTTTATGCACTCGAACACCGTTATAAAGGGACCAAATGTTTCATTCGGTATATTCGTTGGTTCGCTATATCCGATCCGCAAAGAAAAATAATCGAATTCATAAAATGTATATCTCTTTAGTTACTATGTGTATTCAATAAAATCTATTAAAAATGATCATTAATGAATTGTCGTTAAGGAATTATTAATGAGGCCATTAATGAATTGACGAAAAACGATTACATTAAACTGACACAATACTACTTAAATTTTCTAAAACTGAAAATAAATTAATTTTATTTTTAAGTGTTGCTCACTGTTGTCATGCATAAACAATTGGTAATCTTCCATTGAGGTAATGTCGATTTAAAAAATATATTATCAATTTATTTGCCCAATTCATTAACCCTTTATCTAACGCATTATGAATTCATGAAAATTTTACATTCTAAAGCATTTTACGTAAATTGTTTAAACTAAATTAAAAGGTTTACATAATCATTTAATACATTTTTGAAGGATTTTAGAATGATTTAGAAGGTTTAATTAAATTAGAATTTACTGGGATTTTGTGCAATATTCATAACCCCACTCAAATCTATATCTTGGCTATTTTAAATTGTTTTCTTAGTATTTTGTCGAATTATAAAATGTACAAATATGATGTTCTTACAATATAAATATAGAAATATTTTCGCATTGAAAAATCCCCCCTCCCTCAGTGCCAAGAAAGCTGAAAAGATACAAAGACAAAAGAAAATCATCCTTTTAAAAGTAGTTTTGTTTTGTGTAACCAATAATGCTTTGGAACAAAATAAAGTAATGTATCTGCAACTCATTCTAAACAGTATTAAAACTAATTGACGCATTAAAAGAATTTTATAATAAGTAATTTTAATGGTACTTTTAAGTATCGTCGATAGATAAAGAGTTAAATGTCTTCAACACTCTTTCTTCCACTGTTTGCGTAGACAAAAATTTAATTTATTGCACGAATATCTGCTAATGGAATCTGAGATAGTGGAGTTTTCGTCATTTATGAGCTCCTTTACATCAG
The DNA here is from genome assembly GCA_964019185.1 of Maratus speculifer. Classification (NCBI taxonomy): domain Eukaryota; kingdom Metazoa; phylum Arthropoda; class Arachnida; order Araneae; family Salticidae; genus Maratus; species Maratus speculifer. Next base: position 180,043,055 of record OZ025302.1, on the reverse strand, counting down.
CATTAGATGCAGAATATTCTATTTTCGAAGGATTAATTTAATTTCCACTGTACGACATTTTCTTATGAAATTAGAGCCGACGATTAGAGCCGACGACCTGTTACTACAATTTATTTGTTTTTATTGCGGAAAAGTTAAAAACAGCGGTCGATGGGAAAAAAAAAATGTTCCGTTCATTATAGACGATTCTTAAGATTTCTGAGGTTCTCTATAAAAAGATAAATCAGCATTAAATACCTTAGGAAAATGGTGGGACCAAAATTTTCGTTCGTTATATCTGTAAATTCGTTATATACCGTGTTCGCTACAACGGGATTCGACTGTATAGTTCAAAAGAGGAACTCACTGCATTTCAATGTTCATCTAAAAGTACATTTTGAAAAATAAAAAAATAACTGTATATTTAATGAAATAATTAAAAAATTTATAAACTTGAATTTTTTAAAATTTCAATTAATTAAAAAAAACAATAACATATATTTCTACCCATTTTTTAACGATTTTCAAATGTGTATTCCCCACAACTACGCATGGATTTTAGATACATCTAATATTACATTTAGTGTAATTTTTTTAACCTACATGTACAGTATAAAACGATTAAATTTAACACATGTTCACATATTTTTATCTTTTAAAAGATAACAAAAAATCTAAAGTTAATTCAATGCGTAGATTTATCTCATATAGAATAAAGAACATGTACAAAAAAGTTTAAATTTATGTCTCAAATACAAAAAAACCCCTTAACATTTTAAAACATGAAAGTGAAGAAAATATGAACATGGAGAAAAAGTAATTTAAACTTTTAGTTTGTATGGATATTGCATTGAGTGTATTAACAAAATTCTAGTAGCTCGTGATATAATTACTGTATGGGTAAAAATGAAGTGTCACAATTAATAAGGTAAATTGTCTCCTTAAGAAAAAGAATTATTTTTAAGAATTATGGAAAAAATAAAACACCAATATAGGTACCACCAATTACAGATCATGACTTTTTTTAGTAGTAAAAAATATTTTTATTCTTTGGGGGTAGTTTGAATTAATTATAGATGAAAGCATTTGGCGTAACTTAAAAATGACAACATGAATAACAATAATGGTAATAATAATAATAAAAAGTAGCATTTCATTTGCAGAGCTTGAAATACAATTTTCGCTAAGGGGGGAGGGGGGGGGGACCGCTTGTAAAAAAAAGAAAAAAAAAAGAATAACCCATTTGCAGTACGCCCCCATCTCAGACACACACTTCCCACAAATAAATAAATAAATAAAAATAAATAAAAGTTAACAACCTAATTTTACGGTTAATTTTTTTAAATTCTATTTTTTCATAATTTGCGTTGAGTTACATTGCATAATTAGTGCATCTTAATTAGTATATCAGAAAAAAATTCCACAATACTTTAAGTTAAAAAAAGAGAAAAAGAAGTATGATCGATGAAGTTATTTTTGAGCAAACTATCTTCTTCTGCCATTCCTTGAAAATGGCTTTGAAAAATTTACATTACGGTTGTTAAAGTATTCCCCCATTTTTTAATGAAATGTATTTTTTTCTTTTTAATTTTATATGTTTTCACAGTGATATACTTTGTAGCCTTTTGTGAATTGTTTCATAGTTATTTAAATAACCCCTGCTTTGGAATTGTTTATCAGTTTTATGAAAATTGTGATTTATAAATGTTTTATAATCAGAGGTTTCAAATCATATCTGAAGCTTAGATTATAAGGCCAAATAGTATTTTTACATATTACGAAATATCAAAATACAATTTATATAATCACACATGCACGTAAGCTTAAACTTTATATAAATAAAAAACGCTTTATTTTTTTAAAGCTTAATTTGGAACATATTATGTGCAGTAATTCCGTTGCATAGCTTTAAAACGATAGTAGGGAAACAAAGGGGAGGGGAGTCAGATAGTTGAGTTATTAAAAAATTAGTGATGAAGTTATTTTTGCTTTGTAACTGTTTTTCTTTAGTCATTTCTTGAAAATAATTTTGAAAAATTTAATCGTTGATGCCGAGGCATATATTGTTTTTTCATTCATGAAATGCAATTTTATTATTATTATTATTATTATTTTATATCTAAATCCTCACATTTTTTTATTGTGGTGAAACAATTCGTAGTTATTAATTCTTTCGGGTATGGTGTACTATTTAATAGTACATATCTTTTAATGGCGTATTATTTTGTTTTAAGAAATACCTCTGCAACATTTACATGTAGTAGTGTTAGTATGTGTATATTCATTTACTATATGAGTTCATTTATGTTTAGACATTTAGTAATTTAATAATAATAATAATTATTATTTAATTAATTCTCTTTGCGCGGTTTGCGATTCTTTTATTTTAAACATATGTTTCACTTTTTAAATTTAAAATGAAAGTTACTTTCCTGAAAGGTTTATGTATAATAAATCGCAAAAAGTATTAGAAAGTTGCAATATAAGTTAAATCCTATTCTAATACAATATTTTATAAACATCTCCAAAAATTATTCCTCAACCTTTTGTCATGTGAAAATTAATTGAACAGTACGCAAAACAACTACATTCGTTTCTTTCAGACAACGAAATATTCGCTAAACACTAATTAATCTATTTTGATAGCTAATGTTTATTTTATTAACATAAAAGTATTTTTTTCTAAAAACCGAAAAAAAAAAAAAAAAACCGAATTCGGATCCCGAAAGGGTTAAAATAACTTCTATCTTTCAATACTTTTATGAAAATTGTCATTTTAAGACGTCAAATATACACTTTTCTTCTTCCTTAATTCTTTTTTTCGTTTTGTATTTAGATGTTATAAATCTTAGAACATGTAAGAGATTCAAATGTAATTCTTTTCAAGAAATTAAATTATTGTTACATATTGATTAATTAAATGATTAGTTGTTGCAATGACTGCTTAGTAAATAAATCGATTAATCATTCACATTTTTACACATTAAATAAATAAAATATTGTTATATATCTAATTTAAAAAATACATGCAAAGAAAACCATAAAAAGACATATACAGAAAAACAACGACAACACTTTGATCATCAATATCATTTAAAAAAAAAAATGTCAAGTTTTAAATCGATTTTTTTGTAAAATTTTAAATCGAATTTTTTAGTAATAAAACTGTATAGAATTAAATAAGACGGTAACTGTGTTGCTTAACTTCAAAATAATAATAATAATATCAACAACTTTTGAATAAAATTTCATACAGTTCTGGCGGCAACATATAACATATTCGCGAAGTGTGAAGTTCGATCAGAAATATTGTTTTGGAAATTACCATGTTCACATATACAACATGCTCATGAGCTCATGTACAAACAAATACACACATATCAAGCTTACACTATTTTACTTACACTATGCATTCGTAAAATAAAAATAAGTAAATCACTTGTATCTTATGATGATGATTATTAAAAAATATTAAGATATTTATTTTTGCATAACTTTTTTCTTTCGTCATCTCTTGAAAATATGATTTTGCAATCATGCTTCTAAACATGTTTTTTTATATATATATATGAAACGCAATGATTTGTGAAATTTTATGCTGACATACTTCGTGAATTATTATTAAACCAGTTTTATAGTTCTTCAAACGATTTCTGATATCTGTCCTTGGAGTTCTTTACCGGTCTTATGAATACTGTGATTTATTAATGCCAAGTATTTTATATTGTGTTTGAGGTCTTGCATTCGGATGTTACAAATCATGCATTATTTAAAATTCCACTGCAATGCCCTTTAAAAAATAAAACATTTTTACAGGATGGGAAAAGAAAAAACAGCAATAATTTTATCATCATCATCGTCGTCATCCTCACAAGAAAACAGAGTTGTTGCGTAACAAAGAGCACGAGTTTCGTCTCGTTTTCTATATGTTTTCTATTGTTCTCTGGAAGCGAACTGACAGTTCAACAACTAATCCCAATCACATAAAAGAGCCGCTCTCAAAAGGAAAAAAAAAAAGGGCATATGTGTTCATTGCTACTTATGGTATAAACTTCTTCGCGGATCAACTACTTCAAGTGCCCCTAGACTTAATATTTTTAGAGACCTCGCCCCCTCCTTCGAAGTGAAGAAATTTGAAGAAAGTTCGCAGATTTAGTGTTATCTTAAAAATATCTGCAATATCTTAAAAATATCTAAATGTTTTAGTATATTCTTAAAAATATCTGCATAATGGGCCAAATGCGGACGGATTTCCCTCAGATTTTTGGGTCAAATACCTATAGATTTTCTACAGATTTTTTTCAGTGGGACAGTGTTGAATTCAGACTTTTTTTCCGGATGAGATTTCTGTAGCTCCGGGGGGATATTATAGATGTAATGTACAATCGGACATGGCTAATACGCTAACCCGCGGGCTTTTCTTGACATCGTCCGTAAGGTAATTTAAATTTCACATTTAATATGCGAACTGTTATAACACGACCCGTTTAATATGCGATATATTTTCGGCTTATTTTCGACTTAGATACCGAAAATTAGTGGCCACATCAAAAAACTTAGTCGCCATGTCGCGACTGACGACCATGGCATGTACACTGTTAAAACTCTTGACTTAATTTGCACCGAATTTTGGTGCTCAATAGCTGCCACTGTAAGATGGGGAAATCTTGAACCAATATTTGGAGCTCCTGTTGAAACATAATTCCAATACTTGGAACGAGGTTGAAATAGGAAGCTCCAAATGTTAGTACGTGATTTCACCATTTTATCGTGGCAGTTACTGAGCACCAAAATTTGGTTCAAACTAGAGCAAAATTTTTATCAGTGTATAGAGCAAAATTCCAAAAGAATCTTATCACCAAGGCATCTAAGCTTCAGCCTACTTCTGCCTAATGGTTAATCCTAGGTTAATAATTGATAAATAGTTCAATGTTGTCATTCTCTGTATCCATAACTCAGTATTTAAGGTTCAATGAAATGTGACTTGAATTTCGCAGCTCTTGGTACTACTTTTTTAGAAACAGAATTTTTGAAATATTTGTTTAGACGATGAAAAATTCATTTTCCAGCAAGATATTGCCATACCTGAAAATCTACTTAAAAGTCTATTATGATAATAATATCCCATTAATTGACTGAACACTTCTCTTATACGATATGAATACCATAAAAAATAAATAAAGTAAAAGATTTTTTTTTTTTTTTTTTTTCGTAAATGACAAGGAATAACATTACAGAGTTACATCTCTATTTCCGATCGCTAGGCAGCTATATCACATTATAATTATAAATTTTTGGCAACTGATATAGAGTCATATTAGTGAGTATCTCAAAAGTAAATGTACTAGTTGCATTCCTTACAAATCTGCATTTCTGTATTTATTAGAATATATAAAAATTATCCTTATAATCATGACTATATAAAAAAATAAATAGGCTTGTTTTTAACTGTTTTGACACGTTTATAAATTTATTTTTTAACAGAAAGATATAAAACTGGAACGCTTGACTATAGAAGCGATTTGGAATTGAAATGTGTTTCTCATTTTTTTTAAAAATAAATAAATTATCTTCTGATATTATAAGCGATTTTGATCACTTGACAAAGACGTTTTTCACTCTTCCTTGAGTGGTTATTCTTCTTCACCGCGGAAACACTGTTCAAAACGTCCACCTTAAAAATATTTTCTGAAAAATCAATTGTGTTTGCCAAAAAACGGAAAAAAGACAGATCGATTAGATAGTTTCTGAACAAAAAACACCTGCTAGTTTCATACATTTCCGAACAAAAATAAATTAAAACTTATGTGCAAAATTGTCCTTTCGGATTTGAGAACAGCCTTAATATTTTTAAAACAAATATTACTTAAAAAAAATAATAATGGACAAAATCATCTTTTTGGATTATAAATTAATATACTATTTATTAATATAGTGAAACCTCTAAATAAGGGACACCCTTGGGACCGGAGCTTTTGTTCCTTAAATAGAGGTAAGCGGAATTGTGTCCCTTATCCAGAGTTTTGGTTGTTATTTTTAATTAATCGTTCAGAAGGGTATAAAAATAATAAATCATTAAAAGTGAAGTTTAAATGTGCCTGATGTGTATAAATTATATGTTAATCAGACACAAAAAGAATAAAGAATTAATAAATTCAAATTTTCAAATGACTAATAAATCGTTAAATTATTTGCAGAATTATTGATTTTTATTTTATATGCAAACTCTGTACACTATTAAACCAGTAAAAACTATTAAAACACTGAAAAGAATTTTACTTGAAGTAATCAATCAAAACTAGTTGTTTTGAAAATTTTAATTTTTCACTACTAACCTTTCAAGTGTTCATTTACCATACTGATAAATTTTAGCTCTTCATTATCAGCAGTATTTACAGAAAAAGTACTCAATTGCTTTGTGTATCTTAAGACAACATATCTCTCAACTGCTGTGCTCAACAAGAAGAAAAAAATTTTGACACATTTGCAAAAATTTTTTTTAATTGAAAGGTATAAAACTAGAATGCCTGACTGTGGAAGCGATTATATAGTTTTTGAAAAACAACATCTGCTAATTTCAAGCATTTCTGAATAAAAATTAATTTTATTTTATTTACAAAAGTTGCCTGTTTGGATTTGAGAACAACCTTGAAGCATCTGTATAGTTCTTTATTTGATAATTTTCTTTTGTTCTCCAATTTCAGAATCATCGTTAAAATTTTCAGCATTTACTTTCAATGGGGATAAATGCACTGATGTCAAATCAGAAATGTGATTAAATAAGTGTTTATCAATTTTGTTACATGCCTCTGTATCCACATGACTGTCAGTCTGTTTGATAATTTTCCCAAAATCTGTATTTTCATTTTCATCATAGATTACTTCATTATCTGAAATGCAAAAACCAGTCCCTTTGATCTCATTTTCAACTGTCCCTTAAATCGAGTGTCCTTTATCCAGAGGTAAATACATTAGGGGAGAGTGGGGATACTTGAGCATAGGGGATACTTGAGCCACCCCTATTATCTCTACAGTTGATTAATTTTTCTTTCTAAAACTGCCAATATGATAACATATTTATAGTTCTGAACATGTAAAAAAGAAATCACACATCTTGGTACCATTTTGAAAGTATAGTGATTAATAGTTGTCTTTTCCCTATCTGAAAAAAATATTTGGGTGCATGGTTTTTTTGTTTTTTTGTAATCAAAGTTTTGTTTAAAGTTGCAACTATATACATACATTCAATAAGCATAATTTCAATTGTATTTTGAGTCTAAAATAGTTCTAATTACTGCATGCTTTATTTAGTAAAACTCTGGGAAACAAAAATAGTGATAGTGGGGATACTTGAGCCAATGAGAGTGGGGATACTTGAGCCATGTCTTAACCATCCTCACTAGAAATTAAACATGGGTGAAACAAACAAAAAATAAAATTCCATCCTTATATTCACTAATAGATATTTTTCTGGAGAAAAGGGAGAATAATTTTTCATTTTATTTTTTTTTCTTAAATAAATAAAGACCTAAAAATGTTTAAAAATGCATATTTTTTAAATGAAAATGTCTATTTTATTTTTCGATTTGTTCGATTTGACAAACGACCAAAATTCGAACAAAATAGTCTGTCTAGATAAATGTAAACATAGTTTTCAATTTAATTTTCATTAAATGAAAATAACTTTTTAAAACGGTTTTACAGGCTATAATCTCTAATACTTTAATTAGTTAGGTCCAACATAATAAAATATTTATTTTTTAATATAACATATTAAGATTAGTATTTTATATTGAAATCGTAACCTCTGTTGCTGTAACTTTTTTTTTAACTAAGAAAATTGAAGAAAAATTGGTAAAAAGAGAGCACAAAAACAAGAAAAGCAACAAAAATCCCAGTTCAAACTTACCTACATGGAGCCAAAGAGGAAGACAAAATCTTTTCCTTTGAAATCAAAAAAGTGTTTGAAATAGTAGAATGATACATCTGGCTTAAATTCCGACAGCTACTAAACTAAAAGCATGAGTTCGACAATATCATTAGAGGAAAATTCTGTCAATGATGGTGATGATGTGAAAGAAAACCTTCTATTGATGGTTGGTTACTAATAAAATATGCCAGAAAGAAAACTGTAAAAATATATGTTGGATAAGTGCTTAATATTTTGAAAATGAAATTTGCAAGAAGAATTGCAGATTCCAAATTTAAATGGCTCTGAACTGAGGATGTTTCTACCGTCGTTATAACTGAGGTTCAAATTATCCTTCGACAACCAGTTTTAACGACAAAAAATGATCGTATTACTAGCTTTGTTTTCTTAATTGGTTTTGAAACACTTTACGTTTCATAATTTATCATTCTGTAAAATATTTGTGCAAAAATAAAGCGAAAAAAATTACTTTTGTAGGTATTTTTCCGTAGTGGCTCAAGTATCCCTTCACTATGGCTCAAGTATCCCCGCCATGGGGATACTTGAGCCATGATGTAAAACAAAAAATAAACATTTATTATGCATAGAAAAATAGTTCAAAATTTATTGAAAGTGGTTTTTAGTTGAAGGAAAAATATCAAATTTTCATTTTCAATATTTTATTTTATTCTAAAAAAATATAAAAAATTTAAAAAAAATAAAATTCAAAAAATGGCTCAAGTATCCCCATCTTCCCCTACATGTCTTATACTAAGGGACTGGGACCGGAAGTTTTGTATGTTTTAAAAAGAGGTGTCCCGTATTCGGAGTGTCAATTATTTGGAGGTTTCATTGTATTTGGATTGATAAAATTTATGATTCTTTATATGTTTTAGTGTCTTAATAATTTTAGCCCGAGGTGTAATGGATTAATTGGACGCAAAAGATACTTTTTTGACAAAACCCCACTTTATTAAAGCCTCAACTATTTTTTATTCACAACCAAGCTACATCACCGGTGATGAAAGTGACGAATTGTAATCCTAACAAGTGATAGCCATGTATCCTGTGAAACAGTTTTTACAAGAACAATTGCACGTGTACAGTAAAATGTGTTTTACGCTCTTTTATTCGACTGAACTTTGTTTCGGTATGTAAAATTCGAACAGGGTTTCAAGTGCTGCGCATATCTGAGCCAAAATGACACTTTTCCTTAAATTTGCGCCAAACCTGCGCCAAAACGCACTTAGTACAAAATGAAATTTAGCACGATTTCATTGATCAGATAAGCAAAGAAAAATTCCATATTTAACTGTTTCCTAACCGCTAATTTCATTAAAAAAAAAAAAAAAAAAAAAAAAAAAAAACCATGTTGTTAAAGGTTTGTGAAATAGCGTGAATTTTGCCAAAAAAAAAAAAAAAAAAAAACATTGTCAAAATACGGCTAAAAACCCAAATTTTGTCAAAAAAAAGGCGAAAACCCCCTTCAAATTTCGTCATAATACCGCGAAAAACACGCGAATTTCATCAAAAGATTGAATAAAAAAAAAGAAAAAAAAAAAAAAAAAAGAAACGTGAATTTTGTCAAAGGAGTGCTAGTATTGTGTAAATAACGAACAAAACACAATCAAAAGATCGCAAAAAATGCATATTTTGTCAGAAGATTGCGAAAAATAGGATTATACTGCTGCAAAATCTGATTTTTCTGCTACAAAATCAGATTTTTACTGCTCCAAAAATGGATTTTACTGCTACAAAATCAGATTTTTGCTGCTCCGAAAATGGATTTTACTGCTACAAAATCAGATTTTTGCTGCTCCAAAAATGGATTTTACTGCTACAAAATCAGATTTTTACTGCTCCAAAATAGCTTTAGGGCACTTTCATCTGTGATGGAACTATGCAATCGATTTTTTCGATTGCCCAAGCTACATGACGAGTTATGAAAGTGATGAATTATAATCCAAGTGAGGGTAGTCGTGTGGCCTGTAAAACAGGTTTTACGACAACAGTAGCACGTGTACAGTAAAACGTTTTAACATTGCTTTATTTAATTGAACTTTGTTACAGTATGTAAAAATGGAATCTTGCAATCGATTTTCCGCTTACTTTCTGATAGGCCAAAATTATAAAGATTATCTACAAATGTGTATTTCCAATGACAATATAATATTTTAATATTTTTAAAACATAATTATAAATTAATAACTTAATATTTGTATATTTTTCCCTTAGATAAATTACAAATATTTTTTTATGATTTGTTTGCAAACAACAGCAATAGATTTAATGATTTGCCAAAATAGTCCAACTGGCTGTGAAGCTTCAAAAATTAAACATTTTAGGTACTAAAAGTAGTAAAAATGAATAAAACGCAAATCGTGTAACATATACTTTAAAAAATATGCTTTATTCAATTAATAGTTTCACAATATTTAAATCCTGATTATATGCTTAAAAATCAATTTAAATGATTGCTAAAATGATAATTTAAATAATGCTTTTCTTCTGTTGGCATATATTAATTAATAAAACAATTTCCAACACTTCCTAAAATCCTTAAAAAAAATTTCGCCATTTAAGAAAATAAGGTTACTGTATGTAGCCAAATATGTATTCCAATACTTTTCAACAGCACTGTATTTGAACTGTCAGTTTATATATAAACTGCATAAAGAGAAAATTTAGTTTAGCAAGAAAATGCCTAGCGGGTTAAAATTTCTCTTTCAACAACTGATATTAATAGATGGAAAAATACTTGAATACTTTTGCTCAGCTCTGTAACTTAACAAGCACTTTTATTACACACCAGTATTTAGCTAAAATTTATTTTAAACTAAAACACTCTTAAAACAACTGAAATCACATTTTCAGAAATTATCATTTATACGGGTCCATGTATCCAATTCTTTGCGTGACCCTGTATATCATTTTATCTATATTCTACAAACATTTTTAGTACACTGAATGCAGTTCAGCATAAAAATGCATACCTTATTTAACCCTTTCCGGCGCGGAGTAAGTTTAATTGAAATAATTATCTGCCACCAGAATTTATAAACGAATTTATTAGAGAATACGAACTTGCTTATTTTCAGGCATTTTATCAAAGGAAAATTTTAATTAAATATTCTTGGTGCCAGTAAAATTAAAATTAGGTGTCCTTTTTAAGGGACACCGCGCCGGAAAGGGTTAAAAACCACCTTTGAGTAATTTACGCACATATTCAATAACGTTTGTGCATTTTTTTTTCTTTGTGTGTGTGTAGCACGGTATATTTACTATAGCATTTATACACACCATATAATATACATAGATTTAGTGAAACTTAAAAGCGCATATGATAATTAACATGTACTTCTTGCATCCATCAGCCATCATCGGATACATGTACAGTACTTCGGAAAGAATATATTATTTGGAATCTTTTATGTATCCCTGTAAATGCTATGCATTTAGAATTATACATGACTATATCGTATACCTTACACTGTTAAAAATCTTGTTCTATTTTGAAGCAAAAAAGTTTGTTTTTTGGTGCTTAATAGCTGTCACCGTAAGATGGTGAAATCTTGAACCAAAATTTGGAGCTCCCATTGAAGCATAGTGCCAATACTTGGAACAAGGTTGAACTAGGAAGCTCCAAATGTTGGTACGAGATTTCACCATTTTATGGTGGCAGCTATTGAGCACCAAAAAACAAACTTTTTTGGTTCAAAATAAAACAAGATTTTTAACAGTGTATATTAAGCTTCAGTGACATATATCAATTTTATTATATATGAAGAAATTTAATATAATTAAAATATGTCGCAGTCAATTCCCCTCTTTACCATTATGTAATGAAATTCTTTAGTATGGCCCTGTAAATTAATAATAGCTATTTTTTTCACCGCATATTTTATTACTTTTCATGAATGCATATAAATTTTAATATGGTTGACAAGGTGTAGCATCTTTAAAATTCATTCGAAATGATTTTACCCCATAGGCCGTAATGGAACGGTAAACTTTCGACTGTCCCTGTTAATAAATTAATCTGTTAAGAAATTTCATTTGAAATAGGGTTTGTGCTAGGGTAAAGTCAATAAGGTCTAAACATTTCAGGGCAATTCGAGTATATTTACGAAGGTTTAGAGCGCGACCAGACGGACTGACGGCCATACGAACCGAAAGCATAAACACTTCTCAGCTTTGTTGGAAAGTGTTAAAAAGAAACAGAGTAAATATTATATATTAAAAAAACATAAATTCACTGGCTCTCGCGAGAGTAATATTCAGCGCTTTAAGCCAAATCAACATGTTTGAACGGAAATATTTTGGAAAAATGGTGAATTTCAGTCATGAAATTAGGCGTGATTTTAGAGAAAAACATTGCTGATTTTTAAACGTACATGAAAGTACATTAAAAGTAGGGGAACTGGGGGACATTGATACAGCTTTTTTCAAAAAAAATTTTTGGTGTCTAGAAGGCAGAAATTTCAAGTTATTTTTCTATGTGATGTCAGCAAAACCTGTGTAGTGTGTTATAAAAATGTACAATCGTTGTTTTATATATTATTTTTGCATGTAATTCTAAAAAAATAAAAAAAAAGTAATTTGTATCAATGTGCCCCATCCCCGGGGCAGATTGATACACTTTGACACGTCTGGGAAAAATAGAGACAAAATAACACCAATGCATATTTTTCATAGAAAAATAGTTAGCAAACCATTTTATATATATTTATAGACATTAAAATCGCACACAATTTATTTGTAAGCGATATTAAAGCAATCAAAATGAAATGTATAATGACCTGATGTTCTGGCTGTTCCTTGTCTGTTTGTTGACTGTGGTAACTTTGTCATATCTGGCACATTAACCCCAGAATTATCTTCTTTCTTAGGAAAGGTGAAATAATTACCAGGTTTTCTGTTTATAAATCGGTTTACAAACAGAAAATAAAGGATAATTATATTAAAAATTATGTTTATAATATAATTATCCTGTACTGTTCTGAAGCTTGTTTCTCTTACTTAACATTTCTCATGTCGATAATACTTTTTCTCTGGAGAATCGATATAAATTTGAGATTTGCCAGGCTGCCGTCCATTTCTTTTGTTAATTCTACTAGCACTAGATATTGTGTAAGTTTGTACGTCTTCTGTTTGCAAAAATACTATAAAATGTTCTAATATAAAGAAATTAGAGCTATTCCACTTCAATAAAAACTAATAGTAGAATTTTTTGACGAAAAATTGTTGAATTAAGGAGTGTATGGTAAAAAAAAATAATAAAAGGTAATAAAAAATGAACTAGAAAAGAATTTAGGTTGTATCAATGTGCCCCGACAAAGACTGTACCAATGTGCCCCATACAGTCATTTTGAATAAAATGAGTCGCAAATCCAACACTTCATAATTTATCTAACAATAAAGAATGAGGAACTAATAAAGAGTAGCTTTCCTTGCCAGGGAGGGTATTCTTTTCGGTTGAAAATACTAGAACTGTTGTATAATATCATTTCAATTGTACAACTCAAATCTACTTTTGACCTACAAAAACAATTAATCACCTACCCCATTTCATCAAACTATTGAATCATTCCAAAACTTTCTGTATGTAGTTAATTTCACTAGTATCACCTTTTGGAGCTGTTGTGAAACTTTCTGTAATGACCCTGTATGCTGTGCAGGGGGTGTATCAATGTGCCCCAAGTATCAATGTACCCCAGTTCCCCCTACATTAAAAGTGTACTTGTAATAAATATAAACAAGTCGAAAATTGTACGTCAAATGGGGCAAACAAAGTACTTTCGTATAACTACTGGTTTTATAAATATTCAGAACTTGATGCAATAGCTATTGCCCTCTTTTTAAAATAAAAAATGCACAAGTACAAAATGTATAAAGATTATAAATATTTAATTCAGTAACACGGAAATATTAGGAATCCATCTTAAATAGGATTTCATCACCATGGCTATTTAGAAACATTAGATATCATGGGGTATCATTGAATTAATTTTGTATGATTGATAAAATTTAATAGAATAATCAACATGGCAATTTAGAATCAGTACCCAGAATCATTACTGATCGTGGGATATCATTGATTAATTACGTATAATAGGATTTAATAGAATAAACGACATGGCAACCTAGAATCAATACCTATCATGCGATATCACTGAATTAATTACATGTGATAGAATTTATTAGAGTAATCACCATGGCAATTTAGAATCATTACCTATCATGAAATATTGAATTAGTTACGCATGATAGGATTTGATAGAATGAAGAAAGCTTTCATTAATATATTTGTAAATTTTGATTTAATTTACGTAAAATTTGAAGTGACTCGACTAATTCTGCAACGATTATATATATTAAATTTCAAACCAGTCGGTTGAGTAGATTTTTATGCTGCTGTATACGCACAGATGGACAGATCAGACGATAAACTATAGTACTACGTACATTATAAGTACAGCTCATATTCAAAATATTAGAATAATTGAGAAAAAGTAATAAGAAAAAATTATTTGTCATTTATTTATTTTTTACACTAAGTAAATGCAATTAAATTTCTTATAAATTAAATCTGGAATGTTTAGATAAGATTTTAACATTTATAAAATATAAAATACAGCACAATAAATTAGGTATACAGCTTCCTTAAACACACCAGAATATTAGAATAAAATTTAGATTGGTTCAAAATATTAGAATATTTTATTTTACGCAACAATATTACCTTATGAATATGAAGTAAATGGTAGTTAATATTTTGTAGCATCCCCTTTAGCTTTCATAACAGCGTACAATCGATCTTGCATACTATATACAAGGTGTTTACAAACATTTCTATCAATATTAGCCCAAATAGACTTTATACGTGCCACTAACTCAGTTTTACTTAAAGGAGGATTTTCTTGAAGTTTTTTCTTCATTATACACCATAAGTTTTCGATGGGATTAAGATCTGGTGAATTTGGTGGCCAAGGAAGTACCTTAATGTTACGTTGGCGGAACCAATTCTTAGTTGACACCGAGGTATGCGGGGACGCTAAATCTTGTTGAAAGATGAAATCATCTTCAAATTCATCTTCTGATGATGGAATCATGTAATATTCTAAAATTTATTGATATATCAGAGAGTTAACCTTTTCGTAGACGGTGCGTAACTTTCCAGGTCCTTCTGCACTCATACAACCCCAAACCATGACACTAGCAGCAAATTTTAAGGAACGTTTAAGGCATTCTTTATCAAATGCTTCTTGCTTCATTCTCCAAACTCGAATACCTTGATTACCATATGAAACACAAAACATACTTTCATCACTAAATAATATATTTTTCCAATCTTCATTGCTCCATAAACGTCTTGATTTACACCAATTCAATCTTATACGCTTTTGTCTTGCAGTCATGAGAGGTTTTGTTTTCGGCACACGAGATTCAAATTTAAATTTATGGAGACGTCTTAATGTTGTCGATGTAGAAACTTCAACTCCTTCTTCTTTCCATTTTCGGTGCAAGAATCGCACACTTTTAAAACGGTTTTTCTTAACTATACGCTTCAGTTTCCTGTCATCTCTATCAGATGTTTTTGGTTTTCGGCCACCATTTCGGCGATTATTTTGAAATTTTCCAATTTTTGAATATTGTGTTAGTATTTTACTAACGCTCGATTGCGAACAATGTAAATAATTCGCTATAAAACATTGATTTTTACCGTGCCGATACAAATCAACCATACGAAGTTTAGTAGATTCAGGAATATCACTCACACGGCCCATTTTAAGACGAAAAAGAAACAAACTGCAAAAAAGAATACTGATTTTAAATAAAATAGTCTGAATTTAATCAATGATGCCACCAGTTAAGAATTGGTAATAATTAAAGGAGAATTAATGTGAAATATTCTAATATTTTGAACCACTTGAATAAATATTCTAATATTTTGACTTTTCAAAATAATTTTTTTTGCAATTAATCTTTTCAAAAATGATATTAAATTTAAGATAACAAGTAAGTTTAATCAACAATAAGTTCTTAATAAAAATATCGTTTTCATATTTTCATTAAAAGACATTAAATTACCAAACGATATTTTCAATTTCTAAAAAAAAGGTAATTATTCTAATATTTTGAATATGAGCTGTACTACGTGTTTATGCAATTAGAAACGCATTTTAAAAGATTTTATTTTTGTACCTATTAGTGTTTTGAATCAACAATAAAATTAGTCACAAAAACGTATAATAGCACTGGAAAGCATTTCTAATAATAACTATCTAGATCGTAATACAGGGTGTCCATCAAATAAGACCCTGCTTTCAAAATTAAATTTCTCAAAAACAAGATCGATAGAATTTTGCGGTAAACGGTTTGTTTATTAGGTAAGCTGTAAAAATCTTACTCAGAAGTTTCGATCTGTGAATTTTTTGAGACGATTGTGTTCTGATTGCAAAGAATACTTGACTTGCCATTTTTCTTGCTTTAGATTGCTTATGGAGAACGTGTTTTTCGGCTTACAGCAGGCCCCGATTATGACTAATTGGGGCATAAAACATAAATTAGGGGGCCCCTTTTCGAATCATTGCAAATCATATTCAAATAAACCTGATGGTCACTCATATGTGTATGTATAAATGCATAAGCATATTTTCACACCTTGGATATAAATAGCAGAAAATTCTTAGCTCCGTCAACTCTAAATTAAATACCTTAATAAAAGTACACCCTTTTTTAGGAATACGTAGCACCTATTGTTGTCGCTCAGTCCGTCCGTCTGTCTGTCCGTCTGTCCGTCCGTCTGTCCGCATATAACAACGCAGAAACTACCCAACCGAATCGTTTGAAATTGAAAATACATAATTATAACACAATTTTGTCGAGTCATTTCAAATTTTATGAAAATCGGATGGATAGATCAATTACAGGGACAATCAAAAGGATTCTGTTACATTACGGTCAATGGGGAAAAAAGATCCAAATGTGTTTTAATCGTTTGAAATTTAAAACATATAATTATTGCGTAATTTTGTCGAGTCATTTCAAATGTTATGAAAATCGGATACATAGATCAATTACAGGGACAATCAGAAGGATTCTGTTACATTACGGTCAACGGTGGAAAAAGTTTCAAATGCATGTTAATCGTTTGAAATTTAAAACATATGATTATTACGTAATTTTGTCGAGTCATTTCAAATGTTATGAAAGTCGGATGCATAGATCATTTACAGGGACAATCAAAAGTATTCCATTACATTACGGTCAATGGGAAAAAAGTTTCAAATGCATTTTAATGATGTTACACTCATTCGAACATAATAGAATTGGCATGAATCTATGAAATATATACTAAAATATGCATTATGTACAATCTGTGATGCAAAGAATTTTTGTTATTAAATTACAGGTCCACATAAAAGTATTCCACAACATAATGCTAAACGGGGAAACATTGTTTGTGACGTGTTTTAGTTATATTCAACTATTTCACATTTTATGAATAAGATATACGTTGCTGAGGTGTAATAAAAATTACTTCCTGCATATTTACAGAAACAGAAAGATTTCAACTACTGTACTGTATCCGAAGTACGCTCTACTCTATCAGCAAGATCTGAATATTTTTAAAACTTCATTATCGTACGAATGCACCTCATTTGCTACGTTCACGTGCAATTTCCAACTTGTTTTTTCTTTTTTAGTTTAGAACAAAGCTCTTTAATATAACTTTAGCAATGTGTTACATTACTTTAATACGAATTTAATAATTTCAATATATGGAAGAGTTGGAATTGAAAAAAGAAAGTAAATATTTTATTATTTAATGTATGGATTTGGGGGTCCCTTAAGGTCCGGGGCCCATGGACAAAGTCCTGATTTGCCCATGCTGTAATAAGGGCCTGACTTACAGGGCCATATTTTAAGGATTTTTTGAATAATTGTTTTGAAATTTCTCAATTTCAATAAATTTAGTTCGAAACATCGTTAAAATATGGCACTGTACGCTGAAAAACCCATTCTCTATTAGCAATCTAAAGAAAGATAAATGTCAAATCAAGTATTCTACGCAATCAGATCACAATCTTCTGAGACGCATAATTCTGTCGATCTTTGTTTTCAAAATATTTTATTTTGAAATCAAAGTCTTATTTGCTTGACACCCTGTAAACACATGGGATTTTTATCCCATGTGTTTACAGTATATATATATATATATATATATATATATATGTATATATATATGTATATATATATATATATGTATATATATAATATAGATAATATTTATATTATATATTTCTATAATATGATATAATGGTAAATATTATTTAATATAATAATATATTATTACTATAATAGTTCTAGATTTTTATAATATTCGAATATATATATATAAACACGGACTAAATCGAAAGCAAATTAAGCAAACAAATAAACAAAAAAGTTATCTTATATAACAAAAACTGATCTAAACAGTAAAATTTTAAAATTAAAAAAATTATTTTATAAAATTCGAATTATATAAAAAAAAAAACACTAAAGTGCAGGCGTACGTTGTAATTATTATCGCATTATTAGAAGCAACAATCACATATTCCAGAATTTATAATTTTTATTGTCTTATTTCCTTATTTTTTCTTACATAAATCTTATGAAATACTAATTCTATTTGCATTTAATTAATTCTCACGTCTTCAAAAATTATAACTTGTTTTCACAATTAATCAGTTTCAGTTTTTTTTCTATATTTTTTATTTGCCTTTAATTAATTTTCATGTTAAAAATTATAATAAGAAATAAGTAAGAAAAAAATTACCCTTTTTTGTTCTGTGACTTTATAAATCTTTTGTTGTCTAATTAATTTATCGCTGTCATTGTACAAAATTAAAAAAACTGAATAAAATTAATGAACATTGCATCCAATTTCAAAATAATTATAATAATAACAATAATAAATAAATAAATGTAAAAAGAAAAAAAAGTTGACCCATTCATTCGAAGTCGAATCAAAAGTTTATATTAATTGAATAAGATAATAGAAATTCAAAGGTAATAGAAAAAAAAAATATACAGTCGAGTCTCTATATAACGAAATCCACCGTTCCAGTAAAAAATTCGTTATATAGAGAAATTCGATGTATAGAGAATGATGTTAAAAATCGTATTTAATGTGTGAAATTTGAACAAATGTTATTTTTGATCTTTTGAATTAAGAATTTGAGATGTTTAAAAGTAAATATTAACCTAACATTTTATTTCTTAATTATTTAAGCTGTTTCAAAAAAGAGAACAGACATTTATTTGAAAGCTTAATGAAAATCAAATAAGGAAGACTTGCATTAATTTCAGACGAAGATATCTGTAATTTTTTGTTGTTTTGATTTTAAAATTGTTACGTTTTCAAAAAAATGCTCAAATTTTAGCAAGGAATGAAAAATTGTAGTTAACATTTTCCTTCATTTGAAGGCCTCTCTTATGTGCTTGTATTATGTCTGTTAATAATTAACACTGTTTTGAGAAGGATGTGGAAAGGTGGGATGAATTCGTTGGATTTAAAGAACAAGGAGAGAAGTAATATAAAAAAAACTCAGCACTTACGATAAATCAAAAATAGGGGATGGAAAATTGATACCATATGATTTCGAAACTTTTTAAAACTGAATAAATTAAGACCAATTTATGAAAAAATTCGTTATATGGAGATAGATATTTCGCTATATAGAGACTGTTTTTAATGTAATCATGCGAAAAGGGGACCGTTCCTACAAAAAATTTGTTATGTAGAGAAATTCGATGTATGGAGTTTCGTTATAGAGAGACTCAACTGTATATATATAACAATTTGAAATTCTTAGAAATAAATACTTTCGTATGGTCCTGTTTAACCCTTTCTGGTGTAATATTAATAGTACATGTCTTTCCATCGAATATTATTTCGTCTTAACAATTAATTTTGTTATTTTCTACATTTAGAAATGATAGTATATAGCTATGCCTTTCTTTTTATAACTTCAATTATGTTTTGACATTTAGTAACAACAATAATAAAAGTTTGCTCAATTCCCTTTGCACTGTTGGCGATTCCTTCATTTTCTACATATATTTTACCCTTTAAATTTAAAATATAGTTTTTTTTCTGAACGAACGTTGTGTCGAAAATTCTAGAGCATTTTGCAATATTTCAGCGGCCGTTTAAGGTAGGAGCGTGAAATTCTAGAAAATAAATCTACTAAAAAAATAATGAAATACGTATTACAGCGATTTGAAATACTACCCTCCCCCTAAGGGGGTTAAAACGGGGTCGAAAAAGGACATTCGGCTCATTTCAGCAGTCATTTTAAGTAGGAGCGTAAAACGGCAGAAAATAAAACAGTTAAAAAATAATTAAACACTTGTTTCAGCGATTTTAAAATTTCCACCGTCTAGGGGTTTATAGTTAGCTAAAAAAATTTCAAACTTTTTTAGACCCGTCATATGACATGTCATCGGAAAGCTCTCCAGCCACTTTTTCATACTATGAATCTTTCTTCCCGCCCCGTCTCAATTCACTCCACCCCCCCCCCCCCCAGTTTTCGAACTTTTTTGAAATTGTGGCGTTTTATCCTTTTAGATCGGATTTTTTTACGGGATCTTCTGACAAATATTATTTATAATTATATGAAAGTTTCAAAGAGAGGGGAAGAGTCTTTTTCGGAGGGGGGGGGGGATAAAAGCTAAAACTCTGGATGGCAATTTTCTAAATTTGGCCTTCACCTGGCATATCATTTTTAAACTCTCTGACCACTCATATTATGTACCTATTTTAAACTTTTATCATTATCCTTTAAGGGTTTGATTTGACTTTCATAAAATTTGAAATGACTCGAGAAAATTCTGTCCCGATTCTATATATTAAATTTTAAATCACTCGGTTGGGTAGTTTTTTTGCTATTTTATGCGGACAGATAGACGGGCAAGAGAATTCTGTAGAAACTTGAGAAAATTCTGCAATGATTTTATATATTAAATTTTAAATCATTCGGTTGGGTAGTTTTTGTGCTATTATATGCGGACAAATGGATGGACGAGCAGACGACAGCTATAGATGCTACTTATCTATAAATTACGAACGCAGCTAAAATTTCATTGAAAATTCACACGGCATAGTAAAAAATACACTTCCAGTAAATATCTCCCATAGAAATCAATAGAGCTAAATAATTTTTGCGTTTCCCATGAAATAAATACAATCGAATGATAACAAACTTTATTTCAGAAGGTATTCAAGATTCTTTGATTTGATTGTTTTTGCTCAACGTCACTTATGGATAGTGTTATTAGTTCTAGTGACACAAAAAATGGGAAAACAGACAAATAAATAAATAAAATGAAAAACCCTTCTAAATTAAGGCAAAAATACTCTAAAAATCGTTTAAAACATAACCTGTCTAAAGCGTAATTCTATTTGAAACTTACAAACTTCATTACCCGTACATTACGATATTACGAATGCCATATAATTATATCTGATAAGACAAAAATCTGTTTAAGTCTTTTGTCAGGTCTTTTGCAATTCTACTTAGTAAAGCTGCTATCAGATTCACCAACATTTCGAGAAACTTTTGAGCCAACACTTGATTTCCTCCAACTTTACGCGAAATATCCACTCAACACCCAGTGTGATAACAAACAGCAATGTCCTCCAACTTTTTTCTGCAGTTCCAAAAAAGTCTCCGCTGGACGAGATTTTTCATCCAACATCGAACATTTCAACAAATCAGAGATAAGCGATTATACGAATAGGCGATAAATATTAACGCCTGGTACTAGTAATACTGGTTTTTCTCCTTTTTTCTCCGACTTTTTCCAAGACAATTGTAACCCTTTTCTCTATTTGAACGGGAAAAGGTTGGGGTTAAAATCGGCTGAAAAGTTTGTCGCGCGTAAAGTTTGTGAATCTGATAACAGCTTAAATTTTACAGTACTGAATAAACACAATAATCTTATCTATAAAATCTATAAAATCAGAATCGCTAATACAATATTTTTTTTATTTTTGAACAGATATTAGATTCCTTTTCATTAGGTTTGCTGAACAAGGTAGATTAAAAACTATGTACAGGTTGGAAACCACAAAAAAAAAAAAAAAAAAAAAAAAAAAAAAAAAAAAAAAAAAGTTTTAGGCTGGCATTTTTGTAGGTGGTACTATACACCATGACGCAAAAGTTTAGACAATGATGTCATTCAGCTTTAAAATGTAGAATTATGACGTCAGAATTACAAAAACCTGTAAATATATTCAAAAACTGATTTAAAATGCTATGTACAAAAGACAGTCGTTTTATTTGCTATAATACTAATTTTTTTCATAAAAATTCAAATGTGCTTCTCGCAAAAGTTTAGACACTATTCTAAATTTCTTTGAATATTCGCTGGCATATGCAAATTTAGAATCGATGATGTCACAAATTTGGAGTACTTAAGTTCTGCAAACGATTGCGCTTCATAGTCGACATGCCGAGAGCTAAAGAAATTCAAGTGAATGAGGTTTCAAGGATTTGGCAGTTGAAAGGTGAAGGGAAGAGCGTTTCTGAAATTTCTGCTATTCTTAATAGGTCAAAAAAATCTATTTATCGAGTTTTATTGAGTGGTTCCGAATATAAAGCAAAATGTCGGTCTGGGAGACCACGTGTGACAAATGTACAAGAGGATCGCCTGATACAAAGACTAGCGAGTACTCAACAAATGAACTTACGTGGACTTCAAAGCTCATCGGGACTCTCTGTATATCAAAGGATACGATTCGTAGACGAATTTTGGAAAAAGGAACAATCGTTTATCGTAAAATGCAGAAGAAACCAGCTCTGAAGCCACATCATAAGTTACAAAGAATGATGTGGGCTCGAAAGCATATGTCATATGGAGAGAAATGGCAGTCAGTCATATTTAGCGATGAAAAAAAGTGGAATCTGGATGGTCCAGATGGTTGTTTATCGTATTGGCATGACTTGCGAAAGGAACCTCGACGTTTTTTTAGTCGCAGACAAGGAGGGGCTCGGTGATGGTTTGGGCAGCCTTTTGCTGTAATGGACAAGTATCTCTGACCTTCACCAGTGGTCGTCAAACTTCACAGCATTATACACAGACATTAGAAGAAAACCTACTGCCATTTGCTGAGCTTCTAGGGGGTCCTCAGTGGGAATTTCAGCAAGACAATGCTTCAATTCACACTGCAAAACATTCAAAATCTTGGTTTAATTCCCATAATATAAGAGTTCTCGACTGGCCAGCATGTAGCCCAGATCTTAACCCTATAGAAAACCTTTGGAGCATCATGTGTCGCAAAGTTTATAGCAACACTAGACAATACTCTTCTGTACAGGAACTTAAGACATGTATTGAGGATGCATGGTACGATATCGATCCACAAACTATGCAAGATTTAGTTTCTTCGATGCAATCTCGTATATTTGACATAATACAGAAGCATGGATGCGCAACCAGGTTTTAAAAATTGTTTGTTTCGATTTTATTTGATTTTTGTCTAAACTTTTGAGACAGCAGTTTATTTTTGTTACCATTTAATTTATTGCAATATGCACAATTCCACTTTTCTTTGTTATAAATATTGTTTATATGTACAGCACATTAATTCCAAGCAGTGATTTGAAAATTGAATAAATATTTTTCAAAGTATGTAAGAATTTCTTCATTGTCTGAACTTTTGCGTCAGGGTGTAATTTTGTTGATATTCCTTTCGAATGGACTATCAAAATTGTCTGTTTAGACACGTTTTACTGCGTTAAGTTCCACTTGAATACAGATTAAAGAAATAGCATGGCACAAAAAGAAATTCACTCTAACTCTTTTAAATATACACGGATTGCCCTGAAATTTTCGGAAGTTACTGAAAATCACCCTATCACGAACCCTATTCTAAATGAAGTTTCTAGCATGTTTTGTTTATTTACTGACACAGTAAAAAATTTTCTGTTACATTACGGCCAATGGGGGAAAATCGTTTTAAATGGATTTTAAAGATGTTACACCCTGTCAAATATATTCAAAATTTATATGCATTTACGAAATGCACTAAACTATGCATTCTGTAAAATATGCTGTGAAAGTAATGGTTATTATTCATTTACTGGGTCTCGCAAAATAATTTCATTACATAATCGCAAAAAGGGGAATTGTTTGCAATATATTTTAATTGTATTAAACTATTTCATATACAATAAAGTTTTAATACGTCTGAGACTTAATCTAAATTATTTTATGCAAAATACGAAGTTCGTAGTATTTACAGGGTTATACAAAAGATTTCAAACAGTATATTCAATCCGAAGTACTGTATATTATCGATGATTTCTGATGGATGGAGAATGAAATGAAATTTTAGTTAATATATGCGTTTTTAAGTTTCGCTAAATTTATACATATTATATGCTGTGTATAAATGGTACAGTTGATATACAAGGCTACACAAAAAAGCTCTAAATGTTAATGAATGTGAGCGTAATTTACTTAAAGGTGGTAATGCATTTTTACACTGAACTACGTTCAGTTTACTAAGAAATGTTTGTAGAATGTAGATAAAATAATGTACAGGATTACGCAAGGAGCTAGATACATGGGCGCCTATGGATGATAATTTCTGGAAATGTGATTTCAGTAGTTTTAAGAATATTTTAGTTTGAACTAAATGTTAGCTAAATAATAAAGGTACTAGGTAAACTACAGGGCTGAACAACTAATTCAACTATATTTTCGTCTATTAGTATAAATTGCTGAAAGAGAAATTTCAATCCGTTAGGCGTTTTCTTGATACACTAAATTTCCCCATTATATTATACACATCAACCAACCTATTAAATTCAGGACTGTTGAAAAGTATCGGAATAAATATTTAGCTATTGACAATAACACTTTATTTTCTTAAATAACGAAGTTTTGTTAAATATTTCAAGAAGTGTCGGAAAGGATTTCATAATCTATGCTCAACGCATAATTTTTCTTACATTTTATTTATTTATTTTTTTAACGTAATTTGAATAAAGACACAATTTCTATTTATAGTATGAAAGGATTTCATCTGTCACGTTTGATGTACGAATTCCGACTTGTTTTTAAAAAACAGTCAAATGACTGCAACAATTTTTTGCAGATTTTTAACAATGGGTAAATAGTTAGTAAAAATGTACTGATGTCCTCACTTATTACGGGAATGAATGTCCTTTTACTTGACCGTCTGAAAGTGAAAAGTTTCGAAAACACTTTATCGGTCTTTGAAAATCGCTGTGGACATTTCTGTTTTCTGCATGGCACGTTCGGTGATAGATGCCGAAGTTTCTCGATTTCTTTTGTAAGGAGTCCCTGAAATAGAATGTGTTTTTTTTTTCCCCTCCCAAAATAAGAAGAAAATAGAAGCTATGCTTTTTGTTGGAATATTTTGCATGTGGGTTTAAATCTAAATTTAATTTTTCTTCAAACAGTGTAAGCAATAAAAGAAATTTCAATTATAAGAAAATGCATAGTAATATTTATATACTGTACTGCATCGCGTATTTTTAAAATAATTTTTTATTTTTTTAGTACACGTATTTAGCAAGACAAAATGTTAAAAGTAAAATTTAATATACTGAATCAAAAATACTCTCGCAGTTTTTCGCAATGCCATTTTTTTACACAGTAGAAATAATTATACATATAGGGTGAACACAATTTGGCTCGTGTTTCAGTTTAGGTTGACTAGTTTTTTAAATTAAAATCCACAGGTGTTAAAGTCCGGTTTGGGTTCTTATGAATTAATTTACAGGTTAGAGCTATATCTAATATTTTTATAAGAAAATCCTCAAAAAAGTATCCCGAAAATAATTCATATTTGATAAGGTATGAGTTCAACTTATTTCATAACAAATGAAACTGATTTTGGAGATTTTATTGTAAACATTTTTCTATATAATTACATTTAAATATGATTTTTATTCTCTTTCATTTTAGATCTCGAATCGAGTTTGGTTGATATTGATTTACAGTACTTCAGGTTCGGGACGAGTTGTAATTTGGCGAAAGTTTTTTAAGCGATTTCTTTAGAAATTGAAATATTGCAATCGTCGCATTTGTGAATCTCTACAATGCAGAAACTATCACTACAGCAGCATCCTAAATATTGAATGTATTTGGTATTCGAACCTAATTGGGGCAATGTATTGATTACAATCATCTTGAATGAGTCGTTAATCAGGTACAGCGCTCTTTACAGTTTCTTTCATGGAATACAAAAGAATACCATTACATTACGGTCCATGGGAAAAAACCATTTACACCGTATTTTAATGATGTTAGACTACTTCAATTGAAATATAGAATTGATATGCATTATTGAAGTGCACTACACGTTTCTTTCTGCAAAATATAGCAATTATCGTTCATTTAGAGGAATGTGGAACACAAAATAATTCGATTATAAATTACATTACTGTTCTACGATCAATAATTGCTGAAAGTGCGTTTTCGGTTGTTGCGAAAATTTTTATACGCAGTGATCTGGCCAGACTTTTCTCACAGGTTTGTGAAATTGTGAAGTTTTTCTTGTATTTGTAAAAGTTCTAGTCATAATTTTGTGAATTTTAAACTATCGATGGATTCAGGTTGAATCTTTCATTTGTAAAAAAAGCTATGTAATATGTTTTTTGATGCGTTCAACTGTTTATTTACAGGCTAGGAATTTTTTTTTTTTTTTTTTTTTTTTTTTTTTTTTTTTTTTAAATAAAAATATGTGAAAAGTTCAATTTGAAGGTGAAAAAAGTCTGCGAAAAGTCTATTTAAGATACAAATAATTTTGTGAAGAGTCCTGTTTTAGGATAAAATGCTTTGTGAAGGGTCTTTTAAAGGATCTAAATTTTTTTTTAACATATCCCTGAAACGTAACTAAATTTTAGTTTAATACTTAGTGTACATAAATTCCATAAATAATACACAGAACTTTTCAAAAAGGTTCATAAGCATTACCTTGTACGTGCATAAATTGTGACAAATTACGTTTCTCATCAAAAAGAGAACGTAGCGAGAGTAAAACCAATTTTTAAAAAATCTGATGTATATGTGCATTTTTTAAGGAGTAAAACATTAAATTTATTCTACTGATTGAGTCAAAAAATGTTTACAAAACTTTTTAACTACATTAGAAAGTTTATGTATTCGGTTTGTCTGTTGCCTATCTGTATGTCTATCCGAGCTCTAAATTTCATAAAAATACTCAGATTTCTACGTAATTTTAACGTAACATATAACAGGGTTCCTATGGGTCAGGAAAAACCTAAAAAACAAGGAAAAAGTCAGGAATTTCGTAAATTTAGAGAAAAAGTTTGGGCGATGTCAAGGAAAAATCCAGAAATTTTTTAAGTACTGCTTTCTGTCAGAATCTTGATTATCATCGTAATTGAAAAAAAATATATAAATCAATTATTCATCCAATCAAAATTTTGTATATAAAATTTATCAAAATTATCATTTATCAAAATTAAGGATGTCTATTGAAGAGGATTTTACAACTGAACATTTATTCAGAATGCTCAGGAAAATTTTTGAAAAAAGGTCAAAGAATTTTTTTTTAATCAAAATTGTGTAGAAACCCTGAATTTTTTTTTTTACAGAAACACTTAAAAAAAAAAAAAAAAAAAAAAAAAATCCTGTTACATTAATGGCCAAAGCCAAAAATCGGTGTATTCCAAATGATCATTACATTATTTCAAGAATATTGAGGTTTATGTATGTATCTGAGTTATACTACAAGATTCTTACGATAGAATAGGGTGTGCATGCATGCATCGATCATATACAGGGTCAAAATACAATTCGGATACAATACCGTTTTATAAACAATAATTGCTGTTATGCGCTTTGTAATTTGTTTACTTTGACATAATATTTCATCTTATTAGACGTTGAAGTTTTGTTACAGTTTTACGAATGGATTGGAAAGTATTTCATATCTATGCTTGACACATGATTATTAATAGACCGGTAGGCGGGCGCACATATAATCACCTCATCGAGTTCACGGCAGAAATTCCAGAATTATTTAAAACTCAATTCGCATTTTAAAAGGTAATCGGTCTGCTAAGACATATCTTGGTGGGAAAACACCTGAAAATTCGATTTTAGTGGTTGACTCGTATATTTACCATTGTGTTTTCCTGCACCCAAATGTATGAAAACATGGAGGATTGGGAGCAGGAAAGCACAACAACAAATCACTAAAATCAATATAACTTGGCAGACCGATTACATTTTAAAATGCGAATCCAGTTTTAACTAATTTTGAAAATTCAGCCATGAATTCGATGAGGTGATTATCTATGCTGCCGCCTCCCAGTATTGTAAAATTTGAGAAAGTTTGCGGATTTACTCTTTTTAAAAAAGGAAGAAAAAATGGATTCTATAGGATTTTACAGCGACCTATTTGATATATTTCCTTCAAATAAAACTCAAAGAGGAAACAAAATAAAGCTCACATTTTTAGGGAAAAAATGACCATGGCGGACGAATATATTTTGA